>NSJW01000507.1:0-1280788 GCA_019955255.1 Castanospermum australe
AAAAAAGGGAAAGAATTTTAAAATATTTTTTATTTTAAATATTTTTTAAAATAACCTTCAAGTAATTATATTATAAAAATAATTTTTGTTAACATGTGTTCTTATTAATAAATCAAAAATAAAAATCATGAAAAATGAAAAAGTTACAAGTATTTAATTTTTAAAATTTAAAATATAATTTAAATATTTTTTTAAGTATTAAAATTATTTAATATAAAAATAATAGATAATATTTTTCCGTTTTTGACGTGTGCTCTAACCAAAACCTTGTAAAGTCAATAACCAATAGGAACGAGCGCAAAAATAGCAAAAGTTTTTATGCGCATCTTCAAAGATCAAACCATGGTGCCTGGCATGGCATTATCTCATTGAGTATCCTACAAATTATGATTATGCCACTTTTTCCTTTATTTTCCAACTACACAATTATTTGCGCAACCATGAGGTTCAAAATCAACACGCGCACACCAAAAGGCCAATAGCTCGCTGGAGTTGGTGGTGCCCTGGTGTCGTCCTGTAACCAGAATTAGTATCTGCAGTCTGCACTTACTCATCACTTGTGTGGAGAGTGTGGACCACACCCCACCTTTCACCATTCACAAACCAAAACCAATAACTCCTAGTTCCCTTCCCTCTGCATTTGGTGCTAAAAAGTGAGAGATTCTATGCACTAACACTTGAACCCTTTTCTTTTTTTTGGTATTGTAACTACCCTAGGAAAAGACCATTCTTTAAAACTTGAAAGAAAGAGGAAAAAAAAGTACAAGACTGTGAGAGGTTTGGGACCTCCAAGTTATGTTAGGTGGGGTTAGTGCATGTGGAGTTTTATCAGCTCAGCTGCCCAGCAAATATTCTTCTGGGTGCACCAGATGATGGAGTTTTTCTTAATTAATTGCATGGTTGGTGTGTGAAGTAATGGGTATTTTAACACAGTGCATTCATGGTTTGGGGCCTATGGCTCCAGAGGAGGTAGATGATCGAATGAGTGAACTGTTTTATGACTGAATGGGTAGGTTCATGCTACATTTTGAACTCAAAAGGTCCCCCTCTCTCCTCCCCACAAAAAACAAAAAAAAGAAGCCAATTGGATGGTGGAACTTGAAATAAACCCACAATCTGAAAAATTGGTCCCTTTTCTTTTCAGTCATCTATAGGTGTTTTTGGTGATTGTTCTTCTCAACACAGTGGTTTTCTAGAGAAAAAAAAAATGCATATGCAGAGGAGCAATAAGAAAACTTACAGATACTTAATCATGAATCCCAAAGTAAAAATTATGAAAATTCAGATTCTGTACAAAACTACAACAAATGAACTTCAAACTGTAAAGGTTGCTGCTTACGTTTTTTTTTTTTTTTCTGAATTCCTCAGCTTTCCCAGCAAACAAACAACCAGAGCAGAGCAATACCCATGAAAACCACACTGATTTGACAGCCATCCAGTTGTGAATTTTGGAAACCCATGTTTGGAATTGAGCCATAGCATAACCAAACACATGGACTGGATCATACTATAATTGCTATCTTAAAATTTAGGCATAAATTGCAATAAAACAGGAAACTTCATTCAATTCAAGGGCAAAGAAAATGTCCAAAAATAATCACATAAATTCTAATTCATTTACGGTTTTAAGACTTCCAAAAACACAAAATCCTCTTTACCTTCTGTGCAACAACTCTCTACAAATCTAGCTAACCAAGCACTCTTTGTGATATCAGATTACAAATGCAACTTCAATTCTGCTAACATGTAAACTATATATGTATCTCCTGTATATGACAGAAACAAAAAGTGAAAGAAACCATATTTGCTTGTACTATGATCTGAACAATGGGTTTTACTTTGCCCCCAAAAAACCTGAGAGCTAGCTACCGCTTGTTGTGTAAAGGGTTGGATCCTGTAGGCACCCTGCGCTTCTGAGACTGAAATTCTGTTGCCCTGCTGCTGATTGGAGACTCTGCCAAAGGATGAAAAGCTTGTAATTGGCTTGAAGTTGAAGAAGGGCCAGAAAACTTTGTCCGAATGGCATGAGTTCTTGGTGCAAGCAAGAGAAGAAGAGTAAAGAGGAGGAGGATGAAGTTGAAGTGCTTCATGTTCATAGTTTTAACAATGCCTCAGAGGGACAAAAAGATGGGAATGCAAACTTGATGTGGGCTAGCCTTGGTTGTTTATATAGATATGGACATGGTTTGCTCCAGTTTTATTTCTGTATTCTAAATGTGGCGATATTGATGAATCACTAGTCCTGTTTCTGTGTGCATTTGGGAAATGGGTCTTGGCCACAGAGTCGTCTGATGGTGATCAAATGGTCAATGATTGGTTTGATATCAATATCTCTAAGTAGGATGGGATCAGGGTGCATGGAATGACAGTTGTGGCCTTTGTGGGGGTTGTGGTGGTGGGGGATTCATTATTCAATGCAAGATAGTGAGAGAGAAAATTGAACAGAGATTCATAGGAGGTATATATCCGTATATGTGGAAGTTTGAAAGCGAAGAGCCAAAAGTGGGTGGGTTGGTTTCGCTATGAACTTTTGACTTCATGGGAGGACCAAAATACCCCCATTATTTACCCACAAAAATTAATGTTGCTAGCTTAAACCAATGCCGTAAAAATCAGATCAAACAGTGTCTTGATAAGAATTTTGATTTAAGTTTAATTATTTAAACTGTTTAAATTGATTGGTCAAATCAGATGATATTATAAAAATAATTTACATATAATAATATACAATTCATAAAAAAATCCTAAAATATAAAAAATATTAATTTTTTTAAAATAATTAATTGTCAACTGATTCAAGTAGTTCAACTACTTCAAGTAATTTTGAGTAGTTTTATTCGATTTTGACCAGTTTATGTTTGATTATAAATTTAATTATAAAACTAAACTATAATTAATTAAATATTTGATTCATGATTGAACTATCCAGTCTAGTCCGATTTTGATAATAGTGGCTTAAAGCCTTGCAAGAAAAAAAAAAACAAAATCCAAACCGTGCTAGGGGCATTTCTGTCATAAAAAGTCAAACATCGCCGACAGACTCAATTGGCCTTGTAGAAACTGAAAACACTAGACAATGAGAGACATGTGGTTGTAATAATTAATGATCAAATGTGGGGTTTAACACATTAAACATATATACTATACTAAGAATACTAGGGTTATGCACACCCATATGGTTTGGTCAAGCAGATCCGAATTTGGTGGGTCTAAGCAAACGCGTGGATTTCAAAGACTGGACGATTTTGATGGACTATAGTTCCCCAACACAATGCAGGCTTCCGCAGGACATGCTATGTTGTCACATCATTGGAAATCTGGCTCTTCCTTGGCAATTATCCAAGATAACAATAGATTAGTGGGTCTTTCTTGTAGTGTGAATATTCATGTATTAAATGATTGTGTCATGTATTACACGTATAATTTGTGTCACATTAAGACATAAAAGAGGCAAATTAATAAAGGGGAGGGTACCACTTGTCTTTGGGGTCACAAGTCTATACCTTTGTCTTGAAATCTCGTGGATCATGATCTATTTTCGTGCGAGGGTGGAAAGGGCCTAAAGGGTTCGATCCTACTTTCTGAAAATCTAATCTGTGGAGCTGTTTTGCTTTTGGTATATAACAAAAGATGAAACTGTGATTGTGTGAAGTACCCTTTATGTTGTTTTCTTCTTTTATAGAAAAGTTTAGAATGAAGGAGGGTTTTTTCAATGTAAGGTCAGGTACATCACCAACTTTAATGAAGATTTATAATGAAATTATAAATTATTTATTAATGGGAGAATTCAAAATTCAAACTCAAATTATATAATTGTCATGATCAAAAGGTCAATCGAATAAGTCAACTCATATAAGTAGTACCTTTTGTGTTGTAAGAATTAGATATGACAATATGAGTCGACTTGTCCCGACCCAACCCGTCATAGTTCAGGTGAAAATGGGGCAAGACAGATTGACCTATTTTTATTTGATAAATTAATTCATTCTAACCTGCTTAAAATTAATATATATATATATATATATATATATATATATATATATATATATATATATATATATAAAATGATAAGTTGATAGGTCAACCTGTCAAAAATTAAATAATAAAATAATAAGTTAACAGATTAATTCACCTAAAAATAAAAAAAAATTAAAAAGACGGGTTAACGAGTCAACCTTCATAGATTTATCCATTCTCTCTAACCCACCATTAACAACCAAAAAATTAAAAAATAATAATAATAAACTTGACTTAACGGGTCAACCCATCTCACCCACACCATAATCTACCAGTTATATAGAGTAGATTAAAAAATCTAATTCAAAAAAATAAATTACATATTGCAACCCAACTTATCTTTTTTAGCAAGTTAAACGGGTTGAACCCGTTTTGTCATCACTGTGCGAGAGTGCCTTTTTACACTCAACTGCAAAAATTTTGAAAAGGGCTGTACATGCCTTATAATTGAACAAGTTTGGTGGGCGATAGTTCAAAGTTTAATTTATGATAAGTCAATGGTAAAGAATTCTAAAAGGAGAAATCAATTGAGACAATTTGTAGCTTAAAGAAAGTGAGTGAGTTTGAAGAATAAGGAGGCAAACTCCATGACGGAAAGATAATTAGATTATCTAACACCTAACAGGCGAAAAGGCAAGCTTTGTTCATTTTGGTAATTTTTCTCGTAGCAGTTGCAATAAGTTTATAGAGTCCAAGTAGTGCAACATACCCAAGTCATATTGTTTTGTTTATAAGTTCAAAGAGAAATAATAAAAGGTCAATAGGGGGAACATTTTAAGCATGTATGGTGCAAGGCTATCACTTTCTCATCCAACAAAAAAATAATTTAAAAATCTAAGTGGATCCGAAATTCCATGCTCGGTCCACAAATGGAAATTAACTTTCAAAGATGTGTTCATGGTCATATGCATTATTTTCACCGACATTTGAGGGCAAAGCAAATTGTGCTTTTGTGATGTCATCGTTTTTACCTTTATCTGCCATGCATTAATTCATCTATACAATTATGAGATTGTCTTTGATATTAAATTTTTAATTTTTTAAAAAATCATTAGTAATTTTTTTAATTCACATCATTAGTAACATAAATAAAAATAAAAGGTAAAATTATAAATATAAATATTTTTTATAATTATATTTTATATTTACTATTGTTTTAAAATATAGAGAGTTATCTTTTACTTTTTTTTCAAATTTTTTATTTAACTAAATAATTTATAATTATAATAAATTATAATTAATTTATTTATTAAATAATTATATAAGTAAAAAATAAAAAAATATAAATTGAGAGGGACAACAGCGTCACTTAAAACACTAATATATATAATAAAAATAAGTATGGTACATGTATATGGTTTATTTAAATTTTTTTTTTTGGATAAACATGCATAAGGTTTATTTTATGACCACTATCTCGATACAAATTGGTGGTTTCATACGTATTCAATGTATTATTTGCATAGCTGTCACATTGAAAATTCAATCTAAATTAATTAAGATCTTAATGACCATCAAATGTATCGTTGACTATTAGGATTTATAATTAAACTTGTGTCTCCTCTTGGGCTTCACCGTCAACATCAAGTACTTTGCAATTATAAATATATAGAATAGTTTGTTAATCTAAGATCTATCCAATTTATTGAAGATTTGTGATTTGTCAATCTAAATCTCTATTTAATTTTTTTATTCACTAAGCACATATGGGAAGAAGAATTTAATTTTTTTCACACATGCTTGTCTTTGTCAACTATCATTATTACGAAATGGAAAGTCTGGGCGTTGCATATATATAACCGTTTTTCAACCTTCACCTAATAATTAAATTTTTTTTTTTGGTTGAATTGAATGATTTTGTATATAGGTCAGTTCTAGTATACAATTGCATTTGAATTAATTAAGTAAATTTGATTTCCCATTAACCAAACTGGCAGTAACCACTTATCATACACATTAATCATTTATCATTTGAACTAACCACTTATTTATAAAATTATTCACTTAACTATCACTTGAATAAATATTGGTTAACTTGAATTCATCAATTAATGCTTAATGAAAGTTTTTAGAATAAAATATATTTTTAATCCTTAAAAGATACATCAATTATCGATTTTGTCTCTTAAAAATTAATTTTATCGATCCAATTTTTCAAGTTTTTAATTATTTATAAATTTTATCCATTTATTCGTTTTAATTTTATCAATTTATTTACTCAAAAGGACTAAATTATTGTGAATTAATTTGAAGTTTGAGTGATTAAATTAATAAAATTTATTTTTAAAAAATTAAATTAAAAAATGATATATCTTTTCAAAACTGAAAATATATTTTACTCAAATTTTATTTTTTAATATCATAGTTCATTGATATCATGAGAAGAAGACTGCCCCATAGTGTGGGCCAAATATTAGTGACATTTAACCAAACCATCATAAACCCAATTTCTCTAGTAATAAACTTTTGTAAGGATCGATATATATTTGAATAATTATTCTTGTCAAAATCTTGTTGTAACCATTTCTAACTATAATAGTGCCAATTTTCACAACTTCATGAGCAACCTTGGGAATTGAACATGTCTAATTTAAGATATATAATATCTATACTTACTGGTTCCCTTGTGAGGTCCTAGCTTAGAGTATGATTGCAACACAGTCATATCTTTTTGTAGCCATATTGAATAGTACTAAAAGATTTGGCAAAAGCATCAATAATTTGAGTAAGTTTCAGCAAGTTAATGAATGCAATTAGTTCAAGTCTTCAAAGAAAGGACAATGAACCAGTACCTGCATTGGAGAAAAATCAAATACATTAGCAACCAAAACATAATGCGTGTCTAATCATTCAACTTCCAAGCGCGGCACATCCTCAAATTCCTGTGTCTCTGGGCTTCAAGTATTGACATTCTTCTCGTTATTTAACCCACCACACTAACAATTTTCTTCGATTAATGAATATTCTTCCAGTGATACCTATATTTTCTTCCATTAATAATTATTCTCACGTGGCTTCCTCTACTTTACAAGCTGATGAATGTCCATATGTGACATTGTCTACTAAACAAAGACTAATTGAAAATGAAGTAGCTTTTAATCCAAAACATATACATGAATGCAGCAAGTTTCGAGCTAATGAGTTAATTTCAGAGAGAGAGAGAGAGAGAGAGGTGATGAGAAAATGAGATGAGACACCGAATTTGGTGTGATGGTAATTAGAAAAGAGAAAGAAAGCAAGAATGGCATACAAATATTTCGTACTTTCTAGCATTTCCCCATTTAAATATAAACAAATATATATATACTTTACTGACAATGTATTAACATGGTATAAATAAGTTATGTCTTTAAATATGAGAATTGTTATTCGATTTGTGAGAATTACATTTCATAGAGAATAACATATTATTATCATTTCTAACATGAAAAAATTAGGCTTATAAGCGGTTCAAATGTGTCAAATTTAATGAAAATACTCTTAATTCACTCCAAAAAATATAAGTATATACTTTGCTCCCTGTGTGAATGTTAGTGTGAGAGAATGGGAGAGAGAGATTCTGGGATGAGAAATTGCAGCGGATCACTAAGATTTGGTTGGAGTAAAATGCAATCCTTTTTGCGTAGCAACGTTGGGTGTGGCATCAAGTCCATTGACCTGAAAGGCATCTTTTACTTTTGTGCGGTTGTTTGTCTCAAAGCCACTCGAGTGGATGTTTGAACCAAGTTTCAGAGCTTCTTTAATTATGATACCAAAATACAGATAAGTCAAATTAACCACTCAGAATATACGTGCTGTTCATTTTGTAAGCATAGTTGTTTGGTCACTTGGTTAGGCTTAAGGCCATGTTTGAGAGATTTAAAGGGAATGAAAAGAGTAGTTAATAATAGAATGGAATAAAAGGTAATAATTAGAATAAAATGATATATGTCACTCTATTATTTAATTGGTTAATGAAATAAGAAAAGAAAGTCCTCTCAATTTTATATCGAAGTTATAATGTAAAGAATGAAATAGAAAGGTTTTATAAATTTTATTTTTTAATTTTACTTTGATATAAAAAGAGTAATCATGTAAAAAAAATGAGTACAATATTAATTAATTTAACTAAATTTACATGGTAATTTTTCTGCTTTGGCCATGCTATTTTCTCTTTGACCCTCTAATTTATGAGGATAACAAATTTGAAGTTTTAAAAGATAAAGAGAAGTCTTGGGATCCCTCCATTACTATTTCACTCTTTCATTTTAAATGACTCTCAAATACACATTTTATAATGTTTGTCATACCATTCCCTATTACTCCATTAATTATCATCTGTCCAAACATCACCTAAGGGATTCCCATAGGTCAACCCCACAATGGGCGTGTGGAATTAAGAAAAAAGGAAGTCGAGTCTTGGCCTAGAAGGCACTTTCACTCCGACACTCGATGTGGCCAATCTTTACAAGATTTGAACCTTGGTTGGTAGCCATTTATATTTTTTTAATTCTATATTATAATTATCAAAACTTGACTTTTTTTTAATATAGAGTATATTGTTTTTGGGTAGAGCACAACTTGATTTTAGTTTGCTTTTTCTTTCTTGTCCGCTGATCATCTTGACTTTAGTAGTTAGTATCTATGTGGTCTACACTATAAACCTTTTAATCCACTCGTAACTTTTTTAAGAACATCATTTAATAAACAGATTATTCTGTTGTGTAAGATTGATTTCAATTTACACCAATCTCATCAATGAAGGATTTTTTTTTTTCCACAAGAAAGTATATTTCTTTTTTAACATGAAAGTAGGGAAAGAGATAACAAAGACAATACGTAGAACATCTCTAGAGCTCAATTAATGAAGACTCAATAAAGATAAAAACATAGTTTTGAGACGGAAAATGACATGTATTATTTTTTCCATTACAAACAATTTTCAGACAAATTGATTAATTCTATCTCAAATTTAAGGCCAAACATTCCGCTCAAGAATTTAAAATTCTATCTCCAACTTCTCAAAACCACTTCTCTTTAATATTAGTATTCTTTATTTCGTTCTCTTTCCATCGACAATCATTTCGATTGTGCTTTCTTTTTTAATGATGAATTATATTAGTAGTGACTTCTTTAATACTAGTGTTTGTAATGTTATTATTTTGAAAATGATGATAATAACTTCTTTTCCACTTATGAGTCCTGTCAATAGTGACTTCTTCTAGTATTTCTCATATTGTTATTTTTCTATCAACGATCATTTTGATGATGCATTTTTTTTTATTAACAAATCATATCAGTGGTAACTTTTTCAGTACTAATGTTTGTATATTGTTCTTTTCCCATCGATAATTATTCTAATGATATCTTCTTTTTCATTAATAAATCATACTAGTGGTGATTTCTCTTCCTATTAACGGCCATTATAAAGAAATTTTATAAAACTTAACACACCGAAAAACATAGATACCCTCAACGTGAATAGTACTATTCTATTGCCATTTTGAAATTATAGAATGTAAGTAGAAAAAATAAAGAAAAGAAAATAAAGATTAATACGATAAAGATGTGATAGATGTGTTTTATGTTATACAAAAGACAAAACACTAACAAACAATTCTAAAAATTACTTTATCAATTAAAGGATTAATTAATTTCACAATATATTATAAAAATTTTCTAAAACATTCTAAAATCTTCTCAATATTTTAAAAATACTCTAAATATATTCTAACCCAAACACTTCTTTATGTGGATTCAATGGTTCCCATAATGACTAGTACACAATTTGAATGGCATTCGTTACGTATTAAAATTCTAGGTTTAGAGCTCAACCAAGTGGTTTCCTCTTTGAACTTAACAAGCTGCTCCTCCACCCCCGTGGGAATGACCCGCCCAATTTAAGTGCTGCCTGTAGGCTATGTTCATGTGCTTATTGAACTAAACATTAGATAAACCAATGTTGAGGAATATTTAGTAGGAAATCCATTAATTGTTAGCATTCAACTTGCGGACAGCCATATTTTTTTGATGATGGGGACTTCAAAAATTGCTTAATAGTCAAGCTTCACCGTTGGTTTTCTTTTTCACTTCTTTAACTCACTTATTGACAGTCCTCTTAACGATAATTCCTATCATTGACAAGAAGTCTACGAAACACTATGGTAAAAACTGATCTCATCAGATAGATTAGTGTATATTTAAATTAATTTATTTTTTAATTAAAATAAATTATAATTAAAATCTTATTAAGAGAATTTTTTTTTTAAAAATAATTTTTAGCCAAACATACACTTAGACTATGACTAAACACCACACCAATCAGATTCAACCACAAAACGTTTAAAGCAATTAAAATAGATTAAAAATAATGTAAGAACCAACAGAATCACCAGTCAGGATTCAATCACAAAACCGCTAAAGCGATTAAAATTGATAATAATTGTACGAACTAATAGATTAATTTATTTCTATTTTTAATTTATGTTTATTTTTATCTAAAATTTATTAAAATTATAAATAATTTATATATTATAACATTAGTGGCTTTTATTATTCAAAAGCAAAAACATACAAATTTTATAAACACTTGCTTAGTAAAAATATTATTTATCTTTAATCAAATATTGTTTAAATTATATTGTTTGAATTATAAAAAAATAATATAAAAATTACACGTAATAAGAAATATTAACTATAAAAAAATAAAAAAAATCCGCGAATTTCGCAGAAGTATAGACTAGTGATTTATCTGATTTATTAGATTTGACAACAGTCAAATCCCTGTCCCATCAAATTAGAAGCCAAAAATTTTAAATGCAGAGTGCAAAGTTGCAGCATGCAATGCCATATCAGAAGAAAGTAGTGAACCAATTTTCTGGTAGACAAAAACGTTTCATGTTCAACTTCAATCCAGGTAAGCAACAATAACAAGAGCTTGACCAGGCACCCATCCCATTCCCACTATTTAGAGGCTAATTTGCATAAATTATCAAGGTTGTCACTCATTCTGATAATTCACACTAAACATTCTAATGAGATCCCTATATATTAACAAGGTGAGCTTGATACACCATTTTGCCAATGTGATGACTGAACTTTCAATCTCACCGAGTAGTGCCGCAGAAGAGAATAAGCTACTCATCATCCTCTGGGTCAAAATCCTTAACCTTCACATCTGCATCTTCTCCATACTGGATGCAGTTGTCAATTTGGGCCAACACATATTTTATACTGTAAATGAGAAAAATCCATAATAATAAGTATAACATCAAGTGTGTGTTCGATTATCTTTTTGTGGTCAAAATAGTTATTAATCAAAATCTTTCTGAAAAAATTTTTGAAAAGAAAATTGATTTTCTCCTAAAATTAAACTATTCCCAAGCATGCTATACTGGCTTCTGTTTTGGGTTGGGCTGAACTAATGAAACAATGGATGTGAAACATAGAGTTGAATGACTAGTACTACCCTTTGGAAAGGTTAGAAGAACATGCAAAATAAAAAAATTACCATGAAACTAGCATGGGCATGGAAGGGCAACTAGAAAGCAATTCCTGTAGTTTAACCAAAGATCACTTTGGTTATTTAAGAGCTTGACTTGATTGGTCAAAATTAAGTCAAATTCCCATAAGTCATAACTTCTCTTAGGTATGTTTGGTATGGGGATATAAATAAGAGATAAATTCGAATAAGATTTGTATACAGGTAAGGGAGAACAAATTGGGGGGGGGGGGGGGTTTGTGAGAAATTTTCATGAATGAAATTTGTGTACAATTACAAATCTCATACTTGTATACAAATCTAATTCATGAAAATTTACCTCCATTTTTACCCCGTACCAAACATACGCCCATTAATTAACATAAACCTACTTTATAGCCTTCCAAAAATAAATCAAGAATGAATGCTTTGATAGTCCATCCTCAATATTTAGGAAGCATACACACAAGCTGTATTCAAGGTTAAACCATTAGATCAAGATCCACCCAATCTTCCAACAAACCTAGAACCTGTTTTTCCAGTAAACGAATGAAAATCATTGAAATTTTGTTGCACAATATGGAGAGGTCAGGGTGGAGTGACTTGATGTACAGGTGAGGCTAAACTACAATGAAATACAGGTCGTTGAACTATCATTTAAGTTTGAATTCAAATTCACAACCGGAAATCTGGCATTTTAATTCTAGAGCACAACATAATTCATGTATCAAAATATTTTGACAGTATGATCATGAAGATAATCAAATAAATCGAATTTTCTTGGGCTATTAAATTTGTAGATTTCCCACAGTATTCATATCATAATTTCTTTTTGTTTCTGCCTTTTTGTGAGAGGTGAGGCCTTTTTGTGAGATCAAATCTAGATGTTCTATAATCACATCTCAAAGCCTGCAACCAAGAGACATCTCAAAGCCAAGAGTTTCCAGGAGCAGCGAAAAACACAAGCTACGAAAGTCATAATCTGAATCTTACATTAAAGAATTAAACACTTAGTTCAACTTAATTTACGCCATATTATGCCATTAAATTTTAATATTTCAGCATCATCAATGGCATTTATTAATCAATACCAACGTATGATACACAGCCACTAGAGCAAAATGATATCCCTTACAAGCTAACAATAAAAGATCATTCAAAAAATGAACAGGCAGCACGGAAAAGAAGCAGACAAAAGATAGAAAGAGTGTACCTGCTGTCCTTCCTCAAGTCCAGTGGTATAAAACTCACCATGCTATAATTATTCACCTGTTGCAGAAGCAATAAATAAACAGATGGAAGAAAAACAAAGTATTGCAAATTTAATGTTCGTAGTAAGCCTCAACTGTATGGGTATAATTAGGAATGACTGTTCCAAAATGGAAGGGGTATGGGAATGAGTTGGAATGGAATCTCCGTTCCTTTCTAAGATTTGGAATTGGCAATAATGGACTCATCACTCCATTTCCATGATCTTTACACAAAAATGGACTGAGAATTATGTCCAAGTGGAAACAAAAACCCGTAACCTAACAAATTCATAACTTCTACACACATTTCAAGTTCCAGGTGATAGTTGACGACTGCAGTCTTGCGAAAAGGATGTTATACGTGCATTAAATGTCCTGCCCTGTTGGTTACTGGAACATGTTATCTAGATAGCTGATGACCTATGATGCCCCTATACTGCAGCCTCACTCCAGCAGCTATCTAGACTCAACTCTGGCTCTAAAGACCAGGGTGTGCTAATGGCAATTCAGGGCGGCCACCACATTAAATGTAAAACCGTGATAAGTCATTGTTATCTAAACCCGAAACTCCTGTATAAAAGGAAGCCCAATGTCAAAATGCAGATCATCACTTCCTCAGTTATCACCTCCCTGCAACCTTAAATTCCATCCACTCCCTGCATCCTTAACAGCACAGACCACTTCTCATGGCAAGAAGAAACATCCTATTTACAATTTTACAGTCAGCAGAACACCAACGGAGTTTTACTTGCACAGCCCAGTGAAGGAGATCATAAAGTAAAATGGCAAACCAAACCCCTCGCCTTCAATACAAGCCTGTACATGCTCCTTCCTCTGTCACTCCACTCAATGTCTCATTATTGTATTTTCTAGATTACCTAGGTTATTTAAGGCTGTTGTGTTTTGCGCCTCTTTGTGCAATACAAACCCATCATCAACATTACTCTTGAACAGAGGTCAATATAACTTTCCACTTCTATATTTAGGGACAACATCTAAAATACTTTTGAGCACCCTTTTTACTTTTGTGCTAAATCCTTAAGTTACTACACTATCAACTAAATTCATATTTTTGTATGTAGTACAAAAAAGTTGTCATTCCTTTTCATTAAAATATGATTATGCATGATATATTAGTACTTTAAGAGATTGTAAAAACATAACAGATTAAATTTGAAAGTTCTTTTTCATAGTTCAAAAAATAGTTCTACTATTACCTGCATTCACTATTTACTTGCAATTAAAATTAATATATATAGTGATTTATGCATGATATTTATAAGGCTGCCCCAAAGGGGATGCAAGCATTATATATATCTTGAAGGAGTGGTGAATAGGCGCATGACTAAACAAGAGGAGCGTCTTATGGCACAATGGGGTCAGAATAGTGGATATGTGACATGGTATTTTAGTCTAAAAGAAAGAAAGTATATTGGCAATAGTGGATATTTAAAACAAAAATGACCCACTCCAGCTAAGTGGGAATTGCAGGTAGGAATGAGCACTCCAACCATAATATCATTACCAAAAGAAGGAATGTCTCCGTGGGAATCTTGCCTGGAATGTAATCACCACGCATGCTTCCTAATCATCACCCCAGGATTATTTTGTTTCTTAAAAATAAGATTCAACTCGAATATCTATTAGGCCATTAACTACAAAATCAACTCTACTTCAGTACAAAACAATATTAAAAAAAATTATCTATTTTCTGTACTAGGACTCTCACATTCTACAACATCACAGAACCTGTATCACTTAACAGTAAATTGCTATTGAAATGTGGAAATAAAAATATGACACAGCATATAACCCAGATTCAAACCAACTGCTTTACCATATGAACCAAACACCATGGGTGTAGAATATAATATCATTGGCAAAAAGGGGAAAAACAGCATATTTTTAAATATAGTTAGATTACCCACCAGTTCAATCAAAGATTTATTCAACTTTGCAAATTGAGGAGCCATCCGTTGATTCAATTCAGACAGTAAAAAGGTGGGCTCCGGATCCAAGAATCTAAGAGGAATAAAAATACAAAAATGTTTACAATTGAAATGAATAAAGCTGTTAAAACAAATTATGGAAAGAGATTTTTGATAACAGAAATTACTCTTCAACATCCTTTTTGTTAGTCACAAGGTCCATTTTTGAGAGGATATTAACATGGGGTAATTCAAGTTGAACCATTGCAGAAAGGCATGCCATGCATCCACTTATAAATTTGGTCACATCTGTCATGAACTGACAATGTTTTAAAATTATTAGAGTCAACAAAGATAATAAGAGTAACAATAATTGGAAGTCTGAAGGAATGTCAGAGTGCCAAGAGCTTAAAAGGAAACATCATTCAAGCAAAACTGCCACGAACCTGTGAATCAAGTAAGTAAACAGCACAAACATTAAAATTTTTTCGTTTCAAATGTTCCACAAAATTCCGAAGCACTGGCACATGTGAATAAAGTTCTATCTGACCTGCAAAACATCACAAGGCTAATTGATTGATCACAATTTGTCAGGTCAGTTTCAACCAGAAAACTTTATAAACAATTTTAAGAAAAATAAAAGTTTTAAGCTAAACAAACTGGCCAAGCAACTGTTTTGTTCTAAAATGAATGATTTTAATGTGCACATTAGTTGCATTATCTTACCCATTCTGATTTTGCTGTCTCACATAATCATGTGATTGCATTTTATAACATATTATCACCTCAAAAGCACAAAGTTCTCATAATTGTAATCATTTGGATACTAATACTGATACATATAAAGTACAAATAGGTTTATGAGATGGGCAAATAGGCATGAATACCAGGGCAATCAAAAACCAAGTAATCATCATCTAAGTAATTGTCCAGTTCTTCAGTGAACCAATCATCCAGGTTTTCTTCAAGGTGTCTAAATATGATATTAAGGAAACAAAATTTTCAATCAAAAGCTTAAAATAGTTAATAGCTACATAAACTAAATAAAGGAAAAAAGGAGAAACAGATAAATAAACAGAAGTAATTTGTACTAGTAAACAGATTCTCCACCTAAGGTAGCCTGTCAAAAACAATGATGCATAATTACTCTTTCAGACAAGATTGGAAAGAAGATTGACATGAGAAAAAGTATAAAAAACAAAAGAAACTATAAGTTTTGCTCCTATGCAAAGAAAAGGATACTCCATGCAGTATATAAGACCACCATTAGGACCTAATCCAAGTTCCTCCATAACATCATCCAAGGAAATGAGTTCCCTTATATCTGCAAGCATCTCATATCAAAATAGTTAAGCTCCACAAAACTAAATACCTAAACCCACAAAAGAAATAACTAAGTAACACATTCTATTTACCCATAGCAACAGGATAGTCAAAATTTTCAGCAGCAGGATCTAGGTTCACAATATGTAGTGATCGCCGTGCAGCTTCACAGTGTTGGTACAAACTCGAGCAATATGTAGACTAATTGAGAAAGTAAAAGTACAGACAAAACCAAGGATCTCAATATATTCACAAGAAAGGGAAGAAAAAAAAAAAAGCACTGCAAATAGAACAAGTCTATATCTAGCTCACCAGAATAAAGAAGGCGAATATAGTAAATAATTACCTTGCCACTGCCAGCTGGACCTATAACAAGTTGTGCATAACCCATTATTGCAAATTTTAAGCAGTTTTCCTCTCCAGTTCAGAAAGAGCAAAGAAGATTGACAGCTCTGAAGGAGGCAAGAACTGCAACAGTAATGTAAGCAGTACACCAAACCCCGATGGCGAACAACAAATTCAGCAAATCAGAGTAGGCCATAAATGCACCGAAGATAGAGACAGGGAGACACAGTACAAGAAAAACCTGAATTGTAGCAAACATGAAACGGAAAAATAAACATATCAAAAATATGCTTCTTACCCAGTTGTTGTTTCTTGGCAAAAGACCAACTTTCCAGGTTTCCTCGTCAATTAGATAGAAACCAAATAACAATGACAACACAAGCAACACAATCGAGTAGCACAGGCAATTGGGTCATATTTCCATGGCCGTTCTGGTTAAAAAATAACAATTGGGTACCCACAAATTTCAACACGTTATGGGTTAAGCATTGGTTTAGCTCAATCTACAGATTACACAGCCAATAGAAATTCAAGCTCAATTTAATTTCAAAGAAATTGAAAAACAAAAATTTGAATGGTTGCATACCAAGTCAATTTGTTCAATGATCAGGTAATGAGATTGAATGAGCTACGATCATGGCATCAGAGAGAGAGAGACTGAGAAGCACTAGGCTATATCATATATGAAAAATTGAAAAACCCAGAATCAGTAATGGCATGTAAAACTTCAGGATTTCTAGTTTAAAAAAAAAAAACTTAAAAAAATGAATTTAAAGTTAAATTAAAAAAAGACAAACCGTTTACTGTTCACGACGACGGCAAGAGTAGAGCTGGGCGTGACCGGCGGCGGCGTAAACCCTAGGGCAGAGCTTGGCCTTTGAGTTCTCTGTTCTTCACTTCGTTCCTCGGTCAGTCAGTTACATTCACGATCCAACCTATACATGCTTCGTCCCAGTTTTGTTTTTCTTTTCCCAAACCTGAAAGCGACGCCGTTTTTGTATCTCACAATAAAAGAATTTCCTTCGGCAAAACTGCGTCGCCTTAACAATTTTTTTTAATAAAAAAAAGTCAACTATAACATGGCCGGGTCAACTGGGTCCGACCCAAACTTGAGAGTTGTGAGCAACGCATAAAATAGATTATTTAACCTAACAAAACTGACGGACATAATATATCATATAAACAATTTCTACCAAAAATTCGACAGTTTGCTATAAAAGTAGGATGTCTAAAAAATACAATATCATGCTTAAATCAATATATCCACACATATAATTTCTTAACATGCAATGCATCTTCACCAAGCGAACAGGGTATATATGAACAATGAAAACTAAATCCTACTTGTAGTCAAATAGAGCACATCTAAAGTTTTATAAATAGATGAAACATAACCAAATAAACACAAGAAAGTGTCCACGTGATCAAGATGTCGGACTATCCAATAGTAATCTTCTACACAGTTGGAGACTTTGGACCCAAAATAAGAATGCTATTTAAAAAATGGTAGAGCACTAAAGTGAGTCACAAGATTCAATGAGAGACCATATATGCTATAATAAACAAAGGAATAAGCTCAAGCTTAAACATAAATGGTCTTTGTATACAAATTCAAAATAAATATAACTTTTCAAATGTAAAAAAATAAGTTCAAATCTATAACAAATACGTTGAGAATCGATCAATATAAACATCAAACTTTCCAACCTAAATTGTTCGATTATCTAAAATTTATCTAAATTAACAAGATAAGAGGTTTCAAATCCAAACTAATCCATCAAATCTAAACAAATATATGCCCACCCACTTGGGGCTTAAAAAAACTGAGTGTGTTGGCCTTACACACTGGGCTAGCACCACTCCTGTTAGCTAGGATATCAAAACCTGATGCACCAAGATTGATGCCTACTGTCGTCAACTGCAGTGTTTGTCAAAGATTCTTCCCAACAAATCATACTTTACATAATCCAAGTATATAAATAATTTTTTCTAAAATATTTCTTATCGAGAAAATTTCCAAAAATGCTTGTTTCAAGAATTTTTCATGCATAGTCAACATGAAGATATAATAAGTTTCCAATGTGATTATCATAAAAATACTGATATGAGCTTCCTCAAAATATTATAATGTCATGACAATTTACATTTATAAACTTTCAAGTGTATAGCATTGGAAATCATCATATAAAAAATATATTGAAAGCTGAAAAATAAGTTATTGAGTACATTATCTACTCACAACACAAGCCAAAGCAAATGGGTCTAAGTCAACTATGTTATAACACCACTGGAAGCGACGGAACAATCCTATAAGAAATCTATAATCACAAACAAGATTCCAATACCAAAAATTATTAGTTTGAACCTTAGATTAACCAATTATAACTATTATTCAAGAGAGCCTCAAGCCAAATCCTAAGTTCTAACACTACATCATCAATTCTGAATACCTATTTTAAAATATGACCAAATATATGAAATATGAGGTGTTGTGAGCCTTAAGATTACTTTTGGGAATCAAAAAAATGGAAAAGAGTAAGTAGGTAGCTTGGGTCTCTCCCAAACTGCAACTATAATACCCATCACCAAAATCCCATAAGAGAATGGGTCACCTTCGTTGACGACAAATAATTGCAGTTTAGGTCACGAAGAATGGAGGTAAAATGGTGGGTCAACACCTTTATTGTTGGTCCTGCTCTAAAATGGTGTCAGGTTTTAAAATGGTGTGGGGGGCACTGTCAACAGAAAGAAAATGGGGGCCTTAGGAGTGAAGGTCGATGACCATAATGTCCTCATTTATTTTACTCTTTGTTAGCTTTAAAATATAAATGTAAATAAGGAAATACTCTCTATTTGAATTCAAATCAAAAAAATCAAAATCCTTAATAATAAAAAGTCAAAATTTACGTTCTAATTCAAATTTACAAAAATCTTGACTTCCTAAACTTTTGACATTCAAAACGAATGAGTAAAATGTTCCTTAAAATTTATTAAAAAATCACCCTTCAATTCTATAATATCTAAGGGTCAATTGCCAAGAGTTTTAGTTTTGAGAAAATACATATTTTATGCAGCCATTCAGATAGGGGTATATGGAGACTTAGAAAATTTTCAGGACTTGAATTGTTAGGCGGTCACTAATTATATCTAAATGCCTTCAAATATATTTTAATATGGTGAATCAATTGGATGAAGCTCATAATTAAAATAAAATGGTTCACAAGGTCAATCCTAAGAGCTTAAGCAACATATTAACCACTTGTTATACTAAATTAATCACATATTTACACATCGTTAACTACTTGCATTTCGCCTTTAACACATTAACCATTTATCATACTAAATTAATCACATATTTACATATTGTTAACCACTTGCATTGTATGTTCAAGACATGGCATTTCAAAATATAATGGGGTTATTACATTCTTCCTCCCTTTAAGAAATTTGGTTCCTAAATTTCAAGAAAAGTTCATACTTCAAGTATCAAACAAATATAAGTATTTTGCACGCATGACCTCCTTAGCCTCCCAAGTAGCTACTTATCCAGAATGAGTATTCCACAATACCTTTACTGAGGCTATTTCCTTTGAAAGACATTTCTTACTTGTCAATCCAAAATGGTTACCGGCTTTTCTTCATATGACAAATCCTTGTCTAATTGAATGGCTTGTGGTGTAAGTACATGAGAAGAATTCGGCAAGTATTTCGGCAATATGGAGACATGAAATGCGGAATGTATTGTAGCCAATTCAAGTGGGAGTGCTAAACAGTATGCCACTGCTCCAATTCTCTTAAGAATTTCAAACAGGCCAATATACAAGAGACTTAATTTTCCTTTCTTTCAAAATCTCATTACACCCTTCATCGGAGAGACCGAAAGAAATACATGGTCACCAACCCCAAGTTCCAAATCTCGACATCTATAATTGACATAGGCTTTTCATCTAATTTAGGCACTAGTAATCTTTCCTTAATCAAGTGGACCTTATCCAAAGAATCTTGCACCAAATATGGTCTTGAAAGCTTTGCCTCACCAATTTCAAACCATCTAATTAGATATCTATATCGCCAACCATACAATGCCTCAAAAATGTGCCATTTGGATACTAACTTGGTAACTATTATTGTATGCAAACTCTATTAAAGGCAAATAATGGCTCCAATTTTCCCTAAAGTCCAGTACATATGAGCGCAATATATCCTTCAAGATCTAAATTATTCGTTCATATTGCCCATCTATCTGAGGATGAAATATTGTACTAAGATTGAAGCGTTTGTTTCTTTTTGGCATAAAATTGGTTCATTGGTAAACATTCCAAAACTTGTCGCAAGTGAGTAAGGTGTTATTTTAGCTTGATACAATAATCCAAAATGTCATCAGACAAGACAGTTACAAACTTTCTCTAAGAAAAGCTAAAAGATGTTATTCATGATGGATTGGAAGGTGGTAGGGGTATTGGTCAGGCCAAAAGGCATGACTAGGAGCTTATAGTGCTCCTGGCAAGTCTAAATGTTGTTTTCTATTCAACCCCTTAAGCATTCTAATATGGTGGTTGCCAGCTTTTAGATCAAGTTTAGAAAAAACTTTGGCCGCATGCAATTCATCTAAGAATTCATCAATGGTAGGGGAGGGGAAACTTGTCTCTAATTTTTACTCTATTAAGGGCTTTGTAGACTATGTAAAACCTACATGTTCTATCTTTTTTTCTGAACAAGTAATGAGGAGAAGAAATGACTCTAACTAGGCCTGATAAATCCAACTTTTAACATATCAACAAATTCCTAATGCGACAGGTAGTGTTTTTCCTAATTGTTCGTCTCAATTGTCCATTCATACTTTTTGCTAATTATTATTAATTATAATTTCCTAAATTACTCTCCACTAAATGTGAATAACCAAACAACAATATAGTTAATTGACGTTTCACTTCCATTAAAAAATTATTTATTCAATAAAGGGAAATTTGTTTGAAATCTGTTTATAATTTTAGACAAAAATATTTCGTTGCAAAATCCTATTAAAAGGCAATCATGATAAGTGTTTGATTGTTAATATAAAAAAAAATCATTTGAGATCCATTAAGCATAAATCAATGACGTATATTTTAATTTTTTTTATTTTTCAGATATTATATTAAAACATTTATTTGAATTTAAGCATAAACAAAGTAAGCATATCTTTAATTTATCATTCATCTAATATTGTTATATCGAAGCATTTATTTCGTGTTTTCAAGGATAAAATTAAATAAGTATTTAAAAGAAATAATAAATATGTAGAGAATGATGGGGATTTTATACAAGAAAAATTCCTATTTATGTTAATATATATTCTCTAATGCACGAAACTGATGTCATCAAAATTAAATTCATAAGATAACAATATGTAATTTTGTATAGTGGATTTTATATAGGAAATTCATGTTTATGTTAAAATATTTTGTCATCTATATTTCTGAATCAATATAATTTTGACTTTGTAATTTTGGAAAGAAATTTATTTTAATTATTACTTATTAAATACAAAAATATAAACAATGATACATAATTTTAATCCACAATATAAAAATTATGTATTCATATTTTATGGATTTTGATACCTCCTATCCTTGATGAGGATTTTGTATAGGAAATATTTTATGTTTATGTTAATCCATAGCTTTATACTGTACAAAATAACATTATCTAAGAACGAAATTGATAAAGGAAGTATCCATAAGATAAAAAAATATATTTTACTCAAAAATTATGGTACATTTAATAAAAAGGAAATTATTAAAGAATAATCATATTACTAAAAGATTCAAAGTTAATTGATAATAAATTTCTTTCCAAAAATTTGACGTTAATAAAGATTTAAAATTATAAATTTATAAAGATCAATTATCAAATTCATATCACATTGTACCTGTGAGATGAAAGAGATGATATCAAAGATTATATAATTTATAACAAAAATAATAAGAAAAATTATTAAATCTAAAAAATGATTATTCAAAGAGAATATGATAAACCAAAGTTTAAAAAAATATTTTGTTTGATAATATAAGAAATAATATTGTCACAACATAGATTAGGGGTTGATAATCGACGTATGACGATAGCTTACTGTAGGCTCACTCAAGTCAAACAAACCTCAAACTCCAATTAGACAATTTAGAATAGTTGTCATTGGGCCTTATAAATACTTTATTCTGGTATAAATTCAAACTTAATAATATCCAGTAAATGAATTTTAATTACTAATAATTTATTACAAAATAAATTACCATAAAATAATTCAAACATTGACAAACACATATGATACTGATATGGATCCTGCTTATAGAAATAATGCAGCACATTTAAGAGTCAGTGCATAAGACTTCCAAATTCGAAATTATAAATAAAACTTGCCCACAAGAATAATGTGATGAGCTCACTAAATAACTGAGAACTCCTATGATCAAATCAAAGGAGTTAAGCTACAACCAATCTAATTACATGTATATGAAAAATATGTAATTTGGGTGAGTTTACAACTCAGTAAACAATTAATACCTACTACAGTAAAAACAGGATGAGTGAAGGCCCGAGTTTTCTATAAAACAAATATTTAAAAATAAATATTGAATATATATGTATAAGGAAAATTAATTAACAATTAATAAACAATAAGATAACTTTAAGAAAATAGTATTTTCTTAAATAAAACACTTTAAACCTATTATTATAATAATTTCTTTCAAAATATTTCATAAAATAGTAAGTTCATAGACTGATATTATCAATATATCAAAATTTGAAGTAACTAATCAAAACGTAAACAGTAAGGAAAAATTCATTAGGTGTATTGCAAAATCATAACAAACCGAGCATACAATTCGTGGGGTAAACTAACTAAACTAATAAGCCTAAGGTACATACAGTTCGGAAATAAACTAACTAAACTGACAAATACACGGTTTGAACTGATGAGCATCATGCTCCAAATCCATAGCCAACCTATGTGTACTTACTTAACACTGAGTTAGTATCTCCTTTGCAAAGTTTATTCCTAGGTGCATCAATGCTAACATTTACTACTGTTAGACACACAGTGTCTTGACATGATTTTTCTCCTAAAATAATTTTTTAAAAATATACAATAACATATTCCTTAATACAATAAATTTTCAAGGGGAAATAAAAATTTTAATTTATTAAAAAAATCTTATTTCAAAGAGAACATTCTCTGACATTATAAAACTCAAATTTAACATACTTCATATTTCCTTTCGTATACATAAGAGATCTTGTATTCTTATCCGTCAATGGTCTAAAACTATTATCAATATAAAGTCCAATCTAAAAGGCCAATATATTCTATAATTTAAATTTTTTTTAATTTAATGGTCTAAAACTATTTTGATATATGTCTAAATGCATGACTATTCAAAAATCAATATTTTTCTTAATAGCAAAAATTTTCAATTCTATCAACAGTTTATCTTAATCTAAATTTTTTAAAAGTTTGCTTGTCCTAAGAATTTCTAATGCTCTACTATATTCAAACTTTAATAATAAAAATATGTTTCAAAATTTTCAAAAGAAATTTTCAAATAGACGTATAACAAATAGAAAACATTCACAATACTAATAATATCTAATTGTGTCTTCCTTCAATAATTTTTCTTAGTGAACTGGAGGTTTCCTGTACCATTCGCAGGCAAATAAATTACTTAATTTAATTTCTAAATCTTAAATAATTCTAAATACCAAATCCTAAGTTTGCTATTCAAAATAGCCCAATGAAAAAAATATAAAATAAAAAATATTTAAAAATTCTATTAGGAAAAATATTCACTCACCTAAATTAAGACAAAATGACACGAACGTTGAATCAACGTCAGATACTGCTATTAAAATTTATTAGAATCTCTTATTCTTTTAGAAAGAGTCTAGAGGAAAAAAGTAATTAAAATTATCTATCTTAGGGTCTATATATAACCATTTCTAAGGAAAAAGCATTTATTATTTTTTCGATGTGAGACTTAAAATTAGAATGACATTAGACTTCTTTCTCTAATGTAAGACTTAAATAATAAACTTTTTTTTTTGGTAACACTTATCCCAATCATTTTCTTTTTCTTTTTTCTAAAGCTTAACCTTTTTTTTCTTTTTTCTTTTTTTTTCTGTATCATAACAAATATCTTAACCACATATCAGCAATAGATTAGGGTAGTCACTCGGCAAGAAAACAGAAAAAAAAAATAATGAAGAGCCCTTTTTGCTTCAACAGCTACAAAGTCTCAAAAGATCTTCTATTCAAAAATTCTGACAAATATCAGAACTAATGACGGTAAAAGATAAACAGTTATAGAAATAATAAAACAAATTATGTTTTAAATAATTATTATTATCTAATTGATAATTTTTTATTTACATTATATTATATAAATGCACTATGCACTTAAAAAAACTTAAATTATATTTCTCTTATATTTCAATTATCAAAAATATATTTTTTATTACATTCCATAAAGTATTATAAAATTTAAATTACATATAATTAATTTTTCAGAAAACAAACATAACTTCATTCAAGTTAATTAAAACAAATCATTGCATTATGATAAGATATAGAAACAAGTTATTTTAGAATATTATATACAATAGATGAATATACGGAATGTATAGGCAATCACCTCCCGTTATAAAGCCTTAACTTGAACGCAAATTAAAGTTGACAATGATGGGGCTTTATATTAAATGCAATTTTAAATGAGATTAAAGTCACAAAATTTGATCATCTTGGCAACTTTGGATTCCTCTGGTTTTGTTGTCTGCCAGTTCTTCTAAAATGTTTGCCTTCCTTTTATTCTTTCATCTTCTCCTCATTTTCCTTTTTGGATTCCCTTCTAATTTTTGTTTCCTTCCATTTTAACTTTCTCCTAATTTCTTTCTTTCCTAAACCCAAAAAAGGCAAAAAAATAAAAATACATAAAACATGAAATAAAACAGTTAGAGGAAATAAGTAACAATATTATAATGATAATGATTTTAGAAAAATGAAATATAGAGAAAACTTCTTCATTAAATCATTAAACGAAACGAAACCTTTAAATAACAAAACTATCCATTGTTTCACAAAAGGAGTTACATAACAAATATTTTTTTCCTAAAAAGAAACATATAGAATAGACACTGAATAAAATCAGAAAAGTAAAGAGTGAAAAGTGAAAAGTAAAATCATGAAAAGTGAGGTAGGAAATTTTGAAATGTTTAAAAACAGAATAATATTCAAATGATATTTATAATCTTGAAGTATGTCATTGTTAGGTTATCTGTAATCTAACCGTAAATTTTCTATGAGGTGATATACTCCTGACCTTAGAATGAGGAGAGCTTCCTCTCCCTCTAAACTTTCCAATTAAAAATAAAGAATATGATATTTATAATTTTCAATATCAAAATAATATCTTCAATATATATTATTGATTATATTAAATTGACCACGTTATTTATTGAACGTTATTCATTAAAGTATTATTCTTATTCGTATCCTAATTATTAGTTTGTTTGTACATTATTTTCAAATTTATTGCTATTACTATTATTCATATCTTTTTAATGGTTTCATACGATTAATACTCCCAATTATTTACTTTGTTGTAAATTATTATTATCTACTGGTTCCATACATTTTCATATTATAATTACTTTTAAAATGGGATATTTAAAACAAGAAATCAATTTCAAAAGTTCAAATTGCATTATATTTACTACATTCATGGCTTTGTTGTAAATAATTATTATTCATATATTGTTAAATAATTAGGATGACAAATTTTGTGGAAAGATTAGCCTTCAATAATTTTAAAATTTTGAACTTTATAACGAGTGTATAAGGCTATTGATTGTAGTAATTAAAATTAGAAATTCTAATTAATATGATTAAAATTAAATAATACGTGATTTTTGGAAATTGGAGGAAAATAATCAGAAATCTAGCCTAATAATTGGCCGAGATTCTAATTAACATGATCTTCTTACACTTAAGAGCATTAAAAAAAGTCAAAACAACAATAAAATTTAAAAAAAGTTACTTACAAAGGTGTGACTTGATGGCAAATAAGTTGGAGTATATTAAGATGAGTTTTACCTATAATGTTAGGATTTCATCCTGCTAGAGAAAATTTGTTTTGACCCTATTTCAAGGTTAAGACCTTTTACAAGTTTCAATAAGGGCTTATATAGGTACTTATAGACTACCTCCCAATAACAAGACTTCAACATGAATCAAACCTAATAATTTTGAGAATATGTAGCTCAATCCTTCCAATTGAGTCAATATTTATTAGTAATCAAGTACCTAAATAAATTGTATTCAAAATTAACATAGATAAGAACAAATTTTAAATTTTCTTTTTGTTTTTGGTAATTGAAGATTTCCAATTTTACATTAAACACCAAAAAGGGAAAGAATAGTACAAAATGATTCTTAATTAGTACTCAAATATTTAGGACAATAATAGCTTACCTTAAATAATTATTTTGTGTAATTAAGCGAAAGGAGCCAGTTTGGCACTTCATCAAGTTCTGCTCTATAAAATGAAGGGTGTTTGCTAGGATTGCATCAACTCATTGTGTAAAGATGGTTTCAGTCACCGAATTTGCCTTACCACTCTCCTTGCTATTCACCACACTTCTTGCGTTGAGGTTCAAGGGTGGTGAGAGCGGATTGCTTCCATCCAAAGTGACCGTAGAAATTAGCAATGAGTTGGCTAATCCACCAATTCAGAAAAGTCTCACTCTTCATTGCAAATCCAAAGATGATGATCTGGGCTTTCACACTCTGCAAGTTGGAGAAAAGTTCAGTTTTAGATTCCGACCGAACGTCTTTATAAGTGGAACGCTGTTTTTTTGCAGTTTTACTTGGGCAGAAGAACCATTTCTTCATTACATTGACATTTACGTTCAAGAAAGAGACAGTTGTACACAATGTATTTGGCAAATTTTGACTACAGGGCCGTGTCATGTTAAGGAAACATCTCGTGAGTGCTATTCGTGGAACAAGGGAGTTATAGAAGGAAGGCAACTTGGTGAAGAGAATATTTCTGGGGTGTAATGTTTTTGTTTTCCCATAAATTTCTTGCGATTTAAATATTATCCAATAAAATAATCTAAACTCTTTTATTTCTTGATATACTGATCTTACAGATTGTGATTTTAAAAAGAAAGCAACTACACATATGGTTGTTTTAGGTACTTCTCAACGTGAATGCGTGCTTGCATGCTTTATAACATGTCTCAACGCCAACGGGCATTCATCCGAAAGAAACAAATTTAGCTTCTACGAAACAAGCGTTTGACTGTATTGAAAATATAAAACAAACGCACCATATGTCTTCGTTTGTAATCACATTTCATATCATTGTTTTGGGGTTATAGGCATATTTATACGCTTTGTGTCATGTTCGATTTCGCCAATGAATTATTAGTGTATTCACTCATAGTAATTAGGTTAAAAAATTTTTTATTCATTTTTATAAAAAAAAGTAAAAAATCAAATAAACATAACACCATTTTCTTAGTATTTAAAGCATATAATTAAATTAACAAACAAACAAATATTTTCTGAAAAGAACTACAAGGTTATTTGTGGGTAATTTTACTTTTAATAGTGCATTAACGGCTGATATTCTATTTTTAAGTGCATTAATTGATTCAGAAATTAAAGAAAAAGAGAGGCCAAGAAAAATCAACGGATTTGTTGATGCTTCACAAATGGGAGGAAAAAGTTAACTTGCGGACAGGAGGAAATTAAACAACCTAGAACTGAAATGGAAAAGAAAAAATACAGGCTTAATTGATGGTGATTATCAATAAATTTTTGTGGAAATGAAGTTAGTAAGAACGGAGAGATTAAGAATGAGAAAAATGTTCGATGAACGGAAGCAAAAGGAAAATAAGATTGAAGATCGTAAGAGAGTGGAAAGGGAATATTTGGTGGAACCAAAATTTGCTAACAGACATACGTTCATGTAGATCTAACTAGGGATTTAGATTGCGGTCCGCAACCGCAATTGCAAGTACAATTGTAGCTGCATAAATTATATTTTTTTATAATTGTCCTCAATTTTTAAAGTTACAATCGCAACCATAATTTAAAACTATGGATCTAACAAAAGCTGTAGAACAGCTGAGGCAAGGAGACATATAGCAGAATGGCTCCAGCTTCAGAGTAGAGGGAGGCTGAGCCATAGTTAACATTGGATTAAGGATTGGTTACTTTTTTTTCTTTTAATTGAATGAGATTGTGTAGATCTTGGCTTATGGAGCTATTCAAACCGTTTGAGCCATAGTTCGGTTCACTGGTTTTGTAGATTATGTAAAACCTACATGTTCTATCTTTTTTCTAAACAAGTAATGAGGAGAAGAAAGGACTCTTACTAGGCCTATTAATTCCAACTTTTAACATATCAACAAATTCCTAATGTGAGAGGTAGTGTTTTTCCTAATTGTTAGTCTCAATTGTCCATTCATACTTTTTACTAATTATTATTAATTATAATTTCCGAAATTACTCTCCACTAAATGTGAATAACCAAACAACAATATAGTTAATTGACATTTCACTTCCATTAAAAAATTATTTATTCAATAAAAGGAAATGTGTTTGAAATCTGTTTATAATTTTAGACGAATATATTCGTTCCAAAATCCTATTTGAAATTCAAAGATTTCTAGTGGTATGAAAACAAAACATCAAAATAAAAGGCAATCATGATAAGTGTGTGATTGTTAATATAAAAAAAAATCATTTGAGGTCCATTAAGCATAAATCAATGATGTATATTTTAATTTCTTATTTTTCAGATATTATATTAAAACATTTATTTGAATTTAAGCATAAATAAAGTAAGCATATCTTTAATTTATCATTCATCTAATATTGTTATATCAAAGCATTTATTTCATGTTTTCAAGAGATAAAATTAAATAAGTATTTAAAAGTAATATTAAATATGTAGAGAATAATGAGGATTTTATACAAGAAAATTTATATTTATGTTAATATATATTCTCTAATGCACGAAATTGATGTCATCAAAATTAAATTCATAAGATAACAATATGTAATTTTGTATAGTGGATTTTATATAGGAAAAATTCAGGTTTACGTTAAAATATTTTGTCATCTATATTTTAGAATCAATATAATTTTGAATTTGTAATTTTAGAAAGAAATTTATTTTAATTACTACTTATTAAATACAAAAATATAAACAATGATACATAATTTTAATCCACAAGATAAAAATTACGTATTCATATCTTATGGATTTTGATACCTCCTATTCTTGATGAGGATTTTGTATAGGAAATATTTTATGTTTACATTAATCTATAACTTTATACTGTACAAAATAATATTATCTAAAGAATGAAATTGATACAGGAGGTATCCGTAAAATACAAAAAAATATATTTTACTAAAAAATTATGGTACATTTAATAAAATGGAAATTATTAAAGGATAATCATATTACTAAAAGATTCAAAGTTAATTGATAGTAAATTTCTTTCCAAAAATTTAATGTTAATAAAGATTTAAAATTTAAAATTTATAAATATCAATTATCAAATTCATATCACATTGTACCTGTGAGATGCAAGAGATAATATAAAAGATTATATACTTTATAAAATAAATAATAATAAAAATTATTAAATCTAAAAAATTTATTCAAAGGGAATATGATAAACCAAAGTTTAAAAAAATATTTTTTTTATAATATAAGAAATAATATTGTTACAACCTGAACTAAGGGTTTATAACCGACATATGACGAGAGCTTACCGTAGGCTCACCTAAGTCAAACAAATCTCAAACTCCAAATAGACAATTTAGAATAGTCGCCATTGAGCCTTATAAATACTTTATTCTAGTATAAATTCAAACTTAATAATATCTAATAAGTGAATCTTAATTACTGATAATTTATTACAAAATAAATTACCATAAAATGATTCAAATATTGACTAACACATATGATATTGATATGGATCCTGCTTATAGAATAATGGAGTACATCTAAGAGTCAGTCCATAAGGCTTCCAAATTCAAAATTATAAACAAAACTTGCATATAAGAACAATGTGATAAGTTCACCAAATGACTGGAAACTCTTATGATATTACAACCAATCTCATTACATGTATATGAAAAAAATGTAATTTGGGTGAGTTCATAACTCAGTGAGCAGTTAATACCTACTATAGTCTAAATGGGACGAGTAAAGACACGAGTTTTTTATAAAATAAATATTTAAAAATAAATATTGAATATATATGTATAAGAAAAATTAATTAATAATTAATAAACAACAAGATAATTTTAAAAAAATAGTATTTTCTTAAATAAAATAGTTTAAACCTATTATAATAATTTCTTTCAAAATATTTTACAAAATAGTAAGTTAATAGACCAATATTATCAATATATCAAAATTTGAAGTAATTAATAATCAACATAAACAGTAAGGGAAAATACATTAGGCAAATTGTAGATTCAGAACAAACTGAACATACAGTTTGCGGGGTAAACTAATCAAACTGACAAGCCTAAGGCATATACAATTTGTGAATAAGGTAACCAAACTGACAAATACACGATTTGAACTGATGAACATCACGCTCCAAATTAATAACCAACCCATGTATACTTACTTAATACAGAATTAGCATCTCCTTTGCAAATTTTATTCCTATGTACATGAATGCTAACATTTACTGCTGTTAGACACAGTGTTCTGACATGATTTCCTCCCAAAACAATTTTTTTAGAAATATACAATAACATATAAAATAAATTTTCAAGTGAAAATAAAAATTCAAATTTATTAAAATAAATCTTATTTCAAAGAGAACATTTTATGACATTAGAAAACTCAAATTTAATAGACTTCATATTTCTTTTCGTATACATAACAGATTCTATATCCTTATCCGTCAATGGTCTAAAACCATTATCAATATAAAGTCCAATCTAAAAGGCCAATATATTCCATAATTTAAAAAATTTTCAATTTAATGGTCCAAAACCATTCTGATATATGTTTAAATGCATGACTATTCAAAAATCAATATTTTTTCTAATGGCAAAAATTTTCAGTTCAATCAATGATTTATCTTGATCTGAATTTTTCAAAAGTTTGCTTATCCTAAGAGTCACTAAGGCTCTACTATATTCAAACTTTAATAATAAAAATATGTTTCAAAATTTTTAAAAGAAATTTTTAAATTGACATATAGCAAATAGAAAGCATTCACAGTATTGACAATATCCAATTGGGTCTTCCTCTAACAATTCACCTTGGTGAGCTGGAGGTTTCTAATATTGTTCACTGGCCAATAAATTACCCAATTTAATTCTTAAATCTGAAATAATTCTAAATACCAAATCCTAAATTTGTTACTCAAAATAACCCAATGAAAAAAATATAAAATAAAAAATATTTAAAAAATTCTATTATGAAAAATATTCACTCACCTAACTTAAGTCAGAATAGTACAAACTTTGAAGTGACGTTAGATACAGTTGCTAAAATTTATTGGAATCTCTTATTCTTTTATAAAGAGCCTAGAGGGAAAAGATCAAAATTCTCTACTTATGGTCTATATACAACCATTCATAAGAGAAAAAAAGTTTACTACTTTTTCAATGTAGGACTTAAAATTATAATGGCATTAAACTTCTTTCTCTAATGTAGGACTTAAATAACAAACTTCTTTTTTTTTTGTAATACTTATCCCAATCATTTTCTTTTTCTTTTTTTTAAGGCTTAACATTTTTTTTCTTTTTTCTTTTTTTCTATACCGTAACAAATATCTTAACCACATATTAGCAATAGATTAGGGTAGTCACTCGGCAAGAAAAGATAGAAAAAAAAATAATGAAGAGTCCTTTATGCTTCAACAGCTACAAATTCTCAAAAGATCTTCTATTCAAAAATTCTGACAAATATTTAAACTAATGACGATGAAAGATAAATAATTATAGAAATAATAAAAAAATTATGTTTTAAATAATAATTATTATCTAATTGATAATTTTTTATTTGCATTATATTATATAAATGCACTATGCACTTTAAAAAAAACAAATTATATTTCTCTTATATTTCAATTATCAAAATTATATTTTTTATTATATTCCATAAAGTATTATAAAATTTAAATTACATATAATTAATTTTTCAGAAAACATAACTTTATTCAAGTTAATTAAAAAAAAATCATTGCATTATGATAAGATATAGAGACAATTTATTTTAGAATAATATATACAACAGATGAATATATGGAATATATTGGCAATCACCTCCCATTATAAAGCACAAGACTTGAACGCAAATTAAAGTTGACAATGATAGGGCTTCATATTAAATGCAATTTTAAATGAGATTGAAGTCACAAAATTTGATCATCTTGGCAGCTTTGGATTCCTCTGGTTTTGTTGTCTGCCAGTTCTTCTAATGTTTGCCTTCCTTTTATTCTCCATCTACTCTTCATTTTCCTTTTTGGATTCCCTTCATTTTATTTCTTCCATTTTAACTTTCTCCGATTTCTTTCTTTCCTAAACCCAAAAAAGGCAAAAAAATAAAAATACATAAAACATGAACAAAGCAGTAAGAGGAAATAAGTAACAATATATAATGATAATGATTTGACGGAAATGAAATATAGAGAAAATTCATTAAATCATTAGACGAACAAAACCTTTAAAATAACAAAACTATCCATTGTTCACAAAATGAGTTACATGACAAATAGTTTTTTCTAAAAAGAAACATATAGAATAGACACTGAATAAAATCAGAAAAAGAAAGAGTGAAAAGTGAAAAGAAATCATGAAAAGTGGCAGGAAATTTTAAATGTTTAAAATCAGAATAATATCAAAATGATATAATTTAATCTTGAGTATGTTATTTTTAGGTTATTTGTAATCTAACGGTAAATTTTCACTGAGGTGATCTACTCCTGACCTTAGAACGAGAGAGCTTCCTCTCACTCAAACTCTTGTTAAAAATAAAGAATATGATATTTATAATTTTCAATATCAAAATAATATCTTCAATATATATTATTGATTACATTAAATTGATTACGTTATCTATTGAACGTTATTCATTAAAGTATTATTCTTATTCGTAACCTAATTATTAGTTTGTTTGTACGTTATTTTCAAATTTATTGCTATTACTGTTATTCATATCTTTTTAATGGTTTCATACGATTAATACTCCCAATTACTTACTTTGTTGTAAATTATTATTATCTACTGGTTCCATACATTTTCATAGTATAATTACTTTTGAAATGGGATATTTAAAACAAGAAATCAATTTCAAAAGTTCATTGCATTATATTTACTAAATTCATGCTTTGTTGTAAATAATTATATTCATATTTTTAAAATAGTTAGGATGTCAAATTTTGTGGAAAGATTACCCTTCAATATTTTAAATTTTGACTTTACAACGAGTGTATAAGGCCATTGATTGTAGTAATTAAAATTAGAAATTCTAATTAATTGATTAAAATTAATAATACGGGATTTTTGCGAATTGGAGGAAAATAATCAGAAATCTAAGCCTAATAATTGGCTGAGATTCTAATTAACATGATCTCTTACACTTAAGAGCATTAAAAAAAGTCAAAACAACAATAAATTAAAAAAAATAATTACTTGCAAAGGTGTGACTTAATGGTAAGTAAGTTGGAGTCTATTAGGATGAGTTTTACCTACAATGTTAGGATTTCATCTAGGATTGCAATTGAACCTTTTATGTAATTTTGGATCTTTCTTGTTTTCTTCTTTCTTATCTTAATGAGTATTGAGTTGTTTATTTCATTTTGTTCTTCATGTCTTTAATTAATTGGCCTCCAATTAGAGTTATCAGATAAATCTGAATTGAACTTGGGAAAAGGAATTAGGGTTTAAGCTATAGGTGAAATAATACATGTTCAAATCATTTGAGCATTGAATGAGATGATTTGTTTACAAGATAGGGAGATGCTTGTGAACCATGTGTAACCTTGATTGGGCTTAATCTTAATGCTTTCTTCTTCAATTTGTTCTTATAAGGATATAGGGAGTGAATTAAGTGGGATAATTTTATATGAGCATCGGGAGATACATATAGAAGAATTAGATCCCTAGGTTAACAACTCATAATCATTAGATAAGATAAGAAGGAATTAAGGGGTTTCAAGTAAAATATTGAGGGGATATTGTAATCCTAGGATCATTTATATATTAGTAATTTCATCTTTGATTTTTAGTTTGCAACTTTTCCTTTCTTGATTTTCATTGAAAATTTAGATATTTACTTATCTTATTGTCGATTTAGATAAGGTTAGGATTTTTCAATTTTGGTACTTACCATTAGTATAGATACAAGTCTCTAAGGAAAGGATATCTTTTCACTTTATTACTTGTTTGACATGTACACTTGCGTATATATACTTTTACAGCAACGAATCTAACAAAAGCTGCAGAAAGGCTAAGGTAAGGAGAAATATAGAAGAATGGCTTCAGTGAGGTTGAGCCATAGTTAGCATTATGAGGATTAAGGACTGGTTATTTTTTTTCTTTTAATTTTTCAATCTCTAATATATAATGAGATTGTTTAGATCTGGGCTTATGGAGCAATTCAAACCATTTGAGCCATGGACGGCTTGAACAGTTTGCCCGGTTCAACGTCGGTTCACTGGTTTTGTACCGATTTTTTGGCTAAGCAATTAATATAAGAGGATCAAACTGGAAAGGTGACTGGTTCCCAGTTCAACTAGTTGAACCGGTTGGTCTGGTCTTGTTTTCAAAACTTTGGTTAGGTGAACCAATGGATTAAGAATCACGTGTGTTGAGTTTGGCCCCAATAGCTTAATGTGTTGGGTTATGGTGTAGGGCTTTGTAACCTAGGGCTTATATAGAAACTAAGTTTACTGCTATATGTACATATAGATTACCAGCATACTACACCATCTATGTATAATAACATTGTATAAAATTTAGAATAAAATCTATTTTTAATTTATGAAAAATATATCATTTATTAATTTTATCGTATAAAAATTAATTTTATCGATTCAATCTCTCAAATTTAAAGTCACTTGCAAATTTAATCCTTTTGTTCCTTTTAATTTTATCAATTTAACCCCTAAAAGGGATAAAATTATTGTGAATTTGAAGTTTGAAAGATTAAATTAATTAAATTAATCTTTAAGAGATGAAATTAATAAAGGTAGTATATATAAGGGACCAAAAGTAGATTTTACTCTAGACTTTCAATGTATAGCATTGGAAATGAACATGTAGGAAACATATTCAAGGCTGAAAAACCAAGTTATAGAGTATATTATTGATGCAAATGAAGTTACGACATTAAAGGATCCGGTCCAAGTCCCAATTGATCCAGGTACGAGAGCTCAGGCAAAGAAATTCAATAATCAGTCTATTTAAAGGCGTACATGAATGAAAAAAACAACACAGATTTATTCACAAAAATTCAGAGTTTCTCTTTGGTTCTTTGAAGAACTATTCGAACTTATCGGAATCATTCCGTGGCGTTCACAATTCGACTTACCAAACGGAATTTCCACCACCGTTTGTAGCGTCTTCAATATATCAAGGTTCTTACCTCTACATAAGTAACGGGTCGAGATCTTCCATCCAAAATTTGACTGTAGAACGGTCTTGGTACCTTAGTTGTTGACGGGTCTCGTTATTCTTGGCGAGGTTCGCATCAATTATTTACTCACAACAAAAGCCAAGGCAAGTGGATCTAAGTCAGTGCTGTCATGACACCATCGGAAGTGACGAAATGATCTTCCAAGGAATCAATAATCGTAAATAAGGTTCCCACACCAAGAATCACTAGTTAGAACCTCAGGATAACCAAATATAACTTCTTTTCAAGAAAGCCCCAAATCAAATCCTAGGTTCTAACCTAATATCATGAAATCCGAATACCCATTGAAAAATATGACCAAATATACAAAAGAGGAGTAGCCTTGAGCTTTAGGATTTCCTACAGAAGCCAAGAAAGTGGAAAGTAGTGAGTGGGTAGCTTGGGACTACTCCAAACCACAGCTATAGGACCTAAAAATGGAACTCAAAAACTAAAATCCCACATAAACAAGTTGCCTGCATCAACGACAGAGAATGATCGGTTGGGTCGCGAAGAATGTAACACCCTACTTAATATAAGCATTGTGCTACGTGTTATAGAAAACAAGTAACAAAAAAAATATATCAATTAATTTATTATTTAATTTATTCATTTGATTTAGGATTACATGACTATTATTCAATAATCAAATTTATTAATTTATTTAATATATTATTTAAGTGATTATGTGTCAATAATTAATTATTGTTAATGAATAAAATTTTCATTCACGTGCCCAAAAATTTAAAATTTAATACTGATTCATAAAATATTAGTCACATAATAAATGAACATCTATAGTATATAAAAATTTCTAATTACATGATATTTATTATACATTTAATTTATTTCTTTTAAGCAATTACGCATCTAAAACTCGTATAATAATTTTCAGTTTATCTTTAATCATAATAACAATTTAATTCTAATTCTTTCATATACAAGCGCATATAAAAATTTAACTATACATGAAATAAACGTAAAGCTAATACATTATTACTTAATAGCGTTTAAAACATATAGTTGTATATTTGTGTGTAATTTTACATCAAAAGCATGTTAATCTTAGATTTCTACCTGCATACAAAATTATATATATATCTACATCAAAATATGCTTGGCCTCATTGCACTGGGCCATACAGGAGAATGGGTGTGATGAGGGCAAATGAGGATACATCTGATGGGAAATGGATGGAGTCATGTGAGCATGAAAAATGGTTCTGAGTCGTTTTGGGCTTCAACAAATGGGTATGGAACAAAGAGAATGGGCTATAGGCCTGATGTTAGATATTCACTTTATTTATTTATTTATTTTTATCTCTTTTAAAATTTTTTAATTTTTAGATATATTATTTTTTCATAACAATTTGATTATTAAGTAAATTAGACAAAAATAACTTCAAATTTAAGCTTTAAGAGTGATTTATTTTTTTTATTTTTTTATAATTTTACTATTTTTATATCAGCTAGAACAAAATATAGTGTTTACACTAGTAATCAAGTATAAACCCTTTTTGGTAAAGATGAACTTTGACTTCCTCAAGAATCAAGTACTTGAGGTTTTTGCACTTACAACAAGGCAATCTAATTTTACCATTTGACGAATATTCTTGTTGGCATGCAAAGGAAACAAATTCTTCGCCCCATTTAAAAATATATCAGTATACCCCTTTCAACCCAGCAAAAGTGTGTTATACATCCAACTACGATAGTGACGGATGTCCATATTATATAACATTATTAACCAAAACCATGAAACCACAATTAATGAAAAAAAAATCAAATAGAAACTCCTTGACACAAATCAAGTCTATAAGTTATCTATAAATTATGTTTAACATTCTAAGCACTGCATTGTGTCTAAAGATATAAGTATATGGAAAGATATGTGATTGTTATCGTTCAGAGTATAAAATAGTGCAAATTAATTACACAAGAGCATGACAACACCTTATCAAATTTTACTAACATACCTCCTGATATTCCTGCTGGGTCTATTGGCTTCTTTTGCCTACTTCAGTCTTTCAATATATTTTGTAGTAAGAAAATGGCTTGAATCTATAGTCTCAACCCCCTGAAAAATAAATATGTCATGATCATTAATAAAAGATAAGCCACAAGCCCCAAGATATGCAGGAATTTAAATAATTATCCAATACAAATTTCATGGATTCAATAGTCTTTTAGCAAAAATGTAATGCACAAAGTTCAAAAAACGCAATATATCAAACAATTAAAAGAATTTATTATTTGTTAAGAATTTATAATTAAGTGTAAAATACTGCATGTGAATTTATAATTCCGTATATAACCCTATGATGTTTTATGAATTCGACCATGCAATTTTGAAGTTAGAAACTGTTATGTCAAATTGTTGGGATGGTTTTCTAGAGGCTACCCTAGCTAGCTTGAGAATTTCAGTTGGAATTGAGTTAATTTTAATGGAAGTAAAAGATTATCCCAAGGAGGGGACACTCCCTAAGGCTGGCCAGTAGTGACACTCATAGTGATAGGGACTGAAATTTCAAGCCAAGACAGATCAGCAGAGATGTTGACTGAAATTTCAAGCGAAAACGGATCAGCAGAGATGTTGAATTTTCTACTTTATGCTTAATTGGTTTATTGAGGTTAAAGACTTCATTTCTCTTTGTTTTTATACTGCACAGATAAGCAAAGCAATAGGTGAAGCATGGAAGCTGTGAGAGTTAAAGAATGTGGTCTGTTTTGATGTTTATATGTACATGAGTGTGAACTTTTCTGGTTTAAGTTCGAATATAAGCCAAGCCTTTTGTAAACCAGATTTTCAATAACATGGACAGTATCTAAACTGTGGACTGTATCTATCTTATCATTTGCTATTTTGTATTTGGTGTACGATATTTGATAAATATATGAGAAGCCTGTATTGTAGACCTTCAACAAACTATTTCTTGTAAGATGTAACATCTCTAAAAGTGTCCTTTATGCCAATATATATATATAATAAGTGTTGATAAAATTTTATAAGACTTTACGTTTTCAAATATTTAAAACAGATGAGTATTTTATATTTGTATCCCATGTGAGTTTAGACTTTAGAGCTCTTAATAATAGAAGTGTGCCCAAGTTCATTTCCTTCATGTTAATGTATGAAAAAAGACTTAGATAATAAACTTAGGATTAATCCATTAAAAAGGTAATTAGGGAAAATAAAATATGGAAAAGTAGAATTCACGACATTACTCTTTGATTTGACATATATATATATGTGTGTGTGTGTGTGTGTTTATAGATATATATATAGTTATCTTGCTGGAAAAATCGTTAGATGCATGGTTTATATGTTCTCATTATTGTTCTTAGTTTACGAAGGTAGATTTAGGTTTTAACCATGTACTGAAAGTGGTTTAAGTGAATATAGTTGAATAGAAATTATTTTGGGCTGCCTATTGAGATGATAAATCTCATAAAATGTGTTTTTATATATTTCCCACATCCAGATTGACATTTGGAGCGGCTGAATGGGAGAAGAATCTGTGTTGTGATATTTGTTCTGCACAAAATGTGTTCTGTTTTGCTGTATACAGGGATTGACATCATAGATAATTGTTTAAGGACTGTATTAAGGAGTTATTTTGATGACTACATAACATATATAATTCTATTTAATCACTCAGCAAAGGATATGTGTGTTCTGAAATAGATTCAAGTTTAAAAAAATTTTAAAAATCAAAACAATAAAGTAAAAAAAAATACTTACAAAGGTGTGACTTGGTGATAAGTAAGATAAAGTCTAGAATGATGAGTTTTACATGCAATATCAGGTTTCATTCCACTAGAGAACATTTTTTTTAACATATTTTAAGGTCAAGACATGCTACAAGTTTCAATAAGGGCTTAAAGTAGTACTTATAGACTCCCTCCCAATAACAAGACTCCAACATGAATCAAAACTAAGACTTTTGAGGATACATAGCTCAATCCTTCCAGTTGAGTCAACATTCAATAGTAGTCAGGTACCTAAATGAATTGAATTCACAATGAAGATCGATAACAACAAATTTTAAATTCTTTTTTGTTTTTGGTTATCGAAGATTTCCAATTTTACATTAAATACAAAAAAGGAAAAAATAGTACAAAATGATTCTTAATTAGTACTCAAATACTCATGACAATAATAGCTTACCTTATACAATTATTTTGTGTAATTAAGCAAAAAGAGCCAGTTTGGCACTTCATCAAGTTATGCTCTATAAAAAGAAGGGTGTTTGCTAGGATTGCATCAACAAATTGTGTAAAGAGGGTTTCAATTACCAAGATTTCCTTAACACTCTCTTTCCTATAAACCATACTTCTTGCATTGAGGTTTGTTTTGGTCAAAATATAAAGGGTAGGCGTACTTGAAATATTTACCGATATTTTTCCATATATCTTCCATATGTCTTTGAGATGAGGAGGGAGTGTACCTGCAAAAGCACTCTAACACTCAAGTAGGAGAGGGCTTAGTAGGCTTAAAAGTTAAGATATATTGATCATACCTGAAGGGAACATTCCCATTATATAAACCACGATTAGGGGTAGTAACCCATTTTGAATAGAATTAGTATCTCTTAGGAATATAGATGAAACTTATCATTAGATGTAATTTGAATATTAGTCCTATCATCTGAGGACTTTATCTTTTCTTTGTCAATGGGTTAATCATTTGTATTAGTTACGAGGCCCAATAATATTTGTACTAAACAATGCCTTCCAAGTCGGTGTCTTGTCACCTTGGCAAGATTCTGAGTTCTTACTAATATTGGGACGAGGTGTTGGTTACTAACCCTTCATAGATAGTGATAATATCCGGGATAGTAGTAATATCTCGAGTTAACGGTGATATCTTGAGATACCAGAGATAGAAGATGTTTTACTCCAAGGTGAATGGGTGACAATTCTTTGTCCCCACGTTTCGTAATAGGTTAGTGATGAATTTTATCTCGGTAAAGTTGGGATCTGTCTCTTTTCTTTCTTCCCAAGGTATCTACTTAGGTAGTTATCATCTAGTCAGCTACCTAAAATGCTTGAATTACCTTATTTTGCCCCTACCTTTAAAAAGTAGGAGATAACAATTATTTTTTTTTGGGCTTTTATTTGCATGTTGGCTTGAGTTTATGCCTCTTAGGCAGTGTTAGTCTCCTTTTGATATTCTACTTTTTGGAAGACTTTTAGTCTTCTTTTCTGTTTATGCCTCTTTGATAATGTTTGTCTCCTTTTTGAGACTTACCTTTTAGAAGACCAATTACTAGTTCTGATGTTGGAACGGGATAATCACCATCAGAGTCTTTATTTAGTTTAACGTTGAGACGGGATAAAGATACTGTCATTGTAACATGTGCACAGGGTTCACATCACCATGGCAAAATGAGATCGACTCACAGGATTAATATCGCCATGGTAAAGTGAGACTAACATTAGGATTGAAACTAACCACTGTCGCATCGGTAAGACGATGATGTGTCAATTTGATGTAATTGTTGCAAACATATTATTGTGATTTAAGCACATAATAATATTCTCTTGATTTGATAAGATGAAACAAAAAATATGAATTAGTCAAATAACTAAAAATATAATTAAATAATTATAAAAGAGACCGTTAACATGTCGGCTTTATAGTTTGATGGCCTTCAGCACCATCGTATCAGTGGAGTTTTGATGCTTTTGACAAGTTCCTTGACACGTAGCCATAAGCTTTAACAAAGTTTTATTGCTTTGATCTTTATTAATCCTAAAAAAATATAAGAGCATTAACAATAAAATGTAATTTGGATATTGAGCATAACCATATTTTTTCTTCTCTTTTTTATTTTTTTATTGGGCCTGATAGTATTAGGCTGCTTTGAGTGGTTACCAATATGCCAAGCCATCATTTTAGGCTGGGCCGTTGGTGCTAGATGTAGATTGGATTTCCTTATCCTCATCAATCTTGAAAATATGTGAGAGTATTAAATACAATTAAAATAAATTTGAGCATAGCTCTCTCTTTCAGTTTTTGAATTGGACTTGAAAGCATTGGGTTGCTTTGTCAGTTTGGCAACCAAACATTTTTTGATTGGTGTAGTAATTTCACAAAATTGCATTTCAAAAGGCAATAACCTTGTACAATCCATCAAACACTGACACTTTAATTTTAATAGCAATATAAATTAAAGCACAAATGGATATGGGAGAGAACACATTGCCATTGTCACAATGATTATAAACCAATTTCAGCATATTATATTAGATAATAGAGTAATATATATTGGGCAAATAATCTAAACATGCTTATACCTAAATAATCATGATAATCCAAAATGAAGGTGAAACAAGAAGAAATACCTTCACTGACTATGAAAAACAAAATTTATAGCATTCTAAAATAGTTTTGCACTTATACTATTCAAACAGACATACAAATATGCTATATATCTCCATAAATCCATTTTGCTGAGAGTATAAAATTTTTATAACATCAACCAAGGAGAGTAGATATAATCATTTAATTCAGAATATCCCTGATTAATTTTAGGTAATTTTTTTATCCAAAAATATTTCTAGAAAATTACCAAAAATATATCAAATAATCAAGAATATTCAAAAATAAATATCTAGCACAAAGAAAAATTAAAAAAATATACCAAAAAATATTTTTGGAAGATTGGAACACAGGAGAAAACAAAGTGGAAAAATTCCACTTGTAGGCCCCCACGCGCCTACAGCTCATATGGTGCGCGTGGGAATCAACAGTGAGTTGCTCCATCTTCCTCTGGCGGGTCGACCCGTCAGCGGAAACAGGTTCCGCTGTGGCCGCTCCTTCGCGAGCTTCTACAGCTCGATTTTGATATGATTTTGACGGATTTTCTTGAGGATTTCATGGGTTTCTTAATTTCTAACAACATCCAATGGAAATCAAGCCAAAAAATATAGGATTTCACCTAAAAATTTTGAAGAAACACATCGTCAGATCTGAATGGAATTTTCTGGTATTCGAGCTCAATTTGATGTATTTTTATGCTTTTTTGGGCACGATTTCATAGGAGTTTTTGAAGATTTGGTAGTTTCTAATCATACCCATTCAAAAAAAGTCAAAATAACCAACATTTGTGCTTCAAATCTTAAAGAAATTCTGAAGAATAGACAAGCTGTGAGGACAGTTCTTATGGGTTCAAGTGTATTGCGATTTTCATGGGTTTCAATAGGTTTGATGGTTTCTAACACTACCCATGCAGAAATTGAACCAAATAATAAGGATTCTACTTCAAATTTGCAGTAATTTCAGATGGGTTATCTAATAGTAGAGAACTATGTTAGGGACAAATGCCAAGTACTTAAATCTGACCCAAAATTGTTGGCGGCCCAGCTATTTAGGCCAAGTAAATAAAATAGCAATTAAAACTTAGAAATAATAATGTAAAGCTGTAAAAGCTTTTATGCGCATGGGGTATGTATAACAATTAAAATTTTTCAAATTGATGGAAATTCAAAGACGATAAGCAAAGATATGGCATATAGCATATATTTTAATTAATAACAATTAATATGCCACTTAATAAAAATTGGAAAAAGAAAGGTTAATACTTGACTTCCTTAAAAATTTTCTTTAGATCTAGAAGACAAGGAAATTCTATGATGCTGTGGTCGATGGATTGAGGAGGTGAGAAGAATTTACCTATTCACACATATGATGCCAATGTTTCGGTCAAAAATATAAAGGGTAAGCATATCTGAAATATTTGACGATATTTTTTCATATATCTTTCATATTTATTCGAGATGAGGAGATGGTGTACTAGTAAAAACACTCCGACACTCAAATTTTCAGCATTTGCTTTGACTCCCTAATCGGTAACTGCATGGCCTAAGTATCGATGCCATTTGTCCTTGACAGAATAGGCACTTGCTTCTTTTGGCATAAAATTGGTTCACTGCCAAATATTCCAAAACCTGTCTCAAGTGAGTATAGTGTTAATTTAGCTCAATACTATAATAAAAAATGTCATCCAACATGACAGTTATAAACTTTCTCGAAGAAATGCTAAAAGATGTTATTCATGGTGGATTGGAAGGTGGAAGGGGAATTGGTCAAGCCAAAAAGCATGACAAGGAACTCATAGTGCTCGTGACGAGTTCTTAATGTTGTTTTCTACTCAACCCCTTTGAACATTCTGATAAGGTGATAGCCAGCTCTTAGATCAAGTTTAGCAAAAACTCTAGCCCCACACAATTCATCTAACAACTCATCAATGGTAAGGGATGGGAAACTTGTCTCTAATTGTTACTCTATTAAGAGCTTTGTAGACTATGTAAAACCTACATGTCCTATCCTTTTTTCTTAACAAGAAGTAATGAGGAGGAGAAAGGAGTCTGACTAGGCCTATTAGTTCCAACTTTTAACATATTAGCAAATTCCTAATCTCAGAGGTAGTGTTTTCCTAATTGTTACTCTCAATTTCCATTCGTACTTTTTGCTAATGATTACTAGTTATAATTTCTTAAATTACTCTCCACTAAATGTGAATAACCAAACAACAAGATAGTTAATTGATGTTTCACTTCAATTAAAAAATTATTTATTCAACATTAATTTAACAAATTAAAATGATAAAATTAATAGGAAGTGTGAATAGGCAAAACGTCAATAATGGGAAATATGTCTGAAATTTGTTTATAATTTTAGACAGAATATATTTTGTCACAAAATCCCATTTAAAAATCACATATTTCTGGTGATAAGGAAACAAAACGTCAAAATAAAAGGTATCATGGTAAGTGTGTGATTGTTTCTATAAAAAAAAATTATTTGAGGACCATTAAGCATAAATCAATGACGTATATTTTAATTTCTCATTTTTTAGATATTATATTAAAACATTTATTTGAATTTAATCATAAATAAAGTAAGCATAACTTTAATTTATCATTCATCAAATATTCTTATATCAAGGCATTTATTTCATATTTCCAAGAGATAAAATTAAATAATAATTTAAAAGTTATAATATATATGAAGAGAATGATGAGGATTTTATACAAGAAAATTCATGTTTATGTTAATATATATTTTCTAAGGGAGGAAATTGATGTTATCAAAATTAATTCATAAGATAACAATATGTAATTTTGTATAGTGGATTTTATTCAAGAAAAATTCATGTTTACGTTAAAATAATTTGTCATCTATCTTTTTGAATCAATTTTGACTTTGCAATCTTAGAAAGAAATTTATTTTAATTATTACTTTTTAAATACAAAAATACAAACAATCATATATAACTTTATTCCAAAAGATAAAAATTACATAATCTTATCTTATGGATTTTGATACCTCCTATTATTGATGAGGATTTTAAATAAGAAAAATGTCATGACCTAAACTGAGACTCCATAATCTACGTATGACATGGGTTTATCGTTAGTTCATCGAAGCCACACAAGCCTCACAACTATAACTCCCAACAAACAATTCTAATAGCCACCATAGGGCTTCATAAATACTTTATTCTAAAAACTTACACTTTATAAGTTCAAACTTACAAAATATCAAACAAGTAAATTCTGATCACCACCAATTTAATCAAAAACAAATATTATAAATTCAATTTTCAATTAATGTATATAATACTGACATGGATCTTGCTAACAAAAATAATGGAATACATTTAAGAGTCAGCCTACAAGGCTTTCAAATTCAATATCATAAACAAACTTGCCCATACGAACAATGTGATTAGTTCACTAAATAACTGAGAACTCTCTTGATCAAATCAGAGAAGTTAAATCAGAACTAATCTCGTTACCTATATATGAAAAACATGTAATTTGGAGTGGGTTTACAACTCAGTGAATAGTTAATACCTGCTAAACTAAAAACGAAACAAGCGAAGGTACAAGTTTTTCTATAAAACAAATATTTAAAAATACAGATTGAATATGTATGTATAAGAAAATTATTAAGAGTTAATAAACAATAAGATAACTTAAAAAATAATATTTTCTAAAATAAAATAGTTTAACCTTGTGATCATAATAATTTCTGTCAAAAAGATTTTATAAAATAATAAGTCAATAGACTAATATTTTTAATATATTAAAATATGAAGTAATAAATTAAAACATAATCAGTATGGGAGAATGCACTAGGCAAAACTAGAATAAACTGAGCACACAGCTCGAGGGATAAGCTAACCAATCTAACAAGCTCAAGTCTTGTACTAATGAGCATTCACACTCTAAATTCATAAAGCCCAAGGCTTGAACTAATGAGTATCATGTTTCAAATTTGTAATCAACCTATATGTACTAACTTAACACAGAGTTAGTATATCCTTTGTAGAGTCTAATCCTAGGTACACCAAGAATAACTACTATTGATACAATATTTTAATGTGGTTTTCTCTAAAAAAATAATTTTAAAAATTTAATAATGTATATTTCAAAAATAAATTAATTAATTTTTAATGAACAAAAATAATATCAAACTTAGTTCAATAAAATAATTTCTGACATTAGAAAACTCAAGCTATTAAAATTTCAATTTTTCTTCTATTAATATAATAGATTTTCATATTAATATCCATCAATTGTATAAAACCATTCTGATATAAGTTCATACTTATGACAGTTTGAGAAGCTAATATTTTTCATAATCACAACACTTCCAATTCAATGATCCAAAATCACTCTGGCATAGTCCAAACACATGATAATCCAAAAATAAATAATTTTCATGATAATAAAAATTTTCAATTCAATCAGCGATTTATTATAACTGTGTTCACAAGTCTGATCTGAGTTTTTTAAAAGTTTGCTTATCCCACGAGTCCTTAAGGCTCTACTATATTCAAAATTCAATAATAAAATATATTTCAAAATATTTAAAAGAAATTTCAAATAGACGTATTACAGATAGAAATCACTTACAGTACTAGTAATATTTAACTGGGTCTTCCTCCAATAATTCACCATTCTTGTATCAATCATAGACAATTAAATTACGTTAATCTATAACTTTCACTGTACAAAATAACATATTCTCTAAGACATGAAATTGATAAAAGAGATATCCATAAGGGAAAAAAATATATTTTACTAAAAAATTATGCTATATTTAATAAAAAGGAAATTATTAAAGTATAATCATATTACTAAATGATTCAAAATTAATTGATAATAAATTTCTTTCAAAAAATATGATGTCAATAAAGATTTAAAAGTTTTAAAAAATATTTTATTTGATAATATAAAAAATAATATCTTAACCACATATCGACAATACATTAGGTGGTCACTCGACAAGATAACATAGAAAAAAAAAATGAACAGTTCTTTATGCTTCAACAACTACAAACTCCCATTATAAAAGACTAGACTTGAACACAAATTAAAGTTGACAATGATGGGTTTCATATTAAATGCAATTTTAAATGAGATTAAAGTCACAAAATTTGTTCATCCACGGCAACTTTAGGAGGTGTTTGGTTTGTTTTCTATTTTTATTTTCAATTAATATGTTTTTAGTTTAATTACAAAATTCCCATCTAATTTCCAATTTATTTCGTATTTTCAAAATTTTGTGAAAGAAATGATGAAAACCGGTTCATAAAATTTTGAACTTGTTTTCACCATTTCTTTCACAACCCTTAGATTCCTCTAGTTTTGTTGTCCTTTTCCTCTTGTTTCAGTTCTTCCAGATGCTTGTGATAAGCATATAATAGTAATAATGATAAGCATGTGAAATTCACAGATTTCTAGTGGTATGGAAACATAACATCAAGAGAAAAGACAACAATGATAAGCATGTAATCGTTTATGTAAAAAAAAAAAATGATTTGAGGTCCATTAAGCATAAATCAATGACGTATATTTTAATTTATCATTTTTAAGATATTATATTAAAACATTTATTTGAATTTAAGCATTACTAAAGTAAGCATATCTTTAATTTATCATTCATCAATTATTGTCGTATCAAAGCATTTATTTCATATTTCAAGAGATAAAATTAAATAAGCATATAATAGTAATAATAAATGCGAAGAGAATAATGAGGATTTTATGCAAGAAAATTCATATTTATGTTAATATATATTGTTTAAGGGGCAAAATTGATGTTATACCAAAAAAAATATTTTGTCAACTATCTTTTTTAATCAATTTTGACTTATTTTGAAAAGAAATTTATTTTAATTATTACTTATTAAATACAAAAATACAAACAATCATACCTAACTTTAATCCACAAGATAAAAATTACATATTCGTATCTTATGGATTCTGATACCTCCTATGCTTGATGAGGATTTTGTACTTGAAAAATTCATGTTTGTGTTAATCCATAACTTTACACTGTACAAAATAATATATTCTCCAAAGAACAGAATTGATAACGGAGGTATTCATAAGAAACATATATATATATATATATATATATATATTACTCAAAAATTATGTTATATTTAATAAAAGGGAAATTATAAAGAATAATCATATTACTAAAAGATTCAAAATTAATTGATAATAAATTTCTTTCCAAAAATATGATGTTAATAAAGATTTAAAATTTTAAATTCATAAATGTCAATTATCAAATTCATATCAAATTATTCATGTGGGATGCAAGAGATAATATCAAAGATGATATAACACATAGAATAAATAATAAGAAAAATTCAATAAATCTAAAAAATGATTATTCAAAAAGAATTGTAGTGGTAAGTAAACTACACTCCTTAAGAGAGAATCAAAATTCAAACCTTGAAAGAAACACTTGTTAGAAGGATATCTAGTCGCGACAGTATTTGAGGAGTTAATTTTATAATAATACCTATGAAAACACCCTGATTAAAGACCAAAATAAAAGAATACATAAACCGAAGTTAAAGAAAAAGGTATTTAGTTTCATAATATAAGAAATTTAATATCTTAAGCACATATTAGGGTAGTTACTCGACAAGAAAGCATAGAAAAAAAAATAATTTACTGCAATCACTTCTCATTATAAAGAACTGGATTGAACACAAATCAAAGTTGACAATGATGGGGTTTCATGTTAAATGCAATTTTAAATGAGATTAAAGTCACAAAATTTGATCATCCGCGGCAACTTTAGGGAGTGTTTGGTTTGTTTTCTATTTTCATTTTCAATTAATATGTTTTTAGTTTAATTACAAAAATCTCATCTTATTTCCAATTTGTTTCCTATTTTCAAAATTTTATGAAAGAAATGATAAAAACTGGTTCATAAAATTTTGAACTTGTTTTTGCCATTTCTTTTTCAAAATTTTGAAAATAGAAAACAGATTGAAAACAAAATGGTATTTTTATAATTAAAACCAGAAAATATATTAACTGAAATTGAAAATAGAAAACAAATCAAATACCCCCTTAGATTCCTCTAGTTTTGTTGTCCTTTTTCTCTTGTTTCAGTTCTTCCATATGCTTGCCTTCCTTTTATTCTTCCATCTTCTCTTCTTTTACCTTTTTGGATTCCTCTAATTTTATTTCCTTCCATTTTAGTTTTCTCTAATTTCTTTTTTTTCCTAAACAGAAAAAAGGCTAAAAATAAAAATGGATAAAACACGAAATAAAACACTAAGGGGAAATAAGTTACCATATTATAAAGATAATGATTTGAGAAAGAGTGAAACATGGAGAAAACTTCATCAAATCATTAGACGAAATGAAACCTTTAAATTACGAAATGAGTTACATAACAAACAGTGTTTTATTAAAAAGAAAAAAAAAAGAAACATATAGAATAGAGACTAAATAAAATTAGAAAAGTGAAAAGTGAAAAGTAAAATCTTGAAAAGTAAAGTAGGAAATTTTGAAATGTTTAAAATCAGAATAATATTCAAAATGATACTTATAATCTTGAGGTCTATCGTTGTTAGGCTATCTGAAATCCAACTGTAAATTTTTGCTGAGGTGGTTTGCCCTAACTTTAGAATGAGAAAAGCCTACTTTCATCCTAAATTATTTTTGTAAAAAAAAAAATATTTATAATTTTCAACATCAAAATAATATCTTCAAAATTATTGATTAAATTAAATTGATTACGTTATTTATGGAACGCTATTCATTAACGTATTACTATGATTCATATCCTAATTATTACTTGGTTTGTTCGTACGTTATTTTCAAATTTATTGCTATTACTATTATTCATATCTTTTTAATGGTTCCATATGATTAATATTCCCAATTATGGAAAACACTTCTTAGTCAGAAAACTTACATACATGTCAGCACATTTTTTCTCTCTCATGACTTTCTATCTTCTACTCTCCCGTAGTCGGTCAGAGGGAATCATGGTTGAGTCCCGGCAATCGTAACTTTTATGATTAAAAACATTAAATCAGTAAAAAAAAAGAAGAGAAAGCGATAAATTAGAAGCAGACGAAATGAATGGTTTTGCTCTTCTCACGGCTCATGAATATTTACTGGTTGTAAATATTACAATTTACTGGTTCCATACATTTACTTTGTACGTTTACGTTTGTAAATATTACAATTTACTGGTTCCATATATTTACTGGACGAAATGAATATTTACGTTATTTACTTTGCTGTAAATTATTACTATTTACTGATTCCATATACTTAAAACAAGAAATCAATTTCAAAAGTTCAAATTACATTATATTTACTAAATTAATAACAAGACTCCAACATGATTCGGACTCAAGAATTTTGAGAATAAGCAGCTTAATCCTTCTAGTTGAGTGAAAATTCATTAGTAGGCAAGTACCTAAATAAATTGAATTCACAAAAAAGATAGATCAGAATAAATTTTATTTTATTTTATTTTTGTTCTTGGTAATTGAAGATTTCCAATTTTACATTAATCACAAGAAAGGAAAAAAAGTACAAAATGATTTTTAATTAGTAATCAAATATTCAGGACTCTAATAGCTTACCATATATAATTATTTAGTGTAATTAAGCGAAAGGAGCCAGGTTGGCATTTCATCAAGTTCTGCTCTATAAAAAGAAAGGTGTTTACTAGGATTACATCAACTCATTGTGTAAAGATGGTTTCAGTCACCGAAATTGCCTTACCACTCTCTTTGCTAATAACCATCCTTCTTGCCTCGAGGTTCAAGGGTGGTGACAGCGGATTGCTTCCATCCAAAGTAACCGTAGAAATAAGCAATGAACTAGCTAATCCACCTATTCAGAAAAGTCTCACTCTTCATTGCAAATCAAAGGATGATGATCTGGGTCTTCACACTTTGCAAGTTGGAGAAAAGTTTCGTTTTAGATTCCGACCGAATGTCTTAGCAGTTTCAACATTGTTTTTCTGCAGTTTTACATGGGCAGAAGAACCATTCCTTCATTACATTGACATTTACGTTCAAGGACGAGATACTTGTACACAATGTTATTGGCAAATTTTGACAACAGGGCCATGTCAGATTAAGGAAACGTTTCGTGAGTGCTTTCAGTGGAACAAGGGAGTTATAGAAGGAAGGCAGCTTGGTGAAGGGATTACTTCTGAGGTGTAAAGTTTTTGTTTTCCAGTAAATTTCTTGAGATTGAAAATTATCCAATAAAATAATATAAACTCCATTTTATTTCTTGATGTACTGATCTTACAGATTATGTTTGTTTTAGATACTTCTCAACATAAACGTGTGCTTGCATTTTTTATAACATGCCTCAACGGGTATTCATATGAAAGAAACAAATTTAGCTTCTACGAAACGGGTGTTTGGCCATATTGAAAATATAAAGCGTACCATATGTCTTCGTTTGTAATCGCATTTCATATCGTCATTTTCGGGTTATAATCATATCTATATGCTTTGTGTCATGTGATTTCGCCAATGAGCTATTAGTGTATTCACTCATAGTAATTAGGTTAAATAAATTTTCTCTTTTTTTTATAAAAATAAAAAATCAAATAAACTTAAAAACCATTTTTCTTAATATTTAAAGCATATAATTAAATTAACAAACAAACAAATATTTTCTAAAAAGAACTATGAGATTAATTGTGGGTATATTAAATATTTTTATATTGTTAATAATTTAGTCAATTAGCTAAGGGTAACTTTCTTAGGCTAAATGTATTAGGGGTGTAATGAGATTAAGTTGAACCATTTCTAATGCACAAATAAACTCACAATCTTGATCTAGTTTCACAGACAGGATTTATTTTTCTATTAAAATATTGTTCAATTATTTTTCCTGCTAAACAAAATTTAGTGGTGGCTCTATCACAAATCCATTTGGGTACCTATTAGAGTTTTCTGTTACAGCACTATTATTGATTGATTTTTCTTTTTATTTAAACTAGTTGAATGTATATAACTTGATAACCTTTCCGGCCCATGTACTAATGTTAGGTGAACCAATGGATTAAGAATCATGTGTGTATTGAATTTGGATCCAATAGCTTAGTGTGTCAGGTTATGGTGTAGGGCTTGGTAACATAAGATCCTTATGTGAAAACTAAGTTTATTGCTATATGAAGATATAGATTACTAGCATACTACACCATCTATGTATAATCATGTTGCATAAAATTTAGAGTAAAATCTATTTGTAATTTCTGAAAAATATATTATTTATTAATTTTATTCCCTTAAAGATTAATTTTTTGAGTAAAATATGATTTACAATTCTAAAGTTTACCTCAATATCACATTGTGGGGTAAAATATAATTTGTACCCTTAATGTATCAAATTACCTCCCTAAAATTTTTTTTCTCTCACTAAACCTGCTTGAAATTTAGTCTAACTTGAAACTAGATTTTAACTTCTATTTTATTTAATAGAAAAATAATATATTTTCAAGTCAAACTAAAGTTCAATGGGGTTTAGTGAGATAAAAAAAAAATTTTATGGAGTAATTTAATATTGAAATAAACTTCAAGGGTGTAAATTATATTTTACCCTAATTTTGTTAATTCAATCTCTCAAATTTCGAGTTACTTACAAATTTAATCTTTTTGTTCCTTTTACTTTTATCAATTTAGTCCCTAAAAGGGACAAAATTATTATGAATTTGAAGTTTGAAAGATTAAATCGATAAAATTAATTTCTAAATAACAAAATTGATAAAGATCGAATATATAAAGAACCAAAAATAGATTTTACTCTAAATTATGTTCCAATTAAATTAATTTAAAGAAAGACTAAAACCTTATATTAGTTTTAGACGAACAATCCTTATCTGAGATGAAGAGATAATGAAATAAGAGAAAGAGAGAAAGAGAAGAAAAAGATTTGAAAGAAAGAGAGGAAAAAGATTTGAGAGAAAGAGAGAAACATAGGATGTTACCTGATATGCTGCAGCATAAACCCAAATTTGAGAGAAACTTTCAAAAAAAGGGAGAGAACCTCTTTGCCGCCCCATTTTGTTTGTGAGAGGGTTTCGTGATTTTTTGAGAGAAATGGCGCAAGAAGATGTGATTGGTAGTATTTAGCCGTGGTTAGGCTCCAAAACTGCGGCTAAACCACATCTGAAATATGCATTTAGCCCCAATTTTTTAACCGCAGCTAATAAGCTATTTTTCAGTAGTGACACTTAGACAGTGACTTACATGACTTCTCTCACTTGAAAATATTATTTTGTGAGTTAACTTAAATGTTTGAGATAGAATTATAAGTTAGTTCAAATGACAAAGATCAAATTATGAGCAAATTCAAATGTTAAAACTGGTTTCAAGTGCTAAGCTAGAAAACAATGATACTGCATCATTCTTAAATGACACATTATCATTTGTATTTAGTTAATAACAGGCACATAGATGGAAGGATCAAACTAAAATGAGTTTATAAATGTCAGGGTCTAAAGTAAGAAAATTAAAATGTCAAGGATGAAATTGAAAATGTAGTCAAATATCATGGACTAAAAAAGAGTTTTAGTCTTAAAGAAGTTAATTCATTTTAGGGTTCATAATATTCCCAAAAAGAATTACAATCCTTTTTCAGAGTTGTTTGTAAATTTAGGATTGGAGTTTTGTTCCCCTTTGAATATTGATTAATGTGTTTATGACGGATTAAACCACTGTTGCCAATTAAACTTTTTGGCCATTCATCATTCAAATTTCAACAATTGAAAACATAAAATGGACAAAGAAAACAAACTCCCACATTTTTTGGCATTCAAATTTCAATCCTTCTTGCGTTCTTGATTGATAAATCTATGCATTTATGTTTAAACCTGTCTTTATGCTTGAATTGTGACTCAAAATGTGATGTTTATAAGCTGTTTATGGGGAGCTCATAAGTCAGCCATTAATGGCAAACGGAGCTTGATCTCTTTTGCTCTAAAAGCATATATATGAAAGTACATTTGTCAACCAAGGAATATAATGAAATAGATATCATTCCCTCATAGATTTGTATCTACACTAATATTAAGTACAAAAATTGAGAAATGCTAACCTTATTTAAACCAACAATAAAATTCAAGAAAAATGCTAAATTCTAATAAAATTTCAAACAAAGAAAAGCTGCACACTATAAATCAAACATGAAATTAACAAATATGAATGATCATAAGATTACAATATCTCCCAATATTTCACTTGAAATCCCTTAATTCTTTCTTATCTTATTTAATGTTCATGAGTTGTTAACCTAGAGATCTAATTCTTTTATATGCATCTCTTGCTGGTCATATAAAACCAACCCTCTTAATTCACTTCGTATATCCCTATGAGAACAAATCTAAGAAGGAAGCATTAAGATCAAGCCCTAATTATGGTTACACATGGTTTACAAGTATATCCCTATCTTGAAAACAAATTAACTCATTTGATGCCCAAATGATTTGAACATATGTTATTTCATTTAAGGCTTAAACCCCCAAATTTCCTTTTCTAAGTTCAATTTAAGATTTACTTAATCACTCTAATTGGATGGCCAATCAATTAAAGACATGAATAATAAGATGAAATAAATAACTCAATCCTCATTAAATTGAGAAAGAAGGAAATAAGAAAGTTTCAAATTACATAACTAGTTCAATTGCAATCATAGAATGAAAATCTTAATTCATAATAGAAAATAGAAAACAAGAACAAGAATCCAAGGAGTTCCACAATCATGACAACAAGAAATTAAAGAAAAGAATCAAAGAAGAAGAAGAAGAAAGTAAGCAATTAAATATTTAATCTTCAACTCTTGGTCTTCACAAGATCTTGAGCGCTTGAAAGCTTCTCTCCTAGGGCAGAAATATCCTCTGAAAGGTCTTAAAAAGATCTATCTGAAAATCCCTCATATTACACGAGTTTTAAAACATTTAAACTCTCAATTCACATTGGGGCCACAGCCCTAGAGTTCTGGCACCATGGCGCTGGCCTCTCAAGGTCTCACAACAGCATTTTTCAAATTCAAAGCTCTATAGCATCTAATTAGTATGGATTTGGCTCTTAACCTCAATAGAGATACTGTAGCTCTATATCTCAGCTTTCAATGGGCTTTAGAATCACCTTAATTGGATTTCTCTAACTCAAGATATTGTGATTTTACTCCTCAAAGGTCTGACAGTCCTAACAACAATGCATTTCTGTTTTGCATGCTAATTTTCACCCTTAAAATGGCAGAACTGGATTTTCGATGTCTTCAGCAAAGTTGTAGATCTCTTTCTTATCTTTCTATATCCACCAAGATTGTCTCAATCTGAAGTTTGTAGTAGGAGTTATTCTTAGAGGAAGATAATAAGATCTGAGTATCTTTCACCAGAATTCATGTGTTTTCAACAAAAAGTTTCACTAAGTTCCTCAAACCTTCACTTTCTCTTGTCTTTGGACCCTTTCTATAGCTATTCACCTACAAAGCACAATTTACTAACTCGTAAGTAGCATCACAAATGATAAAAACTCAAGTAATTTCATCAAAAAGAGCATAAAAATATTAAATAACAATCAAACAGCCAACATATAAAGGATTTTTTATTAAAATTATAATAAAACTATGAACTACATTGGCCAAAAACATGAAAGAAGGGCCTTTTGAGGTTAAATAATACCATAGATCATTGGCTTTTCATGTTTCCAACTTGAATCTATGTCAAATAAGACTGAAACAATGTTCTTCATGTTATGGGTTAAGCATCCACCATTGACGAAAGCTTCTCGCTTTCGTCTTTGGTTATGTTTGATACATGAAATCAAGGTGGCTCTTGGAGATTCATATGTTTTGGCTTGTACCTTGTAGTAGTTTGAATTTTAAAACATATTCTTCATCATTTCATTTGGGGTGGTTCTCCTTTGTTTTCATCAGTTTCGGTTGCTGTATTCTCTTCAATTGGTCAACTTTGTTTTTGGTCTATCACAGAGGAGGAGGAGGAAGCTATAAAATTAAAATCAAATTCTAATATTGAGTTTGAACCTGACTCTTATGAATAGTAAACAAGGTGTAGCATTGTGTTTTCAACTCAAATTTCCTTTTCCTTAAGTAATGCAATTAATGAAATTGAGTTTTTGCGTAGTGTCAAAATTCATGTTATTTGATCAGGGGCCTTGATCGTGTTGTTGATATATAAACCTTTTTTTGATATTGGTATCTTATTTTTCTTTACCAAAATGATATTAAAATTATATGAAAATAATATGATAATTGGAAGTCAATATGCCTTGAAAATTTGGTTTTTTAGGGACTTGACTCAAAGCCATTTGAGCATTTTTAGTGATATTTTGTCTACTTAGATTCTTGAAATTTTTAAATATGAAATGGACATGTATCTGGAGGCCTATATGAAACAAGTATTTTCTTGAAAGAAAAATTGGTGATAATTGATACTTAGACATTTTTTGGTTGAAGAATGACTTTTAATGAATTTTTGGAAACCTTTAACACATTCATTTTGAGGACAAGAAGTTTTAAAAGCCATGATTTTTGTAAATTTGAACTAAAACTTGAGTTGTTGACATTTTATTCTTAAGGATTTTAATTTTTTTGATATTTTCTTTGAGTCCAAATAAGGGATATTTCCTTATTTACATTTATGTTTTAGAGTTCATTAACTTAAAATAAACAAACGTATATAAGTAGTGAAAAATATTACATGGCTTGCTGAATAAGCTCCCCCACCCCTTGATATTTGGCCTAACCATTCTAGAAGTCGGCCAGAACTTTCGTCCATCCTTCTTCCATTCGTATTCCCTCTGACTTTCCCGTTCCACCACCATTTAGCTACCATCAACCACCATTTCCGTATCATCTACACAATTGGAGCATTATGCCTGCTGTTAGTGTATCAAAGTTGCGTTCTTGAGTGTTGAAGCTGTGGTTAGGGTGAGACCCAAGTTCCCACTCGTTTTTTTTCATCTTCTTGGCATCTCAAGGTAATCTTAAGATTTATAACTTTTCCTATTTCGTAGATTTAGTTGGATATTGTGATGGGTATTTGGATTTGACGATGTTATTTTTATAATTAAAACCTAGGTTTTGATTTGGGAATTTCTGAAAAAAAAGTTAAACTTAGTTGTTATATAGTTCTAACTAGTGATACTTGGTATGGTACCTTGTTTGTGCTCTTAGATATGTTGGAAGCTCCTCCCGTTAATTCTGGTGGTACCGCCACATCAAAGAGTTGGACTCACTTGGTTTGGATTATGGATGAGTGGATAGTAATTACAATGGCATATTTTGATTTTTGAATTACTCCTTTTAGAATAATTCTTTCTTACATATATGCATATCCATTAGTAAATCTGTTTCTTTTATACCTTAAACTTGTTATTGGAAGCTAATATTAAATTTATTTTCTTTTGACCATAAATCTATTTTTAGTTCTGGTTACCAATATTCCTTTCAATTATCTACCTTTATAGAGCAACGAGATTTATTTTTTCTTGGGTTTTTGTTAAGTAAAATAATGTGATTATTGAGTAGATGTTGTTATGTAGGAGGTAAGGAGCTACCCATTAGATGTAGCATCTGTGTAAGTTAAGGAGTTGCCAACGAGGTGTAGCCACCCCATAGATCATTTGCTCGGAGAGAGGAAAAGGCTAGCCATTAGGTGGAGTTGCCCCAGGATGGATGGCCGGTTCTAGGAGTAAAAGGTTGCCAGCAAGGTGGAATCGCCTCAAATATATGGTTCTTTAGATGGGATCCATTTTATTTACACTTCATGAATATTGTTGCTATGTGATAAGAATGTTGTATACCATATATTTGTCAAACATATAATTATGTTATTGGAATCCATGTGTTATTGGGTTTCTTTACTTTAGTATTTATTTTTCCTAGCTTAGTTGTGGCCAATAAACTGTTTTGCAACCTTCATGTAAGTTTTCTAGAGTCTCAAATGGTCCCCCAATGTAGTACTGTGAAACTGTCATAGTAGTTGATATCTCATGTCAGAATTAGAATCCTAATCCTATTGTTATAAAGGAGGATATCTCCTCTATGCATGTACCCTAGCAGGTGTTGATCATGTAGTGATGACTTGATGGCTAAGAGTTCCTGCTCAATTCTATTAGCTACTAAAATGTCATGTATGATGTGACATTGAATGGTATATGGAAGGCATTAAGAGTGGCTTGCTAAGTAGGTATTATAGATATTGCGTCTGTAACCTCATTGCTCTTGCATGGTTTATGAACTATGCTGTAATCAAAACCAAATAGTTTACTTAGCTAATGCTATTGTTTAGGGGTCTGGATCAGCTAGTTCATTAGTTCCTTTAAGACTTATATGATTAGTCATGAACAAAAACCTTCTCTCAGTTCGTAATATCTCAATTTTGCTATTGCCTATGTTATAGAATATAATTACCTTACACATGTAGTGGCAGTGAACAATCTAGGACTTGGCTTCCTATTGAAAAAGTTATTGGATGGCTTTCTTGTGCCATGAACTCTACTACCTCCCATGTTAGAAACAAGGACTTCTACTATAAATTCCCAAGTGAAATCTAATAGTTCTAGGATTGGTGCATTTGTCATCTGAATTTTCATGTTCTCAAATGCATCTTGTGATGTTGTGTTCCAAGTAAATGTTCCTCTTTCAGTATTGTTGTCAACGGCCCAATAATAAGGGCATATGCTTTAATGAATTTCTTGTAGTAACTTGCTAATCCCAGTAAGTACCTCTGAGTTGTTGTTCGAGTTTCAGGTATTGGCCATTCAATCATTGCAACAATTTTGGCTGCATTTGCTTTGACTCTCTGTGTGGCCGAAGTAACCGTTTGTGTTTGATAGAATTTATAGGCACTTGCTTCTTTTGGCATAAAATTGGTTCAATGCAAACATTCCAAAACTTGTCTCAAGTGAGTAAGGTGTTACTTTTGCTCGATACTATAATCCAAAATATCATTGCACAAGACAGTTACAAACTTTCTTGAAAAAAGAATAAAAGTTGTTATTCATGGTGGATTGGAAGGTGGTAAGGGTATTGGTCAGGCCAAAAGGCATGACTAAGAGCTCATATTGCTTGTGACAAGTTCTTAATATTGTTTTCTATTCAAACCCTTTAAGCATTCTGATATGGTGATAGCCAGCTCTTAGATTAAGTTTAGAAGAAACTCTAGCCGCATGCAATTCAGCTAACAACTCATCAGTGGTAGGAGATGGGAAACTTATCTCTAATTGTTACTCTATTAAGGGCTTTGTAAGCTATGTAAAACCTACATGTCCTATCTTTTTTTCTTATTCAAGAAGTAAAGAGAAGGAGAAAGGACTCTAACTAGGCCTAATAATTCTAATGTTTAACATATCATCAAATTCCTAATCTGAGACTGAGAGGTATTGTTTTCCTAATCGTTATTCCCAATTGTCCATTTATACTTTTCGCTAATTATTATTAACTAGCGTAAAACACAGGCAATGCATGGAAAAATTTAAAAACATAAAACTAAAAGGTAATGATATATTATTTAAAATTTATAATATAATATTTAATTAAAAAAATTACCTATAATAATTTTAAAAGATATGTTTGCCTTTTTAATTTTACATAATTTAAAATTATATATTTCATTGTTTATTGTAAACTTATTTTAGTATTTTTTTATTTTTAATATTCAGTATTTTTTATTCAAAACAAGTTTAATAATTATTATTGATTAATTCAGACTGATAAAAAAAGAATTGAAATTTTAAATTTAATTTATAAAAATTTAAAAGTAAGAGAAAAATATTATTAAATAAAAAGGAAAAAATAAAATAATAATAAAAAGAAGGAAGGAAGGAAGAATAGTAAAAAATTTGACTCATGAATTTTTTTCTTTTTAGAATTTAAATTATAACCTATCAACTATCACAATAAATACATTATAAGCATTCAAGATCTTATTCTCACATAATGTATTATTTATTGGAAGCTAAATATAAAAATAAGAATAGTAAATTATATGGTCAAAATAATACATGGCAGAGTCAAACCACTTACTTTTTTTTATATATAAAATAGATTGCAATTTCCTAAATTACTCTCCACTAAATGTAAATAACCAAACAACATTGATGTTTCACTTCAATTAAAAAATTATTTATTCAATAATAATTTAAAAAATTAATACAAAATTAATAAGAAATGTGAATAGACAAAACATCAATAATGGGAAATCTGTTTTATAGTTTTAGATAGAATATATTTCGTCCCAAAATCCCATGTGAAATTCACAGATTTCTAGTGGTATGGAAACTTAACATCAAGAGAAAAGACAATAATGATAAGCATGTGATCGTTTATGTAAAAAAAAAAAATGATTTGAGGTCCATTAAGCATAAATCAATGACGTATATTTTAATTTATCATTTTTAAGATATTATATTAAAACATTTATTTGAATTTAAGCATTACTAAAGTAAGCATATCTTTAATTTATCATTCATCAATTATTGTCGTATCAAAGCATTTATTTCATATTTCAAGAGATAAAATTAAATAAGCATATAATAGTAATAATAAATGTGAAGAGAATGATGAGGATTTTATTCAAGAAAATTTATATTTATGTTAATATATATTCTTTAAGGGGCAAAATTGATGTTATACCAAAAAAAAAAACATCATGTTTACGTTAGAATTGTCAACTATCTTTTTTAATCAATTTTGACTTATTTTGAAAAGAAATTTATTTTAATTATTACTTACTAAATACAAAAATACAAACAATCATACCTAACTTTAATCCACAAGATAAAAATTACATATTCGTATCTTATGGATTCTGATACCTCCTATGCTTGATGAGGATTTTGTACAATAAAAATTCATGTTTGTGTTAGTCCATAACTTTACACTGTACAAAATAATATATTCTCCAAAGAACAGAATTGATAACGGAGGTATTCATAAGAAACAAAATATATATATATATATATATATATATATATATATATATATATATATGTATGTATATATATTTTACTCAAAAATTATGTTTATATTTAATAAAAGGGAAATTATAAAGAATAATCATATTACTAAAAGATTCAAAATTAATTGATAATAAATTTCTTTCCAAAAATATGATGTTAATAAAGATTTAAAATTTTAAATTCATAAATGTCAATTATCAAATTCATATCAAATTATTCATGTGGGATGCAAGAGATAATATCAAAGGTGATATAACATATAGAATAAATAATAAGAAAAATCAATAAATCTAAAAAATGATTATTCAAAAAAAATTGTAGTGGTAAGTAAACTACACTCTTTAAAAGAGAACCAAACGGTTTAAACCTTAGAAGAAGCATTTGTTGAAAGGGTATCTAGTCGCGACAGTGTCCAAGGAGTTAGTTTCATAATAATAACAATGAGAACACCCTGATCAAAGACCAAAATAAAAGAATACATAAGCCAAAGTTAAAAAAAAAAGGTATTTTGTTTCATAATATAAGAAATTTAATATCTTAAGCACATATTAGGGTAGTCAGTCGACAAGAAAGCATAGAAAAAAAAAAAATTTACTGCAATCACTTCTCATTATAAAGGACTGGATTGAACACAAATTAAAGTTGACAATGATGGGGTTTTCATATTAAAATGCAATTTTAAATGAGATTAAAGTCACAAAATTTGATCATCCACGGCAACTTTAGATTCCTCTTGATTAGTTGTCTTCTAGATGCTTCCCTTCCTTTTATCTTCCATCTTCTCTTCTTTTGCCTTTTTGGATTTTGTTGATTTTGTTTCCTTCCATTTTAGTTTTCTCTAATTTCTTTTTTCCCTAAACAGAAAAAAGGCAAAAGATAAAAATGCATAAAATACGAAATAAAATAGTAAGGGAAAATGAGTTACCATATTATAAATATAATGATTTTAAAAAGAACGAAACTTTGAGAAAACTTCATCAAATCAATAGACGAAACGAAACTTTTAAATTACGAAACATCCATTGTTTTACAAAATGATTTGCACAATAAATAATGTTGTCCTAAAAAGAAACATACAGAATTGCGACCAAATAAAATTAGAAAAGTAAAATGTGAAAAGTGAAAAGTAAAACCGTGAAAAGCAAGGTAGGAAATTTTGAAACATTTAAAATCATAATAATATTTAAAATTATATTTATAATCCTAAGATCTCTTTTTGATTAGTCTCACATTAAAAAGGTGTGTAAAAAATATGACCTAATAATTGGCCGATATTCTAATTAACATGATCTTCTTAAAGTAAGAGCATTAACAAAAATCAAAACAACAATAAAATAAAAAAAATTTACTTACAATAGTATGACTTAGTGGTAAGTTGAAGTTTGATAGGACTAGTTTTATATGTAATGTCATGGTTTCATCCTGCTGGAGAACTTTTTTTTTCCTCTTATTTTATTGTCAAGACCTGCTATAAATTTGAATAAAGGCTTATAGCGGTATTTATAGACTCCCTCCAAATAAACAACACTTCAACATGAATCAAACCCAAGATTTTTTGAGAATACATAACTCAGTCTTTCCAGTTGAGTCAACATTTATTAGTAGTCAGATACCTATATAAATTGAATTCACAATAAAGATAAATAATAACAAATTTTAAATTTCTTTTAATTTTGGTAATTGAAGATTTCCAATTTTATATTAAACACAAAAAAGGAAAAAAATAGTACAAAATGATTCTTAATTACTACTCAAATATTTAGGAGAATAATAGCCTACCTTAAGTAATTACTTTGTGTAATTCAGTGAAAGGAGCCAGTTTGGCACTTCATCAAGTTCTATTCTATAAAATGAAGGGTGTTAGCTAGGATTCCATCAACACATTCTGTAAAGATGGTTTCAGTCATCAAAATTTCCTTACCACTCTCTTTCATATTAACCATACTTCTTGCATTGAGATTCAAGGGTGCTGAGAGCGGATTGCTTCGCTCCAAAGTAACTGTGGAAATAAGGAATGAGTTGGCTAATCCACCAATTCAGAAAATTCTCACTCTTCATTGCAAATCCAAGGATGATGATCTGGGTTTTCACACTCTGCAGATTGGAGAAAAGTTCAGTTTTAGATTCCGACCGAACTTCTTCACAGTTTCAACGCTGTTTTTTTGCAGTTTTACATGGGCAGAAGAACCATTCCTTCATTACATTAACATTTACGATCAAGCACGAGATAATTGTACACAATGTAATTGGCAAATTTTGACTACAGGGCCATGTCTGATTAAGGAAACGTCTCATGAGTGCTTTCAGTGGAACAAGGGAGTTATAAAAGGAAGGCAGCTTCGTGAAGGGATTATTTCCGAGGTGTAACATTTTTGTTTTCCCTTAAATTTTCAGAGATTGAAATATTATCCAATAAAATAATATAAACTCTATTTTTTTTCTTGATATATTGAACTTACAAATTCTGATTTTAAAAACAAAACAACTACACCTATGTCTGTTTTAGATACTTCTCAATGTGAACGTGTGCTTGCAAGCCTCAACAGGCATTCAGGCGAAAGAAACAAATTTACCTTCTACGAAATGGGTGTTTGATCGTATTGAAAATCTAAAACAAATGTACCATATGTCTTCATTTGTAATCAGTCACAGTTCCCATCATCGTTTTGGGATTATAGTCATATCTATATGCTTTATGTTATGTTCGATTTTGCCAATGAGCTATTAGTGTATTCACTCATAGTGATTAGGTTAAATAAGTTTTCACTGATTTTTGTAAAATAATCAAATACCATATAAACCATTTTTCTTAATATTTAAAGCATATAATTAAATTGTCAAACAAACAAATATTTTTTAGAAAGAACTACGAAGTTAATTTTGGGATAAATTAAATATTTTTATATTATTAATAATTTACTCAATTAGCGAAGGAAACTGTCATAGGCTAAATGTATCAGGGTGTAATGAAATTAACTTTACACCATTCCTAATGCATAAATAAACTCACAATCCTCACCTAGTTTCAAAGACAAGATTTATTTTTCCATTAAAATTTTTTTTCAATTATTTTAACCTAATAAATAAAATTTAGTGTTGGCTCTATCACAAATCCATTGGGGCACTTGCTAGAGTTTTCTATTACAGGACTATCATTGATTAATTAATTTGCTTTTTTATATAAACTAGTTGAATGTATATAACTTGATAAACTCTCTAGCCCATGTACTAGTGTTACGTGATCCAAGGAAGGCCAATGTTGAACAAAATCCCCAATGAATTATACAAAGGAAGGAAACCTAATATTTTCCTATTTTCATGTCTTTGGATGTAAATGCTTTATTTTAAACAATGAAAAGGATAATTTAGGCAAAATTATTATAAAATCTAATGAGGGTATATTTCTTGGCTATTCACTTGCTAGCATAGTTCTGAAAACCGAACTAGACTGGCAGGTTAGACTAGTTCAACAGAGAACCAGTCTACTAGATGATTCGGTTTGGTCTCCAAAACCAATACACATTCAAATTGGTTCAGTTCACACTGATTGGGTGGTTGACCAGTTTAGCATTTGAGTTTCAATCTCGTAAAATCCAAAACTCCTCCAGTAGATTCGAACTTGGGACCATAGGTTAACCTCCCAATTGCATTACTATGACACCATGAAATAAATGTATAATCTATACATAAAATTAAATATACAAATATACACTGGATTCAACCATGGTGGAACCATTAAATCGTGAATTAGACCCTTCACTGGTTCAATGACTGGTCTATTTTCAAACATTGCTTACTAGCAAGGCATTTAGAGTTTATAATAAGAGAACCATGACCATCGACGAATCTATACGTGTTACATTTGATGAAACTAATTCCAATGGGACAAGAAAGGACAATGTTGATGATGTTGCAGAAGATTTGATGAATACTCACTTAGATGACAAGAGAGATCAACCAAAAGAAGAAAGAAGAAAGATAAGATGCCACTGCACCTCCACAACAAGAAGAATAAGAAAGGCATGATCTACCAAGAGAATGGAGAGTTGCTAGATACCATCCACTTGACATGGTAATTGGTGATGTATCTCAAAGGGTAACAATTTGAAACTCACTTAGAAATATTTACAATCACTTAGCATTTATCTTCCAAATTGAACCTAAAAAACAAAGGTGAGGCCATAATGATGAACATTGGATCTTGACTATGCAAATAGAGTTATGTTAGTTTGAACAAAATCAAGTTTGAGAACTTGTTCCAAGACCCAATGATCATGCTATTATTGGCAGTAAATGGGGTTTTAGGAACAAACTTGATGAAAAAGGAACTATAACAAGAAATAAAGCTAGATTAGTTGCTAAAGTCTATAATCAAGAAGAAGAAATTGATTATGAAGAAACTTATGCTCCGATTGCTAGATTAGAAGCTATTCGTATGCTACTTGCCTCTGCATGCAACATGGACTTCAAATTATATCAAATGGATGTAAAAAGTGAACTTTTGAATGGTTTTATTCAAAAAGAAGTTTATGTGGATTAACCTCCTAGTTTTGAAAATCATGATTTTTCCCAACCATTTTTAAACTCAAAAAGGCCTTGTATAGCTTGAAACAAGCTCCTAGATCTTGGTATGAAAGGTTAAGCAAATTTCTTTTGGAAAAGGGATCCTAAGAGGGAAGGTCGACACTATACTTTTTTTATTAAAAACAAGAAGCATGACATTCTCCTAATACAAATTTATGTTGTTGATATCATCTTTGGTGCTATTAATGAATCCTTGTGCAAAAAGTTTGCTAATCTAATTCAAGATTAGTTTGAGACGTCTATGATGGGTGAGCTCAACTTCTTCCTTAGCCTTCAAATCAAACAAACTAAAGATGACAAATTCATCAATCAAGCTAAATATTGCAAGGAATTATTCAAGAGGTTTGGAAAAGAGAACTCAAAACAAACTGACAACCTAATGAATACAAATTGCAAATTGGACAAGGATGAAAGAGATAAACTAGTAGATATTTCAAAATATAGAGGTATGATTGGCTCTCTCCCATATCTTACATTTAGTATACCCAATATCATATTTAGTAGATGCATGTGTACTAGATTTCAAGCTTGTCCTAAGGAATCTCACTTGAGTGCTATCAAAAAATCATGAGATATCTAGTAGACACTTCACAAATGGGCTTGTGGTACCCTTAGTTACCTCAAGTATCTTGGTTATTCTAATTTCAATTTTGCTGAATGTAAATTGCGTAGGAGAAGTACTAGTAGGACATGTCACTTTCTTGGTTGTTCATTAGTTTCTTAGTAGTAAGAAACAAATTAGTGTGGCATTGTCAACTGCTGAAGCTGAATATGTTGCAGCCAGAAGTTGTTCTGCTCAAATTCTTTGGATAAAGCAACAACTTCTAGATTATGGATTAAAGCTTGATCACATCCCTATTAGGTGTCATAATACTAGTGCTATTAACCTTTCTAAGAATCCTATTATGCATTCTAGGACCAAGCATATTGAAATTAGGCACCATTTCATATGTGATCATGTACAAAATGGAGATTGTGTGCTTGAATTTGTGGAAACATCAAAACAATTGGCTGACATGTTTACTAAACCACTTGCTAAGGAAAATCACTTTTTCATAAGAAGAGAAGTTGCTATGATTGATCAATCTTGCATTGAAGATTGTGTGTTTGATACATTTTTAAATTTTGATTTGAGAATCCAATACTAACTTAAACATTGGAGATTCCCCTAATCTTGTTTTGTAGGTACTCTTATTATTAGCTAAGTCCCCTAACTCAATCTCAACAATCAGACTTGAGAAATCTACATAATCTCACATTTTTTAATTTAGGTAATTGATTACTAAGAAATAGTAATCGATTACCAGTGGCATCTTTCTGTCTCATAATACAATGGATATCAAAAATCTCAAAGAGATAATCAGTAATTGTTTGCCACCAAGGAGTAATCAATTACAGTGGTTAAAAGAGGAAACTTTTAGAAACAATAGCTATCACTAATCATTACCACCAAGGAGTAATTGATTATTAGGATTAGAAGTTTATATTTTTGGTAACTGAGCCTCTCAGTAATCGATTACCATGAAAGGTAATTGTTTACCAAGAGAAAATTCTTGAGCTAATGGCTTGAGGTAATCGATTACCTACATATGGTAATCGATTACTAAGACCTATTGTAAAGTCCCAAGACATGCCCAAAACTCTCATTCTTCGAAAAATTTCAAAAATACTCTGCTCCCTTTCATGATCCACTCTCTCAAATCCTCCCAAAACCCTTGTTCCACTCCAATAATCCACCCAAACTCTAACCCTAACCTATTATCATGCATCTCTATTCCATTAAGTGCTAAATGGCTGAATCTTCAAGGCACCCCAAGATCCAACGAAGTTGAGGCTCTTCCAAAAGCTTTGTCCTAAGCCTAAGTTAGTTTTTCTCCAGGCTTGAGCAAATTGAAGTATATTGTCAGTGATTTTAAATGTGCAAGATTAAGGAACCAAGGTTTGTTGATACGTTATTCTTTAATGTTGAGGGTTTTGCAATTTATGCACTTTTAGTGTCAAAGGGCTTAAAAATTTTTGCAAGAATTAATTAGCCATATTATCCAGAGTTGGTGCGAGTTTTCTACTATAATCTTAATTATCACAACAAAAAAGTCTTCGAAATAAAAGGAATAAAAATCTCACTATTCCTTAGAGAATTTTATGAGTTAACTGGCTTGCCTACTTGTGGGTAATCACTTTGATAGGAGTAACACCTTTGCATTTAACGATTTTCATCGCACTGAAGCCTTAAGGAATATTGTTCGCCTTGAGCGACCACTTCCCACTAGGAAGTTTTTGGCCAATGAGTTGACCATGGATGCTTATATCCATCATTCTATACTTGGCCAAGTTGACAAAAGGGAGAAACATTGATTATTGAGAATTGAGAAAGGATTTAGTATAGGCAAAACAAGCATGTTGATTAGGGGAGTGTGCTGCACAACTCTAAATTTTGACACATGGTCAACCCACTATCACATTGAAGGGTAGTTTTCCTATTCTTTGATGAATTATTATTTACTGACTAACTCATTTATCAATTCTTGTATTGTCATCATCAAAAAGGGGGAGAATGTGGATGCTTATGTGCTTCAAGGATTTTGACGATTACAGGCATGAGGATACAAGAACAAGTCTAAGAACTTTCATAGATTATATATAGGACTTAGGTTCTTTGTAAGGGTAATAAATTCTTTTTTCAATGCTTAAGCTCATTACTCAAAAATATTTTTAATTAAGTATTACCAATGAGCCTTTGCATAAACCAAGGTGGATGGCCATTTTTTTAAAAACTGATTTTCAAATATTTTTGACTGTCAAAACACATTAAAATACTTATAGAAACCTAGAATATGGATTTTTTTTATTATTGGCAAGTCAAAAATTGAGTTTTTCATGTTAGTAATTGATTACCAAGGTTATTAAGCTCAACAAAGAAGGCCAATAATTGATTACTAACTTTTAGTTGATTACCAGCTTTAAATTTTCAAGTTTTGTCTCTTGTAAGTCTAGTAATCCCATGAAAGAGTTTAATCAAATGTCTATCTTGTAAATTCTGATCTTTGTGAGGGTGTAAATTCTGATCTTTGTGAGGGTGGAGGATCCCTGTAGTTGTTTAAGGCTCTTACATAAAGGGTGGAAGATCCTAAGGTGGAAAGAGTGCTCTTTGACTGTAAAAGTTTACCAAGCACTAGTTGAAGCTTAAAGATAATAGAAACTCCCAAATGGATGATCTTAGGGAGTAGACATAGGTCACAAGGAGTGGCTGAACAAGTATAAATTGAGTTTGCAATTCTCTCTTCTCTCATCTCTTTAATATTTTCAACTTATTTGCTTGTTGGTCTGTTATTGCTATCTTCCCTATTCATTTTCTATTGGAAAAATTGTGTGAGAAGTAAAGTTTTCATTAATCAATTTAGTTGTAAGAGTTTATAGTTTCAATACAAATTTTGGAACAAGAATTTGCGAAAATTTTTATTACTCAATTCAATCTCCCCTCTTGAGTTATTAAAGCCACTTGGTAACAAAAATATGGTTTAAATATAAATGCACGTATTCATCCATCAAGAACACAAGAAGGATTGGAATTTGAATGGAAAAAGAATGCAAGGGATAAAAAAGTGCCTGAATGTTGTTGTATATTTGTGTTGATGAAAGTTTCATCCATGGCTTTTCTAACTAAATGTTTAGACCTAGTATATGCTTAAAATATATGCTTAGATAATTTAAAGTTGACTAAGAAATTATATTAAACTCTTATGTATTATTGCAAGGTTTATATATATAGCATGTTAATTTGAGCTTACATATGCAATAATTATGATATAATTATTTAAGGCATTGTTTGAAAATATTACTATGACTTTCTCTGTATGACGTACTGTGGCAAGTCCCTTAAATTTGATTTTTATATAAGGTTCCATAAAGGTGCACATTACTCTGCTTGAGGAAGAAAGATCTTATTGGGGCAATTCCAATACTTCACCTCTTATTGAGGCAAGAAGATCCTGACATCATCTACTTGATTGAAACCAAACTGTCTAACCATGAATTCAATTCAGTCAAGTGGAGAATAGGATACTGCAATGCACTTTGTGTGTACAGTACAGAGACAAGGGAGGCCTTGGTGTTCTCTAGAAACATGAGGTGGACATTTCAATTTCCCAATATGGTTCACTTTTCATTGACATGGTAGTAAAGGGGACCTTGAAGAGAACCAATGGAGATTCACCTTGTTCTATGGTGCCCCTGCTGTAGCTCAAAGAAGATTTCCATGGGACTTGCTAAAAAATCTAAAGCATTTAAATAATCTCCCATAGGTAGTTGGAGGAGACTTAAATGATATTTTATATAGGCATGAAAAAATGGAAGGGCCTAATAGACCACCTTGGCAAATGGATACATTCAAGGAAGATATTTATGCTTGTGAACTAATTGACCTTGGATACCATGGTTGTAAATTCACATGGAATAATTGTAGAATGGAGATGATAATATCCAAGTCAGATTAGACAGATTCTCTGCCAATCCTAAGCAAGTACAACAAATGAGAAAAGCCTAAGTATTTCATCTATCTGCTTCTCATTCTGACCATATACCTATTTTACTTGATGTTTATGGCAGTAAACTGGTGGAACAAAATACTAGAAAAGAAAGCTTTTTTGTTTTAAAAAAATGTAGACCAAACATGAGGACTGCACAAAGATAATCTCATATGCATGGAGATCAACAACAAATGGCCAACAACTCCAAAAATTATCCTCCAAAATAAAGATTCTTGGCAAAGGTCTGCAAGCCTAGAACAAAATAGAATTTGAGCATGTTAGAAAGCAAATAAAAAGGCTTCAAGAAGAAATCCTTGAATATGCTGCTAGACCACCATCGAGCTCAAATATCTCAAGGCTTAAAGGCTTGAAGCAAGAACTCAATGACCTATTCAACAAAAAGGAGATTATGTGGTGCCAATGTTCTAGAGTTGGTTGGCTTAAAGAGCGGAATTTAAACACCAAGTTCTTCCTTGGTTGTGCTACAGCTAGATGCAAGGGGGGAATGGTGCAACTCTCAAGAACAGATAAGTGAAACAACACCATTTATTTTACAAAGCTACTCTCTGCCTCAAATCCTTCCAATATCAATGAAGCTCTAAATGCAATCCCATTAAAGGTTGATAATATTATGAATGAATTTTACGTAATTCAAGCTGAAGGAAGCTCTCTTTCAGATAGGGGCCACAAAAGCCCTTAGACCAGACGGTAATCGAGCTCTTTTCTTTCAAAAATACTATGGTATAGTGGGCAGAGAGGTACAAACACAATGCTGGAATTCTCAATGGAGGTAACTTCTCTGACATTATCAAACAGACAATCATTATGCTGATTTCCAAATTAAAATCTCTAGAGAATATGTCATAATTTAGACGAATTTCACTTTATAATGTGCTATATAAAATATTGCCAAGACTCTTGCTAATAGACTGAAGGTAGTTCTCCCTAGTATTATTTCAGAATCCTAGAGTTCCTTTATACAGAATTGCCATATGTCAGATAATGTCTTGATAGTCTACGAGCTAATTCATGCTCTAAAGAATAGGTGCTTAGGGAAGGAGGGCTACCTTGCCATGAAGTTAAACATGAGTAAGGCATATGATAGAGTGGAATGGTCTTTTCTTAAAGCTATCATGAGGAAAATGGGGTTTGGAGAAAGGTGGATATAACTGATCATGACTTGTGTTACCTCAGTTACTTACTTAGTCTTACTTAGTGGAGATCCACAAGATCTCTTCAAACTATAAAGAGGTTTAAGACAAGGAGACCCCTCTCTCCCCTTACCTTTTTATTTTATGTGCAGAAGGTTTATCAACTTTTCTTTATGATGCAGAAGAAAAATAAGAGATTCAAGACTTGAAAGTGGCCAGGGCTGCGCTTGCTGTATCCCATTTATTCTTTGTTGATGACAGCTTGATCAATTGTAAAGCTAATGCTAAACACTAGAATCCTCAAAAACTCTTGACCTGTACAATTCTGCCTCTATTCAGAAAGTCCACTTCGATAAGTCTTCTATCCTGTTCAGCCCGTGTGTCCTTGCAACCTTAAACGAGCTGATAAAAAAATAAAAGTGCGATAAACTCTGTGGTTTTTTTAGAAAAATATCTTGGTCTCGCAACCATGGTTGGGAGATCAAAGAATAATTCTTTCCAATCCTTGAAGAAGAGAGTCTAGAAAAGATTCAAGGCTAGAGGGAGAAGCTTCTCTCAAAATGTGGTAAAGAAATCCTAATAAAAGTAGTAGCCTAAACAATTCCAACATACTCAATGTCCTGTTTTAAAATCCCTTTATCCCTTTGTCAAGAGCTCGAGAACATGCTCTGCAAGTTCTGGTGAGGGTTCTTAGTCAGATGACAAAAAAATACATTGGGTAAATTGGGACAAGCTTACGGATTTTGTGATCTATATCTCTTCAATCTAGCCATGCTAGCTAATCAAGGATAGAGACTAATGCATTACCCATGCTAGCTAAGCCCATTCCATGCAGTTCAGCTTGATTGGATGAAAGGCTGGTCTTTGTGAAATAGTTAATTAACCAAGACAGCAGAACTTGGAATTTCAATATGATAAATTCAAACTTCACTTCGAGGATGGTGAATGACTAGTGCAAATTCCTCTGAGTCGATCCCCAAATACAGATGAAACTTACTAGTTTCCTAATAGCAAATGTATCTTTTCTATTAAAAGTACTTACAAAATGGCACTCTAATCCAAACTGACAACTTATGATTTTGATACACAGATGAAGATTAGAGATCATATGCAGTTCACCCCATTGTGGAAAAAACTATGGAAGCTAGATATTCCTCCTAAGATCAAAATTTTCTTTTGGCGTGTAGTAAGAGATATTCTCTCCACCCAACTCCAACTCCAACTAGCCACTACAGGAGTTGATGTAGGAGACCACTGTTATCTTTGTGACTCTAATATAGAAGATGTGCAACAACTTTTCTTAGCTTGTTCTTACACTAAACTACTCCCATTGTAATCCCCTAAAACCTACAAAATGATGACTAGACTAGCCACATAGCCAACTTCATGAGCTCCCACAATCAAAATGACATGAAAAATAGAGCAATGACTTAGAGTACAATATGGTGGGAAAGAATACAGGTCTGGCAAGGCAAGAACACAAGACTAGTTGCTCAAGCTATAACTCAAGCTCTAACATCTCTGCAACAATTCAAAGAAGCAAGGGAAGGGACAAACTAACATAATTTGAACAACAATTTCAATACATCATGGCAGCTACAGGCCCTTGACTTTGCTAAAACCAATATCGATGTAGCTATTAATTCCTCAACCCAGCAATATGGTATAAGAATTGCAATTGCATGACAGGAGAGGGGAGTTTTTGGCTGCCAAATGCTGTTATAGATCAAGTTTCATTGACTCATTAAGAGGAGAATTATTTGCAACCAAGACAGGTTTATTATTTGCTTGGGAATTAGGTGTGTAGAAAGTTTGGCTAGAAGGAGATGTTCAAAGGGTCTATAATCCACTGAAGTCAGAAAATGAGGACCTCACTTGTAATGGAGCAGTTATTCGAGACATCAATCTCATAGCTTCTTAGTTTCTTGCTTTCGACTATGGCTCAAGTGGGAAGAGACCTGAACAAGTTAGCTTATACTCTAGCAAAGCATGGCTTGCACAATCATTGTAATGAATCTTGGGTCAATGACCCTCCAAAGATGGAACCCTTAAAAGAGGTGGAAGGTGATATTTTTATAACATTTATAGATGATTGCTTTAGATATACTTGTGTATTTAGTGATAAATAAGAATGAAGCATTTGAAATGTTTAAATGTTATAAATCTGAAGTTCAAAATTTGCATAAAAAGAAAATTAAATTTCTTTGTAGTGATGGAGGTGGAAAATATTTTTCTTTTGAATTTGATGCTTTTTATGAGAAATATAGAATAGTACATCAATGTTTTGCACGTTATACTCTGCAACAAAATGGATTAGCGGAAAGGAAAAATCATACCTTAGTGGATATGGTTAATTCAATGATTTTAGATGCAAAATTACCTTATAATCTATGGAGTGAAGCATTATTGACAACATGTACAGGATTCCATCTTAAAAAATGAAGGTTTCTACATATAAGATATGGAAAGGAAGAAAACTGAATTTAAAATATTTCAAAGTGTGGGGGTGCTTGGCCTTTTATAGGGTTCTTGATAAAAAATGAACTAAGTTGGGGCTAGAGGTTTAAAAGGTGTATTTGTAGGATACGCTCAAAATTCTAAAGCATATAGGATAATAGACTTAGAGTCTAATATAATTATTGAAACTAAAGATGTAGAATTTATTAAAAATAAATTTTTTGATGAGGCTGCACCTACTTCAGAGTATTCACAATCGGATCAACATAGTTCTGATAGAAAGATCTTAAGTGATCAAAATAATAAACGTTTTTGTGATGAAATCATTGTGGAACCAAGGAAAAGTCAAAGGGTGAGGAAATAAAAGAATCTAGGTTCAAATTTCATTTCCTCACAATCTATAGTTTTCCTTGTTGAAGGAAATAAGGATTCCATAATTAATAAAATTCCCATAATGTTGAATGTGGAAAGAGATCCACAATCCTTTAGTGAAACAATTGCTTCCAAAGATTCAGCATTTTGGAAAGCGGCAATAAATGATGATGGAGTAATTATTTGTCTCTATGTGAATGACTTGTTAATTTTTGGAAGGAACTTGGAAAGTGTTCATGAAATTAAGGAGTATCTAACTTCAAAATTTAAGATAAAAAGATCTAAATGAAGTAAATACTATTTTAGGTGTCAAAGTGCAAAGGCATAGTAAGGGCTTTACATTAAGTCAATCTCATTACATTGAGAAAGTTTGGAGAAATTTAAACATCTCAAAATTAAGGAATACAATACTCCATATGATCCTAACTTTAAGTTAGATGAGAACTCTAGTAGGGCAATAACACAGTTAGAGTATGCTAGTGCTATAGGAAGACTAATGTATGCTATGCATTGCACAAGACTAGATATTGCATTTGTTGTGTGGAAATTGTCAATATTTTCAAATAAACCTAGTAAGGACCATTGAAAGGCTATCTCCATGGTTTTTGGTTATTTAAAGAAAATCATAAATTTGGGATTATTCTATAGTGATTATATTGTTGTACTAGAAGGTTACTCGGATGCAAGTTGGATCACAAGTCTTCATGACAACAAATTGACTTTAGGTTGGATTTTTATAGTTAGTGGTGGAGCTATTAGTTGGGCTTCTAAAAAGTAAACTTGCATATCTCATTCAACAATAGAGGCTGAATTTATAACTTTGGCAGTCATAGGAAAAGAAGCAAAATGGCTAAGGAATCTATTACTAGATATTAAATTGTGACCACAACCTATGTCAGCCATTTCTATATTTTGTGATAGAGAGTATACTATGTCTCAGGCATACAGTAAAGTTTATAATGGAATGTCTAGACACATTAGTTTGAGACATGAGTATGTAAAGTAATTAATAGGAGATGATATAATCACCATCACTTATGTTAGGTCAAGTAACAATTTAGCAGATCCATTGACAAAAGGTTTGTCAAGGGTTATGGTAAAAGGTACCACTACTAAAATGGGACTACAACTTGTATTAAATTAGTTATTGGTGATGGGAAACCTATCTTATTCTAACAAAAGTTAGTTTTATGGTTTAAGGGGTAATAACAAGTCACTTTAATGACTAGGAGCACTAAGAATTAGGATTAGGATGTAGTGCTAAGATAGTTTTAGGAGGATGAGTTAAACTCTTAATGGATTGATTATTATATTATCATAGAATTCCACCTATGTGAATATAGGAGTGGTACCACTTCTAACAAGATTTTAAAGGTTTTACTCTTGTAAATATTCATGAAACCAGGGTGAGCACATGGCTATAATAGTGCTAAAGCGATACAAAGCCTCTTATTCTAATTAGTTATGGTTATGTGTGTGGCTTTTCCAGTTCCAACTCAAGAGTAATAGTTTAAGCGAATAGCCACCTATTACTTTGTTAGAATTTTGAAAAGTTTAAACTAATGAAGGTTTTAAATCTAACGATACCTTTCTTTATGCATAACTATGTAAATCACTTTAATATTTCTGAAATCTAGTGATGGATTGTTGCCTATAATAGTTTACATATTTCACAACCATTCATTTTGGAGAAATGGTTATAGCACCATTTAATTTCATATTTTTATAAAGGCATCTTTCAGTGTTATAACTATCTTTGTGGCTTTTGGTGGACTGACCAAATTAACTACTATGGTGACTTTTGGTTGAATAACAGTTATGTCTTTTTATTATATTTATTGAATAGACATAATTTTCATGAATTACTACCTATTGTAAAGACATGATTTTTCATGAATAACATTCCCTTGTAAGTGCATGACTTTTCATAGAAGTGTGTCTTAAATTGAGCATATCTCTTTGATGGTGTCTTCTTTGAATGTACATGATTTTTCGTAAAAATGTGTCTTAATTGAGACACATATCTTCAATAGTATCTATTGGTGGTCTATAAATAGGAAAACCCAATTGTCAGAAATCAATTCATTCTAACAACCCTAGAATAAGAGGTTAAGGAGTTCTTCAATATTGCTAATTGAAAAACTCATAAGGCTTTGTTGTATTCTGGGAGTGTTGTTGCCTGGACCCATTAGTAAACTTTGTGTGAGGGCAAATAACTCTCCAAAGAAAGCGATTTATTGTGCCTCAAAGCCTAGGTTTCCAATCTTGTTTCTGTCTACCCATCTATTTTTTCCTAACATGTGTTCCTTTCAAAGTAGACAATGGCAAGATTCATGGACCTTCAAAAGGATATGGTACAAAGGAGAATGGAGTTGATATGGCATATGATGATGAGGTTGAGTGGGAAAATCACAACAATCCATGTGCAAGAGTAATACTATATCATTCTAATAATCCTCCTAAAACTTAATACAGTAAGTATTAAATGAAAAAGTAAAATATTTAATATCTTGAGAACATAAAAAGTAATAAATATTTATTTAATTTAGTAATTAAAAAAATTATTAAGAGATTGAGTTAGGATGATATAGAATTATTCCATAAGCATTGTTGATCTTTAGAGGTGGAAAGATAAGATTGTCCACTACTTTTGAGGGGGGAAATGACTATGATCCCATTTAGTATAAAATTCCTTTTCAGGTGGAAAGAAGTTCTTATTCTTTCGGTCGATCAGGAGCATAATAGTTTTGAAATGATGAAATATGTGAATAATTTAAAATTTGAGGAATAGAATTAATAAAATTAATCTCTAAAAATTGAAATTGAAATTGATAAATGAGATAACTTTTAAGGACTAAAAACATATTTTACTCTTTATTCAACAAGCATAAGACCTGTGCGATCCACACAAAAATTTTGAAAGAGAAAATAATATATATTACTTAATAATGATATATTACTTGAAAATCATAATATAATATTTCATAAAAACAAAAACAAGTCACCTATAATAGTTTTAAAAGAGATGTTTACTAACTCATTATCTTTTTTTTATATGAAATGCAAATTTATTGAATAACCAAATCAAAATGAATACAACTGAGAATAACCAAATATCTGAGTGTATTAATTCTAGAACTTGTGTATTTCTCTGAGCCTTAGCAAAAGGTTTCTTAGTGATTTTTGATTGAATGCATACTTCATATTTATATTGAAAATCATTATCGCTAAGAGTAATGTAATCATTCTTATGCATATATTGAAGAGACTTAAATTTTAAATGGGCTAATCTAGCATGCCATAATGAACAAGAATCAACAATATAAGTAGAAGAATTTATTTTATTAATATCAATGTTGAGTTTAAACATACCCTCACTATAATATCCCTTTCCCACATATACATCATTCTTAAGCAAGATAGCCTTATTAGATTTTAAGATAACCTGTAACCCTCTCTTACAAAGCAAACTAGCATACACTAAATTCTTTCTCAAAACCAAAACATTAAAAGTACATTCATTAAAGTTAATTTCTTGTCGGAAGTAAAATTTTAGTTCTACTATCCCTTGACCAAACACTTTGGCTGAATTGTTGTTGCCCATAAGCACCTCTCGATTGGCAACTTCTTCAAAGTCTTTGAATTAATTGCTCTCGGTCATTACACACATGGATAGTAGTCCTTAAATTGAGCCACTACTCACAACGCTTGTCTATGGTTGCCATATTGAGTTCGGTAAACCATACCAATTTGCAAGCTTTTAATGTGTTCAGTGACCATTGCCACCATGTCCTTTTCCTTAACAATATTTGCCTTGGAACTACAAGCTTCCTTGGAATGGTTGCCTTTCTCAAGAAGTCTGCAATCTTTGACATAGTGCCCTTCTTGTTACAATGTTAATACAACCATTTCTTATTCTTATCTTGCTTATCCTCCAAATCGGACGAGACCTTTCATTTGTCCTTTCTAGCATTCTTTTTCTCACCCTCACCAACATAATTCACTTTAGAATCTAAAGAAAGATACATTCCATCACGTGTTCTAGTTTCTTGTTCAATGTACAAATGCCTTAGTATTTTTTCAAAAGTGAAATCTTCTGCCATATACAAGAGTTTCTTCCTATAAACATTCCAAGTTGAGGACAATTTAGAAATTATTGCCCAAACTTGTAGTGACTTAGAAACTATAACCTTCAGATTACAAAGTCCATATACGAGAACTTGTAGTTCATGAACTTGATCCACGATGGGTATGTTATCAATTATTTTGAACTTAAAATATTTCATCATAAGAAATTTATCCATATCTTGTCTCTTGTTGTTATACTTTTCTTCTAACGCCTTCTAAATCTCAATGAAGGACTTGATTGACATGTAGAGATCATAAAGTCGATTGGAGATAGTGTTCAAGATGTGTCCTCTACAAGCAAACTCGTCATCTTCTCTTTTCTTCTCTTTTGATTTTCTACTTTTGCCTTCTCCTCAACACTTGCATCAATGGCAGGATCATCAATTGGTTTTAGATTTGGATCCAGAATGTAGACAATGTTCAACACAATGAGAAGAAACAACATCTTATCCTTCCATCGATTGAAGTTAGTATCCAATTTCATGAACTCTTGATTGATCACTTTGAATGTGGTGTTTGTTTCTGTGGCCATCTTAATTAACTCTCTAAAATTGTTAGGAAAAAATAGATGGGTAGACAGAAATAAGATTGAAAACTTAGGCTTTGAAGCACAATAAATCGCTTTCTTTAGAGAGTTATTTGCCCATACACAAAGTTTACTAATGGGTCTAGGCAACAACACTCCCAAGATACAACAAAGCCTTATGAGTTCCACAATTAGCAACATTGAAGAACTCTTTAATCTCTTATTCTAGGGTTATTAGAATGAATTGATTTCTGACAGTTGGATCTTCCTATTTATAAACCACTAATAGACACTATTGAAGAGATGTGTCTCAATTAAGACACATTTACGTGAAAAGTCATGACATTCCATCAAAAGAGATATGTCTCAATTTAAGACACACTTCTATGAAAAGTCATGCACTCACAAGGTAATGTTATTCATGAAAAATCATGTCTTTACAATAGGTAGTAATTCATGAAAAATCATGTTTATTCAATAGATACAATAAAAAGACATAATAGTTCTTCAACCAAAAGTCACCATAGTAATTAATTTGGTTAGTCCACCAAAAGACACCTTTATAAAAATATGAAATTAAGTGGTGCTATAACCATTTCTCCAAAATGAATGGTTGTGAAATTTGTAAACTACTATATACAACAACAAATGTCAAGTCTGCCACAATTTGCCATCTTTGCTTCTTATTTGGAAGGTCAAGATACAGTTTTGTTTGTTCAACTTGATCAGAAACTTGCAACAATTTTTATATAAGGTGTGTTTGGAGTGATAAATTTTATAATTTAATTTCATTTGTAAATCAAATTATTTGTTTGAAAAATTATAAAATGGAAATTAATATGATTTGAAATTCCATGAAAATCTAATAGATTTTAATTAGGTTAGTTTAGAAATCCTCTTAAAAATGAGAGGATTTTGGTAGATTTTATATAAATTTACTATTATACCCTTAATAAAGATATAAGAATCATATCATTATAAGTGTAAAATGTAAATCTCTTAAAATAAAATCAATTCAATTCTTTTTTAGTGTATTCTAAATATAAAAATTGATTTCTAAATAAATTCAAATCATAATTTTTAAAATAAATTCTAAACATAAAAATTAATTTTTAATATAATTTAATTTAATTCAATTCAACTTAATTTAATTTAATTTTAATTTTAATGATTCTAAATACACGCATAAAAATTTCAGTTTCAGATTTAGAATGACGAACCCTCCGCTGTTTTCTAACTTTCCTCTGCTTTTGGATTTCCTTCTGCATTGGACGAATTCTCCTAAAATATGAAAGAGAAAGGAAATGGTAAAATGAAGAACGTAGAAAGTTAAAGAGTAACAAAGAACCATTTCTTTTTCAATTAAAATGAAAACATTTTGTTGTTATAATAGTGGCTAAGAAAACAGGAAACAGAAGTCGAGGGTATGGTGAAAATGTAATGGAACATGTTTCTCGGGTGCTACTAAGATTATATTCTATCTAATCATATATTGTCATTTCAATATTTAATGATTAGAAAATACTTTTTCAAGAAAAAAATATAGTCATTAAGCTAAAATAATTAATTTTACCTTAAAAAATATATTTTTTAATCATTAAATGTTATGATATTAAAATATAAATGAATAGAACATAATTATATATGGCATACTAGGAGTATGTAATAATTTCTTCATATCACGTGTGATGAATATGAGCGGTGTAAAAGAGAACTTAAAATGGCCAACTTTGGCTGATGTGGCAGAATTTAGATGATTGATGTGTAAATTCATTAGGGATTAAAGAGAAATTCGAATATAGTCGTGGAGTAAGTGTTTAAACAAATAAGCACATGATATAAGATTTTATATAATTTTTATATATTTATCTTGTATTTAATTACATAGAGTAAGAAAAAATACTACTTAAAACCATATAAAAATTTCTCATGATAAAAAAAATGTAGACATGGCAATATATTACTAACTTAATTTAGGTAAAATTCTTTTTATCTTATTTCATTTTCTTAATTTTTTTCATAATTTTGGTACAAGTATACTTAATACTGATATGATCAAAATCAAATTATAATTAACAAATCTAATTCTTTAAAATTCCTTTTAAGTTAGATATATATAGAAAAATAATATAATCTAGATGAAATTATTTTAATAAAAAATAAATTTGATTCTTTTTAAAGATAAACAAAATGAATGAATTTACTTTTATAAAAAAAATTAAAATTATTTTAAATGATCTTTTAAATAATATAAAATATGTACAAATCTGTGTAATTTTAAATAATATAAAAATGTACAAATCTGTGTATTACACAGAAAGATAACTAGTTCCACGTATGATTTAATATTTCAATTAAAATATTATTTTATGGTAAAATGATTTTGTATTTAATAAATATAAGAAAAGACAAAAGAACCAAAAACAACTATTGCTATTTAGTCATCTAAATAAAATAAATTCATACTAAAGATACATAAAATTAAATTTTAAAATAAATTTAAAATTTTTATTTGGTAATTTAAGATTTTCAATATTACATCAAATACAAATAAGAAAAAACAAAATAGCAATATATAATTCTTAATTATTGCTCAGATATTCAAGGCACTAATAGTTTACCATATATAACTAGTTATTTGGCCTGTGCGTTGCATAAATTATTTCATGTTTAATATTTATTATTTTTATTAAGAATATATAGTGCATATATAATTAAAATTTTAAAAATGTTATCTTGTTATATTAAAGAAGTTAGTTCTTAAAGTGGTGTATATGCAATCATATGTCTCAAATTAAATAATTATGCAAATATGCTATGGTATTTAAGTTAGAAAACTCTTCCATCAATAGGTTAGTCTTTTAGGATAGACTAAGTTCATAGGTTTCAGTCATTTTTTTTATATGCTATCACTATTACTTAAATAATTTTTTCTTATATCCTAATAATATTATCATTTTTAATTTCTCTATTTTATTAACATTTACTTCTTAATATTTTTCTATACAATATCACATGCACTTAAATATTTGTTTTATTTTTTAATTCGACAATTTCATTAGTACTTACTCTATAATATTTTTTATATGCTATTATCACTACTTAAATAATTTGTTTTTCAATTTGACTATTTCATCAGTACATACACGTTAAAAAATTTTTTTATATATTATCACCATTAGTTAAATAGTTTTTATTGTATCAAAATTATATCTGAATATTAATTTTTTCATTTGAGTATTTTATTATCTTCTTTTGAAAGGTTATATATATATCAAAAATAACTTGTGTATATATAATTATAAAATTCTTTCTTGTATCCTAATATTGCTTTCTTTTTTTGTTTCACTACTTTATTTTATATTTACTTTCTAATATTTTTCTATACAATATCACCTTTACTTGAATAATTATTTTCTATTTAAATTTGACTATTTCATTAACACTTACTTCATAATATTTTTCTATATACAACAAATATTACTTAAATATTTTTTTAATTTTACTATTTCATTAATACCTATACTCTAATATTTTTTTATATCTATACCGTTAGTTAAATAATTTTTATTTTATCAAAATCTATATCTTAACATTATTTTTTTAATTTAACTATTTTATTATTTTCTTTTAAAAGATTACATGTAGATTAAAAATAATTTGTGAATATATAATTATAATTTTAGAATAGTATCTCTTTTTTTTTTAGTATGCACTCATATGTTTTACAGTTAAGTAACCATTAGTAAAATAATTTTTATTTTATCAAAATCTATATTTTAATATTAATTCTTTTAGTTTAACTATGTTATTATTTTCTTTTAAAAGGTTACATGCAGATAAAAAATAATTTATGTATATATAATTATCATTTTAGAAAAGTTATCTCTTTTTTTGATTGGTATGCACTCATAGACTACATAGTTAAGTAGTCATCAAAATATTATATGACACTTCAGTCATGAGACCCTCCCACCTAATAAGCTAATATTTTGGGATGCGATATTCATATGAATTTGAGTCATATCACTTACATTATAATATTTTGGGATGAGACCACCCGCCTAATAGGCTAATCTATTGGGATGTGATATCGGTATAAATTTGAGTCATATTACTTACCTTGTAATATTTTTTGTTATCAATATTTATATCCTAATATTGTTTCCTTTTTCAATTTACTATTTCATTAAAACTTACTTCTTGAATTTTTTTTATGGTTTCACAATTACTTGAATAATTTTTTTCTTTTCTAATTTCACTATCTCACTAACACTTACTTCCTAATTTTTTTCTATATGTTATCACCATTGGTAGAATAATTATGTTTTCTTTTTTAATTTTATTATTTCACTAACAAGTATACCCTGATATGCTATTACCATTAGTTAAATAATTTTTATCTTATGAAAATTTTTATAATAATATTACTTTCTTTTTTAATTTGACTATTTTATTATTTTTTTTTAAAAGTACCTATATATTTAAGATTATTATTATATTTAGAATAGCATTTAATAATACTATTAATTACTTCTCAAAACAATTTTGCACGTACATGCGATTCACTATTTCAATTTCAAAATTATTTTATTTTAAAATAATTTTGTATTCAATACAATTAAGAAAAGACAAAAGAACTATAAATAAGTATTGCAATTTAGTCACTTAAATAAAATAAATTCATACTAAAGAATGACAAAATTAAATTTCAAAATAAATTTAATAATTTTATTTTTTGATCTAAGATTTTCAATATTACATCAAATACAAATAGGAAAAACAAAATAGCAATATATTATTCTTAATTATCGTTCAGATATTCAAGACACTAATAGTTTACCATATATAACAAGTTATTAGACCTGCACAACTGCTTTATATTTATTATTTTTATTAAGACTAATTTGATTATATATAATTAAAATTTTAAAAATGTTATCTTGTTATTTTAAAGAAGTCAGTTCTTAAGGAGGTGTATATGCAATCATATATCTCACATTAAGTAACTATCTAAATATGATATGGTGCTTAAGTTAGGAAACTCTTCCATTAATAGGTTAGTCTTTTAGGATAGACTATGTCATAGGTTTCAGCTAAATCACTTATATAATAATATTTTTTATATGATATCACTATTACTTAAATAATTTTCTCTTATATCTTAATACCGTCATCTTTTTTAATTTTCCTATTTTATTAACCCTTATTTCTTAATAATTTTTAATATGATATCGCCTATACTTGAATATTTGTTTCTTTTTTAATTCGGCTATTTGATTAGCACTTACTTTATAATATTTCTTATATGCTATTTCTACTACTTAAATAATTTTTTTTTGAATTTGTCTATTTCAATAATACATACACCCTAATATTTTTTTACGTTATTACCATTAGTTAAATAATTTTTTATCAAAATTTATATCTTAATAATAATTTTTTTGATTGAGTATTTTATTATTTTTTAAAATTTTATATGTATATTAAAAATAATTTGTGTGTATATAATTATAAAATTCTTTCTTGTATCATAATATCGTTTTCTGTTTTTGTTTCATTATTTTATTAACACTTACTTCCTTATAGTTTTTTAGGTAATATTACCTTTACTTGAATAATTATTTTCTACTTTAATTTCACTATTTTATTAACATTTACTTCATAATATTTTTCTATATACTACTACCACTACTTAAATATTTTTTTCATCATACTATTTAATTAATACCTACACTCTATTATTTTTCTATATATTATCGTCATTTCTTAAATAATTTTTATTTTATCAAAATCTATGTCTTAATATTAATTCTTTTAATTTAAATATCTTATTATTTTTTTAAAAGGTTACATGTAGATTAAAAATAATTTGTGTATATATAATTATAATTTTTGAAATGTTATCTCTTTTTTTTTAGTATGCAGTCATATGTTGCATAGTTAAGTAGCCCTCAAAATATGAGATAAGATTTAAGTTATGAGACCCTTTCGCCCAATAGCCTAATCTTTTAGGACGAGATATCCGTATGGGTTTAAATCATATCGCTTATATTATAATATTTTTTTATATGTTATCACCATTAGTTAAAATTATTTTTTCTTATGAACATTTATATCCTAATATTGTTTCCTTTTTCAATTTTACTATTTCATTAAACCTTACTTCTTGATTTTTTTTATATGGTATCACAATTACTTGAATAATTATTTTTATTTGTTAATTTCACTATTTCATTAAGACTTACTTCCTAATATTTTTCTATATGCTATCACCATTACTAGAATAACCTTGTTTTCTTTTTTAATTTTATTATTTCATTGGCAATTATAACCTAATGTTTTTGTATTTGCTATTACCATTAATTCAATAATTTTTATCTTAATAAAATTTATATCTTAATATGAATTCCTTTTTCAATTTGACTATTTTATTATTTTCTTCTAAAAGTTTCTAGGTATTTAAGATTATTATTATTATTTTTAGAAATAGCATTTAATAATACTATTAATTGCTTCTCAAAGCAATGTTACATATGTATGTATGACTCAATATTTCAATTAAAAAAATTATTTTATTTTAAAATTATTTTGTATTTAACACAATTAAGAAAAGACAAAAGAAACCATAAATAAGTATTGTGATTTAGTCACCAAATAAAATAAATTCATACTAAATAGATAAATTAAATTTCGAAATAAATTTTGTTTGTAATTACAAATAGAAAAAACAAAATAGCAATATATTACTTAATTATCAAATTCTTACAAATTAGGATACTATTATGCCCTGTGCTAGTTAATTATTAATTATTATTATAAAATTTTTAAAAATATTATTTTTGTTAAAAGAAGTTCAGTTCTTGATGGAGTGAGTGTATATGTAATGATATGTCCTACATTAAGTAACTATTAACTATTATTTAAATTAGGAAATTAAATAGGTTAAGTCTTTTAGATAAATTATGCTCGTTGGTTTTAGTTTAAATTGCTTATACAGTAATATTTTTTTATATGATATCATCATTACTTAAATAATTTTTCCTTATATTCTAATACTGTTTTCTTTTTTAATTTCACAATTTTATTAACACTTACTTCTTAATGTTTTTTCTATACAATATCACTTATACTTGAATATTTGTTTTCTTTTTTAATTCGACTATTTTCATTAATAACTATTTTATAATATTTTTTCATATGGTATTACCACTACTAAAAATGTGAATGACTATCATCAATTGATAACAAGAAGAGGATCTTTCAAACAAGTCATCTTCACACACTTTCACTCAAAGAATAACATCTAGATTCAATAAAAATCAAAGGGAAACATACCTATATTCACAGTTTAGAGGAAAGGAATATACCAAAAAAATTATTATACGTAAATTCAGTAAGAAAAGACAAGGTGAGGACAAAAGAGAATGCCTTACTTCAAGTACGGCATTTGGTTCTGTTGCTATTGCTTTTTCTTTGAAAGCCACCTTTCTCTTGTTCCTAACCTCTCTTTCTCTCTGCTGTCTAACCCCTCCTCTTTCTGTTTTGTGCTCTAGGCCTCCCTTTCTTTGTGTGAGTAAGTCTATTTATAATTTAAAGAAACCCTAATAATCAAGTCTCTAATTAAGGATTTCTCAATTTATTAAAATTAATTCCTCTCAATCAAATTTCAATTAACAATAATTACCCATAATTAATCATATCAATCAACATTAATTCTCCACAAATCAAAATTTAAATTTGAATTTCAAATTTTATTTAGATTATTTAAAAATTTTCCTTTCTTTTTTTTAATCCTTAGAGATTTTCGGCTTAATTTTTCTTGGGTTGAGCTTGTTAAGCCACTTAAAAAAAATGAGATTAGATCATTTGGATCTTTCAAGATATTAGACTATAAGAATAAGTCAATTTTTTTATTTTTTATTTTTGATTTTTTATATTTTTCTAATTTATTGGTTTGGACAAAATTGGATGCTGACAATATGATATCACCATAATTTAAGTAACTTCTATTTTATGAAAATTTGTATCTTAATATTAATTTCTTTTTTAATTTGACTATTTTATTATTTTCTTTCAAAAGTTTCTATATATTTAAGATTATTATTGTTTTTAGAAATAGCATTTAATAATACTATTAATTGCTTCTCAAAGCATTTGCCACTTCACAATATCTTGCTCTATAAAAAGAAGGGTGTTTGCTAGGAGTTTTTTTCTGTATCAACACACTGTGTGAAGATGGTTTCAATCAAAATTGCCTTACCACTCTCTTTGCTTTTAACCACACTTCTTGCGTTGAGGGTCAAGGGTGGTGAGAATATATTGGTTCCACCCAAAGTAACCGTAGAAATAAGCAATGAATTAGCTAAAGCGCCAATTCAAAAATATCTATCTCTTCATTGCAGATCCAAGGATAATGATCTAGGGGTTCACACTCTGGGAGTTGGACAAAAGTTCAGTTTTACATTCCGACCAAACTCCCTTGTACCTGTAACGCTGTTTTTCTGCAGTTTTAAATGGCGAGAACAACCATACCTTCATTACTTTGACATTTATGTTCAAGACAGAGATACTGATTGTAAATTATGTACTTGGCAAATATTGACTACAGGGCCATGCAAGATTAAGGAAACATCTCGTGAATGCTTTCAGTGGAATAAACAAGTTATAAAAGGGAGGCAACTTGGCGAAGGAGTTACTTCCGAGGTGTAACTCTACTGTTTGTCATAAATTTCTTGAGGTTGAAATATTATCCAATAAAATAATAAAGCTCTACTATATTTCTTGATATATTGATCTTGCTAATTGTCATTTTGATAAGAAAACAACTATGTCTCCGTAAGTAATCACATTCTACATCGCCTTATCGCGGTTAAAGTCGTATCTATGTGCCTTGTATGTCATGCTCAACCTTGACGAGGAACTATTAGGGAATTTAATCATATTAATTGTGTAAATAGTTTTTCTCCTCTTTTTCGTAAATAAAAATAAATATAAAAACCGTTCTCTATAATATTTAAAGCACACAATTAAATTAACAAAAAAGTAAATATTTTCCAAAATGAACTCGGGGTTTTAATACGTTACATTTGAGGTAAATTAAATATTTTTGATTTTTTAATAATTTATTTAATTAGCACAAATTAAATGTCATACGATAAATGAATTAAGGGTATAGATCGAGATTAATTAAATTTTATCATTCCCACAGCATAAATACACGCATGAACCTGCTTTAGTTTCAAAGATCGTATTTATTTTTTTATAAAAGTATTTTTTCTAATTGTCATGTTTTTAATAAATCATTTTTCGAGTTCTATGACCATTTTTTTTCAAAGATCATATCATTAATTTTTTAAAATAACTAATAATATCTCATTTAATTAATGGATTTTGAACACATCTTAAGAAATTAAAAATAAAAATTATTAAATAAAAATAAAAGTATTCTTTAATTAACACATGTTTTTAATAATTTTCATAACACTTAATAAAAAATTATTAAAAAAAATAAAGTATTTAATATTTTAAAAATTTCAAATACATTTAATTTGTTATTTAATATTAAAAAATTATTAAAATAATAAATTAAAAGGATATAACACTATTTAACTATGATATTATTTAAATAATTACTTTTGAATATAATTGTTGTTGAAAGCTTTAAATACCCATTGTTCCCAAAATTATATAATGCTCGTACAATCAATGCTAATTATTCCATTTCAGTTACCTTGAGACTTTTTCGGGCAAGACTTGCGTAAAAGTTACGCTAAAATTTGTGAGCTTACTCTTCTACTTTATATATACTTATATTTTTTTTATTTACTTTTATTTATCATATAAAAAAAATTTTATTTGACAATATTTGTTATTTAAGAATATTAAAAAAATATTTAATTAATTTTTTTAATTTTATCTTTATCTTTTAATAAAAAAAATAATAAAATAAGTAAAATTAAAAAAATATTAATAAATTAAAAGAAAGAATAATTTAATTAATTTAAATTATATTTTTTTATAATTAAAATTATTTAATAACTTTTTTAATTATTATATAAAAATTTTAAATGATATATAAAAGTAAATAAAAAAAATATCCCTATATCTATAGATAGAGACATAACGGTACAAAGTAAAACATTTACATTAATATTTAAATTATCTCACTTAATAAAAAAATAAGAATAATGAATAAAATTAAATGAAGAGAGTCTAATAAATTTTGTATTTAATGAAAGTATAAAAGGTGATCAATTTACTCATTCATTATAAAATAATAAACATTTTTTATTTTTTCATAAAATATTATTGAATCTTTTCATAAAAATATTAATAATTTACTAATATATTATATTTTTTCTTCCATCCAAAATATTTTATATTCTAATAATAAAGTTAGTTTTTAAAAAATAATATATTAATAATTTGAATTGATATTTTTAATTTAATATAATTTACAAATAAAAATAAAAAGATTATGCACATTAAGATTAACTACGCATATAATGATACATATATTGTATAAATCTTTAAAACAATTGAAAGTTGAATTTTTCAAATGAATTCTATTAGTAATTAGAAATTTGACTTAGTAAATAAATATCAAATTCTAAATTAACAGAATGATAAATATTATTTAAATTAATAGATAAGTCAAATTATTTATTTTGATTAAATATAAATTTTAATTGAATAATTTTTACCATTAAATTAAAAGGATATCAATAGCCAGGTGTTCGTGTAAAAGTTTTACTCTTTTTTTGGGTACAAAAAGGGTTTTACATATATATATATATATATATATATAAATTTAGTGGATTCTCTAATATCCATGGATTTGGAAAGGTCTTGATACTCTCCTTTGCTGATCCAATTACATTTATACATTATTAATCACTTTACACTCAGTATTAATGTCGGAAAAAATCCCTAATTTATCTTATTTACTGCATGACCTCACGGATTTTTTTTATAATTTTAGCAAATCTCAAACACCCTCGCTTGAAAATTCACGAAAGTTTTGTTTCCAATGCTCTTTCATCTCCGCTGGAGAGTGGACCGCAGAGGCAGAAACAAAAATATCGGAAGCGAAAGGCCCGGCAATCAAGCTCTTTGAGAAGACGGTCCAGTTGCCGGAGATCCCGGCCGGATCCGGATCCGGATCCGGATCCGGTGTTGCATGCACAGAGTTCCTTCAAGACATTGAATCATTCTGCTACTGAACATAAAATATTCACTAATATTGGTTGGGGGTAATATTGAATCTTGTGTTTGGCATGTTCTATCTCAAAACAGGATTGGTTTTAGTACTTTACTACTCAATCACGGAATGTGTTGAGCAAAAAATTAATTGCCACTGAAGAAGTAAAGAACTTTCCAAATCAATATAGTGTATAAAATCACAGCTGTGATGGTTTCGCACTGGAGATGCGGCTATGCAGCTGGGATTTCAAAGTAATTTCTACTATTGCAACACGGACATGGCTCTTCTTTACAAGGGGAGTGGTTCACAAGCTTCCATGGACGACTACCACTCAAATTTGGGGTTAGGGCTTCCTTTATGGATTCTGCAGTTGCAGAGAATGGAGATGAAAGAAGGTTATTTTTCATGAAATTTCAATTAAGGTGTTTGAAATTGTCAAAATTATAAAAGAAAACTCACGAGGGCCATGCAGCAATTTTTTTTAGATATTAGTGTTGAGTGTAAAGTGATTGACATGTGTATAAGTGTGATTGGGCAATTAAGAAGAGTATTAGAACCCTTCCAAATCTATGGATACCAGATAACTTATCTATAAATTTAACAAAAACATAATACTTTTTTAATACATTAATTATATAAATGTCATCAATCAATATTATTTATGATGTCCATTAAATTCTACCTATATTTAATGTCTCAATTAAAAATTAGATTATTATAAATTGATTTTGCATGTAATACAATTAAAGAAAGAGAAAAGAAACATAAATAAATATTGCAATATAGCCCCACTGATATATAAAGAAAAAAGAATTGCAATTTAGTCACTTAAATAGATTGAATTCACACAAAAGATTGATAAGAACAAATTTTAAAATAAATTTAATACTTTTTTGTAATTGAAGATTTCCAATATTACATTAAACCACAAAAATGAAAAAAACAAAATAGTAATAAATGATTCTTAATTAGTATTCAAATATTCAACATGCCATATATAATTATTTAGTGTAATAAAGTGGAGGGCGCTAGTTTGGCACTTCATCATGTTCTACTCCATAAAAAGAATAGGGTTTGCTAGGAACTTTTTGTATCAACACACTGTGTAAAGATGGTTTCAATCACCAAAATTGCTTTGCTTATTATGCCTCAAACTCAAGTACGTGTCTGGTGTATAGACTACCACAGTCTAGCAAGCCTATTAAAACTTAAATTAGCCAACCAATCCAACAAATACATAACATTTAATAATTAAAGTATGCCACTATAATTACTACCCACTCAACATACTATCCAAACCAACTTTATCCAAGTTTACAATGTCTCACAGCACTAGAAATGACGGGAGGAGTTTCCAATGTATCTAAGATCACAAATACAATGTTGCTATAATAAAATAGACTCTCACTAACTTAAGGCATCAAAAGATCTCACAAGACCCATATGGATTACATGATCTACAAAAGTTTTAACAGTCAAACCTTTGGTTAGGGGATATGCAATCATATGCTCTGTAGGCGTCTATTCAATAGAAGTCTAAAACTCTTGAATCTTCTCTCTAACAAACATATATTTTGTGCCAGAATGCTTAGAACGTTTAGTATTCTTGTTGTTGAAAGATAAGCTTACTACATCAAAGTTATCACAATAAATAGTAAGAGGCTTGGAGATACTCTCCACAACACCAAATTCTAAAATCAAAATTCTCAACCAAATTGGGGCCTCTCTCTTGGGCTTATCAAATAGGCTAAGCCTATCCATTATGACTTAGCCTACAACAAAGTCCAATATCAACAAAATCTACATATGAGAGTGTTTAACAATAAAAGGCCAATATCAAACTTGATCACTCCATTGGGCTAAACAAAATAATAATAAGCTTTAATTATTTTGACATCTAATTAATCTGAGTTTTATCAAATGTGTATTGATTTATACTAGTCCATAGAAAAAAAAATCTTTCATTTATTACTTGATCAATCTATATACATGCCGATTTCACACAACAAGCTTAGAAATAGCCATTGATGGTGAACGAAGCTCAATCTCCAATTGTTAAAATCATGAAAGAAGGGCATTTTGAGTGAAATTATACCATGGATCATTGGGTTTTCATGTTTTCAACTTGAATTTGTGTCAATACATAATGAAAAATTGTGTTCTTCGAGTCATAGGTTGAGCATATGCCATTGATGAAGTTTTTGGCTTTCGTCTTTGGCTGCATTTGTTACTTGGAATCAAGGTGATTCTTTGATATTCATGTGTTTTGCTTGTTCCATGTAGTGAAGTAGTATGAGGTTTAAAACTTTTTTTTTTATTATTTCATTTAGGCTGGCTCTCCTTTGTTTTCAAAATAAACTTTAGTCCAATATTGGATTTGAACCTTGAGACAAGAAGGTGAACCAATGTACTATATTTGAAGGATCATTTAGAGCAGTTTATTTTTTTAAAAAAATTTATTTCATTAATGTTTAGTGAACTTATCCTACAAAAGAATTTAAAAGAGTGAGATATTTATTTGGATTGTGTTAGTATTCAATAAATTTATCCCAAAATCATAGAAGAAAATTTAATAGTAATTTCATGTTGAAAGGGTTCGTTTTCAATGTAACTTATCTAATAGTAATTTCTTTTGTATTCGGTTAGTTTTAATGTATCTTATGTAATAGCATTTATTATAATCACATGACCACATAAAAAAGTCATATGAAATTATATTTTAATCATGACTATTTATGCAAGATCTAATGCTTAGTATTTACTCCTCAAATTCTTAATAAAAGACTCATTTTACTTGATATGTCCCTTTATATATATATATATATATATATATATATATATATATATATGTATGTATGTATGTATATATGATAAGGAATTAATTGACACTCATTACTTATACTAATCACTCACACCACTTAATAACTTTTTATATAGTGTAATTTTTATCAATCTAACCATTGGATTAAACCTACATATTATGTTGATCATTCTTGCAAATTTTAAAAAAATTAAACATCAATAAGGATGCAATCAAACAATTCATATTTTCTTATATTTAAAAACTATATATTACGTTAATCTTTAGACATACTATTTGAATATAAAATAATTTTAGATTAATGTGAAATTTTATATATATGTTGATCTACATGATATGAACTTTGAATCTAACGATAAATTTTGTAAAAAAATTATTTAATAAAAAATTATTCAATGGTGTAAGATTAAATTTAATTTATATTAGTGTCAATTAATCTTTATATATATATATATATATGAATTGGCAACATTATTGAATCTCATTATTCCTGTTTATCTTTCAAAAAACGAGGAGTTTTGCCAATCCATATATATATATATATATATATATGGATTGGCAAAACTCCTCGTTTTTTGAAAGATAAACAGGAATAATGAGATTCGATAATGTAATGCAAAGAATGCAAAAGATGAAGTCGTCACCAACCATTTTCTTCTATTAAAAATGAAATGATACAAATGAATACTTAAAAATATATTTAGGAGTTAATTTCGAGTAAAGAAAGTGTTTGCACCTTACACCGTTCATCACAAAAATGTTTACCTATTCAATTTAAGCTAATCTATAAAATAAATTAAGTTAGTCATTTATTATTCAAAAATATTTTTAAAAATTTTCACATGTCTCATTTGGTCATGCATATGATCAAAATTGATAAATGACAGACGGGTGGCTAAATAGCCATTATTATAGGCAACAAACAGTAAACCCGCAACATGTAGCATGAAAGTAATAAATTATAAATTCTTTACTTTCATAAAATAATATTAGGTAAAAATAAATAAATGATTTTTAAAATGAATATTTGAAAAGAGTTTTTCAAAAATAAGTGGTAAAATAAAATTGTATTTTACCCAAAGTAAAAGAGATTGATATTGAAAATCTTGTTACTTGATCATTAAAGGAGGGGCCAAGAAGTCTGGACATATCTCAAGGTCCAAAATGAGTAGAAATGATGGTTTGATACAACTCAAAAGGAAGATAACCAGCTTAGCATAAGCCATAAGGCATACGAGAAGCTAGAATCCTTAGAAGACTATGCAACAAATAACTAAAAAGAACAATAAGGAGTACCAGTTAATTCAGTTAGTTAAAGTTAGTTGTAGTTGAAGAAATTAGTTAGTAGAGTAATTGTCATAATAAAAGGAAGAGAATGCAAGGAGAATAGACATTATGTTCATTGTTCAGTATCAGCTAGTTCCCATTGGATGTCACTCTTCCTCTAAGTAGAGTTTACCATTGTATTTAGTTGAAAGCTAATATTAGAACTTGAGTGGATATATGTAATATTACCAGCTAGTTCATATGGGGTGCCCTTATTGGAATTGTATTTTTGGAAACCTTTAACACATTCATTTTGAGGGCAAGAAGTTTTAAAAGTCATGATTTTCGTACCTTATTGGAAGCTAATATCAAATTTATTTACTTTTGACCATAAATCTATTTTTAGTTCTGGTTATCAATATTCCTTTCAATTATCTACTTTTATAGAGCAATGAGATTTATTTTTTCTTGGGTTTTGGTTAAGTAAAATAATGTGATTATTGAGTTGATGTTAGTATGTAGGAGGTAAGGAGCTACCCGTTAGGTGTAGCATCTGTGTAAGTTAAGGAGTTGCCAACGAGGTGTAGCCACCCCATAGATCATTTGGTTGGAGAGAGGAAAAGGCGAGCCATTAGGTGGAGTCACCCCTAGGTGGGTGGCCAATTCTAGGAGGAAAAGGTTGCCAACAAGGTGGAATAGCCTCAAATATATGGTTCTTTAGTTGGGATCCATTTTATTTACACTTCATGAATATTATTGCTATGTGATAAGAATGTTGTATATCATATATTTGTCAAACATAAAATTATGTTATTGGAATCCATGTGTTATTGGATTTCTTTACTTTAGCATTTTATTTTTCCTAGCTTAGTTGTGGCCAATAAACTGTTATGCAACCTTCATGCAAGTTTTCTAGAGCCTCAAATGGTACCCCAATGTAGTACTGTGAAACTCTCATAGTTGTTGATATCTCATGTCAGAATTAGAATCCTAATCCTGTTGTTATAAAGGAGGATATCTCCTCTTTCCGTGTACCCTAGCAGGTGTTGATCATGTAGTGATGACTTGATGGCTAAGAGTTCCTAGTCAATTCTATTAGCTACTAAATGTCATGTATGATGTGACATTGAATGGTATGGAAGGCATTAAGAATGGCTTGCTAAGTAGGTATTATAGACAGTGCGTCTGCAACCTCATTGCTCTTGCATGGCTTATGAAATATGCTGTAATCAAAACCAAATAGTTTACTTAGCTAATTATGTTGTTGAGGGGTCTGGATCAGCTAGTTCATTGGTTCCTTAAGACTTATTTGATTAGTCATGAGCAAAAACCTTCTCTCAGTTAGTAATATCTCAATTTTGCCATTGCCTATGATATAGAATATAATTACCTTACATATGTAGTGGCAGTGAACAATCTAGGGACTTGGCTTCCTATTCAAAAAGTTATTGGATGGCTTTCTTGTGAGATGAACTCTACTACCTCCCATGTTAGAAACATTGACTTCTACTATAAATTCCTAAGTGAAATCTAACAGTTCTAGGATTGGTGTATTTGTCATCTAAATTTTCATGTTCTCTAATGCTTCTTGTGATGTTGTGTTCCAAGTAAATGTTCCTCTTTTAGATTTGTTGTCAACGGCCCAATGATAAGGGCATATGCTTTAATGAATTTCTTGTAGTAACTTGCTAATCCCGAGAAGTATCTCTGAGTTGTTCGAGTTTCAAGTATTGGCCATTCAATCATTGCAACAATTTTGGCTGCATTTGCTTTGACTCTCTGTGTGGCCCAAGTATCCCATTTTTGTTTGACAGAATATATAGGCACTTGCTTCTTTTGGCATAAAATTGGTTCACTGCCAAACATTCCAAAGCTTGTCTCAAGTGAGTAAGGTGTTACTTTTGCTCGATACTATAATCCAAAATATCATTGCATAAGACAGTTACAAACTTTCTTGAAAAAAGAATAAAAGATGTTATTCATGGTGGATTGGAAGGTAGTAAGGGTATTGGTCAGGCCAAAAGGCATGACTAGGAGCTCATAGCGGTCGTGGCAAGTTCTTAATATTGTTTTTGATTCAAACCCTTTGAGCATTATGATATGGTGATAGCTAGCTTCTTAGATTAAGTTTAGAAAACACTCCAGCCGTTACTCTATTAAGGGCTTTATAAACTATGTAAGACCTACATGTCCTATCTTTTTTGCTTATCAAGAAGTAATGAGGAGAAAGAACTCTAACTAGGCCTAATAATTCCAACATTTAACATATCATCAAATTCCTAATATGCGACTGACGTATTATTTTCCTAGTCGTTCCTCACAATTGTCCATTCATACTTCTTGCTAATTATTATTAACTAGCATAAAACACATGCAATGCCTGAAAAAATTAAAAAAAAACTAAAAGATAATGATATATTATTTAAATTTATAATATAATATTTAATTAAAAACAAAAAAAATTATTATAATATTTTTAAAAGATATGTTTACCTTTTTAATTTTACATAATTTAAAATTGATATATTCATTGTTTATTTTAAACTTATTTTAATATTTTTTATTATTTTTAATATTTAGTATTTTTTATTTGCAAAAAAAGTTTAATAATAATTATTGATTAATTCAAGATTGATAAAAAAGAATTGAAATTTTAAATTTAATTTATAAAAATTAAAAAAGTGAGAGAAAACTATTATTAAATAAAAAGAAGAAATAAAATAATAATAAAAAAGAAAGGAAGAATTAATACTAAAAGATTTGACTCATGAATTTTCTCTTTTTGGAAATTTAAATTATGACCGATCAACTACCACAATAAATGCATTATAACATTTCAATATCTTATTCCTCACATAAATATTATTTATTAGAGCTAAATATAAATATAAGAATATTAAATGACATGGTCAAAATAACACATGACAGAATCAAAATCACTTACTCTTTTTATATATATATATATAGAATAGATTGCAATTTCCTAAATTACTCTCCACTAAATGTGAATAACCAAACAACAAGATAGTTAATTGATGTTTCACTTCAATTAAAAAATTAATTATTCAATAATAATGAAAAAAATTAATAAAAAATAATAAGAAGTGTGAATAGACAAAACATCAATAATGGGAAATCTGTTTGAAATCTGTTTATAGTTTTAGATAGAATATATTTACGTCCCAAAATCCCATGTGAAATTCACAGATTTCTAGTGGTATGGAAACAAAACTCAAACGAAAAGACAATAATGATAAGCGTGTGACCGTTTATGTTAAAAAGTCCATTAAGCATAAATCAATGACGTATATTTTAATTTCTCATTTTTAAGGTATTATATTAAAATATTTATTTGAATTTATGCATTACTAAAGTAAGCATATCTTTAATTTATCATTCAACAATTATTGTCGTATCAAAGCATTTATTTGATATTTCAAGAGATAAAATTAAATAAGCATATAATAGTAATAATAAATGTGAAGAGAATGATGAGGATTTTACGCAAGAAAATTCATATTTATGTTAATATATATTTTTTAAGGTGCAAAATTAATGTTATACCCAAAAAAAAAAAATCATGTTTACGTTAGAATATTTTGTCAGCTATCTTTTTTAATCAATTTTGACTTATTTTGGAAAGAAGTTTATTTTAATTATTACTTATTAAATAAAAAAATAAAAACAATCATACGCAACTTTAATCCACAAGATAAAAATTATATATTCTTATCTTATGGATTCTGATACCTCCTATTCTTGATGAGGATTTTGTACATGAAAAATTCATGTTTGCGTTAATCCATAACTTTACACTGTACAAAATAATTATTCTCCAAAGAACAAAATAGATAACGGAATTCATAAGAAACAAATATAATATATATATTACTCAAAAATTATGTTATATTTAATAAAAGGGAAACTATAAAAGAATAATCATATTACTAAAAGACTCAAAATTAATTGATATAATAAATTTCTTTCCAAAAGTATGATGTTAATAAAGATTTAAAATTTGAAATTCATAAATGCCAATTATCAAATTCATATCAAATTATTCATGTGGGATGCAAGAGATAATATCAATGATGATATAACATATAGAATAAATAATAAGAAAAATCAATAAATCTAAAAATGATTATTCAAAAAGAATTGTAGTGGTAAGTGAACTGCACTCCCTAAAAAAGAATAAAAGTTCAAACCTTAGAAGTGACATTTGTTGGAAGGACCTATAGTCATGACAGTGTCCGAATGGTTAGTTTCATAACAATACCTATAAGAACACCCTGGTCAAAGACCAATATAAAAGAATATGATAAATCAAAGTTTTAAAAAAAAGTGTTTTGTTTCGTAATATAAGAAATTTAATGTCTTAAGCACTTATCGGCAATACATTAGAGTAGTCACTCAACAAGAAAACATAAGAAAAAAAATAATGTACTGCATTCACTTCCCATTATAAAGGACTGGATTGAACACAAATTAAAGTTGACAATGATGGGGTTTCATATTAAATGCAATTTTAAATGAGATTAAAGTCACAAAATTTGATCATCCACGGCAACTTTAGATTCCTCTTGATTAGCTGTGTTCTAGATGCTTCCTTTCCTTTTAATCTTCCATCTTCTCTTCTTTTACCTTTTTGGATTTCGCTAGTTTTGTTTCCTTCCATTTTAGTTTTCTCTAATTTCTTTTTTTCCCTAAACAGAAAAAAGGTCAAAAAATAAAAATGCATAAAACACGAAATAAAATAGTAAGGGGAAATGAGTTACCATATTATAAATATAATGATTTTAGAAAGAACGAAACTTAGAGAAAACTTCATCAAATCATTAGACGAAGCAAAACTTTTAAATTACGAAACTATCCATTGTTTTACAAAATGATTTGCACAATAAATAGTGTTGTCCTAAAAAGAAATATACAGAATTGTGACCGAATAAAATTAGAAAAGTAAAATGTGAAAAGTGAAAAGTAAAACCGTGAAACGTGAGGTAGGAAATTTTGAAACATTTAAAATCATAATAATATTCAAAATCATATTTATAATCTTAATTCTCTCGTTGATTAGTTTCACACTTAAAAAGTGTGCAGAAAATATGACCTAATAATTGGTTGAGATTCTAATTAACATGATCTTCTTAAAGTAAGAGCATTAAAAAAAATCAAAACAATAATAAAATAAAAAAAATTACTTACAATGGTATGGCTTGGTGGTAAATAAGTTAAAGTTTTGTAGGATGAGTTTTACGTGCAATATCATGGTTTCATCTTGCTGGATAATTTTTTTCCCCCTATTTCATCCTGCTGAAGATTTCCAATTTTATATTAAACATAAAAAAGGAAAAAAAATAGTACAAAATGATTCTTAATTACTACTCAAATATTTTAGGAGAATAATAGCTTACCATAAATAATTACTCTGTTAATTCAGTGAAAGGAGCCAGTTTGGCACTTCATCAAGTTCTACTCTATAAAATGAAGGGTGTTTGCTAGGATTGCATCAACACATTGTGTAAAGATGGTTTCAGTCATCAAAATTTCCTTACCACTCTCTTTCATATTAACCATACTTCTTGCATTGAGACTCAAGGGTGCTGAGAGCAGATTGCTTCCATCCCAAATAACTGTAGAAAATAAGCAACGAGTTGGCTAATCCACCAATTCAGAAAATTCTCACTCTTCATTGCAAATCCAACGATGATGATCTGGGTTTTCACACTCTGCAGGTTGGAGAAAAGTTTCAGTTTTAGATTCCGACCGAACTTCTTTCACAGTTTTCAACGCTGTTTTTTTTGCAGTTTTACATGGGCAGATGAACCATTCCTTCATTACATTAACATCTACGATCAAGCACGAGATACTTGTACACAATGTAATTGGCAAATTTTGACTACAGGGCCATGTCTGATTAAGGAAACGTCTCATGAGTGCTTTCAGTGGAACAAGGGAGTTATAAAAGGAAGGCAGCTTGGTGAAGGATTATTTCCGAGGTGTAACATTTTGTTTTCCCTTAAATTTTCAGAATTGAAATATTATCCAATAAAATAATATAAACTCTTTTTTTTTTTCTTGATATTGAACTTACAAATTCTGATTTTAAAAACAAAACAACTACACCTATGTCTGTTTTAGATACTTCTCAATGTAAACGTGTGCTTGCAAGCCTCAACGGGCATTCAGCCTAAAGAAGCATATTTTACCTTCTACCAAATGGGTGTTTGATCGTATTGAAAATTAAAAATAAACGTACCATATGTCTTCATTTCTAATCAATCACTGTAGTTATCATCAAATTTTTGGGATTATAGTCATATCTATATGCTTTCTGTTATGTTTTGCCGATGAGCTATTAGTGCATTCACTCATAGGAATTAGGTTAAATAAATTTTCACTCATTTTTATAAAAAAAAAATCAAATACCATATAAACCATTTTTTCTTAATATTTGAAGTATATCATTAAATTTTCAAACAAACAAATATTTTCTAAAGAGAACTACAAAGTTAATTTTGGGTAAATTAAATATTTTTATATTATTAATAATTTACTCAATTAACGAAGGGCAACTATCTTAGGCTAAATGTATCAGGAATATAACGAAATTAATTTTACACCGTTCCAAATGCATAAATAAACTCACAATCCTCACCTAGTTCCAAAGACAATTTATTTTTCTATTAAATTTTTTTTTCAATTATTTTACCTAATAAATAAAATTTAGTGTTGGCTCTATCACAAATCCGTTGGGGCACCTACTAGAGTTTTCTATTACAGCACTATCATTGATTTAAATTTTGTTTTTTTATTTAAACTAGTTGAATGTTAATATAACTTGATAAACTCTCTAGCCCATGTACTAGTGTTAGGTGATCCAAGGAAGGCCAATTTTGAATAAAATCCCCAATGAATTATACAAAGGAAGGAAACCCAATATTTTTCATTTTCTTGTCTTTGGATGTAAATACTTTCTTTTGAACAATTGAAAGGATAATTTAGGCAAAATTATTGTAAAATCTGATGAGGGTATATTTCTTGGCTATTCACTTATTAGTATAGTTCTAAAAGCCAAACTGGATCGGTAGGTTAGACTAGTTCAACTAGGAACTGGTCTACTAGATGATTCAAATGGGTCTCCAGAATCGATATACATTCAAATCGGTTCGGTTCATACTGTTTGGCTGGTTGTCCAGTTCAACATTTGAGTTTCAATCTCGTAAAATCCAAAACTCCTCTAACAGATGCGAACTTGGGACCACAGGTTAGCCTCCCAACTACATTATCACTACGCCATGAAATAAATGTATAATTTATACATAAAATTAAATATATAAATATACACTGATTCGACCAAGATTTAAGCCATGAATCAGACCCTTCACCAATTCAGTGACTGGTCTAGTTTTCAAACATTGCTTATTAGTAAGGCATTTAGAGTTTATAATAAGAGAACCATGACCATCAAGGAATCTATACATGTTACATTTGATGAAACTAATCCCAATGGCCCTAGAAAGGACAATGTTGATGATGTTGCAAAAGATTTGATAAATACTCACTTAGATAACAAGAGAGATCAACCAAAAGAAGAAATACAAGATGCCACTGCACCTCCACAACAAGAAGAACAAGAAAGACATGATCTACCAAGAGAATGGAGAGTTGCTAGATACCATCCCCTTGACATGGTAATTGGTGATGTATCTCAAAGGGTAACAAATCGAAACTCAGAAATATTTACAATCACTTAGCATTTATCTTTCAAATTGAATCTAAAAACATAAGTGAGGCCATAAGTGATGAACATTGGATCTTGGCTATGCAAGAAGAGTTAAGTCAGTTTGAACAAAACAAGTTTGGGAACTTGTGCCAAGACCTAATGATCATGCTATTATTGGCACCAAATGGGGTTTTAGGAACAAACTTGATGAAAAAGGAACTATAACAAGAAATAAAGCTAGATTAGTTGCTAAAGTCTATAATCAAGAAGAAGAAATTGATTATGAAGAAACTTATGCTCCGATTGCTAGATTAGAAGCTATTCATATGCTACTTGCCTCTGCATGCAACATGGACTTCAAATTATATCAAATGGATGTAAAAAGTGAACTTTTGAATGGTTTTATTCAAAAAGAAGTTTATGTGGATTAACCTCCTAGTTTTGAAAATCATGATTTTTCCAACCATTTTTAAACTAAAAAAGGCCTTGTATAGCTTGAAACAAGCTCCTAGATCTTGGTATGAAAGGTTAAGCAAATTTCTTTTGGAAAAGGGATCCTAAGAGGGAAGGTCGACACTATACTTTTTTATTAAAAACAAGAAGCATGACAATCTCCTAGTACAAATTTATGTTGTTGATATCATCTTTGGTGATACTAATGAATTCTTGTGCAAAAAGTTTGCTAATGTAATTCAAGATAAGTTTGAAATGTCTATGATAGGTGAGCTTAACTTCTTCCTTGGCCTTCAAATCAAACTAACTAAAGATGACAAATTCATCAATCAAGCCAAATATTTCAAGGAATTACTCAAGAGGTTTGGAATGGGGAACTCAAAACAAACTAACAACCTAATGAGTACAAATTGCAAATTGGACAAGGATCAAAGAGATAAACTGGTAGATATTTCAAAATATAGAGGTATGATTAGCTCTCTTCTGTATCTAACAATTAGTAGACCCAATATCATATTCAGTGTTTGCATGTGTACTAGATTTCAAGCTTGTCCTAAGGAATCTCACAATCATGAGATATCTAGTAGACATTTCACAAATGGGCTTGTGGTACCCTTGGGTATCTCAAGTACCTTAGTTGGTTATTCTAATTCCGATTTTGCTGAATGTAAATTGCATAGGAAAAGTACTAGTAGGACATGTCACTTCCTTGGTTGTTCATTGGTTTCTTGGTAGTAAGAAACAAGCTAGTGTGGCATTGTCAACTGAATATGTTGCAGCTAGAAGTTGTTGTGCTCAAATTCGTTGGATGAAGCAACAACTTCTGGATTATGGATTAATGCTTTATCACATCCCTATTAGGTGTCATAATACTAGTGCTATTAACCTTTCTAAGAATGCTATTATGCATTCTAGGACTAAGCATATTGAAATTAGGCACCATTCATACGTGATCATGTACAAAATGGAGACTGTGTGCTTGAATTTGTGGAAGCATCAAAACAATTGGCTGACATCTTTACTAAGACACTTGCTAAGGAAAACCACTTTTTCATTACAAGAGAAGTTGGTATGATTGATCAATCTTGCATTAAAGATTTTGTATGTTTGATATAATTTTAAATTTTGATTTGAGAATCCAATACTAACTGAAGCATAGGAGATTCCCTTAATCTTGTTTTGCAGGTACTTTTATCATTAGCTAAGTCCCCTAACTCAATCTCAACAATCAGACTTGAGAAATCTGCATAATCTCACATTTTTTGGTTTAGGTGATTGATTATTAAGTACTGGTAATTGATTACCAGTGGCATCTTTCAGTCCCATAATACAATGGATATAAAAAATCTCAAATAGAGATAAGCAATAATTGTTTACCACTAAGGAGTAATCAATTACAGTGGTTAAAAGAGAAAGCTTTTAGAAACAGTAACTATCACTAATCAATTACCACCAAGGAGTAATTGATTATTAGGATTAGAAGTTTATATTTTTGGTAACAGAGGCTCTCAGTAATTAATTACTGTGAAAGGTAATTGCTTACCAAGAGAAAATTCTTGAGCTAATGGCTTGAGGTAATCGATTACTAAGAGCCAATACAAAGTCCCAAGGCACACCCAAAACTCTCATTCTTTGAAAAATTTCAAAAATCCTCTGCTCTCTCTCATGATCCACTCTCTCAAATCCTTCTAAATCCCTTATTCCACTCTAATAATTCACCCAAACTCCAACCCTAACCCATTATCATGCATCTCTATCCCATTAAGTGCTAACTGGCTGAATCTTCAAGGCACCCCAAGATGCAACGAAGTTGAGGCTCTTCCAAAAGCTCTGTCCTAAGCCTAAGTTAGTTCTTTTCCAAGCTAAAGCAAATCGAAGTATATTGTCAGTGATTTTAGATGCGCAAGATTAAGGAACCAAGGTTTGTCAACACATTATTCTTTGATGTTGAGGATTTTGTAATTTATGCACTTTTGGTGTCAAAAGGCTTAAAATTTTTTGCAAGAATTAATGACCCCTACGATCCAGAGTTGATGCAAATTTTATACTATAATCTTAATTATCACAACAAAAAGGTCTCTGAAATAAAAGGAATAAAAATCTCACTATCCCTTAGAGAATTTTATGTGTTAACTAGCTTGCAACTAGCGGGTAATCGCTTTGATAGAAGTGACATCTCTGCATTTAATGATTATCATCGCACTGAGGTCTTAAGGAATATTGTTTGCCCTGAGCGACCAATTCCCACCAGGAAGTTTTTGGCCAATAAGTTGACCATGGATGCTCGCATTCATCATTATGTACTTGGCTGAGTTAACAAAGGCGAGAAAAATTAAGTATTGACAATTGAGAAAGGATTTAGTATAGGCAGCACAAGCATGTTGATTAGGGGAGCTTGCTGCACAATTCTGAATTTTGACACATGGTCCACCCACTATCACATTGAAGGAGAGTTTTTCTAATCTCTGATGAATTATTATGTATTGACTAACTCCTTTATCAATTCTTGTATTGTCATCATCAAAAAGGGGGAGAATGTGGATGCTTATGTGCTTCAAGGATTTTGACGATTACAAGCATGAGGATACAAGAACAACTCCAAGAACTTTCATAGATTATATCTAGGACTTAGGTTCTTTGTAAGGGTAATAAATTCTTTTTCCAATACTTAGGCTTATTGCTCAAAAATATTTTCAATTAAGTATTACCGATGAGCCTTTGCAAAAACTAAGATGGATGGCCATTTTTTTAAAAATTGATTTTTAGATATTTTGGACTATAAAAACACATTAAAAATATGGATTTTTTTTTATTATTGGCAAGTCAAAAACTAAGTTTTTCATGTCAGTAATTGATTACCAAGGTTACCAAGCTTAACAGATAAGGTCAATAATCGATTTCTAACTTTTAGATGATTACCAGCTCTAAATTTTCAAGTTTTGGCTCTTGTAAGTCCAGTAATCCCATGAATGGTAACTAATTACCAGACTTCAGAAGAGGTCAATATTGGTTTTTCCTTGAAAAATTCTAAGTTTCCTTTATTTTTAAAAGCTAGCAATCAATTACTCATTTTTTTAATTGATTACTAGCTCAAAATAGAAAACTCCAGTAATCTTTATCAGCTTATGGTAATAAATTGCCAGTTATGTCTTGTAGCCAATTTTGCCTAATAATTGATTACCAGGCTTAGGCAATAGATTACCAACGCTATAGAAATAAAAAAATAACAGTTGGTTTTCACAATAAATGCGACCCCAACCATCTCCAATGGCCATATATACCTCTGAGCTTTAAATATCTTCACTTGTGCACACCTAAAAGAGGTTAGAAGAATTGATTAGCATTTATTGAGAGCATTTATTCATCCTTCTATGAGTTTTGGGCTTGTATTGAGAAAATCTTTCATACCCACTGGAGGGGTGGAGGATTCCTGTAGTTGTTTGTGACTCTTACATAAAGGGTGGAGGATCCCAAGGTGAAAAGAGTGCTCTTTGACTATAAAAGTTTACCAAGCACCTAGTTAAGGCTTAAAGATAGTAGAAACTCTCAAGTGGATGATCTTAGAGACTAGACATAGGTCACAAGGAGTGGCTGAACAAGAATAAATCGAGTCTACAATTCTCTCTTCTCTTTAATATCTTCAGCTATTATTTGCTTGTCAGTTTATTATTGCTATCTTCCCTATTCATTTTCTATTAGAAAAATTGTGTGAGAACCAAAGTTCTCATTGATCCATTTAGTTATAAGAGTTTACAGTTTCAATACAAATTTTGGAACAAGAATTTGTGAATATTTTTATAACTCAATTCAATCCCCCCTCTTGAGTTATTGAAGCCATATGGTAACAAAAATAAGGTTTAAATATATATGCACATATTCATCTATCAAGAACACAAGAAGGATTGGAATTTGAATGGAAAAAGAATGCAAGGGATAAAAAAGTGTTTGCACGTTGTTGTATATTTGTGTTTATGAAAGTTTCATCCATGGCTTTTCTAACTAAATCTTTAGACCTAGTATATGCTTAAAATATATGCTTAGAACATATAAAGTTGACTAAGAAATTATATTAAAATCTTATGTATTATCACCAAGTTTATATATATAGCATGTTAATTTGAGCTTGCATATGATATAATTATTTAAGGCATTGTTTGAAAATATTACTATGACTTTCTCTGTATGATAAGCTGTGGCATGTCCCTCAAATTTGATTTTTATATGAGGTTCTATAAAGGTGCACATTACTTTGCTTGAGGCAAGAAGAGGCAATTCCAACACTTCGCCTCTTTTTAAGGCAGGAAGATCCTGACATCCTCTCCTTGATTGGAACCAAACTGGCTAACCATAAATTCAATTCAGTCAAGTGGAGAACAGGATACTGCAATGCACTTTGTGCGTATAGTGCAGAGAGAAGAGGGTCCTTGGTGTTATCTAGAAACATGAGGTAGACATTTTAATTTCCCAATATGGTTCACTTTTCATTGACATGTAAAAGGGACCCTGAAGAGAACCATTGGAGATTCAACTTGTTTTATGGTGCCCCTATTGTATCTCAAAGAAGATCTCTATGGGACTTGCTAAAAAATCTGAAGCATTTAAATAATCTTTCGTGGGTAGTTGGAGGAGACTTCAATGATATTTTACATAGGCATGAAAAAATGGGAGGAGCTAATAGACCACCTTGGCAAATGGATACATTCAAGGAAGCTATTGATGCTTGTGAACTCATTGACCTTGGACACCATAGCTGGAAATTCACATGGAATAATTGTAGAAATGGAGATGATAATATCCAAGTCAAATTAGACAGATTCTTTGCCAATCCTGAGCAAGTACAACAAATGAGAAAACCCTGGATATTTCACCTATCTGCTTCTCATTCTAACCATATGCCCATTTTACTTGATGTTTATGGCAATAAATTGGTGGAACAAAAAACTAGAATAGAAAACTTTTTTGTTTTGAAAAATTGTGGACCAAACATGAGGTTGCACAAGAATAATCTCATATGCATGGAGATCAACAACAGATGGCCAACCACTACAAAAATTATCCCCCAAAATAGAGATTCTTGGCAAAAGTCTGCAAGCCCAGGACAAAACAGAATTTAGGCATGTTAGAAAGCAAATAAAAAGGCTTCAGGAAGAAATCCTTGAATATGCAGCTAGACCGCCATTGAGCTCAAATATCTCAAGGTTTAAAGGCTTGAAACAAGAACTCAATGACCTATTCAACGAAGAAGAGATTATGTGGCGCCAACGTTCTAAAGTTAGTTGGCTTAAAGAGTGGGATTCGAGCACCAAGTTCTTCCATGGTTATGCTACAGCTAGACAAAAGAAGATCAAAATTGTGAAACTCAAAGATGCAAGCGGGAATGATGCAACTCTCAAGAACAGATAAGTGAAACAGCCACCATTTATTTTACTAAGCTACTCTTTACCTCAAATACTTCCAATATCAATGAAGCTCTAAATGTAATCCCCTTAAAGGTTGACAATACTATGAATGAATTTTATAGAATTCAAGGTGAAGGAAGCTCTCTTTCGGATGGGGGCCATAAAAGTCCTTGGACCAGACGGTATGCTAGCTCCTATAGTATGGTATAGTGGACAGAGAGGTAACATAGTGCTGGAATTCTCAATGGAGGTAACTTCTCTAACATTATCAACCAGACATTCATTATGCTGATTCCCAAATTAAAATTTCCAGGGAATATGTCACAATTTAAACCAATTTCACTTTGTAATGTGCTATATAAAATATTTCCAAGACTCTTGCTAACAGACTGAAGGTAGTTCTCCCTAGTATTATTTTAGATTCCTAGAGTTCCTTTATACAGATTGCTATCTCTCAGACAATGTCTTGATAGCCTACGAGCTTATTCATGCTCTAAAGAATAGGCATTCAAGGAAGCAAGGCTACCTTGCCATGAAGTTAAACATGATAAGGCATATGATAGAGTGGAATGGTCTTTTCTTGAAGCTATCATAAGAAAAACTGGGTTTGGAGAAAAGTGGATATAACTAATCATGACTTGTGTTACCTCAGTTACTACTCAGTCTTACTTAATGGAGATTCTTAAGATCTCTTCAAACCACAAAGAGGTTTAAGACAAGGAGACCCCCTCTCCCCTTACCTTTTTGTTTTATGTGCAGAAGGTTTATCAACTTTTCTTTATGATGAAAAAGAAAAAGAAAAGATTCATGACTTGAAAGTGGCCAAGGCTACACCTACTATATCCCATTTATTCTTTGTTAATGACAGCTTGATCATTTGTAAAGCTAATGCTGAAGACTGAAATCCTTAAAAACTCTTGACTTGTACGATTTTGCCTCTAGTCAGAAAGTCCACTTTGATGAGTCCTCTATCCTGATCAGCCCGTGAGTCCTTGCAACTTTAAAAGAGCTGATAAAAAATAAAAGTGTAGTAAACTCTGTGGTTTTTTTAGAGAAATAACTTGGTCTCTCAACCATGGTTAGTAGATTAAAGAATCATTCTTTCCAATCCTTGAAGAAGAGAGTCTAGAAAAGAATTCAAGGCTAGAGGGAGAAGCTTCTCTCAAAAGGTGGTAAAGAAATCCTAATAAAAGCAATAGCCCAAACAATTCCAACATACTCAATGTCCTATTTTAAAATCCCTGTATCCCTTTGTCAAGAGCTCGAGAACATGCTCTGCAAGTTCTGGGGGGGTTCTCAATCAGATGAAAAAAAAATACGTTGGGTAAATTGGGACATGCTTACGGATTTTGCGATCTACATCTCTTCAATTTAATAATTTTCATAACACTTAATAAAAACATATTAAAAGAAAAAATAAAGTATTTAATATTTTAAAAATTTATAATATATTTAATATTTTATTTAATATTAAAAAATTATTAAAATAATAAGTTAAGAGGATATAATACTATTTAACTATGATATTATTTAAATAATTGCTTTTGATACTTTTGAATATAATGGTCGTTGAAAGCTTTAAATAACCATTATTCCCAAAATTATATAATGCTCGTACAATCAATGCTAATTATTACATTTCAGTTACCTTGAGATTTTTTTGGGCAAGACTTACGTAAAAGTTACGCTAAAATTTGTGAGCTTACTCTTCTACTTTATATATACTTATATAATTTTTTTATTTACTTTTATTTGTTATATTAAAATTTTTTTTTATTTGATAATATCTGTTATTTGAAAATATTAAAAAAGTATTAATTAATTTTTTTAATTTTTTCTTTATCTTTTATTAAAGAGAGAATTAGTGAAATAAGTAAAATTAAAAAAAAATATATTAATAAATTGAAAGAAAGAATAATTTAGTCATTTTAAATTATATTTCTTTACAATCGAGATTATTTAATAACTTTATTAGTTCTTATGCAAAAATCTTAAACGACAGATAAAAATGAATAGAGAAAATATCTATATATCTATAGATACATATATAAAAGTGCAAAGTAAAATACTTACATTAATATTTAAATTACCTAATTTAATAAAAAATGAGAATAATGAATAAAAATTAAATGAAGAGAGACTAATAAAATTTGTATTTAATGAAAGTATAAAAGGTGATCAATTTACTCATTAAATTTGTTTTTATAAAATAATAAACATTGTATATTTTTTCATAAAATATTATTGAATCTTTTCATTAAAATATTAGTAATTTACTAATATATTATATTTTTTCTTCCATCCAAAATATTTTATATTCTAATAATAATTTAGATTTTAAAAAATAATATATTAATAATTTGAATTGATATTTTTAATTTAATATAATTTACAATAAAAAATAAAAAGATTATGCACATTAAGATTAACTACGCATATAATTATACATATATTGTATAAATCTTTAAAAAAATTAAAAAATTGAATTTTTCAAATGAATTCTATTAGTATTTAGAAATTTGACTTAGTAAATAAATATCAAATTCTAAATTAACAGAATGATAAATATTATTTAAATTGATAGATAAGTCAAATTATCTATTTTCATTAAATATAAATTTTAATTGAGTAATTTTCACCAGTAAATTAAAAGGATATCAATAGCCAGGTGTTCGTGTAAAAAGTTTTACTCTTTTTTTGTGTTCAAAAAGGGTTATATATATATATATATATATATATATATATATATAGATATATTTATTTATTTATTTATTTATTCTTAACTCTTCTTATATAAATGTGATATGTTTGACTTGTATTCTATAAATTTAGTGGATTTTCTGGTATCCATGGATTTGGAAAGGTTTTGGTAGTCTCCTTAGCTGATCCAATTACATTTATACATCTATCAATTCACTTTACAGTCAGTATTAATATCTGAAAAAATCCCTAATTTATCTTATTTACTGCATGGCCCTCATGGATTTTTTTTTAAAAAATTTTAGCAAATCTCAAACACCCTCGCTTGAAAATTCACGAAAGTTTTGTTTCTAATGCTCTTTCATCTCCACTGGAGAGTGGACCACGGACGCAAGAAACAAAAATGTCGGAAGCAAAAGACCCGGCAATCAAGCTCTTTGAGAAGACGGTCCAGTTGCCGGAGATCCTGGCCGGATCAAATCCGGATCCGATCCAGCGTTGCATGCACAGAGTTCCTTCAAGACATTGAATCATTCTGCTACTGAACATAAAATATTCACTAATATTTGCTGGGGGTAATATTGAATCTAGTGTTTGGCATGTTCTATCTCAAAACAGGATTGGGTTTAGTACTTTGTCTCCAAAAATCCAACAAAGTCTCCCCTAAAATATGGACATCCCTGAATACAATTAGTGTCCAAATTCAGTAGAAAACATTCAATCTCAATATACCATAGATACATAAACATAATATGTGCAAGACTCTCCCTACCCTATAGCTGCATGACACTTGGATTCCAACTACAAAGCAAACAAAAGCCATTGCAACTGTGAGGAATATCAAAGAGAGCTAGGGAGGATAGAAACCCCAGAAGATGCTACTTTGTAAACTGCTGATCTAAAAATTTAAAAATCAGGAGAGGAGTGAGTTACACAAGGCATAATAACTACAATAAACTTATAGTAGAATATGTGGCTGCATAAAAATATGATAAGTCACAAACGACAAGGGTTAAAAATCAAGAAATCCATCACTTTATAATTTCCATCAACATAATCATACATTTACAAAATACCAATTATTCATAATTTAGCTCATACCAATGATATCAAAAGTATATTAAAATGGGATCCCATCTAAAGAACCAAGCACCTGAAGCAACTTTACTGCACTGATAGCCCTTTTCTCCTAAAAGAAGCCAACCAACCTAGGGGTGGCTCCACCTAGCGGACAACCCTTTCTCTCTCCAACCTCTGTGAGGGCAACTTCACCTAAGTGGCAACTTCTTGCCCCACACCAACAACTACATCTCATTGGCAACCCTTTTCTCCCAATAGAGATGCCTTGGGTGGCTACGCCTCATTGGTAGCTCCTTACCCCACACCAGCAGCTACATCTATCGGACAGCCCTTTCCCCATCAAACATATATCCATCAATGCAAAAATCAAAACATCTCTTTCCAAAAATTCAGAAAAAAAAAATCTTGCGGCCAAATAAAAGTAAACAATAAGAGTGAAATTGGTAACAAGTGCTAAAATAGAATCATTATCACAAGTAAATAAATTTGCTATAGCTTCCGATAACAAGTTTAAGATAAATATTAACAAAAATAAGAATAAATTAAAACTAGTTACAAAATAACTTGAATTTATATGACTAGTTTATCTTAGATGTATAATTCTAAACCAGTTTTAAATATTGCCAAATTACCCTTAAGGAAATTAAAAAAAAACTAAAAAAAGAAGCCATGGACAGTTATTGGAGGATTTTACCAGAAGAAAAGAGAGCAAATATCAAATCCTCAGGCTTCTCCATCTTTTCTGAGTTTCTCTACTACTTTCGAATGTGATTGGAGTATTTATTTAAAAATACTCTTATATTAAGAACTTATTTAGAAACTATTAGATTAAGCAATTATTCAAAAATTCAGTTCATTATTAAAAAAAATTAACAAGAAAATATTTAGACGTGTTTATTTAATATTTTTTTGGTAATTTGTTTATTTAATATTTTGATGAAAAAAACTTGCAAAAAATATATTGAAAACCTTTAACATATTGGAGATCATTAAATGTACTCACCATTCGGTATTTTAATAAAAATTTTGATACCTTTCAACTTCAATAAAGAGTAGAGTTACCAAATCCCATATTAATGTAATTAAGTTTCAATAAAGAGTACATAATATAGTCATTATTTGATAAGAATATATAAATGAGTTAGAAATCATTATGCATTGACCTTTTCGTAGACAAATTATCTCAAATATGGAAAGAATTTTAAAAGGCTTTATGTCATAAGTAAAATGGGAAACTACAATATACACCCTTAAAGTTTATCTCAATATCAAATTATCTCTTGAAGTTTTTTTTGTCTAACTAAATCCTCTTGAATTTTGGTCTGACTTAAAAATGTTAATTTTTCTATTAAATAAAATAGAGGTTAGCATCCATTTTCATGTGACACTAAATTTCAAGGAAGTGTAATGAGACAAAATAAAATTTTAGGGGGTAATTTGATATAGGAGTAAACTTCAGGTATGTAAATTGCATTTTATCTCATAAAGTCTTCTAACTTAACAGTCACGTGGTGTGTACGTGAGTCATATGGTGTGTACTTAGGGGTGACTTTCTTTTCATTTAACAGCTAAATTAATGTTTTCAATTTAGAACAACGTTCAAGGGGGTCAGTTAGACAAAAAAACCTTCAAGAAGTAATTTGTTATTAAGGCAAACTTTAGAAGTATAAATTGTATTTTACCCTAAGTAAAAAAAGACAGGTATTGAAAATCTTGTTACTTGATCATTAAAGGAGGAGACAAGAAGTCTGGACATATCTCAAGGCCCCAAATGAGTAGAAATGATGTTTGATACAACTCAGAAGGAGGGTAACCAGCTTAGCATAAGCCACAAGGCATACGAGAGGCTAAAATCCTTAGAAGACTATGCAACAAATAACTAACAAGAATAACAAGGAGTATAAGTTAATTCAGTTTGTTAAAGTTAGTTTTAGTTGAAGAAATTAGTTAGTGTAGTAATTGTCATAATAAAAGGAAGAGAATGCAAAATGTCATTCTTCCTCTAACTAGAGTTTACCATTGTATTTAGTCGAAAGCTAATATTAGAACTTGAGTGGATATATGTAATATTACCAGCTAGTTCATATGGTGTGCCCTTATTGAAATTGTATTTTTGGAAACCTTGAACACATTCATTTTGAGGGCAAGAAGTTTTAAAAGTCATGATTTTTGTAAATTTAAACTAGAACTTGAGTGTTGACATTTTATTCTGAAGGATTTTAATTTTTCTGATATTTTCTTTGAATCCAAATATGGGATATTTCCTTATTTATATTTATGTTTTAGAGTTCATTAACTTAAAATAAACAAATGTAAATAAGTAGTGGAAAATATTACATGGCTTACTGAATAAGCTCCCCCACCCCTTGATATTTGGCCAAACCACTCTAGAAGTCACCAGAACTTTCATCCATCCTTCCTCCATTTGTATTCCCTCTGACTTTCCCATTCCACCACCATTTAGCTACCATCAACCACCATTTCCATATCATCTACGCAATTGGAGCATTATGCCTGTTGTTAGTGTATCAAAGTTGCGTTCTTGAGGGTTGAAGCTATGGTTAGGGTGAGACCCAAGTTCCCACTCATTTTTTTTTTCATCTTCTTGGCATCTCAAGGTAATCCTAAGATTAACAACTTCTCTTATTTTGTAGATTAAGTTGGATATTATGATGGGTATTTGGATTTGACGATGTTATTTTTATAATTAAAACCTAGGGTTTGATTTGGAAATTTTTGAAGTAAAAGTTATACTTAGTTGTTATATGGTTCTAACTAGTGATTCTTGGTATGGTACCTTGTTTGTGCTCTTATATATGTTGGAAGCTCCTCCTGTCATTTTTGGTGGTACCACCACATCAAAGAGTTGGACCCACTTGGTTTGGATTGTGGGTGAGTGGATAGTAATTACAATGGCATATTTTTATTTTTGAATTACTCCTTTTAGAATAATTCTTTCTTACATATATGCATAATCCATTAGTAAATCTATTTCTTTTATACCTTAAACTTATTATTGGAAGCTAATATTAAATTTATTTACTGTTGACCATAAATCTATTTTTAGTTTTGGTTACCAATATTCCTTTCAATTATCTACCTTTATAGAGCAACAAGATTTATTTTTTCTTGGGTTTTTGCTAAGTAAACTAATGTGATTATTGAGTTGATGTTGGTATGTAGGAGGTAAGGAGCTACCCGTTAGGTGTAGCATCTGTGTAAGTTAAGGAGTTGCCAACGAGGTGTGGCCACCCCATAGATCATTTGGTTGGAGAGAGGAAAAGGCTAGCCGTTAGGTGGAGTCGCCTCGAGGTGGATGGCCAATTCTAGCAGGAAAAGGTTGCCAGCAAGGTGGAATCGCCTCAAATATATGGTTCTTTAGATGGGATTCATTTTATTTACACTTCATGAATATTATTGCTATTTGATAAGAATGTTGTATACCATATATTTCTCAAACATATAATTATGTTATTGGAATCCATGTGTTATTTGATTTCTTTACTTTAGTATTTATTTTTCCTAGCTTAGTTGTGGCCAATAAACTGTTATGCAACCTTCATGTAAGTTTTCGAGAGTCTCAAATGGTCCCCAATGTAGTACTATGAAACTCTCATAGTAGTTGATATCTCATGTTAGAATTAGAATCCTAATCTTGTTGTTATAAAGGAGGATATCTCCTTTATGCATGTACCCTATCAGGTGTTGATCATGTAGTGATGACTTGATGGCTAAGAGTTCCTGGTCAATTCTATTAGCTACTAAAATGTCATGTATGATGTCATGTATGATGTGACATTGAATGGTATGGAAGGCATTAAGAATGGCTGCCTAAGTAGGTATTACAGACAGTGCGTCTGCAACCTCATTGCTCTTGCATGGTTTATGAACTATGCTGTAATCAAAACCAAATAGTTTACTTAGCTAATGATATTGTTTAGGGGTTTGGATCAGCTAGTTCATTAGTTCCTGGAGACTTATATGATTAGACGAGCAAAAACCTTCTCTCTGTTAGTAATATCTCAATTTTGCCATTGCCTATGTTATTGAATATAATTACCTTACATATGTAGTGGCAGTGAACAATCTAGGACTTGGCTTCCTATTGAAAAAGTTATTGGATGGCTTTCTTGTGCCATGAACTCTACTACCTCCCATGTTAGAAACATTGACTTCTACTATAAATTCCCAAGTGAAATCTAACAGTTCTAGGATTGGTGCATTTGTCATCTGAATTTTCATGTTCTCAAATGCATCTTGTGATGTTGTGTTCCATGTAAATGTTCCTGTTTTAGTACTGTTGTCAACGGCCCAAAAATAAGGGCGTATGCTTGAATGAATTTATTGTAGTAACCCACTAATCCCAATAAGTACCTCTGAGTTGTTCGAGTTTCTGGTATTGGCCATTCAATCATTGCAACAATTTTGGCAACATTTGCTTTGACTCTCTGTGTGGCAACAGAATATATAGGCACTTGCTTCTTTTGCCATAAAACTGGTTCACTGCCAAACATTCCAAAACTTATCTCAAGTGAGTAAGGGGTTACTTTTGCTCAATACTATACTCCAAAATATCATTGCACAAGATAGTTACAAACTTTCGCAAAAAAAGAATAAAAGATGTTATTCATGGTGGATTGGAAGGTGGTAAGGGTATTGTTCAGGCCAAAAGGCATGACTAGGAGCTCATAGTCTCGTGACAAGTTCTTAATATTGTTTTCCATTCAAATCCTTTAAGCATTCTGATATGGTGTTAGCCAGCTCTTAGATTAAGCTTAGAAAAAATTCCAGCTGCATGCAATTTATCTAACAACTCATCAGTCGTAGGATATGGGAAACTTGTCTCCAATTGTTACTCTATTAAGGGCTTTGTAAACTGTAAAACCTACATGTCCTATCTTTTTTTCTTATCAAGAAGTAATGAGGAGGAGAAAGGACACTGACTAGGCCCAATAATTCCAAATTGTAACATATTATCAAATTCCTAATTTGAGACTAAGAGGTATTGTTTTCCTAATCATGACCCCCAATTGTCCATTCATACTTATTGCTAATTATTATTAACTAGCGTAAAACACATGCATTGCACGAAAAAATTAAAAAAAAATAAAAGATAATGATATATTATTTAAAGTTTATAATATAATATTTAATTAAAAACAAAAAAAATTACTTATAATAATTTTAAAAGATATGTTTACCTTCTTAATTTTACAAAATTTAAATTTATATATTCATTGTTTGTTTTAAAGTTATTTTAATATTTTTTATTATTTTTAATATTTAGTAGTTTTTTATTCAAAAAAGTTTAATAAAAATTATTGATTAATTCAGACTGATAAAAAAGAATTGAAATTTTAAATTTAATTTATAAAAAATTAAAAAGTGAGAGAAAACTATTATTAAATAAAAAGGAAAAATAAAATATTAATAAAAAAGGAAGGAAGGAATAATACTAAAAAATTTAACTAATGGAATTTTCTCATTTTAGAATTTAATTTATGACCTATTAACTACCATAATAAATACATAATAAATACATTATAATATTCAATATCGGATTCCCACATAAACTTTAATTATTGGAGCCAAATATAAAAATAATAATATTAAATGACATGATCAAACTAACACATGGGAGAGTCAAACCACTTATTTTCTTTTATATATAAAATAGAATGCAATTTCCTAAATTACTCTCCACTAAATGTGAATAACTAAACAACAAGATAGTTAATTGATGTTTCACTTCAATTAAAAAATTAATACAAAATTAATAAGAAGTATGAATAGACAAAACATCAATAATGGGAAATCTGTTTGAAATCTGTTAATAGTTTTAGATAGAATATATTTCGTCCCAAAATCCCATGTCAAATTCACAGATTTCTAGTGGTATGGAAACAAAACCTCAAAAGAAAAGACAATAATGATAAGCGCGTGATCGTCTACGTAAAAAAAAAAAAAAGAAAAGTCCATTAAGCATAAATCAATGACGTATATTTTAATTTCTCACTTTTAAGATATTATATTAAAACATTTATTTGAATTTAAGCATTACTAAAGTAAGCATATTTTTAATTTATCATTCAGCAATTATTGTCGTATCAAAGCATTTATTTCATATTTGAAGAGATAAAATTAAATAAGCATATAATAGTAATAATAAATATGAAGAGAATGCTGAGGATCTTATGCAAGAAAATTCATATTTATGTTAATATAAATTCTTTAAGGGGCAAAATTGATGTCAAACCAAAAAAAAAAATCATGTTTACGTTAGAATATTTTGTCAACCATCTTTTTTAGTCAATTATGCTTATTTTGGAAAGAAGTTTATTTTAATTATTACTATTAAATACAAAAATACAAACAATCATACGTAACTTTAATCCACAAGATAAAAATTACATATTCTTATCTTATGGATTCTGATACCTCTTATTCTTGATGAGGATTTCGTACATGAAAAATTCATGTTTGCGTTAATCCATAACTTTACGCTGTACAAAATAATATATTCTCCAAAGAACAAAATTGATAACGGAGGTATTCATAAGAACCAAAAAAAAAATATATTTATATTTCGCTCAAAAATTATGTTATATTTAATAAAAGGGAAATTATAAAAGAATAATCATATTACTAAAATATTCAAAATTAATTGATATAATAAATTTCTTTCCAAAAATATGATGTTAATAAAGATTTAAAATTTTGAATTCATAAATGTCAATTATCAAATTCATATCAAATTATTCATGTGGGATGCAAGAGATAATATCAAAGATGATATAACATATAGAATAAATAATAAGAAAAATCAATAAATCTAAAAAATGATTATTCAAAAAGAATTGTAGTGATAAGTGAACTGCACTTCCTAAAAGAGAACCAAAGTTCAAACCTTAGAATAGACACTTGTTGGAAGAACCTCTAATTGTAACAGTATCCGAATAGTTAGTTTCATGACAATATCTATAAAAATACCTTAGTCAAAGACCAAAATAAAAGAATATGATAAACCAAAGTTAAAAAAAAAAACGTACTTTGTTTCATAATATAAGAAATTTGATGTCTTAAGCACTTTTCGGCAATATATTAGGGTAGTCACTCGACAAGAAAACATAGAAAAAAAAATAAAAAAACTGCAATCACTTCCCATTACAAAGGACTGGATTGAACACAAATTAATGTTGACAATGATGGGGTTTCATATTAAATGCAATTTTAAATGAGATTAAGGTCACAAAATTTGATCATCCACGACAACTTTAGATTCCTCTTGATTAGTTGTCTTCTAGATGCTTCCCTTCCTTTTAATCTTCCATCTTCTCTTATTTTACCTTTTTGGATTTCACTGATTTTGTTTCCTTCCATTTTAGTTTTCTCTAATTTCTTTTTTCCTAAACATAAAAAAGGTAAAAAATAAAAGTGCGTAAAACACGAAATAAAATAGTAAGGGAAAATGAGTTACCATATTATAAATATAATGATTTTAGAAAGAATGAAACTTAGAGAAAACTTCATCAAATCATTAGACGAAGCGAAACTTTTAAATTATGAAACTATCCATTGTTTTACAAAATGATTTGCACAATAAATAGTGCTGTCCTAAAAAGAAACATATAGAATTGTGACCAAATAAAATTAGAAAAGTAAAATGTAAAAAGTGAAAAGTAAAACTGTGAAATGCGAGGTAGGAAATTTTGAAACTTTTAAAATCACAATAATATTCAAAATTATATTTATAATCCTGAGGTCTCTTGTTGATTAGTCTCACGCTCAAAAGGTATGCAAAAAATATGACATATAATTGGCCAAGATTCTAATTAACATGATCTTCTTAAAGTAAGAGCATTAACAAAAATCAAAACAACAATAAAATAAAAAAAATTACTTATAATGGTATGACTTGGTGGTAAGTAAGTTGAAGTTTGGTAGGACGATTTTTACGTGTAATGTCATGGTTTCATCTTGTTGGAGAACTATTTTCTCCCCTATTTTATAGTCAAGACCTACTAGAATTTTCAATAAAGGCTTATAGCCATAGTTATAGAGTTCCTCCAAATAACAAGACTCCAACATGAATCAAACTCAAAACTTTTGACAATACATAGCTCAGTCTTTCGAGTCGGGTTAACATTCATTAGTAGTCAGGTACCTAAATAAATTGAATTTACAATAAAGATAGATAATAACAAGTTTTAATTTTTTTAAGTTTTGGTAGTTGAAGATTTCCAATTTTATATTAAACACAAAAAAGGAAAACAATAGTACAAAATGATTCTTAATTACTACTCAAATATTTAGGAGAATAATGGCTTACTTTAACTAATTACTTTGTGTAATTCAGTGAAAGGAGCCAGTTTGGCACTTCATCAAGTTCTACCCTATAAAATGAAGGGTGTTTGCTAGGATTGCATCAAGACATTGTGTAAAGATGGTTCCAGTCATCAAAATTTCCTTACCACTCTCTTTCATATTAACCATACTTCTTGCATTGAGATTCAAGGGTGCTGAGAGCGGATTGCTTCTATCCACAGTAACTGTAGAAATAAGCAATGAGTTGGCTAATTCACCAATTCAGAAAATTCTCACTCTTCATTGCAAATCCAAGGATAATGATCTGGGTTTTCACACTCTGCAGGTTGGAGAAAAGTTCAGGTTTAGATTCCAACCGAACTTCTTCACAGCTTCAACGCTGTTTTTTTGCAGTTTTACATGGGCAGAAGAACCATTCCTTCATTACTTTAACATTTACGATCAAGCACGAGATACTTGTACACAATGCAATTGGCAAATTTTGACTACAGGGCCATGTCTGATTAAGGAAACATCTAATGAGTGCTTTCAGTGGAACAAGGGAGTTATTAAAGGAAGGCAGCTTGGTGAAGGGATTATTTCCGAGGTGTAACATTTTTGTTTTCCCCTTAAATTTTCGGAAATTGAAATATTGTCCAATAAAATAATATAAACTCTATTTTTTCTTGATATATTGAACTTACAAATTGTGATTTTAAAAACAAAACAACTACGCCTATGTTTGTTTTAGATACTTCTCATTGTGAACGTGTGCTTGCAAGCCTTAAAGGGCATTTAGGGTTTTAGATACTTCTCAATGTGAACGTGTGCTTCCAAGCCTCAACAGGCATTCAGGCAAAAGAAACAGATTTACCTTCTACGAAATGGGTGTAATCAATCACAGTTCCCATCATCCTTTTGGGATTATAGTCATATCTACATGCATTATGTTGTGTTCGATTTTGCCAATGAGTTAATTAGTGTATTCGCTCATAGTAATTAGGTTAAATAAATTTTCAATCATTTTTATAAAAAAAAAATCAGATACCATATAAACCATTTTTTCTTAATATTTAAATCAGACAATTAAATTGTCAAGCAAACCAAAATTTTCTAAAATCAACTACAAAGTAAATTTTCGGTAAATTAAATAGTTTTATATTACTAATAATTTACTCAATTAGCGAAGGGTAACTGTCTTAGGTTAAATGTATCAAGAATGTAATAAAATTAATTTTACACCATTCCTAATGCATAAATAAACTCATAATCCTCACCTAGTTTCAAAGACAACATTTATTTTTCTATTAAAATTTTTTTTCAATTATTTTACCTAATAAATAAAATTTATTGCTGGCTCTATCACAAATCCATTGGGGCACCTGCTAGAGTTTTCTATTACATCACTATCATTGATTTAATTTGTTTTTTTTATTTAAACTAGTTGAATGTATATAACTTGATAAACTCTCTAGCCCATGTACTAGTGTTAGGTGATCCAAGGAAGGCCAATTTCGAATAAAATCCCCAATGAATTATCAAAGGAAGGAAACCAAATATTTTTCATTTTCTTGTCTTTGGATCTAAATGCTTTATTTAGAATCATGGAAAGGATAATTTAGGTAAAATTATTGTAAAATCTAATGAGGGTATACTTCTTGGCTATTCACTTACAAGCATAGTTCTAAAAACCAAATTGGATCGGCAAGTTAGACTTGTTCAACCAGGAACTGGTCTACTAGCTGATTTGGTTGGGTCTCCAAAACCGATGCACATTCAAATCGGTTCGGTTCACACTGTTTGGCTGGTTGTCCAGTTCAACATTTGAGTTTCAATCTCATAAAATCCAAAACTCCTCTAGTAGATTCGAACTTGGGACCACAGGTTATCCAAAACTCCTCTAGTAGATTTGAACTTGGGACCACAGGTTAGCCTCCCAACTGCATTACCACTACACCATGAAATAAATGTATAATCTATACATAAAATTAAATATACAAATATACACTGATTCGATGACGGTTGAACCATTAAACTGTGATTTAGACCCTTCATCAGTTCAATGACTGGTCTGGTTTTCAAACATTGCTTACTAGCAAGGCATTTAAAGTTTATAATAAAAGAACTATGACCATCAAGGAATCTATACAGGTTACATTTGACGAAACTATTCCCAATGGGCCTAGAAAGGACAATGTTGATGATGTTGCAGAAGATATGATGAATACCCACTTATATGACAAGAGAGATTAACCAAAAGAAGAAAGACAAGATGCCACTGCACCTCCACAACAAGAAGAACAAGAAAAACATGATCTACTAAAAGAATGGAGAGTTGCTAGATACCATCTCCTTGACATGGTAATTGGTGATGTATCTCAAAGGGTAATAATTCGAAACCCACTTAGAATGTGTTCCATTTTTAATGATGACTCCTATTTTTTTCTTCTAAGGTTTTTGTTTTCTTTTTTGCGTATTTCTTTACTTTCTCTTAATATTTAAATTAGAAGTTTTCTTATCATGTTTTTATTTTCTTCACATATTTAAATTTTAAATTTGCTTATGATTCAAATATGATATTATAAATAGTCTTTTAAGATAAATTTAAAAAAAATAAGAATAAATTAAAACTAGTTACAACATAACTTGAATTTATATGACTAGTTTACCTTAAATATATAATTCTAAACCAGTTTTAAATATTGCCAAATTGCCCTTAAGGAAATTACCCCAAAAAAAGAAGCAATAGACAGTTATTGGATGATTTTACCAGAAGAAAAGAGAGCAAATATCATATCCTCAGGCTTCTCCATCTTTTCTGAGTTTCTCTACTACTTTCGAATGTGATTGGAGTATTTATTTAAAAATATTCTTAAATTAAGAACTTATTTAGAAACTCTTAAATTAAGGTTTTATTTAAAAATTCAGTTCATTATTAAAAAAATTTAACAAGAAAATATTTAGACGTGTTTATTTAATTTTTTTTTGGCAATTTGTTTATTTAATATTTTGATGAAAAAACTTGCGACAAAATATATTGAAAACCTTTAACCTATTTGAGGTCATTAAATGTACTCACCATTCGGCATTTTAATAAAAATTTTAATACCTTTCTACTTTAATAAAGAGTGGAGTTACCAAATCCCACATTAATGTAATTAACTTTCAATAAAGAGTACATAATATAGGCATTATTTGATAAGAATATATAAATGAGTTAGAAATCATTATGCATTGACCTTTTTGTAGACAAATTATCTCAAATATGGAAAGAAATTAGAAGGCTTTATGAGATAAGTAAAAGGGTAAACTACAATATACACCCTTAAAGTTTACCTTAATATCAAATTATTCCTTGAAGTTTTTTTTGTCTCACTAAATCTCTTAAATTTTGGTCTGACTTTAAAAACGTTAATTTTTCTATTAAATGAAATAGAAGTTAACATCAATTTTCAAGTTACACCAAATTTCTGAGAAGTTTAAAAAGCAGAATAAAATTTTAGGAGATAGTTTGATACAGGAGTAAACTTCAGGAGTATAAATTATATTTTATCCCACAGAGTCTTCTAACTAAACAATTATGTGATGTGTATGTGAGTCATATGGTGTGCACTTAGGGGCGACTTCATTTAACAGTAAAATTAATGTTTTCAATTTAGACCAATAGTTTTGGGAGTTCAGTGAGACAAAAAAAAATTTCAGAAAGTAATTTGATATTGAGGTAAAATATAGGAGTATAAATTATATTTTACCCTAAGTAAAAAGAGACAGGTATTGAAAATCTTGTTACTTGATCATTAAAGGACGAGACAAGAAGTGGGGACATATTTCAAGGCACAAAATGAGTAGAAATGATGGTCTGATACAACTTAGAAGGAGGGTAACCAGCTTAGCGTAAGCCATAAGGCATACGAGAAGCTAGAATCCTTAGAAGACTATGGAACAAATAACTAAGAAGAACAATAAGGAGTATAAGTTAATTCAGTTAGTTAAAGTTAGTTGTTGTTGAAGAAATTAGTTGAGTGGAGTAATCATCATAACAAAAGGAAGAGAATGCGAGGAGAATAGACATTATGTTCATTGTTCAGTATCAGCTAGTTCCCATTGGATGTCACTATTCCTCTGTGTTTACCATTGTATTTAGTTGAAAGCTAATATTAGAACTTGAGTGGATATATGTAATACTACCAGCTAGTTCATATGGTGTGCCCTTATTGAAATTGTATTTTTGGAAACCTTTAACACATACATTTTGAGGCCAAGAAGTTTAAAAAGTCATGATTTTCGCACCTTAAACTTGTTATTGGAAGATAATATTAAATTTATTTACCTTTGACCATAAATCTACTTTTAATTCTGGTTACCAATATTCCTTTCAATTATCTACATTTTTAGAGCAACGAGATTTATTTTTTCTTTGGTTATTGTTAAGTAAAATAATGTGATTATTGAGTTGATGTTAGAATGTAAGAGGAAAGGAGCTACCTGTTAAGTGTATTATCTGTGTAAGTTAAGGAGTATCCAACGAGGTGTAGCCACCCCATAGATCATTTGGTTGGAGAGAGGAAAAGGCTAGCCATTAGGTGGAGTCGCCCCTAGGTGGATGGCCATTTCTAGGAGGAAAAGGTTGCCAGCAAGGTGGAATAGCCTCAAATATATGGTTCTTTAGTTGGGATCCATTTTATTTACACTTCATGAATATTATTGCTGTTTGAAAAGAATGTTGTATATCATATATTTGTCAAACATATAATTATGTTATTGGAGTCCATGTGTTATTGGATTTCTTTACTTTAGTATTTATTTTTCTTAGCTTAGATAAACTGTTGTGCAACCTTCATGTAAGTTTTCTAGAGTCTCAAATGGCCCTCCAATGTAGTACTATGAAACTCTCATAGTCGTTGATGTTTCATGTCAGAAGTAAGAATCCTAATCTTGTTGTTATAAAGGAGGAGGATATCTCCTCTATGCGTGTACCCTAGCAGGTGTTGATTCATGTAGTGATGACTTGATGGCTAAGAGTTCCTAGTCAATTCTATTAGCTACTAAAATGTCATGTATGATGTAACATTGAATGCTATGGAAGGCATTAAGAATGGCTGGCTAAGTAGGTATTACAGACAGTGCGTCTGCAACCTCATTGCTCTTGCATGGTTTATGAACTATGCTGTAATCAAAACCAAATAGTTTACTTAGCTAATGATATTGTTGAGGGGTCTGGATCAGCTAGTTCATTAGTTCCTTAAGACTTATTTGATTAGTCATGAGCAAAAACCTTCTCTCAGTTAGTAATATCTCAATTTTGCCATTGCCTATGATATAGAATATAATTACCTTACTTATATAGTGGTAGTGAACAATCTACGACTTGGCTTCCTATTGAAAAAGTTATTGGATCCCACTACCTCCCATGTTACAAACGTTGACTTCTACTCTAAATTCCCAAGTGAAATCTAACAGTTCTAGGATTGGTGGATTTGTGTCATCTAAATTTTCATGTTCTCAAATGCATCTTGTGATGTTTTGTTCCAAGTAAATGTTCCTCTTTTAGTATTGTTGTCAACGGCCCAATTATAAGGGCATATGCTTCAATGAATTTCTTGTAGTAACTTGCTAATCCCGAAAGAACCTCTGAGTTGTTCCAGTTTCAGGTATTGGCCATTCAATCATTGCAACAATTTTGGCTGCATTTGCTTTGACTCTTTGTGTTTGACAGAATATATAGGCGCTTGCTTCTTTTGGCAAAAAATTGGTTCACTGCCAAACATTCCAAAACTTGTCTCAAGTGAGTAAGGTGTTACTTTTGCTCGATACTATAATCCAAAATATCATTGGACAAGACAGTTACAAACTTTCTCGAAAAAAGAATAAAAGATGTTTATTCATGGTGGATTGGGAGGTGATAAGGGTATTGATCAGGCCAAAAAGGCCTGACTACGAGCTCATAGTGCTCGTGCCAAGTTCTTAATATTGTTTTCTATTCAAACCCTTTGAGCATTATGATATGGTGATCACCGGCTCTTAGATTACGTTTAGAAAAAATTGCAGCCGCATTAACAACTCGGGATGGAAAACTTGTCTCTAATTGTTACTCTATTAAGGGCTTTGTAAACTATGTAAAACCTACAATGTCCTATCTTTTTTTCTTATAAAGAAGTAACAAGGAGGAGAAAGGACTCTAACTAGGCCTAATAATTCCAACGTTTAACGTATCATCAAATTCCTAATATGAGATTGAGAGGTATTGTTTTCCTAATCGTTACTCCCCATTGTCCGTTCATACTTTTCGTTAATTATTATTAACTAGCGTAAAACACATGCAATGCATGAAAAAATTTAAAAAAATAAAACTAAAAGATAATGATATATTATTTAAAATTTATAATATAATATTTAATTAAAAAAATTACTTATAATAATTTTAAAATATATGTTTACCTTTCTAATTTTACATAATTTGAAATTATATATTCATTGATTATTTTAAACATATTTTAATATATTTTATTATTTTTAATATTTAGTATTTTTTTATTCAAAAAAAATGTAATAATAATTATTGATTAATTCAGACTGATAAAAAAGGATTAAAATTTTAAATTTAATTTATAAAGAATTAAAAAGTGAGAGAAAACTATTATTAAATAAAAAGAAGAAATAAAATAATAAAAAAAAAAGAAAGGAAGGAATAGTACTAAAAGATTTGACTCATAAATTTTTTGTTTGAAATTTCAATTATGACTTATCAACTACCACAATAAATACATTACAGCATTTAATATTCTATTCTCACATAAGTATTATTTGTTGGAGCTAAATATTAAAATAGGAATACCAAATGACATGATTAAAATAATACATGGCAAAGTCAAACGACATACTTTCTTTTACATGTAGAATAGATTGCAATTTCCTAAATTACTCTCCACAAAATTTGAATAACCAAACAACAAGATAGTTAATTGATGTTTCATTCAATTAAAAATGCTATTTATTCAATAATAATTTAAAAAATTAATACAAAATTAATAAGAAGTGTGAATAGACAAAACATCAATAATGGGAAATCTATTTGAAATCTGTTTGTACTCTTAGATAGAATATATTTCATCCCAAAATCCTATGTGAAATTCACAGATTTCTAGTGGTATGGAAACAAAACTTCAAAAGAAAAGACAATAATGATAAGCGTGTGATCGTTTATGTAAAAAAAAAAAAAATGATTTGAGGTCTATTAAGCATAAATCAATGACGTATATTTTAATTTCTCATTTTTAAGATATTATATTAAAACATTTATTTGAATTTAAGCATTACTAAAGCAAGAGTATCTTTAATTTGTCAGTCATCAATTATTGTCGTATCAAAGCATTTATTTCATATTTCAAGAGATAAAATTAAATAAGCATATAATAGTAATAATAATGTGAAGAGAATGATGAGGATTTTATGCAAAAAAAATTCATTTTTATGTTAATATATATTCTTTAAGGGGCAAAATTGATGTTATACCAAAAAAAAAAATCATGTTTACATTAGAATATTTTGTTAACTATCTTTTTTAATCAATTTTGACTTATTTTGGAAAGAAATTTATTTTAATTATTACTTATTAAATACAAAAATACAAACAATCATACGTAACTTTAATCCACAAGATAAAAATCACATATTCTTATCATATGGATTCTGATACCTCCTATTCTTGACGAGGATTTTGTACATGAAAAATTCATGTTTGCGTTGATCCATAACTTTACACTGTACAAAATAATATATTCTCCAAAGAACAAAATTGATAACAGAGGTATTCATAAGAAACAAAAAAAATATATATTTTCACTCAAAAATTATGTTATATTTGACAAAAGGGAAATTGTAAAAGAATAATCATATTACTAAAAGATTCCAAAATTAATTGATAATAAATTTCTTTCCAAAAATATGATGTTAATAAAGATTTAAAATTTTAAATTCATAAATGTCAATTATCAAATTCATGTCAAATTATTCATGTGAGATGCAAGAGATAATATCAAAGATGATAAAAACATATAGAATAAATAATAAGAAAAATCAATAAATCTAAAAAATGATTATTCAAAAAGAATTACAGTGATAAGTGAAATGCACTCTCTAAGTGAGAACTAAAGTTCAAACCATGGAAGAGGCACTTGTTGAAAGGACCTCTAGTTGTGACAATGTCCGAATGGTTAGTTTCATAACAATACCGATAAAAACATCCTGGTCAAAGGCCAAAATAAAATAATATGATAAACCAAAGTTAAAAAAAAAAGTTTATGTCTTAAGCACTTATAGGCAATATATTGGGGTAGTCACTCGACAAGAAAACATAGAAAAAAAAATAATGTACTGCAATTACTTCCCATTATAAAGGACTGGATTGAACACAAATTAAAGTTGACAATAATGGGTTTTCATATTAAAAGCAATTTTAGATGACATTAAAGTTACAAAATTTGATCATCCAACGCAACTTTAGATTCCTCTTGATTAGTTATCTTCGAGCTGCTTCCCTTCCTTTTAATCTTCCATCTTCTCTTCTGTTGCCTTTTTGGATTTCGCTGATTTTGTTTCCTTCCATTTTAGTTTTCTCTAATTTCTTTTTTCCTAAACAGAAAAAAGGTCAAAAATAAAAATGCATAAAAAACGAAAATAAATAGTAGGGGAAATGAGATACCATATTAAAAATATAATGATTTTAGAAAGAACCAAACTTAGAGAAAACTTCATCAAATCATTAGACGAAGCGAAACTTTTAAATTACGAAACTATCCGTTGTTTTACAAAATGATTTGCACAATAAATAGTGTTGTCCTAAAAAGAAACATATAGAATTGTGACCCAATAAAATTAGAAAAGTAAAATGTGAAAAGTGAAAAGTAAAACCGTGAAACGCGAGGTAGGAAATTATGAAACGTTTAAAATCATAAAAATATTGAAAATCATATTTAAAATCCTGAGGTCCCTCGTTGATTAGTTCTCACACTCAAAAGGGTGTGCAAAAAATATGACTTATAATTGGCCGAGATTCTAATTAACATGATCTTCTTAAAGTAAGAGCATTAACAAAAAATCAAAACAACAATAAAATAAAAAAAAATACTTACAATGGTATGACTTGGTGGTAAGTAAGTTGAAGTTTGGTAGGACGATTTTTACGAGTAATGTCAAGGTTTCTTCTTGCTGGAGAACTTTTTTTTTCCCCTATTTTATGGTCAAGACCTGCTAGAATTTTCAATAAAGGCTTATAGCCATACTTATAGAGTCCCTCCAAATAACAAGACTCCAATATGAATCAAATTCAAGACTTTTAAGAACACATAACTCAGTCTTTTCGAATTGGGTTAACATTCATTAGTAGTCAGGTATCTAAATAAATTGAATTTACAATAAAGATATATAATAACAAGTTTTAATTTTTTTTTAATTTTGGTAGTTGAAGATTTCCAGTTTTATATTAAACACAAAAAAGGAAAAAAATAGTACAAAATGATTCTTAATTACTACTCAAATATTTAGGAGAATAATGGCTTACTTTAAACTAATTACTTTGTGTAATTCAGTGAAAGGAGGCAGTTTGGCACTTCATCAAGTTCTACTCTATAAAATGAAGGGTGTTTGCTAGGATTGCATCAAGACATTGTGTAAAGATGGTTCCAGTCATCAAAATTTCCTTACCACTCTCTTTCATATTAACCGTACTTCTTGCATTGAGATTCAAGGGTGCTGAAAGCGGATTGCTTCTATCCACAGTAACTGTAGAAATAAGCAATGAGTTGGCTAATCCACCAATTCAGAAACTTCTCACTCTTCATTGCAAATCCAAGGATAATGATCTGGGTTTTCACACTCTGCAGGTTGGAGAAAAGTTCAGGTTTAGATTCCAACCGAACTTCTTCACAGCTTCAACGCTGTTTTTTTGCAGTTTTACATGGGCAGAAGAACCATTCCTTCATTACTTTAACATTTACGATCAAGCACGAGATACTTGTACACAATGCAATTGGCAAATTTTGACTACAGGGCCATGTCTGATTAAGGAAACGTCTAATGAGTGCTTTCAGTGGAACAAGGGAGTTATAAAAGGAAGGCAGCTTGGTGAAGGGATTACTTCCGAGGTGTAACATTTTTGTTTTTCCTTAAATTTTCAGAGATTCGAAATATTATCCAATAAAATAATATAAACTCTATTTTTTCTTGATATATTGAACTTACAAATTTTGATTTTAAAAACAAAAAACTACGCCTATGTTTGTTTTAGATACTTGTCAATGTGAACTTGTGCTTGCAAACCTCAACGGGCATTCAGGTGAAAGAAACAGATTTACCTTCTACAAAACGGGTGTTTGATCGTATTGAAATTCTAAAACAAACGTACCATTTGTCTCCATTTGTAATCAATCACAGTTCCCCTCATCCTTTTGGGATTATAGTCATTTATCTATATGCATTATGTTATGTTCGATTTTGCCAAAGAGCTATTAGTGTTATTCACTCATAGTAATTAGGGTTAAATAAATTTTTCAATCATTTTTATAAAAAAAAAAATCAAATACCATATAAACCATTTTGTCTTTGAATATAAATGCTTTATTTTGAACAATAGAAAGGATAATTTAGGCAAAATTGTTGTAAAATCTGATGAGGGTATATTTCTTGGCCTATTCACTTACCAGCATAATTCTAAAAGCTAAACTGGATCAGCAGGTTAGACTGGTTCAACCAAGAACCGGTCTACTAGATGATTCAGTTGGGTGTTTAGAACCAATACGCATTCAAATCGGTTCAGTTCACACTATTTGGCTTGGTTGTCCTAGTTCAACATTTGAGTTTTCAATCTCGTAAAATACAAAACTCCTCTAGTAGATTCGAAGTTGGGACCACAGGTTACCCTCCCAACTGCATTACCACTACACCATGAAATAAATGTATAATCTATACATAAAATTAAATATATAAAATATACATTGGTTCGACCGACAGTTGAAACTATTAAACCGTGAATCAGACCCTTCACCGGTTCAATGACTGGTCTAGTTTTCAAACATTGCTTACTAGCAAGGAATTTGGAGTTTATAATAAGAGAACCATGACCAATCAAAGAATCTATACAGGTTACATTTGATGAAACTATTCCCAATGGGCCTAGAAAGGACAATGTTGATGACGTTGTAAGAAGATATGATGAATACTCACTTTATATGACAAGAGAGATTAACCAAAAGAAGAAAAAGACAAGATGCCAGTGCACCTACACAACAAGAAGAATAAGAAAGACATGATCTACCAAGAGAATGGAGAGTTGCTAGATACCATCTCCTTGACATGGTAATTGGTGATATATCTCAAAGGGTAACAATTCGAAACTCACTTAGAATGTGTTCCATTTTTAATGATGACTCCTATTTTTTCTTCTAAGGTTTTGTTTTCTTTTTCGCATATTTCTTTACTTTCTCTTAATATTTAAATTAGAAGTTTTCTTATCATGTTTTATTTTCTTCACATATTTAAATTTTAAATTTGCTTATGATTCAAATATGATATTGTAAATAGTTTTAAGATAAATTTTAACAAAAATAAGAATAAATTAAAACTAGTTACAAAATAACCTGAATTTATATGACTAGTTTATCTTAAATATATAATTCTAAACCAGTTTTAAATATTGCCAAATTGCCCTTAAGGAAATTACCAAAAAAAAAAAGAAGCAATAGACAGTTATTGAATAATTTTACCAGAAGAAAAGAGAGCAAATATCATATCCTCAGGCTTCTCCATCTTTTCTGAGTTTCTCTACTACTTTCGAATGTGATTGGAGTATTTATTTAAAAATATTCTTAAATTAAGAACTTATTTAGAAACTCTTAAATTAAGCATTTATTTAAAAAATTCATTTCATTATTAAAAAAATTTAACAAGAAAATATTTAGACGTGTTTATTTAATTTTTTTTTGGCAATTTGTTAATTTAATATTTTGATGAAAAAAACTTGCGAAAAATATATTGAAAACCTTTCAACATATTGGAGGTCATTAAATGTACTCACCATTCGGTATTTTAATAAAAATTTTAATACCTTTCAACTTCAATAAGAGAGTGGAGTTACCAAATCCCACATTAATGTAATTAACTTTCAATAAAGAGTATATAATATAGGCATTATTTGATAAGAACTATATAAATGAATTAGAAATCATTATGAATTGACCTTTTCGTAGACAAATTATCTCAAATATGGAAAGAATTTAGAAGGCTTTATGTCATTAAGTAAAAGGGTAGACTACAATATACACCCTTAAAGTTTACCTCAATATCAAATTACTCCTTGAAGTTTTTTTTGTCTCACTAAATTCCCTAAATTTTGGTCTGACTTCCCAGTTTAAAGAGACAGAATAAAATTTTAGAGAATAGTTTGATACAGGAGTAAACTTCAGGGGTGTAAATTGTATTTTACCCCATAGAGTCTTCTAACTAAACAATCATGTGATGTGTATGTGAGTCATATATGGTGTGCACTTGGAGGTGACTTCATTTAACAGTAAAATTAACGTTTTCAATTTAGGCCAAAGATTAGGGGGTTCAGTGAGACAAAAAAAAAATTTCAAGAAGCAATTTGATATTAAGATAAACTGTATGAGTGTAAATTATATTTTATCCTAAGTAAAAAGAGACAGGTATTGAAAATCTTGTTACTTGATCATTAAAGCAGGAGACAAGAAGTCGGGATATATCTCAAGGCCCAAAATGAGTGGAAATGATGGTTTGATACAACTTAGAAGGAGGGTAACCAGCTTAGCCTAAGCCATAAGGCATACGAGAAGCTGGAATCCTTAGAAGACTATGGAACAAATAACTAAGAAGAACAATAGGCAGTATAAGTTAATTCAAGTTTAGTTAAAGTTAGTTGTTGTTGAAGAAACTAGTTAGTGGAGTAATCATCATAATTAAAAGGAAGAGAATGCGAGGAGAACAGACATTATGTTCATTGTTCAGTATCAGCTAGTTCCCATTGGGATGTCACTATTCCTCTGAGTTTACCATTGTATTTAGTTGAAAGCTAATATTAGAACTTGAGTGGATATATGTAATACTACCAGCTAGTTCATATGGTGTGCCCTTATTGAAATTGTATTTTTGGAAACGTTTAACACATACATTTTGAGGGCAAGATGTTTTGAAAAGTCATGATTTTCGCACCATAAACTTGTTATTGGAAGTTAATATTAAATTTATTTACTTTTGACCATAAATCTATTTTTAATTCTGGTAACCAATATTCCTTTCAATTATCTACTTTTTTAGAGCAATGAAATTTATTTTTTCTTGGGTTATTGTTAAGTAAAATAATGCGATTATTGAGTTGAAGTTAGTATGTAAGAGGTAAGGAGCTACCTGTTAAGTGTAGCATCTGTGTAAGTTAAGGAGTTGCCAACGAGGTATAGCCACCCCACTTAGATTAGTCATGAGCAAAAACCTTCTCTCAGTTAGTAATATCTCAATTTTGCCATTGCCTATGATATAGAATATAATTACCTTACTTATATAGTGGTAGTGAACAATCTACGACTTGGCTTCCTATTGAAAAAGTTATTGGATCCCACTACCTCCCATGTTACAAACGTTGACTTCTACTCTAAATTCCCAAGTGAAATCTAACAGTTCTAGGATTGGTGGATTTGTCATCTGAATTTTCATGTTCTCAAATGCATCTTGTGATGTTGTGTTCCAAGTGAATGTTCCTCTTTTAGTATTGTTGTCAACGGCCCAATAATAAGGGCATATGCTTTAATGAATTTCTTGTAGTATCTTGCTAATCCCGGTAAGTACCTCTGAGTTGTCCGAGTTTCAGGGTATTGGCCAATCAATCATTGCAACAATTTTGGCTGCATTTGTTTTGACTCTCTGTGTGGCCCACGTATCCCGTTTGTGTTTGATAGAATAGGCACTTGCTTCTTTTGGCATAAAATTGGTTCACTGCCAAACATTCCAAAACTTGTCTCAAGTGAGTAAGGTGTTACTTTTGCCCGATACTATAATCCAAAATATCATTGCATAAGACAGTTACAAACTTTCTGAAAAAAAGAATAAAAGATGTTAGTCATGGTGGATTGGAAGGTGGTGAGGGTATTGATCAGGCCAAAAGGCATGACTAGGAGCTCAAAGTGCTCGTGCAAAGTTCTTAATATTGTTTTCTATTCAAGCCCTTTGAGCATTATGATATGGTGATAGCCTAGCTCTCAGATTAATGTTTAGAAAAAATCTCCAGCTGCATGCAATTCATCTTACAACTCATCAGCGGTAGGGGATGGGAAAATTATCTCTAATTGTTACCTCTATTAAGGGCTTTGTAAACCATGTAAAACTTACATGTCCTATCTTTTTTTCCTTATCAAGAAGTAATGAGGAGGAGAAAGGACTCTAACTAGGCCTAATAATTCCAAGGTTTAACATATCATCAAATTCCTAATATGAGACTGAGAGGTATTGTTTTCCTAATCGTTACTTCCAATTGTCCATTCATACTTTTCTTTAATTATTATTAACTAGTGTAAAATACATGCAATGCATGAAAAATTAAAAAAAAATAAAATTAAAAGATCATGATTATATTATTTGAAAATTTGTAATATAATATTTTAATTAAAAAAACTTTTTAAACATAATTTAAAAATTACTTCTAATTAATAATTTTTTACAAAAATTAAAAGTGAGAGAAAACTATTATTAAATAAAAAGAAGAAATAATATAATAATAAAAAAGGAAGAAAGGAATAATACTAAAATATTTGACTCATGAATTTTCTCTTTTTGGAATTTAAATTCATAACATATCAAGTACCACAATAAATGCATTATAACATTCAATATTCTATTCTCACAAAAGCATTATTTATTGAAGCTAAATATAAAAATAGAAATACTAAATGACATGATCAAAATAACACATGGTAGAGTCAAACTACTTACTTTCTTTTATATATAGAATAGATTGCAATTACTTAAATTACTCTCTACTAAATGTGAATAACCAAACAACAAGATAGTTAATTGATGTTTCACTTCAAGTAAAAATTTATTTATTCAATAATAATTTAAAACAATTAATACAAAATTAATAAGAAGTGTGAATAGACAAAACAACAATAATGGGAAATCTGTTTGAAATCTGTTTTATAGTTTTAGATAGAATATATTTCATCCCAAAATCCCATGTGAAATTCACAGATTTCTAGTGGTATGGAAACAAAACATCAAAAGAAAAGACAATAATGATAAGCGTGTGATCGTTTATGTAAAAAAAAAAAAAATGATTTGAGGTCCATTAAGCATAAATCAATGACGTATATTTTAATTTCTCATTTTTAAGTTATAATATTAAAAAATTTATTTGAATTTAAGCATTACTAAAGTAAGCATATCTTTAATTTATCATTCATCAATTATTGTCGTATTAAAGCATTTATTTCATGTTTCAAGAGATAAAATTAAATAAGCATGTAATAGTAATAATAAATGTGAAGAGAATGATGAGGATTTTATGCAAGAAAATTCATATTTATGTTAATATATATTCTTTAAGGGGCAAAATTGATGTTATATACCAAAAAAAAAAAATCATGTTTACGTTAGAATATTTTGTCAACTATCTTTTTTAATCAATTTTCACTTATTTTGGAAAGAAGTTTATTTTAATTATTACTTACTAAATACAAAAATACAAACCATCATACGTAACTTTAATCCACAAGATAAAAATTACATATTCTTATCATATGGATTCTGATACCTCTTATTCTTGATGAGGGTTTTGTACATGAAAAATTCATGTTTGCGTTAATCCATAACTTTACACTGTACAAAATAATTTATTCTCCAAAGAACAAAATTGATAACGGAGGTATTCATAAGAAACAAAAAAAATATATATTTTTACTCAAAAATTATGTTATATTTAATAAAAAGGAAATTGTAAAAGAATAATCATATTACTAAAAGATTCCAAATTAATTGATAAAAAATTTCTTTCCAAAAATATGAAGCTAATAAAGATTTAAAATTTTAAATTCATAAATGTCAGTTATCAAATTCATATCAAATTATTCATGTGGGATGGCAAGAGATAATATCAAAGATGATATAACATATAGAATAAATAATAAGAAAAATCAATAAATCTAAAAAATGATTATTCAAAAAAGAATTGTAGTAGTAAAGTGAACAGCACTCCTTAAGAGAGAATCAAAGTTCAAACCTTTAAAAGAGGCACTTGTTAGAAGGACCTCTAGTCATGACAGTGTTTGATGGTTAGTTTCATAATAATACCTATAAGAACACCCTAGTCAAAGACCAAAATAAAAGAATACAATAAATCAAAGTTAAAAAAAAAAGGTATTTTGTTTCAGAATATAAGAAATTTAATGTCTAAAGCACTTATCGGCAATATATTGCGGTAGTCACTCGACAAGAAAACCATAGAAACAAAAAAATAATGTACTGCAATCACTTCCCATTATAAAGGACTGGATTGAACAGAAATTAAAGTTGACAATGATGGGATTTCATATTAAATGCAATTTTACAATGAGATTAAAGTCACAAAATTTGATCATCCACGGCAACTTTAGATTCCTCTTGATTAGTTGTTTTCTAGATGCTTCCCTTCCTTTTAATTCTTCCATCTTCTCTTCTTTTGCCTTTTTGGATTTCGCTGATTTTGTTTCCATCCATTTTAGTTTTCTCTAATTTCTTTTTTCCTAAACACAAAAAAGGTAAAAAATAAAAATGCATAAAACACGAAATAAAATAGTAAGGGGAAATTAGTTACCATATTATAAATATAATGATTTTAGAAAGAATGAAACTTAGAGAAAAATTCATCAAATCATTTGACGAAGCAAAACTTTTAAATTACAAAACTATCCACTGTTTTACAAAATGATTTGCACAATAAAAAGTGTTGTCCTAAAAAGAAACATACAGAGTTGCGACTGAATAAAATTAGAAAAGTAAAATGTGAAAAGTGAAAAGTAAAACCGTGAAACGTGAGGTAGGAAAATTTTGGAAACGTTTAAAATCATAAAAATATTCAAAATCATATTTATAATCTTGAGGTCTCTCGTTGATTAGTCTCACACTTAAAAGGTGTATAAAAAATATGACCTAATAATCGGTCGAGATTCTAATTGACATGATCTTTTTAAAGTAAGAGCATTAACAAAAATCAAAACAACAATAAAATAAAAAAAAATTACTTACAATGGTATGACTTGGTGATAAGTAAGTTAAAGTTTGGCAGGACGAGCGCAATGTCATGGTTTCATCTTGTTGGAGAACTTTTTTTTTTTTCCCCGATTTTATGGTCAAGACCTGCTAGAATTTTCAATAAGGGCTTATAGCCATACTTATAGAGTCCCTCCAAATAGCAAGAGTCCAACATGAATCAAACCCAAGACTTTTGAGAATACATAGCTCACTCTTTCCAGTTGAGTTAACATTCATTAGTAGCAAGTACCTAATAAATTGAATTCACAATAAAGATAGGTAATAACAAGTTTTAATTTTTTTTTTTTAATTTTGATTGTTGAAGATTTCCAAATTTTATATTAAACATAAAAAAGGAAAAAAATAGTACAAAAAATGATTCTTAATTACTACTCAAATATTTAGGAGAATAATAGCTTACCTTAAATAATTACTTTGTGTAATTCAGTGAAAGGAGCCAGTTTGGCACTTCATCAATTTCAACTCTATAAAATGAAGGGTGTTTGCTAGGATTGCATCAAGACATTGTGTAAAGATGGTTTCAATCATCAAAATTTCCTTACCACTCTCTTTCATATTAACCATACTTCTTGCATTGAGATTCAAGGGAGCTGAGAGCGGATTGCTTCCATCCACAGTAACTGTAGAAATAAGGAATGAGTTGGCTAATTCCACCAATTCAGAAAATTCTCACTCTTCATTGCAAATCCAAGGATGATGATCTGGGTTTTCACACTCTGCAGGTTGGAGAAAAGTTCAGTTTTAGATTCCAACCGAACTTCTTCACAGCTTCAACGCTGTTTTTTTGCAGTTTTACATGGGCAGAAGAACCATTCCTTCATTACTTTAACATTTACGATCAAGCACGAGATACTTGTACACAATGCAATTGGCAAATTTTGACTACAGGGCCATGTCTGATTAAGGAAACGTCTAATGAGTGCTTTCAGTGGAACAAGGGAGTTATAAAAGGAAGGCAGCTTGGTGAAGGGATTATTTCCGAGGTGTAACATTTTTTTTTTCCCTTAAATTTTTAGAGATTGAAATATTATCCAATAAAATAATATAAACTCTATTTTTTTCTTGATATATTGAACTTACAAATTGTGATTTTAAAAACAAAACAACTACGCCTATGTTTGTTTTAGATACTTCTCAATGTGAACGTGTGCTTGCAAGCCTCAACGGGCATTCAGGCGAAAGAAACAAATTTACCTTCTATGAAATGGATGTTTAATCGTATTGAAAATCTAAAACAAACGTACCATATGTCTTCATTTGTAATCAATCACAGTTCCCATCATCCTTTTGGGATTATAGTAATATCTATTGCTTTATGTTATGTTCGATTTTGCCAATGAGCTATTAGTGTATTCACTCATAGTAATTAGGTTAAATAAATTTTCACTCATTTTTATTAAAAAAAAATCAAATACCATTTAAACCATTTTTTCTTAATATTTAAAGCATATAAATAAATTGTCAAACAAACAAATATTTTCTAAAAGGAACTACGAAGTTAATTTTGGGTAAATTAAATATTTTTATATTATTCATAATTTACTCAATTAGCGAGGGTAACTGTCTTAGGTTAAATGTATCAAGAGTGTAATGAAATTAATTTTACACCATTCCTAATGCATAAATAAATTCACAATCCTCACCTAGTTTCAAGGACAAGATTTATTTTTCTATTAAAATTTTTTTTCAATTATTTTACCTAATAAATAAAATTTAGTGTTGGCTCTATCACAAATCCATTGGGGCACCTGCTAGAGTTTTCTATTACAGCACTATCATTGATTTAATTTGTTTTTTTATTTAAACTAGTTGAATGTATATAACTTGATAAACTCTCTAGCCCATGTACTAGTGTTAAGTGATCCAAGGAAGGCCAATTTTGAATAAAATACCCCAATGAATTATACAAGGAAGGAAACCCAGTATTTTTCATTTTCTTGCCTTTGGATGTAAATGCTTTATTTTGAACAATAGAAAGGATAATTTAGGCAAAATTATTGTAAAATCTTATGAGGGTATATTTCTTGGCTATTCACTTACTAGCATAGTTTGCAAAACCAAACTGGATCAGCAGGTTAAACTGGTTCAACCAGGAACCGGTCTACTAGCTAATTCAATTGGGTCTCCAAAACTGATACACATTCAAATCGGTTCGGTTCACACTATTTGGCTGGTTGTCCAGTTCAACATTTGAGTTTCAATCTCGTAAAATCCAAAACTCCTCCAGCAGATTCGAACTTGGGACCACAAGTTAGCCTCCCAACGACATTACCACTACACACCATGAAATAAATGTATAATCTATACATAAAATTAAATATACAAATATACACTGGTTCGACCACGGTGGAAACCATTAAACCGTGAATTAGATCCTTCACCGGTTCAATGACTGGTCCGGTTTTCAAGCATTGCTTACTAGCAAGGCATTTAGAGTTTATAACAATAGAACCTTGACCATCAAGGAATCTATACATGCTACATTTGATGAAACTAATCCCAATGGGCCTAGAAAGGACAATGTTGATGATGTTGCATAAGATATGATGAATACTCACTTATATGACAAGAGAGATCAACTAAAAGAAGAAAGACAAGATGCCACTGCACCTACACAACAAGAAGAACAAGAAAGACATGATCTACCAAAAGAATGGAGAGTTGTTAGTTACCATCTCCTTTACATGGTAATTGGTGATGTATCTCAAGGGGTAACAATTCGAAATTCATTTAGAATGTGTTCCATTTTTAATGATGACTCCTATTTTTACTTCCAAAGTTTTGTTTTCTTTTTCACATATTTCTTTACTTTCTCTTAATATTTAAATTAAAAGTTTTCTTATCATGCTTTATTTTCTTCTCATATTTAAATTTTAAATTTACTTATGATTCAAATATGATATTATAAATAGTTTTAAGATCAATTTTAACAAAAATAAGAATAAATTAAAACAAGTTACAAAATAACTTGAATTTATATGACTAGTTTATCTTTAAATATATAATTCTAAACCAGTTTTAAATATTGCCAAATTGCCCTTAAGCAAATTACCAAAAAGAAAAGAAGAAGCAATAGACAGTTATTGGATGATTTTACCAGAAGAAAAGAGAGCAAATATCATAACCTCAGGCTTCTCCATCTTTTCTGAGTTTCTCTACTACTTTCCAATGTGATTGGAGTACTTATTTAAAAATACTCTTAAATTAAGAACTTATTTAGAAACTCTTAAATAGAGCATTTACTTAAAAAATTCAGTTCATTATTAAAAAATTTAACAAGAAAATATTTAGACGTGTTTATTTAATTTTTTTTTTTGGCAATTTGTTTTATTTAATATTTTGATGAAAAAAACTTGCGAAAAATATATTGAAAAAATTTAACATATTGGAGGTCATTAAATGTTCTCACCATTCGGTATTTTTAATAAAAAAATTTAATACCTTTCAACTTCAATAAAGAGTGGAGTTACCAAAATCCCACATTAATGTAATTGACTTTCAATAAAGAGTACATAATATAGGCATTATTTGATAAGAATATATAAATGAGTTAGAAATCATTATGCATTGACCTTTTCGTAGACAAATTATCTCAAATATGGAAAGAATTTTAAAAGGCTTTATGTCATAAGTAAAAGGGTAAACTACAATATACACTCTTAAAGTTTACCTCAATATCAAATTACTCGTTGAAGTTTTTTTTGTCTCACTAAATTCCCTAAATTTTAGTCTGACTTGAAATCGTTAATTTTTTTTTTTTAAATGAAATAGAGGTTAACATCCATTTACAAGTTACACCAAATTTCAGGGAAGTTTAAAGAGACAAAATAAAATTTCAGGGGATAATTTGATACAGGAGTAAACTTCAGGGGTATAAATTATATTTTACCCCTTAAAGTCTTATAACTAAACAGTCATGTGATATGTACGTAAGTCATATGGCGTGCACTTCGGGGTAAATTTTGTTTCATTTATCAGCAAAATTAATGTTTTCAATTTAGTCCAAAGTTTAGGAGGTTCAGTGAGACAAAAAAAACTTTAGAAAGTAATTTGATATTAAGGCGAATTGTAGGAGTGTAAACTGTATTTTACCCTAGGTAAAAAGAGTCAGGTATTGAAAATCTTGTTACTTGATCATTAAAGGAGGAGACAAGAAGTCGGGACGTATCTCAAGGCCCAAAATTAGTAGAAATGATGGTTTGATACAACTCAGAAGGAGGGTAACCAGCTTAGCATAAGCCATAAGGCATACGAGAAGCTAGAATCCTTAGAAGACTATGCAAGAAATAACTAAGAAGAACAATAAGGAGTATAAGTTAATTCAGTTAGTTAAAGTTAGTTGTAGTTGAAGAAATTAGTTAGTGGAGTAATTGTCATAATAAAAGGAAGAGAATGCGAGGAGAATAGACATTATGTTCATTGTTCAGTATCAGCTAGTTCTCATTGGATGTCACTATTCCTCTAAGTAGAGTTTACCATTGTGTTTAGTTGAAAGCTAATATTAGAACTTGAGTGGATACACGTAATATTACCAGCTAGTTCATATGGTGTGCCCTTAATGAAATTGTATTTTTGGAAGCCTTTAACACATACATTTTGAGGGCAAGAAGTTTTAAAAGTCATGATTTTTGCACCTTAAACTTCTTATTGGAAGTTAATATTACATTTATTTACTTTTGACCATAAATCTATTTTTAGTTCTGGTTACCAATATTCCTTTCAATTATCTACTTTTATAGAGCAATGAGATTTATTTTTTCTTGGGTTTTGTTAAGTAAAATAATGTGATTATTGAGTTGATGTTAGTATGTAAGAGGTAAGGACGTACCCGTTAGGTGTAGCTTCTATGTAAGTTAAGGAGTTGCCAACAAGGTGTTGCCACCCCATAGATCATTTGGTTGGAAAGCGGAAAAAGCTAGCCATTAGGTGGAGTCGCCCCTAGATGGATGGCCAATTCTTGGAGGAAAAGGTTGCCAGCAAGGTGGAATAGCCTCAAATATATGGTTCTTTAGTTGGGATCCATTTTATTTACACTTCATGAACATTATTGCTGTATGATAAGAATGTTGTATATCATATATTTGTCAAACAAATAATTATGTTATTGGAGTCCATGTGTTATTGGATTTCTTTACTTTAATGGCCCTCCAATGTAGTATTGCGAAGCTCTCATAGTCGTTGATATTTCATGTCAGAATAAGAATCCTAATCCTGTTGTTATAAAGGAGGATATCTCCTCTATGCATGTACCATAGCAGGTGTTGATCATGTAGTGATGACTTAATGGCTAAGAGTTCCTGGTCAATTCTATTAGCTACTAAAATGTCATGTATGATGTGACATTGAATGGTATGGAAAGGCAATTAAGAATGGCTTGCTAAGTAGGCATTATAGACAGTGCATCTGCAACCTCATTGCTCTTGTATGGTTTATGAACTATGCTGTAATCAAAACCAAATAGTTTACTTAGCTAATGATATTGTTGAGGGGTCTGGATCAGCTAGTTCATTAGTTCCTTAAGACTTATTTGATTAGTCATGAGCAAAAACCTTCTCTCAATTAGTAATATCTCAATTTTGCCATTGCCTATGATATAGAATATAATTACCTTACATACGTAGTGGTAGTGAACAATCTAGGACTTGGCTTCCTATTGAAAAAGTTATTGGATGTCATTACCTCCCATGTTACAAACATTGGCTTGTACTACAAATTCCCAAGTGAAATCTAACAGTTCTAGGATTGGTGCATTGTCATCTGAATTTTCATGTTCTCAAATGCATCTTGTGATGTTGTGTTCCAAGTAAATGTTCCTCTTTTAGTATTGTTGTCAACGGCCCAATAAGGGCATATGCTTTAATGAATTTCTTATAGTAACTTGCTAATCCTGATAGGTACCTCTGAGTTGTTCGAGTTTCAGGTATTGGCCATTCAATCATTGCAACAATGTTGGCTGCATTTGCTTTTGTTGAGAGAAGAAAGAATCACAAAAATTCTTAGTTTGTGAGAATGAGTTAGTAAAATTACACTGCCTTCTGTATCCGATTTTATAATAATTGTGTAATTAATATACAATAAAAATGAATTAATGCAATGATCCTATTACATAATTTATATGATTCTAACATGATCCTAACATGATCTAATTGATTCTTTACATATTCTAACATGATTTTAATTGATTCTTTACATATTGTACAGTCCCCCTCTAGCTGGAGCATATAAATCATATGCACCAAGCTTGTTATAAATATAACTAATTTGAGGACTTCTGAGAGACTTTGTAAATATATCTACAAATTGATCATTTCAATTGACAAAGTTAGTGGTGATGTATCTAGATAAAATCTTTTCTTGGATAAAGTGGCAGTCCACTTCTATATGTTTGGTCCTTTCATGAAACACTGGATTTATGGTAATGTGTAGAGCTGCTTGATTATCACAAATCAGTTACATTTGCTAAATATCTCCAAATTTTAACTCTTAAAGCAATTGTTTCAGCCATATAAGTTCACATGTTGCCAATGCCATAGCTCGATATTCTGTTTCTACACTTGACCTTGCAACAACATCTTATTTCTTACTTTTCCAAGATACCAAGTTGCCCTAATCATCAAGCGATAACCTGTGATGGAATGCCTATTTGAAGGAGCGCTAGCCCAGTCTGCATCTATAAAATCAATGATCTGGGTATGTCCTTTGTCTTCATAAAGAATGCCTTAACCTGATGCTCCTTTAGTATATCTGAGTATTCTGATTGCTGCATCCCAATAACTATCGCAAGGAGCTTGTAGAAATTGATTAACTACACTTACAGTAAAAGAGATGTCTAGTCGAGTGATGGTAAGGTAGTTTACTTTACCAACAAGTCTCCAATATCTTCTAGGATCCGACAAGGGCTCCCCCTATCCTAGTAAAAGCTTAATGTTTATATCCATAGGAGTATCTACAGGTCGACAATCTGCCATGCCAGTCTCATCTAAAATATCAAGGGCATACTTTCTTTGAAAAATAACAACACCAGTAGAGGATTGAGCGATCTCAATACTAAGAAAATATTTAAGGTGTCCTAAGTCCTTAGTTTGAAAATGACAAAAGAGATGTTGTTTTAGTTGATTGATACTATCTTCATTGTTACCTGTGATGACAATATCATCTACTTATACCACTAGAAAGATACTTTGATGTTGAGGAGAATGGCGGCAAAAAATAGAATGATTCGCCTCACTGTGGATCAAGCCAAATTGCTTAATTACTATATTGAACCGTCCAAACCATACCTATGAAGACTACTTCAACCTATAAATAGAATGACGTAAGCGACAAACTAATCCAGACTCCCCCTGAGCAACAAAATCAAGAGGTTGCTCCATGTAAATCTCTTCAGCAAGTTCACCATGAAAGAAGGCATTCTTAATATCAAGTTGGAATAGAGGCCAATGTCGCATGGCAGTCATGGATAGAAGAAGCCGAACAGAAGCAATCTTGGTAACAGGTGAGAATGTAATTACCGTAGTCTAAACCATATATCTGAGTATATCCCTTGACTACTAGGCGAGCTTTCAAATGGTTAATCTATCCATCACAGCCAACTTTCACAGCATACACCCATCGACACCCAACTATGGACTTACCTTTAGGTTAACGGAAACTAACTCCCAAGTGTCAGCTAGAGTGTAAGGCTTGCATTTCATTTGCCAAAAGCCTGTCGCCACCCCAGATGGGATAGTGCCTCACCTGTAGTTTTGGGAATAGAAACAGATGACAAGGAGGTGAGAAAAGAAAACTATAGAGAAGACAAACGGCGATAGCTTAAAAATGTGTAAATAGGATGAGGATTACGAGTAAGAACGAATACTTTTACGAATGAGCAATTGGCACACTAGCGGGAGGCAGGACCTGGAGCTGTAAAGGTGCTGGTTCAGGGCTAGAGTCCACCGGTACCACCATGGAAGTATCTTGAAGTGGAGTAGAAGGAAGTGGCTTTCGGTAGGATGTCCAAAGTAATAGGAACAAGAAGAACATCAGACACTGAAGAACGCTCAGCAGGAGAAGATGAAGAAAAATGGTGACTCCTCAAAGAAGGTGACATCAGTTGAGGTGATATATCGGTTACTGTCTGGGTGGAAAAAGCACCTGTATCCTTTCTGGAGATGAGGAGTAGCCGAGAAAGACATACATTTAAGGGATTTTGCTTGAAGTTTGTCCTGTCCAAGGGGTTAGATTATGAACAAAACAAGTGCAACTAAAAATACGAGGTGGAATGGAATACAATGGTTAAGATAGAAACAGAATAGATGAAGGAATTTGATTATTTAAAACATAGGAAGGCATGCGATTAATCAAATAACAAGCAGTGAGAACTGCATCACCCCAAAATCATAGAGGGACATTATTATGAATAAGTAAAGTTTGTTCTGTTTCAATGAGATGATGATTCTTACACTTAGCAACACCATTTTGTTGTAGGGTGTGAACACAAGAGAACTAGTGAAGAATACCCTGTGAAGCAATAAAAGAGGTAAAAGAAGAAGAGAAATATTCACAGGCATTATCACTACGTAAAATGTGAATAGAGATATTAAATTGATTGCAAATTTTAGCACAGAAAGATTGAAAAACAGAAAAGATCTTAGCACAACTCTGTATTAAATATAACCAAGTGCATCGGAAAAAATCATCAATAAAGGTTACAAAATACTGATATCCCATAGTTGTGGGAACACAATTAGGGCCCCAAACATCTCTATGTACTGAATCAAAAGGAGACATAGCCTGATTATTGACACTTTTAGGAAACAAAGTACAAACATGTTTTCCACGTTGACACGACTCACAATCTAAAGATGATAACGATGACAATGTAGGAACCATTTGGTGAAACTTGGAGATACTAGGATGACCAAGGTGATTGTGGAGGAGAGAAGGAGAAACAGTAGAAGTAAAGACAGCAGGTGATGAAGGTATGGTAAGATGGTATAGACCGTGAGACTCACGCCTTTCGCCAATCATTCATCCCATATCTTGGTCCTGCACATGAATAGAATTATTAGTGAAAGTAACAAAATAATGAAGAGAGCTGGTTAATTTACTGATAGAGGATAAGATTGAAAGGACAACTCAGAACATAAAGGATAGAGTCAAGAGTTAGAGAGGGTAGAGGACAAATTTGACAAGACCTTTAGCCATAGTTTTGGAACCATTGGTTAAGGTAACCGTAGGGAGGGAAGTTGAATGACAAAGATGAGAGAAATGACTAATGTTACCAGATATGTTATCAGAGGCACTAGAATCCAAAATCCATGGACCAAAGGAGGAATGTGTGAGGCAAGCAACAAAATTACCAGTCTGAGAAGCAGAGACAGAGGTCGATGACTGAGCAGCCTGATACGCTAGGTAACCTTCATTGGCAGTAGTTGGAATAGTGACAGTGGGCACGTCTGAAGAGTCAGATGCAGGAATAGGAGAATCTGACTAAGCAATATTAGCTGTGCGAGGGGGTTTCCCATGGCCTTATATCTTTCTATTTCACCTCTGACATCACATTTGGTCTTAAAAACCCATTTACAACTAACTGTTCTACAACCAACAGGTAACTTTACTAACTCCCAAACATTATTTTTTTCTCATTGAAGCCAATTCATCCTCCATAACAACCTAACCATTATGAATTAAATGCGGACCGGAAATGGCCTCCTGAAAAGAGACAGGATGAGAGTCCTTAACATAATTAAATCCATATTCCTACAAATAAACAAAATAAACTCTAAATCTTGTAAACTTAGTGGATTTAGAAACTCCCTCTGATCTTCTAGTTGGAGCAAAAAAAAATCACATTGATCTTGCTCGTCATTTTCAACTTGTTGAGGAATATCAACATTAATAATCGAATCAACAACATCATCATGGATCATAGAAGATGTCATTATCTCCTAAATATGAACAACAGGTGTAAGAACAACAACTCACTCCTCACTAAAATCGACAACACATTGCTCCAAATTAGTACCATGCTCCAACTCACCCTCAAAATAAATTGCCCGATCAAATTCAATAACTATAATAGAGTGAATAGGACAATAGAACCTTGAACCCCTTGAGCCAATACAATATCCAATAAAATAACCACTAAGGATCTTGGGATCAAGCTTCCCTAACTATAGATTATAGATCTCACCTTTGCTTTACAACTCCAAACACAAAAGTGCCTCAAACTAGGTTTTTTACCTATCATAAATTCATAAGGAGTCTTTGGTACAGATTTATTGTAACACATGATTTAAAATGTAAACAACAATATGCAGTGCATCTCCCTATTAAAACTCTGGTAAAGTAGAATCATTAAGCATGCACCGCACCATATCTATGAAGGTACAGTTGCACCTTTCAGCAGCCTCATTTTGTTAAGGAGTTCCAGGCATAATATACTATTCGTTAAAGCCACAATCCTATAAGAACCTAGCAAAAGGTTTAGGATTTCTACCTGTTTCATCATACCTATCATAGTATTCATCACCCTCTGTCAAACCTTACACATTTAATATGTTTGCTAAATTTCAATTCAACAATGCCTTAAACACTTTAAAAGCATCCAAAGATTCAGATTTTTCACGAAGTAAATCAACCAACCAAACCTAGAGAAATCATCTATGAAGGTGATGAAATACTTAAAACCACCCAAACCAATAGGAGTAATGGACCCACAAATATCTGTATGAATTAACTATAAAACTCCCTCACTTTTGTTACTAAAGTGGAAAGAGTAGCTACAACTATCAAAACTAAAATTGAAACCAAATTCCTTCTCATGGAAGGTACATAAACAATGTTTTTTAAAATCAAATCATGTTGAGTACATAATTTTAGTGAAACAATTCTTATGTGCTCCACTTTCACGTTAGCTCCATTTCCTACTGGAATCATCAGCTCTCCTTCATTTGGCCTCCTTCTGCTTTTGAACTCTTTTCTTCTTCTCAAGCCAATTTTTAAATTTCCAACAATCTGCCTGTTTGTGCCCAAACGCATCATAGAATTTGTAGTTTCCATTGAAGAAGGATTTGGGCTTATGACCAAAACTCTCCCCAGATTGTTGCCCATAAGACTATCAAGACTTGTCACTCACCTTTTTCTTAAATTGTTTCTTTTTATCTTTACCTTTGAGAAATTTTTTCTTCTTAATGTCACTCTTATAGAAAGTTAACTGCACACTAGGAGACTTGCCCTTCTTTCTTATTTCTTCCTCTTGAGTAAGGATTGAAATAAGCTTATCAATGCTCCACTCATTTTACTGGGCATTATATGAGGTCCTCAGAGCATCAAACTCATATGGGAGTGATTCAAACACTTGCCAAATCAAATAACTCTCACCCAACTCTACTTTCATAGCCTTTAACTTGTTGTACCAATTCACGAGCTTCATGACATGCTTGCGAACTCCACTAACACCGTCATATTTGGTCTTTCCCAGCAGAGAAAGATAATAGGACTTCTTAGCTTTATCAAACTTTTCAAATTTCTCGTCAACAGCTTTGAGAAACTCCTTGGCACTTACAATTTGAGGGATATTCTCCATAATAGTTTCCTCCATGTTGTACTTCATTGTCATTAAGCACACCTTATTAGAGTATGCTCATTTTTCATGTTCCGGCCTGTCTGCAGCTGAAGACATACGTGTGGGCCTATCAGACTCATCCTCAGTGAGGGCAACATCAACATTTGAGATGGCTAAAAATAACTTAACAGATTCAACCTAGTCCTAGTAATTAGTTCCATTTAGCTTTGTCAAGGAATTCATGTGCATAGGCAAAGCTGAAAATTAATACACCAAATTGAGATTTTTATATCCAATGTATATCGACAACAATTAAAACATAATAGAGCTCTTATGCGATTGTAATCTCACCTAAGGGTCCCAAATTGTAACACATAAGCAACTCACACAAACATTAAATATTATGTCCCTAAAGCTAATACTGATAGGATACTTAAAACTTTAAAGGCATAATATTTAATGTATCCAACAAAACATCAAAAATTATATTAATATAGACAAACCGATAGGGTAAGTGCAATATTAACATAATCTCTAATGTAAACACAACAAAATTACTATCAACATAACACTTTCTCATAATTGGTCCTGTGATAGGCGAGCTCACAACTATACAAAGTGCCCAAAAAACAATTCCAAATATCACAAAAGTGAACTTCCTTAGTTCAATTTGCACCAAAATTGCAAAATACCACAATTTTCAACATTTATGCAAGTTACATATGCATATAACATTAATGAATTTTTTTTCCAGCATACAAATAGTGTCACATCTGAGAGTGAGAAAAATATAATATTCCCAATGATGTCACAATACTACAAAAAAATTATTAGGGGCATATTCAAAGAGTATCATCTGATTTTATCATTTTAAAATTATGATAAAATACAAATAAATATTCAGAAAAATAAAAAAAAATTAAAATTCACCAAAATGTGGGCCAGGGTGCGTGGGACTCATCTGCCAAGGTGGATGTAAAAAAACTCTAATTGAGGGGGCCCTACATGCCTGAGGTACAAGTGGGCGTGCGCGTGGGCTGGTAAGGGTCATCTACTTTCCCTGACTTGTTTCACTGCTATCTGAGCCATGCGACCCGATTCATGACCCACACCATCACCAAAACTTCTCTCTTCGATTTCTCCCTCGTTATTCATTGGAATTTGATGATTCCGATGGCATTGGAACCAAAATTTGATGCTCTACAAAACCCTAAAGAAATTTTGGGGATTGAGGCAAAACTTTTGGGCAAAATTGAAAAGGGAAAATAAGGTTCGTCATGTTTTTTGTGATGAAATTCACACTGTGCAACTCAATATCTGAGAAATTCTCTAGTCTAGATCATAGAATGAACCATGCATGATAGTTTCCTTATGATTCCATCCATCTACAGTGGTTAAAATTATACGAATTTGGATTTTGATGAACAAACCCCCATAAAAGCAAAATTTCTAACTATAAACCCTAAGAAAAACTATTCAAAAATAACTAAAATTAAACACATTATACAGCCACAATTAGGGTTAAAAAGTCTCTAATACCAATTGCTAATTTTATATGAACAAACAATTGACAATACACTATAAAAAGTCACATAATTTAACCCAAAAATTGTGGAATGTGTAATAGAATAATCAAAAACTATATTAGGGTTTAGAATTACCTGGATAGGAGGAGGAAGACGAATCTATTAACGTCATGTAAAGATCCAAAGATGGAGCAGAATTTCATGTTTTGGGTGAGGGAAAGAAATTATCCTTCTCTTGCTCAGAGTGCTTTATGTCTATTGATCTCAACGGGGCAACTAACACTCCTACATAGATAAGGATAGGGGCCTCTCTCTTGGGCCTATCAAATGGGCTAAACCTACACATTATGGCTTAGCCCACAACAAAGCCCAATATCAACAAAATTTACATATGAGAGTGTTTAACAATAAAAGGCCAATATCAAAATTGATCAATCCTTTGGGCTAAACAAGATAATAATACACTCTAATTATTTTGACATTCAATTAATCTGAGTTTTATCCAATGTGTACTGATTTATGCTAGTCCACATAAAAAAAAACTTTCATTTATTATTTGATCAATCTATACACTTTTCATGCAACAAGCTCTGAAATAGCCATTGATGGTGAACGTAGCTGAATCTCCAATTGTCAAAATCATGAAAGAAGGGCATTTTGAGTGAAATTATGCCATGGATGATTGGGTTTTCATGTTTTCAACTTGAATATGTGTCAATACATACTGAAAAATTGTGTTCTTCGAGTCATAGGTTGAGCATATGCCATTGATAAAGTTTTTGGCTTTCGTCTTTGGCTGCGTTTGTTACATGGAATCAAGGTGATTCTTTGATATTCATGTGTTTTGGTTGTTCCATGTAGTAAAGTAGTATGAGGTTTAAAACTTTTTTTTTATTATTTCATTTAGGCTGGCTCTCCTTTGTTTTCAAAATAAACTTTAGTCCAATATTGGGTTTGAACCTCGAGACAAGAAGGTGGACCAATGTACTGTATTTGAAGGATCATTTAGAGCAATTTATTTTTTTTAAAAGTTAATTTCATTAATGTTTAGTGAACTTATCCTAAAAAAAAGAATTTGAAAGAGTGAGATATTTATTTGGATTGTGTTAGTATTCAATAATTTTAACCCAAAATCATAGAAGAAAATTTAATAGTAATTTCATGTTGACAGGGTTTGTTTTCAATGTAACTTATCTAATAGTAATTTCTTTTGAATTTGGTTACTTTTAATGTATCTTATCTAATATTATTTATTATAATCACATGACCACTTAAAAAAATCATATAAAATTATATTTTAATCATGACCATTCATGCAAGATCTAATACTTAATATTTACTCCTCAAACTCTTAATAAAACACTCATTTCATTTGATATGTCCCTTAATATATATATATATATATATATGAGGAGGGATCAATTGACACTTATTACTTATACCAATAACTTACACTACCTAATAACTTTTTATATAATATAATTTTTATCAATCCAACCGTTAGATTAATCCTACATATCATGTTGATCATTCTTGCTAAATTTAAAAAAAAATTGAACATCAATAAGGATATAATCAAGCATTTCATATTTTCTTATATTTGAAAAGTATATATTACGTTAATATTTAGACATATTATTGGAGTATAAAATAATTTTAGATTAATGTAAAATTTTATATATATGATGATCTACGTGATATGAACTTTGAATCCAATGGTGAATTTTGTAAAAAAAATTATCCAATAAAAAATTATTCAACGGTGTAAGATTAAATTAAATTTATACTGGTGTCAATTAATCTTTATATATATATATATATATATATATATGGATTGGCAAAACTCCTCGTTTTTGAAAGATAAATAGGAAAAATGAGATTCGATAATGTAATGCAAAAAATGAAAAAGATGAAGTCGTCACCAGCCATTTTCTTCCATTAAAAATGAAATGGTACAATTGAACACTTAAAAATATATTTAGGAGTTAATTTCGAGTAAAGGTGTTTGCACCTTATACCGTTCATCACTAAAATGTTTATCTATTCAATTTAAGCTAATCTACAAAATGAATTACATTGGTCATTTATTATTCAAAAATATTTTTTTAAAATTTCCACGTCTCATTTGGCCATGCATATGATCAAAAGTGATAAATGATGGACGAGTGACTAAATAACCATTATTATAGGTAACAAACAGTAAACCTGCAATACGTAGCATGAAAGTAATAAATTATAAATTCTTTACTTTCATAAAATAATATTATGTAAAAATAAATAAATGATTTTCAAAATGAATATTTGAAAAGAGTTTGTCAAAATAAGTGGTAAAATAGAATTCAATTTCAAAAATGTTTTTTAAGTCAATTAGATATAGATTTATTTTTAAAATTAATTTCACAAATTCTTTTTTAAAAATAGAATTTAAATCCACCACCATATCAAAGTTGAAATTATTTAATTTGATTACATTAATTATTTTTATTTTTTATAAAAAATGATTTTCAAATTAATTATGAAAATTAGATAACTAGATATAATGGAACCGGCTTTAAAATTTTAAATATTTAGTAAATACTACAATTAAAAAAAACTAGTTCTTATCTAATATATTTCCAAGCTAAAACTAGTTCAGCATAAAACTAATGTGTTCCATTTTTAATGATGACTCTTATTTTTTCTTCTAAATTTTTGTTTTCATTTTTGCATATTTCTTTACTTTCTCTTAATATTTAAATTAAAAGTTTTCTTATCATGTTTTATTTTCTTCTCATATTTAAATTTTAAATTTGCTTATGATTCAAATATGATATTATAAATAGTTTTAAGATAAATTTTAACAAAAATAAGAATAAAGTAAAAACTAGTTACAAAATAACTTGAATTTATATGACTAGTTTATCTTTAATATATAATTCTAAACCAGTTTTAAATATTGCCAAATTGCCCATAAGGAAATTAGAAAAAAAAAAAAGAAGAAGCAATAGACAGTTATTGGATGATTTTACCAGAAGAAAGAGAGCAAATATCATATCCTTAGGCTTCTCCATCTTTTCTGAGTTTCTCTACTACTTTCGAATGTGATTGGAGTATTTATTTAAAAATACGCATAAATTAAGAACTTATTTAGAAACTATTAAATTAAGCATTTATTTAAAAATTCAGTTCATTATTAAAAAAAATTTAACAAGATAATATTTAGATGTGTTTATTTAATTTTTTTTGGTAATTTTTTTATTTAATATTTGATGAAAAAAACTTGCGAAAAAAAATTGAAAACCTTTAACATATTGGAGGTCATTAAATGTACTCACCATTCGGTATTTTAATAAAAATTTTAATACGTTTCAACTTCAATAAAGAGTGGAGTTACCAAATCCCAGATTAATGTAATTAACTTTCAATAAAGAGTACATAATATAGACATTATTTGATAAGAATATATAAATGAGTTAGAAATCATTATGCATTGACCTTTTCGTAGACAAATTATCTCAAATATGGAAAGAATTTTAAAAGGCTTTATGCCAAATGTAAAAGGGTAAAATGTAATATACACCCTTAAAGTTTATCTCAATATCAAATTATACCTTTGAAGTTTTTTTTGTCTTACTAAATCTGCCTAAATTTTGATCTGACTTGAAAACATTAATTTTTCTATTAAATAAAATAGAGGTTAATATCTATTTTCAAGTTACACTAAATTTCAAGAAATTTAATGAGACAAAATAAAATTTTAGGGGGTAATTTGATACAAGAATAAATTTTAGGGATGTAAATTGTATTTTATCCCATAGAATCTTCTAACTAAACAGTCATGTAGTGTGTACGTGAGTCATATGGTGTGCACTTAGGGTGACATTCGTTTCATTTAATAGTAAAATTAACATTTTCAATTTAAACCAAAATTCAGGGAGTTCAATGAGACAAAAAAAATTTCAAGAAGTAATTTGATATTGAGGTAAATTTTAAGAGTGTAAATTATACTTTACCCTAAGTAAAAAGAGACAAGTATTGAAAATCTTGTTACTTGATCATTAAAGGAGGAGACAAGAAGTCGGGACATATCTCAAGGCCCAAAATGAGTAGAAATGATGGTTTCATACAACTCAGAAGGAGGGTAACCAGCTTGGCGTAAGCCATAAGGCATACGAGAAGCTAGAATCCTTAGAAGACTATACAACAAATAACTAAGAACAAAAATAAGGAGTATAAGTTAATTCAGTTAGTTAAAGCTAGTTGTAGTTGAAGAAATTAGTTAGTGGAGTAATTGTCATAATAAAAGGAAGAGAATGCACGGGGAATAGACATTATGTTCGTTGTTCAGTATCAGCTAGCTCCCATTGGATGTCACTCGTCCTCTAAGTAGAGTTTACCATTGTGATAATTGTACATTTGTTTTGACAATTCATATTTTTCTTGATTTCTCTATTATAGCGATCAAATTAATGCCTTTGTTGCCTCCTGGCATGGTAGAAGGTACAATATATGCAAGACTCGAAGATTCCAGCAAAGGTCTCTTTGAAAATAAGAGTGATGAATTTCAACAAAATCAATTTCAATTTTAACAACCACAAGATGCATTTCAAACCATTACTGAGACAAAGTTTTTTCAAGTTGGATAATTCTATCAACAATTTGGAAGCCTTGGTATGAAAGATGATAGAATTGGCCAAGGAGGCAATTTGTCATCTGAAGCAACCACATTTGATAATTCTTAGCCTACAATGCATCCCACGTCCATTTGTATCATTCCATCATTTAAAGATATTAGTGTAGGTATTCCTCTGTTTAATGGGGAAGAAGCAAATGATTGGGTATTTCGCATTGAAGAATCCTTTGCAATGTGTCAGATCCCTTATGAACATTGTTTCAAGCTTGTTGCATTGCATATGTTTGGAGCAATTGATTCTTGGTACAAATGGATTCCTGAAGACTGATAAGAGGCTAGCTTAGAACTTCTATTAGCCCTTTATGAGAAGAGACCTTAAGAGATATGTCCAAAGCTATACTACTTGCCAACAAGTAAAATATGTAATTGTTAAACCACTAGATCTTCTGCAGCCATTGCCTATACCACAATTAGTGTGGGCTAACGTTATTAGACTTTATAACTAGCCTTCCAGAATATGCTACCTACACTGTTTTATATTGGTTGTCATAGGTAGGTTACCCAAATATGCCCATTTTGGGTCATTACTTACTCATTACATAGCAACTATAGTGATTAAGTTGTTTCTACAACTTGTCATTAAGTTACATGGGTTACTAAACTACATTATCTCAGGTAGAGATACAATCTTCATAAATTAGTTCTAGATCCAATTGGTGAACTTCATTTGTACAACCTTAAAATTCTCATATGCATATATCCACAAATGCATGGCCAGTTAGAAGTCCTTAATAATGTGTTGAATAGTATTTTAGATGCTTTATAGAGTATCAACCAACCACTTGGTCTTCTTATTTCTTATGGGTAGAATGTGCTTATAACACTTCATTTCACTCCTCCATACGTATGATTTCCTATTAGGCTTTATATGGGATACAACCATCCTTGATACCTGGGTATATACCAGCCAACTCAATTGTTGAGGTTGTAGTTATAGACATCTAATATTAACAATAACTACATGTTACCCTAAAGAGAAATCTCTTGGCTGCTTAGGAGCATATGAAATCACTTGTAAATAAGGGAAGAAAGAAGAAGAATCTTGCCGTTGGAGACAAGGCATGGATCAAGCCTCCATCTTATAGGCGATTGAATATCAATGATAAAGATAATTGGAACTTGTTTGCTAAATATATTGGACCTTATCAAATCTTGACAAGAATTGGTATACATTCTTGGCATAAATTGGCATTTTAGATTGAATTTGCCATGGTTATAAAACCTGTGGATAATGACCGATTTTTTTGTAGTATTAGTTGCATACAAAATTACATCCACCCCTTGTGAATAAGGTGCATCCAATTTTTCATGTCAATCTCCTAAAGCCATATCTTGGCCACCCCATCTCAACTATTGAGAACAGACCAATCCATAACATTACCTAAGCCCAAGCTTAAGGCAATTCTAAATTCAAAAGGCTATCACAATAGCAAGCCATACAAAAATACAATTGCTAGTAGACTGGGAAGGACTCTATCTATAGGAAGCTTCTTGGGTAGATTGGTAGGCTATGCTATAACAATGCTCTAACTTGTTGCAACAATACTCTGACTCCTAGGACAAAGTCAATTTTGTTGGGATAGGTGATGATACAACTTAGCAAGACAATAACCAACTCAGTAGCAGGGCACGTGGGAAGTCAAAATATTTTGAAGACCATGTAATTAATAAGTAATAACTAAGAACCACAACCAGAAGTCAAAGTTAGTCAAGTCAATACATGTTAGTTACATTTAGTTGTAGTTAAAGAAAGTAGATAGTGGAGTAATTTGTCAAAATAAAAAGAAGAGAATGCAAGGAGAATAATAGGCATTATGTTTATTGTTTAGTATTGGCTAGTTGCCATTGCAGGTCACACTTCCTCAAAGCAGAGTGTGATACTTGTAGTCTTGTACATTTGTTGAGAATAATTCCATCGTTTTGAGTTTCCCTTCTTGATTTCTCTATTAGTGCTAACATGGTTTCACAACAAAGTTACATGCTCTTGGTACTATTGGTTCACAGAGAAAAGTAAAGAAGGAAGCTAAATGTAGGCAAAGAAAATGAAATGATCATAACTTTGGAAATGAAGAACTTAGGCTGGCTGGGGTGTCTCGGTTGGCTTTTAGAAAAAAAAGAGAACATGTTTCTAACATAAATTTATTAACAATTGTGCACTTTCTAATCTAATAGCAATATAATTTGATTAAAAAAAAACCTTACCGACTGATTTATCATCTCAATAGGTAGCCCAAAATAATTTCTATTCAAGTATACTCACATAAACCACTTTCAGCACGTGCTTAAAACATAAATCTACCTTCGTAAGCTAAGAACAATAATGAGAACGTATAAACCATGCATCTAACAGATTTCTCCAGCAAGATAACAATATATATATATATCCAAATATTTCAAACACAGAGCAGCAAGTGTACTTGAAACAAAATACCACATCCAGCTTAATTGAGAGCTACCTACTTTGAGAAATTTAAGACTGAAAACTTGGTGTTAACAATTCTATTATTATCTTAAACATCATTAATCTTTAACTATTATAACTAATCTAAATTTGAATGCTTGAATTAACTAAGGCAACTTAAATAAATTAATTACCTAGTTCTCAAATCTAAGATTAATGTCATGATTCTACTCCTCTATATTTTATTTTCCCTATTATTTTTTAATGGATTAATCCTAAGTTAATTCTCTAATCCTTCTTCTATACATTAACATGAAGGAAATGAACTTGCGCACACTTCTATTATTAAGAGCTCTAAACGTACACGGAATATAGATATAAAATACTCATATATTTTAAAGATTTGAAGACATAAAGTCCTATAAAATTTTATCAACACTTATTATATATATATTGTCATATTACATCTTACAAGAAATAGTTTGTAGAAGGTCTATAATACAGGGCTCATATTTATCTTTCAAATATCGTACACCAAATACAGAATAACAAAGGATAGGATAGATATAGTCCACAGTTTCGATACCGTCCTTGTTACTGAAAATCTGGTTTACAAAAAGGCTTGGCTTATATTAGAATTTAACCAGAAAAGTTCACACTCATGTACGTATAAACATCAAAACAGGCCACATTCTTTAACTCTCACAGTTTCCATGCTTCACCTATTGCTCTGCTGATCTGTACAGTGAAAATCTGGTTTACAAAAGGCTTGGCTTATATTAGAACTTAAACCAGAAAAGTTCACACTCATGTACATATAAACATCAAAATAGACCACATTCCTTAACTCTCACAGCTTCCATGCTTCACTTATTGCTCTGCTTATCTGTGCAGTATAAAAATAAAGAGAAACGAGGTCTTTAACCTCAATAAACCAATTAAGCATAAATTAGAAAATTCAACAACTCTGCTGATCTGTTTTGGCTTGAAATTTCAGTCCTTAACACTATGAGTGTCACTACTGGCCAGCCTTAGCGAGTGTCCCCTCTTGGGATAATCTTTTACTCCCTTTAAAATTAACTCAATTCTAACTGTAATTCTCAAGCTAACTAGGATAGCCTCTAGAGAAAACCATCCCAACAATTTGATATAACAGTTTATAACTTCAGAACTGTATGGTAGAATTCATAAAACATCAAAGGGTTATATACAGAATTATAAATTCACATGAAGTATTTTACACTTAATTATAAATTCTTTACAGAATCGTAAATTCTTTTAATTGTTTGATATATTGTGTTTTCTGAACTTTGTGCATTACTTTTCTGCTAATAGACTACTGAATCCATGAAATTTGTATTGGATAATTATGTAAATTCATGCGTATCTTGTGGCTTATCGTCATTAATGACCAGGACGTCTTTATTTTTCAGGGGGTTGAGACTGTCGATTCAAGCCATTTTTTCTTACTACAGAATATATTGAAAGACTGAAGCAGGCAAAAGAAGCCAATAGACCCAGCAAGAATATCAGGAGGTACCGAGGTATGTTAGTACAATGTAATAAGGTGTTGTTCTGCTCTTGTGTAATTAATTTGGACTATTTCATACTTTGAACGATCACATAATTTATACTTTGAACGATCACATATCTTCCCATACGCTTGTATCTTCCAACAAAATGCAGTACTTAGAATGTTAAGCATAATTTATAGATAACTTATAGACTTGATTTGTGTTGAGGAGTTTCTATTTGATTGTTTTTTCATTAATTGTAATTTCTTGATTTTGGTTAATAATGTTACATAATATGCACATTCGTCACTGTCGTAGTTGGATGTATATTAGACTTGGCTGGGTCGAAAGGGATATACTGATATATTTTTAAATGGGGTGGAAGAATTTGTTTCCTTTGCATGCCAACAAGAATATTCGTCAAATGCAAAATTAGATGTCCTTGTTCTAAGTGCAAAAACCTCAAGTACTTGATTCCTGAGGAAGTCAAAGTTCATCTTTACAAGAAAGGGTTTACACCTGATTACTGGTATTGGACATGTCATGGAGAGACAGATCCTAATCTAGTTAGAACTTGTAACACTCATCCAAGTACTCCTAGTATTGCACAAATGGCTAATAATGAACAGTTGATAGATTTGAGGCCAGGGTTTATGATGCTGTTGGTCCAGAGTTTGGATTGCATTACAATCATGGAGTGAAGGAGTCTCCAAATGTAGATGCTCAAAAATTTTATGATATGCTACATGCAGCCCAAAAGCCATTATGGCCGGGATGTAATGATCACACTGAATTGTCTGTTATTGTTGGATTATTGAGTATCAAATCGGAAGGAAACATTTCACAGTGATCTTTTAATCATACTGTAGCACTTATGAAAGAGACGCATTCTCCTGATAATCTTATCCCTGAAGATTTCTATAAGTCCAAATAAATAGTTTCTACGCTTGGTCTTACTGCAGAAAAAATTGATTGTTGCATTGATGGTTGTATGTTGTACTATGGTGAACATATAGATGATAGAGAATGTAGATTTTGTGATGCACCTCGATATAAAACACAAAGGGTGGGTAGAGGGCAATACAAAGAGGTACCTGTAAAGAATGCATTATTTACCTCTCATTCCTAGCCTAAAGAGATTATATGCCTCTAAGAGTATCATACAATGGAAAAAAAGAAAAAGTGTATCATGGGTTTTAACTAGTCGATTTTTTTTTTCTAATTTGTTCAAAATAGGATATTTAAAAAGCCCATTTATCAACGTGAGTGTAACTCAATTAATATTGGTCTTAATTTTTAAAGTTGAAGTGTGATGATGTGGAGGTTTAATCTTGGATTAGGCCACTTATTTGTCTCCCCTGTTAACATCTATTATGTAAAAAAACAAAAATCATTTAAGATTGGGTTTTACTTTCAATTGCTTACACAAGATTTAAGGCTTACGCCTTTTCAACTGAAAGCCCAAAGCCTAGACAAGAATTTGTGAACCACCCAATGCTTTTGGGTTGGGTCTCATCCATAGACCACAGTGTAGTTAGATTTTCTATTACGAAGCTAGGTTCCCGTACTTAAAAAATGAACCTAACCTAAGCTTGTAAATGCTCAGCAAAAAAGAAACCTAAGCTTGTTAAATAAAATTTTAAAAGAAAAGTTAAAAAATTAAAATTATTTCTTTCAACTTTACCTGCTTCTCATATAGTTTAATGATTTTAAGTTTGAAAATCGAATCACTTAATTTTTTTACACGTGAAAAATATTTTCATTTAGTTTTAATTTTGACAATTATTTTGCTTAAATTTTTAATGTGATAAATAAATTGTTGAAATTCTAATTTTAATAATTAATCACGAGTTATCTGAAATTACTAATTTGTTAATGTTGAAATTTACAATTAAAAGGAATTAATTGTCATGTATTACAAATTTAAATGAATTAGTTTTTAAACCGAAGCTACATGGAACCATGGGCTGTAAGAGAAAGTGTCAAACTTGAAAGAATAATTTGTACTTTTCTATTGCAATACTAATCCCTAATAACGGAAGAATAATTTGTAGTTAAAAGAAATTAAAGAAAAAGGAAAATATTCAAAGATGAAAATTTGGAGAGACACAACAAAATAGTAGTTCCTAACAGAGCAAGAATAATTTTTCATTTAAAAAAAATAGAGAAAAGAGAAATATGCAAAGATGGAAAACTTAAACAATCACTCTGATACTCATTTTCATTTTGGTGTTCTTATGAATTGTTAAATCTTAGTTAATTGTTGTTGTAATTTATAAATTTTAAACATTTGTCTTGAAAAATAATAATTAATAAAAAATATTTGATAATTTAGTAACAATATTAATATTTAAAAGAAATAAAAGTACCGTGACAAAATGTGATGACAATTTGGTCCTTCTATAATTCTATTACTGCAATCTCTCTTTTGCAAACCCTCTCATAAACCCTAATAAGTCCTCGTCCATCCAACGAAGAGGGTGGCCTTGTTGTCTGCAGATTGAGTGATGGGGAAAAAGCAGAAGCTGAAGATAGTTCTCCCACCAGAGCTACCTCCAGAGATCCCAGACGAGGAAGTGGAGGTTTCCAACGAGGACCTGCAATTTGTCAAAGAGAACCGCCACTATGCCACCTTGATTTCCAGCTTAGACACCCAATCAATCACCAAGTTCGATTCTTTCTCTCAATCCTGTTATTTTCCTGTTTTTATCGTCGCCTTGATTTATGGGCACCCTTTGTCTGAAAGTTTTGGAATTTTATGTCACGGTTTATAAAAATGTTGAAAAAAACTTTTCACTCAAAATCTTCCTAGGCAGTAAAAATCTGTATTAGTAATGAGAACTTGGCCTTCTCCATGTTGACTGTAAGTTTTATTGATTCAATGCATGATTAGTTCAAAGTTTTGGAATTTTATGTCACAATTTATAAAAGTAGACAGTTTTGCGGACTTTTCACTCAAAAATTCCCTGATCAATTAACTTTGTATTAGCAATGAGAAACTTCTTTTTTTTTTTTCCCCAGCACTATAGCATTTTGGCCAGTTCTCTTTTTGTGGCAGAAAGTTTTTGAGCCTGCCATTTGAATTTATGACTAGATTGAATGTTATAGTTAGACATTTAGAATGGTTGTTATTTCCAACCACTTGTACAGCGCAGAAATCTCTTCTAACTTATAAAAATTTAGCTTCTTGTGTCGTTGTGAGTTTAATGTGATGGAGTTCCTTATGATGACTTTCTTGTGCATCCTAAGGCATGTTACTCGAGTTGCTGATGCCAAAGAGGATGCGTTGGAGGCTCTCTATGAGAAACGCTTGAGAAAAAATGCTCTCAAGAAGGAAAAAGAGGAAACTGATCTAGAGGTTGATCGTGTTGATGCTCTTCCAGTTAAGACCTTGGATGGAAAACTCTATTACCAGATAGGTACTAGTGTTCTTTTATTGAACAATTTGTGCATTGCGGTCACCTGATCACTCTTTTCTTTCTTTTTATTAAGTGCTATGGTAACATATGCTGTTCTCACATTCTGCAGCTTCGAAGATGGTATCAGAAAATGGTCAAAGTAAAGAGGAAACTGGAGGGGATAACAAGGATGGCAATGCAGACAAAGGTCTAGTTAAGCTAACTAAGGCTGAAAGGAGAGCCAAACTTAAGAAACTGAAGAAAGAGGAAAAAAAACAAGGGAAAGAGGTGGCTAAAGCAGAAGTGCAACAAACACCACAAGCAGCAGTACTGGTATGGTTCAGTCAGATTAACAATTTTGTTTTAACTACTTTTTATGGTTTAAAAGCTCCTTTTATTTTGTATTGCTGATACTGCATCGATTTGCCAATGGAATGACTTGAAAGTCAAAATAAATTTTAATTGCTAGCATGCAATTGTTTTGTGAATGTTCTGATGAATCATGTGTCAAGCCCCAAACCGAAAACTAAGCCAAAAAACTCAGATGATTTTATCTTCGAAATCATGCTTATGCTTTTTTATGGCAATGCTAGTGTATACTGCACCAGATAGACATTGTAATGACTAATAAGTTACAGTCTCTATTCTAATATATAAAGGGATCTTGAGGGATTAATTGAAATCAGTTTACCTAGCTGTGGAACCAGAATACCAGCCCCACTTTTGGCTATGTTTTAGATCTCTCTTGCTTTCTTTACTCACCTACTGCTTGTTTAGGAAATATTATTTTTTAGGAAAAAATCGCATTTATTTCAAAAGCTTTCTCAGTAAGATTTTGATTATAAGCTGTTTTGACCATAAAATAAGCTAATCCAAACACACACCTAATGCCTGAAGGGCTACTGATTTTTAATCTAGGTTTTTACCCTACATCATTATGTTTTCACGTACAGATGTTTATTAACCAAGCAACATTTAAGCAGACAGTAAATAGCACATTCTTAACAACATATCAGAGGCAAATTATAGTGATGATCACTCTTCAATCCCTCCTAGTTTTGTCAAATTTACGTATATTAATTTCCATGTTAAATCAAATACGTTTTGAAATATCTTTGCATGTATCATGATGGGATAATAACTTTAGACAAACTGTGGGTCATGGTGGGATGTGAGCAAAATATCTTCACAACCTTATTACGGACAATAGATGAGCTGTAGTCTGTTAAAATGGGAGGTTTACCTTACTAGAGGGGTGTTAAAGCTCGTCATGTGTCCTCCTTAGTCCTTTCTATTGAGAAGTAATTTTTGGCTGAGTCTTAGTTGGCGAAATATGGTTGTCTTTGTGATGGGAAAAACTGTTTGTTCTTAATTATCCGAAGTGCCTTAGGGTCTAGAAGTTATTTTGTTTTTCTCTTTCCAGTGTTAAAAGAGTTATACACTAACGGGTCTTGGACTAAAGGGTTGAAGCTGTGATTTTGAGATTACTGCCTTGCTGGTCGCTGCCAGCCTCAGAAAGTCTGGGAAGAACAGATCAAAAACGTTTTTCATGGAGTCTGGAGTTGTATAAACTTCTGAACTGCCAATTTTTTAAGGCTCTTCACTCGCTGCTTATTATTTGTCTTATGATCATTTTCTATTGATTTTATTCATTTGTATGAATTCTAAGCATTATATTTCACTCCCACAGTCTTTTCTACTCCAACTCTACATGAGTCACCCTGTAATACAAATTAGCATATTTGTTACTTATAATTTTTGTCAATAGAAAACTCAAAGTCAAACATATCAAACTTAAGGTGCTGAGGTTATCTTTTCAAATGTTTAATTGTCATTATTATTTTTCATCATTTAGTTGTAAATTTTATATATTTTCTTGAACTGCCTCCTTTGTGGATAGGATTAGAAATTCTTAAACTCAACGTTGTGCATAATGTTTAGTATGTTATCTTTTTCTTGTTTAGGCTGAGGTGAAAGAAGATCTTACAGCTGAAGAGGCATTTGAAAGTAAGAAGTGTAAACTTGCAGAGTTGGGAAATGCCTTGCTTACAGACCCAGAGTCCAATATTAAATTTCTGAAGGAGATGCTACAGATCTCTAGAGATAATGATCATACCATAGTTAAACTTGGACTTCTATCCCTCTTGGCTGTTTTCAAAGACATCATCCCTGGGTATTACTGATAATTGTATATTATAATTCACATTTTATATGGAGTGATAATCTGTGTTTGGTTTGCTTCCACACTAGTTCTATTTTTAATGTTTCATGTTAATGCATGTGACAGTTATCGGATTAGGCTTCCAACTGAAAAGGAACTGGAAATGAAGGTTTCAAAGACTGTCAGAAAGATGCGTTTTTATGAATCAACTCTTCTTTCTGCATACAAGGTTTGTACTCATGTTTGAGTGCTATCTAATTTACTATTATTTCTTGATATAGCTGAAAGGAAGCTTGGCTGTCAGATGAGTTCCAGTGCTTGCTTTGGTTCTTTTGGCCTTGTTATTGAACCTACTTTTCCCATTGGTCAAATTTTCTATGCAATCTTATTTGAAGTTATTATAAAATTTGGATTATATTTAATATGCATGCACAGTTTTCTATACCTTATTTGCATGTTATGCCACTAAGATGGTCCTTTTTTCCTTTGCTTCTGTTTATTCATGTTTTCAGGCATACCTCCAAAGGCTAATAGCCTTGGAAAAGCAGCCCATGTTTCAGCATGTTGCAGTTCGTTGTATTTGTACTTTGCTTGATGCAAATCCCCATTTCAACTTTCGTGAAAGCTTGTTGGATGCTACTGTCAGAAACATAAGCTTCTCTAATGAGGCCTTAAGGTCCAGTTGTATCTTTGCTGTTGGCCACTTTTCATTATATTAAGATTTTCCAGAATTTTATGAAATTGCCTTTGAAAGAGCATGCAATGAGATTTTAAGTGTCATTAGAATTTTTGGCTGAAGAATCCATCATTAGCAATGGAAAATTGGAAACTATGCCATCATTCGGGGAAACTTCATCAGGGAAAAGTCTAGGTTAATTGGGTTCTTGATGGATTAAGATGCTGACTTGCCTAGTGGTTGAAAAAGTTATCTAATTCTAGTCTATTCATAAAAGTTGTCTGTAATTTTCTGAAGATTTGATTTTATAAATTTATGGAAGAAGCATTTTCTTTCATTCTTTCTTAATAACAGTATCTTTGAGTCATTGATGGGAGGGAAAATATTTGCATTTCATAGTTAATTCCATGTGATTGAAGTGGTGTTGGGGAGTGCACAGAAGATTTTGGCAAGTTTTTCAAATTATATCCTATTTGAAAGAATGCTGATCTTGGAGGATGTGAATATTATTGTCGAAGTTGTAGTGAAGGCATAGAATTGTCCAACGCTACTGTTTCCACTGAAACAACTACATACTTGATGGTGTATAGTGACCTCTATCCCAGCAACTTGTCGCCAAGTTTCATAACTTTGATCTTTTGTTTCGTTCAATGATTATAAATCATGTATCTAAATACTGTAATGATAGTTCTTTTATTAGCGATAATTATACATCACAACATTCACTTTTCCCTGTAAGCTGAGTTCTGAAACTTAAGCACTGTTCTTATTTCAATTTCCTAAGTATTGGCATTTGGCAAGACTTAAAGTTTGAATTCCTTACTTGTTCTATGTAACAACATTGAGCCCTGATTCTTATGGTAAAACTAGCCCTCTTGGGTTTGGGTTTCATGATATTTTCTTCTCAGAGAAATAGAGAATGCATGGATGCATGACTTATAATCTGTTTTCTGTTTCATGAAGTTCTATGCACTGTATGTTGCCTCGTGTATCTGATTAAATTTTCTTCTTGTTGTTTAATAGGAAACTATGTTGTTCTACAATTAAGTCACTATTTATGAATGAGGGTAAACATGGTGGTGAAGCTACTGTGGAGGCTGTTCGGTTGATTGCTGATCAAGTTAAAGCTAATAATTGCCAATTGCACCCTGATTCCGTTGAGGCATGAGTCCCCACCCCCTCCTTTCTTTCTTTCTTTTGGTTGATGTCTATACCTGGTGTATTTTTCTGTTTTCCTGATCAACATGCTATTGTATTTTGTGGTGTGATAAAAACTATTTGAATGACATCCATTTCATTTTGTGTGTGAGTTGTTTCATTCAGCACCAAGCTGTTCAATTTTCATTCTTCTCAATGGTTCTTCAGGTTTTCTTGTCTCTTTCATTTGATGAGGGTCTCGGGAAGTCTGAAAAGACTGATGAGGATCAGAAAGTAAAAAACAAAAGAAGTAAGAAGAGAAAAAACTTGGAGGCATCAAATCAGCTGCAGGAGAAAGACAGAAAGAAAAGTAGGCAGGAACTGATCTCAAAGACGAGAGAGGAGGTAACTATTTATCCATAAGAATCACTTTGTTCTGATTGTTCTGGCTATTGAGTATTTTTGGTGTAGAGGTTAGAGAGTAACGATGCTTTCTGTAGGTTGAAGCAGATTACAAGGCTGCATCCTTTACCCCTGATGTTATGGAGCGCAGACAGATGCAATCTGAAACGCTCTCTGCTGTGTTTGAGACATATTTTCGCATTTTAAAGCATACAATGCAGTCCATAGTTGCCAGGTGTGTTTTTATATGATGTTATTACTGTATTACAGTGAGGCTTGCGTTCTCATGGGTTTATAAACCCTGTTATCTATTGAATGAGATGATTAATCAGCTGGAATGCTGATATGGAGGGTTGCGGCTAAATTAAAATGACCTTAAGCTGTGTCAGCTAAAATACAGAATATGAACCCACGAACCCATTCTAGATGCAGAATTCCAAATTCAATCAATGTAACAAAGCTTAGCCTAGGGTTACAAGTATGCATTTTACCATATTCCCACTAATTTATCACAGTTCTTGGTTTGATTTTGATGATCACTTGTGTTATACTTATAATTTTACATGTGCAACTAAGACATGTCTTGAATTCTGGTACTTTCGACTGAATTGCTCTAGTGCTTTATAATTGGGAGTTCAGTTGGACTTTTCTGTGATTTCTGCATTTTATCTATCACTGTCATGTTTTCTGTGATTATTCCTGTGGCTGGTTGTAGGATTGTTTACTTCATGGAAACAAGAGTCAAAGTAAAAAAAAAAAAATAATAGGGAGGATGGGTGTGTTTGTGTGTGTGTGTGTCTGTTAAATTTCTACCTTTCTCTTGGAATAAATGTTCTTTGAACTTTTTTCTGCATTAAATAATTCATCTAGAGTGAGAGTGTGTGTGTGTGTGTGTGCAAATAGTTCCCACTTTCTTTTGTTTTTTTGGTGGCCGTCTCTCCTTTCTTTTTTCAATCTCTGAATGTTGCATAACTAGAAGCTTAGCAATTAGTTACTTTCAAGTTTTATCTTTGAGTTATGTGAACATTTTGTATCTTCACTGTTAAGTTTTTCTGTGTGTATGTGCACACATGCATGAGTAGGTAGTATTAATTGTTTGAGGGCTGCTTCAATATACAACTTGGAAAGGAAAAGGACAGTTCCATAGGAAATCTGTCAGTTCAAAGAATATGCTTTGGATATCTTGTGTTGGTTTCATATTTTGCTGTTTTAATTTTCCTCCCATGTAGTTTTGTTTGTATTGAAGTTTTAGTGTCTGTTGAATGAGAATTGGTCAATTTCTGTCATGATGGTTGCTAATTTTCCCTCTCTCTCAGACCTGAAGCAAATCCTGGGGCATTACCTGCTGCAGTTGAATCCCACCCATTGCTCGCTCCATCTCTTCAAGGACTGGGAAAATTTTCACATCTGATTGACCTCGATTTCATGGGTGATCTAATGAATCATCTTAAAAATCTTGCTTCTGGCAGTAGCAACTCATGCAACACTGCTGAGAAAAGTCCTAAATGTTTGACCGTATCTGAGTGTCTCCAATGCTGCATTGTTGCTTTTAAAGTGATGAGGAACAATCTTGATGCCTTGAATGTTGATCTACAGGACTTCTTTGTCCATCTTTACAATCTTGTACTCGAATACAGGCCAGGAAGGTTTGCATTAAATATGATCTCTCAAAGTCTTTTTTTTTCAATGATTAATATTTTCCTATTTCTGAAAATCTCCAGGACATCCAGGGTAGGCTGATTCATCAGTGGATGCTGATGATAATGTAATCGTATGTGTGGGCATGCATGTGCTTGTGACACAGCTGTCAGTTTGCATGCATAAGTATTTATAATCTTATAAAATTGGTAATTTTAATAACAAACTATACTGTTAGAGATTAAAAATATTCCTGGGCCTCTGTTTAACGACTTAAGCTTTTAGAATGAATTGGTTTCTTGACATGGTATGAAAGCCTTTGACCATATGGTCAAGAGTTCATTCTTTGCTGCTCTTATTTTTCTAATTAAATTATAATTTCAGCACAAGGTAGAGTAGGCTTGTATATTTTGCACACTTCAAGCCCAAAGGGCTTTCAGGTGAGGGGGTATTTTAGAGACAAAATCATTCATTAGAATGATTTAGTTTTTTGGCAAATTGATTAATAATTTCATATATGAATCTGCTCATAGATATGCACCCAAAGGAATCATGGAAACAAAGTGCTTTTGTGATTTTTATTTATTTATTTATTTATTTTTTGGTATTTCAACTTTCAAGTAGTGTTGCACAAGGCGATGCACCTTATTAGCAAATTTGTCTGCTTAGTTTTTTATGTTTTAATTTACTCTAGTTAATTTATGTTTCATTTTTTATGAAACAGAGATGAAGGAGAGGTTTTAGCAGAAGCTTTGAAGATGATGTTATGCGAAGATAAGCAACATGACATGCAAAAGACTGCTGCATTTATAAAGCGTTTGGCAACGTTGTCACTGTGCTTTGGATCTGCAGAGTCCATGGCTGGTATGTTTTAGTATTCTCATATCAACCTTCAACTTCCTATATGCTAGTACCTTGGGAAAAATAGGAATAAAGAGAAAGAAAAAGAAAAAAAGAAGGAAACAGAAAGAAACAGAAAGAAACTGCAACTTAATAATGTAGTTTTCCTTTTGGACCTGTTTCAGCATTGGTCACGGTAAAGCATCTCCTTCAGAAGAATGTGAAGTGCAGAAATCTACTGGAAAATGACATTGGAGGGGGTTCTGTTTCAGGCACAATTTCAGTAAGCTTGCTACCTACATCTATTTTTTGTTTTTGCTGAAAGGCACTGATAAGACTGGACCAGAACTCTAGATTTTGATGAATGAACAACTGTGTATCTCCTCTGCTACTCAATTTCCAGTGGGGAAACTGAATAGAGGGGCTGAAAGTTACAATGTAGATAGAAAAGAAGAACAAAAATTACAGAATACCCGAGTAAATTCGAGGATACACGGTTCCTCCCCTCTCAGTCCTCACTTAGTTCCTTTTCTGCCTCTCTACTAGCTTACAGACCACTATATAGCGTTGCACCCTTCCCTCTCCCTGCCATTCTCTTCTTTTGAATTTACGCAGGACTCCCATCACACCTTCCATGCTTTCTGAGGAGTCACGCGGAAGCTCAACATGTCATGCAATCCGACTCTCCTTCAGTGCACGTTGGCCAACGCTCACCCACCCGTGTGGTGTGGGGTTAGTTACTCCTATTTACCGGATCCTCATGACTGATGCAGGGTTCTGATACCCTGCTTTTCCTGAACCGCCTCCTAACATACACCTAGGGGTCGTATCAATACTCCCCCCAGAAGTTTCACCTTGTCCTCAAGGTGAAAGGTTGGGAATTGATTTTGGATGTGGGACATCAGCTCCCACGAATTTTCACAGGCGGGAAGATCCTTCCATTGTATGAGGACCTCTTGATGACTAGCGTTATTGGTGCGGACAGCCGTGACAGCCTCTGGTATCACCTGTAATTCCATGTCTTAGGAGAGAAAAGGAGGCAATGGTTGACTGGTTTCTGAAGCCGCGACGGATTTTTTTTAAGAGTGATACATGGAAGGTAGGATGAATGCGGCTCCCTTCCGGTAGCTTAATGGTATAGGCGACTTGGCCCACTTTGGCGAGTACCTCATACGGACCATAGTAGCGTGGGCTTAGCTTTTGATTGATTCGTTGAGCCAGGGAACGTAGTTTGTATGGCTGAATTTTGAGGAAAACCAAGTCCCCTGGTTGATAGGCTACTTCCCGCCTATGCTTATCAGCTTGCAACTTCATACGGTTTTGTGCCTGCGTGAGATTATCCTTGAGAGTAGCTAACATCTGATCCCTTTCAGTTAGCAGTTGATTAACTTCTTCCACGGCTGATGGGTTGGATGGTCCTTTAAGTATAGTAGGTGGGTTTGTGCCATATAAGGCCTTGAAGGGAGTAAGTTTGGTGGAATTGTGGTAATTGGTGTTATACCAAAATTCTGCCCAGCTGAGCCATTTAGGCCTATTGTTTGGGCTTGGTGCCTGTGATGCATCTGAGATAAGTTTCCAAACATCGGTTGACCACCTCGGTCTGCCCATCCGACTGAGGGTGGTATGCTGAGGTAAACTTGAGCTTAGTTCCCATTTGCTTGAACAATTCAGTCCAGAAGTGACTGATAAACAGTCTGTCCCTGTCGGTGATGATGGATGCTGGGATGCCATGCAGCCTGACGATGTCTTTGATAAAGATATCAGCGACCTCCTTAGCTGTGTAGTGGTGACAAAGGGTCGTAAAGTGGGCATATTTGGTAAGTCTATCGACCACCACTAAAATGGTATCGACCCCGTGAGCTCTCGGTAGGCCACCTATGAAGTCCATTGATATATCGGACCAGGTATGAGCGGGGATCGGTAATGGTTGCAGCAACCCTGCGGGTGATAACGTTTGGTATTTATTTCTTTGACATACTTCACATGCAGCTACGTATTGCTGGATATTCTTCTTCATAACCTCCCAGTACACCAATGCTGAAATGCGCTTAAAGGTCTTGAAAAAACCAGAGTGGCCTCCTACTGCAGTGTCGTGGAATTCCTTGAGAATGAGGGCAGTCGTTGGGGATGTCTTGGGCAGGACCAAACGATCCTTATACAGTAGCTGGTCACCCCTGAGTTGATAACCTGGATGAGAGTCGGGTTGCAGTAGTAATTCCTGCATTACTCGACTTAATTTGGGGTCGGCCCGAACTTCTTCAGCCAAATTGTCCAACCCTTGAAAGTGAACTATGGATATAGCTCCAAATTGCATACGCCGAGATAAAGAATCTGCAGCTTATTGTCAACACCCGGTTTGTAGTGGATTTCGAAGTCAAAACCAATAAGCTTAGAAATCCACTTGTATTGATCTTCTCCCATTAGCTTCTGATCTGTAAGGAATCGGAGACTCTGCTAGTCTGTGTGGATGATGAAGTGTCTGCCCATCAGATAGTATCGCCACTTCTGTACTGCAAAAACTACTGCCATGAGCTCCCTTTCATAAACTGATTTGGCTTGAGCCCTCTCGGACAGTCCTTGGCTGATGTAGGCTAATGGTCGGCCTTCCTGCATTAGCACTGCTCCAATGCCTATGCTGGAGGCGTCTGTTTCGATTGTGAATGGTTTGGAGAAATCTGGGACTGCTAAGACTGGAATGCTGGTCATGGCCGATTTTAACTGCTCAAAAGCCAATTGTGCCTCCATTCCCCAAGAAAAATTATCCTTCTTGAGTAGGTTCGTCAATGGCTTAGCAATCTTTCCATATCCTTGGACAAATTTGCGGTAGTAGCCTGTGAGACCCAGAAAACCTCGGAGACCCTTCTAATCTTTGGGAATCGGCCAGGACTGCATTGCTTCTACCTTTTTGGGGTCAGCTGCTACCCCATCCTGTGAAATGTAGTGGCCCAAGTATTCAATATGATGTTGCCCAAAGGCATATTTCTTCTTGTTCACGTACAGTTGTTGATGACGTAGCTGTTGCAGCACAAGCTGAAGGTGCTGCAGGTGAGACTGTTGGTCCTTGCTATATATGAGGATGTCATCAAAAAATACCAGCACAAACTTCCTTAAGAACGGCCTTAACACTTCATTCATAAGTGATTGAAAAGTAGAGGAAGCATTGGTCAAACCAAATGGCATGACCAGAAATTCATAGTGGCCGATGTGAGTTCTGAAGGCAGTTTTTGGGATGTCTGCTGTGCTCATCCGTATTTGATGATATCCAGATTTAAGATCCAGTTTGGAGAACATCGTTGCGCCCCCTAGTTCGTCCAGTAATTCATCTATAACTGGGATAGGAAACTTTATCTGGAATAGTGATCTTATTGAGTGCCCTGTAATCCACGCAAAAACGCCAGCTGCCATCCTTCTTTCTCACCAGTATAACAGGACTGGAGTGTGGACTGCTGCTAGTCCTGATGATCCAGCTGTTAGCATCTCCTCCACAATCTTTTCCAATTCGTTTTTCTGGTAATGCGGATACCGATAAGGTCTCAGATTTGGAACTTGGGCTCCTTCTCGTAGGGTGATAGCATGATCTTGTTGTCTGGCTGGTTGTAAGCCCTGTGGGTTTACTAAATACGTCCTCGAATGCTGCCAATACCGTATGTAATTCTACCCAATCCGGGTTGCCCATTTCTTGTTCATCTGTAACCATTTTGTATTCTACAATATATCCTTCTCCGGAGTCCTGAAGGACTTTCATCATGGTTTTTAGGGATGCTGATGCTTTGCAGAGGGAGGGTTCCCCCCTGATTGTGATTAATTCGTGAGCCACATCCACCTTCAGAGTAAGATCTCTAAAGTTGGCTCGAATTTCACCAAGACTTTTCCAACCAGTCCATCCCTAAAACTACATCTGCACCTCCTAACTCGAACAGATAGAAGTCCTGAACCACCTCCACTCCTTGCATGCGCAGGGCTACTCCTCGGCATACCCCTTTACTTCTTATTTTATGTCCATCCCCTACCTCCACCAAATATTCTGGGGTGTCAGATATCGGTAGTTGCAGCTTTCTGGACTATCCTTTTAGCAATAAAATTATTGGAGGCTCCGCAGTCTATTAGGATCACCAACCTTTCTCCTTTTATCTACCCCCACAGCTTAAGGGATTTCTTAGAAGTCATCCCCATTATGCTGTGCATGGACAGTTGTAGCTCCCGGCTGGTTTCCTCCACTTGCTCCAGTTCCCTGTTCTCCTGCATTGCTTCCTCTTCGGGTGTTTCAATCAGCAAAACGTGAAACTGCTTGTTTTTGCACACATGCTCCCGGCTGTACTTCTCATCACATCTGAAGCAGAGCCCCTTCCTCATCCTCTCCTGGTACTCTTCATCCAACAACCACCTGGATTCCTTCTTTCGGTGGGTTCCTGATGCACCCTCCGCAGCTTTATTTCCTATGTTTGTGGTCAGGGTTAGAGCCTTAGTTGGGATGCTTGCTCCTCCTTTCTGTATTTCGTTATTGTATTTTCCACCAACATCTGTTGGTTTAGAGGATTGGGCAGCTTTGTAGTTCCAGCCGGACGTTTTGCCAGCTGTTGTATTAAGCTTCCCACACGTCCGGTTCTTATCCTCAATCAACAACGCTTGATCCATTAGATCAGTTAATGAATCTAATCGATGCAGTTTTCAATTCTGTTCTTATTTCTTCCTTCAATCCGTTCAAAAATACTCCTCTTAAGATGTTTTCATCAGCATGTCGCAATGGTCCTAGAGATTAATTCAAAATTTTCTCTGAATTCTCCCACTGATCCCGTCTGACGTAGTCCCAGAAGTATCTCTAATGGATTCCCCGCCAAACTCGGTTGGAATCGCCGCAGAAGAGCTTCTCTGAACCTGGCCCATGTGATTTCCACCGTACGTGCCTCCCACGATTGGAACCAATTCAGAGCTCTGCCTTCCAGAGCCAGAATTATGGCCTGGACTTTCTCTCTATCAGGAATAGAGTTGATAAGGAAATACCTCTCCACTCTATTTTAACCACCCGTAGGTGTCTTCTCTGGAGAAGAGCGGTAATTCCATTCTCCTTCATCTGTCTCCCTGGTACATGCCTCTGGGAGTGCCATAACTCTATTCTACCTCTCCTTCATCATCAGAATTAATCTCGGTTCTCCTCCGTGTAGTGTCTGGAGACTTTCCTTGAATGAGTCTCATCATCTCCTGTTGCATTACTTCATTCTGTCTCTCTCGTATCTCCCTAGCCTGCCGATCTTCTGCTGCCCTCTCCTCCATTGAAGGACTTCTTCCCTCCAACCTTCCATCGAACTCATGTTGCGTTCCAAAGCTTCTAGTCTGGCCTCCATGCGTGTGTGAACCATAGCACAACTCCCAGATCGGGAGCTCTGATACCAGTTGATAAGACTGGACCAGAACTCTAGATTTTGATGAATGAACAACTGTGTATCTCCTCTGCTACTCAATTTCCAGTGGGGAAACTGAATAGAGGGGCTGAAAGTTACAATGTAGATAGAAAAGAAAAAGAAAAATTACAGAATACCCGAGTAAATTCGAGGATACCCGGTTCATCCCTCTCAGTCCTCACTTAGTTTCTTTTCTGCCTCTCTACTAGCTTACAGACCACTATATAGCGTTGCACCCTTCCCTCTCCCGCCATTCTCTTCTTTTGAATTTATGCAGGACTCCCATCACACCTTCCATGCTTTCTGAGGAGTCACGCGGAAGCTCAACATGTCATGCAATCCGACTCTCCTTCAGTGCACGTTGGCCAACGCTCACCCACCCGTGTGGTGGGTTAGTTACTCCTTTTTACCGGATCCTCATGACTGATGCAGGGTTCTGATACCCTACTTTTCCTGAACCGCCTCCTAACATACACCCTAGGGGTCGTATCAGGCACATTCTGTTCTTCTCCACTCAGAATCTTTGTGTTGTTTTTTCTCCATCTCTTTTTATTTTTATAGCAGAAGAAAGTTGATTAAATGCGGGGAAGAGGATGTACAAGAGCAGATGTGCTATTCTCCTGAGGAATCATAATAAAAGAAATACGGAAAACTAAATTGAATACATCCAAACAATAAGGCCCTCCAGTTCTTGTAAATATCCATGATAATGAAAACCCCCTTTCAGAACACTATTACTGGAAACCCTTGAGATGCCAAAATAGCGAGGTCAAGGGGTTGCTTATTTTTCTTGAATTTGAATTTTATATGAAGTTAAGAAAATAAGGGTGAAGTGTGACGGGTTTATTGGTGTATATGCAGTGCAGTGTAATAAATAATCTTTTATTATATTTAGTATATTTTGCATGTTACAAAGTTCATGAAGTCATCTTAATAGTAAAAGAACTAGTAAAATGGGAGGGTAGATGATGGGGGCATTGGCAATAGTGATGTGGGCTGATAATGGCGGAAATGATGAACACAAAGGCTTTAGAAATCCAAAAACAGCAAAATTCAGCTTCCAGTAGAAACATACTTGGAAAAGTGAAAGAGCAGATTAGAACATAGCTTATAAAAAATGAAATAAAAAAGGACATTAAAGTGCAGGCATACTTATAATTTGCTTTTAAAATTAATTTTTTTAAGATATAAGGCTGCATAGATTTGACCTTTTCAGACCCCACAATAGTAGGAGCCTGGTGCACTGGGCCACCCTTTTTATTGTACTTAAACAAGTAAGCAACAATGGAGCATCTGAGGCTTTTAAAGAATTTATATTGGTGAATTTTTTATTGTAGAAGGTAAAATACATTTTGCTGTACTGTGGTTGTGCCTCTCGCCTTTTTATAATGTAGTATTACTCAATGAAATAGAGGTGGAAAAGAAATGGTAAAATACCTTCAGATCTATGACCTTGAAGCTGTGTATAATTATTTTTCTGGATTGTGTAATAATACAACAAAATTATGCATAAGTTCAAAAATGTGACTTAAAGCAAGAGACCTTGTTTGGAGACAAATGATTGTGACAAGGAGGAAACTGGTATAAGGGAAGGAGGAAGAGGGAGGGGTGCTTTCAGAGTTTTTTGAATCACCGTGGAGTTCTTCTATATAAACTTTTATTTAAAGATATCTTATTTTTGTAAGAAACTGAGTGAATGTAAATTGCTAGGGCAAAGGGTCTGTGTCAATAATGCAATGTGTGAATTTGATTGTAAACTGTTTTTGAGGACGATGATTTTTCTGTCAGTATTCTATGCACAGAGTGTGGACTAACTATCTCTGTTTCTTTCTCCCTCTCTGATATGCAGAAATATCAACCGTATTCCACAGACCCCAATTTAAGTGGTGCCCTTGCATCAGTACTTTGGGAACTCAATCTTTTGTCCAAGCATTATCATCCAGCTATATCAACAATGGCCTCAGGCATTTCAAGCATGAATACTGCTCATAACCAAGTCGTACTCACCCGTGCCTCTCCTCAACAAGCTTTTAAGGAATTGTCGCTTGAGCAGGAATTATGTTTTCCACAAAGTGGCAATATAAAATTGAATAACAAGAGAAAGAGAGCAAATGGGACTACATCTTCTTCCATTGGGTCTACAACAGTTGAGAGTTCATTTGATGAGGATGAGGTGAGAAGGAAACTTAGTTCTCATTTTATGCTTCTTCATGACATTAAGGAGAATGAAAGGTTGAGAAGTGAATTAGATAGGACTACACTATCCCTACAGCTATATGAACAATACAAGAAACAAAAGAAGCAACGATCAAAACCAAGCAAATGCTCTGCGATTGCTTAGTGATGTATATGGCCTGTAGGTCCCAAGAATTTTTCTGACTTCTATCTTCATTGTTTCCATGTTATCTATCTATTTTTCCATTTCTTGTTGCAGTCACTCTTCTATTTCCAGTGAAGATATTTCTCAACTGGCCAGTGTACTTTAAACCAATGTTGTTAAAATTAGATCAAGTAGTAAATCGGCGAGACTTCTGAATCAGGTTCAATATGTTCAACTGTTCAACTATTTAACCTGATTGATCAAATTGAATATTAAATATTAATTTTTTTCAAAATAAAAATTAATAACCAGCTAGTTGTATTAATGAAACCAGTTGGGATTAAGTGAAATAGAATTGACTCGGTGGTAAAGTCGTGGAAGTATCCTCTTCTTCTGTATTTTGGACCTTAGCTCCATGGAACAATATGCTAGTGCATAAACATGGAAGAATTGAAATCTTAGATCAAAACATTATGTATGGACTACCTAAACAAGAATTCTTGAAATAAACAACTAGAGCTATTACTCACTACATTAAAAAAGCTTTCATTAATGAAAGATGTAAATTCATTGAAAATAAAAAATACGTAAGCAAATTTGTTCGATTTTGTATAGTTTTGATCAGTTTAAAGTGATTTAATTATAAATTCAGTTATAAGGTTAAATTATAATTGATTAAATGTTCAATTCATAGTTGAATCAGTCGAATCATTTACTTTTTTCTAATTTTGATAATAATACTTTAAATGAGTTAACGTCATTTGAGTACATATCCGTACATGGATGTGTAGGAGACACATTTTCAATCCAAATAGAAGTGCTGCAAAAGAAACTTGAGCCTAAAATTTTTTTTTTTTTTATATGATTTGAGCCTAAAATTCTTTGGGAGTTTGGTATTGCATTTTCGTATATTCTTATACATTGTCTTTTTAAAATCGTTGGTGTTCTCTAGGTGCATTGAATTTTGTAAAAATGATTTTTTTTCTTTCTATCATAAATCGTTATCATTTTTTTAATGATATTACAATATCTACTTTGACAATACTAAAAGAAAAGCAAATGTTTTACATTTTCATGCACATTATGTCCCCTTTCAATTTTGTTAGGAAAGATACTTACCAATTTTTAGCCCTGTAGTATTTTTAAAGTATTCTCATCCGTAATTGCCACTTTCTGGTTCTACAGAAGTTGTCAAACTTCTAAAAGTCTAAAATAAACAAAAAAAAAAAAGTTGTCAAACTTCTAATTCTAACCTCTTGTTGCCATGGCAAAATAAAGAAAGAAGGAAAAGGTAATCATATCAACCTTTGAAAAACAAATTATTTCCATGGAAAGCCTTTTTCTCCCTTAAATCTGCATCTATATTGTGGATTTTGGGGGCGGGGGGGGGGGGGGAATTGTTTTTGTTTTCTAACTAGGGAGTGTGTTATTGTTTTGAGCTGGACAGCTTCAAGAATTGAATTTCCATTCATGGCAAAACATGACATCCCAACTAAGCTAGCATGTGCTCGTTGATATTGGCATAGTGCTGTAGAAAGAAAAGAAAGTGACAGTACAGAGACGAAACAGAGAGATTAAGCAACACAACTAGTTAATACCAAGTATCAAAATTGAAGTGCGAAACCAAACATCCACAAAACAATTTTTTTTTTTTTTACAGCACCAATTTAGGATGGAATTGTTGAAAAATCACATTGTGAAGTGGAATTGTGATCTTAAACTGTGAAAATGGGTCAAAACTTATGAGTTTTCTCATTTAGCTTTATATATATATAGCTTGTTTGTTTTGTTTGTAAGCAAATGCAAACGCATGTTTGCTCATTTTTATATGCACTCCAACGTTCGTTTTTCAAAAGTAATTCTTTGCTTTCTTTAAACACACCAATGGAATGTCACTTAGAAAGTGATTATTGAAGAAAGGTGAATGAAAGTTTAATGCATTGAAGAGAAAGTGATAATGAAAATGAACGAGATTAATTAGTATTTAATAATGATAAAAGATTAATGAAAGTTGAATGCATTGAAGAGAAAGTGATGACGGAAAATATATGTTAAAATGCAATAATTATATAAAAAATATTTCATTTTCGATGGTGGGTAAAACACATTTAAACATGTCCCTAGCTATAGCATTTCTTGTATAGAGTTTCACTTTTGAGTGAAAAGATTAATTAATAAATTATGATTAATGGATTCTCATTTAGAAGTGCACTTGAATGTTGCCTTTAATTCAAGGTTTTGACAGTTCAGCTTTTAGCATTGGCTATTACAATTTAAAATTTTAGATGAAGCCAACATGTGCCATGGCTCATTTCTAAGCTACCTTTGAGATAAATGTTGTCACACTTGACTTCCATGATAGGAATGGTTAATTTGTATCGTTCCTATGTTAGAGAACTCCCTTATTGCAAGACATATGCTTGATTCTCAAGACCATATATGGTTGCCACTCTGAATAAGTAATCGGTGATGGTAGTGATACTCTTGATTCTCAACTTTCTATAACCAAGACAATAAATATTTTAAAATAGAGTAAAGCGAATAGGGAAGATCGGTTGGGCTATTATTGGTTTTGAAACAAATGTGAAATTTTATTAGTAGTTTTTCATGACTCTAGATTTTATTTTCTTGAGAATTTGGTTGTATTATGAGATAATTGACAGGTGTTGTATATTTGGGAAATGTTTAATTTTCAGAGGAAAATCTGTCAAGTTTTATAAAGAAACGTTTTGAATTTATATTCACATGTTAACTTTGCCTTTGTGAAGATTTAGTATTTTAGGATTTTTATTATGTTAGGCTTGTCAGTTTAGTGCGGTCTTTAATACCCTGCGCACCTGTCATGGTACTTAGAATTAGTTATTACAATATATAGTTTGATAATCTCTCAAACCTATGTATTAATGTTAAGTGATCTAATGGTTTTAAATCACATGTGTATTGGGCTTGGGCTCAATAGCTATGTGTGCTAAACTATGGTGTAGAATTTGATAACTTAGGGCTCGTAATGAACGGAAACTATTTTTGCTACTTTATGTATATATAGATTATTATGAGGCCAAGATAGAGCTGTCATTGAATTGCCTCATCACGGGTTAAAGAAAAAATGGGTCACACCGGGTTAGCTCACTTTTGACAAGGGATGACAGAATGCCAACCTAACTCATTTTATGTCACAACCCAAACTGGGGACCATGACCGGCGTATAAGATAGATTATTCAACTTAACAAGCCTAGCAAAACAAACAATCATAACATATCAAATATATAATTTCTATAAAAAAATTGGCAGAGTCTCCCTTAAAAGTTGAACATTCCAAAAGATACAATATCTTGCCCAATCCAACATACCCACATATATAGATTTCTAATATCCAAAACATCTACGCAATGCACAACAGGCTATATATATATATATATATATATATATATGAAGCATATTTAATGAGAGAGTGTATATTGTGAGAGGTAAGAGGAGTGAATTTTGACAATTGAATTTTTCATGAATGATAAAAATTAAAACAAAAAGTCATGTGATTTTTTCAAGTAATCATATGAACTTTAAATAAGATATAATCATAACTATTTATGCATAATTTAATAGTTAGGATTTACTTTTCTCACCTCTCATGATAAAAAATGATCTCACTTGATATATCTATATATATATATATAAGCTAATCTTGCCTGAAGGCAATGGAACACATCTAAAGTTTCATCATAGATATGAAAGAACCAAATAAATACAATGACATGTAACAAAAGGATGTGCCTATATGATCGAGATTTTGAGTTGTCCAATATCGAACTCTTAAACAATTGGAGAACCTGGACTCAGAGCAGGATTGCTGTCTAAAAAATGTTAGAACAGCGAGTGAGTCACAAGACTCAATGAAAATATAGGTTATAACAATCTAAGGAACAAGTAAAAGCTTAAACATAAGTTGTTTTTGTATACAAAACTTAAAATAAACGTAACACTCCAAGTATAGTAGCACACTTTCAACATTATAATAAGATACGTCAAGCATCTATCAACATAAACATTCAGCATTTATAACTAGATTTCATGAATATCCAAAATTTATCATAGTAAATAAGAAGAGAGGTCTCAAATTCAAATTGATATATGCCCACCCACTTAGGGTCTAAACATAAACGACCATGTGAATTTGACGACGGCTAACGCCATCCCCATTAGCTAGGGCCACAAGATTGAGTGCATTGGCCTTACATGCTGGGATAGCATCACTCCTGTTAGTTAAGGTGTCAATACCTAGTGCCCCAAAACTAACACCTATTGCTGTCAATTACAAGATTCTTCCCAATAAATCATACTTTTCATAGTCAAAATATACAAATAATTTTTTTATATCTCATTTACCAATAATCATTCCACAAGAATTTTTCATATATATAATTCATTATCAATTTTACATCTCAAGGTCAATATCAAGTAGAGGAGAAGTCATTTTCTAAAATATTTCACGTTAAGAAAATTTCCCAAAAGTGCTTGTCCCAAGAATTTTCCACACATAATTAACATGGACATGAGTTTCTAAGGTATTTCTCATAAAAATACTCATATAAGCTTGCAAAAAGATTCATAGTAACATGATCAATTACATTTATAAATTCTTAAGTGTATAACATTCGAAATCAACATGTAGAAAATATATCCAAGGCTGAAAAACTAAGTTATAAAGTATATTATATACTCACAACACAAGTCAAACCAAAAAGGGTCCAAGTCTACAATGTCGTGACATCATCGGAAGTGATAAAATGATCTTTCAAGGAATCTGTAATCACAAATAAGGTTCCTATACTAAGAATCACTAGTTAGAATATTAGGATAATCAAATGTAACTTCTATTCAAGAAAGCCCTAATCATACCCTAGGTTCTAACACTAATATTATCAAATCCAAGTACCCATCGCATAATCTAATTATATACACAAAGGAGGTGGTGTCGTGAGCCTTAAGATTATTTTTAAAAGCCAAGAAAATGGAAAGGAGTGAGTGGGTAGCTCGAGTCTTCCTAAACCACAGTTACAATACCTGAAAAATGCAACTCATACCCAATCTCACAGAAGGAATGAATCAGCCATGTCAACAACATAAAGTCAATGAGTCAACAACATAAAGAACAAGAGAAGACAAAGGAGAGATGATGACTGGGATAAGAAGGAGCTCGACAAGGGCTAGAAACGTTGACAGGAAGCTTCTAGAGTGGGGAAGGGTCGAAATATTTAAAGGCCAAGCTTATTTAGGAAGCCATCTCACCACTTACTTATTTACATCTCACCACTTATTTGCATTAAGTTAATATCCTTATTTATTTTACTATCAATTAACTTTAAAATATAAATGTAAATAAGGAAATACCCTCATTTGGATTTAAATAAAATATCAAAAAAGTCAAAATCCTTAATAATAAAAAGTCAAAACTAAAGCTTTAGCTTAAATTTACGAAAATCCTAACTTTTTAAACTTCTTGTCTTTAAAACGAATGAGTTAAAAGTTCTCAAAAATTCATTGAAAATCAATCTTTGATTTTATAATGTTTAAGGATCAATTATCGAGAGTTTTGGTTTCAAGAAAATATGTATTTTATATAGCTCTCTACATAGGTGTCTGTTCCAAATTTAGAAAAATTTCAAGACGTGAAATGACAGGCAATCACTAATTATGTTTAGATGGTTTCGAATATACTTTAACAAGATGTGTTTAACTTATTGAAGCTCACAAATGAAATAAAGTGGTTCAGAAAGTCAATTTTAAGAGTTTAAGTAACATAAAAGAAATTGCATATAGCCCAAAAATTCCTATACGAGACCAGGATATTACACTTTAGGTGAGTTGGTGGGTTAAAAAGGTTTAATTACTCACCAAAAATTAAAAGAAAATAAATTAAATATAAAATTTCATAAAAAATATTTGTTAATAATGACTAAACTCAGTTCCTAATTGTCATAAACATCTTCTTAACATGACTAAGAATTCTTGAATTGAAATTTTAATAAGCTTAATTTTCAAGTGTCATAAACATCATTAAAAATAAGACTAAGATTCATTAAATTTACAATTTTAATAGACTCAATTCTCAAAGTGAGCCAACCCGAATCACCACATAGTCTAGAGGTACGCAATATTTAATTGCCTATTTGATTTCTATTAGTGTTCCAATTTCTAGTATAATCAGATTGTATAAAATTTAGCAGCCCGCTTTAGAGATCATTGTGACAACACCCTTTTTGTTCAAGGATGCACTGTTTGTAGGAACATTTTCATAAAAAAATAAGAAAGGCAAATGGTTGGTTACGTAGCCTAACAGCTATAAGTAATTAAAAACTTTAAGGATTTGTAAATGGCCATTAGTATTAAGGCCATTGGTTACGGTTTTATATGATAATTATGTAGTCCTTTATATGTGATTTAGTTGTTATAATGCATTAAACACTTTAAAGAGACTAATGTTGACAAATTGACAACTTTTAGAATATACATATATATATATGTATGTGTGTGTGTGTGTGTTACATGCACTTGGTAAATGTGTGTGTAAAATATAAGTATATTATAGTGTGTTGTATGCAGTAATATTTGGGTACAGAAAATGAGTTGGTAGAAGAGAGTATTATTTTCTCCTTTGTTCAGAAGTAGGGATATGAATAATATAGTTACTGGACTGTTACATTTTAGAGGCAATGCGCTATAATTCACTACACCTAAATACCTTTAGAGTTTCTATGGTAACATGAGTTATCTTAAATAGAACAAGATACTTGTGCTTCAGCCTAATACCATGCTCAATATCTAATTGGTATATTATCCCTATTTTTCATGTTTTGTTCTTGTCTTGCAGGTTTTAAGTTCTAAGCTTTAAGGATTGGTCAAACATTGACATTTGGCTTTTGATTTAGTGAAGTTTATTATGATATTGTGAGTTATCAAGATGATGTTCAAATTTCACATTGTTGTTTACTACATGTATGATATTGAGAACATTTTATTCTACTAGTTTTTACCCAAGGGAACAACAATGTTGGGCATTGTCACAAATCCAATGACAGAAAGGGAGGGCTTGATTTCGTCCAAGAAAGCTCCCATTGAGCATTACAAGGATAATAACCGAAGGTTCATTTTGAAGGAAGTTATACTGAAGAAGTTTCAAACTCTTAAAGCTATGTTTGTATGGAGGATTTGGGATGGAAAATGAAGGGAGGAGGAGGTTAAACATATGTCTCCCTCTTGTTTGGATGTTCTAAAAAATAAGGGAAAAAAAATAAGGATGTTTAAGTAATAATCCAAAATAATCTTTTATTAAGTTTTATGAACATTTTAAAGTTCTTCTAATTTGTAAAATTTTTTTTCTAATTTATAAAATTTTAAAGGATTTAAAACATTTAAACAAGGGAAAAGGAACTTATATTAACCTTCTATTTTCCTTTCTTACATTTTCTTTTATTTTTTAAAATTCCTTTCCTTCCCTTTTCTTCTGTTTCAAACTCCCAAACATAACCGAAAGTATGTTTGGAAAGGAAGGGAAGGGAGGGGAGGTGTGATTTTTTATTTTTAAATTTGAAAAATTATAAAATTTTTATACAGATAAATAAGGAATAATTGAAATGTTACACGATAATATCTTATTTTACTACCTCATTTTAAATCATTTTCAAACAAGGAAAATATTTACCTAAAATGAAAAATTTCTCCTCCCATACCATCTATAAATTCCTTCATATGAATATATTAGAAATTACTCTGGTATTCAATCTTTTCTTGGATATCAGTATCCTAATTAGTTGTCAAACATTTATTAGTTGTTGATTTCACTTTATGGAGTTCAAGCATTTATTGTAGGAAATAACAATAAATACATATTTAATAAATCATATATCTAGGGTACCAATACTCTATAAAAAAAACAAGGGTACCATAGTAACACTCTAACTAATAAATTTATTTGTTTAAACGGTAATCATGGGTTGTGCTACGTTACCCTAGTTTTTTTATAGGGTACCAATATCCTTGATCTTGATGAGTTATGAGGAATTTATTAGTTGTTTGTTATTACAATAAATACTTGAATTTCATAAAGTCTAACCAGCAATCACTAAATACTTCACAACTAATTAGGGTATTGGTATGCTAGAAAAAAAAAATACGAAAACCTCATAGTAATCCCTAATAACCATTGTTAGTGTATATGGGAGACAATAATTGCTCATATAACTGACACGATAAATAATGAGTGATATGATGTAATAAATTTATCATACAATATCTGTACCTAAAAATCTCTCATCACAATATTGTGCTAGATAGATTGACATAAATGCAAGGTAGCTAAGAAAAAAATATTTATTATGATAAAAATGACGTTTGATTAAGAATGGAAAATATTACATAACATTTTGAAGAAAATATTTGTCAAAATGAGTTAACACATGTATTAACTCTTATATGAATGAGTGACCTCTACCATTTTATTCTATTAAAGGAAAATAGTAAATAGTCACAATTCTTATGACATAATGCTTGTTAAAATAAGTATGCTTATTAACTCTCGAATAGATTAATAGTCCTAGCACTTTTTCTCATCGAAGAATCTTGCTAAATTTTGTTTAAAGGATCTACTCTAATATATCCATCCTTTTTGTTTGTGTATTGGTACCTAAACTGATTTGTTAAATATTTATTAGTTATTAATATTATTTTTTAGACTTTAAATTTTTATTGTAAAAAAATAATAATTAATAAATATTTAACAAATTATTTTAAATATCGATACCTTATAAAAGGAAAAAAACCCAGAGTATCATTAAGAAATTTTGTTAAATTTATAACACTAATCATTAATATTAAGTTTGAAATGCGTGGCAAAATTATTAGGGTCAAAAACCCCATGCCGTGCCGTCCAGGTCATCTGTTGTTATTTGATTATTATTGTTACCAATATATAAATATAAATTGGATCCCTTACAGGTGTCAATTATGAATTCCTATATGATGATGCCATTAATTTTTCCAAAAAAACAAAAACAAAAGAAATTTCTCCGGAAAGTAAGCTAACAGCACATGTTAAATTCAAAAGAAAAATGCTTAATCATAAGCAATCAACTAACGTATTAGATAAATAATTTTTTTTATATCTGTAACTAAAATATCTTTATAGGCATTATTGAGAGCACAGTTCACTTATCATCATACTGAAAATATATTGGTTATTAGACAAATAATCTATATAAATATTGATTCAAATAAAATTTTTTAAATAAGATCTATTAGTATAAGCATAGTTTAAAATAAATTAAATAAAATTTAGATAAATATTTTGAGAAGCGCTTAGATAAAAAAAATATGAGTTTTTAAATTGTGATAATTCATTAAAGTAAATATAAGTAAAAAAATCATAAATGTAAAGTTTTAATTATAAATCAAATATTTTATAAAATCATAAATTTTATAAGTTTTAATTTTTAACATAAAACAGCTTAAAATTACTTATACAAATTTAAAAAATAATTTTAATAAAATAATCTAAATAAACATTAAATATTTAATAAATATATATTGTAAGAAGCAAAACTTAAATAAATTACAAACAGTGAGTTGCTAGGTATCCTAAATTTTAATATACTAATATTATTAATAAGTTATTAAATATTTATTAATTATTAATTTTTATAATAATTATTTGAAGTCTATAAAATATAATTAATAATTTATATATTATGATATTAATATCGCTTACGGCCCTGAAAAGATTAATCTCATAAAATAGTTTAAATAATTTGAACTCTGTAAAAATATTTTTAATTCATACTAAACAAAAATTATAATAAAAAAATTTGATTCAATGATGATAAAATCTCTTAATAGTCATGTTAATATTTAGTAAAAAAATTAAATTATAATAGAAATATTTAATATTATAAAAACTTAAAATATATTTACTGTTTTATTTATTTAATAATTAAAAATTTTATTAAATTAATTATTTAAGAGGATATATAAATTTTTATTTTAATAAGCTTTTTCAAACGACAGCGCCCAATGACACAGGTAATTAGCTCGGCGGGAATTTACCGTTATCGGTTGGGTCCCCCGAGTCATGAGATGGGATGGGACAAATCACAAGACGGCAAGTCTCCGTTTTTTTAACGGCAGAAAGTTGCAGTCTATTCAAGGCCACCCTGTGACCCAGTCTTGCTTTCAACATCACACGCTCTCAAGGTCAACTCCACATCACAGAACCCAACATCATCAAGTTTCAAACTTTTCTTTCCCTTTCTCAGCTCCCATTTGAACGTTCAAAACACCCAATTTTTTTTTTCTTTTTTTTCAATTCATTTATTGTTATCCTCCTTTGCCTTTTCTGTTTCTCTGAGTTGGGGTTTCCAAAATTTTCTCTTCAACCCAAGTCCAAAATCCAACACCGTCAAGTTTCAAACTTGTCCTTCCCTTACTCAGCTCCCATTTGAACGTTCAAAACACCCTTTTTTTTTCTTTTTTTTTTTTTCAATTCCTTTGTTGTTATCCTTCTTTGCCCTTTTCTGTTTCTCTGAATTGGGGTTTCCAAAACTTTCTTTTCAACCCAAATCCCATAGGCTATAACCCAACGCCACCAAGTTTCAACCTTTTCTTTCCCTTTCTCAGCTCCCATTTGAACGGTCAAAACCCCCCAATTTTGTCTTTTTTCAATTTCTTTGTTGTTATCTTCCTTTGCCTTTTCTGTTTCTCTGAACTGGGGTTTACAAAAATTTTCTCTTCAACCCAATGGAACCCAGATTCGGGTTTCTTGTTTCGATGCTGTTCCTCTTGCTTTTGGGTTCATTTCTTTACAGTGCAGAATCCCTGTGTAGCCAGGGTTGTCCACTGGCTCTAGGCTCCTACTATTTTTGGCCAGGTGCCAACCTCACATATGTTTATCAGATTATGAAATCCCAGGTTCTTACATCTCCCGATGATATTGTCAGCTACAACAAAGACGTAATACCCAACAAAGACAGTGTTCAATCCTTCATCAGGGTCAACGTTCCATTCCCATGTGACTGCATCAATGGTGAATTCCTGGGTCACACGTTTCAGTACGATGTTAACACAGGTGACACCTATTCGTTCGTTGCTGGGACCAACTATGCCAATTTGACCACCGTTGACTGGTTGAGGCACTTCAATAGCTATCCACCCGATCGGATTCCTGACACTGGCACGCTTAACGTCACGATTAACTGTTCCTGTGGGAACAGCCAAGTCTCCAATTATGGCCTCTTCATCACGTACCCACTTAGGCCTGGGGAAACTTTGGGGTCGGTGGCAAGAAATATGACACTTGACGCAGGGTTGCTGCAGAGGTACAATCCCACTGTGAATTTCAACCAAGGGAGTGGCCTGGTTTATATTCCGGGCAAAGGTACATTCTGATTTTGATGCGGTGGTTGTGGTCTTCTTCTATGAATTCATTGGTATTCTGTACTTGGTTGTTAGATTAGTTTTCCGTGGGCTAAAGGGTGTTTGTAACTTGGTTTTATTTTATTTATTTTCAAGGATTTGAATATTGAACTCAACTTGTTTAGGTGCTAATTTGCATGCTCTATTATATCATGTCCTGATTGTGTTATTATTTGTTCTCCCCGAGTTGTAACTAAATAAATATTGAAGGATGGGATAAGGATGATGTGCTACTAGTGTATAGATGAGCAAATGGTGTCTAATTTTGATTCCCAAAGCCTTTAGGAGCAAGCTGCGATGTTTCTATTCTCTCTTTTTACTTATCCTTGGAAGTCCAAATAAAATCAGTTGTCATCTTACTTCCTATTTAAGTAAGGTTTGTAATTGTGATTTCATCTGACAACTTTAATGAAGCATCTAATACTAAAATAGTGACCATTTCTGGTTAATGCTGCCTGCAAGTGCCTTACATAATTAAAATACATTCAAGTATACGGACTGCTAACAAACATCACGTGTATAGCTGTATCTTTAAACTTATTCATAGGTATTACAAATTTCAATATACTTGTCTTAATTCTTTCTTTCGTTTTCCAGATCAAAATGGTAGCTATGTGTTTCTGGGGTCCAGGTAAATTTTGTTACGCTACTTTATATGCTATCTGCATAAATGGTTGCATTATTTTTCATCCTCCAATAAATCAACTAATGTCAATGACTACCTTTTCCTTTTCTTCTGCAGTTCAGGAGGTTTGACTTTCTCTCTTCTCAGAAAGTTGGTTATGTGATGTGTCTCCTCTTCAGTTTGATATTCATATTAGACACATGGTCAGCATATTCTAAAAGTAAAAGGGTAATTCTACTTTGAGCTCATAGTATGCTTCTATATAAGCAGGTCTTGCTGGTGGAGCTATTGCTGGAATATCTGTTGGAGTAGTGGCCGGGCTTCTGTTATTGGCATTTTCTGTATATGTTGTATATTTCCAGAAGAAGAAGAGAGAGAAGGTGGAATTACTCACACAAGATTCCAAAGCGCTCTTTGCTCAAGATGGGAAGGGTATATTTAGTTTTACTTATATTCCTTTCAACACCTACCCTCACCCTTCAGATGTGGGTGAATAATACAGTGCTGCAAAGTATACCTAATTTAAAAGCTCTCCTGTAACTTATTTTACATATAAAATGGAACTCAAATAACTAGGTCACATATCCCAGTCTCTAATTAACAATCCAAGCGGAAAAAATTTACTGTTTGATGCTGTTACCAATTTCCTTTTACTTAGAAGTTAGAAGGTTCTCGCTCCTAATTCATGTTGGCATCAGTGTTGTTGATTTTGTTCCTAGAAAATAGTTTGTGACAAGACAGAAAAATCATAGACTGAGAAAGAAACCAGAATAGATTTATAATGCAGTTTAACCAGCCTGTGCATCCATTTAAATGAGTTTGTGTGCTATTCTTGTTCTATATGGTTTCCTTTTGAATTTTGAAACAAATCCTGTGATCCTCTGTTAGGCTGCCTATGTGTGCAGTGGGGACAGGATAGGGAATATTAGGAATTGTCAAGCTAATGGGTTGCAGCATAACAAGAATGCAGATGTGGCAGGGAGAGGAGGCTGAATGGGAGGAATATATGGGCAAGAGAGCCGGGGGGGGGGGGAGTGGAAGGACACGTTTGGAGTGAGAATTAAGTGGGAAGTTGTGGGCCTTGCAGACCCTCAAAGAGTTGCATTATCTTTTCTTCTGTCTTTTCTTTTCTTTTTCTTCGAGAGATTCCTTCTACAGACTTTCCTCTACTGATATCACTTCCATCTCAGTTGGGAAGAGCCAGAATTATACAGAGATTCAATAAACTAAGCTTTTCAGTTTTCTTGTTTCCTATCATCCTCTTGCTCTTACATGTTCTAAAAAATTAAAATAAAGTTCATGAATGGATACAACGATGCTTTTGGTGCTTCCTTTTTCAGATGGAGCTTCTCGTAATGCTGAATATGAAACTGCAACATCTGTTAGCCCTGCTCCTGTCATCACAGGCATAACAGTGGACAAATCGGTTGAGTTCTCATATGAAGAACTAGCGACTGCCACAAATGACTTTAGTATGGCTAACAGAATTGGTCGAGGTGGTTTTGGCTCTGTCTACTTTGCGGAGCTGAGGGGCGAGGTTAGTAATCACATTTACAGTTGTCTTTTATTGCAAGCATTCCTAAAGAAAAGTTTCATTGTGTTACTTTTTTGAGGAGTTTATCACTGTTGATGCATCTAGGTTTAGTATTTGACTGATTCTCAGTGAAATGAAAGTGACATGCTGAAATAGAAGACCGTAGTTTAACTGTATAAATACTATGTGACATACTACCGAATGTAGTAAAGCTATTGTGCAGTATAGCTAGAACACGAGATACAACTAAAGGAGAGACTGTATGCCTTGATAATCTATGATTGACCAATATTGGAGTCAGTAAATTTGTCTTGGCATACTGAGACGAAAGATGAGAAGATATGCTCTATGAAATGCATGGATGAATAAACTCAAAGAATGTCATTCTTCTAATTGTCAATTTTTTAACATTATTACTTGGTTATAGTGAAGATGCATTTTGTGGAAGTCAAGCTAAAAAATACTGGTGAGAATGGATTCAGAGCTTCTTCAAAATGGTTGTACGATGCTGTATTAGGATACCTGAACAGCCAAACTGGATGAGAAAACAGAATGCAATGCATAGAAACAGTTTGATCTATAGTTATCCTTACCTTTTCCCTTTTCTTTTCTCTGTTTTGCTAAGAAACTTCACCCTTGCTTACTTGAAAGTTGAGATTACTGCATAGTATTTACTATGTATTTCCTGTGCTTTTAACTACAGCAAAATGCAATTTTTTTGTTGAACTAACACTTATTGTAGCTTTACATATACTTGATAATGCTCTTATGATGGATAAAAGTGTGTTGTTCTTAATATGCATTCCATTTTGTTCTTTTTAGAATCCATATTCTCATTATATCAACCAAAAATTTTGCCCATGCAGAAAGCCGCAATCAAGAAGATGGATATGCAAGCATCAAAAGAATTTCTTGCTGAATTGAAAGTCCTGACACGTGTTCATCATCTGAACCTGGTTCTAATCCTTTGAAACTCAAAACATTTATAAGTATTGCTTTTATGTGCCAATTGAATTGCGTACCATGCAGGTGGAGATTTTTCTGAGAAGATTTTTAGTAATTTCAATAATGTTAGCATGGGCGTAGCCTTGGGGCATCAATTTAGTAATGCTAAGATTACAGTAGCATCAGGAATTTTATTAGAATCAAAGTTGGCAGATTGCTAATTGAAGATTGGTTGCGGTGAATGCTTTTGCTTTCTATTATCCTTTGTTTCTATTTTCTGTTTCATATAGGGAATTGATTTAGTTTCCTGTGCCTGTTCAATTTACATTCAATTTGAAGTTTTATAATCCTTAGCCTTACTCTTTTCCTTTGCCTCTTCCTTTTCCTTCTCTCTCATCTTTCCTTTTCTTTTTTAACTTTACCCCAGATCTTGCCTCAATTTTATATCTAGGGGCATCTCTTGATCATGTACACTATCCATTCTTTGTGTATAAATTTAATTTGATGATCCGATGCTCCCATTAGCTGAAAAGTGGGTTTTAGGTATCCATTGCAGACTTGGATGGGATAATGAGTCATAAATATCAGTTAATACTTAGAGGCACCATGAGGTTGTTGTCTAATTCAACGTATTTCTTTTATTCTTTTTATGGCTGAAACTGTCCGCTATTATCTGGCCGAACTATGTAACAAGAAGATGAATAATAGGTAGAATTATGAGGGAATGCTAAGATTCCGAGATCATTCAAGCTGCTAATCAAGGAATAGCAATATGTAGAAGCTACTCCGGTGATCAAGAGCTGAGAACCTAGAAAAATGATAGAAAGGAAGGAAATCAATTTTTTCATCCATGTGTGAATCTGTGATACACCCACTCTCCTTATAAGGAGGCATCTGAAATAACCAAATACAAAAAACAAAAAATGTAAAATGCAAAAACAGAAAATCCAGCTCAGCACCAATAACTAATTTCCTGTAACAAACTACTTTATATGAATTAAGAATTCAACTATCTCTATTACATGAGAATGATATTGTATTACTTTAGTACGAATAATACACAAGGAGAAAGGATTTGACATGTATCTAAATATTGCTGAAAGTTACCACATAGTGAAGCCACAGCCTTTCCATCTCATTCTGTCTCCCACTCTGCCTTGAAGAACATTTCAGACAAAACAGAAGGGTGCCCTTATATTTTGTTTATAGAACAAATTGTCAGTGTAGTCATCAGGGCTGAGGTATCAATGGATTGGCATGCAAATCTAAAAATGCTCTTAAAGATTGTACGCATGAGATGTTGTGACCAATATACAACGCTAAAAGTTTTTTCTTGTCAACAAAATTAACTTTGAAGTTACCAGCTTCTGACATATGTTGCTGGGAGAACTTCTGTCACAGCCTTAGTTATTCCTCTTTTATGTTTTGTGTATGTAATTGTGCACATGATGGCATTGGACTTGCTTCATATATACATACAAACTTACATCTTGTGTCAATGCCAAACTCTTAATGACCATGCAGGTGCGGTTGATTGGATATAGTATTGAGCGCTCTCTTTTCCTTGTTTATGAATTCATTGAGAATGGAGACTTAAGTCAACATCTGCGTGGTTCAGGTTAGATCAGCACATAGTTTAGTACTTATTTACTTATGATGTATTGTGATTGTCGTAAGTTAATAGTGAAGTCATAATGTTGCCAGAAAGAGACCCACTGCCATGGGCTACCCGGGTGCAAATTGCTTTGGATTCAGCCAGAGGTCTTGAATATATTCACGAGCATACAGTGCCTGTATATATTCATCGAGACATAAAGTCAGCAAATTTATTAATAGACAAAAATTTTCGGGGGAAGGTTGAATATGTTTGGAGATCTTATCTTCATTTTTATTTTTTGGATTACTATGGAAGCTCCTACAATAATCATATTTGCAGGTTGCAGATTTTGGATTGACCAAACTTACAGAAGTTGGAAGCTCATCACTTCCCACTGGTCGTCTTGTTGGAACATTTGGATACATGCCCCCAGAGTATGATAACTTCTGTTCTTTTAATATGAGAGCATTGCTAGTCATACTGGATGCCAAGTTCATGTGTCAGTTTTTTAATGAGAGAGAATGCAGCCATAGCAGTTGCCCAGTTGGCAAATATGTTATTGGCACCTTGCTCCCAAAAAATGGAAAATGCCATCTCTGAGTTGGCTACAATCTAAATGATGTTGTAGTTATTATGGAAATTTTTTACTGGATAATGTACCAAAACAGAATGCAAAATAATTTTTTGTTACGGTTAACTAATGTCTATATTTTCTTAACAGTCCCTCTGTCTTGAAATTGATGAATGCATGTTAAGACACAAACAAATACTTAACATGACCAAGAAGAGTCCTCTTTTAAGTAGAATAAAAATTGAACTAAAATCGTGAAGTTGACATTTTGGTGCTTATCCTGTGCTGACTGATTAAGTCTCTTGGCCTGTTCTGTTGGGGTATTAGGGTTTTGGTTCTTACAAGTGCACCTATTTTTGTTTATTTATTTACTTTTGAATAAATTTTATGCCTAAGATTTGATTTCATTGGAATTGATTTGAGGGAGAAGTTATTACTTCATTGGAATTCAGTTAAGTGAGAAGTTCACTTCTGTGTGCATTTTGGTTTGCTTGGTGATTACCTTGGTTTTGTCTGAAGGTATGCTCAATATGGTGATGTTTCTCCCAAAGTAGATGTGTATGCTTTTGGAGTTGTTCTTTACGAACTTATTTCGGCTAAGGAAGCTATTGTTAAGACAAGTGAATCTGTTGCTGACTCGCAGGGCCTCGTAGCTTTGGTGATTCTTGATTTCTCAACCCTAGGATTTGTTATTTGTAGTAATAATTGTTATTATTTTCAAGTCAACAATCTTCGTGCTTCTTCAGTGATCTAAATTATGGTATTAATTTCTTCTCATTTTATGTTATGTAATGCAGTTTGATGGAGTCCTTAATCAGCCTGATCCTACAGCAGATCTTTGCAAACTAGTGGATCCGAGGCTTGGGGATAGCTACCCTATTGATTCAGTTCGCAAGGTGAGAACATTTGTTAGAGTAAACCCTTTGAACTTTTGTTTTTTATGATTTCAACATTAGTCAAGATCTGTGGCCACTGTTTTGTCTTGCAGATGGCTCAACTAGCCAAAGCTTGCACACAGGACAATCCCCAACTGCGTCCGAGTATGAGATCCATTGTGGTTGCCCTCATGACACTTTCTTCAACTACTGATGAGTGGGATGTTGGCTCCTTCTATGAAAATCAAAATCTTGTAAATCGTATGTCAGGAAGATAAGGACGATACAGAAGCAAATATTCTGATTTTGCCATGAAACATTTTGGGTTCAATTCTGCCAACTTTAAGCAATTCTTGAAGCAAATGATGTTTGTAAAATGGATATAGCTAGGAGGAATTTGTACATTTTACTAGTCAGGACTCGCTAGAAAGGGTGGAGATACACATTTTTTTTATAATTTCAATCTGTGTACACAGCATATTAGTCATTGAGATGTATTTGTTAATTTTGTTTCTGCCAAGATACATTTATGCTCTTTAAGTTTGTGTACTAAATTCAATTTGAGGCCTCTTTTGTTGGTAAAATTTGTTCACGTGTTGTATGGGTGTTATCATTGCAAACAAAGTAAAAAGTATTGCTAATTACATACCATTTGCAGGGCTTTTAGTTCATGGATTATTTTTTCATTCCTGGGAATCCTTATATTGGAATGTTGAATATCATGTTTGGTACAGGATTTCAATAACATTTCCAAGAATATTTTTGGTCAATATTCCCACACTTTCATTCCCACAGAGGAAGGTGGGTTGGCTACATTCTTATGGTACGGGAATATTTTATCAAGTGAAATGTCCAAAATGCTGACTCTTCCATTGTCACATCATTACCAACTAACACCATATCTTTCCCAACGACCACCGTCCATCGCCGCTGGTTGCTGGAATCCGGCCACCATTCACTGTCGTCGGCAACTACTGCCAGTGACCACCGCTGGTTGCCAATATCCGGCCATCATCCACCACTGTTGTTCAATTGGAATATACTAGATAACCATAAAGAAAGTTGGTTCTATTCAAGTATGAGGGTTTTGATCTTCTTCCGAATCAGGGAATGAAGATAATTAAAATCATGAGATTGTTGAAATAAGAAAATTTAGGAGATATAAAAACTATTATCCTTTCATATTAGCACAACAAGTAAAGCAGGTATACCATACATTGGATTCTGAAGGGCAACAAAAGTGGTTAGATGTGATAAAAATCAAGGCACACATTATAATTTAGGGATAGAAAACTAGAAAGGATTAAACTGATTATCCATACCAAGAAAATGACTTACCATAGATGCTTATGATAGTTGCAAATGACCATTTTTAGAAAAGTCTTGTTAATAAAGTCGGTCTAGTAAAGGAAGTAGACACATCCACCGTAAATCAACTTGACTTTGAAGATTTAGATGAAGATGTGGAATTTGTATTGACTCTATCTTTCGAAGTGAAATAGGAATTCATAGGTAGATTATGGTAAGGCTAATGGCCCACCAACAAGGCAAACACCTTTGCCTTTGTCAAGAAATGTAGCAAGTGCCATCATTTTGCTAATTTCCACCTTGCCCCTCACGTAGAGCTTACTCCGTCTCTCAACTAATGATTGTTCGCTAAATGGGAGATAGACATCATAGGGTCTTTCCCTTTACCTACTGCCCAGCTAAAGTATCTAGTTGTCGCAGTGTAATACTTTACAAATGGATAAATTCTAAACCATTAACCAGAATCACCTTGAAAGGAAACCAAAAATTCTTCTAGAAATAGGTTATATGCTGATTTGGCCATTTGGGACACTTCAAGGTCTACAACAACAGCACCAGGATCAGAAGATTGCGTAGCTTCACGGGATACTTCTCACAGCCAAAGCAAGTTGTTTCTTCAAGTTTTGCGGTTCCATTTTCTGATTTTGCAGGCCAATTACAACAAGTTGTAATGTAGACTGAAACTTCAAAATTTGTGCACCATCCACTCTGTTCGATCAAATCGGAAAAGCTTGCCTGTCTCTCTGTATCTCAATTTTTCGCTTGCCAAGATCCTTTGTTTCTTTGATTGTAGATTATTTTGGCCCAAGTGACAAAAAGAAATTGTTTAGGCCAAAAGAAATAAACAAAAAGATAAATACTTTTAGATTTGAAAGCTTAAGTTTCTAATGCACGGAACAAAATTTATTGCACATTAAGAAACATTTTTATAAGGACAACTTGGGGAAGGAAAACAGTGAAATGGAGAAGAAAATAGAGAGTGAATTGAATGTGAGAAGACAAAGAATCAGAAAGTGATAATGTTGTAAAATAGTTGATGTGGCTGACAAAGAAAGCTAAGAATAATCTGACTATTGAAGAGAAAATTGAGATTAAGAGAGACTCTTGATGTGGCAAGTTTGGAGAACCAAGATGATTGATGTCTCATAAACGAAAATTGTTGCAACTTATTAGATCTTGTTTTAGACAAAATTGTTTAGATCTTGTTTAGTTAGAAAGCATGACTTACTAGCGAGAAATTCTTATATGCTTTTAGAGTAATATTTTTCCTTACTTAATATAAGTAGATGTAATATAAGTGTATAAAAATGATGTCAAACCTAACATCATGTACGAGCACTTAATTATAAAAGTACTTATAGAAGACTCACCACGAGAAAACCAAATAATCAAAGCCAAGCAATGATAAAGTATGAGCGAAAAGCCGACCAATTAAGTCAATCCCCGTTTGCTTAGTGTATCATGCTCTCTGCCACATCTGTTTTGAGTCCTACTCTAACCTCATCCCACACAACTTCATTATCATTATTCACAATTTTCTGTTTTTTCTTGGAACTTTGTTTTTCAAATTTTCTATCACTTTATTTCTCTGCACGATTTATATATACAAGGAAAGGGCCTACATGCTCTGTAACAAGTCCTACCTCATATAACGTAGACAACATGCAACAAATTCTGTACATGTAGCACTTCCCTTTGAAAGAAAGACATAAAAGTTTGTAACTTTTAGTGGTTGTTGACATTTTGGCTTTTGGGTTTTTTTTTCTGCAGTTGGTTGAACTAACAGTGTAATCATCTCAAGTGGATACCACGAAGAGAAGGAGCAGCAACACTTGGGTTGGTATTCCTCATCCTGCAAGCGTTTCCCATATAGCATTTTGGGAAGAGAAAGCCAAGTCTCCTTTTTTTTTTTTATGTAATCTAAACATTTGGGTAGAATGTAAATTTCTCCAAAAAAAAAAAGTGTGCAAAAGATAAAGGTTTTTTTTTTAAAAAAAAAGAAAGAGATCCATTTAGTATGTTCAATTTGACCAATAAAACCGACCAAATGAATTGATTGTGAACACCTTTACAAAGGATAGGGAAACATGCATACACACCCATGACTATTATTTCATTTTGAAACAGCCACCTTAAACTTTTAGATTTAGGTGAGAGTTGATTAAACTTTTCAAAACTTGCAATTAAATCCTTCTATCTACTAATTAAGCCAAAATCGTTTATTACTTGACCTGCATGTATTGATTAATACCTGTGACAATATTTTATTTGTTTATATTATGTTTTAATAACATTAAAAGATACTTCTTTATTTAATTTCAATTTCTAAAAATAGAAAACATTGAATAATTTAATAATATTTAAATTTAAAGTAAAATATTTAATTTTTTTAAAATACTATGAACAAATTAGAGTTTGTCTGATGTGTATTAATGAACATGTACAAGTCATATAATGATGACTTTTGCTTAATTGGTGAATGAAATAGTCTATTTGCAAGTTTTAGAAAATTTAATGATTTCTCATCTAGATTTAAAAGTTCAAAATAATTATTTTAAAATGATAAAATTTGGGAGGTGTTTATGCATTTTTCCGTAAAGGATATGAAAAATCAATGAAGGTAAACAGAGAACCAAATTGGGTGGAACTTGAGAAAGAGAAACTAAGTATGATTGTAACCAGAAATGTTGAGAAATTCGATTTATAAATAATTCATCATTTGGAAAGTTGTAAAATGAGAAATGATTTGATTTTATAATGAGTAATAAATATGAGAAATTTATTTCTATATAAAATTAATTTTGTTTTATTTACTAAACAAAATTTTGCTTTATAAGGGTTCCAAATACAATGAAAAATATAAATTAAAGTTTCATGGACTTACCAACAAATGTAACCTATGCTTTTGCAAAGGGCATGATTCTCTCCAGTCTCACCATTCCAAACTTAAAACATCTCAAAAGATAAAATATGGGGAAGGAAAAAAAAAAGAGAAGAAGATATCTATCACTCTAGTGTGGTCAATAAGAAAAAAGTGAGGCCATTGAAATCTTCATAACTCCACATAAAGCAAGAACATGAGTTCACTCAAAAAAGGAAATGAAAGAGAAATGCTCAACTATGTAGAGATACCGTGAGCGTGAGAATGATGAGGAAGAGTTAATGTTGAAAAACGAGTGAGGAAGAGGGAAATCTATACAAATCTAAAACACATTTCCCTACCAAAATATCACTGAAGAACAAAGCAAAGCACAAAGTGGTCAGAAATTGAAATTTCAGCAAGTTTGACATGTGGAAACCTCCAATGTATTTTGGTAATTGATAAAACTATGCCATCATGGAATTTCAATGTGGAGTGATGCTACATTTGAAGGCTCTCTCTCTCTCTTAGCTTTGTCCTTTATATTCTTTGGCTTTGTTGGTGAAAGACCTGAACTTTCGACTTTTGTAGTATGATCCAAGTCAATAGACCCATGGTTGCATGGTTCATGTGTTAGCTACACTAGATTTTGCAATCAACCATGATTGTATAAGTGTCTAGAACTGACCTAATTACAAACAAAAAGTGCTATATTTACAAAACTTGCAGGTACAAAAGTCATAACAACTATATAAGATTATTACATTACATGTGGATCAATATAAAAGATATTTACCAATGTTTGGTATCCATTTTTTATTTTCAAAAATGCCATTACTATTAAAAAAAAAAAGTCAAAACAAAGGACAAAAAAGTAAATTTATACTTCTATAACCACTCACTTAACGGTTACTAATAGTTTTAGATTTCAGTAATTTCCTCTTTATCCCTTACTCATTTGAATCTTTATCAACCAAACATATAAATTTAAAAACTTATTAGATTAGTTTATAAAAAAATTTATACATATTTATACAGATTTAGTTAAAATTATATTTATTTAATTAATTAATTTGTAACTATAATATATTTATAAAATAATTATAAAAACAATAAAAAATGAGAATTGAGAGGAATGTTAATGCCTCTCTAGATGCTAATAATACAAAAAGGTTATCAGTATTTTATATATATAATCAATTGTATATGCAACATTACTTATACTACTTGCTTGAAGGAGGATCAGGTCCTACAATAAACAAAAAAGAAGAAACCAATAATGTTATTCATACACCTTTGCCTTTATACCTTCTTCTTTTGGGAAAAAGGGAGAGATAAAAATTTACATTTTCCTTTTCTATCTCTCTTTTTCCCTTTGAAAAAAAATGTAATAGATTGAAACCTAACTAGGCATCATGCTTTTCTCTACCCTCTATATCATGCTTCCCTATACCTAATACATTGAAGCCTACCTGAGCTTTAAGTAAACTAAGGAAAGGATAGTACATGGACTTGAATAACCTACCAAAAAGAGATAACCTTGATACACGCACATCTTACAGATTGCCTAACTAACATTTGCTATGTTGAATGGCCACATGTCTTGCAAACATAAACCTCCATATTTTTCATGTGACAAACATACATGTATTTCATCTTACCTAGCTAACACCTTGGTCATTAGCGAAAAAAATGAGTCAATCCTTATGTTCGGCTTACGGCTCAACTCAATTTTTAACTCAATAAGATGAGTTCATAGGCAAATAAATTAAAATATATCTAGATCATAAAAAATAAAACTTGAGCATGAGTAGTGCTTGACTCATTTTGTAATTGATAATTCTTAATCTTCTAATTCGACAATTAAAATTGATGTTTATTATTTGCAGCCGCTTATAAATGGGCTAAACATTGTGGATTGCACATGCTCTAACCTATGATGCAGATGCAATTTTTTCCAGTTGAATGACAACAAGTAAACTTGTTTGTCCAATTTGTATAGAGTGCTTGAATGTAATCACCCTTAAACATAACTAAAAGACCTTGTATTTTGATCACCACCGACACTTCTTGCAACATAATCATTGTGATAGAAGGAATAAGTGCATTTAGAAAGAAAGATGATGAGACCTCATTGAATCCTCAAAGGTTGACTGATGAAGAAGTGTAGGAAAATGTAAGAGATTTACTGAACTTCGTAAGGCCCTTGGAGAATATTCACTAAGGTATGGGGCTGATCATAACTAAATCAAAAGAATCATATTTTGGGAATTGCTCTATTGAAAAATAAATTTTTTCCCACATAATTAGAATGTCATGCAAATTGAGAGAAATATGTTTCTTAATATCTTCTACTTATGTATAGACACCAAGGATAAGATAAAAGACAATTCAAATGTTAGACTTGACTTAATAGAGTTTTGTAGACAAAAAGACGTAGAATAAGATACAAATTACGTGTAATGGTACAAAACATTCCAATCATTTTATGTAAACCAAAACAAATATTTCCTCTAAGCTTGTTTGACTAAATGGAGCACCTTTCAATTCATTTATCATATGAAGTAAGGGTCTATGGTCTTGTTCAATATATATGAATATATTCTTTTGAAAGGTTGATTCATGTATCCCTCCTTTCAATTAAATTTTTTAATAATATTTATATTTTTTCTCCTTTTTATCTTCTCAATTGATTATATTAGGTTTATACATACTTTAAATGATAAGATCAAGAACTGGACCAAGGCGAATGGCTATATCTGAGAAGCTTAATTAGTGGAGGATACATCTACCTTTGCTTCTTACTACTATCCATCTTGGTCTCATCATCTAGGAGGACAGAAGTTTCACATAATAACAATGGAGGTGAAGGTTTCAATCAATTCACCATGCTCTATTTTTAATTATCTAAGGTGCCCTTCTAAAAAATGTACCTCTTATACCCTTGATGGTCAAGAAATTGAAGCTATCAAATTACATGTTCTTTTAAATTTTCCTAAAGTGGATCTTTTATTCAGAGTAAGTTTTCACACGTATGTTTGAGATTTGTTAATTACTCGTAATATTCCATTTGTGTGATTTAAACTGTGAAATATATGCAGCATATATACAAATATGTCACAAGAACTTATACTTGTCATCAATGTCACAGAAGTAGGCAAACAAATTTTCATATCGTTTCCCTCTTAATTTAAACAATATGTATGTTAACTTGCAATATTGTAAATTTAACTTTTCCTAATTAGTTGACACTGACAAAAGGTTTCAGGATATATATGCTCAATCCAACTAACATGATTGAAGGTCTTGGAATGAAAACTTTGGCAAGGAGGCCTTTTAGAAATGTTGAAACATGGCCAACGTATTCTATAAATAGTTATAAATTCAACACGAAAGTCAAAAGTTAAGGGATGAGTATGACAAATTATGGTGTATGTGTTTGAGGCAATGGGTATGAGTAATTTGAGATTGATTACTTTCATTTTTGAACCAATATTGTTTAATTGGAGTATATTAGATGACTCATAAAGAAGTTGATTCTATTCAAATATAAGGGGTTTGATTCTAGTACAAACTAGGGAATAAAGATAAATTAAAATTATGAGATTGTTGAAGTTAGAGAATTTAAAAGAAATAAAAACTATTATACTTTCATACTAGTACAACAAGTAGAGCAAGTATACCAAACAGTATATTTTGAAGGGCAACAAAGGTAGTTAGGTGTGATCAAAACCAAGGCACACAATATAATTTAGGCATCGAAAACTAAAAAGGCTGAAACATATTATCCATACCAAGAAAATGACATACCATAAATGCCTATGATAGTTGCAAATGAACATTTTTAACAAAGCTTTGTTAATAGAGGGGGTCTAGTAAGGGGAGTAGACATATTCTTCTTAAATCAACTTGACTTTGATGATTTAGATGGAGATGTGGAACTTGTATCGACTCTATTTTTTAAAATGAAATAGGATTTTAGATATAGATTCTGGTAGGGATACTAGCCCACGATGAAGGCAAACACCTCTGCCCTTGTCAAGAAATACGACAAATGCCATCATTTTATTAATTTTCTTCACATTCCTCTCGAAGAGCATACTCAATCTCTCAAGTCGTGATTGTTCACTAAATGGGGGACGGACATCTTGAGACGTTTCCCTTAACCTACTGCCCAGTTAAAGTATGTAGTCGTCAAAGTAGACCACTTTACAAATGGATAAAAGCTAAATTATTAGCTAGAATCACCTCAAAAAGAAACCATAAATTCTTCTAGAGTTTCTGCTCAAGAGTACACATTAATTGACTTGCAATCATCACTTTTGTTGAACACTCCCAAATTAATGGCCAAAAGGAAATTGTGATCGAAGACCTTGTTAACTACCTCAAAAAAAAGACTAAATTTTGCAAAAGGTAACTAGGTGGAAGAGTTCCCCAGTTTCCTTAGACCCTACTAAGCTACACCACAATCATGCACAAATGAGTCGCCCTTCAAGTTCACTTTTGGGACAAAAGCAATAATCCCAGTCGAAATCAAAGAATCCAATATTCAAAGAAATCTTTATAAAGAAAACATAAATCAAGAAAACCTTCATGTGGACGTAGACCTACTTCTAGAAGATCGAGAATTCGCCCTCACCCTAGTTCTTGGCATGGAACAACAAAGAAGTACAATGTTTGCGTACAACCATGCACAATCAGGATGGAAGACCTTGTCCAAAAGCACGGAAACATCGGAGGAAATAACGCAGTTGAACTAAAACTAGCCCTGAATTGAAAAGGACTATACTAAGTTATTGCAAAGCTCGTAAAGGAGAATACAAACTAGAAACTCTAGAAGGAAAGCTCATACCCTAAACCTAGAGCACCAACTTAACAGTCTACCTTAGTTGATCGAGCCACCTCGTTCCCTTATGCACTTTTTCATTTAAGTTCTTTTTATAATTGATATACTTTGTTAAAATTAGACAACTCTAGCATTTGGTCGTTTGATAAAGATGTTACATATATGTTGGTTTTATATATGTGCATGTTTTACATTATACTCTTGAACAGGCTTGCAAATAAACTGATTGTCAAACCACAACTAGAAGGTCCAGGCCCCCAAGGTTTGATCATTATTTAATCAATTTAAACTTGCAATCACCTTACTAACTTGAGGATCCAAGTAAAATTGTTTGTTTTACAGGTCACCAAAAGCAGTCCTAAAACGTAAATGACTACATCTCATCAGTAAGGAACTCACACCCCAAGAGTGACCTCTCAACCACAACACAATTGACACAGCTAAGAAACAACACAACAATCAAGGTATAATTGTGTTTTACTTTATATTAATATCCCTTACTGACTTGCGAGTCAAAGAATTTTTGTTTGATTCGTAGGCCATCTCGGACCCAAATTGTGAATGAATACATCCCACCTCGAAAGGCCAAAAACACGATTTCTATAGTGGTCTTGCTGCAATCAATCTAAATCTCACACAAAAATGAAGAAAATGAAGACAAAAAATTGACAAAGAAGAAAGCAAACAGGACAAACGTATACAAAATCACGCCACCCCATAATCATCTAAAACAATTCAAAAAATAAACTGGACTAATTTAGAGCAAAGAAAACACAGAAAGAAAGAAAAAAGAAACTGAGACTCGGGCTCTTAGGAGCCTTCCTTAGCAACAGCATTGGCACCTGCCACCTTGGGCTCTTCCTTGTCGTCAGTAAGCATGTTTTCATTAACTACCTTGAGGGGACTAATACTCTCCTTCAATGTCTTTATATCGGGAAATAAAAGTTGTACCTACCGAACAACGTTGCAAAAGCTTAACTTAATAAACTCCTTAGCTCGGTCCTACTGATCTTTCTCCCGCTTCTAAAAGAAAGCCTTAAGGTTCTCAATCTTCGACATCTTAACTTCAAAGTATGAACAAATCCCATCCTTCTCCCTACTCAAGGCATATCTGACTCTAAGCGCGTTATGGTGAGATCAACCCTTATTTTCTCCATTTCAACATTTAATTTGCTGCATCTTGAGCCATCTTGATCCTTTCCTCGACTACCATCCTATGAGCCACCTCAAGCTACTTTGCCAAACTATCGACCTCCACCTCAACTTGTCGAGCTAACCCAGCAATACATAAAGACTATCGCTCCATCCAACGGGACATACCCTACAAATAGTTGTCATCTAAACAAGCTGCTCACAAAGGAAAGGAATCTCTTAGTCGATGAAAGCATCGTAAGTGAACCCCTTGTCTCGTGAACGAAGCAACTTGGCCTTCTTTTTTTCCACGCAACTTGGGGAAAGAAGGAAAGCTTGAAAGGACCACCACAGTGAACAACTCAAAAGTCATCCGCCACTTCAGGGAATTAGCCACCTCTGAAGACTTCGACCTTTTCCTGCCTTGAAAGCAAGTAAGGGAAACAATCTCGGGTTTGTTTTCCTTCTATGGAGACTTATAGGATTGCTCCAATTTATACTAAAATTGCTTTGAAGACAACCGGAGAGCCATATGATCTTTAAGAATTCCAAATAGATAGAGGCTAAAAAGACACAAACACACGATTGAATATGGCTAAATCAAAGAAATAAAACAAGAGACTCACTTAGAAAATCATGCAAGCCTTTCTCAATCTTATTCAAAAGATCGAAACATCAGAAAACATGACAACTTTACAACAAGTCCACCTTAGACCGGGATGAGTTGCTCAAATTTTCGTAATATATATTTTTCATGGGTCAAACTCAAGAACTCCAGTGTAAAGGAAATTTAGAATTCCTAGCCACATCTAAGAAAAAAGCAAGGCAGCCTTGCGAACTCTGCACTCAGAAGAACGCGACCATGGAGGTATACACATCACTTCCCCATTCCCTTAGGGATGAAGAACCAGAAAAAGGTGGCTATATCGGGCTCGATCCTATTATGACCACACAAGATCACAAATGCCATAATAAAAACCCATTATTTGAGTGTCATTGAGAAGACGCCACCTCAAGGGTCTGCAACAACTCCTCCTCAAAATCAATATAGGGAATTCGCACTTATAGCTTCATGAATATAGTCTTGGGCATATAAATGAAATCCTCTTATATGAGTAAGTTCCTCATAATGATCTGTTCATCCTCCTAACATGTCTCACAGCTCAAACGTTTTTTATAACTCTTATCTCAGACAAATATCAAATAAAAGAACCTTTCCTTCATGACCTCATCAGAAGACACCTCCCATGTGATATCAAGTTGATTTAAATCCTCTCAAGAATAATTAGGTTCCATCTCGAGTTTGGGTCTAATCTCCTTGCCTTTGCTCATATCAAGAAAACCGAACACATGTACACCGATTGTCGAAGAATGAATGCTTGAATCACCAAATTGGGATATAAAGATCCCCCAAATTATTGTTATCCATAACAGACATAAAAGACACTATTCCCACTCGCTCTATAATTTATATTCTTGTATCTAGCAAAAGCTTAAGGGAAGCCTCAATAGAAGATACTCGCCTGCCACCAGAAATTCTACGAAACTACTAGAAGAATCATCCATGTCCCAAATGACCACCATTACTCTAGACAAAGAAAGCTCTAAAAGAAAAGTTCCAAAAATGAAAAACTTGGAGAGAATGCAAGAAAGAGTTGAAGAATGAAATACCTTGAATGAGGAAAGTCTTCGAAAGTTCTTTGTGCAAAGATAAGTAAGCGAAGGAGGAAACAACAAAAACTCACAAGGAAGAAGACATTGAATGCTTAGAAGAATGAAAGGGTAGTAGAAGAATGGGAGAAGGAGCAAAAGGGAGGAAGATCAACCTAAACCCCACTATTTACATTCAAAACATTGGCCATGATTGAGAGAAATCTAACAGTCATTGTGTAATTAATGCACCATGATTACCCTTGTAATAGGCGACACAACATCGTGCATCGTGAGAAGTCTGACGACGCTCCCAAATAGTTTTATGCACGTGTAAAACCAAAATTGTCCCCTAAATAGATCAATCGACACCAAATGTTAATTCAAACAATGTCAGCTTGGATATCTGCTATCTAAAGTACAGGGGCAATTATATTGTATGGTTCTTTCTGGCCCATAAGAGGTGCCCCTTAGTTAAATGTCTACCTACACAAGCCACGCGATCCAAGTAAAATTCATGACATTGAGTTAGCCGTAAAAGATAACCTAGCCACTCTGATGCCGAACAACTAGGAATTACATCATTTAAATCCCTAATCATGGAATTTCCATTTGGTACTCCATCAATCCCCACAAATTAGGATATTTACTACCTTACAACACAAAGTCCTAAACACCAAGGTATAAATACTACCTTGGAGGCCCATGTATGGATACTAAGCTCACTATCCTCTTTAGTTGTTATCCTATCCAGATGCATTCATCTCTGCAGATAGCCTATCCAGATGCATTCATCCCTCTTCAACCTAAGAGCAACTTGGACGAAAACAGGAACAAAAATATTATTAATTCACTAATAATGGGAAGCTATTTCAAAATACTAAATTAACTTTTCAAACCGATGAGTAGATTTGCCAAGTTTATGTAAGTATGGGTAAGCACACTAAGGATCAACCATCACAACTAACTAGGCGATACCTAGGGATCAACAATCACTTTTTGTGGCCATGTTTTAAAAATATTAATATAGTAATTAATAATATTAAAAATTTATAATTCTTTTAACAATTTTAAAATATAAATTATATTGAAGACAATCATAGAATAAGAAATCCTTTTATCACTATGATTGCAATATAGGTTTTTAGCATATTCTTAAATAAGATTTTGTAAGTTGTTTTAGTAAATAATTGTTATAATGTTAGAAAAACTGAATGACATTCTAGTTCCATTGACAGAACAATTTTTGGGCTTGTTGCCCATTACTGATTCCACTACCATTCTTATATCTTTCTTCATACCTTTCTCTTTTCCTCTCTTATATATAGCATAAGAAAAACATATATTTTTCTTTTTATAAGAATTGATTAATTTAACATTTTTAAAAACAAATAAGTCAATCTTATAAAATTTTAACGTCATACCAAATTAGAAATATTTGTTTCTTTTTTAAATGAAATATGTATAAAAATTACATAATGGAAAATATTTTCCCCATCTTATTAGGCACCGATTAGACTGTTATTGAAGATTTCTGATAGGATTTGTTCTCTTAAAACTTGTACTCTTAGTAATTAGTTAATAGTATAAATAGGATTTGAGAAATATAACTGAATTATTAAAAAAATTAAAAGATTGTTAAGGTATAAGATCAATAAAGAATAAAGTTCTTTAAATTAGACCATTTTTATCTATTATATTCTTATCAATATCCTATTCTATAAGAATAAAGATGAAGAATATGCATGCAGAAAGCAGCATGCATATCATACAAAACAAAAATAAATCTCATTCATTTAAAAAAAAATTTAATTTTGATTTACGACCAGTATAAATTATTTTTTTAATTATATTATCATTCAATCACATTTTATTTATTATTTATTTTTAAGTTATTAATATTTTAGTCAAATTTTTTTAATAATTTAATAACTAATGACTAAATAATGGTGTAAACAGTACTTGATCAAAATTAAACTCTTTAATTAAAAAAAATAAGAGGTTGAACCATTGAATCAGCCTACCAAATGCTCCGTTAATATAACAATAAATTAATTTATGAAAAGAAAGTAGAAAAACCCAATTAATTATATAAATTGACAAAAAAGTCAACTTTTATAGAGTTTCTTTCTTGGCAAAACTTCTCCACTACCGACTATTTCTATTTGTGTAAAATTTTTATTATTTTTAAAATTCATTATAAAATTCATTTATATAAATATTATAAAAATATAAAATTCTCACACCTATATATACGCTAAAAATAAGCAGCTATACATATTTACAACCAAAATCAAATTGCACTATCGTCATATACAAGTTCATAAGCTTAAACCCTTAACCCAGCCTCTCCTAATTCACCTCCAATTTCAATTCTCCTTCGTTTTGCCTCTCAGCAACACCACCATGGAAGCCCAAGAGCAAGAAACACTTTTCCTAATGGAAGCACTTAACGCCGAAGCAGAAGCCACTGCAGACGATGATTGGCCAAAGGAGGAGCCTCCGAGGACAAGTTATATTCCCCCACGGCCAAGCCTCGAGGAGGTAGAAGTGATTCTGGGGTACAAGTTCAGGAACAAGTGCTTATTGGAAGAGGCTTTCACGCACTCTTCATACGATAAGTGCTTTTCCCTTGAGCGGTTGGAGTACGTCGGCGACGCAGTGCTCAACCTGATGGTGACGAAGGAGCAGTATTTCTTATACCCGAATCTAGCGCCGGGTCGGCTGACCCGACTCCGTGCGGCGAACGTGGACACCGAGAAGCTCGCACGTGTGGCCATCAAACACGGGCTGCATCGTTATCTGCGCCACAAGAAACCCCTTCTCGAAGAACAAGTTAAGTCTCCCATTCCTAGCTCCGTTTGATTCACTAGGGGAATATAACATGAACACCATAATACTATTTAGCTAATAATAAATATAATGATCATCTTTAATTTTTTTAGTTTTTTAAAAAAGAATTACGAGAGAAAAAGAAAACAAAGATTATGAAATGTTGAAATTTAAATGAAGAAAATTTTCTTTCATATATATATATATATATATATATATATGAGTTTATATGAGTTTAAATTTAATCTATTATTACTGTAAATTTTTTTATAGTATCGTCTAATTATATATTAATACATTATTAAAAGAATTTTATTTTTAAAGTAGTTATTATAATAGTTAAATTTTTTTAATGATTTGATAAAATATGATTGAATAATAATATAAATAAGTTTTACACTAATAGTAAATTAAAATTATATCATATATATAATGTATAAGATTTAATTTTGATGTACTTATAAAAAAATTTCACATTATTATTCTATCATATATTTATAATATATAAAAACAATTACTTAAAAAATATATTATAATATATATTTGGTGTATAATGTTATTTATAAGATTGTTTTATTATTTATATCATCTTTGTGAAATCTAACGAAATAATCATAACCCAAATTTTATTGTTGGTTTTTGAAAATTTCTAATTTTTTTCGGTCTAAGCTAAGATGCTGTTTTACGATGATATTATTTTATAATAAATTCAGCATAGAAACGTCAGAATACAGAAAGTATCTCTTGGTTTTTATATTCTCTCTCAAATCATGCCAAAATCTAGGGCAATTTCAACATGAATAAATAAAAAAATATTTTACCAAAGAAAAAAAAAACCAGAATTGGTACAGATTGCTCGTGGGTAAGAAAATACAAAGTTCGTATACTGAATCTGAAATCAAATCTTTGTTAATTAATTATATATTATGACAGAAAGTTAAATATGGAGAAGAAATTTCCAAATTTAAAATAATGATCAATTGCTGGTTGCTTTCTTTCCTTTTTTGTTGTCTTGTCGCAGTCATATTAATTAATCATATTGATAACATGGTGGTTACATAATTCAAAATCTTTCTACTGAATGTACCATGCATATTCCAGAAGGAAAAATGTACATCAAAGTTCTGATCAGAATTTCTTTCTTCATAAAATCTGTTAAAACATATATATAATTTTTTTTAATTCACGAAAAAAGCTTTAGAAATGATATAAACACTGTTTTATAGAGTCACCAAGGAAACTGATTGTTGTGCTCTTTTATCCACCACAAAGGTTATATTTTTGTTGGAATGAAGGAAAAGACGATGTATTTAGATTTAATATTCTAATATACGTTGTACCAAAACAATATTCCAATATATTTTAATGTGATTTTATAATCTGGTGACAGTGACATTTCACTCTATAAATTATTCAATGTTAGTTTAATTTTTCTTTTTCATGTCAGTACTATTTTATAATCTGGTGACAGTGATTTTATATAGTGTGAATTAAAAGTATTTTTACAAGATTCGTTCTATTTGAACTATTTCATACATTTAATTTTTTTGAATTGAAAATAACAATAGTATGATCATTTTTATGAGATACAACTCTTAAAAATAGAATTATAATTATTTTTATATTTATGGACATAACTTACTTTTGTTATGTCAGTAGCTTATGGGTAATATATATATATATATATATATATATATATATATATATATCAAAGTGTAATAATTTTCTTGGTAACTAAGAACATTGCATCATATCTAGTTGAGGAATAAAGAACATTGAAAAAGTCACGTAATAGACGTAATTGGCAATAAATATCTAGTTGAGGAACTAAGAACATTGAAAGAGTCAAGTAGTATACGTGTTTGGCAATAAAACAGTGACTTGGCTTCCTGTACTTTGACTTTGAATATACTTAAAGAAAATAATACTACTAATTTAAAGGAAGAAAATATGAAGGAAGCTTCGTGGTAAGGAAATGGAAGGTGTCTTCAGGCTCAATTTTCTTTGTATTGAATTTGTGGACCACTGTTAAACTAATTTGAATATGGCTACTTTTTTTGTGAATAGTGTGTGTTTGGTTTGTGACAGATCCATGAATTTTCCAAAGGGATCGTGGAGTACCCTTTGCATTCCAATGGGCTAATAGACGTGCCGAAGGATCTAGCTGATCTTGTTGAGTCCACCATTGGCGCAGTCTTTATTGATTCTGACTCCTCCATTGACACTGTTTGGAAGGTATACTCAACAATTTCTCTGTTATTAAAAAAAAATTATTAATCAGTTTCTTTTTTTCATATCTTGATAAAAAGTTTTAAAACAATATTTAATTATTTTATGTGATTATCGTTTAATTAGTTATTAAATTAAACATAAATAAGTTATTTCACTAATTAATTATTTTATAAAAATAAATAAAAATTAAGAAATTCTCTATCTATTTTTCTTTTTCTCTAATTTGTTTTATCACTTTTCTTTTTCAAATGCAGTATATGTGGGTTTCTTCTTTTTTTTTTTTGCTCTTTTAATTTGAAGATAAATATATTTCATTACAATGTCATTTTTCCAACTACTACTTAAGCATAGGAAAAAGGTTTAAATCTCATGATTGAATATAGATGCTATAAAAGCCACTAAGTCTCATTTGGTAAAAGGAAAAGGAAAGGAATGGAGTAACGCATTTTTATACTTTAACTTTAAAAATTGTGTATACCTCATTCTATTCCATTCTTTTTATTTCCATCACATCAAACGTTCATTAAGAGTGAGCTAGTGTAGTGAAAGATTTAGATAGTTACACAATATAAGTTACACTTTTGTGCCGCCATTTTACCAAAAAAGTTATATGCTATAATTTGTTAGCGTATACACTTTGTTTGCAAATTGATTATTAAGCAATTTCTTAAATTTAATTCTCAGTTAACTAATGTTGAATGTCAGGAAAAATGTTGAACTTTAGAAAAAAATTTGGCTTCTGTTTCAAAACAATGAAAAAAAGAGTTATTATGATTTTTTTTTCTATTTTTATCTTAAATTATGACCAGTAATTAATTAACTATAGTTGTCGAAGTTCATAAATTATCTTCATTGATGTTTTACAGTAGAAATGTTTTTTGTGCCTCTTACAAATTATTATGATTATTGTATAATATAAATCAATAGTAATATGACTTGAATAGAATGTGAGATATTTTTCATTTTCCCTGGACAGATTTTTAAAGGTTTGTTGGAACCCATAATCGATCCAGACACCATTAAAACACATCCAGTGACAGAGCTTTACGAAGTTTGCCAGAAAAAGAACTTGAAGATACAATTCGTAGATTTGTGGACGGAATCTATGTCATTCGATGTGCTCATAGATGATAAATTGGTTGGAAGAGGCATCTATGGTACCAAGAAAGAGATTGCACACAATAGAGCTGCAAAAAATGCTTTAGATAACATTGGAACAGTGTTGAGTACTAGAAAGAATACAGATAATTAAAGATGCTTTTGTGGACTGAAAGTTTATGCTTGCGTCTCGTTAGCATAACAAGAAAGTTTATGTTTGTGACTGATAGAAGATCCGTCACAAACATAAATGCTCCTTATGTTTATAATGAGAACGCTTGATTATTCTCTGATGTATTTTTTTCTTCTTCTTTGGCATTTTCAACGCAAATATATAAACTTTAATGTCAATTTTTTGTTTTTGTCTAATCTCATAGTGGTAAGCAAGCTATGCTTTCAAGTAGATGACCAAAATTTGAACCCTAAATGAAGTACTTGTTAGGAGAGCATTTTGTCACAACAATGGCTAAAGGTTAGTCTCAGAGTAATGTATGTAGAGATACTTTGGTCAAAGACAAAAAAATACACCATTTTTGCTTACCAAATTTTAGAACTTCAAGTTTAAAAAAAATTATAGCTAGGATCAAATGGGGTGCCGTAGCAAAAGCTGTCCAAGTTTAGGCTCAAGTGGCACTTTTTTGTGTGTAGCAAAATTGCACACATTTTGTATTCAATTTATTTAGGATTTGTATTTAATTTTAATTATTTTTATTTGAATTTTAAGTATTTATCTTCTCTATCATTTTAGTAGTTTTCTTTTTGTATTTTGAGATGTAATTTTAATGATCTTGGACTTAGAGTTAGAAAAGAATTTTAATCAAGGAAAGATTGGCCCAAAAGCTAGAAGACCTATAATTAAAGGAGTTAGACACTTGGAAAAAAATACAAAACTATCCAAACAAATTAGACAATTCCTAATGGAACTCAAATTTATGATTTTCAAGGTTCAACAAGACTCAAAAAGGCTCTAACATAAAAAAGATAAAAACTTTACACAAGAGAAGATTCAATTTTTTTTGGAAGATTGAAGGCACATAGAGAAGAAAGATCTCAAGCCTTGGTTTGAAGATTGAAGGACAATTAAACACAATTCTCTTCACCACCATTCTTCTTCTACTTTTTTCTTTTACTTTTTATTTTACTTCATGTGTTTCTTTTACTCTTCAAGTTTTATATATTATAATTCAACCATGAGATACTAGATCTCTTGTTCTTGGATAAGGATGTAAGCTTTCTACGAATGCTATGTTTGGATATTTATTTCTTTCTTAGTTAATGATGATTATTGCTTTTAATTCAATTGTTAGTATTCTTAATGCCTGTTGCGTGTAGGATCTCATGTTTATATGATCTTAGATATTTGAGTGAAGGATTGAAAAATGAAACCGAATATCTGATCTCTAATAATTGAACCTAGGAGTTGAGTGCTAGAAATAAGCTTGATCCTTTGAGGGTTAATGAATTATCAAAGAACTTAAAGGGTTTTGATTTAGTTAATTGGCACGAAAGCGGGATTGATTTAGTTAAAACACTTTCTTATTACTTGAAAGAGAACATTAAATGCCTTAAGATAATTTACCTTCAAAACTTTAATCATTCATTACTAAGAAGGGCAGATTTCTATCATAGTAGATAGTTGTGGTGAATCCTAATTCCTAGAGACCTTTTCTATTGCATTTTGAGTTTGCTTATTTTGATTGCTTTCATAGAAATTAGTTTACTTTTAGTCTTTTATTTACTTTTAAATTACTCTTTTTGTAAGTCTAAATAATTATACTTGCCGAAATAATAGTATTCGACACAATTCTTGTGGGAACGAATTTTATATTACTACGTGAACGATCCGTGCACTTGCGGAACACTAACATTTGATTTGAGTTTATCTCACTTGAGTTTCTTATCTAAAAAAGAATAAGGATACCTTTTGGCTAATCAAGTAGAATAAGATATGGTATTAGAATATATAGAATCATCAAGGTATAGTAGAGAGTAAGATAATGTGTAGTAAAATAAGGTTAAAAAAAAATACAAATTTACAAATTTTTATGATACCTATTATTTAGTGGAAACAATATAACTTGATAACATAAATGAATATTTCTTAAACAAAAATACTTCATTCTTCAATTCAAAACTGGGGCAATGGTGGGATGGTGGTGAAAGAGATTGTTGATGATATTGGTAGATGGTTGCTAGGGAGATAGTAGTAGTGGTAGAAATGGTGATGGTTAAAGTAATGATAGTATTATTGGTGCAATGTTGTTCAAAGTCATGACAGTGATGGTGGTAGCGGTAATTACTATGTGATGGTGGTGGTGATGACATTAGTAGGCTTTGAGAGTGGAGGAAAAGGGGGTAAGTGGGGGTTACGACCCTCCCAACCATGAAAGGAAAATTTTTTCATGTAATTTTATATTTGACACCTTTAAAAATGTAAAATGAACTCTTGACTCAAATAAGATAAAATTTAACTCTAAACTTGTAAGTGATACTGGGATAGTAACCTAACAACATTCTAAATACTTACAGAATACACGAATATTATATTAAACCAGCACTTCTCTATTTCTCTTTCTCAATGTAGAGACTCTTTTTTTTATGCCTTCTGCTGCTGTCTTCGAAGCCTTTTATTTATAGAGACTTTATGCATGCAAAACTGTTTTCATAGCCACCGACCATTTCTTCGGTTTTAACCTTTCTAACAAAATTTTTAAAAATTCCCCCCCAAACGTCATCCTCGATCTTCCATCTACCAACGCACTAATTATTCTGTTGTTCTTTTTTTCTTTTTGAAAATATAGATTCTGACAATTACAGTTTATCATATTGTATAATTTTATTGACATGTTGACGAGCTCTAATAGTGGAAGTAAAAGAATAATATATTCTAGTTACTTAATTATAAGATATAATTTGATCATGTCACACTAACAAATAAGAGAGTTTAATTTTGACCTGATAATAGTTTTTTATACTATAATCCAATTGCGTATTATCATATCATTAAAAGAGTTTGACTATGATAATAATTAGGGGTGTTAATGGCTCAACCCAAAAACTCAACCCAATTTGAGTTATTTAGGTTGGACCAAACCTAAAAATATACAAAGGATTTTTCAGGCCAAGACTAAGAGTTACATTCTTTAACTAGTTGTTTTAAATTTTTTTAATATGCCATTGAAATTAGGCTTCTTAGATTTTTTTTACTCAAATTATTTACACAAGCACATGTATATGCTTATGCGATGGCTTCTTTCAAGTTGTTTCGATATTAATAAAGGTTTAAGTGCTGAATTTGATTTACTATTATATTTATTTGGTTGAAAGGAAACTAGAGAAAAGTTGGATAGGTGAAGATCCTTTTAAGAGGAATACATTTTCTTTTTTTTTAATATTTTATTTACATTTTTTCTATAATTTTCATAAAAAAAATTTGAAAAATGTGTTCAGTTGTTGAGCATGCAAGATCAAACTCGAGCTGACTTGGATCTGAGCATAATTATGTCTACTCAGGTCCAAGGATCTTCCTTAAGTCGAGACCGTGTGAAAAAATTTAACCTTATTAAAACCTTAAGGCACGACTAGGCTAAGTCAAACCTAATATGAAGGCCCATGTACACCCTTAATAACAACCACTTGAGTTGTCAATGGGAAATATTGAGAGATGATGGTCACATGTTAAATAAAAAAATTGTTGGAAAAAGAATATGCTATTTACTGCTTCAAGTCAAGGGAAACATAACGTTGTTAATATACCAAATTCTCAACGGAAAGTCTTAATCAAGGTGCTAAAGTTTTGATGTAGTTTATCTTCGATTAAAATCCTACTAAACCACCAAAACTAATAGCATAGTTTCCTAGGACAAAGGAAGTTGGAGCATAGGGCCATGTCAAACATTATGCATCTCACGAGGTAGAGCTATTAGGACGGGCTAGCCCAAGCCTGACCTACCATTGAATGGGATATAGTAGGCAAGGTCATTTTGTTGGTGGATTGAGAATACCCTACCCAACCCAAAATGCATAGAGACTTCTTAAACTTTACCTCACTTTAAACTAGCCATATGCTTTCAAATTTGGATGAAATGTCCTTAAGCCTTTCAAAACTTACAATAACATCCATCATCTATACAAAACTATTCATAACGTAACAGTTATTTGCCACGTGTGAAAGCAAAACTATTACCCAAGTAGATCAATCACAATGCTAATTCAAAAAATGACACCTAGGGTATTCATTATCTGAAGGAAGGGGCATGTGTATTATACGGTTCTCTCCAAACCACATGATACGACATATAATCAAATGTTCACCTACACAAGCCACATGGCCCAAGCAAAGTTCATGAGATTGAATTAGCCCTAGTAGACCAACCTAGCCTCTCTTATGCCAAACAACTCGAAATTGCCCCATTTAAATCCCCTAATCATGGAATCTCTCTTATGCATGCAGAATGCATTTCATCTAAAAACAAAATTACATTCACTTCTCATTCATTAGAAATATAGTAATTCATAGATGATAAATTAAGGTATATTATTATAAGAGAATAAGAAAATATGTAGTAAAATAACGTTCAACAAAATAAAAATTTATAAATTTTTGTGCTACCAATTATTTAGTGGAATTATATAACTTGATAACATAAAAGAATATTTCTTAAGCTAAAATACTCTCCTTATTCGGTTCAAAACTAAGGCGGTAGTGGGATGGCAGTGGAAGAGATCATTAATGATAGTGGTAAAGATGAATAGGGTGTTCACAGTCAAGTTCGATTTGGTTTTGGGGAGAAATCCTAACTGAACTGAACCAATCGGTTCTCTCATATTCTCATCCAATGGGTTTGATTCCAATTGAACAACCGAACTTTGGTTTTTCAGTTTTGAACATTTTTTTTTCTAGTCTGACCCAAATTCTATGGCTCAGAGAGTACAATGCAGCATTTTTATAAAAATTAACACAATCAAGAAATGAAAATTAACATATTCGGTATTTCCAATGAAATCAACACAAACCTTCAACAAATTCAGTAATCAGTAACACATTTATAGAAAATGAAAAGAGTTTAATTGCAAAAGGCTATTATAAAAAATTAAACCCAAAAGTAGAAATTAAACTAAAAATAATAACTAACATGTAAAGATTAAACAACAAGCTGAAGATGCACACATACCTCAGACACAGACATGGAAGCACAGAACAAAGAAGTGAGCAACTGGAGAAGGAGGTGGAGCCATAGACGCACTCAGCCACTGAGGGACAGCCATAGACCAAGAAGTCAAGAATGGAGGGAGAGGGAGAAGGGAGAGACCGAGAAAGGAGATGGCATCATAGAGGCTAGAGGAGTGCAAAGCTAAAGGGAGAGACAAAGGGGGGTGGGCTCACCAAAGGGAGAGACAAAGGGAGGTGAAAGTGGAGAGACTGAGAGTGAGAGGTGAGATCGAGAGAGAGACGCTTGCGTGATGTGTCATTGGTGGCACAACAGAGGGAGGGTAGAAGGAGAAGTGCAATTAGAGATTTAGGTTTAGAAATTAAAAGGGGTAAATAAGTAAATCAATAAATAGATATTTATTTATATAATAAAACTAACATATAAATATATATATATATATATATATATATATGGTCGATTCGGTTTGGTTTGGTTTGGAAAATTGGAACCAAAAACCAAACCAAACCGATCAGTTTTTGAAAAAAAAAAACCAAATTGATTCGGCTTTGTTTGGTATTTGGTTTTCTTGTTCAGTTTTGTTTGGTTTTGAACAATAGTAGTGGTGAAAATTGTAATTGTTAAAGTAATGATAGTATTATTGGTGCAATGGTATTCTAATTCATAGCAGTAGAGGTGGTGGTGGCATAATCACAATGTGATGGCAGTGGTAGTGACATTAGTGGGATTCAAGGATGAAAGAAAAAGGGGTTAGTGGGGGTTACGACACTCCTAACCATAAAAGTAAAATTTTTTTATATAATTTTATATTTGTCACCTTTAAAAAAGTAAAAAATTAACTCTTGTCCCAAACAAGATAAATTTTCTAAGTCCATCCATGATGGGAATGTGGGATTGGTAAATTATACAACTTATTTTATTCAATTTTATCCTACCTCCCAAATTGAATGAAGTTATATACAATGAATACACAATAAAAGGAATTACCCTGATAATTTTCTCCTATATGGTGTGTTTGTACCATATATTGCATAATATAGAGTATTATAGTTTATCATATCATTTAATTTAATTGACATGTTGACGAGCTCTAACAATGGAAGTAAAAGAATAATATATTCTAGTTACTTAATTATAAGACATAATTTGATCATGTTGCATTAATAAATAAGAGAGTTTAATTTTGACCCAGTAATAGTTTTTTATACTATTATCTAATTATGTATTCTCATATCATTATAAGAGTTTGACGTTGATGATAATTAGGAGTGTTTATGCCCTAACTCGAAAACTCAACCCAATCTCAGCTATTTAGGTTGGGACCAGACCTAAAAATAGACAAAAGACTTTTCAAGTGGAGACTTAATTAGACTCTTTAGGTAGTTGTTTTAAATTTTTTGAATATGCCATTCATATTAGGCTTCTTACAATATTTTTTTACTCAAATTGGTTACACAAGCACATGCATGTGATGGCTTCTTTTAAGTTATTCTGATATCTGTAAAGGTTTAATTTTTGTCTGAATTTGATTTACTATTAGATTTATTTGTTTGAAAGGAGACTAGAGAAAAGTTGGATGAGCTAAAGTCCTTTCAAGCGAAATATATTTTCCTTATTTTTCAATTTCATTTCCATTTTTTGACTATTTTCTTAAAAAATTTGAAAAATGTGTTCAGAGTCATTGAGCATGCAAGATCAAATTCAAGCCAACTTGGGTCCAAGCATAGTTGTGTCTATTCAAGTCTAGGGATCTTCCTCAAGTAAAGACCATGCTAAAAATTTTAGCCTTATCAAAACCTCAAGGCAAGACTAGGCCAAGTCAAACCTAATCTGAGGGACTATGTACACCCATAATAACGACCACTTAAGTTATTAATGCAGAAATAATGAGAGATGATGGCATTGTTGAAACAAATTGTTGGCAAAAGAATATGCTATTTATTGCTTCGAGTCAAGGGAAACATAAGGCTATTTATTTACCTAATTCTCAACAGAAATTTTTAATCAAGGTCTGAAGTTTTGATGTAGTTTCTCCTTGCTTAAAATCATACTTGACCACCAAAATTAAAAGCATACTTTCCTAAAACAAAGGAAGTTGGTGTATAAGGTCGTGTTTAGCATTATGCATCTCACGAGGTAGAGGTATTAGGATAGGCTAACCCAAGCCTGACCTACCACTAAATGGGATAGAGTAGGTAAAGCCATTTTGTTTGAGGGTTGAGAACATTCTACCCAACCCAAAATGTATAAAGACTCATTAAACTTTACCTAACTTTAAACTAGCTACATGCATTTGAATATGGATGAGATGTCCTTAAAATTTTCAAAACATACAATTATGCTTATCAAAGAAATGAAACTATTTGTCACATAACAGCTATTTCCCAGGTGTGAAAGCAAAACTATCACCCGAATAGATTAATGACACTAGATGCTAATTCAAAAAATGACACCTAGGATATGCATTATCTGAAGCAGGAGGCATGCATACTGTACAACTCTCTACAGCCCACACAAAGAGGCCCACAATGAAATGTTTACGCACAGAAGCCACACGGCCCAAGCAAAGTCCGTGAGATTAAGTTAGCCCAAGAAGACCAACCTAGACTCTCTTATGCCAAACAACTCTGAATTGCCCTATTTAAATCCCCTAATCATGGAATCTCTCTTATGCATGCAGCATGCATGTCATCTAAAAACAAAATTACATTCACATCTCATTCATTAGAAAAATAATAATTCATAGATGATAAATTAAGGTATATTATTATAAGAGAATAACATAATGTGTAGTAAAATAAGGTTCAAAAGAATAAAAATTTATAAATTTTTAAGCTCCAAATTATTTAGTGAAAATTATATAACTTGATATCATAAACGAAAATTTCTAAGTAAAAATACTCTTCTTATTTGGTTCAAAACTAAGGCAATAGTAGGATGGTGGTGGAAGAGATCATTGAAGATAGTGGTAAAGATGGTTGTTACGGTGATAGTAGTGGTGATGGAAATGATAATAGTTAAAGTAATGATAGAATTGTTGGTGCAATCGTATTCAAATTCATGACAATAGTGGTGGTGGTGGCAATAATCACAATGTGATGGTGGTGGTGGTAACATTAGTGGGATTCGAGGGTGGAAGAAAAGAAAGTTTGTGGGGTTTACGATCCTCCCAACCACAAAAGTAAATTTTTTTTATATAATTTTATATTTGTTGCCTTTAAAAAATTTCTAAGTCCGCCCATGATGAGAATGTGGGATTGGTAAATTATACAGCTTATTTTATTCAATTTTATCCTACCTCCCAAACTGAATGAAGTTATATACAATGAATACACAATAAAAGGAATTACCCTGATAATCTTCTCCAATATGGTGTATTTGTACCACATATTGCATAATATAGGGTATTATAGTTTATCATATCATTTAATTTAATTGACATGTTGACGAGCTCTAACAGTTAAAGTAAAAGAATAATATATTCTAGTTACTCAATTATAAGACATAATTTGATCATGTTGCACTAATAAATAAGTGAGTTTAATTTTGACCCAGTAATAATTTTTTTATACTATCATCTAATTATGTATTGTCATATCATTAAAAGTATTTGACTTTGATGATAACAAATGGTGTTTACGGCTTAACTCGAAAACTCAATCCAATCTCAGCTATTTGGGTTGGAACCAGACCTAAAAATAGACAAAGGATTTTTCAAGCCGAGACTGAGTTACACTCATTAGGTAGTTGTTTTAAATTTTTTGAATATGCCATTCAAATTTGGCTTCTTACATTTTTTTTACTCAAATTGTTTACACAAGCACGTGCATGTGATCGCTTCTTTTAAGTTGATTTGATATCTATAAAGGTTTAATTTTTGTCTGAATTTAATTTACTATTAGATTTATTTAGTTGAAAGGAGACTAGAGAAAAGTTGGATGCGTTAAGGTCCTTTCAAGTGCAATATATTTTCCTTTTTTTCAATATAATTTCCATTTTTTGACTATTTTCTTAAAAAAATTGAAAATTTTGTTCAGAGTTATTAAGCACGCAAGATCAAACTCAAGCCAACTTGGATCCAAGCATAGCCATGTCTGCTCAAGTACAGGGATCTTCCTGAAGTCAAGACCAAGTTAAAAAATTTAGCGTTGTCAAAACCTCAAGGCAAGGCTAGGCAAAGTCAAACCTAATCTGACGGACCATGTACACCCCTAATAACAACCACTTAAGTTATCAATGGGGAAATAATGAGAGATGATGGCAATAGTTGAAAAAAAAAAGATTGTTAGGAAAAAAATATGTTATTTATTGCTTCAAGTCAAGGGAAACGTAAGGTTATTTATATACCTAATTCTCAATGAAAAGTCCTAACCAAGGTCTGAAGTTTTGATGTAGTTTCTCCTTGTTTAAAATCCTAACAGTCCACCAAAACTAAAAGCATAGTTTCCAAGAACAAAGGAAGTTATTGCAAAAGGTCATGATCAGCATTATGCATCTCATGAGGTAGAGCTATTAGGTCAGGCTAACCCAAGCGTGACCAACCATTAAATGGGATAGAGCAGGCAAAGCCATTTTGTTGGTGGGTTGAGAACACTCTACCCAACCCAAAATGCATAAAGACTCCCTAAACTTTACCTCACTATAAACTAGCCACATGCATTCGAATCTGGATAAGGTGTCCTTAATCCTTTCAAAACATACAATTCTGTTTATTAACTAAATGAAACTATTTATCAAGTAACAATTATTTGCCACATGTGAAGGGAAAACTATCACCCGACTAGATTAATGAAACTAGACGCTAATTCAAAAAATGACACTTAGGATATCCACCATTTGAAGCAGAGGGCATGTGTATTGTATGATTTTATCAACCCCACACGATTAGGCCCATAGTCAAATATTTACCTACAGAAGCCACACGGCCCAAGCAAAGTCCATGAGAATGAGTTAGCCCAAGAAGACCAACCTAGCCTCTCTTTTGCCCAACAACTCGGAATTGCCCATTTAAATCCCCTAATCATGGGATCTCTCTTATGCATGCAATATGAATTTCATTGAAAAACAAAATTACATTTACATCACATACATTAGAAAAATAATAATTCAAAGATGATAATTAAGGTATATTATTATAAGAGAATAACATAATGGGTAGTAAAATAAGGTTCAATAGAATAAAAATTTATCAATTTTTATGCTACCACTTATTTAGTGAAAAATTATATAACATGATATCATAAATGAATATTTCTTAAGCAAAATACTCTTCTTATTCAGTTCAAAACTAAGCCAGTAGTGGGATGGTGGTCAAAGAGATCATTGATGATAGTGGTAGAGATGGTTGTTAGGGTGACAGTAGTAGTGATGCAAATGGTAATGGTTAAAGTAATAATAGTATTATTGGTGCAATCGTTTTCAAATTCATGGCAGTAGTGGTGGTGGTCGTGTTAATCACAACGTGATGGTGGTGTGGTGACATTAATGGGATTCGAGGGTGGAAGATAAAGGAGTTTGTGGGGGTTACAACCCTCCTAACCACAAAAGTAAAATTTGTTCATATAATTTTATATTTTTCGCCTTTAAAAAAGTGAAAAATTAACTCTTGTCCCAAATAAGATAAAATTTCTAAGTTTGTCCACAATAGGAATGTGGGATCGGTAAATTACAAACTTATTTTATTCAATTTTATCCTACCTCCCAAACTGACTAAAGTTATATACAATGAATACACAATTAAAGGAATTACCCAAATAATTTTCTCCTATATGGTGTGTTTGTACCACATACTGTATAATAGATGGTATTATAGTTTATCATATCATTTTATTTAATTGAAATGTTGACGAGCTCTAACCGTGGAAGTAAAAGAATAATATATTCTAGTTACTTAATTATAAGACATAATTTGATCATGTTGCACTAGTAAATAAGGTAGTTTAATTTTGACCCAGTAATAGTTTTTTATACTTTCATCCAATTATATATTGTCATATCATTGAAACAGCATGAATTTGATGATAACTAGGGGTGTTTATGGCCTAACCCGAAAACTTAACCCAATATCAGCTATTTGGGTTAGGACTTGACCTAAAAATAGACAAAGGATTTTTCAAGCCAAGACTGAGTTACACTCTCTAGGTAGTTGTTTTAAATTTTTTGAATATGCTATTGAAATTAGGCTTCTTTTAAGTTATTTTGATATCTCTAAAGATTTAATTTTTGTTTGAATTCAATTTACTATTAGATTTATTTGGTTGAAAGGAGACTAGTGAAAAGTTGGATGGGTTAAGGTCCTTTCAAACGGAATATATTTTCCATTTTTTTCAATTTTATTTCTATTTTTTGACTATTTTCTTAAAAAATTTGAAAAATGTGTTCAGAGTTATTGAGCATGCAAGATCAAACTCAAGCCAACTTGGATCCAAGCATAGCTGTGTCTGCTAAGGTCTAGGGATCCTCCTCAAGTGAAGACCATGTTAGAAATTTTAGCCTTATCAAAACCTCAAGGCAAGACTAAGCTAAGTCAAACCTAATCTAAGGGACCATGTACATCCCTAATAACAACCACTTAAGTTGTTAACGGGAAAATAATGAGAGATGATGGCGATAGTTGAAAAAAAAATTATTAGGAAAAAATATGCTATTTATTGCTTCAAGTCAAGGGAAACATAAGGCTATTTATATACCTAATTTTCAACGGAAAGTCCTAATCAAGGTCTAAAGTTTTGATGTAGTTTTTCCTTGCTTAAAATCCTACCAGAGAACCAAAACTAAAAGCATAGTTTCCTTGAACAAAGGAAGCTGGTGCATAAGGTTGTGTTTAGTATTATGCATCTCATGAGGTAGAGCTATTAAGATGGGCTAACCCAAGCCTAACCTACCACTAAATAGGATAGAGTAGGCAAAGCCATTTTGTTGGTGGGTTGAAAACACTCAACCCAACCCAAAATGCATAGAGACTCTCTAAAATTTACCTCACTTTAAACTAGCCACATGCATTCAAATCAGGATGAGATGTCCATAAACCTTTCAAAACAAACAATTATGTTCATCAACTAAATGAAACTATTTATCATGTAATAGTTATTTGCCATATGTGAATGCAAAACTGTCACCCAACTAGATTAATGATACTAGACGCTAATTCAAAAATCGGCACCTAGGATATCCACTATCTGAAGTAGGGGGCATGTGTATTGTACGATTCTCTCTAGCCCACACGATGAGGCCTATAATCAAATGTTACCTATAGGAGCTATATGGCCCTAGCAAAGTCCACGAGATTGAGTTAGCTCTAGAAGACCAACCTAGCCTCTCTTTTGCTAAACAACTCGGAATTGCCCCTTTTAAATCCCTTAATCATGGAATCTCTCTTATGCATGCAGCATGCATTTCATCTAAAAACAAAATTACATTTACATCTCATTCATTAGAAAAATAATAATTCAGAGATGAAAAATTAAGGCATATTATTATCAGAGAATAAGATAATTTGTAGTAAAATAAGGTTCAACAAAATAAAAATTTATAAATTTTTATGCTTCCAATTATTTAGTGTAAATTATATAACTTGATATCATAAATGTATATTTCTTAAGCAAAAATATTCTTCTTATTCAGTTCAAAACTAAGGCGGTAATGGGAGGGTGGTGGCAGAGAACATTGATGATAGTGATAGAGATGGTTGTTAGGGTGATAGTAGTAGTGGTGAAAATGGTAATGGTTAAAGTAATGATAGTATTATTTGTGCAATGGTGTTCAAATTCATGGTAGTAGTGGTGGTGATGGCGGTAATCACAATGTGATGATGGTGGTGGTGGTGACATTAGTGGAATTCGAGGTTGGAAAAAAAACGAGTTTGTGAGGGTTACGATCCTCCCAACCATAAAAGTAAAATTTTTTCATATAATTTTATATTTGTTGCCTTTAAAAAAGTAAAATTAACTCGTGACTCAAATAAGATAAAATTTGTAAGTCCGTCCACAATGGGAATGTGGGATTGGTAAATTATACAACTTATTTTATTCAATTTTATCATACCTCCCAAACTAAACTGAAGTTATATATGATGAATACTCAATAAAAATAATTACTCAAATATTCTTCTCCTATATGGTATGTATGTACCACATATTGCATAATACAGGGTATTATAGTTTGTCATATCATTTAATTTTATTGACATGTTGATAAGCTCTAACAATGGTAGTAAAAGAATAATATATTCTAGTTACTTAATTGTAAGACATAATTTGATTATGTTGCACTAATAAATAATAGAGTTTAATTTTGACCCAGTAATAGTTTTTTTATACTATCATCCAATTATGTATATTATCATATCATTAAAAGAATTTGATTATGATAATAACTAGGAGTATCCCAATCTGAGCTATTTGAGTTGGGACCAAATTTAAAAAATAAAGGATTTTTCAAGCCAAGATTGAGTTACATTCTTTAGAAAGTTGTTTTGAATTTTTCGAAAATGTCATTCAAATTAGGGTTCTTACAATTTTTTTTTTACTCAAATTGTTTACACAAGCACATGCATGCGATGGCTTCTTTTAAGTTATTTTAATATTTGTAAAGGTTTACTTTTTGTTGAATTTGATTTACTATTAGATTTTTGGTTGAAAGAAGACTAGAGAAAAGTTGGATGGGTTAAGGTCCATTCACGAGGAATACATTTTCTTTTTTTTTTCAATTTTCTTTCCTTTTTTCAACTATTTTCATAAAAAATTTACAAACGTGTTCAAAGTTATTGAGCATGCAAGATCAAACTCGAGCAAATTTGGATTCGAGCATAGTTGTGTCTGCCCAGGTCCAGAGATCTTCCTTAAGTTGAGACCATATTAAAAATTTTAGCCTTATCAAAACCTCGAGGCAAGACTATGATAAATCAAACCTAATCTAAGGGCCATATACACCCCTAATAACAATCACATGAGTTGCCAATGGGTAAATAATGAGAGATGATGACGATAGTTGAAAAAATAATTATTTGGAAAAAAAATGCGATAGTTATTGCTTTAAGTCAAGGGAAACATAAGGTTGTTTATATACTTAATTCTCAAAGAAAAGTCCTAATCAAGGTGCTGAAGTTTTAATATAGTTTTTCCTCGTTTAAAATCCTACTAGACCACCAAAACCAAAAGCATAGTTTTCTAGGACATAGGAAGTTGGAGCATAGGGTCGTGTCTAGCATGATGCATAATCTAGCATTATAGCATCCTATCTTTCCTAATAGATTAATTTATGAACAAAAAGAGTCAGCTTTTCTATAAGTTTTTTCTTGGCAAAACTTCTCCTTTTCCACCGACTACTATGATATCTACTTTAATTTAGATGGAGAAGCTTGGTTAGTTGCAGTGAAGTCCGCATTCAATACTATCCAACGAAGAATCAGCTTAGAAAAAAACACATTTAATATAATAAATTAACTTCTTAAAGTCCCATTTTTCTCCTGTGCCTGCTTTTTCCTCCTAAAAGGTGTGTCACTAGATTTATTATGAAACCAAGTTGCATCCCATTTTCGAGATCCCGTCAATATGTCGGTCTATGTGCATCACGCCATGTCTATTTTCTATTTTTAATATATATATATAATATTAATTAGTATCAAAATTAAAAAATTACTATAACTAAATTCATGTAATTTATTAATTTATAATTAAAATTAATGAAATAAAATAAAAGGACAATTTGGACAAAGTAACATAGAATTTATATTCCTTTTTGATAAATTACACATCTAAAAGTGATTCTAACAAATAAATAATATTCAAATAATATCAATTCTTTTAAAATCACTTTTCATATAAAAATTTTCAAACATAAATTATAGTTATACTAACTTACTTTTAAGTAAAATTAAGCTTATAAAATTAAGTTAATTCAAAATTAAGTTTGTAAACTCCAATTCGAACACACATATTTTCTTTTCATGTAAAATTTGTATTATTTTAAAAATTCACTATAAAATTCATGAGTTTAATTTTGATCTACTATTATTATAAAGAATTTTACAACTTATACAATCATCTAATCAAAAATCATTAAATTATAAAAAAAATTTAACTAAAATAGTAATTACTTAAAAAGTCAAACATTTGGTAATAAGTGATTGGATGATAGTATACAAAATTTTATACTCATAATAAATAAAAATTAAATTCAAAATTTACTTATATAAAAAATATTGTAAAATCCTCACACCTCTATATACACTATAAATAAGCAGCTCTAGATATATACATCCAAATCAAGTTGCACTAGATTAATAGGTGTTGATTCGAGTGGGAGGAATTTTCAATCCTTTAAGGATTGACCTTCCCCACTTCAGCATCTAACCGTATCCTCTCTCACCTAGTAGGTGGAAAGATATTATAAGAAACCAAAAAATCAAGTTACGCTGTCATCATAAGTTCATAACCTTAAACCCTCAACAGAGCGTCTCCTAATTCACCTCCTATTCTTCCTTAGTTTTGCCTTTCAATACCACCATGCAAGCCCAGGATCAAGAAGCACTTTTTCAAATAGAAGCACGTCACATACGAGCAGCAGACACTGCAGGCGATGATTGGGCAAAGGAGGAGCCTCCAAGGCAAGAAACGACAAGTTATATTCCTCCACCGCCAATCTTGACGAGGTAGAAGTGATTCCGGGTTATAAATTCCGAAACAAGTGCTTATTGTAAGAGGCTTTCACGCACTCTTCATACGTTAAGTGCTTTTCCCTTGAGCGGTTAGAGTATGTCGGCGATGCAGTGCTTAACCTGCTGGTGACGAAGGAGCAATATTTCTTGTACCCGAATTTGGCGCCGGGTCGACTGAACCGGCTCTGTTCGGTAAATGTCGACACCGAGAAGTTCGCACGTGTGGCCATCAAACATGGGCTGCATCCACAAGATGCCCCTTTTTGAAGATCAAGTCTCAACTGTTTCTAGCTGTGTTTGATTGACAATGGGCAGTTAATATTAACACTTTAACGAAAATATATTGAAATTAAATTCTTTTGGAGTTTAATAATTTATTATAGATATGAAGAGAAAGAATATCAATTCTTTTAAAAGTTAATTTTAATAATAAAAAATTTTATTTTGTATAAAATAAATATTTTTAAAAAAATTTTTATTTCAACACTTGACTGTGCTCTGAGAAATTAAAGTTTTACTCACTTGAAAAGACAATAAAAATCCAACAAAAAAATATTATTATTGAGAAATTTTCATTTTTAATTTCTGCATCTTCAAAAAATTATATTTCATTTCATTAAATGATTATTTCTTTCTACCAAACGTCACATAATTTATATTTGGTATCTAATGTTATTTGCAAGGTTGTTTATGGTTTATATCATCTGTCATTTCAAACGAAATCAGAACCCAATACTTTTTTGTTTTTTGGTTTTTGAAAATTTCTCATTTTTGTTGGTCTAAGCGAAGATGCGGTTTTTCTGAAGAGATTATTTTATAAGAAATTCAACATAAAAACCGTCAGAAACTAGAAAGTATCGCTTGGTTTTTATATGTTCTCTCAAACCATGCCAAAAACTAAGACAATATCAGCATAAAAAAAAATACAAGAATTGGTATAGATTGCTCGTAGGCAAGGAAAAAAAAGAAAGTTTGTAAACTAAATCTGAAATCAAATCTTTGTTAATTAATTTTATATTATGGCTCCAAAAGGAAAAACGTACACCATGAGTTCTGAGATTTTCTTCCTTCATAAAATCTGTTAAAATACATATCAAATCATCAACTGTTATAGTCATAATACAATAATACATATAATCAATTTCACAGACATATATTTAGCTTTCGAATGTATGTATATATATATATATACACACATAAGTTTCGTGATAAGGAAATGGAAGTTGCTAGCTTAACAGCAACATATATAGTTGTGGAACTCATTAAAATAACCTGTAGTTGGCTAGCCTAGACACTGTTTGGAAGGTACTCAATAATTTCTTATATAATTTATATATATGCATGTTACTAAAAATTATAAATAAGTTGTTTTTTGATTCCATATCTTAATAAAGAAATTTAAAAAATATAAATTATAGCATTAAATATAAATATTTTGTTTCACTAATTAATTATGTTTATAAAAATAAATAAAACTTAAGATATTCTCTAACTATTTTTTTTTCTCTAATTTGTTTAATCACTTTTCTTCTTCAATGCAGTATATATATGTGGGTTTCTTTTCTTCTTTTTCTTTTCTCTTTTTTTAAAGATAAATATGTTTCATTATAATGTCATTAATTTTTGCAACCACTATTTAAACATAGGAAAAGGCTTTAATTTTTTTTATTTTTTATCTCAGTATAATAAATTCATGAAAATTTGAACATATGATCTCTTATAAATGACCTAAACCCCTTGCCTCTATTCTACTCCTAATAGATTAAATCTTATGATAAAGATATGCTATAATGTTAGCGAACACCTTGCTTGCAAATTGATTATTGAGCAAATTCTCAAATTTAATATTAAGTTAATTAAGTACATACCAGAAAAAATGTTGACCTTAATTTAGGAAAATTCTAAACTTCTCTTTCAAAAGAATGAGAGAAAGATCTCTTTTCATCTAAAATTATGACCAGGAATTAATTTACTAGTCGTCGAAGTTTATAAATTATCTTCAATGATGATTTTAAAGTAGAATTGATTTTTGTGCATCCTATAAATTATGATTATTGTATATAAAAATGAATAGAGATCTGATTTACTGAATGTAAAAATTTTTCATTTTCCCTGGACAGATTTTTAAAGGTTTACTGGAACCTTCTATAGATCCAGACACTATTAAAACACATCCAGTGACAGAACTTTACCAATTTTGCCAAGAAAAGAAATTGAAGATACAATTCGTAGATTTATGGAGGGAATCTATGCCATTCGATGTGCTCATAGATGATAAATTAGTAGAAAGAGGCACTTATGGTGCGAAGAAAGAGATTGCACACAATAGAGCAGCAAGAAATACTTTAGATAACATTGGAACAGTGTTGAGTACTAGAAATTAATTAAAGATGCTTTTATGGATTGAAATTTATGCTTGCATCTCAATAGCATAAAAGCAAAATTTATGTTTAACTGTGACAGAAAAAAAGATCTGTCACTAACATAAATGCACTTTGCGTTATACTGAGAACGTTTGATGATTCTCTGATGAAATGTTAGTCAATACAATTTTTTGGTTATTTTCTTGACATTTTCAACTAAAACATAGAAACTTTAATGTTAAATTCTCTTATTTTTGTCTAATAACACTCAATTTTCATAAACACCTTTATACACCTGTTTTCGGAGTGAATAATCTCATAGGTCCCAATTTGATTCCGGTTTTGGTCCCTTAACTTGAATGGAAAGGGAAACTAACTCTCTCAAATTAGAGTTTCACCCGTCATTGCAACAGTATTGTCATTTGAAAGACACTTAAGATAGAAATATTATGCGAGCAAGTAATACAATAGAGTGTATGTGTCGACAAATACCAATCAGACAGCATGATTGAGCAAAATAAGATCAATGCTACATTAGAAGAAGAAACTTAAAAGAAAGTAAATGCAGAAAAAGAACAGTATAAGACTAAAGTGAAGTTAGAACCTGGAAATAACTTTCATTAAGAACGTAGAAAGCAAATTACAGCATGGAAAAGAACTGGAAACTCAAAAGAACTAAAAATCTAAAGGGGTGGTATCTAGTGATTCATTGCCTGCTGCGAGTGAGGAGTGTTTGAGTGTGTAGGACCCTTTTGCAATGTACCAAGATCACCTATTTATAGATCTAAAAATAACTGCTAAATCCCTTGGATTTTGACACCTATTCTATAAAACTTAATTTTGAGATGAGGCATTGTGTCTTCAATGGACTGTAAATTTCTTCAAATTCATTCTCACTATTAGCTCAAGGTTTCTTTTGACATTGATTTGATAATGATTACAAACACTATTTTTGATTTCTTAACACTGTTTACTCATACTTGATCTTGGCTAAGAGACTACATTGAAGATTTATCAAAAAATCATATGAATGTCTCATGGAAGTCACAACTGTAAGCAAACTAACAACTATTTGAAGTTGTATCACATACAAAATCCTTGAATATAAATTGAAGAAGAAAAAGACTATTGTACATCAAGTAAAAATTTTTTAAAGATATTTAAAGAGACCAGCGTGGAGCCTGCTTATCAAAAAAATTAATTTGCCCCTGAAAACATAAAGATTTTAGTTGCTGTGTTGAAGGATTAGTCATCTCATAAATTAAAGATGAGCCTGCTAGTATACGACAGTCAAGCTTATAGAAAATAAAGGATGAGCATACTCATAAATTGAAGATGAGTCTGCTCATGAATTGAAAATGAGTCTACTTATGAAACTACCTGTTTACACTGTATAGGTCTGCTTAGCACAAAAACTGGTAAAAGCTATCAGAAGTAGTCGCGAGAGATCCTATAATTAATTACAACGGACTTTTACTATACAAATAGAAACAACTTGGAGACAAAGCATGTGAAAAGCCTTCCAGCTAAAAAAGGAGCTTGGGATAATCTGCAACGGTCAACTGGAGAAGATCCTTATATTCCCAACTCATTTCAAAACCCCATATACGTGAATGACCATAGAACAGTTGAGTTCTAGTACTTTCATTGCAGAACATTCACTATATTGAGCTAAAACTTGAATATTTAGTCTGTAACAGAGTTGTTTATTACTGTATTTGTGAAAGCCTTGCGTGGCTAGTTGATTTGAGAGCTTGGAGAGGCTTTAGACTACTTTATTTTAGCTTGGAAAGGCTAGAGTTGAAGAAAACTACTTGTGTGCTAGCTTTGAGAGGTTAGGATTAAAGAAATTACATTTGGAAATAATGAAAAATCTCAGTTATGCTGGGGACTAGACGTAGGTTCCATCATTTGGAAGCTGAACCAGTATAAATGCTTTGTGCAAGCTCTTCTATCTCTTATTTTTTATATTATCTTACTTGATTATGTGTTATTCATCTGCTGCATGTGTTCTAAATTCTGTGTGAATAAGATTTCATATTTTGAAATTCAAATCGATTGAAGATTAGCTTGCTTATGTTAGCATATAAACGATCTCACGTGTACTTTTAATCTTGTTGTTTTTAAGTACTGCAAAAAGTTTTATTTTGAACAAGACTTGATTCAACCCCATTCTCAAGTCCATTTGCACCATCACTCACTATGTTACATAGCTACTAAATAAACACCCTCGCTCCTTGCTTCTAGTCATCACGTTGCAGCTCGAGGCTTCTAACTGCCTTCTTACTAGATGCTCATCTCTTCTTGGGATAATTGTCACCTTTCTAGATGCTTGTCATGTGTAGGCAGCATCTTTTTGGATATGGCCATTTCACCACTTTTCTTGATAATAACCACATTCTTCACTTCTTGCTGATAAATGCCACATCTCCACACTTGTAGGCACTACTTGCGTTGATCAATTTTCCATTATCTAAGTGCTATCGTTGAACTATTTCCATCAACAACATTAGTATTGTCATTGTGCACCCATGATGTACTAGCCCTCAGATACTTACATTAACAACTTCATTACTATTGCTCTACTACAAGAACAGGCCTTATTGTATCTTCAATCATGACTTCAAATTACGATCCGCAACCGCAATTGTGGTGGGCTGCAATATTATTATTGCGGGAGTATCTGTGACTATAATTATAACTACATCAGTCGTATTTTTTTTGCAATTATCCGCAATATTTAAAATCACAACATAATTGTAACTATTATCACAACTGTAATTTAAAATCATGTTTTCAATGCATGTATGCTTCAATCTTGACAACATCGATATTGTCAATAGTCCTCCAAGTCGCCCAAGTTTACTATTATGTCAATATTGGTGTTAACAACTTAATTAGGATTTATCTTGTCTTGTTTGGCAACATCAATATTGCCAATCATCCATTTATTCATCTCGAGTCCTTCTTCTATCAACCTTTCTCTTGCTTGATCATGAACGTCCTAGGTCTTGCTTCCTTCGACAGTATAAGCATCGTCGACATTCACCAAGTTGCCTGTTCCTTTATTGCATTATGGTTATTATTGTCAGCAACATGGTATTATCTTCTCTTAGTAGCACCAGTACCGCTAATTGTTCAATTTTGACAGGGTTGAATAGCTTCAGTGCTATACTCTTTGACGGCATCTATACTATTAATTGCTCTTCTTCGACAGTTTCAGTGCTGTTGATACATGCCAAGCTACCTCATCTTGAAGCAACATGAGAATTAAAACTTACATTTTCGACAACTTAGCCTCAATCTTAGCATCCCCCCTCCCCCCCTTTTCTCTCTCTCTCTCTCTCTCAATACTCTTTTCCCTCACCAAATTTTAGAACTTCTAAGTATAAAAAAAATTATAGCTAGGTGCAAATGGGGTGTTGTAGTAAAAGTTGCTTAAGGTCAATATAAAGTTTAAATGGCATTTTTTTGAAGAATGTTTGACTTGAGATTAAATCTCACTTAAGTCGTCTTGCATGAACTTTAGACCACATTTAACAAAAAAAAAAAGTTATGTAAACAAGTCTCATTGATCTTTATGTATAATGTATAATATCAAGAGAAAAATTATGCATTTTATCTAGAAAGAAATAAGGATCACTTTAGTTAATAAAGTAGAATTAAGATATGATATTGAGAAGGGATTTTTCCAGTATCTTTTTTCTATAAGGATAGCAGTACTCTTCTCACCTGTCATTATATTATTGGTTAATTTTTTTTTAAAATACATTACCTTATTACCTACTCTTTCAGTATATAGTATATATTTATTAATATTTTTATATCTTAAATTTATTATATTTACACAATAACCCCAATTTTATTATATTCTTCTAGGGGGTTCTCTTTGCATCACCAAGTGAAATTGCAGAGAGACAAGATTGATTCCGGCTGAAGACAAAATTGAAGATCACCAAGTGAAATTCAGTTAAAGACGGCATACGAGGTAATTTTTTTTCTAGTTGTTTTTACCATTCTTCAACTCCGAGTTCAGCCACCGTTATGTTGTCACTGTTAGCATTATGCAAGAGTTGCCGCCTTTGTCTGGAAAGTTCATCTCTGATGTCTCTTTGATCTTTACCATCCTCATCTTCATACTTCCTCTTCGCCGATTGGTTGGGTGTTTGGAATGAGTAGGGTTTGGATTGGGTTTGGGTTTGGGTATCGATTCGGGGATGGGTCGATCGAGGGTTTGGGATCCGCTGGAGAGTTATTGTTGGGTTCCCAATGAGGTTTGTGGTGCAAAAGCATAGTCATCAATGATAATGAGGCCCTCAAATACACTAATGCTAGAGGGACCATGGAATTGCAATGCCATTTCGCCTTAATGCTTGGACTTATTATTTCTCTTTGAATCTATGCATCGCCTATTTTATGCTCCTTGGCTTAGCTTGGTGCAGGCGCAGGATGGGTTGTGCGTGTGGTGTAGTCTTTTATCTACTAGCAATTTGTGTTTCTTTACCGTTTGAATTTGATCTTTGACGAGCTTTTCAGTGATGTGTGTGTTTTTCATACCAAAATTCATGTTTCTCTGCACTTGCTTTCGTGAAATTCTATCATTCTTAAGTCATCGTTTTATGTTTGGTTATTTTTTAATGTTGTACATTCTGGATACCTTGGTTTCTTCGTCTAGGAATTTTTTAATCTGAATTCCGGATGAACAACATTAAATATTAATAAAAAAATGTTACAGCATTGGCTGACAACTACTCTCTTATCATTAGCTTGTAAATAACTGATTTAAAAAGTATGGAGGCACAAGACTTAATGAACTTTCTCAACTTATTGAGACAACACTTCACTTGCATATTTTGGTAGTTCGTAATCATATTAATGTTAATATGTGGTAAAAGATAGAATTAAAATATTAGCAATAACAGAATTCTAATTTATTTGTTCATGTAAGCTATCTAATTAAAAACCATCTTGTGCTGCCAGATTTGTTATTGATCTTCATAGTCATCGAAGATAACGATTGCTATAAACTTACTCTCTATTGTGTAATACACCGTTATTGAGTTTTCCAGCAGCATATTTGGTTGCTTGAACAAGTTTGTGGTTGTGCAGGTTACCAAATCCACATCTTGGGAGAGTTGACATAGGAGTTCACTTGTATGTTAATTAGCCTCTATTCATATACACAAGTGAGAATCGAGTGCCTTTTAATATAGCTCTGCTTATTGTCATTCTGTTGTAGTTAACTCTCTCTGGGGGTGAAAAATTAGGCTGACCTGATCAGCATGTAGATATGTAATTTCTCAAGTTTTTTTTTTTCTTGGTGCTATACTTTTGTGTGTTTACAACCAAAAGCCAAAAGGTGTTCGCTTGAAATGGGAGAACGGGAGTTAACCTGTATATTAATTGGCCTCCATTATGCTATAATATATTGTTCCACTTTTGGTTGTTTCAGTCTCACTTTGAATTGGGTATATCATGCAGAGTGGGTAAGACAATCATGGTTTGTGGACAACAGAGGCTATGAAGCTCCATCTGAATCAAATGGTGACTTTTTCCTTACATGAAGTTATAATTTATTAACAATGAACTTCAAAGTTTTATGAATTTTCTCTAATATACTTTCAATACTGGCATAAGGCTTTTCAGTGGATGTAAGAATGATACATCTATATAGTTCTGAAACTAGAAATTCGTTGTTGCTTACTTGTCAGTCTGGATAATTCCTCCTTAGTAGGGAGTTGAAAATTACAGGATTTTCTATATTTAAGTATAACAGTATAAAATTAGATCCCTGTATGAAATTCTAAATGTCCCATGCTATAATATAAATTGTGAATAAGTATTCTAGTAACATAAGCACTGATTTTAAATTATGCAAATCAAATTGTTTGATGTCATGTAATTTAAATTTAAAAACTATAAGATTATTCTTTGCATGGAGACTTTGTTCCTCCCTTGTTGAAAGCGGCTTATCAGATAAAAATCATAGTGCGTCGCAAAAGTTAATAGCTCTGTGTAAATCCAATTCTAATATTACTAGCTTTTGATTTTTCATGTCTTCTGAGAACCGTGAAGGTTTAGTATATTGCTTTCTTTATTGCCTTTATAATAGCCTAAATTTCTATTGAACTACAGAAAATCTTTCAAGGTTAAAGAGGCAAAAGTCATCTACTTTTTGGTCTCAGTATATAAACACAAAGGAACTGAGATGAGGCATAGCTCTCATGTTTATTTAGCTAGAGTCATCTCCTTTGGCTCAGCAGTATTTAATTCAAAAATATTAGCAAAAGGAACTATTAGAAGTCATGCTGCTATAGGACCTTAAAAAGGGAGAAAATTTATGTGTGCATTCAAGCCATCAATAATTAGCCTTTCAATGGATTTATTATTTACGAGCAAATAATTAGTTTCTATAGATTTTGGCATCCTTAAATGAGGAAAGGAATGATTGAGGCCATGATAGATCTTTTTGGCATGCACCATGGTCTTTTTTTTTTTGTTAGTCCTATTTTTTGTATTTCATTTGACATGGAAGTCTTTGCTGTGTAATGTACAAAAAGGATCCTTAGATTTGTATATTTAGAGGATTGAATCCCACTGCAGTATAGATACTTTAGTCAAAGACATAAAATACACCCTTTTCCCGTGCCAAATTTTAGAACTTCAAGTTTTAAAAAATTATAGCTAGGTGCAAATGGTGTGTTGTAGCAAAAGTTGTCCAAGTTTAAAGCTCAAGTGGCACTTTTTTGCAGATTGTTTGATTTGAATTTATCTTATCTAAGTTACTTTACATTAACTTTCGACCTCAGTTATAAAAAAAAGTTGCGTAAACAACTCTCATTATTTTTTTACATTTTTTGGTTGTAGTACAAAGAGAGAAATTATACTTTTTATCTAAAAAAGAATAAGGATCCCTTTTGGTTAATCAAGTAGAATAAGATATGGTATTACAATATATAGGATAATTAAGTTATAGCAGAGAATAAGATAATATGTAGTAAAATAAGGTCCAACAGAATAAAAATTTATAAATTTTTATGCTACCTATTATTTAGTAGAAACTATATAAATTGATAACATAAATGAATATTTCTTAAACAAAAATGCTCTTTTTCTTCAGTTCAAAACTAAAGCAATAGTGGGACGGTAGTAGAAGAGATCATTGATGATAGTGGTAGATAGTTGCTAGTAGGGCTAGCAATGAATCGAATCAACTCGTGAGTAGTTCAAGACTTGAATGTTAATAGGCTAGATGAACTTGGTTCATGAACCAAATAAGCTGAACTTGATCTTAAAATTGAGCTCGTTAAATAAATGAATTAAATTTGAACTAAGTTCTACTTGACTCGTTTAGTTCATTTGGTTCTTGTGACTCAAGCTAACAAGCCAAACCGAATAATTTGCGAGCTTGATCCAAGCCAAATTTGAGCTGAAAAAAATGATTCTTATCAAACTGGAACCGAGTTCAAATTGAACTATTTCTTATCAAGCCGAGCCAAATTGAACCTTAGCTCGATTCAGTTCGGCTCATTTCCAGCCCTAGTTGCTAAGATGATAGTAGTAGTGGTGGAAATGGTGATGGTTAAAGTAATGATAGTATTATTGGTGCAATAGTGTTCAAAGTCATGACAATGGTGGTGGTTGCGGTAATCACAACGTGATGGTAGTGGTGATGACATTAGTGGGATTCAAGGGTGCAGGGAAAGAGGGTTAGGGGGGGTTACAACCCTCCCAACCATGAAAGTAAAATTCTTTCATGTAATTTTATATTTGATGCCTTTAAAAAAGTAAAATTAACTATTGACTCAAATAAGATAAAATTTCTAAGTCCTTCCACGATGGGAATGTGATATTGGTATTAGACAACTTATTTTATTCAATTTTATCCTTCCTCCCAAACTAAATGAAGTTATATACGACGAATACAAAATAAAAAGAATTACGCGGATAATCCTCTCCTATAAGGTGTGTATGTACCATATACTACATAATGCATGGTGTTATAGTTTATCATATCATTTAATTTTATCGACATGTTGACGAGTTCTACTAGTAGAAGTAAAACAATAATATATTCTAGTTACTTAATAATAAGACATAATTTGATCCTGTCACAGTAACAAATAAGAGAGTTTAGTTTTGATCCAGTAATGATTTTTTATACTATAATCTAACTATGTATTGTCATATCATTGAAAGAATTTAACTATAATAATAACTAGGAATGTTTATGTCCCAATTGAAAAAATCAATCCAATCTAAACTATTTGGTTTGGGACTAGCCCTAAAAATCGACGAAGGATTTTTCAAGCCAAGATTGAGAGTTACACTCTTTAAGTAATTGTTTAAAAATTTTTGAATATGCCATTCAAATTAGGATTTTTACATTTTTTTTAAGTTGTTTACACAAACACATGCATATGCTTATGCGATGGCTTCTTTCAAGTTGTTTTGATATTAGTAAAGGTTTAATTTTTGGTTGAATTTGATTTACTATTAGATTTATTTGGTTGAAAGGAGACTATAGAAAAATTGGATGGGTTAAGGTCCTTTCAAGAGGAATATGTTTTCTTTTTTTTTTCAATTTTATTTCTATTTTTTGATTATTTTCTTAAAACAATTGAAAAATGTGTTCAGTTATTGAGCATGCAAGATCAAACTTAAGCCAACTTAGATCCGAGCATAGTCATGTCTTCTCAAGTCTAGGGATCTTCCTCAAGTTGAGATAGTGTTAAAAAAAATTTAGCCTTATTAAAACCTTGAGGCAAGACTAAGCTAAGTCAAACCTAATTTGAGAGTTCATGTACACCCCTAATAACAACCACTTGAGTTGTCAATGGGGAAATAATGAGAGATGATGACGATAGTTGAAAAAAAAAATTGGGAAAAGAGTAAGCTATTTACTGCTTCAAGTCAAGGGAAAGATAAGGCTATTTATATACAAAATTCTCAACAGAAAGTCCTAATCAAGGTGATGAGGTTTTGATGTAGTTTCTCCTCGTTTAAAATCCTACCAGACCACCAAAACCAAAAGCATAGTTTCCTAGGACAAAGAAAGTTGGAACGTATCCAGCATTATGCCTCTCATGAGGTAGAGCTATTAGGACGGGCTAGCCCAAGCCTAGCCTACCACTAAATGAGATAGAGTAGGCAAGGCCATTTTGTTAGTGGTACTCTACCTAACCCAAAATGTATAGAGACTTTCTAAACTTTACCTCACTTTAAACTAGTCACATGTTTTCTAATCTAGATGAGATGTCCTTAAACCTTTCAAAACTTACAATTCTATCCATCAACTAAATGAAACTATTTATCACGTAACAGTTATTTGCCACATGTGAAAACAAAACTATCACCCAACTAGATCGATCACACTAGACACTAATTCAAAAAATGACACCTAGGATATCCACTATCTAAAGCAAGGGGCATGTCTACTGTATGGTTCTCTCCAACCCACACGATGAGGCCCATAATCTAATGTTTATCCACACAAGCCACACAGCCCAAGCAAAGCCCATGAGATTGAGTTAGCCTTAGAAGACCAACCTAGCCTCTCTTATGCCAAAAACTCAAAATTGCCCCATTTAAATCCCCAAATCATGGAATCTCTCTTATGCATGCAACATGCATTTAAAACAAAATTATATTTACATTTCATTCATTAGAAAAATAATAATTCATAGATAATAAATTAAGGTATAGTATTATAAGAGAATAAGATAATGTGTAGTAAAATAAGGTTCTAGTATAGTATTATAAGAGAATAGATAATGTGTAGTAAAAGAATAATATATTCTAGTTACTGAATTATAAGATATAATTTTTATCATGTCACACTAATAAATAAGAGAGTTTAATCTTGACCCAGTAATAATTTTTTATGCTATCATCAAATTATGTATTGTCATATCATTAAGAGTTTGACTATGATAATAACTAGGAGTGTTTATAGCCCAACCTGAAAACTCAACCGAATCTGAGCTATTTGGGTTGGGACCAGACCTAAAAATACGCAAAGGATTTTTCAAGCCGAGACCGAGTTACAATCTTTTCGTAGTTGTTTTAAATTTTTTGAATATGCCATTCAAATTAGGCTTCTTACATTTTTTTTTTACTCAAACTGTTTACACAAGCACATGCATGCAATGGCTTCTCCCAAGTTGTTTTGATATCTGTAAAGGTTTAATTTTTGGCTGAATTTGATTTACTATTAGATTTATTTGGTTGAAAGGAGACTAGAGAAAAGTTGAATGGGTTAAGGTCCTTTCAAGAAGAATACATCTTTTTTCAATTTTATTTTGATTTTTTGATTATTTTCTTAAAAAATTTGAAAAATGTGTTTAGTTATTGAGCATGCAAGATCAAACTCAAGCCAACTTGGATTTGAGCATAGCCGTGTCTGCTCAGGTCCACGGATCTTCCTCAAGTCAATACCATATTAAAAAGTTTAGCCCTATCAAAACCTCGAGGCAAGACTAGACTAAGTCAAACCTAATATGAGGGCCCATGTACACCTCTAATAACAACCACTTGAGTTGTCAATGGGGATATAATGAGAGAGATGATGGCGATAGTTGAAAAAAAATTATTGAGAAAATAATATACTATTTATTGCTTCAAGTCACGGGAAACATAAGGCTGTTTATATACCTAATTCTCAATGAAAAGTCGTAATCAAGGTGCTAAAGTTTTGATGTAGTTTCTCCTCCATTAAAATCCTACCAGGCCACCAAAACCAAAAGCATAGTTTCCTAGGTCAAAAGAAGTTGGAGCATAGGGTCATGTCCAGTATTATGCATCTCATGAGCTATTAGGATGGGCTAGCCCTAGCCTAACCTACCACTAAATGGGATAAAGTAGTAAGGCCATTTTGTTGGTGGGTTGAGAATACTCTACCCAACCCAAAATGCATAAAAACTCTCCAGACTTTATCTCACTTTGAACTAACCACATGCTTGCAAATTTGGAATGAGATGTCCTTAAACCTTTCAAAACTTATAAGTCTGTCCATCAACTAAATGAAATTATTTATCACGTAACAGTTATTTATCACCTATGAAAGCAAAACTATCGCCTGACTAAATCAATCAACACCATATGCTAATTTGAAAAACGACACCTAAGATATTCACTATCTGAAGTAGAGGATATGAATACTGTACGGTTCTCTCTAACCCACACGATGAGGCCCATAAATCAAATGTTTACCTTCACAGCCCAAGCAAAGTCCATGAGATTGAGTTAGTCCTAGAAGATCAACTTGGCCTCTCTTATGTCAAACAACTCAGAATTGTCCCATTTAAATCCCCTAATCATGAAATCTCTCTTATCAATGCAGCATGCAGTTCATCTAAAAACAAAATTACATCTCATCCGTTAAAAAATGACAATAATAATAAAACGTTGAACCTTTGAATCAGCCTACCGAATGCATCATTATTACAATGGATATTATAGCCTCATATCTTTCCTAATAGATTAATTTATGAACAAAAAGAGTAAGCTTTTATATAATTTTTTTCTTGGCAAAACTTCTCCTTTTCCACCGAAGAAAAAGAGTAAGCTTCTACTATGATATCTACTCTAATTTAGATGGAGAAGCTTGGTTTAGTTGCAGTGAAGTCCGCATTCAATACTATCCAACGAAGAATCAGCTTAGAAATAACACATTTAATATAATAAATTGACTTATTGAAGTCCCATTTTTCTCCTGTGCCTGCTTTTTCCCTAAAAAAGTTTGCCACTAGATTTATTACGAAACCAAGTTGCATCCCACTTTCGAGTTCCCGTCAACATGCGTTTATCATGTCATGTTTATTTTTTATTTTTAATATAATATGAGTATCAAAAATTAAAAAAAAAATTATTATAACCAAATCCATGTAATTTGTTAAAAAAAATCCAGAAAAATCCCCAAAATATTCGGCATGAATAATGGAGGACAATGGTATAAGTCGGAAACAAAATACAGAACAATAATATTAATGTTTTATATATTAATTAATTTTAACTAAATAAATCATACTAATTAAGATCTTTTAATTATTTATTATAAAATTATGATATAAAATTTTTAAATTATTTTTATTTTTATTTATTATTTATATACTTTAATATATTATATTATTTCTTATATTATTCCGTGCATCACACGGATACAAACCTAATTTGGATTAAATGCAATATTCATAATAGAGCCTATTATAATTACTCTTTTGTCTTAGCCTTTCTCTTGGTACCAAAGTATACCAGGAGCTAAGGTCAACAGGTAAACTACTTTTTTTTTTCGGTACATAAAACTTCTTTTTTTTTTGTATTTCCTTCTATAGATTGATAATAAGTTTCACTTAAATTTCTTTTATTTGTTTAATATTTTTAAAAAAAATTGGACTAAATTGCCAAGTCAAAAACTGCAACATCTCCCATACGATGATTTGTAACCAGCGGCAGAACCAGAATGGATTCATTGGAGGGGACAAAAGAAAATTTTACATCTAAGAAAATTAATTTTATTCAAAAATTATAAATTTGAGATAATTAATTCCACGAAACTGGTTTAAGCTTGAATTATTTATATTTAAATTTTTTTGATAATAGTTGTATCAAAAAATTGTTTAATAATATTGGTCAACATTTATCCGCAGAGTTCAGCTTCATTGGATATCCACCACTTTTGTTTATTTTAATATTCGTTCTTAATTTTTATTTGATAAAATAAATAAAATTTTTAATCATAAATAATAATATCTATATTTATCTCACACTGAAAAATTAAAAGACAAAAGTATATATATTGTTAAGGGTAATTTTTCCATTAAAATAAAATGAGATAAGCATTAATAAAGGATCACAGCAAAGTTTAAAATGCATTAAATACTCTCCAATCCTGTTTTGCGGACGTAATTAGGCTTTAAATTCTGTCTTTGACTAGAGTTTGACCTTTTAATTCTAGTGTGTGCATTAGATTTGGAGTTTCAATTTTGGTTACCATAAGATTTAAAATTAATTTGTTTACACTATTTTTAATTATTAATATAAACCCTAAAAATTAAATTCCAAAGCAGTGAGACCTTATCTAGAATATGAAAAGATTATTACAATTAAAACAATGTTTATTTTCAATCTTCAATTTCTTTCCGTGTAAGTACCTTGTAAGTAGTACATCAAACCAGTAAAAATAAAACTATGACACAGTACATAAAATATAAATATGTTACGATAGATTTAATTTATAATACTATATAATAAAATTTAGATAAAATATAAAACATCTAGAGCATTACACTCATACATTATATAAGATTTTTTTTTTGTTAAAGAATGTATTTTTTTTTGTCTTTGACCAGAGTATATTCATAAGTATTATTATGATACTAACATTTCAGATACTGCCGTGATTAAAAGGCACTTCCAACAAGTGCTTCTTCCAAGGTTTGAACTTTGGAGAAGACACTTATTATTAATACATCACATAATAATTCAACTAATTGACACGTTGTAGAATAATAGGAGCACCATGTTGTGGCTGAAGAGTAATGCGAGTGTAGGGAGCATGAGCATAAGAGGGTGAGAGCTGGAATGAGAAATGTTGAAGGATCATTGCCAGAGCCATCTTTGCTTCTGCCAAGGCAAAGTTTTGGCCTAGGCAGAATCTTGGGCCCCAACCAAATGGATAGAAAGCTGTTTGATCCTTTGATGCTTTTGAAACCCCTTCAGCAAACCTCTCTGGGTTGAACACTTCTGGGTTGTCCCAGTAATTGTCATCATAATGAAGAAGCATCAATGGCAAATAAACCTCAACCCCTGGTGGGATGGACATGGTTCCCACCTTGGTTCCACACTTTGTATATCTCATGGCACTTGGCACAGGAGGGTACAGCCTGAGGACTTCATGTAGTACCATTGATGCCTGCAAAGTCAAATAGGGTTTGTGTTAGTTTTGGATTCAAAAGATTATTTTATAATAGGATTTGGATCCTCTTATGTAACAAGATTATCTTGTTGGAAAAAGATAGGCACATATTATATTATGCTATAATCTATCATGATGAGTTATAAAGTTCACTTTTTTATTTTAAATTTTGTATTTTTCTTTCTCTAACAGAACACTCTCCTATTAGTTAAATAATAAGAGAAGATCCGAATCCTTTATAATAATATACAAATTATAAATTCGTACATGCTTGCATTAGATTATTTTATACTCAAAACAACTAATAATCAAAATACTACTTAGAAAACTTTTGAAAAAAAAATGCGATTTTTTTCAAAAAAATTAAGTTTTACCAAATATGCATGAATTCTTCTCTTTGATTTTCCAAACTTACGATCTTGAATCGATTTATGGCTCCATAATCAGGTACTCTTTTGCCACAAATCTCTAATACCTCTGCTCTTGCCCTTTCTTGCCAATTTTGATGCATGGATAAAACCACCATAGTCCATGTGAGTAGGTTGGCTGTGGTCTCTTGGCCAGCAAAGAAGAACAGCTTGCACTCTTCTATCAGGTGCTCACTTGTCAAAGAGTTGTTGCTCTGCCCTTTGCACTGCAATAGTATGCTCAGTAAATTATGCTCTTTCAATTCACCCTTTTCCATTTCCTGCTCTTTCTTCCGGATCATATCCTGCAATATTGCTTTGACTTTGTTGTATATTTGGTACCTCCTCTTGTTTTTCTTGGTGGGTATGAACCTTGGAGCATGAAAGATGTGTTAGTTGAGTTTCTTAAGAGCTTAACTTGTATGCATAGTATATATAATTAAGGCTTAATTGCAGCTCTGGTTGTTCTATTTTAACAAAATGAATAATTTGGTCCCATATTATTAAAAAAGAACTATTTGGGACATCTATTTTTACAAAATGAGCATTTTTTGTTCTTCAATTTCTGTTCCACTAAAAACTTATGGAAGATCTTGATATGACTTTTGAAAAGAACAAGATCAATTACAGTTTCAGTCCACTTATTTTAACAGAACAAATGATTTGGTCCCTTAATTTTGAAAATATTTTTTAATATTTGAATAGATAAAATTTTATTACACATTATATTATAAGAACTTGACTCCTCTAAAATGAGAAGTTCACTTTAGAGAGTAAAATAAAAAGTATTAACCATTAATGAAAAATCAAAAGAGTAGATTTTAACAATTTCATAGTTTGTTATATATATGCATGCATTTTATTATGATATCAACTATTAATTTTATCATCAACAGTTAATACCTTTCATTAAGCTAAATCCATATTATAATCCCATGTGTTTTAATAAGACATTTATTAAAATAGAGAGACCAACACTGCAATCAAGCCTGTAATTAAAAATGGTTTTGCACCTTAAGCCTGGAAAATAGATGCCAAAATAGGCTTCAAGCACAAGCTGAACCTGCTCCGTCTGCAATTCAAATACCATCTTTCCCTTTTCATAACTGCTGCCAAATGCTGTTCGAGCAATGACATCTCCAGCCAGAATATTAAACTCTGGAGCAACATCCACTTCGCATGATCCCTGGGGCTCAACTAGTTTCTCCCACCGCTCGATCAGGCTGCAACAACTGGCTGAGAATTCTGGCACCATTTCCTAATTTGAACGTAATGCATCAAGCACAATTAAGGTTCAGTTTGGTACGTGAGTAAAAAAGGGAGTAAATTTTTATAGAAAAGTTTTCTATAAAAATTTACTCTCGTACCAAACATACAATAAAGGGAATGGGCACCGGATGAAACTTTGAGGTGTGTGACATTGGTACCTTCAACTTCTCAAGGTGGAAAGCAGGTGTTATTAGTCTTCTGCGTTTGGCCCAGGTTTCACCCTCCAAGGTAGACACACCCAATTGCAGAAGATCAATCAAAGGGTTAAGTACTGGTGGCTTTATAAAATGACCATTCTGGTCTGCTAATATCGACCTTATTAGCTGTGCATCTGCTATTATCAGCCTAGGTACTCTCCCAAACCAACTCAGTGACACTTTTCCTAAGTATTGCATAATGTCACAACATTAAAGCATTTGATATATACCTTTATAAATATAATACATACATAAAATTTTACCAAGTTTTATTTATTTTCCTTTTTTCTTTAGTAAATTACTCCATCCTCCTTTTTATTTACTTATTTTTTTCACAAATCTCCATCTATTTTTAAAATTTACACATTCTGTGTTAGTATTTTCAAAAGTTTACACATACCCTATAAGTACTAGACCCCTAATTGAGAAGGGAGATCTTAGGGGGGTCTGTTAGTATTTTTAAAAGTTTACACATACTCCCAAAGTATTAAATCTCCTAATTGAGAAGAGAGGTCTTAGAATCTGTGTAGGTTTTAAAAATAAATAGGATTTGTGAAAAAATAGATAAATAAAAAGAAAGTTAAAGTAATTTACTTTTTTTTTTTGGGTGCTGCTGGCCCATTATACTTGCTTACCATGTTTCTCCACCATCTCATGAAAGAAAGGCATGACCCGAGGAACAATGTTGTGGTTCAGGTTGATGGGCTTGGATAATGCCTCCAGAGTATACCTCTTCAGAACTTCCACATCCCCATTCAAGAGCTTGTATGAATTGCCTCTGACCCCTTGTTGCCTTAGTAGTTTCTCCATTCTTCTGGGTCTCCACCAGAATTTAGAGACCAGTTTACTAATAATGTAGAGAACAAGAAAGAGAAAAGAGATCATCATGGTTTTGCACACATAATCTTCCATGTCTCACACAGTTATTTAAGGAAGAAAAAGGAGTACTATGCTAATAGCAATAAGAAAGAAAAGAAAAAAAAAAGCAAATGACTGCAAAATGGACCCTTTCTGGACACCCAAGTTTGCTGAAATCTGCTCTAGGTTTGAGGTATTTAATTATAACTCTGGGTTCAAGATCTTCGTGAGATTTCAACAAAAAGTTGGGATGCATGGCTTCTAAACAAAGAAAGCGACTTTTTTTTTATTCAAAGTATCTTTATAAGATTTAGTCTGTTTAAAAGGCTTATATATTTATTTTTTTAAAATTAAAAATTATAATAATATAATTTTTATCATAAAATATGATTTTTAAAAATTTGAAAAAAAAAATTCTGCATCTTGGTGATCAAGTATGTTGGCGCAGCCCAGTTATTCGCAACCACGCGTCAAATTTTGACTCGACATGAGAATAATTGAAATGAGACACGAAAGTAAAAGACCAAAAAAAAAAAATGCCCACAATCTCGTGCCTTGGTTGACAAGGTTATCAACTTATTGTTATTATCGCTTTGGTCCCATATGCTTTTTCTTCTTAGAACTCTTTTCAATATTATACAACCAATGGTTTCATGAGTGAGTCGCACGCAAAGATATTATTGTCACTTCATAATCTATTTTAACCACAGTTCTTAAAATTGAATCGATTATTGAACTGATTAAGATACTGATTCAAAATTTAATGGTTTTACCGTTATCAAACGGTGGTCTAATTGGAGTATAATTAAATATATATTTATATTTATATATAAATATAAGTATATTTATATATATATATATAATTATATATATATTCATAAAATAAATGAAAATTATAAAAATACAATATAAATCAATAATAAAATTATTTGAAACATAAAAAAATAGTGTCATAAAATAAAAAAATATTACATTCATGTAAGCAACACAACATTAATCCACATAGTAATATAGCATACAAATTAACTAAAATAAACATAATTCACAATTTACAATCCATATGTTATAAACATTAACAGTGGTAATATTTCTTTCATCTGACTTTTTATCCCCAGTTCGAACTAAGAATCTTTTGTTAGAAGTTGTAACTATGTACTTACTTTATATTAAATATATAATAAGACTCATTATATAATGAGAGTGTAGTTGGTTCAGTGGTAAAGCTGGTGGTCTTATTTCTCAATTACCCATGTTCGATTCTTTTGGAAGCACTTTTGTTAAAATTATGAAGCTGAACTTGTCACAAGGGCTGGACCGGACCAGCCGGTCAGACCAGAATAACTCTACTTTAGCTCTACTTTTTTAGAAGCTGGATTTTAACTCTACTTTTATATGTGATTTAAAATAATTATATAAAGATTAAAAAATTATTAAATAGTCTTAATTATAAAAAAATATATAATTTAATATAATTAAATTATTATTTTTCTTTATTAATATTTTTTTAATTTTATTTAGTCTACTAATTTTTTCTATATTAAAAAATAAGAATAAAGTTGGATAAAAATAATTAATGTTTTTTAATATTTTTAAATAATAAATATTTTGAGACAAAAAAATCTTCTTATACAACAAATAAAAGTAGATAGATAGAATAATTAATTATTCAAAAATACTAATGTAATACCCGTTCTCTGCACAGAAATATATATCTTATGTGGGGTTATAATAAAACAGTATAAGTTTAAATTTTGTTATTATTTAAATTTTGATAACATAAACATTTGAACTATTTGTAAACTTGTAGGGCAAAATAATAGGAAATAATAAAGAAGATAGAAATAATAGTATGCTACCATTATATTATACAATCTAACGTAGCACGGTAGATATAATTTTTTGTTGCCGATCATCAAATATATAAATCAAATGGTTGGCATCTCATAATTTTCAATTGCACACTTAAAAGAGTCAAATTCAAGTACAAATAATAAATTCAAGAGTAAATAGCTATTTTAGTCTCTTAAAATACATGTGACATCAATTTAGTTTTCTAAAAAAAGTTAACATCAATTTAGTCCTTCAATCATGAAAAGTGACAATAAAATAATTTTTATTTTATGAATCGTGAGCATACCGTTAATGTATCCTTAATTAAGGAATCAAATTGATAGAATTTTTATAATTAAAGAATTAAATTAATGTTATTTTTTAAAAACTAAATTGACGTCACTTTTTATTATTTGAGAACTAAATTGATGTTAATTTTTTTAAAAGATTAAATTAATATCATTTATATCTTTAGAAAACTAAAATAGATATTTACTCTAAATTCAATTGCATAAAAAGTCATCCATAATGAACTATTGTCAAGTCAAATATCTTCAGGAATAAAAAAGCGCCCATATTCTCGTGCCTTGGTTGACAAGGTTATTAACTTATTATTGCTTTGGTCCCCATTTGCTTTTTCTTCTTAGAACCCATGTCATTATCCTGGTAATAAACAGTGATTTTCATGTACCAATGGTTTCATGTGTGAGTCGCATGCAAAGACATTATTCAAGGTCTATTTCAACTAGTCAAATAATCAAAGTATTAGGAGAAGGCTAATTTGCTAATAAACAGTGATTTTAGCTATCTAATTATTCATTTCGAAAAGAAAATTTAGAAAGCTATCTAATTCTGGATTCTAATGATTTTTTCTTATCATTGCTGTATGTAATTATCCTTAAAGTGAAGTTTTTGCCTTTAATAAAATTATTAAATTAAAGTAATCCTTTAGTTCCTATAGTTTCATCACACTAAATTATATTTTTCCCCACAATTCAAAACTAATTAATAGGTCCCTATTATTTTTAAACACTGCAAAATGATCTACACAATTTTTAAGTAGTGCAAAATGATCCCTGTTATTAATTAAATGTCATTATATTCCTATGATAACAATGATGTTGAATAAATAGAAAATGAATAAATAACAAATGGTGATACAATGTAACAAACATAATATACATTAATTGATGATGCAATGGCAAAGAGAAAAAAAAAAAAAAAGGTCACCTGTCAGTCCTTGTAAGGTGAATGTTGTCACAAAATGGCATGATTTTTTTAGTCTATGCTCATATGAACTAATACGTGACACTTTTTGTCACCTAATAATTAAAATAATATTATATTTGCCATGTTTTGCAATTTGTCAATTCATCATTTTTTGTTTATACGTCGTGATCGTTGCCACATGAATGGCATCATGATAGTAGAAATCATTTTGAATTTTTTAAAAATTATATAGACCTAGCTATTTAATCAATTTTGAATTAGAGGATCTAAATTAAATTCAGTGTGAAATTACAAGAACTGATAGGGTAATTTAACCCACTTATTTTCAACTAACATTGTTTTTTAGAATAAACCAATTGTATAGATTGTAACTTTATAAGTTGCACAATTAACATATTACTTATTCCTAACAATGTTGGGCTTTTCATCTACCATTTTCTATTAAATCTTGATTCCCTTTCTTGAGAGTAAGGCCCCTGTTGAAGGATAAACGCGGATGGTAGTGTCCACGTACGTGGCTGCTCCTTCTCCTTGACACACATCTCTTTGGCTCTTAGTAGCTTCGTCCTCCTCCCACGTCTGTCAAACAATTTTCTTCTCAAGGAGAAAGGCAAACTTGGTTTTGAGAGGGTTAGGGAGCTTGGTTCTATTTCAGGAAATTGCAAACAACAGTAGCAAGATCAAAGCATCACGTGATTTCGAGCTAAACATCAAAATAAGATTTTAGATTTGAACTCTCTTTCCCCTAGCTGAGCATTCTCATTTTAAGCATAGCTAAGAATACCCATTTGATGCTCTCTTGAAGGCATCAAAAATTTTTCTCTCTATTGAGTTGCACAGAAGCGAAAACCTACTATGTAATTGAAATAACAAATGGAGATTGAAGTAACAAAAACCAAATTCAAGGGAAACTTCTATAAGTGCTCATTTCAGAATTAACAATGCTTTTAGCAACTAAAGTGCTCGTTTCGTGTTTTGCTAGCAACTTTATAAGTTGCACAATTAACAATGCTTTTTCTAAATCAACCGAAGATTACTTATTCCTAACAATGCTAGAGTATTCATCTATTCCTTTCTATTAAATCTCGATCCTCTTCCTTGAGAATAAGGCCTCTGTTGAAGCATACTCGAGGATGGTAGTATCCACGTTGTTACTCCCACTTTGTGACATCTCTCTTTGGCTGCCAACAGCTTGGTCCTCCACCCACGTCTATTGAAAAATTTTCTGCTCAAGTGGCAAACTTGGTTTTGAGAAGGTTAGAAACCTTTCTTCTATGTCAAAAAATTGTAAGCAACAGCAACTGGATCAAAGCATCATATGATTCTGAGGTACACATCACGAGAAGATTTCAAATTTTAACTCTCTTTCGGCCAGTTGAGCTTTCTTGTTTTATATATGGCTCAAAATACCTATTTGATGCACTCTGAAAGGCGTAAATATTTTCTCTCATTTGAATTACACAGAAATGAAAACCCACTAAGCAACTGGAAAAACAAATAGAGATTGAAGTGGCAAAAAAACAAATTCAAGGTAACTTCTTCCAAGCTGTGCATTTCATCGTGCAAACTAGAACCAAGAGGAACCTAGTTATCCCTCTTCCATGGTAAATCTTTTCCCCTTTCCGTTGAATTATTTCATTGTTCCTCTTCATAATTTCTAGCAACTAAAGTGCTCAGTTTCTTGGTTCATCTCTATTCGACCTTTTTTTGTTTTTATTTCTTTTTTCCAGCAACTAAAGTGCTCATTCCGTGTTTTGCAAAGACTTTGATTCCATCTATCCCTTTCTATCAAATCTCAATCCACTTTATTGAGAGTAATGACTCTGATGAAGGATACTCGCAGATGGTAGTGTCAACGTTGCTGCTCCTTCTCCTTGACACTTCTCTCTGGCTCCTAGCAGCTTGGTCCTCTTCCCGTGTTTGTCAAAACAATTTTCTTCTGAAGGAGAACGGCAAACTAGGTTTTGAGAGGGTTATGAAGCTTGGTTCAATTTCAGGATATTGCAGACAACAACAGCTAGATGAAAGCATCATGTGATTCTAAGCCATAAATCAAAACAGGATTTCATATTTGAACTCCCTTACGACAAGTTTAGTTTTCCTCTTTTATGTAGAGCTTTGAATACCCAGTTTATGCCCTCTAAAATTCATAAAAATTTCTCTCTTTTGAGATGAAACGAAAGCGAATACCTGCTAGGTAATTAGAAAATCCAATAGTGGAGATCAAAGTCGCAAACAAGAATTTGGGGAAACATCTTCCAATCTGCGCATTTCACCATGCAAACCAAAACTGAGAGGAACCCAAATCTCTCCCTCCTCCAAGATATAATTCTTCCCCTTCCCATTGCATTATTTCATTGTTCCTTTTGATAATTTTTTGCAACAAAAGTGTTCAATTCCTTCATTCGTCTCTAATGGACCATTTTTTCTTTCTTTTTTCCCGTAAATAAAGTGCTCATTTTGTGTTTTGCGTAAGCTCCAATTCCATCTAGCCCTTCTTGACTATTCTTGACCCTCTTTCTTAAGAGTAAGGCCTCAATTAAAAGATACTTGCCAATGGTAGTGTCTTGTTGCTGGTTCCTTTTCTTCACAAGTCTCCCTGGCTCCCAACAGTTTGGTCCTCCTCCCACGTCTGTTGAACAATTTTCTTCTAAAGGAGAATGGCAAACCTGGTTTTTAAAGGGTTAGGAAGCTTGGTTCTATTTCAGGAAATTGCAGGCAAAAGCAATTGGATCAAAGCAACACGTGATTATGAGCTATGCATCAAACAGGATTCCAGCTCTGAACTCTCTTCCAACTGGTTAAGCTTTCTCACTTTATGTTTAGCTCAGAATACCCATCTGATGCTCTCTAAATAGTATAAAAATTCTCTCTAGAGTTCCATAGAAGCAAATACCTAGTAAATAAATGGAAAAAGAAACAATGGAGATTGAAGTAACAAAAAAGAATTCGGAAGAAACTTCTTCCAAGTTGCACATTTCACTGTACAAACCATAACCAAGAGGAACCCAGCTCTCCCTCTTCTAAGGTAAACTTCACCCCTTTCCCGTTGCATTATTTCATTGTTCCTCTTGATAATTTCTAGCAACTAAAGTGCTCAGTTCCTTGGATCCTCTCTATCTTACCTTTTTTTCTTTTTTTTTCCAGCAAATAAAATGCTCATTCCTCATTTTGCAGAGACTTTGATTACATCTACCCCTTTCTATCAAATCTCAATTCACTTTCTTAAGAGTTAGGCCTCGATTGAAAAATACTCGGAGATGATACTATCCACATTACTGCTCCCTCTCTCTGACGCATTTCTCTAGCTCCTAGCAGCTTGGTTCTCCTCCCACGTTTGTTAAAATATTTTCTTCTCAAGGAGAACGGCAAACCAAGTTTTAAATGGTTAGGAAGCTTGGTTCTATTTCTGGAAATTGACACAGCAGCAACTAGATCAAAGCATCAGGTAATTTTGAGCTATACATCAAAACGATATTTTAGATCTAAACTATCTTTTAGCCAGCTGAGCTTTCTCGTTTTATGTAAATCTCAGACTACCCATTTGATGCTCTCTAAAAGTCGTAAAAATTTACTCTCTTTTGAGTTACACAGAAGCGAATACTTGCTAGGTAACTGGAAAAACCAATGCAGATTAAAGTAGAAAAAAAAAATTGAATGTAGGGGAAACATCTTCCAAGCTACACATTTCACTATGCAAACCAGAACCAAGAGGAGCCATGCTCTTCCGAATCTAAAGTATACTTCTTCCGTTTCCCGTTGCATTATCTCATTGTTCCTCTCGATAACTTTCTACAACTAAAGTGCTCAGTTCCTTCATTCATCTCTAATGGACCATTTTTTCTTTCTTTTCACCTCCAACTAAAGTGCTGATTTCGTGTTTTTCATAGGCTCTGATTCAATCTACCCCTTCCAATCAATTCTCGGCCCTCTTTCTTGAGAGTAAGGCCTCCGTTGAAGGATACTCGCAAATGGTATTAATACCGAGTATAATTGCTCAGCAAGAGGAGAAGTCTGACAACAGAACAAGTTCAAATTGCAGCAGGCCAAACTGATTTCTGCTAGTTCTCTGTTTCTGTTATTCTGTTAAGTTAGTTTTCTGTTATTTTCTGTTATTGTTAGTTAGTTAGTTGATAGTTAGTTTGGTAGTTAGTCAGTTGATAGTTAGTATGCTGGATATTGATGTATATATATAACTTAATTCTGCAATCTATCAGACTAAGAATCACATTCATTTTCCCACAAATCTTCGTTCCTTTCTCTGCAAGTTGTTATTTCTGCAGCTTGCATTCCTCTGCAAGCTATATTACTGCACTGCAGTTTTCGTTTCTGCAACTTGCATTCCTCTGCAAGTTGTGTTTCTACATGGTATCAGAGCTCTCCTAGAGAGAGCTCTGCTTCTGCTGCTTCCAGCCATCTTCTGCTGTTTTCAATCATGGCAAATTCAGCCATTGTCCACATTATTGCTCCCACTTTGTGACACGTCTTCTAGCTCCCAACAGCTTCGTCCTCCTGTGACGTCTAATGAACAATTTTCATCTAAAGGAGAATCACAAACCTGGTTTTGAGAGGGTTAGGAAGCTTGGTTCTATTTTCAAAAATTGCAGGCAACAGCAACTAGATCAAAGCATCGCGTGATTCAGAGCTATTCATCAAGACAAGATTTCAGATTTTGACTAGTTGAGTTTTCCCATTTTATGTATAGCATAGAATACCTATATGATGCCCACTAAAAGGCATAAAAATCTTTTCTCTTTTAAGTTTCACAGAAGCGAATAGCTGCTAGGTAATTAGAAAAACCAATGGAGATTGAAGTAGCAAAAAAGAATTTTGGGGAAAACTTCTTCCAAGCTGCACATTTTACCGTGCAAACCATAACCAAGAGGAACCTAGTTCTCCCTCTTCCAAGGTAAACTTCATCCCATTCATGTTGCATTATTTCATTATTCCTCTTCATAAATTCCATCAACTTTAGTGCTTAGTTCCTTTGTTCCTCCTTATAGGACCTTGGCCTTTGTTGAAGGATACTCACAAATGGTAGTGTCCACATTATTGTTCCCTCTGATTGACACGTCTCTCGCTCCTAGCAGCTTGGTCCTCCTCCCACGTCTGTCGAACAATTTTCTTCTTATGGAGAATGGCAAGCCTTGTTTTGAGAGGATTAGGAAGCTTGTTTCTATTTGAAGAAATTGTAGGCTATAACAGCTGGATCAAAGCATCATGTAATTCAAAGCTATACATCAAAATCATATTTTAGATTTGAGCTCTCTTTTGAGCAGTTGAGTTATCTCGTTTTATGTATAGCTCAAAATACCCATATGATGCTCCCTGAAAGGCATAAAAATTTTCTCTCTTCTGAGTTGTACAAAAGCAGATAACTGCTAGGTAATTGGAAAAACCAATGGAGATTAAAGTAACCAAAAAAAAATTCAAGGGAAACTTCTTAACTGCGCATTTCACCATGCAAACTAGAAACAAGAGGAGCCTATTTCTCCCTCTTTCAAGTTAAACTTCTTCCCCTTCCTGTTACATTATTTCATTGTTCCTCTTAATAATTTCCAGCAACTAAAGTGTTCAGTTTCTTCATTTTTTTTTTAGGGACTTGAAAGTGCTTAGTTTCTTTGTTCCTCTCTTTCAAGCCATTTTTCTTTTCTTTTTTTTCAGCAACTAAAGTGCTTATTTCGTGTTTTGCACAGGCTCTGATTCCATCTTCCTCTTTCTATCAAATATTGACCCTATTTCTTGAGAGTAATGCCTCTGTTGAAGGATACTCACATATGGTAGTGTCCACGTTGCTACTCCCTCTCTTTGACACGTTTATCTGGCTCCCAGCAGCTTCGTCGTGCATGTATTCTAAATATAATTGCACATCTAGATTCCATATAAGATCATCACCATCCCTTGGTGAAACTTTTAAAAGATAGACAAAATCTTGATCTTCTAGCTGAGAATATAGAAAACTAGTCAACACAGCAAGACAAGATACAATATCTTAATCTTACTGTTATTCAATTGTCAATAAAATCTTCCTTGCTGGCTCAGTTCGTTGATTTCTCATCAATAGATTCACATATGACTTTCAATGTGAAATTAATTTACAAATCATATCACAGAACAGAAAGCGTCACTTCACTAATGCCACATGAATCAACACACTTATCCATATCAGATGTAGAATATGTTGTTACAACCAAACTAGAAAACTTCGTTGTTAAGGTTCCTCCTCCTCAAAAGAAGTAGAGGTTTGTGGCTGTTTCACCTTCGGATAAAAATACATAATGGCAACAAAGACGACTAAGAGATTGACTTCCAACCACTTACATTATAGTCTTTACTTTGTAGTTTATACATGGTAAACCATATAAATCTCAAAGCGGATTTAATTTTGGTTCATTTACATTATTATGATATCATCCAATCTAATCTCAAGTTATCATATAATTAAAAGTGCTTGACTTTTTAAGTAATTATTAATTAAATTTGTTTAATAATTTGGCAACACGAGTGGGATTAGAGAAAAGAATAAACAAATATAAGGTAACCTCTACTTAACTAAAAGGGGATCCTAAGAATTTAACAGATATTTCCAAAGCAAAATATTCCTCATATATTCTTCCAACATTATAGCTTTATCAACTTACGTGTGCTAATGGGTATTGTGGAGTAGATTTAAAATTCTGATACATCTAAAACGTCTAAACAACAATCATATTATAGATATATATGTGTGTGTGTGTGTGTGTGTGTGTGTGTGTGTGTTTAAATATATATATATATATATATATTTAGTGTGCAGACTGCAGAGTTATTGAATTTCATGTGACTCTCTAAAAGAAAATAATTATACATAAAGGAGTGTGACTTTTTGTGTGTCGAAGGAGTTGTATATCTAATATTACTCCATTAACAACAAATTTGTGACCCACAAGTTTCAAAATTCTAACTAACTGCATTTATAAAATCTTGATCATTAATTTCAAAAGAAATTTGGCCTTTCATCCTTTTATTTTTAGCTCACTCTTATATAACATAATCAAGACTATGGGTTATATTTGAAATGCCATAATTTCAAACTTGGACTATATTAAAATTTAGAGTTTGAAAATCAAAAAACAATTTTTACCCCCAATTTGGTATATCCAAATTATATTATCTCAATACAACTTCATGCATATTCTAGGTGTGCAATCTATGACAAAAGGAACATTGTTTCACACAAGTTCTTAATATTTTGATTTCAAAATCTTAGCTTGCATTGATGTAATATTGCCGTGATAATTTTAAAAATTTTACAATATGTGAATAAAATAATGAGATAAGTAATTTAATGATCGAAAAAAGATAAATTGATTAGGATGTTTACAGAATAAAAAAAAAAATAGTCTTAGATACTCCTAAAATTTATGCATTCTATAAGAAAAAAAAAGTAAGGTTGGGTATAAATAATTTTAAACTTTATTTATTTAATACTTATTTTTGGCTCTGGCAACACTTGTTTTTTTAGATCCAAGCTGAAGAAGAAGAGGAAGACAAGGTCGAAGAAAGCCGAAAGATGAGGACTTTTGGTAGTTGGGTTGACTGCAAATATATCATGGAGAAAATGTTGGTTCATTAATTATTTTGCAATAGATTTCAAGTGTAAAGAATAAGTTATAATGTTGCTTTTATATATTATAATTTATAACATATAGATAATAAATTTATGTACTTAATAAAAATTTACTTTTATTAACATTCAATCTTTTATCAGGTCACACATCCATATTTTTAAATAAAAAATATTTTTAAAAAAATATTCACCGCCGAATAAGTTCAACCCTTATAACGTACATGAAAGAACTATATGTTTGTGATATATCATACACAGGATCTGAAATTCTGCAATAATTATACTCTCAATCCTGAACATGTGTATGTTTCTATGATGGAAGGAGCATGGTAAGTCGTGCATTCTACGTATAAGATATATATATATATATATATATATATATATAACAAGTACAAAATACAAGTAAAAATTTAGATACAAGTACAAAATATTGATAACAAGGTCATAGAAAATAATGAAAATGTTATCTATGCAATATAAGATATATATTAACTGAATACAATGCCACAAGTGTGAAGCTCAACATTAAATTTGTATCCAATGGTCCTAGTCTTGAACAAAAGCATGCCAAACTTTGATGGAAGAAGGTGTTTCTAGCTGAAGTGGGGTAGCTATCTTGGCATCCTTAGTTATTGTATAAGAGAAAACTGATTCATGTATTGTTAGAAAAAATTATTATGTACTCTGAAACTAGTACACTAATCAATAAAAACATAATACGTGACACATGAAATGAATATGTGCTGTCATATTAAATTTATAATATTATATAATAAAATTTATCGATAAAAATAATACTCTTAGTTACTTAAAAAATTTTGATGTCGTTGGATAAAAACGAATACAAAGTATTGGCAACTACGAAATACCATAACACAAGCTAGAAGTTTTTTCCTGTTGAGTAGCTATTTTGACATCTCTAATGGCGACAACTACATGGGGACCCGTTTATTTCATTGTTAGGCAAAACGTGGTCCCTTAAAAAAAAATAATAAAATAAATCATCATTTTGATTCTTTAAAAATTCACTTAATATTAATTTAATCTTTCAAAGATATGTGACATCAAATTAGCCCTCCAAAAACTTAAAGTGATATCAAAATGATAAATAATCTTTTAAAAGTATCATTTTGATGTCATTTTAAATTTTTAGAAGACTAATTTGACGTTATATATCTTTGAAGGATTAAATTGATGTCAAATAAATATTTAGGGGTATATTTGGAATCATAAAAATTAAAATTAAATTAAATTAAAAATTAATTTTTATGTTTGAAACTCATTTTAAAAATTATGATTTGATTTGATTTGATTTAGAAATTAATTTTTATGTTTAAAATACAATAAAAAATTGATTTTATTTGAAGAAATTTACATTTGTACACTTATAATAATATGAATATTATATCTTTATTAAGGGTGTAAATTTATCCAAATTCTCTCATTTTTGAGCGAATTTCTAAAAAACCTAATTAAAATCTATTAAATTTCTATAGATTTTCAAATTATCTTAATTCCTATTTTATAATTTTTCAATTAAAGAATTTGATTTACAAATAAAATAAAATCATAAAATTTATCATTCCATACACATTCTAAAGGATTAAAATGGTAGTTCAGTCCTAAAAAAAAATAAAATGTTCCTTCTTGACAACCCCACGCCACAACGCCCGATGTCATTTCCCCAACAATGAAACAAACATGTTGTATGTTCAAAGCCTAGCCGATTAAAACACATATAATACACATTATACAAAACACATTGTTTTGTATTTCAATGTTAAAGAAATAGGTTATTTTTCTTTTAATTGGAAATCCCAGCACAAGTTGACATATAAAAGATTTAAACAGAATAAATTCATATTTTATAAAAAGTTATTCAATAATATGATGTATAATAATATATATATATATATATATATATATATATATATAGTCTTGTTTAACACAAATATCAACTCAACTAAACTCAGGCTCTGTATAATTTAATTAAACAACCTCTCTACAATATGTGAATGACTTTTTCTTTGGGATAGAACCATGTGATACACTGTTATCAGGATCCAAAGACAAAAGAGAAAACGAAAAAAAAATTGGTATAACTTTAAGAACAATTGTAAATTGCACATTGCCTCTTAATTGATCTATATAATTAACTTTTTTTTTATCTTGATTTATCAAATTAAGCACATACTCCTTAATTTACCATATCTATTGGAATGTTCCCTTGCCATTCAAATTAGGTACTAAACTAAGGATTGATTGTCATGTGCAACTGATACAAATTGTATAATAGATTAATTAATTAATTATTAATTAGTGGTTAATTAGTTAGTTAACTATTAATAGAAATAAAGTCAAATAGACTAATGATGTAATTAGATAAGTGATTTGTAAAAATTAATCTTTAGAGTTATCTTTGACTTAAATAAAAATATTGTAGAGTATTTTGTGATTTGAAGAGAGGAAGTTATATCAACAACTTAGTTGGCATTAAAAAGACAAGTTTATCCTTGTTGCCATACCTTATATGACCAAATCTACAAATGCCATGCATACCACGAAATGAACTCCAACTCCACTTATTTCGGTTGTTCTTTATGAAGTGTCTAAATTTTAAGTTTTTAACTTGCTCTGAGACACATGAAATATAATGTTGCATTGCATCATAACCGATTTACAGCACAGAAAGTTCCAACATATAACTTTTAATATTAAGAATGAGATCTTCTAATTACAGAGTAAAGTGTGAAGTAGATGACTACTAATAAAAACATCAACAGTTAAAAGTTTATAAAATAGAAGTATTTATGTAACAAATTATATGAGAAAATTCGCTCCCATGATTTTTTTTTTTTTTCATTAACAATCACTTATATGACTTAGCTCAAATCTTTATAAAGCCATGAAACTTGACTTTGTTTTTTTATTAATCATATCACTGGAATTTAAGGAAATTATATTTCTTCTATTGAAATATGACAATTTTTCCAATTGCTCCGATTTCCTTCTTTTTAGTGAGAATACTAGTACCCTTTTACAATTAATAATCAATATTTAATCATGTATCTTATTCAGTTGAAATATATATATTATATTTAATTTTAATATTTATATTTTAATTAAATATAACACATGACTAAATATTAATCACTCATTACGAGAAGTATCGATACCTTTATAAAAATAAATGATGCCAAAAGAATCTCCTACAATTATATTATTTCTCTAATCATCGTGATTATTAAAATAAATTATCAATAAATAATTTATATATATATATTTATATTAAAAATAATATACTTTTTTATAATCCAAATTAAAAACTAAATGATATTATAAAATATAAAAACCTAGAAAGAAATACATTGTGGTATTCACATTTTAATGAAATAAAACATATGCTTAAATATTAACCACCAATTATTCTGAATCCTAATACTCTAAAAAAGAAAAAAAAACCCCAGTAAATATCTAGAAGTCAAATCACAAACACATGAAAGTTAAAGCCTAATGAAAACTCTTTATTGGTATGTTTGGTATGAGATAAATTTTCATAGATAAGATTATACAATTTTATATATAAATCTCATCCATAAATATTTATCTCTATTTTTACTTTCATATCAAATATATACTAAAAGTTCAATAACATGAAAAAAAAGAAGTTCTAATTGTAAAAAAACATAGCTACAACCGCTGTCACAATTATTTTGTAAGGTAACCAAAAACAAACTATGGATGTAAGAATCAAACCGGCCCGAATCCCGACAATTTGACTGGAGCCAACCCAGTCCCTCCCTCCAGGACATCACTTCACTACTAGCAAATCGGATCCTTAATTTTTTTTTTTTTTGGCCCAACAAATATGATCCTTTCTGCATGGGCGCCATGCTACTAAGGTCAAGGAGGACCAACATTTTTCTCCCACTAAACTCCCCAGAGAGGGCAAAGAATGTCCATTTCCCTTCTCAGCACCATCTGAAGCAAGGGAAGCACAAGCAAAATTCAAACTTCATCCCTTGCCTCCATTATCCATCCACGCCTTTCACTGGCATTTTATAATATGTTTAGTTTGTTTTCTATTTTCATTTTTAATTGATGTGTTGCTATTAATAATTATAAAAATGTCACCTTATTTTAATTTTGTTTCTAAAATAGTGAAAACAAAGATTTTCTATTTTCATCATTTCTTATATTTTTGTAATTATTAATGAAAACTCATCCCCTGAAAATGAAAACAGAAAACAAATTAAACACACTCTTACATTTTTGTGCACAGTGGAGCCCTAGAAAGGACTGGCTAAGCCAAATACAAAAGCCTTTCATAGCTTAAGTGAGAAAGCGTTGGTAATATCCAATTCCTACCAATTCCGATTCTCTCATGTCCCTTCCATGCATAGCTAGGTGAGAGAAGGAAAAAACATAGTAGAAAAAGCCATAAGAAATGGTACTGGAGAATACTAAAAATTTTATGCTAACAAGAGATATATGGAGGCTGCCAAGTCTCTTTTACAACGATACACAAAGCTGTCTAGGCTACACCATTATGCAGCCCTCATTTAGATTAACACTTCTAACTGAACAAAATCAGTAAGCAATCAAGAAAATGACAAAAAGTGCAACCAACTATACCCTGTATACACTCACTAATCCAAAAATCTTATGTACTGATACAGTGTAGTGATGACGATCAATGACCTCGACTTGAACAACCTCCATACAAAAAAGGAAGTAGTAAAGACCTCAAAGGGCTGTGGTCGGCAGATACAGAGTGTTGAGAGGAATGTCACTCCATCGACAGAAAGAATTACATACCATAATAACTAACATAAAATCTGCAGATACCACCTCAATTGCTGATTTCACTAGTTGCCTATACAGAGTAGCCTTTAGCTATCTTTCCTGTTTTTACAAGCCCATAGGTGTAGAAGAATGCCAAATTTTCATCCCATGCAAGAAGTCATCAATATTGGTTTCCTAATTATAAATCTTAACTGGCTTCTCAAACGTGTGGCGATTCTGAAAACAAAACCCATGTTATTTTGAATGGTGTAACCAGAGCAAGTTTTTTAACCTCAAAACTAAAACCTAGTAGTACCAGTACAGTGGATGACCGCCACCAAACAACCAACGACCAAAATGTATTTAAGAAATCTGTTCTTGCCAGAAAATTTACTAACCTGGTTAACAGCATATGCTCTTTTAGGAGCACTGTCAGTATGCTCCAAGCCAAGATACTGCTCCCAAGCACCATAAACATCTCTTCTCTATCAGAGGATACACAAAAACAAAAACAAAAAAAAAAAAATAAGGACAAAGTAAACAAATTTAAAAATATGAAAATAGTATTAATATCAATTTAAGGAAAAAAACCAGAATTACAGTTAAGTTTCAATGAATGCACCTGAAAACGACTGGATACAATGTCAGAGTCCTGAAGATACTCGGGACGCCCTAGTGAAAGAAAAGCAAACTTCCACTGGCCAAACAAGAAATATAATAAAATGAGTTAGGTAATCTAAGATCAAATATACTAATCAATGTTTAGTCAATGAAACATCCATTGATCAAACAAAATGGCTCAAAAAGGAAGAAGTCTAACAAACAAGTGGAACACAGGTAGAAGAGGAAATACCTTGGCAAACTCCTCATCAGGAACTTGAAGTTTCTTCTGTATTCGCACTGTAATTTCGGACAGAGTCTCACCTTCATGTATAACCAAGAAAAAGGGTTCCCCAAAGTTTTGAATTTGCTGTACATTTCAGAGGAAAAACAAAAGTTTGGTCATACAATCATGTCAGCATGAAATATGACAGATATCAAAATATTTCAAACTGTACAAAACAAAATAAATCAATTAAAACTATTCACCATTTGGTTCTGAGCTGTGTCTTTAGTAAAATGGTACACATGAATTAGACGATCATGAGGACCAAGATTTTTCTCCTCTTCTGGAATCTGAAAATTTTGAATACAACCAGAAAATAGCTTCATTCATTTTATAAGAAATAGAACAATTAAATATATATTAAACTATATGTTTAGAAAAATTATCTGCTGGTTTTATTATTTGAACAAATAAAAGCAGGAATACTTCATAACTAAAGGCTTTCTCCCTCCTTTCCAGCCCCATTCACACACAGAAAGAGAGACACCTACCTCCTCTGCTCGTAATGTCCAGTATTGATCATTAATGTTTTCAATCTTTTCAGTAGGAGGGAACACCTGCAAAGTCACAGGCAGGAAGGGATGAACAGATTTCAATGATAAAAATGTGCTTTGTCCAATAGTCAACGGCATAAGCAGCAACACAATCATCAGTCAACACTAAATTTAGTAAATTCAATCCTGATTCCCCAATAATTTTGTCTGCAACAGTAACCAATAAAATAGTAATATATTCAGGAGCAGTCAACATGATATAAATTCAGTACTTCATACCTTGTATATCTTGTGATAGAAAACTTCAAGCAACCTAAGCTCAGCATTAGGATGAGACAACTCCACCTGAGCAACAATAGAAAAAGTGAGTATGAGATATAGAATTAAATTTTAATGTAAAAATTATTAATGGAGGAATAGTTGGCAACTTTATTTGGAAAATTTTTTGTATTTACACAACACTGCAGTCACAACTGCACAAAACTGGCAAATCACAGTTTAGGTGGCTAATGGCTCCACTTATTTTTTTCCTGTTAAACTCGAGATGAAACCATGTGTGCTAGTTGTGTGCAGTTGTGACTTCAGTGTTGTTTAAGTAGCATTACTCTATCACCTGCACATGCAATGTAGGTCAGTTAATGAACAAAAGCAAGAAAAAATCACCTTTGTTTTAAGATCATCAAGGACATCCCCCACAGTACTCTGCTTTGGGAGTCTGATAGTATGAATAACCACCTGATTAAACAATTTAAAGAAATAGAGCAAATGGTTATAAAAAAATCTAGATGAAAACCAGGACAGAATCAGGTCACCCTACTCACTTCATCCTTCGTGGCATAATGAAATGCAACTTTCAGTGTTTTCAAACCTTGTAATTCTGGTAGAGGGATGTCAAGTATTTCATAGTACAATATATCCGAAGTCTGACAAAGAAGAAAGGAATAAGATGCATTATTTTTCAAGAATAGATATTACGATACGAAGGATTGAACAATAACTACCTGGTTGTAGTGGACTAGCATATCCGACAAATGTTCCAGTCCTCGGTACTTAATAGGCTGGGGTTTTGGTTGTTGAGAGTAACAGTTGTGTGGGGTAAGCCTAATTTTGGATGGATCATCCAAACCAAGTTGTTGAGCTACTCTCTCCACCACATCATCATATGTATAGAGCCTTGACCTAGAAATCAATATACACATAGTAATATAGTATAAGATTAAGGATGCAATGCTAAGAATAATAATATATAAATACTTACATCTCCTCTCAAGTATTCAATAGTATCAAAATAATTTACTGCAATAAATTCCAAGAGGCTTACATCTCTAAGAAGAAATCATCTTCCTTAGGTTTATCCAGACATCGAAAATGAACAACCTAAAAATACATCAGAGATAAGCAATTTTGGCTGTTAACCTGTAATCATAATGAAATTTGCAAGGCTTATTGGTTACACATACAAATGCACAAGCACACACATAGAGGACAGGAGGAAAGTAAAATAATTCAGACATAATAAAATGACTGAATAAAAATCTGGGTAGGTTTCATGTCCACATCTCATTAATCCAAACAAATTGCATTAAACGAACCCAGAAAATAAAGTACCTGGCGATTGTGCACATATTCTAAATATGAGGGCACATCTGGATAGCGGACATGTTCCTCACTATCCATTGAGGGAGCTTTCTGAAAGCATATAATATCACCATCTTCTAGCTGCACATATAAAATACAGGTCAATATGCCAACAGAAGATACACTAACTTGATGTGCATCAATTGTGGAAATAATTCACCTGGCTTGCTCGAAATGTTAATTTCTTGTCAATAGGCTCACACATGACATTTGGTTCAAACTTAATTTCCTGCACAAAACAAGGCACAGTCAATTCACTAGTGGCACCTGAATAAAGTCACTCATCCAGATCAGGACCAGAAGATGCCAACACAACTAAAGGTCCTCCCCCCCTTTGGGTAGGATTTCTGCAGAACCAATAAAATTTCTATGCAACAAGATGCACTTAATTTGTTATGATGCACTAGTGCCATCAGTAGCAAGTTTAATTGCTATAACACTGAAACCATGACTGCTTGGCCCAGGATTACCAGGTAAAGAAGCATATGGCTCATTAGATCCTTTTAATTTTGAATCCATATATACAGTGATAACAAAGCGATGATGAGCAGTAGACAAAGGAAATAATTAGTATCAGGGTTATTTTTGTAATTTCAAAATAATTTATTTAATTGTCGCATCTTCTGACTATGGATAGTGTTTTGGGTAAAATTTGTGTTATTTAAGAGGTCTGGTGTCTTATCTGTAAGGCCCAAGAATTCCTAACAGGCTTGGGAGTTGTTTCTTATCGAGTTGAGACTAGGAAGTTGTAGTTTAATAATTGTAATTTGAATTCCTAAGAAATGTATGCTGGTAGGTCATGTATTCTGAAAGGTCTTAGCTTGCACTATAAAAGCATTGGAACTGTTTGAACCTTAAACCCAGAATTATTAAGGCTTTCTTCTTTCCTGGTTTGTTACACCAGAAGAACCAGCTCATTGGCTGCGTTTGACTCATTCTTCTGTCAATCCTTCTCTACTTCTTGGTAGAACCCTGTCTAGACTCTGTCCTACATCATAAAGGCTAACGAGAGTTTGGGTTTGAATAGCTTACATTTTAATACTTATTCAAGTACATGGCTATGTGAGTTAATCTGAAAGCATTAATAGGTGATAAGAAAAACCTAATACAAAGTCACCTCCAGTTAAAGGAAATGCACACCGAGAGTAGTAATCATATTTTGGCAAGCCAAATTATATCCTAGATATCCTTCTAACATTCTAGATTATCATACTAAATCAGTTCAGCTAGTACAACAACAACATCCAAGCCATAGCTCACTAGGTGGGGTTGGCTACATGGACCAATCAATGCCACTGGGCTCCATCAAATACCAAATATTCAATAAAACCATTTAGAGAAAGGTCTATTCTAATGGTTTCACCAAATGTTTTCTTATGTCTTCCTCTAACCCTTTTAATCAAGCTATTTTCCATTTGATCCACTTTTCTCACTAGAACCTATGTTGGGCTTCTTCTCATATGACCAAACCACCTTAGGCAAGTTTTCATCATCAGTTCAGCTAATAAGACAACAAATGTACTATAAAAATTAAATCAAAATAATATGATAGTTTAGTTAACTACCTAAGTTGCATTTAGTATTTCATGCATGCAATGCAAGTAATGTGAACTGATGACTAGTGTAAGAGAATTTAAAATTCTGATATACACCATAGAAGAAGGATTCAGAATATCAGTTACTGAACCTCCAGAGTTTCATTCCCACAGGTTAAACAAGGAGGAAGATAACACCAGTCACTTGCCAAGTGACAACTCAGTTACATATAATAGAAAATATAAACTGCAAGATTTATGCATGACTTAGGAAAATGAGATGCAAGAATTTATACGATTTAATAATTCCTAGAATGGAAGAAAATGACAGAGAGAAAAGAGACAAAAAACAATAGTTTAGGTGACATGAGCTCAAATGCCAGAATTTCACAGATGAAGACTGGGTTCTTCATAAATGGCCTAAATTACAGTACTCGTATGGTTGCTATGTCCCAGCTACAAGTCCAGTTGTTTCAGTCACTAAGAATTAACCTGATAGGCTTGCCCAATCCCCCAACCCTCCCCAACAAAAAACTAGTTATAGAACAAGGCTTTTGCTGCTTCAAACATACAAGGATGAAATGCAGTTTTAAAATTACATTAAGTTACAACTTAAAAATATTAAAGACAATACAAACCAACCTCATAAAGTGCAATATCTTCCTCAGGATCATAACCAGCCATTTCATTTAACCTCGTTAAGATTTCTGATGGCTTACCAGTACTCTTCACAAAGAGCCTTCCAACATAACTGCCATCATCGGGAAATACATCTTATGTCAACTCAGGTCTTCTCACACCCCAAACATATGTTAATCTAAAGAAATTACTCAGTACCGTAGCTCCTCTTTTTCAGGATCATATAGCTTGAAGAAAAGTAATATATCATCCTTTGTCTTGTCAGGTGGTGCAATGGGACGTAGATCCTAAATAATAATGCAGATTGTCAACAGGACTGTCTTTGGATATTAATGTTTCACGCTACCAAAATAGTATAAAATTTCCACAGTACAAATGTTACCAGCCCCAGCTCCACTTCCAAAAACAACTTTAGTTCTGCATTGTGAACCTTGTTTGATACTTCTCTCAATTGTCCAACCTGCAATATGGTGAAGTAGATCGAGAAGAACTTCAGATCTTAGAGAAGCTCTTCTGTCACAAATCGAGTACCAACCGACAGACAAGAATCACAAGCAATTGAGCACCCCCAAAACAAGAAGTACAAACCACAGGATCCAAAACAATTAATATGGAAAATACTTAAATGGGTTGCATTTGTTATTCATTACAAGAAATAAAAAACAGCTAGACAAAGATGGCAGAAGTAAATAAATGAAAACAAAGCCACACACACACAATTACCCAGAGGTCCAGCCCAAGAAATGGAATCTAAAAAATGCAACCAGCTAGCACAATCATGAAATTAATAGGTTGACATAAGATGACATGAAGCTATAGTACAGAAAACATAAAGGTGTGGTATAAGCTTATTTCTTTACAAACCAACATCTCCCTTGAACCATTAAACCCAACAGTCAGAGTTGGAAGAAGAGATGGATATGAAGCTAGGGAAGGGTGACAGAGAAGGGGAAAATAATCAGGTAGAACTTCAAGCAAGTAAAAGAATTTACAGATTGTGTTTCCTCAATTTGTGTCAATGGCCGATTAGGACGATAGGTATGGTTTTGACGCTTTGCCCATAGCCAAAAGCGCTGAAATTGAACTGGTATACCAAACTCTTTGGCAACCTCTTCCTGCATATCACAAAGTAATGCAAATAGACTAAAATCAAACTTATGAAATAAAGCATTTAATTTTAAGCAAATTCTCTATAAGCAAACTTTGAGCAATCATCAACATAGTACAAATTACTACTCCAAAAATTGCAGACCACAAAGGCTCATGTAATATATTTTATTATCTTCCAGCTAAAGCATTATAAGGTCAATATTTTAGTACTGGTCTACAAATAAAAGTTCTCAGTGGAGGCAACATAAAAAACAATTTGTTCTTTTTGAGAGCTCACAAACTAAACTTTCCAAAGCACCATGACTCTTCTCTAACCATATCTCAGTATAAAATTTGAGAAGCTAGTAAGAAAATGCATTTTACCAAAAAGAAAGAAGATCAAAAACAAAAATGAACTGAGTGGAACCATTAACCAATCAAAAATTAAAGTTGCAATGATGCTTATCAAGATTTGCTACAAATTAGCAGACCTCACGTCACTCTTTCCACTAAAATGTCTTCATATGGTGCAACACCTACTTCTGCATTGCGAGGCAGCCCCCTTTCTTTGGAACGACCTTTTCAGGACTTTCTATGAGCAATGGCTGTGCCACTCTACTTTAGAGCAATTTTTTGAGGATCGATCTAAGGGTTTTTGTAAGAGTAAGGAGGCCAAAATTCTGTAGCAGTGTGCTACCTTTGCTATCATTAGGTGCATCTAATTGGAATGGAACGAACACATCTTTAAGGATGTCTCTTGGCTCTTAAATTTACTTTGGGATAGGGTTATGATCTTAGCCTCTCTCTGGTGTTCTTCCCAAGGTTGTTTTAAGGGTGTAGCTATCTCTGATATGTAAAGAGACTGGGCAACTGTGCTGCATTCCTATTTTCTTTGTTACTTTTGTTTAGTTTTACTTTTTCAGCCCTTGAAGATACCTTATCTCACCCCCATTGTACTTACTTTTGCCCTCTATAATATTACTTCTTTTTCTGTAAAAGAAATTATGCTTGCCAAATATTCCCAATCCCCCTTGGATTACATCCAACCCTTTGACATTCAGGAAATTCACCAACTCTCACCATCATCCAGGGAGAAAGGAGAGAGGGGTATCATTTCGAAAAACTTAAAGGAAACTCACCAACTGTCACCAGAGTATTAGTCACCCTCCCCTTAGAACATTTAAAAAATCAAAAGAGCCATGTGATTACATTGTCAATTTCATTCTTATTTTCATATTATATCCACCCTGCAGTATCTATATTTCAGTATATGGCTAATTTTTTATTATCTCCCACTTAAATGTATGATAATTGAATGGTTTAAGGCACCTTATGTCAGAATGTTAATATGTTCTCCACTCCAATTTCTTCAATAAAAAACAACAGTTTGAAAGGGAATATTTATTATCAAGACCAGACCAACCCAAGAGCTTGATTGATGATGATACCTTGAAAAGGTTAAAAGACAACTGCTTTTGGACACGGAAGCTCCTCACTTTGTCATGGTCTACAAGATCAAAATATAAATCCTTTCCAATCTGCTCTGCAACGTCTTCATCTCGTGCCACCTAAGAAGCATCACATTATCAGTAATATCTAAGACAATTTGATTGTGTAACTCGCAGCATCTTTGTAAAGTTAAAGACACAAACAATACTCAATTATCTCTAAAAAGGTTAAGGTCAGGAACTAAGAACCTTAATAATAGTGTAAAGGTGGGCCTCTGCTTTTTCTTTCTTTTTGTGCTCTTTTTCTTCCTGTTCTTTCTTCAACCTCTCCTGCATTAGTCCATTGTACAAACTCAGGTCAGATTTTAAAGAATAAAGCAACAGACATTGTACAATAAAATAAAATAAAGGGCATCGGAAAATTGAACTTGGCTTGATTTTGGATCCAGAGGTCCATAAGTCACTTCTTATGAGAAAACAAATTCAGTGTTCAAGGAAAAAAAAAAGGACAAAAATGATAAAAGAGGCTCGGTTGATGACACTGAGACAGTCATCAAGTTGATTGCAATAGCTGAGCTGTGACATGCTTTCTAGGAACTATTATAATATAAATTAGCCATCTGAATTTGTTTTGGAAGTTAAACTTGAGTGCAAATGACAAATGTGTTTCTATTTGACTTGGCATACTTCATTGAGTCCTAAAAGTACAAAAGTATATCAACTTACCCTTAAATGTTCAGCAATGTCTTTCTCATCCACATTGCATATTATTTTGTCCTTGTCACTTTCACGTATATACACCAGCATATAAGCATTTGAATATTTGGTGAATTTAAAAGGAGTGTTATTGAAACCAGGATTTGTCTGCGGTAACTGGTAAAACACAAGTGGTTCAAATCATTAACAAATCAATATTCAATTGCTCAAAGGATCAAATGGCACAACCAATGGCAATAAAAAAAATTACCTCCTCCTCACCACCGTATTGCTCCTCTAATGCCCGTTTAGTTTCTTCTTTTGTCACCCTCTCATCATCAAATTTGTACCTAAGAGCCAGTCAGATATTCAATCAATCCATGCAGTGAATGGCAGGGGCTGATCCCAAAAAAGAAAAAACAAAACAAAACAAATGCAATTCAAAATAGCAAAAAACTGGGTAAAGTGACTCAAAGAACTCAGTATGTTGCATATTATACTCATGCTCCTGTAGAACCATTATTGGAATTATACAGATTCATCCTGTCAATTGTCTACCACAACAGCCTCCTCATTTTCAAACATCACCTAGCACATACTTCATGCAACTAATGCCTTACTACAGGTAACTAAACACTTGATATATAGAACACATGGAAAAAAGTCAATAGATCAGATAACAGATAAAATAAGGATACCCATATGCTCAGTTTGTCAGCCTTAAATTGAACGTAACTATGAAGGTTCAATCATAGTAAAAACATATCTCCACTTCCCCTGATGAAAAGAATAAAATAATTCTCCAAAAAGAAGTTGGAAAATTGATTTCACAGCTTACCAGGCCTTTAGATAAATACTTAGGCATGTTTTAACTATCTGAGTTCTGAGACTCACAAATTAATGTCCTATCACAATGGTTAATTTATTTCAATGTTGGATGGGTACAAACAGCTGAATTCTGTAACTTTCATGATAACTTAATGTGGTATCAAAAGTTTTGTATTTGCCAAAATGATCATGTATCATAACATATAGATGCTTATAACATAATCCGAGATCTGAAAACAATGTGTATTCACCAATTAATTGTTGTGTAGCTAGTTATGTATGTTCTCCAGAAACTCAAGTACCCAAAAAGTATTGACCAATGCAGCAAAATCAAAACTTACAAATAGAACATAGTCTCATGACCCTATCACATGCATGCAAAAACAAGCGCTAGCTCAAAAGGCAATGAACAGCACAAATCTGTGAACCCTATTATACCTACCACTGCTCAGAGAGAGTTGGCCTGATAAAAGCATAGTAATGTCCACCGTGCACACCGCCACTGTGAACCAAAACACTGGGAAAAATTTTCAAATATGTTAAATACTGAACATCACAGCCCAAAATATGCATAAAACTAATTGCATAATGATGGACTTCAATAGCAAGGAGATATAGAAATTATAAATTTTATGCACTTCCTTTAATTAAAATTCTGGATCAACAGCAGCTTTCTAATATTAATTACCCAATTTGTACTGTTCCTTTATGATATAGAGAATGCCTTCCCCTATTTGATTTGGAAGGGCCTAATAGTTACTCTCCTTAAGCCAAAGTAGTTAATGGCAGAACACGGCACGGAGCAGCCACCCAAAGGGCTGCAATAGTGAAAGCTCTGCCATGAGTGTTTGGGAGCGGGGAGGCTCCACTCCATTCTATAGAATTGGCAGCAGCCACTCCGGTGGCTATTTACTACTCTGCCTCAAGCTAAATTGTTTGCTCTACTCATTCTTGTCTCCATTCTCTGTGCTTACATCAATTTCTCCCCCTTCTATTTATTTTGTCTACTTTCTTCTCTCTATACTTCCATTTAACAAAATTTCTCTTCTAATAATGCTGTAGAAAATACTCCACAGGAAGCTTATCAATGCCACCTACATGCGTTCTCAATAATAACTTTCAGGAACACTACAGATTATAATGTGCATTCTGCAATAAATACAGCAGAGTGCAGACACTACCAGTATATTACCTGTGGAGCGTGTAAATATTGCGGACAGTCCGATCAGCATCAGGTGATAAGTATTTTCCATCCTCACGATCGAGGTCAAGTTGCATGGGAAACTCATAACGGTCATTAATCTACATGGTGAGAACAGAAAGAGAAAATTAATCTTACATGTAAAGAAAAGAGTGCATCTCTCCATTAAAAGTGGAGGACCCCTTGGCGTTGACAGAAAATAGAAACTCACAATAATAGGCTCCCTCTTTCAGACAATCTTGTGTGTGTTTGTTTCAAATGAAGAAAGAAAATTTTAAATATAAATATAAATACATACAAAACGGTCCCCTGGCAGCACTGAGCAAAAAAATAAATCAACAATGCAATATTGCCCTATGGACTTTCACTTAGCCTTTCAATTCCACAAGGCACTACGTTTTAAATTCCGCCAAAGCTACTCAAGCACCCCACAACCACCCACCAATTTACTCCACGTTTTCCTCCAAACGCAATATAGGTGATAAATCACTTGCTTACATGAATAATATAGTAACAGTACCTAATAACAATCAAGGATACCACTATAAATTGTCCAGCATAACTAATTAGTTTAATGTAAAATAATCTTCAGTGGCACTTTATAGTAGAGCTGGAGCACACTGGATGTACCTTACTCTGGCCTATAACCAATACAACTGTTAGACCAATTGCAACTCAATTTCAGTGCACTAAGTGGTGGAAGTTCTAAATAAAAAGGCACTACAAACTTCCTCATATGCTAGCAAACAAATACCAAGAGAAGGTTTATTGGACTACCAACCTTAACCATAGTATCCCGCATAAAGTCATATTCAAATCTTTTCAGCTGAAGCTGAAGGACAGGGGGGAAATCAATGAATAGGACACCCTTCTTAGCATCCTGAAATAATGATGTTCCATCATTAAAGTACATCAGTTTACACATCAAACTCAATAAAAATGAAACCGCATAAATGATTGCATTCTGACAGTAAATACAAGCAACTTAAGCAAATGTCATGAAAACCAAGCAGATAACATTTTTGAAATACATAGAAACAAATTACTTCCAAATAATATACCAATATTGGAAGTCAGGGAGGTAGGTATAAATTAGAACATTGAAGTCATGAAGAAAAGGTAAAAAGTAGTCAGTGAGTCATAACAATTACATACAATCTACAGCTTCTTCCAGAGCACAAAAACCATCAAAGCTCCTACAATTCTATATTAACAATTTTCCGTGTATTCTATTTTGGAGAAATGCTTCAGGCATAATTTGTGATCACAAAGTGCCTATCAAACATAACGGAAAATTCTACCGAACAGCTACAAGACCAGCAATGCGGTACGGTAGTAAATGTTGGGCAGTGAAGTGCCAACCAAAAAAAAAAAAAAGTTGTAGCGGAGATGAGAATGCTAAGATGGATAACTGGACATACAAAAAAAGATGAGATTAGGAATGACTATATCTGAGAGAAAGTTGGAGTCAAACCTATTGAGCACAAGATAACAGAAACCCGGATAAGGTGGTTTGTTCATGTGAGAAGACCACCAAGAGGCACCAATGAGAAAAGTATATCAAATGGAAGACAATCTGATTAAAAGGGGTAGAGAAAGACCTAAGAAAAGGAAACATTAGGAGAAGCCATTAAAAAAGACCTTGCTCCAAATGGTTTTACAGCAAATTTGGTTTTTGATAAGAGCCCAATGGTGTCGGTTAATCCAAGTAGCCAACCCACCTAAAGAGATAAGGCTTGGTTGGTTTTTGTAGTTCCATTCGTGATTGTTGCACTAAGGCTAAGGCATCCTAGACTTAATTAAGCATATATCATAAGTTACTTGATCTATGGAATATTATGGTGCACTTCTCAACTTACATGGCTGTGAATATTAAAATGCAGCAGACACAGAAAAGAAAGGTCAAAAGGGAGGGTGAATGTAGACCCAGACAAGGGAGATAACAAAGATAACAGAAGGTTCTTGCCTACATTTAGGGAAGTTGTTCAGAGTTTTACAACCTCTTACAAGTGAAGTTGTCATTGCCCCCAAAAATATTACTATAAATTTTTTCCTTTGATAGTAAAAGAGATTTTATTACATAAGGAGGTGGGAAAGTACAACTATAAGGAAAAGATATCCTCCAAAATAGAAAATGCAAAATATATCAGAAAACATAATAAAAGAATGCAGCAAAGCTGCCCAATCTTTATGCATATAAGAAATAACAACTCCCTTGAAACAGCCATTAGCAAAACATCAAAGAGAGGCAATAAACACAATCCTATCATATAGAAAGTCAAGGGGCTGAGAGACACCCTGAAAGATGTGTGCATTTTACTTCAACCAAAATACACCAAAGTACTGGATAGGCAGCATAGCCACCAAACTTTATCAGCCTTGTTTTTACTGGGTCTTTATACCTAATCACCATAAATTGCTGCAGAGTAGGACACACCCAGTGCTCACCAAAAAGACCAGACAATTTGTTCCATAAGAAAGTAGCCACCTTACATTGCAAGAGCAAGTGTCCAACTGTTCCTAAACTAAATTACAAATAACACACATATAAGCAAAAAAGAATAATGTAAGCTCTACAAATTTTCAACAAGTCATTTATATTAATCCTATTAAGCACTACTCTCCATACAAAGGACTTGACTTTGGAGGAAGCTTTGGACTTCCAAGTGGGTTTATCAAGAAGGAATCTTTGGTGATTTAGAGAATGATTAGATTTAGAAACTGCAAGAAGGGTTTACAAGAAAACAAACCAGAAGAGTTCAAGTTCTAATTTTCCTATTTGGATTGGAAGAGAACTAAGCAAAATCAAGAAATACCAGAAGGGACTATATAGACTTGCTACCATATCATTCACTCTGCATGAAAATTGCTATAGTTTTCACCTTCAACTTTTTCAAGAACACTATGAGGGGATTTTCAAAATTTAGCACAACAAGACAGCATCAAAATTTAAATAATTCTCAATCTTCTGTTTCTTGCTCTCTCCTAGCTAATATATAGGAAAATGCATTACATTTACATAGATGCACCAACAAACATTGATGCGGAAGACTTAAGTGACACATCCACAATTCATTTTAGACTTTCAAAAGGGCTACGGTTCATAAAAAACATTTAAATAAAAATATCAAAACAAATCCACAGAAGAAAATAAAAATTTTCTTTATATCACAGGAAGGTTAACTTCTCGTATATGACTTTATTTGTTTATTATCAATCATTTCAGCACATAACAATTGCAACTAACCTGCAAACCATATTGTTCAGCATGATATTTGTTATCCCCTCAAGACGTTCAACTTCAACATACTTATCAAAGGAAGCATAAACATCACGACAGCCTTTGACATCGAGCTGAAGGTCTAACATGAATATGTAAAACTAAATTAGCATAAGGTGACAAGGCACAACTAAACACATAATTAAGTTCAACATGCATGAGGAAGTACCATAAAATGACTCCTTTCTAGTTGATTTGTAGTCCACATTGATGCACTCTATGTAGTTCATATGGTGCCCTTCAAATAACTTCTGTATAGTTCCCTCAACAACGGTTCCCTAATGAAACATAATCATAAACCATAACCCATTTGATTTAGTATTCATCAAAAAGAATCATGTACAAATATAATAAAGGTCTTTCTGTTACCTTCATTTTGTCTTCAAGTTTTTCAGAGAGGACCCTATTTAGTTCTTGAACATCATGCTGCATGAAAGAATCATATGTATCCCATCCAAAAGACTTTGTCAGCTCCTTTGTTGCAACACTGGTATCACTATATTGGAGCTTGTAGAATAAACTTTGTAGAGCCAAAGGGATGCTTCCAGAGGGCATATCATTCTCTGTTGTTGGCATATGGTACACAGCCTGAAATATGATATTTTGGACCCAACTTCCCCATTACTTTCCAATTAAACAATTGAACTTCAAGTAAATGTGTGTGTGTGTGTGTGTGTGTGTGTGTGTGTGACTGATAGTGCTAACCTTTCTAAAATAAGGAATATGGTACAGAGTTTGGAGTAGAGAATTCATATAACAGGTAGCTCCTTGGTTTTTAAGCCCAACATAGCCAGTCTCCTTCTTTGAATCATAAGTCCAGTAATCAACAATCCTACGAACAAGAACCTCGGCTTCAACTAACAAGAGTATCATTCACAAGATACCCTCTACTAGGATCATACAATTCACCAAGAGGCATGAAGGACGTGAAACCCCAATCACTTTCTCGTGCATTGAATTGGTGCTGCGTGTCTGCATAGTGTAAGTAAAATGATGTTACAAGAAGATCCATGGCAACACCACCCAAAAAATTCTGCACATTCTCACTTTCTTCCTCTTTCCCTTTTGTATTTTCCATTTGAGACAGGTAATACTATCAAGTTCAACTTGCAGTGATAGAACTCATTATCTCACCCTCCACCTATTTTTAAAACGAGGTGCCAGTGGGTGGAACCAAAGATTAACCACAACACAAATGTTTGTCACAACTCACAAGAGTGTAAATACATGCAAACATCAGCAAATAGACGAGACATTAAAAATAAGAACAGTTATCAATACTTTAGACAAACATTCATCAGAAAAGAGGGAGAGGAAAAGACTTCAAAGAACATACAAATTGTACTATTCATTAAAAGGATTGAAAAATTTTAAACTCCCCAACCATAGACTGACATGGCATCACAGCCAAAGGTAAAACATGTATGGGGCAAGGCTATGCCTTAAACACAAGGAAATATGTGCAATATTCACACTAAACCGTTTATAAAAATTATGTATAAATATGTCATCCATAACTCACCAGAAAGAAAATATAGAAATGCTGTTAACCTATAGTGAATTTAGGACAGACAGGAAGGATGCAGACAATAAATTATGAAAGAGAAAGACAAAATAATTATCGATAGACTGAAGGTATCACCCGATTTATAACATGGTACTGATAATTGACTCAAAATAATAGCTACTCAGCGGCAGCAGGTCCTTATTCATTATAAAAGATTCATCTTTATGCAATTAAGTATCAAATCAAATGCTCATTCATTAATTGCAATAAACATCTTGCACATTCTTCACTTTTAATTCCAGCAATGCTCTTTCCCACATACATGCATGGCTAATCTACTTCATCTTATAACAAGTGCAAAGATCAAACTGGAGGGATTACCTTTTCTGACAGAGTACTTATTATGAATTTGATTAATTACTGCCAAGCTAAACTGTGCATATCTACTCCAACCATAGGGCAAACTAGCTGAATCCGCAACATCCAAATACATGGACAAATAGTCCACATTGTTCCCTTTTGGGAAAATAAGCACACGCCTGCCCAGTACAAAACAAGGTTTAGGAGTGGAGGATCACTAAAAACAAGTATACATAGCAGAGTATATTTAAGAAAAATTAACATTGTTAATCAATTTAGCGAATGTGTAAGTACAATACCATTTATAACCACCAACAACAAAAATTTCTGAGTAGAGCTTCTTTATATTCATCCTAGAAAAGTTGTCAATTCTCCATGTGAATCTCGATGATGGAGGATCCTCGACAGGCTGACTCTCCACAGTATTGGCAGTTTCGGGTTGAGCTACAACTAATGATCATCAAAATAAATGAAAAGACCAATTACCTATCATGTCTGCAATTAGCTGAAAACAGAAATGTAGAGTGACCAGAACTGAACTAGAGCCTCCACTAGCTTGCCAGGAAAAATGAGTAGAACAAGAGCAGAGAGAAATAATTACACAATCAAGAAAGGCATTGAAAATACACAACTTCGAAAATGCAAGCTAACCAAGAATTACTCTTCCCCTAAAAAATGATAACGAAAAACCTAGATAACTCTGCCCAATTTTTCACTCTGTTCTCTACTCTCTCTGGCAACCATGCAACGCATAAACCGGATTCCCAAACTCTTTAAGCAATTTGATTAGTTCATATAAAAGATAACAAACAGAGTTACAAAAAACAAAAGGGGGTTCGCACACGGATCAAAGGAAGCACAAAACAACAACTACCTTCCATGGGCTGGTGATTATTCTCGGGCAAATCCGTGTGAGGAACAAGCACCTCCTCGTCCTCCTGCTGCTGCAAAAACAAACCCCAAACAAGAACATCAGCATAGTTCGGATCCACAAAGGACCAAACCCAATCGAATTCCCTCAAAATCGAGACACGAGCTGCACCCAAGGCTCGAAACTGCAGCAAATTTCACTCGCCCCAGATCAAAACCACAACCAGCCGACGAAACCCCATCATTGCCCCCCATCGCCCCACCCCCAGACATGGAAATCGAATTGAACCCAAACTCATCATTCACCAAAAATCATGCAAAAAACTCCCCGACCCACGAGCTATCGAAGCATCAAGGGGAGGAAAACAGGAGTGTGCAGTGTGCAGAGAGAGTGGGGGAGAGCGAGGAAGAGTGAGGTTAGGGGAACACGTACATCAATGGGAGCGGGCATCATCACGGTCATGGTGGATAGGGAAATTGACCTCGCGTGGATTATTCAGAAAGCAAATGGAAAAATATCAGAGAGGAGAGAGAGAGAGAAGGAGAGAGACAGAAGGGGGAAGAGAGAGAGAAGAAGAAGAAGAAGAAGAAGGAAGGGGGGGGGGGTAAGAAAGAGTACTGCGAACAAAACGAGATCACCAGAAGCTGGTCGTGAGGGAGAAGGGAAGGTCTTTCTCTTTATTTGGGGGTTTGGGCAATCTCGGGATTTCGCATCGGAACTGTGGATCTAGTTGCAAGAAAACGCAAAAATGATGGGCACGAGAACAATTTCTCGATTGTACAGCGGGCGTGATGGTATAATTGCTATTGTTTTTTTAAGGGATTGGACTCGTTTAAAGTCGAAGTACTAGTAACTAAATCAAATCCATTTAAATTAAAAAATTAAAAATTTAACAAAATTGAAATTAATTGATTTTTTTTATTTTTTTTATGCAAATCAATTAGTTTTATTCAATTTTCAGTTTTTATTTATAAAACTGTACCAAATCAAATCAAACTAAACTTATGTAATTATATATATTTTTATAATTACATACTTATATATAATTAGATTTTAATTTAGAATTGTTTATATAAAAATTTTTAGATCAATTTGTTATTTATATATATTTAATTATGTTTTTATTAACATTTTAAGCTAATTTATTGTTAATTGAATTATAAAAAGAAAAAAAAAGTTAGATATGATTTTTTTAAGAAAAAAGTAGTTGGTAAAAAATTTATTAGTTCAAACTGAATCATACTAACTGATTTGGTTTGAATGATTTTTTTTACTAAAAATCAAATCAAATCAAACCGCAAATACTAATTTAAAGTAAGAGTTTACTTTAGAAAGTAAAATAAAAAAGTAATAATTATTAATAAGAAAATCAATAAAGTAGATTTTAACAACATTATAGTTTGTTATACATACGTATGTATTTTTATTATGATTTCAATCATTAATTTTTTTATCAATGATTAGTATTCTTTCCTTTATCCTATGAAGAGAACTATTCACTTTAGAAGAATTAAATCTTTTTTTATATGAATATGTTCACATTAGGTATTTGGGTTGCATTGCATTAGACAGTTTTCAACCGAGTGTATGTTTAAATTAACTTATTTTTTATTTAAAATAGTTTATAATCAAAATTTTATTAAAAAAATCTTTGAAAAAATATAATAAGATTCTAAACATACATTGGGTGTGACTAATTTTTTGAGAAAAATATTATTAAGAAATTATAAAAATGATACAAAATAGAATTTATAAATGAATAAATATTTATTTTGATCCTCTAAATATATATGCATCTTCATATTAGTCCTTTATTTATAAATGAAATTAAATTTGTTCTTCAATGACAATTAATGACAACAAATTGGTTTTTTAATAACAATTAATATCATCAATTTTATTCTTTTAAATACTAATTTAATGTCATTTTAAGAACTAATTTGATAACATTAATTAATATTAAAAAATAAATTTAATTTATTTATAAATAAAGAATTAATACGATGTTACGTATATTTTTTTAAAGAATCAAATTAGATATATACTTACTTACCCAAAAAAATGGATATTTGCTTCTATAAAAATTAAAAATTTAATAAACTTAATTTTTAAACAAGTTAATTCATCATAAATTAAAAAAAAAATTGAACTCGATCGAGTTAATTCATTTTTTAAACTAGTTGAACATTTTGTAATTTTTATTCAACTCAAATAATGAATTGAGTCAAAAAAATTTATAAGTTGTATGTAAATTGAAAAATAACTTATAATTAGAATTTTTTTGTCATAATTTTTTATAGAATGATTTAGCATATTTATTAATTTTTGAATAGGTGAGTGATCCTTACTATTTAATTTTATCTAATAATTCTCTTTTATTCTAGCTAAATTCTATTAAAAATTTGAATAATTTTTTTTAATTATATAGTATTATTCATGTATTTTTATAATTTTAATCATGAGAAAATGAGATCACCCAAAAAGAGAGCAGCTTTTCTTTGTTAACAGAAGGGTATTTGGTCTTTATTTCTTGATTTGGACATATTTATTTCACAATGGAAAAGGAAACTAGCCACGAAAGCTTATTTTTTAAGAAAAAATGTTTATTTTTTAAAAAAAATTCTTAATAAAATTTTAATTATAAATTATTTTAACTATAAAATAACTTAATCTATATATGTTTGAGAATAAATTATTTTTGAAAGAAAATTATTTTTTCAAAAAAAATTTTAATAAAATTTTGATTATAAATTATTTTAATCATAAAATATATTAATTTAAATACTAACCTAAAGGTAATGACAAGAAAACGCAAAATGACGGGTCACAAGTACAATTTATTAATCGTAGTGGGTACATGATGGTGTAACTGCTACTTTATGTGCTGTATGCGAATATTTGATTTTTTTTTTATTGCACTTGTTATATATAACTTTTATAATGTGTGCGCCGCGCTTACGTTTAAGCGTAAGTTTGGTCTTTGGGGAGATGGGAGATTTGGAATTCCACAAGTACGTTCATTATTTGATTCGTCGCTTTCTTTTTTTTTAATGTTTTTAAAGTGCAATACAGTCAATAAAAAAATGTTTTTAAAGGGCAATGTTGTTTCTTGGAAATTTTAAAGAGAAACGATACTTTTTTAAAGAGAAATAATACTTGCACGGACTATTCTCTCACATTTGTTTACTTATGGCCTGTGGTGTTGAAGAAAAAAGGGAGAGAGGTAGAAAAAATGGTAATGATTAATTAAATATAAGAAATGTGAAAAATGAATACATGTATATAATATTAAAGTTTAATTTTAATCGATCACATAAAAAATTTTATATTATTATTTAATTATATGTTATCAAATGATTAAAAAAATTTAAGTATGACAATAGTTATATAAAATACTAAATACTGAATAACAGATAAACGAATGATAATATAAAAATTCATAACATTATTCAATTTCAAATTACATTGTTGGTTAGACATTTTATAGGAAATAATTACAGTTTAAATTTTTTGAATAAAAATATGTTTAATTTAAGGGCATATTTATTCATTAAATAGGTGATTATTTTAATCCTAATTAAATTAGTTACTTCTCTGTTTTCACTCTTACATCTATTCAAAGTTGCTATTATTAATTATAATAATTAGTCAATTTTAAAAATAAAAAAATTCATTTTATGATTTTAGATTTATAATTATCTCAATTCTTTGTTTTTAAACTTCTAAATATTTCAATTACTCTCTACATCCTAAATTACTCACATTGAACGTATCTCTGTCTTTGTGAAACTTAAGAACTTCCTTGATATCACATGTTGTTGGATCATCAAAAGTAAGTGTCATGACCTTAACTTGGAGGCAATCAGCAACACATGGAATGGATTAATCAACTTAATAAGCCTAACATAATCCAACAAGATAAATCAATTATACAAAATCTATCGAAAATCTAACAGAGTTATCTAAAATTCCACATTTATACATCATCGTACTCAACCATATTAATTTACCAAATAGCCAAAGGTTTTCATAAATTCCACATCATCGATATATACATAAAGACATCATGTAACTAGACAAAATACATGAAAGCTAGATCATGCCTGTAAATAATGAAGCACATCTAGAGTTTAATATATGAACCAAATGTGCAAAATTAACAAAATAACATGCAGCCAAAAAGAGTGAGTCGCTAAAAAGGAACAGGTACTCCTAACAAGCTAAGAAGCCTGGCCCGTTTGAACACTAGTATATGAAAAATATAGAAATAAAAGAGTGAGTCATAAGTCCCAATGAGAGACAATATAAACTATGACATAAGTGGGACACGTTTAGGTATGAGTGTTTTACTCAAAACATTTTACAACTTTCCAAACAAAAGCAAAATAACATTCTGATCAAAGTAGTGTATCTACATTTATGCAAAATCACGTTCCATCAATAGTTGCAGTTCGAATAATCTTTCAAATAATGATTGGTAACTTAATAGATATAAGCTACAAAATTTCAAACTAATCATAGATCTATCATATGGAGGGAGGTCTCTAATTCAGAACGAAGAAGTTACTGCTCATTCAAGCCTTCATCAGAATCAATCATGTATACCAACATGTCGGGTTAACACCACCCTAGTTAGTTAGGGAAATAGAATCGGTAGTGTCGGCCAAACACGTAGGGTTAGCACCACCCTTGCTAGTTAGGGCATCCAAACATGGTGCATCAAGGCTAATGCCTATTGCCTTAAGTTATAGTATTATGTCAAAGTTTCCTTTCATAAAACATGTTGTCATATCCAAGGTACTATCTCCTTGTTCAGAAATATCCAAACAAAATATATTATCAACATCGTATTTTCAAACATACCCATGTGGCTCGTATTCACCCTTCTCATTAATACTTGATAGTACCCTTGTCATATATCAACAGAAAATGTTCAAATGTGCTTGTTCCAAAATTTACCAAAGCTTTTTCACCATAGAGAATAAAATAAATTTTCAAAATCTTTATTAAAATAACATCAAGTTCAGATTTGCCAAAAATAAAAATTCAATAAGTGCATAAGGAAGAATTTGAAGATAAAATTTAAATAACATGATAAATGAAAGTAGACTTCTGAAAAAAGAAGTTATCATAAAGTATATTATCAACTCACTTCAATTGCCAAACCACTTGGGTCCAACGGCTACAATGCTACGGAACTAACTGAACGATCATTCAACAAATCTAAGACCACAAACATCATAATCAAAGAGAAAACCAACATTTATAACCAAAGATTAATAATAACTATTCAAAAATCCCCAACTCAAACCCTAAGTCAAATCTCTAAATTTTACCATCAACCACAATGATGCATAAATCACTTAGACAGTAACTTCTAACAACATAATTGAGCTAAAAGATTACATAGATGAGCCAGAAGAATGAAAGCATGAAGTGGGTAGCTTGGGTTCTTATCCAAACTGCACCCTTAAGCTCCCTAAAACTTCAACCCAAGCGAACAAGAAGTCAAAGGAAGGGAAGACACAGTGAACAACTACGAACAAGGAAGAATGGTGTGAAATCAAATGACCAAGAAAGAAAACACAAAGCAATGAGAAAGAGGAAGAAGCTGGCCAGAGGTTCTAGATTTGGGGGAGGAGCGGTCAAAGTTGCCGTCCCAAAGGAGGCTTGTCCAACACACTAATAGGAGGCTTGCTCAAAATACTAATGAGAGGCTTACTCAACATATTATTTATTTACAATAACTTTAAAATATAAATGTAACTAAAAAATATCTCCATTTGGATTAAAAATATAAGAAAAAATATAATTCTTAAGAACAAAAATTCAAAACTTGAATTTTAGTTCAAAATTTTCATATCCACAACTTTTAAAGCATTCCCTCTTCAAAACGAATTGGTTAAAGGATGTCAAAAATTTATTAAAATTCATTTTGTGACTCACTAATATCTAAGGATCAATTACCACTTGAGGTAGCAAATGGATGAATTAGATGAATGTAGGATTGTATCATTATAGATGGATACAAAATAAATTAATAATTTATTTATGATATATTAAAAAATTATTAAAACTATCTAATCTATCTAAGACCTATTTTAATGGAGGTTATAATAAATAATTAGTTTCAATAATTTCATTCGATTTAGATTTCGGTCCCTGTAATTTATTATTTTAGATATCAGTCCCTATAATTTCACTTATTTAAATTTTGATTTCTGAAAAACCAATACCTTAATAATTGAAAACTATAGGGAACCATCCTTCATAGAAAATAGGAACCAATATCTTAATGAATAGAAACTATAGAGACTAAAACCTAAATGAATAGAAAATATAAAGGCCAATATTTTAACGATAAGGAACCAAAATCTAAATGAGTTAAATTATAGGAACCGATATAAAAATAATTACAAGGACAAATATATAAATCAGGTGAAACTATAAGAACTAATTATTTATTTTAACTTTTAATGACTGGTATCCAATCCATTCATTAATCCATCTTAATATATGAATATCCAATCTATCCATCTGCAATTAAAAGTATATAGACTCCTCTTATGTCTAAATTGTAAACATAAAGTTTGTGTCCTTTACATTATAGTTCATCATACTATAACACAATTAGGATCTTAGGAATTCATAGTTTTCACATACATCAGAATTAAATCAAAATATAAATATTAACCTTTATCCATAATGCGGAATGAACTTCAAATCTGAAACTTTCTTTGGCTATTGAATCTTTATCGGTCCCTTCCCCTTTCGTGCTTACGCTTTTCACTTTCTGATGGAAATAAACTGTTGGCGTATTCTTATGGGTAGAGACTGAATATATGGGGGTTTAATTTGAAATTCAAAACCATCAGATAGCACCATCAATTATCGGTTTCTTTTGAATTTCAAAACCATCAGTTATCGGTTTCTTTTGAATTTCAAAACTATCAGTTATCACAAGGATAACATCCTACAATCATCAGATAATTGCTCCAATCGAGCAATTACTTAATTATCCTTTTCATAACATCCCTTAACTTACAACTAATTTACCTTTTAGCCCTTTAATATGTTTTAATTAAATCACGCTTAATTCCCATTAAACATGAGACACATTTCTAACATTCTCCCACTTGGCTTATGTGGTAAATGTCATTTCATGATTTAATAAAACATCAATTTTAATACGCATAAATTCGGCTAAAGGTTTCATACATTAGTTGCATCATAATTCATAATTAGAAATAAAACCATGGCGGTTCTACACTATCAAATCGGCATAGTTCCTTTCATGTACCACTATATTAGCTCTTTTCCCTAATATGATACTTTAATGGAAGTACACATTATGTCCCATAACAAACAATAATGTCTTCATTAGGGACAAATCCTGTATTTCAATATCATCATTCATACATGCATGTATACATAAATTTGAAAAACAGAAAAATTTCAGAAACTTATATATTAATGAGCGCAGAGCGTCAATAGTCAATAATTACAATAATGATCAACAGTCATTAGCTGACATAATGCCTATACTATACAAATGACCAGTAAATATCTTGGGCGGTAATCCCTTCGTCAAAGGATCAGCTATCATAAGATTGGTGCTAACATGTTCTATAAACACTCTACGTTTCTGAACCTCTTCTTTTAACGGCAAAATATTTCAACTCCATATGCTTAGCACCTTTGGAATACTTGTCGTTTTAAGAAAAGAAGACTGCTGCAGAATTGCCACAATAAATTTTCAGCGGCCTATCAATACTGTCGACCAATCCAAGCCCTAAAATAAAGTTTCGTAGCCATTTAGCTTGAACCATGGCCTCAAAGCATGCCACAAATTCAGCTTCCATAGTGGATGCAGCAATTACAGACTGCTTCGCACTTTTCCATGATATAGCTCCTCCAGCTAAAAGATACAAATAGCCAAAAGTGAATTTTCTTGTACCCACACATCCGGCAAAGTCTGAATTTGAATATCCAATGACCTCAAGGTTGTTGGATTTCCTATAAGTAAGCATGTGATTCTTTGTTTCTTGCAAATATCTCAGAACTTTCTTTGCAGCTTTCCAATAATCCATACCAGGGTTACTCTGGTATCTTTCCAACATTCTAACTGCAAAACTGATATCTGGTCTCGTACAAGTTTGAGCATACATTAAGCTCCCGACAAGCGTTGCATATGGAATTGCTTTCATTTCTTTCCGTTCCAAATCATTCTTAGGACATTGCATGAGACTAAATTTGTCTCCTTTCTGAATTGGAATCAGAGATGATGAGCACTTTTCCATTCCAAATCTTTCTAAAACTTTATTAATATATGCTTTCTGAGATAAGCCTAATAATCCTTGTGATCTGTTGCGGAATATCTCTATCCCAATCACATAGGTTGCCTCACCCATATCTTTCATTTCAAAGTTATTAGAGAGAAATATCTTAGTCTCACTCAAAAGATCAAGATTATTAGTTGCAAGCAAGATGTCATCAACATACAGAATCAAAAATATAAACTTGCTCACACTGACCTTTAGGTATATACACCGATCGACGGTGTTTTCTTTAAATCCAAAGGAAACAACAGTATCGTTAAACTTAAGGTACCATTGTCGTAAAGCTTGTTTAAGTCAGTATATTGATTTATTAAGTTTGCACACCGTGTGCTCTTTTCCTTTTTCTATGAACCCCATTGGTTGGTCCATGTACACATCTTCCTCTAAATTCCCAGTTAAAAAGGCAGTTTTCACATCCATTTGGTATAACTCTAAATCATAATGAGCCACCAATGCCATAATGATTCTTAAAGAATCTTTCTTGGATAACGGTGAAAAAGTCTCCTTATAGTCGATACCATCTTTCTAAGTGAATCCTTTTGCAACTAGTCTGGCCTTGTAACGTTCTAAGTTACCATGAGAGTCACGTTTGGTCTTAAAGACCCATTTACATCCAACTCTCTTACAACCTTCTGGTAACTCAACAAGGTCCCAAACATCATTCTGTTCCATAGATTTTAACTCTTTTTTCATGGCATCTAACCATTTTTCACCATTGTTACTATTCATGGCTTGTGAAAACGTAACTGGATCATCTTTCATTCCCAAGTCAAATTCAGACTCATGTAGATATACCACATAGTCATTAGAAATAGCGGATCTCCTTTCTCTTTGAGATCTTCTTAATGCTATTTGTTGTGGTTCTTCTACTATGGGCTCATTCGGTTCATTTACTATAATTTCATTGTGAGTAGTGAGATCATTTATTTGTTGTTCTTCATTATTATTAATCGATACAATAACATGAGGAACAACAACTTTATTAGAAGACACAAGTCAAGGGAACTTGTACTCTCAATTCTTGAATCTCCACTTTAAGTGGTGTTTCACTCCCACTAACTTTACCATTCTCAATGAACCTAACATTTCCAGTTTCAATAATCCTTGTAGTATGATTAGGACAATAAAATCTATACCCTTTCGATTTTTTCGGATAACCAATGAAATATCTACTGATTGTTCTTGCATCCAGTTTCTTTTCTTGTGGATTATAGTATCTAATTTCTGCCTGGCAACTCTAAACATGCAGGTGCCTTAGACTAGGTTTTCTTCCAGTCTACAGTTCAAAAGGAGTCTTTGGAACTGCCTTACTAGGAACCTTATTCAACAGATACATGACAGTTTTAAGAGCATAAGTCTACAACGAAATGGGTAAAAGATGAATTACTTAACATACTCCTAACCATATCTAACAAGGTCCTATTACGCCTTTCTGACACACCATTTTGTTGTGGTGTACCTGGCATTGTGTATTGAGCATATATGCCTCTCTTTTCAAGGAATTTAGCAAATGGACCCGGATGTAGTCCTCTTTCATCATACCTTCCATAATACTCTCCACTCCTATCAGATCTGACAATTTTCACCTTTCTGTCTAATTGCCTTTCAACTTCATCAATGTAAATCTCCAAAACATTTACAGCCTGAGATTTATCATGTAGCAAATAGACATAACCATAACGTGAATAATCATCAATGAAGGTGATAAAGTATCTTTCTTTATTGAAAGTGTTAACATCAAAAGGCCTACATATATCAGTGTATATAATTTCAAGAAGCTGAGTGCTTTTTATAGCTCCTTTCTTTGTGTGTTTTGTTTGTTTATCTTTAATACAATCCACACATACATTCAGATCAGTAAAATCTAAATCCGGAAGGATTTCATTCTTTACCAATCTTTTCATTCTTTCTTTGGAAATATGTCCCAAACGTTTATGCCACAAGTAAGCAGAACATTCATTTATTAAGGCACGTTTAGTGCCAACGTTATGATGCAAGATCATAAGTGTTTCAGCATATAGATTATCAAGACATAATTTATATAATCCATTACGTAAAGTACCATTGCCAATCAAATGATTGTACTTGTACAAACTAAAACAATCACTACTAAATTTAAAGGAATATCCAGCCTTATCAAGTTTAGAAATTGAAACTAAATTTCTAGTTATACTAGGTACATACAAAGTTTTCAATAAATCTAAATAATACCCAGTGTCAAGGATTAAACGATAAGTCCCGACAGCTTCCACTGGAGCTTTCTTTCAATCCCTGCAACATATTAGAAACATGAGTAGTACATCCAGAATCAATCCACCAAGTGTTATAAGGAACTTCAGCTAGATTTGATTCATAACATACATAAGCACTAGGCTTACCTTTCTTTTCGAACCAAGCCTTACGTTTCGGGCAATCCTTTTGGAAGTGCCCAGCCTTTTTACAGAAATGACATATGTTTCCATTTTGTTCCTTCTTGTGAATTTTAGAAGAAGAAGCCTCATTAACCTTCAGAGGTCCTCCTCCTTTCTTCTCATGTTTCTTGAAACTTTTCTTTTCAGCTCCTTGACCTTTCACATAATTGATGTAATGAATTCCCTAGTTCTTGAGTCTGGTCTCTTCCTGAACCAACATACTGTGCAATTCATGCACATTCTATTTATCCTTCATGGTATTATAGTTAATTTGAAAAGGACTATACTCAGCCGGTAATGAGTTCAAGATGAACTGCACCAGAAAATTTTCATGCACATCCATCCCCAATGACTTCAGTCTTGCTGCAATATTCGTCATCTCAACAACATGCTCATGCATTGTACGATAACCATCAAATTTCATGGTGGTCAGTGTACTCATTAGTGTCCTAGCAAGAGACTTATTAGCAGTTTGGGAGTGCTCTTCCACAAGCTTCATCATTTCTTTGGCACTTTCAGTTTGTGGAAGAGCTGACTTAATGTTGCTGGCAATGCTCGTTCGTATATACATCAGACTCAACCTGTTGAATCTTTCCCAGTTTCTATAATGGACATTTTCCTCTTCAGTGCTTGTAACAGTAATAGCACTAGGTTTCTCTTCTCTAAGAGCTAAATCCAGATCCATTACCCCAAGGTAAAATTGGATTTGCTCACTCCCTTCTGAGAAGTTATGTCCATTAAAAACTGTAACAGTTGATAACAGTGAATGTGTAGCAACTGATACTGCAAGGAGTAAAATTTAAAAAATTAATACTTTGAGTTATACATACATACACATCAACATGCTTCACAGATGCAGATACATTTCATACAATGCATATTGATGTTCACCTTTGGGCAATCCATCAATACACAACATTCAACATAATGATGCTAATAGAAATTTCACATAATTTGGCAATGATGTATACACTAACTAGAAATATTTATTATCTTTGGATATATAAATATAGCTAATAATATATTCACATCACTAACATTCATGCTCATTTATTACAAATACAAGTAATCAACCTTTGGGTTGATCCTTAACTGCCTTATAATAATGAACTTCAATTTACCCATAATAAGAAAAAAACAATAATTTTCATTTTATTTATAGCATCAAAATTATAGGTAATTGAAACACAATCATAATGTTCAGAATTAAAACAATTCATAAGGATTTGGCTACTTTGGTGACTAACAAATCCACCATACTTAATTCCAAACAAAATATTTTTCTAAATAATTATGGGATTAAAATTTCACATTCAATTTTTTTTTTTAATCCCATCAACATGATGAACACGAACCGTCCATCTCCGATCACCACCTCCGGTCGTCATCTCCGATCAATCCCTTCGGCGGCGCCAGAACCATTATAGTCTGGTCGTCATCGATTTTCAGTCAATTTGTTCGGCGGGGCTTGCAGGAGGTTCCAAAACAGGTCACACACATGCTGAGAACATGGGGTCGCAGCACCCAATTTCCCATCTTCCCAGGCCCATTCCTTTCGAGCCAGCCTACCACCACCGGCCAGGACCCAAACGGAACCCCTCGCAACACAGATCCCGAGCCCTAGTTGGAGTCCTAGCCCCAGAAGCTGCGTCAGATTCAGTTTTCTTCTCGGACGGCAGCAACCCCTCCACACTACGGTTACAGCGACAACAATTTCAACAAATCTCGAGTCCTGGTTTGCGTGGCCGAACAATCGAGGAAGCAGCTCAAACAGAAACAGCAAACGACAGCCCAAGGATCCGAAGCAAAGGCACGTCAAGCGCATCCGCCCCGAAAATGCCATCGTCAACCTCAAATCCAACCTCTCCGCGCTCTCCTTTGAAGCTGTCTCTTTTCAAAAACGCTGTCATTAATCACGGTTCCTTCAGATCTGACCGATCGTTGAGAGGGAGAGCAGACAGGAGCCACCGGAGACCGTTGCCGGAATGCAGAGGAACTTTTGAAGGGAACGCTTTCCGGCAATTTTCTTTTTTTTTTTGAATGTTTTCTCATATCTGGATTTCTCATATCTTTATCTTTCATTTTCATTTTGTAAGAATGATTCAAAAATTATTATACAGGAAAAATGATGAATTCGCAAACCATGTTCTGTTACCACATGTAAACATAAAGTTTGTGTCCTTTACATTATGGTTCATCATACTATAATACAATTAGGATTTTAGGAATTCATAGTTTTCACATACATCAGAATTAAATCAAAATATAAATACTGACCTTTATCCATAATGCGGAATGAACTTCAGATCTGAAACTTTCTTTGACTATTAAATCTTTATTGGTCCCATTCTCCTTTCGTACTTACGTTTTTCACTTTCTGATGGAAATAAACTGTTGGCGTATCCTTATGGGTAGAGACTGAATATATGGGGGTTTAATTTGAAATTCAAAACCATCCGATTAGTTTCTTTCAAATTTCAAAACCATCAGTTATCGGTTTTTTTTCGAATTTCAAAACCATCAGTTATCACTAGGATAACATCCCACAATCATCAGATAATTGCTCCCATCAAGCAATTATTTAATTATCCTTTTCATAACTTCCCTTAACTTACAACTAATTTACCTTTTTAGCCCTTTAATATGTTTTAATTAAATCACGCTTAATTCCCATTAAACATGAGACACATTTCTAACATAAATACATTATATTATCCGAACCTTACTAATTTCTTAGTAGTAGCTATGACTTGACCTTAGAATGTTGCGTTTTTTTAATATATGTGTAGTTATAGACTTGTTGGAAAGATTGATTATTAATTTCTTGGTCCATAGAACATATGCTTTTGTTTTATATTTGATGAAAAGCACTTATCATTTGATGAAATTCAGTATTTTACATTTAATATATGCTCTGATTTCACTATTGTCTTGTGTTTTAAACACAAACTATGACTAGTTATAAACCCTCAAGAGGACACAACACACAAATAAGAACATGTGATTATTTAAGATTAATCACTTCATAAGGATTTATTTGAGATACTCAAAAGACACTCAACTAAGAGTATAACATGATAAAAATATGTACACATTAATTGATCTTTGTATGATGCCATAAATTAAAGATATGATCTAATTTCCATTAGGAATTGGGATAATGTTAATCAAGTGCATATAATAATAGGTTTTTTTTTGGGTGATTTATATAATACTAGCTATTTAACATACACAAAGTAGAGTTCACTATCTCATCCGACTTGACTTGCAAATTTTACATGCCACAAATGTTTTATATCTTTTTTATCAAACTCTTGAATAATATTAATTATTAGATGAATTAATTAGTAACTAAAAAAGGCACTAAAACACTTCATATTATAAATAAATAATATAGTGCTGTATATATAAGTACTATTCTTGAATTGTTGATACACAATTGAAAATATACAATCCTTCTTTATCTCTTAGAGAGAGAATTTGCAAGTGAACATGGTTGCGAACGTGGTTAGTTATTGGATTCTGTTCTTGACTAGAACTTTCAACTTTCTCGCTGATACCGAATCGACTCCTAAACTCTTTGTAGCTCCTCAAATGCGGGTTAGGGGTGTGGGTACTTATAAGGTATTCCGAAAATTAAGTTAGTATATGGCTAAGGTGAGAGAAGGAAGAAGAAGGATAATGAATATATGAAGGACCATAAAAAGATGGATGGTGGTGAGATCGGGGGGTGTGTGTGTTTGTACTCCCTTTTTTCGTTTATCAATATGGATAATTTTGCATCATCATTTCCTCTTCATTCAGTTACAAGCTACCTTATTAGGTGGCAACACCTATGTCATTTTGTCTTTGTATGGTGGTGAGATCGGGGGGTGTGTGTGTTTGTACTCCCTTTTTTCGTTTATCAATATGGATAATTTTGCATCATCATTTCCTCTTCATTCAGTTACAAGCTACCTTATTAGGTGGCAACACCTATGTCATTTTGTCTTTGTCTTAATGCTCCATACATGTTAGTTTCGGGTCGAGTAAAGGATACCCGATCCTAACTTTTATTGGGTTCCATCTGGGTGAGGAGAGGCCTATTGGGCTATCAGTATGATTCACAGTCCCTCAGCTTGGATGTTCAATCTTTGTTGGGCATTCAAGCTTTATTAGACCAACTCACAAGCCCAGCTACTAGTCCACAGTCCCCCAGCTTGGATGTCTGACCCTTGTTAGGCATTCAAGCCGAACGAGACTAGCTGAGGATGGTAATCTTGTTCACGAGCATGTTTGTGTTAGTCGTCCCTCTTCTAAGTTTAAAATGTTATAGCTTACTGGAAGGCAACAAAAGTCCACTTTTACCAAAGTCTTTCGCTTCCTTTTTGGTATGTCACGTGTCAAGGCCCGCGAGATTCTTGCTTTCTAAATTTCGAGGTCATTAAATTCCCACTACTTTCACCAGTTACTCATCATTGCTTTTTTTATGGTGACGTTTCACTTCAAATATATACTGTTGGATTACATCCAATGGTCCCACATATTTTAACAAAACTTAAAAAGGTCCTTTCCTCTTCCTTCTTCATCACGAACTATTATTCCTTCTTCAGTAATCCTGAAGCTTAGAGTGACCTAGTCATTTAAGTATATATTTTTTTACATTGACCCAATAATGATGCAGTTTACTTAAGAAACAAAAGCAACACTAAATCCATTTATATATAAAAATATGGCTTGTAACTTGCGGAAAAGGTTATGCTTATTGTCTTAGTTTATTGTCTTCTAAAAAACTCCTAACCACTAGTAAAGTGGCACTATGCAATTCACACTGCAACTTGTATTCGAACTTGTTTTGGATGACTCTCATTGCTGAACAAGAACTTGTATCAACCTTAGTAGCTAACTTTTGGATGTTTTTATTGCTGAATAAGAACTTGTGTTTAAACATTTTCATTGTTATTTGATATTTAATATACTCTATTTGGATGTTTGAAGTATGACTTATGTGCTTTTTAGATAATATTAATGTGAATAGTTCACCTTATTATACAATTTGTGTACTTTTTGAAAGTACAATCTATATAATGTTTATAGTATTACAATTAAAATAAGTATTTCAATATATTATTTGAGTGACAAGTGAAAAAAAGTGTAAAAAAACCACATTAATTTGAAAAAAAAATAAACTTTCTGTGACGTTACTAAAGAGTTGTCATTAAAAGTTAAACAAAATATGTTTTATTACTTTTAGTGACATAATTTGTTATTACTAAAGTTACTTTCAAACACTAAATAATCGTCATTGAAAGTTGTTTGAGTGACGACAATTATTGTCATTAAATGACTTAATGATAAAATACTATTTATATTTTGATGACGACAAATGAAAACTTTAGTGACAAAATACTTGTTGTCACTGATGCATATATGTAGTGACGACATTTAATTATCACTGATGGTGTAACTTTTAATGATAATAGTTATTTCTAAAATGAAAAATATTATCACTAAAACTTTTGCCCTTTGTTTGGATCAAAAGAAAGAAAATGAGATAAGAGAGAAAAATATGAAATTTGAAATGAAGAGAAAACTTGGAGAGAAAATTTTGAATTTTTTGTTTCTAGAGTTTTCTTTTTTTCTTCTCTACTTTTCTCTTAATTTTCTCTTCAACCAAATAAGAAAATTTTTTTTAAGTTTTCTTTCTCTCCTCTTTTTTTTATCTCAATCCAAACAAAGAGTTAGGGATGACCTTACTTATTTTTAATAACGACTTTTGTCATCATAAAAAACATTTTTTTGTTGTGTGGTAATATATGATTGGATGATACTGTAAAAAATTTTAAATTGATAGTTGATCAAAATTATATCCATCTTAATTTTTCTTAATTTATGTTCACATAAAATTTATAGGAAACAAATCACGACTGAAGAAAAAAGTTTTGAGAGAGACTCTTACTTTTAGTTATTATAATGAATATGTATAAATCAATTTTGATTGATCAATTTAAATTTTTCTTTAATTTATGTCTATATAAAATTCGTAGAATACAAATGCATGAGTGGAAAAATATATTCTAGTTATCAATTTTAGTTATTATAATAGATAATATATTTGTATAAATCAATTTTAATTTTTCTTAATTTGTATCTATATGAAATTTATAAAAAAAAATGTATGAGTAGGAAAAATAGACTGCATGAAAAAAAATTTTGAGAGACTCTTATTTTTAATTATTATAATCTATACTATAATAAAGGAAATTCTCTCTCTTTGGTCTGAAATTTTTAATTTCCTAAAAAATCATTAAAAATAACTAAACACAAATTAAAAAAAGAATAAAATTGTAAACACAAATATTTTTTAATAACTAATTAATTTATTATCAATTATTAATTTTCATAAAGGGGATTCTCCTTCTTTTGATCTCAAAAATATTATTTTCTAATTTTATCATTATAAATTAAGTTAGAAATATTTTTGTAAAAGGATAAAATTATAATCTTTACTTTATTCATACATGTCACGTTCTTCTACTCCTTCTCTTTCTTTTGGTCTCAATTGTTGTATATCTCATGATTTTATAAATAAATAAATATACATACATATATTAAAAATGTAAATTTACACTTTTTTGCTTTAAAAGAATTAAATATAATATATTTATTACATTAGATATAATTAAATATAAATATTTATTTATGATATAATTATATAAAAAAATGTAGATATAATAGTAAAATTACAATCAAATAATTAATAAAATAATTATATAAATAAATAATAAAAAATATAAATTAAAAGATACGATAATACCACTCAAGATGTTAAATTCCTTTACCGAATCCAATAATCGAAACAAAAATTTTTCAAATAAAAAAAATTCAATTGCTTCAATTGAAATCTATTGGACTTCGAATACTTTAAAATTTTAAGAATCTTCGTCAAAAGACAGCCTTACTTAATTACAGTTTTAAACATATTTTGTACTAACTTTTATTTAATAATAATATACCTCTAATGCTATTGTGAAAATTTAAAAAAAAAAAAAACACGTTGGGGTTGGGGCCGAAGGCCCTTACAAACGTGGGAGCAGTTAGGGTTCGCTTCGCAACTGAGAAGGCATGGGGAGGAAACAGAAGCAGAAAGCGAAGATAATAGAACACGAAGAAGATGAGCGAAACGACGTCGCGTCGTCGTTCGCATTCAGCAACGACGATGAAGACGCAAACCAAGATCTGAGCCTCAAGATCGTCGAGAAGGCCCTGTGGATGCGTGCGGCGAGGCTGGCCGCAAACGACGACGTATTGGGAGGCGGCGGCGGCGATGGCGATGTTGGTTCGCTTGCCTCGTTGGCCCGGCAACCCGAACTTGCAGTGGAGCGACACGACGCCGTATTGAATGGGCCAAGTGGAATCGCTGCTTCCGAAGTGATGGAGAGGAAGATAAACAAGGTGAAGAAGGTGGAGTCTGGGGATCGAAGTGTAAGTATTATTCCATGTTTGGCTTGTTCTATTTTCCAAAATAATTAAAAAAAATCATTTTTTTTTAAATTTTCTTGCTGTTTTCATGGAGAATTGAGCTTCCTTAGTATATAACAGTAAATGGGTATGAGTTTTTATGTACATCTCTGAAGAAGAAAGAAAAACAAGAAGCCAAACTAAGACCTTAGGAAGGCCACACCTGCCAAATCAACTAGCAGTAAATTGGAGTTCCTCAAAATAACCAAAATGCCATCTTCTTTTGCACCCTTTTAGGCCTAGAAATCTGCACAAAAATTCCCACTCCAAAGTCTAGTATTGTTGAATTTGGCTGATGAAAAGGAAGTGATTCTCCAAGAATCACCCTTATTGCGTCCTGGGAATCAGATTCTATGATAACCTCACGGTTAGTTTTCTTCCCAAGCAATTTTTAGCCCCTGATAGATTGCCTTGGAGCTCAGCTAGAAGGTTACAGGAAGAGCCAATGTGCCCAGAGAAACCGAGAACCCGGTTGTCATCATCTCTGCGCACCACAGCTCCAAAGCCCGTCTGGTCAGGGTTGTCCAACCTACTTCCGTCTACCGATCTACATTAATTTTAGTCCACCCCTGCATAGGCATTTCCCAACTAATCAGCAGAGAGTTGGTTGCACCGGATGTGTTTGTTACCGGTTGTGTACTGCAATCTTGAGTTAGTTTGAATGATGTTCCTCACAATAGACTCTACTGTCATAGTCTTTCATCTTTGAAGCATTTCAGATTTCTCTCTCCAAATCCACCAAACCGCCCAGAGAAAGAGAGCACCTAATCTAATAAATGGGTATGACTGAAACACACCCAAACTGTCCCTTAGGACGTTGTCTCAACCACATTCTGATTAAATTGAAGCAGTTTCTAAGAGAAAATTGAACTGAAATAATGAAATATATATATCCTAAAATTGCAGTGGCACCTTTGGTTTCATTGACTTGGACAATAACATTTTGGGTATATTGTTTATTTTAAAATTTTCATATTTTCCATTTCCTGTAGATCATTATAGCTGAAAAACAAGAGACCGCGGAGACAATCAAAGCCACAGAGAAGAATGAGTCTACAGAAGCAAGTACTGTTCAGATGAACGACAATATCGTGCTCAGAAAGCTGCTTGTGAGTTGAAATATTTGTTCTAAAATGTGATTTTGAAAATGCTATGCCACGCGAAGGCTTGGTTGGGTATATCACTCTATGTTTCTATTCTGTCAGCGGGGTCCGAGGTATTTTGATCCTCCAGATAGTGGTTGGGGAACATGCTATAATTGTGGCGAAGAAGGTCATACTACAGTAAACTGTACGGCAGCGAAGCGCAAGAAACCGTGCTTTGTATGTGGCAGTTTGGGGCACAGTGCAAAACAATGCACCAAGGTATAAATGTTTGGTAGCCATCTTTTTAAATAGTCATGTTATAATTCGCTGCTGTGGTGGTTTGTTTGTTTATTCTTGTTTTTATTGGTCTATAAAGGCTTAAAGTGTTTTATTATCATTGTTTATAAAGATGTGATTGGTGTTTCTGTAGGCACAAGATTGCTTTATCTGCAACAAAGGTGGCCACCGTGCTAAAGACTGTCCAGAGAAGTACAAGGGTAGTTCTAAAAGTTTGACAGTATGCTTGAAGTGCGGAAATTCTGGGCATGATATGTTTTCATGCAAAAATGATTATTTACTGGATGATATTAAGGTTGTTCTATTCCTTTTTTTTTTTTTTTTTTGCTTTCCATTCCATGTCCTTCTTTTCTTATACTGTCAACTTTGCAAGTTGCTTAAGTTTAGTGGCTTACATTGGACATGAAATGCTCAGTCAGTGACTGTTTACCTCTTTCGTCTGTTTAATTAGGAAATACAATGTTATGTCTGCAAGAGATTTGGCCACTTATGTTGTGTCAATCCTGATGATGCTACACCAAGAGAAATTTCTTGTTATAAATGTGGCGAGTTGGGTCATACTGGTTTGGTAAGTTTTATTTAGTGGTTTATTGGCCTTGCCTGAGATAAGCATTTCATTTTTGCGTTATCTAGACTTTTTTTACATGGGAAATTTGGTTGGTTTTTTCATTTGTGTCAAATTTTCCATAATAGACACGCTAAACATGTGTGCAAATTAAAAAATTGATTTAAAATAAATAAATTTGATAAAAAGAGAGAAAAGGAGTGGGGGAAAGAATGTGGTGGGTGTAGCTATCTGATTTTTTGTTTTTTTTTTTAATTTTATCTTAATTATCCAATTACATTTATAAACCTCAGTTTGATTAATTTATTTAACAAACATAAAAATAAAACAAGGATTTGTTTTGAAACTTTTGGGGACATATAATTAGGATTAAAAACTCTCTCCCTGTTATAGTAATGCATAAACATTTTGTTTAAGTGAGAATTTGATACATATACTTGAGTCATTTTGAAAACAAATGATTCGTCAACATTTCTGTTAAATGAATACCTTTCTGTTTGCGTGGCCTTGCCATTTATAGGTTAATATGAATAATTTATTTTTCTTCTGTTATGTTTTCTAACTTATTCAGAATATATGCTGCTAAGTTGGAAAATTTTTTGTTCTTTCATATTATTATGAGTTGACATATTTATTTCACTAGAATAAAATAGCCTGAAAAAGCTCTTACAAATCGTTACTATAAAATAGCTTCATGACATTGATAACAATGAAGAACACCAAAAGAGACTACAAGGAGGAAACCCATCACTGCACCAATCCTAAATGCGTCAATGACAGCCTTTCTAACTCCCTTTCTTCCTTTCAAGGTTGTCCTTGCATTGCGTAAATGGCAATTTTCATCTGAAGGTAACCAAACCAGACTGAAGCTAAAGTACTAGGCAAGGTATAAGTTACAAGTGCTAGCTTGCATATGTTGTCAATATCATATATGCTGGAATGGCTCTTGGTTCCGAAGCTCTCCGCTGAGCCCAGGACAAGGAAGATTAGAAGCAGCCATAAGACTCACAGATAAATATTCAGTAAAACAAATCCATGCACACCTTGTAATTACCAAAATAATTCATTCCAAACAATTTAGTGAACAGTGTCCATACCCTGAGTTTACAAGCTAAGGTCCAAAGATATACATGGAAACAAGTGAATTGATAAGTTAATGCTAGTATTGAAGGTCTAAGTTTTCAGCAACTTGGAGATTAAAGACAGGAAAATATGGCAACTATTTGGAAGCACTCCCTGCATCTTTTTCTTTTTAGTGTCCCAAGGTTATATGAGTCAAGACTCCCTGCACCTTTGCCATGTTTGCTTGTTTTAAAATATCATATTTTATTACAAAAAAATTTAAAAAGTTGATGTATTACAAACTTCATCAAACCATAGTTAAATCTACGGTTAGCTAGAGTATTCTGTTGGAATCTTAGCTTTCTGTTAGTCAAAGCTAATCAATGGAGGGGATTGTAATTTTAGGTGCTGTTTTGGGGTGGGTTGTCATTTTGAAAAACCTTGAGGGGTGAGTGTAATTTACTCAATTATATAGTACTTAGCAAATTTTTTTTCTGAAACGTTGACCAGACACATGACATGCTTTCACTTTTTTTTTTTAAGAACACAGTTATTAGCATATGAGTGTGAGAATAAATTGATGCAGGCATGTTCAAGGTTACGGGGTGAGACCACTGGTGCAGCCACACCTAGTTCATGCTATAAGTGTGGTGAACAAGGACATTTTGCCCGGGAATGCACAAGTTCTACAAAGGTACATTTCACGATGTGTGTAAAGGTTGTTAAAATTATTTTAGCTGTTTGATCTTTTTCCTATTGGTTTTTATGTTTACTCGTGGCATAATAATTTTCTTTGTTCATGCATGTCTCTTAGAGTAAGTAGTTTCTTGGCATCTGTGTTTACCTCCACAGGCAGGGAAGAGGAATCGCGAATCATCAAACACGAGAACTCCAAGATTCCATAAAGAGAATGACTACAAGGGATACAGGTCTGCACCTCATGATCCGGGCAAGGCTCGCAAAAAAGAAACGGCCTCTTACAGAAGAAAGAGGCTTTACAACTCCCAAGAAATCAAAGGGTAGAGGAGGCTGGATGACAGAGCATCCTGGAGATTTCTCTCCGTCAAAGTCCAAAAGGAACAGTTGGAGGTCTCCAGGAACACCACCATCTACTAAAAGCACTAAATTTCATTCTTTTAGCAGTGGAAGTCACACTCCAAGTTCTAGATCTTCCAAGATGAGGAAGGTTAATGCTGGAACCTCAAAGTCACAAGGGTCTTCCATGGCTTCTCATCATAGATTCTCAGCATCAAGGTTTGGCCACTCTGGTAGCGATGGAAGGAGAAGTTACGACTGGTGGTAGCTGTCCAGCATTCTATTTTGTTCTCTAACATGCCATCTGTAAACTTGTAAAACCACACTCTTATTTGCAAGTTTTATAAATTTATATATATATATATATATATATATATATATATTTTTTTTTTTTTTTTTCCTTTCAGTTATTCTTTCAACACTATTTTCATAATTTATTCAATACTATTGATCTTCTTTTGGGTTCGGGGGTATGCAACTATCCCTCTAAATGTAATTTTTTATTATGTTTGTCTCACCACCTTTCAATGTAGTGCATGTTTGATATCATGAAATTTATATATATATATATATATATTTCCTTTCAGTTATTCTTTCAACACTATTTTCATAATTTATTCAATACTATTGATCTTCTTTGCGTTCGGGGGTATGCAACTATCCCTCTAAATGTAATTTTTTATTATGTTTGTCTCACCACCTTTCAATGTAGTGCGTGTTTAATATTATGAAAAGAAAGATAAATGAATGAGAATAGGAGTGGGAGTAGAAATGAAAATGGAATGGAAGGGAAGGAAATGTTTATTTCTTTAAACGAAGAGAATAAGAATTTTTTAAAGAATAAGTATTTTATTTCTTCTTTTTTAACTATATATATATAAATTTATAAAACTTTTCATAATTTATTCAATACTATTGATTTTTTTGGGTTCCGGGGGTATGCAACTATCCCTCTAAATGTAATTTTTTATTATGTTTGTCTCATCACTTTTTATTATAGTGCATGTTTGATATCATGAAAAGGAAGAGAAATAAATGAAAATAAGAATGAGAGTAGAAATGAAAATAGAATGGAAGAAAAGGAAATATTTATTTCTTCAAACAAAGAGGATAAAATTTTTTTAAAGAATGAGTATTTTTTTTTTAACTAAATATGAGAATGAAAGTAAAAAAAATTTTATGTTTTAATTTTAGATATTGTATATATTTATTTTATTTTATTATTTTTTTTTTGACGTACCAAATATGCACAAAGATGGATGGTATTCTTTTGACCTTGGACGAGGGGTATTCAAATGTGTTGGTGGAGTGAAGTGACTATGTGTGAGAAAGCATTGGCATGTTATACAGAAAATATGCACTCACAAAGCTAATTTCAACTGTGTACTTTTGACTCATACGAATAGGGGCAGAAGGGGTATTAGACTCCTTGCTCCTCGCTCCTCGCTCCTCGCTCCTCGCTCGTTGATAAGATGCGGGTGGCTTTTTGTTACTTTTTCTCTTTTTTCTTGGTTTTCTTTATGTTAGCCAATTAAAAAAAGGCAAGTTTACAATGCCCATCCTATAACATGAGTACGGGTACACGTCGTCCCCCCCTACCCCCCCCTTTGGGCCTGTTTGGTAAGGGATGTCTTGGGCATAGTCTGTGCATCAAAGTTACTGGGCATCCTACTTTGCCAAATAACAAGATGCCATATATATAAAATTGTATGAATAATGAGTTATAATTAACCAATATTGTTTGGACCGAACGATTTGATTATGAATAGATAACCTAATTAGTTATGATTTAATTTTATTATTAAAATAGTTAGACTAATTTGAATTGATATAGACAAAATTAATTAAAATAGAATGAATTAGTCGGTTGAACTAATCAATCGTTAGTTTTTTTAAAAGAAAAACTCAATAGTTTATTTCACATTTTATGAATGCTTTTAAATATTTTATGTTATTGTGTGTAAATTATTTTTATAATGTCGCCTAATTAGGTCAACTAGTTACAGCTTGTTTGAAAAAAAATTTCCTCAATGCCATAAAAAACAAGCTTTGTCTTAATGCCCGTTGACGTTGGGAAAAAAGCTGTAACCAAACAGAATACTAATCGATTAGCTTAGTTGAGCCTAAATTAGAAATTTCACTGATTCATTATGTGATCTAATTTTAACAATATTGAACTATACACAATCCTATAGACAGTTTCACAAAATAATTTTTCAATAAGCGTAAATGCAGTCACTTGTGTAGTTATGCATAGTTTTAGATACTCAATGTTGTGTTATTCACCAATATACGATGATCACTTATGCCTTTGTTTTAGTATTACATGTTAACCAATGGGTGTTGTAGGCTTCATTCATAACAAAAACATTAATTTAAATTTAAAAAAGGCTCATGGAACAAATAAAATTTAAAATATTAATCTTTAACAAAGAAATATTTCTTAAACTGTCTTAATTTGCCTAAACTCTTTTTACTTCTCTTTGAAATAAAATAAAATGAAGGAGTCAACCCACTAAGCTGGCTTTAACTTGAGGACAGGAATGTTTATAATTTGGTTTGATTCTGTTTGAAGCTTAAACCCAAACTAAGTATATAAACGGTTTTGATTAATATTTTTTTAAAAAATAACTTTCTTTTCTCAAAAGCTTTGTCATTAAAGTTTTAATTATAAACTATTTTAAGTACTAAATAAACTAATTTAAATACACATTAATTTAACCTCTTTTGATAAATAAATTTTAAAAACTGAACAAAACTATTAAAATTTCTAAACAATAGAAACCATTGTTCTTTTGTTTGGTTCAGTTCCAAAACTTGATTTATTGTGTTTTCAATTCGTACCAATACCCTCTTAATTATAACATCACAATACAAATGTCATAAAATGGAGTACATAAAATTAATTTAGTAATTCAAGCATAAGTCACTTTAGTCCTAAAGAAACAATAGTTAGGGTTTTTTTTTTTTTAATTGTGCAATAAGAGAATTAATCTCCTTTGAATTGAGGGATTTGGATGGGAAGGAAGGGGAAGGGAAACTTTTCATTTTAAGTAAACATTTCCCTTATTTGAAAAATTTCTAAAATAAAATGAATAAAATGAAAAATTATCACATAACCTTATAATATGATATTCATTTCTATAATTTTAAAATTTATTCAATCCAAAAATGAAAAATTACTCCTCTTTCTTCTTCTCAAAACTTCTTCATTTAAATAGATAAGGAGTTCATAGAGAATGATTTTTCATTTTTAAATTGAAAAAAATATAAAATATTTATAAAAATAAAAAAGGGAGAATAGGAATGTTACATGATAATCTTTCATTAATTTTTTTTTTCTCCTTTTCCTTTTCTTATTGGGGTTTTAACTTATTTACCACTGAGTCATGCCTTTGTAAATTAATAATATGATATTTGCTAATCCATAATTACAGTTACTTTTGTTATAAAAAAATTACAAGTTACTTTCAAAAAAATTGTAAGATTTATGCTATGTTTGAATGTTTTTGAGTGAGGGAAAAAAAGGGGAAGGAACTAAAAGGAAAGGAAGGGAATGGAAAGGGAGTTATTTCTCTTTATTTAGATGTTTAAATAAATAAATGAAGTGAAAGGAAGATGAATAAAAATTATTTCTTCTCATTCAATTTAAACTTAAACGTTTTTTCCTTCTTTATCCCTCAATTTGAAGGGAAATAATTTTGAGACTTTAAGGGAAAAGTATTCCCCCTCCTTACGCTCCCTTCATCTCGTTAAAAATCATTCAAACAAAGGTTTATATCTTTTTTTCCCTTTCCTTTCCTTTCTTCTTCTTTATGTAACATCCAAACATAGCATTAGTTCAATTTTAAATTCTCAAACTGTGAACCAAGTTGTAAAATTTCATTTAAGAAAATCAAACCAAACTAGTTATTTCGTTTAGTTTTGTTTTTTAAACACTATACTTGAGGGTAAGGGGGGGGGGGATCGTTTAAAAAGAAATTGTTACTTCCTAAAAGAATTGTAAATTTGTTACCTTCGCTTAATTTTTTTTAGATAGGTTCAATGGCCAAACTTGATCCACCTCACTCTTTTTTATTATCATATTCAAACTACATTTGAAAAATAAAAAAAGCGACTGCAACTATTCCTTATGGTTTAACTTTTTAAAAATAATATTTAATATCAAAACTATAATAGCTTTTTAAAGATAAATTAAATACAATTTCTTCTAATTATATTGAAATAAATCTATAAAATTAATTTTCTTATAGATAGTTTAAATTTTGTCTTTTTTTTTTTGGGTTCTAGTTTAAATTTTGTCTTTGAATTTACTAAACTCCTGCAGGTGAGTAACTGTAGGGCTAATAAGTGTGGGCATGTGGCTTTAGATGGTTTGGCCTCATCTGCACATTAATTATCTCTATCTAAATCTCATATGCCATATGTGTATTGAAGTCAAGAGGCCTGTCAGCATCCTTTAGCCCAATGGCACCAATTTTTAATTTTTTATGGATTCATGTGGCTATCTGTTGCCATATATGACATGATGACCATAAATTAATTGTTTCACTAAAAGTAATTGTTTTTCGTGTGAATGAATCTTGCCTCTTTGTACATGAATTTTTATCTCTCTATTTTTTTCCCCCTGAAACATACTTCCCTAGTATTCATGAATTGGGGGAAAACCCTTCATTCTCCCAATTAATTATATCTATTCAATATATTAAAAAAAAAACCTAAGATTGTCAATGATTCAATTCAAAGGTCAATTCTCATCTCTGAGAAGTAAAAAGGTAAGAAAAAGCTATCATCATAATGCCTCTACTAGATTTAGGGAGCACTAGTCTTACATCACATTCTTCCACCCACTAAATTCTCATCAAATCTGCATACCTTTTTCTTGTTTTTCTGTTTAGTTTTCAATGTAGCACTCTGCATAGTCCCATAATTCACCCATAGAAACTCCTCTGCTGTGTCCAAAAGAGCCCACAAGAATTTCAAAAGCACACCACATAAAGAGAAAAAAAGCATTCTTTTATGTAACTTCCTTGTTTTGCAGTTCATGCTTCTCCTTTCATGTATGCCCAATATATGTTCTTCCTCCTAAGCCTTTGATTCTTCCTTGCCCCTCTTTACCAAACACCAAAACCCTAGATTTTTCTCTGTCCCATCAATTCAATCTCTCAATTCTTCATCCAAAAGATAATCAAATTCTCCTTTTTATTTATTTTTTAAATTTTTTGTCTATCTCACACTCAGTTCTCGTCTCTCACCTTCTGGTTTATTCAGTTGCTTCTGTTGTTTTCTCCTTCATGAATCTCCGTTTCTCTATGTGGGTCTTCCAGAAAACAGCACCTTTTGCTTCCTGATTACAAATGCGTATGGCCTAGTTCTGCTCAGATATTGTTTATTTTTTTCTTTGCTCACCAAACACGGAATTTTCTTAGTGTTTTTGACTGATTTCAAATGGGTTCAATTTTCTTGGGCCATTCTATGTTGTCCTGAATGATCTGAGGAGCATTTTCTCTGTTGCCAAACAGTTTGCCCCTGCAGCAGTTGCAGCGACAATGTCGGATGACATGCTCATGCATTTCTCCTCCAACTCATCCAACCCTTCAGACCAGTCCTTGCCCACCAAGATTGCAAAGCTCGAAGCTCGCATGGTCGGCAAGGCTTCCTCTGCAGCTGCCAATCTCCCCCTCGCTCAGCAGTCAACTTGGTCCTCTGTTCCTTCAGCTGGGAAATTGGGAGGAGCTGCTGAGGATTTGACGGAACCATCCACTTCCAGTGATTCTGATGATGATGTAAGTCTTTGCCCAATTCAATGCAATGGGTTTGGTAATTTAGGCCTTTATTTATTTATTTTTTTCCATTTTATGGTGTGTGAATTGAAGTCTATCAAGTGGGTTGGGTGTTATAATAACGATGGAAATTTATAACCACTATCCTCAAAAGTCTAGATATGAGTATGCATTTGGCTATCTAAGGTTGCGATGTTGTGCAATACAAGTTTGTAAATTGTATTCTACAAATATGCATCTGTGTGTGCTACTAATTCCTAGGTAATGTAGTCTTTTTTCTTTTTCTCCCCATGTGATGTTGTAGTGTAGGGAATTGTTTATGTTTTGATAGCTGGCCTGGCTGTGGCATTAGAATAGTTTATAACTAATATGTGAACTGAATTTTTAATAAATCATTAACAACAAATTCTTCTCAACCAGATTTGATCTGGGGATCTGTTGTTTGTGTAACTCTCGTTGTATTTGGAGTAGAATGGAGTTTGATGAATCTCTTAGTTGGACTCGCAAATTATATTTTGATCTCTCTTTTTTGAAACACTTTATGCAGTTACTATGTGGAATAATTTAAATATGTAAACTTTTAATTCTTCTTCTGGGGTAAGAATGAAAGATTTGCTGATTAAGCATTATTAATTAGTAAGGATTCTTTTGGAAATTGGAATGTGACCAAGTGATTCATGATTTTGTTTAGGAAATTTGGATATATGCGCTGATAAGTTTTGTTGATGGGCTGCACATAGGTTACAGTTGAAATAATTTTCTTTTGATTCTCAATTTGTTCTGATCCGTGTCATAAAAATCTGATAAAGTTTTCCATTGACTGCCCACTGTGTAACACAACCCTCCTCTTTTGTTCAAGCTTGGGACAGGCTATGTAAAGTTTGGCAAAACAGCACGACATAGGAAGAGTTAAAAAAACCTTACTCTAAAATGGTTTTATTATAAAATGGTTTTTGATTGAGCCTAATGGTGTCAATTGATCCATGTAGCCTACCCCACTTAGTGGGATAAGGCTTGGATATTTTTATTTTTCAATTTGTTTAAATTTTCCAGTAATTGATATGCTTTAAAGGTCATAGCAATGCTTGAAGAAGATAGCATGGAAACAATGAATGGGCAAAAGTGGCCAAATAAGAGGGTTTTTGTCTAGGATGAAGAGTAATGATGTCTTACTTCTAAGGGGCAATTGTAATTTTCTGATCAATATTGCCTGTGTAGCCTAACCTTTATATCTCATATATCTCTGGCATAGAATGAATGGTTTAATAAGTCACTCTTGATAGAAAAATCTGGTGTGGAGTGTGGACTATACTTATGATACATTGATACTTCATGTTAAGTTTCCTTTTATTGATACAATAAGTAGGATACATAAAGAAATTCTAATGATAAATATATTTAGGTATAATGCCAGTTTGCCAATCCTAGAATTAAATTGTTTTGGGGTCTTGACAAAATATTCTGCATTTATGAAGGTTCTTATTATGGTTATGGCTTATCTGCTTCGCTGGAGATTTTCATAGTTAATTTAGAAGCTTCTTTTGTTTGATTTGGTGGTTGTTTATCTATCTATGATTTTCGATATAATTATATAAGTGCATGTAGTATATTCATGCTCATTGTTGCTATTATCTTGTTGATAAGAAGATTGTCGATATTATGTGTTTATTTATGATCTAGAGATTCGGTAATGATCTAGAGATTCGGTAGATGTATGTTGATATTTCTTTGATGAATTTAATTGGTAAGATTGTCTTCATCTTCAAACTTCTATACCAGAATGGTGGGGAATTCTTAATACAAGCCAACACACAAAAGCGCCTCAAACTTCAAGAAGTTGACAACTCTAATATTTTTGAACATGTTGAGGTTAGTTTTCATCTGATGACAATATACTGTTTGCTACAGAATAGCTGCATCTCATGTTGAAAATACAGAAACTCACTGGAGGTATTGGTTCCTTTTTGGCCTATTTTGAACTTTTGTTCTGTTGTCATCATCTGGTACTAGTATATTGTGAACTTCAACCAATTATTAGAAGTGGTGCTCTTATATCTCAGAAATTGGTGTTCTCAAACTGAGAAAATTTATATATCAGGTTGTTACTGATGGAAGGCAAACTAGTTTGGAGGCTGTGGAGACCAAAATTAATGTTGATGTAAATAGAAAAAGACAAGGTCGTGGAAGAGGGAATTCTGGTTCGGGTAGGGGCCGTGGTTCCAGAGTTAATGATCAGTCCAGAACACTGCTTTCTCCTGCGACAGTTTTGGCTTCAAATGGTCAGATGGAGAATGTATACCATAAAGTATGCCCTGAAACATTTGGTTTTTTAGTGTAATTGTCATTATCAGTTTTTTCTAAACTTTTCTTTACAAATGCTGTTGCATCTTTGTCTACATCACTTGAATAGACATGATTGTGTGCAAAATAGTAACTGTAACCTCTTAACTGTTCATAGGGGGGGTCTGAGGTTGAAACTTGAAACCTCTTGGGTTGGGGGTCAGGGAGCTGATTGTATTTTCTGAAGCCTGGAGCTGAAAGGAAATTTGATTGCATTGATCTTGGGTGCCTTTTGTTCTATATCTTGGTTTTTAAAATTAATAATTGACCCCAGTGCAATGTCTTATTAATTATTCTTTTTATTGGATTTAAAAGTTCTCATAAACAAGTAAAAAATGCTGCTTGATGACTAATTTTCCCAACAATCTTAGACTGACTGGAAATGAGCTGTGGCTGTAGGTTAATGTAAACTATAAACTGATAGCTTCCTTTGTCTGGTTTCACAAGTGGCCTAGTTTCAGGTAAATAAAATGTAAATTAGAAAACCCTCTTGCCCCCCATTTTCTCTGACAGAATGCAAAGCAAAAGCTTCTGAATATCTAGTCAAATAATTTTACTTGGTTCATTGTGGATTGGGTTTGGCCTATTCCACTATTCCTGTCTTTTCTCTTGCACCGTAATCTGCTAAAAACAATAGGATAAATGATATAATTTTCACAAAATCCACACTATGCAAATGCTTTAGTGGCTTAATTGATAATGCCAATATGTTCGATTAGGGTTTAGTATTTTGATACCTTGTCTTTACAAAGTTCAGCGGTTCTAGATGTGCAGTGTTTCTGAATATTATATAGTAATAATGTAATAATGTTGTTCCATCATTTTAGTCTATCAAATATTTAATAAAACGGTGAATATGTGGACAAAAAAACAGCGAACATTACGAATATAAAGGATGAGCATTGAAAAAACTCTTTTAAGAGTTACTTGTTACCCTGTCAGCACTTCTAGTGATAGAAGTAGATAGACAAATGAAGTAACAGATTGTTTACCTTGAGCGAATATAATTCTTTGTTCTTTTTCTTATTTGTTTTCCTTTTTTGTTTTTGGGGAAAGGGGGTTGAGGTTTGGCAAGGTTTTTTTGGCATTATGGTCTGGTTGCATCTTAGCGTTAGGCAAATTGGAATATTTCATGATTCCTATGAATGGAAAATTCATAAGTTTAGGAATGACATGTTGCTGAAGCAATTCATTTACATATTGATAATTTATTTCTCTGCTGTGAACTAGAATGACTGTTCCCTTTAAGCTCATGTTTATTTGCAGGATGGCAGATTCAAAGATCAGTTTCGTGTTGACAATTATGCTTCATTAGAGGTATGGTCTCCGCTAAACTTTTGAATTCCTCTTGCAAATTTTCTGGTAAGTTGAAGAATGTATGGCTTTATATTTAAATAAATAGAAGTTTGATATGGGCTATATCATTTCCTGCTCCCCCACCATATCCTAATGATCTATAATCCTTGATGATACTTCTACACTTAGTATTGAATTATTGGAGTCTTTTAAAGCATGTAATTTTCAATTTTTTTTCCTTATTTTATTTCATTGTTATCTTAAATTAGGAGGAGGTGGCATCTTTACGTGCAAAAGTTGCTGCATTGGAGGAGGACTTGCGTAAATCAAAACAAGAGAACTCTGATTATCAGAATCTTTGTTGCCAGTTAGAAAAGGTATATGAACAAGTGCTCTTAATTGTTGGAGGAAAAATAACATGGACTATATAGTCAATTGGAAAATATATGTTAAAAGTAATGAAATTGACAGTCCTTGAAAATTGATGTGATGATTCTCTGTTCTTTTAATGCTTAATTCTGGCTTGCACAGGAACTGAAGGACCTGACAGATCATGAACAGCAATTGAAGCCTAAGGTGTGATTATTTTCAGATGTTGATTGCATAGTAATTGTATGTTAAAGTTTTCCTTATTGAATCTTTAAAAGCACTTGATGTCTAATGATATACATGTTATTTAAAATTGCAAGCTGATAGGTATCTGAAATCACTGAGCTCTTCTTTTTTATTTATCTCAATAAGAAATGCAGCACTTCGAGGGTATGCCTCCTTCCCAAACCTTTCCTCACTCACAACTATCATACCCCCTCTATTCTCAATTCCCACCTTTTATCCATCCCACTACCCGAATCTCCCTTCTCTCTCTGCGCCACCTCAGCCATTCAGTTTTGCTCCTCAACTTCATGACATTCCCAAAATTCCCATCCAATCCTTCTTACCCATGTGAGACACTCCACTGGCCCACTGCCTTCTGTCTCAGCCCTCCTCTCATAGACTTTAGTAATAGGAGGGTATTGGATATCTATCACAAGCACTGGATATCCTTGTTGTGCATGCAATAGAAAGCATATGCAAAATATTGCTTGTATGAAACTTCTGTTTGCAATTATTTAGCTAGAAGGTGTATTGCATAATAATATACAAGGATCCAAGCAAATGCTCAACAACACCGTAAGAGGTACATAATGATATGATGTAAATCACATTGTCCGTGAAGGTCTACCTGCAGAGATGTCCTACCTCTGTTTCTATAATTCAGCTATGGATAATACCTTTATTTTTATTCTATATTTCTTCACGAAGAATGGATCTACTCTTCCACTTCTATGTTTTGGCCTACTTTATATTATTGCAATTTTTGCGGTTTTGGACATATGAAAATCCATTTTTTGTGGCTGGTTATTGAAACTTATATATGAATATAAGCATGACCTATTGGATTTTAGGTTGAAATTGGGGACCGCAAATGAAGTGGTATAGTTTCTAGTTTTCTTGCCAAAAGTCAAATTTAGGTATAAACTGAGTAGTCCTCCCTCCTCTTTACTGGAATGGTGCTGTTTTGTTTTCTTAAGAAGAGTTGAAAGCCCTTAGGAGCTTCAATATAACTTGTGTTGAGGTTTGATGGGTAACTAACAATTTCATCTGAGTAGAGTGGGAATTTTCATTGAGGTATAAGAAGGAAAGAGTACATAATAACTACCTACAAAATTCGAATAAAAACCATAGAACACAAATATAAGAAATTACATTAATGCAGAGGGATTGGGCGCTTTGCTCCATTGATGTTTTCTCTTTTTCATTATGGAGGATCCCTTATCCTCTACATACCTTGTAATTTTCTTCTCTTCATCTTAATGAATTTTTTCTTTCATAAAATTAAAAAAGAAATTACATTAACGCAATAATACTCTCTAAACTCTCTGAGTATTTGTCAAGGTCACTTCCTAGAACAATTAAAGGCTAAGTTCTACAAAGAAGCCACAAAGAAAATTCTATCTCACACAAATAAATGGGAAAAGACTTATGCTTTCATACTCTTGCTGTAGGCTCACTGAATACACCAAACCTCTCCAAACAAAGCTTTATTGGAAGATCAAGGACACAGGATCATTCCCTCAACCCCATCATAGGGGGTGAATGTGTAATTGAAAGTTTATCTTAAGTTTCATCACATTGTGTGACTTTTGAATGACAGGAGAAGATCATATATTGATGAATAATAGAAGGAAAAATAAAAATGACTCTGTGATATTGTACAGTTGAATAAAGTTTAAACAAGAAATTATATCTATGGTTAGTTTTATGGAATGAACTAGAAAGCTTAGAAAACTGCTTACTGTTATGTGCCTCCCTCCCCCCATAGCAAAAAAATTGAAAAGAAGTTAATGAACATTCTTTGTACCATGCATCAATTAAGCCAACATATTTACATTTGATCCTTCTATTTTGCAGAGAACAAAAATAATATCTGATTTGCTGATATCAGTTTCAAAGGCTGAGAGGCAAGAAGCAAGGCTGAAAGTACGACAAGACTCATTGAGACTCGGAAATGTTGGTGTAATCAGGTATTATTGAAGCACTGTAAGAAATTAAATTTTCATATCTTTTCATTTTTTTGGTTTTCTTATTGGTTTGATTATGAACTGTAGAGCTGGAACTGTCTTATCTGAGACGTGGGAAGATGGTCAAGCATTAAAGGATCTTAATGCCCAGCTTGTATGTCTCATTTTCTTTCTCTCCCCCCCCCCCCCTTGCTCTCTCTCTTGTATGATCAATTATTTTTTTTCAATTTTTGTACCATGCAGTTATTATTTATTGATTTAATTTGTATTGAGGGATGCATTGTTTAATGCTTAATATACTCAGGAGGCACAGAAGTTATATTTCTTTTCTTTTTTTCAATAAGAGAAGAAATTTATTAAGACGTGGGAAGACAATTACAAGGAATTTTTTTTTAGAGGATAACGGATCCTCCATAATAAAAAAAGGAAAAATAAAGCAATAAAGAAAAGAGAAAACATAAATGGAGCAAAACTGCCCAATCCCGCTGCATACCTGTTAGGGGAACCCCCTTAAAAAAACCATGTATTGTCAATTGCCTAATCTTGTACCCAAATCAGTTGTTGAGCTAATGAAACCTCCTTAAAAATATGAGCGTTATGCTCCAATCAAATGCACCAAATAGTGCCATAAAAATTAGCCTTTTTGTTTCTACCAAAACCACTAAGACTTGTCACCAAAAATTATAGAAGTTGTGTTTCTCAGTGATAAACAGGCAGCTTGTTTTTGGCTAGAGGGATCTACAATGGGATTAATCTTCTGTATAGACGACACCATTTTAGAAATAGTCTCATTTGATAATCCTTGCTAAGAAATATGCAAACTTTAGAGGAAGAAATTGGGGTTCTTCCTAATGACTTTCATCTATTAATAGATTTTACCAAGGATATTTTGTTTTTTGCCCTGATTTACCTAGGAGTAGTAACCTGTGTCTGAACTAGCATGAGTGTTTCAGTGAAATTCCCAATCAATTTACGTTTTCCATCATGGATAATTTTGGAGCAACTTATTTTTGGCTTAGGTGCTGAATGAGCTTGCTAGATTCATTTGACATAAATATTCTTATGCATATTAGTAGTACAATTTGACCTTGTACTAGTGGATGAGTCAAAGCCAACATTTGAATCTACATGCATTAGAATATAGGGAAGATTCACTAGGGGGAAAAATTGTATATATAAAATATGATAGCTTCTGACAAGGTTATTCTTTAAAATTTGTCAAAATGGGGAAAAACCTATGCATGGAGGTCATAGACTAAATTTTATCCGCTTAAAGATGTGGGAAAGAAAGTTTTTGACAGATAAGAGACAGAAATTTAAAGCTCCTATAATTCCCTGACTGATTTTGTGAGAAAAAAGACTTTGGAGAGTAGAGACACTGAAGAGGATACTTATAGGAGATATGCCTCTTTAAGTCACTTCTATCATATTGTAAAATTTCCTCTTGTATCGTAAAGCATCTTAAAGCTCCCAAAATTTGTCTATTGAAGACACTTCTACCAACTGGTTATTTCTCCTTTTCCTTTTGGTGGTTTGTCAATTTGAATGAGCTTTCTGGGTTATCTTTGTTTAGGATCATCAGGTACCTTAAATTTCTGGATATGTTATATTTGAATTAATTCTTTCCTAGTGTTATGAGGATATACAGTAAAGCTACCAAGGAGATAGGATGAGTTTGATGTTATGAACTGGTTCTTGATAGTTTCTGATGGAACACTTACTCCATTGTTCAATCTAGTTGCAACCAAGATATGTTCCTGTTTCACTTGTGTAAAAGTGAGATTGTGTTCCTTTCTTTAACCTTCTTAGATTATAAATATCATCAAACTCAGTCCTTTTTGCTGCAGTTGGATAGATAACTGATTGCAATGATTAAGGATAGTGTTTCTGGAGTTTGCCTTTTTCAGTACTATTTGGCCATAGCAAGGCGCATATTATGTCAATGTTACTCTAGCTTCTGTCTTTTAGCTTTGTTGCAATTGAAAGCCTAGCATATGATAGCTTGCATTAGTAATAACTTGAATTCTGTTTTATGGTTGATTTTTTTTTTCCAGAGACAACTAATAGAAACAAAGGAAGCTCTTGAACGACAGCGCAAATTTTTAAAGAAAAAACAATCTGGTAATATCCTGTTTCCTTTTTACTTTTAGTACTCATCCTCCTAAGATTGGGGAGGAGGGGTTGAGTGGGCCAAAATAGTTGCATCTATTTTTGGGGCTTTCATTTTGGTTTTCACTTTACTCCTCCACTTCCTTCTTAGTTTATTCCAGTTGTCAGTATGAACATACCATGCATCTTTATAAATCTAGACATTAAGTACTTTGTACTTCTTGACTCTCAATATCTTTTACTATTTATTTAGTTTCCAGATATTGTGCAAATTATGACTGACCATCTGCTCCTTAAGATGGCCCATTGGACCTCAAAAATATCTGTTTCAGGCTCTTAGATGCTAGACTATCTTGTGTTATATTATTCTGCTCACTGTGTTAATTGTTTGTGAATCATGTTCTGTTTTGTTCTGGCCTCTGGTTGCTGGTGGCTGTATTATACTGTGAAGATAAGGGTGATGGAACAGATGCAGAGGCTGGATTACAAGAAGATGATGTTCTCATTCAGGATGAAATATATAAGTCTCGACTAGCTAGCATTAAACGAGTAAGTTGCTACTTTAGCTTGCTTATCTGATTATTTTATTTTCTGTGTTTCTGATAGCAGAAAAATTTTCAGGAAGAAGAAATTATTTTGCGAGAGAGGGATCGCTATGAACTAGAGAAGGGAAGGTTAATACGTGAAATGAAACGCATACGAGATGAAGATGGTTCACGTTTTAACAACTTTCAGGTTCTAAACCATCGCTATGCGCTTCTAAACCTTCTTGGAAAGGGAGGATTCAGTGAGGTGTACAAGGTCAGAACTTTTATGGTATAATAATAATAATACGATCATATTGATATTAATTTTAGCATATATTGTACAAGGTTTCAAGCTACAAAAATCAGAATCTAGATAGTTCCTTTGCCTTTATTGGCAATTGTAAATATAGACCTTTTTGCAGTGATTTGAAGTAAGAAATTTCCAGCAGGCTTTTGACTTGGTGGAGCATAGATATGTTGCCTGCAAACTTCATGGTTTAAATGCTCAATGGAGTGAAGAGAAGAAGCAAAGTTACATACGGCATGCAATCCGGGAGTACAACATTCACAAGACCCTGGTGCATCATCATATTGTTCGTTTATGGGACATCTTTGAGATTGATCAAAATACATTCTGCACTGTTCTAGAGTACTGTAGTGGTATATGCACTTTCTTAGCTGTTTTATGAACCCCATTGTTTTGTTTATTTCTGTGGCAGAGCGATAGACTATAAAATATTACTCTGAAGGGAATGACTGTAATTTTTGTTTCATTTCTTGTTTTGTCTGCCCCTCCTCCTTTGTTCTTCCTCTTGTTTCTTCCAGGGAAGGATCTTGATGCTGTCCTTAAAGCAACGCCTATCTTGCCAGAGAGGGAGGCTAGGGTCATTCTAGTTCAGATTTTTCAAGGCCTTGTTTACATGAATAAAAGAACACAGAAAATTATCCATTATGATTTAAAGCCTGGAAATGTTCTGTTTGATGAGCTTGGTGCTGCCAAAGTGACTGATTTTGGTCTTAGCAAGATAGTGGAAGATGATGTTGGATCCCAGGGTATGGAACTTACATCCCAGGGAGCTGGAACATATTGGTAAGTGGTGAAGATCATTTTTAATGGAATTCTTCAAAATTTAAAGGGGTCCAAATTTGTAGATTTCACACTTCACTCTCCTCCTCATCTACTGTAGTTGAATTGTGTCAAAATAATAAGTTAGCCTTGTTTGTGTGAGTTATGTATATGCTAAGACATAGTAGAATCTAGAAGGTCGTTGACTTGTGACCTGGTGGTCACAGATTCTAGTTGTAGAAACAGCCTTTCCGCTCACAAGAGTGAGGTTTTATACATATGACCCTCCCCAAACCCCAAAATGGTGGGAGCCTCTTGCATTGAGCCACCTTTTTCTACTTGATTTGAAGCAAAGAAGTTGATACCATTATTGGCCAATGAGTTTGGGCCTTTTGCCCGGTATCAGAAGGAAAAATAGTACACAAATACCCTGGCTAGCATCTAATAGTCAATTGCTTCGGGTTAAACTGGCGGAACATATTTGGACAGGCTTAGATGGTATTTGAATTGTGTTTGAGACAAAGTATTCTGTGTATCACTTAGTTAGCTTTATCTTCCCAACACTTCTATAGTGAACCTATCTTATGATTTTTTATCTAAACTATAATTTAAACTAATGATCTGTCCTTTCTGCTTAGAAAGTGGGAATGTGGTAAAATTTTTCCTGAAGCATAATTTGATGAGGCAACTACTCTTGTAAATGTCACAACAATTCTTGCGTTTCTCTATCTTTATTGTTACAATTGACTTTGTACAAGTCCTGTAATCTATTTTAGGGTGGTGAAACCAAGAGTCATGGTTTATGGAAGTAGTGGTGGAGTATTAATTATTATGGATGGGTCTGGTGGTGATGGTGATGTTTCTTTAGTTATAACATAATTTATACATGTGATTGCACCCATAAATGCAATATTTTGCAATTATGTTATTTGAGTCACTTAATGCTAATCTAGCATCATTATCTTCCAAGCAATATGACTTTAATGCTCCTTTTCATGTTTCCCTGACCTTCAACATTGACTTTGGGAAAACCTCTTTGTGCCTTAATCTTTTTTCTCTTTTGAATTTGCAGGTATTTGCCCCCTGAATGCTTTGAGCTCAGCAAGACACCTCTTATATCATCTAAGGTCAATAGTTTCCTAAGTAGTATATACATGGAGAACATTGATTATTGTTATCAATTATCAGTGAATCAGTTCACTAAGATACCCTAACCATTATTTTGGTGGAAGGATTTTTCACTTAGACAAAAGTCTAATGATGGTTGGGATTGTGTGAACAACTAAGTCTCTGATAATCTCATTTATTTTTGGCATTGGTGCAATGGTGCAATGGTGCTAATCTGTTCTGACTTGTCTTATGGAAAACAGGTTGATGTGTGGTCTGCTGGTATTTTGCTCTATCAAATGCTCTTTGGAAGACGTCCTTTCGGGCATGACCAAACACAAGAGAGAATACTTCGTGAAGACACAATTATTAAGGCACGGAAGGTTGAATTTCCTTCTAGACCTACTGTTTCTAACGAGGCAAAGGTGAGTTGCACCATTTTTCAAATACTTGCTGCCATGATTTGTTGTTCCTTGTTCATTATCTTTCATTTATTTTTTGTATTCTCATATTCTGTTATGGGAAGACAATCTTTGCTTCTTGTCGGTTATATTAATGTCAGTAATGGAACCAAAAAAAAAAATTCATGGGCTTCAGCATGTAACTACAGTTCTAACTGTAAATTCCCATCTTCATTTTCCAATGAAAACCTGGCAAATGTAGTACGGCTGTCTTTTCCTATTAAGGCCCCAAAATATGCACATGCTTATATAGCTGATGTTACATTTTCATTTGTACAGTTTCTAGATTTAGCTTTAAATAAACCAGTACTTTAATATATATATATATATATATATATATATGTAGTACGGCTGTCTTTTCCTATTAAGGCCCCAAAATATGCACATGCTTATATAGCTGGTGTTACATTTTCATTTGTACAGTTTCTAGATTTAGCTTTAAATAAACCAGTACTTTTATATATATATATATATAGATATAGAAGGTGGGGATTCACTTATAGCGGAGGTAAGTCTTGGTACACTTACTTCATCTAATAACTTTTTATAGGTGTTGAATTTCATCATTCCAACCGTTGGATTGAGAGTTCTTATGAAATATATCAAGTTTACAAAATTTTATACAATTTAAAAACTAATTGATACTCCATTGCACTGTTCTATTTTAACGTATAATGTCTTTTTGAAATATAAATAAATATTGACTATTAGATTATATACTTGTAAATATTCAATTTATCTCAAATTTGGTATGTATGACTGTTAAAATAATATTATATGATTTAACGGTTGAATTAGTTTAATTTGTATTCTATATATAGTTATTAAATGGTGTGTCAAAGATTTACACCTAGTGTAAGTGAATTTCTGCCCATATATATATATATATATATATATATGTATAACAACCCTAATACATTCAGGATTCACTTTCAATTCTTACTGTCAAATCTGACAATGTTGTGTACTGTATATACAATTTTTTTGTCAGGATTTGATTCGGCGGTGTCTAACATATAACCAGGCTGAGAGACCAGATGTATTAACAATTGCTCAAGATCCATATCTCACATACTCAAAGAAGTAATGATGTTTATAGGGAAGCCTTAGTTACCCAGGGTCCAGAGAGCAAGAGTAGAGAATCTCATCTTCTAACACAAGTTACCAATTTATCTGTCAGATTTTGTATAGGTTGTAAAGATTTTGTATTCTTGGTCAATGTAGAAGAGATGATGTTTTCCCCACTCTGAAAGAGAATCTTCAGGCATTTATCTTTTGGTTTAAAATGTGGAAGAGAGGATGTTTCCCCACTCTGAAAGAGAGGAAAAGGCAAGTGGGTTTGACTTGACCTTAAGGGTTAGCATGCATAGGTCCTCACAAGTGAGAAAGCTTCTATAATTTTTTGTTACTCGACCACCCAAAAATTGAGTCTAATGCTTTTCTATTGTCAATTTCTTTTTTCTTTCAAGCTGTTATTTGGGGGGGGGGGGGGAGACGCATTAACTTTATCCCAAACTTACAACAATTAGGTTTTATCTCATTTTGGCAAAAATAAGTCTAAACCGATTTTTTATATTCAGGTCGGGTTGGATTGAGTTTGCAAAAAAAAAAAAATTACATTCAATCCAGCCTGAACCGACTGGGTGGGTTTGGTTCGGATTATTGGGTTGTATGTTTTATTTTTTTCCCTTTCCAACATGCATAAAAAAAATTCTTAAAAAGAAAAAAAATTATAATTTTTACTCTTTTACAATAATATTTGAAGATGTACGTTTAAAAAATTATTTTTTATCATAAAATCAAACTCAGAAGGATGGGCAATACTTTTTAATATTCAAAAGATATGTAAAATAACAAAATTTAATAATAAAAATGATAAATCGGGTCGGGTAGTTGAGTAATCGGATTACAAAAGATTAGATTTGTTATCCAAATTGATTCATATTGGGCCATTCAATTTCAACCTAAACTAATCTAAATACCCAGCTCAACTCGAAATTTGCTGTTGGATCAAGTTGGGTTGATCGGGTCCACGAGTTGACCCTGATCGGTGATCACCCTTGATCTCATTAGGTAGGCTTACTTTTATGGATCAAATAATGTCATCAGGCTCTAAAAAAAAAAATCAAAATTTAATAAAACCATCTAGATCAATGTCTTTTTAATGGTTATTTCATAAGTTTTTCTTTTGTCTTCTTCCTCTTCTTGTAATCGACCTATCTTCTATTGATCAATTTTTTCAGTGGAGCATTATTGGTCTTCTCTTCATATGACCAAACCATATTAGGTGAGTTTATGACCTCTCACTAATAGGTGCTATTTTAATTTCTCTTGAATATATTTTTTCTTGATTTTATCTTTTTGTTCATATTCACTCCATCTAATACAACATTCTCATCTTTGATATACCTTTTAGTTGCCCTTGTTGGCACTTTACTGCTTACACATTTACTACCATAATGCATTGCTAGTCTTATGCTTAAAGCATTTTTCTCTGTCATCCACCTAGCTTGAATATGTGTTACATTCCTCTTATTCTCCTCGTCACTTCATAAGATAGATTCAAGATACTTGAATTGGTCAACTTATGGTATAATGTGATTCTCAATTTTGATCATCAAAACATTCTTAGATTGCGTATTGCTGAATTAAGCAAAAACCCCTTAATTGCAAGGCTAATCGTCTTAATTCAAGTTTACAATTTACTCCTTCTCTCAACTCATTAACTTAGACTATATCATTTTCGAAAAGCATGCATTGAAACCCTCACTCTTAGATGTGCCTAGTAAATAAGTCCACTATTAAAATAAAAAGGTATAGACTCCAAGTTGACCCTTAGTACAATCATATAGGTGTACAAAAATATTTTGTTATTCCTTCATGTGTTCGCAAATTAGTCGTTGCCCATCATATATGTTCTTTATAGCTCGAATATATATGATACAAACTCTTTACTTCTCTATAGCCCTTTCATAAGACTTCTCGTGACACCCTATCAAATGCTTTGTTTCTAAATTAATAAAGACTATGAGTAAGTGTTTTTGTTTTCTTTTGTATCTTTTCATCAAACCTTATAATAGGTATCTCACCTTTATTGTTGACTTCCATAACATAAAACCAAATTGATTATTTGAAATGTGAGTCTCTTTTCTCTATGTTCTCTCAATTACTTTTTTTCAAAATTTCATAGTGTGACTCATGAGCTTTATCCTTCTATAGTTTGCACAATTTTATGCCTCATTTATTCTTGTAAGTAGGTATCAAAGTGTTATTCTTCGACTCGTTCGACATTTTTTGACTTCATTATCTCACTGAACAATTTAGTAAGCTCAGTTTTACATTACTCCGCTAAACACTTTCAAATTTCAAAGGATATATTATTCATTCCAATTGCTTTACCATTGTCCATCTTCTCTAATACTTCCTTTAACTCATTTTTTTTAATTTTGTAATAAAAAGCATAATTTTGACCACCCTCTCTGGTGGTTAAACTCTCAAAGTCCATTATGTTGTATACCAATCATTAAATAACTTGTAGAAATAATTCTTTCATCTTTCCTTGATAACTTACTCAATTACCAAGGCTTTTTCATATTCATTCTTAATGTATTTCGCTTGGTTTAATTCATGTTTTCCTTTCTCTCCCTTGGCAAGCTTGTATATATTTCTTTATCCAATTTCGGTTCCTAAAGGTTAATATAATCCCTCAAGAGCTTTGGCTTTTGCCTAGCTAACTGACTTTTTAGTATCTTTTTTTAGCTAATTGATATTTTTTTTGCTAGTGTTCAACACTTTTGCAAAGGTGCAATGCTTTAAAACACTCACTTTAATTCTAACCTTCTTTTGGACACTTTCTTCCACCACAATGATTCGTTACTTTTAGGTACAAACTCTTTTGATTTGCCAATAACTCCTTTTGCTACCTTCCAAATCCCCCTAACCATCTATTCCCATATAAGGTAGACCTTTTTTTGTGTCTCCTAAATCTCTTCCTTAATGAATTTGTCTTAGATGCCAATTGTTTTCCCTGCTTTTAGTTGCCACCGCTTAATCTTGGGATTTGTAGCTTGACTATTTCTTCTTATTCTCCTCTTTATGCATTGCTAATTACACTTGGTAAGGATGTAGTTTTTTTTTTTTTTCCCTTTTTTGCATATTCAATTTTTTGATGGGACATAAAAGCATTTTCCCTAATATCAATCAGCAAGAATAGAAAGATGGCTGGTATTTGATAATTGTCTTACTTGTCATATTTTGCAAGATTTCCCCACTAACTATGGTAGTCTGCTTTTGATTCTAAAGGCCAATCACGGCCAAATTTGGTACATTTTTTAGACACTGATGTTAGATGTTGTCATGGTCACCTTACGAAATATGAAAATGAAATGAATACAGTTGACTATTTAGAAAAAAAAAATTCATGTATAGCAAAGCTAGAATTGAAGAATCCAAATCATGGTAGTTAATGAATATATTTTGAATCCAAATCACGAATAACATCTTCTTGGAAAATATTATTTAATGAAGCTCAAATCATGTCATAACATCTACTTTGTTTTTGAAATGGATGTGTGTTAGAGTTAGGATGAATTTGGAAATATTGATAGAATCAAGCAAATAGCAATGAATAAAGAATTTGATTGATCTATTTGACTTCTTTAATATAAATATAATTAAATAAATTTGAATTCTTTATATATTCTAATAAATATAATTAAATATGAAATTAAGTAATTAAATATGAAATTCAAAATTTGAGTGTATAGAATCTCAAATTTAAAGGTAACTTAATATTAAATTTGTGCAATTTATTTACTAAATTATTACAGTAATTTATGTAAGTAATTTATGTAGATCAATTTTGATTGATTGATTTATTTATTTTTTAATTTGTGTTTACATGAAATTTGTAAGAAACAAAAGTTTCAGCGGGAAAAATGGGCTGCATGAGCGAAAAAAAATTTGAGAGAAAACTCTTATTTTTAATTATTATAATAAAATAATATATTTATTTCTGCATGAAATTTGTAAAAAACAAAAGTTTGAGTGAAAAAAAATAAATTACATGAGCAAAAAAAGAACAAATTTTAGGAGAAAACCCTTATTTTTATTTATTATAATAAACTAGATATGTTGCACGGACAATTTTTTTTTTCAAAATTGAAAACATAACATGCAAGACATTTGAACTTAATAATGGCAAGAAAAAAAAAAGATTAGAGGCAGTTTCTTTAAGAATATCGCAATATAGGGATATTTAATGACTACTTATAATCTAAAAATTTCCAAAAAAAATTACAACAGCATAACATTTGGGTTTTATTATTTCTATCATTTAGAAGATAATAGTAAGGCAAATGTTTAAAATGAATAAAACAAAGTATAATACAATAATCATTCCTATAAAAGTACAGACTACGTGGCTAATTGACCCAAATAGGCCAAATTTTTTAAGCAAATTATCAAAATAGGGTAGTTTTGAAACTTATTTCTCTCTAGATCAGTTTTTGACATGCTGGCAGGGTGGTTCTTTTGATTTTTTATTTTTTTGAGCGCCATGCTGGCAAAGCTCAAGTTGACATAGAGCAAGGGATAGTACAATCCGATGTGGCGCTATCCCTCACTTTACGTCAGCTTCTGCTTTGCCCCTCCTTATATACCACATCCCTTCCTCACTTCCTTTGCATTCCGTAGCCTCTTTTTCATATCTCTTTCTATATTTTTTCTTATTGGAACATTCCGTTTTTTAATATAATTTTTCTTTTAGTTAGTAAAGTAGTTATTTATTCATATTGTTTATGTTTTATTTTGCATTGATGTTTTCTTTATATTAACACATTAAATTATTATATTATTGCACTGAATATTTGTTATTATTTACATTTGATTTTGTTGTTGTGATATTTGTCATTTAGTTGTATTTATTATATGTTACTATGATAAATGTTGTCATTTCTATTTATTAAATTTTCTATGTTTAATTGATAATTTATTTACATAATAATAACATAATCCGACATGGCACTATCCCTTACTCGACGTCAAATAGCACTTTGCCCCTCCTTATATACCCTGCATCTCTCCCTTACTTTCTCTACATTCCGCATTCCTCTTTTTCATATCTCTCTCTCCATATATTTTTTTATTGGAACATTCAATTTTTTAATATAATTTTTCTTTTGGTTAGTAAAGTAGTTATTTATTTAGATTGTTTATATTTTATTTTGCATTGATGTTTTATTTATATTAACATATTAAATTATTATATTATTGCACTGAATATTTGTTATTATTTACATTTAATTTTGTTGTTGTTATATTTGTCATTTAGTTGTATTTATTAAATGTTGCTATGATAAATGTTGTCATTTCTATTTATTAAATTTTCTATATTTAATAGCTAATTTATTTACATCTAGATAATGTAGGTTGTTATTTATGGTGAATTTGTGGTTTATTGAAATTTATTATTTATACTTACTAATAATTGATTTACTTATTTTTTTTTTATCATTGAAGGTACATAATGAGTAGTTGTCTATATTTGTGTACTCAAATGAACAAAAGTATGAAGGACATGAAGTTCTTATGTTTGAGAGCCATAAAAGACCGATACAAATTAAATGGGGTATTAGCTTATATTGCCTAAAGGAAAAAATTCGTTTGAAACTGAAGTTGCAAGCAAATCAAGTTATTTCGAGTCTGACATATAGATTTTCTATATCTCATACTGAATACAAATTTAAGGGACTTGATCTATTAGATGATGATGATGTTGAGTGCATGATTAACACTTTTGAACAACATTCAGTTTTAACAGTTACGGGAGTGTATGCAGAGGTTATATCTATTGAAGAGAATTGCGGCATTCCAACAATAGATGAAGGTGGTTCATCTGTACCTGCTATTTCATGTCATATGAATACTCCACTATTTACGGCAGTTGAAAATGTCATTGTGGAGGCAATTCATACAAGTGATATTAAACGTTTGGATGTCAAAGTTGACCTTTTTGATGATGATGAAAATTGCATTAGGGACCAGATTGTTAATACAAGTGATGACAAAGATTTTTTTCTTGATGAATAACCATCCGATACTAATGTAGAAAGCGAGTTTGATGCTGTTGGAGATACCTCAGAAGATGAAGAACATGTAGCACATGTGGTTTCTCCAGTTTCTTGCATACCAATAGGTGCACCAATTTCATTATCTAATCCTTTTGGGACTTCATCTCCTTATTTTTCATATATCAATTGGGAAGCCTCTGATCAAGAGCCTGCAGTTATCGGATTAGATGTGCCTAGTAGTGGGAGTGTAGGTGATGAATTATATGTTGGATTACAATTTGACTCAAACGAGACAATTTCATTGGCTCTAAAACATTATTCTCTGAAGAGACATCAAGCATATGTCGTAGTGGAATCAAATAAAACCACATTATGTGTGAGGTGCTCGAGGTTTGGAGAAAATTGTAATTGGCAAATGAGAGTGACATTGAGGAAGAAATCAAACAAATGGGAGATTAGAAAATGGGGTGGTCCTCACACTTGTGTCAATCCTCTTCTTTCTCAAGATCATAGTAAGTTGGATTCTGATTTGATCTGCTTATGCGTACTAGGCATGGTCAATAAAAACTCTACTGTATTAATTGCATTGATCCATGAGAAGGTGGAAAGCATGTTTGGATATAAAGTATCATACAAAAAGAAGTGGATAGCAAAGTAAAAAGCAATTGTGAAGTGTTTTGGTGATTGGGATGCAATCTTACCTAGATGCTTGAGATGATGAAACTTCATGCACCTGGAAATGTTTACAAAATTGAGACGAATGATTTTATTATTGATAATCGTTGCGATAATCAACGTAGGGTGTTTCATCGATTGTTTTGGACTTTCAAACAATGCTGTGATGTGTTCAATTTTTGCAAACCAATTATACAGATTGATGGGACCCATCTTTATGGTAAGTATCGTGGGACCCTTTTAATTGTAATGACACAAGATGGAAATAGTTGCATTTTGCCAACTGTATTTGCCGTTGTCGAAGGTGAAACTTGAGCATCTTGGTCGTGGTTTTTGGCAAATGTTTGTGAGCATGTTACCACTAAACAAGGATTGTGTTTGATTTTTGATTGGCACACAAGCATAAAAGGGGCGATAAGTAATCCAAACCTTGGGTGGTAACCACCAAATGCTTATCATGTGCATCGTATACGACATATTGCCAGTAATTTCAATCATAAGTTCAAGAATGTCAAGTTGAAGGAAGATCTTATGAACCTAGGTAAACAAATATTTTATTCAATGACTTATTATATTTATTTATCAAATAGCCATTACTTATATATGCTTTATTTTTTATTTAAATAATGTAGATTATACTACTATGCCTCTTCAATTTAAAAAGAATTTGTAGCAGTTTCATCAAACTAGTGAGGCTATTTCTGCATGGATCGACAGGATTTCAAAAAATAAATAGAGTCAGACATGCGATGAAGGTCGAAGATAAGGGCATATGACAACCAACTTGTCAGAATGAATTAACAAAGTGTTAAAGGGAGCCAAAAACTTACCTATAACTGCATTAGTGAAGGCAACTTATTACAGGATGGTTGAATACTTTGTTAAAAGGGGTACAAATACTGTCAGTAAGGCTCAAGTTGAGCAAAGATTCTGTAAAAAATTGAATGAACATATGCTAAAAAATCAAGAGGATGCTTGTTCGCACCAAATCTGTAAGTTTGATGTGCAAACCACAAGGTTTGAAGTAGATGAGGCATTCAATCCAATAAACTAAACAGGTGGTCACACAATGCGTTTGTGTTTGAAAGATGGATGGTGCCAGTGTGGAAAATTTCAAGCATTTAAATATCCATGCTCTCATGTAATTGCAGCGTGTGCCGCCATGTGGATTGGTTATTATTAGTATGTAGATCCTGTTTATAGCTAGGAATACATTATCAGTGCTTACAGTAGACAATGATATCCAATTGGAAGTGAAGAATTTTTGTCGAACGGTCCTCCTTCGAAGCTAATTCCTAATCAATCAACCGTTCATAAAAAATGTCATCCAAAGTTGATGCGTATAAGAAATGAAATGTATTGGACGGAATCTGGATCAAAGCAAAGATGCAGACTGTGTAGAAAAGAAGGTCATAAACGTCGAAATTGCCCTAATCACACTGCCACCGATGGAGAAAGCTCTCATCAAGATGTCGGTAGCTCACAGTAACCTAATATAATAAGATGAGATGCATGTGACATGTCACGTGTTTATTAAATTTCCATGTTTTACGTATATGTGTAGTAACGTGTATTAGTATGTCAGCATGCTCAATAAAGTGTTCAGTTGTATGGCACGTTCATTAAATTAACAAAGTGTTTGCATGTTATCATAACCATTACATAATAAATGACCATCACATAGGCCATCAAATCAATCAGTGAAATTGTGCATGGAAAGGAAGTAACCCAATAATAATTACTTTATAAGAACATAACATAAATGACGTATGTCAATTTTTAAAATAAACAACAATCACATAAAGTCAAGTTGATGGCTCAAGCTGTCGTGGTGTGCTGCAACAATGTTTCTTTCTCTTTGTACAAGGCTGGTTCCTTCGAAGTTGTTACACCGCACCCTGATCAGCAGCCTCTCCCATAGCCTCTTCAATTGGCACACCCCTAGCCTCCTTAGCGACACCTCTAACGGCTTCGTCGTCACTTTCATATAATGTATCACTGACAACTGCATTCCCACAGACATTTGTATCACCTTTGGCAGCTAGTCGATTAATAGGGGCATGTGGCATGGTATACTGCTGATTGGGTGAAGCCATGGGTAAGTATATGAAAAAAATAATTGGCCAAACATACTATTGGGCGACCACAATGGAGATGGGATCTGACCCGGTGAAGATGGCTACTGACTCTGTGGCGCGATAGGTGATGGAATATAAAATCGCTCAGGCTGAAGGGATTTCTTATAAGAGGTACTCCTATGGATGATGAAGCACCAGCATTTCATGTAAGAGGTACTCTCATAGACGAATCAGCGCCTGGATCTCGTGCAAGAGGCACTCCTATGGGCGGTGCATAGGGAAAAGGTGAAGGCATGTAATAAGTACCGGGCGAATGTATTCCCATGGGTGGGATTACCAAGGCGCTGGTGGTGGTGCTACCATGGGTGGATACGAGGGGACCTTAGGCCATCTCCTCTTATTAAGTCCCCGGCCCTCGGCAATGGTGTGTCTCATGGCATGATCTTCAACTGGCCTATGAATCTCTGGTGCAGGAGGTGTTGGTGCGGGATCTGGAGGCATGTTCATGCTTTCCATGTTATCTAATATACACATTAAATTCCATAGATCCTGTGTCAAGGACTCAATTGGTATAGCATTCCGTGTTTTAGTCTTCATCAAGTGGATCACAAACTGAAGGCGATGGACCTATAAAAAAGTCGTAAATATTAATAAATTTACAATTAATTCAAAGATAATAATCAATTAGACAAGGTTATAATTATAATAATCTTACCATCAATCCACTCCTCATCCCTTTCGGTGTAATCCATCGACGAGTGACCCTATAATACCATGTCATATAAATTGAGTTTGGACTCAGATCTCCTAGTATGAGTAGCTTTGCATGACACACTAAATCGCGACACCAGTTCCACATCTCAATAAATTGTCCATGCTCAAGTGGCCAATTTGTAGCATGCTTGCCTTGTAGTCTGATATCATGCAAGTAATCAGGTTGAACAGGAGGGTACAAAATGTGTTGTGTGCAACCAAATTGTCGCATAACACGATCAGATTGATGCCACTTGACAATATGAAAGCATATCATAGGGACAATTACTTGTCATATGTGATCGCCATCTATACACATCTGGGCCAGCCTGACCAAAATTTCAGTAATATATGGCTGCCAGACAATTTGTAAATAAAAATTTATCCATGTCATTACGATTATATTGATGTAATTAATTTGTAGGATTTTGATACTTACATCTCTCATCTTCATTCGCTGTAGACGATATCTATAATTTGGTAGTGAATGCATAGGATTCTGCACGAAATCTTTTATGCCCTTCCAACTGTCATTTTCAACATAAATAACAAGAAGTTACATTTAAAACATAAACAAAAGAATATAAATAAACATTATCAAAGGTGTAAATGTAACTAACCATCTGCCAAGTAGCGCGTCCTTGATGTCAATAAAAGTAGGTGTCAATAATCGAGGCGCAATAAGGGGGAATCACTCCCATGCCTATAGCTGCAACAACAGACCTGCACATAAAATATCTTGTCCGCATAGTCTATTGCTTTACACAACTCCCTATACAAAAATGCTAGGATAGCTAAACTCCAAGAATATGTGCGACACTGGTCCAGGTCCTCAACAAACTGAAGGTACATCAAATGCACGTAGTGGGAGGAGTGATCAACAAATAAAAGGCCACCAATCAACCTCAAGATATAAGCGCGTGCGTGTCACTGCAACTCTTCCTCAATATATTGTGTGTTTGGATTAAATTGAAATTATTGGTCCAACCACTTCATGCTCAATCGTGAACCAGACATCTTCTCATTAGGTGGCATTACGCCAAAAGCTCGCTACATTATCGACATAATATCAACTACACTATGACCAATAATGGGCAATCCATCAATAGGTAAACCCAAAAGGATGGCAACATCCTGTAGCGAAATCGTGCACTCCCCCTGAGGTATATGAAATGTGTGTGTCTTTGGCCTCCATCAGTCCACAAGTGTACTAACCAAGTGATGGTCAACTGGTCAGTGCCCAATCCGTGCAATCCCAAGAAATCCAGCTCGACGAAGGCAAGGAACAAGTGCATTAAGAGGATCCTGGTCATGTGTCACACATGATTTCCTGACAAGCAGAACTCTATCTTCTTTGCCATTCCATATGTGTTGAGAGACGTGAGTCTCTTGCATGGTCAACAAAGACGAGTCCTCTAGCCCCGGATGACTATATAAAGTAGAACTGGATGAAGAAAGGAAATGGAGAAAAGGAAGAGGGAGGGCATCGAAGAATATGGAGAAGAGGAAGAGGAAAGGAAATGGAGAAAAGGGAGACGAAAGGCATCGAAGTATGGAGGAAGACGAAGCGGAAGGGAGGAGGGAAAGGGAGGATTGCGAGCGTAGATTGCACAGGTAAAGCGTAAGATGACGTCGCGCTATCTAAAGTGGCACTATCCCCTACTCCGCGTCAGCTTGCGCTTTGCCTATGTGGCACTCAAAAAAAATAAAAAAAAGTAACCCCTCTGCTAGCGTGTCAAAAACTAGCCTAAAGGAGAAATAAGTTTCAAAACTACCCTATTTTGATAATTTCTTTCAAAAATTAGCCTATTTGAGTCAATTAGCCCAGAATACGTAGCACGATTTCACATAATTAACTGAAGTTGCAAAAAAATAATTAGTAATCACACTATAAAAATGCATGTGGGAGCATTCATTTATATTATTCAATTTTATGATTATGAACATCATGTTATTATATAAAAATGTTACAGATAATCCCTTCTATGACTAATTTCTAAAGACTTCCTTGAAAATAACATTTAAAACTAAATTTGATGTTTGGGTATAGTCAATGCTTCCAATCAATACTTTTAGTCTTTGTTTAAATTTGACTCTTGAGACAACAACATATAATTGACCATTACTACGAGTTTTTGAAGGAATAAGCTAATATGAGATAATGATTGTCCTTGACTTTTTGTTGATCGTCATTGCAAAGCAAACAAATATTGAATATTGCCTCCTTTAAAATTTAAAAAGAACCTAGAATCTTATGGAGATAAGAGCATTCGTGGAATAAAAACCTTCTGCCCATAATTATTGCCAGAAATAACTTTACCCCCCTAATACATGATTTCCAAGTTGAGTTAAAATAAGTCTTGTACCATTACATAGATCAGATAATTGATCAATGTTTCTTAAAAGCATGATAGGGGCCAGCCTTCAACTTAAGCTGGTGTTTTGGAAGACCAGAGCAATTAATACGGTTCAAGAATTTTGGTGGGTGAAGATCTTCATTACAAAATGAATTGGAGTGAGATTTGCAAATGCTATCAGAACTAAAATATATTCTTTCCTCTCCAGGCAAACAACCAAGAATATAATCATTTACTACATCAACAATATCATTAGTTGGAGAAAGAATTGTTCTTTCTTGCATGTACGTTGAATTTTTCATTTTTTTCTAAAAGAGAAGGATAAGTGCTATTCATAATAGCTTCAAAAAGATTACCAGCCTTTTATAATTAATTCATTTGGAATATCTACCAAAGCTTCTCCATCATTTGGCCCACCTACATTTCCATCCCCTATTTTCAGAATCCATTCAGAAAATTCTGCAAGTTCTTTTGTTAAATAATGGTACAAACCTGATGCTAATCCCATGTTTTTGGACAATCTAAGTGTCACATTTCAATTTTAAGAAATATGATCGGTCAGGAATTATACATTTTTACCCTTAAAACCACATTAACACATTAAATTCAATATCATTTATCATAAAACTATAATCACTTAAGTTTCACTATATCAAATATGTGAAAATATTATCAAAATAACTTAAATACATATGAGCAGTTTAGATTTTTTTATCAATTATTTAAATTACAGACACCAGATTTACTTATTTATATACAAGACAAATGAGCCCAACCTAATGATTACAACTCTAGATATCCATGTTTTCAAGTTATCTTCATAAAAGAAACTTGTCTCACTTTAAGAATGAACTAGTTCTCTAAGCTGAAGATATATAACATTTTTTATCAGGCTTTGAAAAAAAAATATTAAAAAGGGATGAGTTTTGTAACTCAGTGAAAAGGTACTCAATTGCTACTAACCAAAAGTAATATAAGTATATTTTATACAAATAATAAGGATTTAACATTATAAATGTACTCCAATGCTTTTATCTGATAACAAATAAAAATCAATTCAAATTTTCATCTATTGAAAATACTCATTTTCATAAACTCCTTCTTTAAAGAATCTCATATTTATAAGTAATCTCTCTTGTAGAAATCCTTTCTTATTAAATAATATTTTTTTACAAGAATATTCATAGGCTTTACTAGAAGAATAGCTTACGTATATATGCATTAGCCTTTTAACCTTTAACCCCAAACACTTCTTGCTGAGCATCAGCCAATCATTTCTATAGCTTTAAGTATTTCTGCTCGGGCATCAGACACGCATAATCTTCATAATGACCTATTCATTTATCATACCATGGTATACTAAGAGTTCTCTGTAGGACTTCTGATATTCTAAAAATATATTATTAAAAATATTAATAACATAATTGATATACGTAATCATAATATAAAATGCATAAATAAATGTAAGGACTCAATATGTACTTATGTCATAAAAAAATATATTTAACTTAATATTCCAAAATTGTTTAGTAAAATATAGTAATTTAAAAGTTAAAGTATTTAACTCAAGCTTATAAATCATGTTGCATATAGCAGTTTCAGGATATAAATCATATTAAAATCACTATCATAAACTTTTAAAAAAATTAAATTAAGAGAAAATGATACTAGGACAATAAACCAAGAGAATTTCAAGTACTCACAATTATATGAAGATGAGATTATACTGAATCAGTGCTTCTTTATTTCTCTCTTTTATTTATAGAAATTTTTATTACTTCTGGCTTTGCTGCCTTTAAAGGAAGCTTTCTAATTTATAGAGGCTTCTGAACTTATGCATGTCATAAATTTATGGCTTCTGATTAATTTTCTCCACCAGACCTATTATAATAGGCCAAAGAAAATTTCGCTCCTCCGTTCTCCTTTTTACACAATGACAAATTGCATTTAATGCCATCAACCGATGGCTTGTTGCCTTGTCTCTTTTTATTTTTTTTTATTTTTACCTACCATTATCTCCTAACAACTAGCTTTTAATGTCTCCTTTTTTTTTTGGGAGAAAAGTCTAAAATACCCCTTCAACTTTGCTTTATGTGTAGTTTGATCCTTAAACTTTAAAAATGTACACGGGTATCCTTCAACTTTCAAAAGTATGCACTTTAGTCTAAAAGTGTAACATCTGTCCAAATCTGGATGAAAAACTGCTCGCGATAAGCATATAAGGGCTTTTAGTGGAATTTTTTAAAAAGGTAAAAGTCTAGTTTGCTCCCTTTAACTTTATACCATGTGTAATTTAATCCCTTAACTTCACAAATTTGTACAAAGACATGCGTTACAAAGCAGATTTCTTAACGGACGTCACATTTTTAGACGAATTCACACACATTTATAAGTTAAAAGGCCTTAATGTATGTTTTTAAAGTTAAGGGACTAAACTGTAAATGGTGTAAAATTGAAAGTGGTAAATTAGAGTTTTCTCTTTTTTTCTTTTTGGAGAAATAGGTTTTGACAATAAAAACCTTACAAAATGACTACAAATAAGATGAATTGACAGTTGCAAACACAATATCTTGTCTACTTCCTTTTGTGATCACCAATAAAAATTGCCTGAAATCCCTTCTTAGAACCATGACTTTGCTGCCAAAAGGTTGTTCTGAATTATATGGATTATGAAATCTCAAAATATCTCTCATAGTCCTATCTATTGCCTCAAAGCAATATCTCTAAGTCATTGGAGCTTTATCTCATATTGTAAGCTTAGTTCTTATCAACAACTCTGCCAAAGGACTTCCCTGCTTAATATTGCAAGTGGAATCTGCATTGACAGACAAAGGTATTGCAAGCCTGGAATAAGCAGTTGTTCCACCAGGCATGAGAAGTATTGCAATTCCACTTGAAGTAATAGTGAGTACAATCTCTCCCTTATCTCAAACATGTTGAAAGGCTTCTCCATATGAAAGTTTTCCTCGTTCCCCCAAATCCATAGATGAAAAATAGTACTCCAAAATCTGCAATAACAACATTCATTATAATGTCATATATTTCCTTTTGGTCAGAGTTTAGTGACAGCAATTGATGTTTATGCTCTTCTGCAAGCGACAATCTGTCATAAGAAAGCTCATCAAGAATTAATTTATTAATTATTTTAGAAATATCTCCTTCGGGAAAAGGCATTGGAGGATAATTCTTAAGACTTCTACCATTACTTTGAAAAAACTTTTCAATTTCACGTAGGCTTAGATCTTTTAACTGTTCATCAGTAAGAATAAGTTATGCGTAAACATGAAGCCAACATTTATTACATTTTTTATTAAATAATAAAAACATAAAAGCTTCAATATAGTGAGCAGTCTCCTTTGCATATAAAGCATATCTTCACTCAACAAAAGCCAACATTTTTCTCAAAGATATTCAGGCCTAGAGAGACTATTTGAGAAAAGGAGAGAAACAAATAACTTTTGCAAGTAATGACCAGAGCCCTAGCGACTTGCCTCAACTATGTAGTCAACATATTCTTTGTTATCATCTAGCTATCCTAAAGCAAAGCATGTATCTTTTGCATAAGCATACTGAACTCCATCCATTTTCCAATTGTTTTCATAACACATGCATCCCTTTGAAAGATTTAAAAGAATCCTGCAACAAAACCTTTCACCATTGCCAGGAGGAACATAAAATATCCTTCCAAATGAAAATCCTCTTTTCTTGGGAACCATTCACCTACAATGGCTTTCCAAACAAATTTTGTCAGGAATTCTACAGAAGTTAAATCTCTGCCAAAACTGTATTTCTTATTAGCATCAAACCATGCTAAGATATAAGACCAACAAACTTATTGACCAAAGATTTCTTCACTGTTGCATGAAACTGTCCCCATTTATATCCAATAAAACATCTTGATACTGTTAACTTCATCAGGGAAATTAAATCCAGGACTAGTCTAAAGCCTAATAATTCGAACTTAATTTTCCAAGATTACTTAAGAGGGGATATTTCATCAACTTTGTCAATGTGCGGAGCCATCGGATCAATGATTATAAAATGTGAAAGGAAGCAAAGACAAAATATTATGAATTAAATAAACACAACATGAATAAATAGAGGATAACTTTAGCTAAATAATCATACTTGAGATAGAAGAGAAACGATAACTGACAAAATGGAAAACAAAGGATAAGCATATAAGAAGAAAATAAAATGAATCCTAAAGAAAGAACCAAAGAAATGAAACAAACCTGAAAAATCGATGGGAAGGGCCGAGAGATAGAATGGCAAATATCGGAAACGTGTGCAACGATTATATGCAGTTGAGAATAGAAATTTTATTTAAAAAAAAAAAGAAGAACAAAATTTTTCAAGGTAGAGACGAAACAAACTAAAACAACGGAGAACGAAGAGGAAGACAGGGTCATCGGAAATGACAAAATAAAATAAATGAGATTGGTGAGAAGAAAACAGAAATTCAGAAGCCACATACATACATACGTACATCTCTCATCTGTATAAGCCACACGTCTAGCATTTGTAAACAGTGCATGAAGAATAAACTATTATTTTTATCATTTAAAAATTTATTTAATATTAATTTAATTTTTTAGAAATATAAAATATTAAATTAATTATTTAAAAATTTAGAATAATATTAAAATATTTCTTTAAAAATATATAATATAAAATTAATATTCAAAAGATTTAAAATAATATTAAAATAATTTTTATAAAAAATTATTTTAAAAAATTATTTTTATATTACTTTAAATTTTTAAAAAATTAATTTAATATTATATATTTTTTTAAAAAAATTAAATTATCGTTAAATATTTTTAAAATATTAAATCCATATTAAATAAATTTTTTAAAAATTAAATTAATAATTTAGTCGTGCAGGAATGAGGGGGAAAACGAAGGCTGCATAAAGCTTACGTGAGAGTACAGCCTTTAAGTATTATAAGATAAATAAATAATAAATAATAAAAAATTTGAATTAAAAAAATATAAAATTATTGTTTGGTCATTTTAGCAGAGAAAAAAAAACCCAAAATTTCCCAATTTTGCCGCTTCTTTCCGCCCCTCCTTGAGCCCACGCTTCTGAAGTTCACCGCTGTAGCGCACGGCTTATCCTTCGCACTCCGGAGAAAGAAGAGGGAAAGAAAGAAGAGGGAAAGAGGAAAAGGAAAACAAAGAAACCTCACCATAGAAGCTCTGCTTTCGACTTCAGCTTCAACACCTTCGTCTCTTTGCTACTCCATTGTCACTGTATCTTCTCTCTCTTCCCTTCTCCGAGGTACTCTCTCTCTCTGCAAGACCCTCAACTAGCAGCAATTTTCGCTTTTCTTTTTTTTTTTTTTCTCTCTTGGGTTCTGTTTTCACTGTGGATTTTTTGGAATTTTGACTTCAGCTATGGAATCTTAGGCACTTCAGAATTTTCCTTTTGAAACCCTAGAAGAATATCTGCGCTAGATTTTCTTTTAATTTTTTGTTCTGATCTTTGATTTCACTGCTAGTCCGTGAAGGCACGCTTCGTGTTCAGCTTAATGTAGCAACAAGTGTCATTTTTTTTTTTTTTCAAAATTTTTTTTTAGAGTGTGCTAGCTTCTGTGCAGTTACTGAGACTGCTTTAGTCCCAAGCAGCGTTTCCCTAGTACTAGTTGGGAATTGGGTGTTCATTTCTGAGTTAACTATGGGTTTAGCGAACTGTGATGACTTAGCAATTAGCATCACTTGGTTCTGTGAGTACACTACTGCTGTGAGCATAGCTATTTTCAAAATTCTAATGTGATGGTACCCTGTCTTTTGTCCCTGTCTTTTGTTTTAAATATACTCTGCTCCTCTGGCTTTAGAAAGGATGCAAAATGCTTTGTATTGGGTTTCTAATATTGTAGTTGCTGATGGGTTTCTTTCATATTTGCTCCGTAGGTTTGGTTATGACAGCTTCAACATGTACATTAAGCAGGTAATTGCGCTTAAAATTGAAGTGCAGTTTTTTTTTTTCTGCTGTAATCTAACTTAGTGGATTTGGTTAAATTGCACTTCTATATTACACAGACTGTCCCTCTTTTAGACATCCTATATAGTTTTGCTATTTGGAGTGGGCTCCTTGCCAAATAGACTTTTGATGTACTTGTGGGTTTTTTCTTTTGTTTAGGTTATAATTGAAGGGTTTAAGAGTTACCGAGAGCAGATTGCAACAGAGCCTTTCAGTGCTAAAGTTAATTGCGTCGGTAATGATTGTACTGAAAAGCTTTTAAATGTTTTCTTCTATTGATTCAAGGAAATCATTTGAAATGCACGATGTGGACATTTCATTCTTGACATGTCATGATAACAACTCAACAAAGCAGAAAATCGTGGCAACAAGGATTAAACTCTTTAGTATATTTTTTGTTTCTGTATATAGATATATTTGCATAGAATACACAAATGTATATTAGTCTGTGTGAAAAGTATCTGATTATGATACAAAATGATTTATATCATCAGAGTTTAGAAGTAGCATTTAATAATTGTGAATAAACATATTATTACTCCTGAGAATATGCAAACTGTATTCTCTATTATGATCCTATTCTGATAGTTCTTTCTTTCATTTTTGGATAAAAGGAAATTTTATTAGAGAAGTAGAGAAGTACAAAAGCAGATGATAAAGTATACAAGAAAGGAAGAAAATAGAACAATTCATTGAAGAAAATCCTGCATTTCTTCTGCATGACAAAGAGACCCCTTCATTTAAACCCATTAGCTGAACACCATAAAGAAGCCAATAAGACAACATTTTGTATACTTATTCCTGAAAGTTCTGTCATTTATCTCTAACCATGAAACCAAATAACTGCAAAAACTGCACATTGCCATGAAGCATTGCCTTCCATACCCTTCGTAAAGCCTCTGAAATTAGCGGTCAGAAATTGCTCTAAGTTTCCAGGACAAACTCAACATTTGCCAAAGGCACCAGAAATACTACACCATGTAGATCTAGCATCTGATAATGTAGGAATAGATGGAGAAGCACATAACCCATAAATTATGAGAAAGTGCTTTATTAGGCTTGTGGTTTTGGAACGAATCCAAGATCCTAATCCTTCTAGCCAAATCCACTCAAATCTAAGGTTCAAATCCTTCTAGACATTGAGGAAGAGGGATGAATAGAATCAAGCAGATGAATCTGGGACTCCAACACTAAAGTTTCTGTATAATCTTTTTTCGGGCATAAGAAAATAAATCATTTTTGAGTGGAGTAGAAAACAGGACTACAGGAGGATCAATAATACTCTTAGAGCAGCCAGAAGACAACAAAAATAGAAAGTACATCAGATCAAAAGAGAAAACCAGTACCTTTGCACATCCTAAATAGGAAACCAAGAAAAAAAAATCGAGTCAACGATGCTAGAAAATGCGACAAAGTTTACCATACCAGAAATGGAAATTTCTTTTAAACAACATTGCGCCAAGTGCCAAATAGAGGCCATAAACTCAATCCCATCCCATAACATATGCAATGACAATTCTCTATCATTAAAACTTTTGTGGAAGTGAAAGTTCGAAGAGACATTACAATTATGTACAAAATAAAAACTCTGAATGAATGGCGACATAGGGAGGATAAACTGTATAACCAAGGATAAGAAACTAATACAAGCCAAAGTAGTTAATAGCGAAATGCGGTGTGTAGTGACCACCCGCAAAAACGCTATACGCGGCTGCAATGGAAAAACTTAAAAAATTTGTAAGAAACACATAATTGATAATCCTTGTAGTTTTAAAACTGAATGCCGTAAACAGATGAACAATAAACAAACATTAGTAACAGGGGACTGATGGAAGACAAAAAACAGGAAGGAATTACATAACAGCATGCTAGAAAAAAAATCAAGATTAACTAATGTATTATGAGTATAGCAGTAATAACACATTTAGCAGCAGTAGTTATTACAAACACAAAGTACATAAATGACTCACAGTGACCCACGAACACAAAGATAGAAAGAAGAGAACAAAAAGGAGGTACACTGACTGCTACGTTACAGAGTTGTGGGGGACTACACCGTATTGGCTGAAGGAGAACGAGCTGCATGCGAAGCTGGCTGAAGGGTCGAAGGCTGTAGCAAGGTTGTAGGAGGGTCGAAATGATGCAAAACTGGTGTAGCACAGTTACAGAGCAAGCCCAAAAATTGGTTTAAGTAGAGCAAGCTGCTGTGTCTGATGCTGAATGTCAAATTGATTTATAATCCGTAAATTAGTTTGTGGGTGTCAATGGACCCAAAAGTCCCTAATTTGGTGCAGCCTATTGGATGAAGGTGGGTTTTTAGTGAGGTTAAAGCAGGGAATTTGGTTCCCTTTAGAGTAGCAGCCATACACCACTTTTGCATCCTGCTATTGTGGCGTAGAATGCTCTGTCCCAAGCATTCAGGAGAGACGAAGAGCTGCTCCACTCCGCTATGCCGCTATAGCGGCCGCTGTTGACAACCTTGATGCAAGCATCATCCCCAAATTTTAAGCAACTGAAAGGAAGAAAAGAAGCATTTCTTTGAGAGGTTAAATTTTATGAACTGGAGTGAGTGAGATTAACAGTAGCCTCAGCATCACATGCATTGTGGCAAAACTCATATGTAACCACAATTTTTTTGGACTCCCAAATGGTTTTAGATACCAATGTTTTAAAGAATCGAATGTCCCCTCCTTTTTGTCTTATTTGTATAGAAAATTTACCAATTGAACAAATGATCCTTCTTGGTCTCTCTGAGCATTGACTGAAGAAAATTCTTGCAATCTTTCCTATTCTCTTTGCTATGCTAACCAAAATTTAAAGGGGAAAAGATGTAAGGGGATGTTAGATAAGCATGCCTAAATTAGTATAATATGGCTTCTTGTGGGAGAAAACTGAACCCTTGCAACTATCCAATCTTCTCAACATTTTTTGCACTGTTGGATTCCCTAAAGATCGATCTTAGGCTTCCTACTACTGGCACACCCACATAAGAGAGAGACCATTGTAAAGTTTGGTTGGTAACTCAGCAAAGTGGCTAAAGAGTGAGAAGTTGATAATCCTGCTAGACCACCCTTAGATAGGTACATCGAATTGGGTTGTAACTCAAAAGTTTGCAACAGGGAAAGAACATCAACCAAACTTTCCTTTTCAATGCTCAGAAAAAAATCATGTTGTCATTTGCAAACATTAGATGGGAAACCCCCGCCTGCTGAGAAATGAGAACCCCTTCTCAGAAGGCTGTAGAAATTGTTTTGGTAGCAAAGCAGTCTTTGTTCACATCATTGTCTTGATTTTCATTACTTCTACTTTAGCGCATCCATACTTTCTTCATTACATCTCATTTAATGTAAAGCTGTTTCTGAAGATCAATTTCCACCTTTTCCCTTTAGAGCAATGTATCTTAATGATGTTTGTTAGTAAAATTGATAATAGCTGATTGTTCTTTTTGTAGTTGGTGCTAATGGATCTGGGAAGACAAACTTTTTCCATGGTAATAAAATCACCGTATTTTTTTTTTCTCTACCACTTTATTTATTTGGTGACAGGAATTTATTCTTTGGGAAGTAACTGAAATCAGATTTCTCACCTTTGATTATGTCTCTTTTTCCCCCTTTTCTTTTGCATCTAGCCATTCGTTTTGTGCTGAGTGATCTCTTTCAGAATCTACGCAGTGAAGATAGGCATGCACTGCTCCATGTATGGCACAGTTTTTTTATTTATATTTTTTATTTTCAATTTGTGGTTCTTACCCATTAGTCAGATTTAGAATTTGATTATGCTTAAATTTATTATTCTTTGTACAGGAAGGAGCTGGACACCAGGTTTTATCTGCATTTGTGGAGATTGTGTTTGATAATTCAGACAATCGTATCCCGGTAACATTTCTGGCACTGCTGGAAACATTGATTTAATCACTTATATATATATTTTGTTTTAGATTTAGAAAAACAAGAAATGTTATTTTCTTCTTTTGCTGTGGGAAAGGTTTATTCCAGATTGCATGGTTGTTACGGATAATGAAAATATTTCTTTGGCATTGCTTCTGTTCCTTAGTTGAAGGATATGTTGTCTAGAGGCTGTTATGGAGCATATTCTCACGTTTTTGCTAATTTTTAATCTATGACATTACTTTTTTGATTGGGGTGGTTGGATGGATATTTATACTTTCTCATGCAATGAATGCATGGTATATGGATTATGCTGCTTAATCTAAATAAAGAAATGAGTCTGTAGGCAAAGAGAAGAATCTAATAGCACTAGATTTTGAATTTAGTCACTTGCTAAATGAAGACTTTTGATAACTGGATGAGTATTATGTTTTTCTTAATTTTACACCATTTAAAAGTTATTTGGTTTTTATTTCTTCTTTTCATTTCCACTTTTTAAAATCTTTGGTATTGATCCGGGGGATTCTGATGCTGCATAGTTTTTGGTAGCTGTGAAGTCATTTACTTAATGACGAGGTGTTCTGAGTTGGTTGGAGTTTAATTTCATATACTTTTTTTTTAATACAATTTCAGTATCATAGTCTTGTGTTATTTCTCATATCATGTTTGTTGAGGTTGTCAAGTCAAGGAAATATCTATATCAATGCTTGGTGATGTAGAATTGCTTCCTTTATGCTTTCTATATTAAGACACAAGTGGTTTATGCTTCATAACCACTTAATTGTGGTATTCTTGTTTCTGCACTAACTTATCATCTGTCTGCATGTGTGGATAGGTTGATAAGGAGGAAGTGCATCTGCGCCGGACAATTGGTTTGAAAAAGGATGAGTATTTCCTAGATGGAAAACACATAACGTGAGTATAGGTTAACAAGTTAAAGCATGTTCTATGCATGTATTCTTTAAGATGAGAAAAAAAAAATATTATATCTTATGCCATTTGGTCCTATGAGTATTGTCCTAGGCCCTAAAGAAAGATGGTAAATGATCTGCAGGAAGACTGAAGTGATGAATTTACTGGAAAGTGCTGGGTTCTCTCGCTCAAATCCTTACTATGTTGTACAACAAGGAAAGGTATTAGTGCATGTTGCTTGACCTTGTTTGTAGTTGAAAATTGTTATATTGATAAAAATTAAAGCTGAGTTCTTAATTTGTTCCTCTATTACCGTTTAATAGATTGCATCGCTAACCTTGATGAAAGACTCGGAACGATTGGATTTGCTGAAGGAAATAGGTGGTACTCGAGTTTATGAGGAGAGACGTCGTGAGAGTTTGAAAATAATGCAGGAAACTGGCAAGTCTCTATTTATTTATTTTCTTAAGTTTGTGATTTGTAATGTTTATTGTTCTTGTTATTGACACTGTTTTTGTCGTGCATTTTTCTGTTAGACAGGTAATAAAAGAAAGCAAATAATTCAGGTGGTACAGTACTTAGATGAGAGGTTGAAGGAGCTAGATGAGGAGAAAGAGGAACTTAGAAAATATCAGCAGCTTGACAAGCAGAGAAAATCCTTGGAGTATGCTATTTATAACAAAGAAGTTCAAGATGCTCAGCAAAAACTAGGAGAGGTTATCTATGTTAAATGCTATAGCATTTATAATCATTGCTTAATTTCTTATTGTGCTCTTTCATTGGGATTTATTTCATCTAATTGATGATTGGATTGTCAATCATAATCCTTTTGGGTGATGATATATTCTGTTTTTTATTAATCTTCAACGTGTGTTTCAAAATCAATGCAATATCACTGGGGACAGGAGAACAGAAGTTCAAACTAATTCTTATGGAGGCCGGCCTCCTTTTTGTTTTCAAATAATATTTTGGTTGGTTCTAATCAAATAGAGTGAAAGGAAAAAAAATTAAAGTATGACCAGTTGGAGTTTGTGTTTTAAGCACCTGAGAGACCACATATAGATGCATTGGTGTCAATAATGTGCTTGAAAGCTGGAGGGTAATAACAGCATTGGTAAAATAGAAGCTAGATCCTCTAGAGTGTAAGATGAACTTGACATTATGGAGGTAGCAAATTCATGACCTTTCCAACTAGTTTTGATGGCTCTAAATTTGCCAAGTCATAGAGAGACCAGTGACTTTTCCTTTTCATTAGAAGATGGAGTTAATGGCATGCTCATGTGATTATAATGAAAGAAAGTAAAGGCAGTGTTGTTGATAACTTGATAATACATGGTTGTTTGGAGTACTCAAACCTATGGTCATGATTTTCATAAACGTGGACTTCATTTCTAGGAAGAGTCTGGTAAAATAGTGACACTGGTATGGCTAAAATGTCATATTAGAATAAGTATTGGATTTTTACTGATTTGCAGGGGTGGCAAACTTGTAATCTGATCCAGACCAGTTCAATATAAACCTGACATCTAATACCATTGGAAACTAGGGAACTTATTTGAAACAATCTTGAATAGGAAATTGTTAAAAAGGAAAACAAAGTCATTATACATTGTTAGATGGAGCTTTATACTTCCAAAGGCGCTTTTCAAGAAGGAATGAATTTATTCATGACATAGATTGCTCTCATAGCTTGACTGTTGACCCTACTTTCATATCAATGTACCATAAGCATAGATAATTCTGAATTTTCAGACTACAAAATTTTTCACTGCAGTCCAAATGAGAACTTGACCTTAGAGGGAGCATTGGACTTCCAAAGGCGCTTTTCAAGATGGAATGAATATTTATTTCATATTATGGATTTCTCTATCTTAGCTTGATTCTTAGCCCTATTTTCTGCATAAGCACATCATAAGCAGAGATAACTCTGGATTTTTAGATTACAAAATCTGACATAGCTTCTTGCAAATTTTATGTTTTCAATGTGGCTGTTTTCTTTGAGAAAATTAAGCGAGCAAGCAGCATTCACTATATGTACGTGAGGCATTTCTGTGGTGAAGTTTTTGTTTGGTCCATTTAAAGTTTAAAAACATTGTGCATGTGGTTTGTGTTTCACTTGTTTTTGCTGGTATTGAGATCTGATTACCATCAATGTTGATGATATATGCTGGTTTGCATGCCAGAATGTGATAATCATGAATGTTTTAACCGTCTAGTGCAGTCACTAAAAATCAGGGATACTTAATTAATTACTTCCTCATACTGTCCTTCAATTCTAATTTAAATCTAATGTGGCATCAATTGCTAGAAGTTTTGGGGACCTTTATTTGTGGTCAAAATTGGAAAATTCTGTATATGCCTGACAATCCTTAAAACTGTTGTGTCAAATAGACAAATTAGATTGGGAAAAGTGTAGGTAAAATGGTAATACTAATAGTTGTGTTGATATACCAATACATCATCCTTATGTTATTTAGTAATTAGTAGAATAAGTTAGCATCTATTAGTTAGTCTTGATTTAGAGTTATTGATTTATGCGGTCAAAAAGGTTCTTTTAGTGCTTCAGTGCTGTGGTGTGAACAAAATAGAATTCTACTTAATGAAGTTATTTGCAATTTATAACTGAGCACTCTCTTTCTTTTGTTGACATTTATAGACATTCTCTCAATCATAACATTGGATGTTAAATATATATTCTGAACTTTTTTCCCTTTTTTATTTTACTCTTTAGGATTTTGAAATATTGGATTTCTGATGCTTGTAGTTGAATGCTTGTGACCTTGTTTTAGATAGAAGAAGCTCGAGCCAAGGTTTCTGAAACGTCAGCAAAGAAGTATAATGATGTGCTTGATGCACATGAGAAATCCAAAGATTTAGAAAATACATTGAAAGAAGTAACAAAAGAACTTCAAAATTTTACTAAAGAGAAAGAAGCTATAGAGAAGCAACGAACGGAAGCATTAAAGAAGCACACAGAACTTGAGCTCGATGTCAAAGACCTACAAGAGAAGATCTCTGGAAATATCCAAGCTAAAGTACTATTGTGATGAAATCCTCTTATGACTTCTTTTGAATGGGATGGTTCTGTACATGATCCATTTTTGCCTACATGCTTTCAGGAAGATGCTGTAAGACAACTTGTGATACTTGAGAAAGAAATTCAAGACTCAATGGATGAACTCGACAAAATCAGTCCTTTATATGAGAGTCAAGCTATGAAAGAAAAAGAAATTACCAAGAGGTATGCTTTGGTTGTTCTTGTCTTCTATATATGCTTGGGTCGAATAGATTATATGTAACATTTTCAGACTCTCTGAGATGGTGATTTTTTTTTTTCTAATTAAATTTCATTCTTTATATGAATGCATCACCAATTATTATATTTTATCTCAAGTCGAAATGGGTTTGTCATCCATGGTGGTTGGAGCAACTACATTTTGATACCAATGTGGAGTTTACTTCTGCCCTGTATGTTAACTGTAGTCCATTCTAACAGGTTAATCTTATATTTTGTAATTTTTCTCATTGAACAATAACATTCAGATCAGTTAATGATACAGCATAGTGAAAATATGCTTTATCTTTCACATGTTTGTACAGCATTTTACAAATCTTAACTGGCTTATCAGCATTATTGTATGACGCGTGTACAGCTTGAATGTGCATGGCTTTGTTTCTGACATATGCTTATTTCTCAAAAATAAATTACTGTTGTAATTCAGAATAATGGAGCGTGAGAAGAAGCTCAGTATCCTTTACCAAAAGCAAGGACGTGCAACCCAGTTTTCAAGTAAAGCTGCTCGTGATAAGTGGCTTCAAAAGGAGATTGATGATCTTCAACGAGTGCTTTCTTCAAACTTGGGGCAGGCAAGTGTTGATTCATTTGTATGACCTATAATGGATTATTTTCTAAAAACTTTTTTTATGCATAAATTTGTCTTATTTTCCTTAGGCTGTTAACTTTCTTTAATGTTAATTTTAAGGGTGATAACATAATCATTATCTCTGCTTCTTATATATGTGTTTTTTCAAGTTCTTTGGGATAAAATAATAAATATTATTAGAGAAGAGAATGAAACAAGTACAAGAGCAGAGCATATGACGTCCCCCTAGAAGAAACGAAAAAAGACAATGAACAGAACAAACAAGAAAAGCACATCATCCAAGCTTGTCAGTCTCTCTGTATGTCCAACTAAGGAACCCCTCGAATATTACTGTTGCCTGCACCAAATACCATAATTAGAACAGAAGACGACCAGTTTATCCCGCAGAAGGGGCAACAGCAAAAAGTGTCTTTTGCACCTTTTCATTTTCACCTCCAATCTGGACAAATAGTTTTCTTTAACTCAAATTGGATCAATTCTCCATTATTCATCTCTTCACTGACTATGACCTCTTTTTCTGACTCTGCCATTCTTCATTGCAATATTGACATCTTTCTTAATGCTCAGGCTAAGTTTGGTCCTGCTGGTGCTTTTCAAAAGCTAATGCTATTAGCTACTATACATAAATATTTCAATGGTATGTCCTTGACAATTTGTGAGAATGTTTGCAGAATCTGATAACTTCCAAAAGTATTTCCTAACATGCTTTTGAAGTATTCTTTTGTTATGAAGAAGAAAAGCAGCCCTGAAAAAACACTAGCAATAATTTTTTATAACTGGCTTTTGAGGAATTTACCAAACACTTGAAATATGATGCTTGGGCTTATAAGTAGATGCCATTTGATGCTCTGTATTTTTTTTTTAATAAAAGAATAAATATTAAAAAGAATTGGGTTAACACAGAAATATTACAATTTTTTTTTTGGCTTCTTGAATCCAATGAAGTTATCTTCATAACCCTTACTGGCTGTCCTGTCAAGCGATTTGGTACTTAGATTAATAAATAATAATACTGATGTATGAAATTATATTATTCTAAACCCTATATTTTATGAAGATATTTGATCTTTGAATGTTGACCTGTGATGAGATGGATGTCCCTTAACATGGCTTCCAATATTTCTTTTGGTATTTGCATATTGTTAATCACTGTCTCTCCTGCTATTTTTTATACACGTTATTTCATTTTATTTTTCCCCACTCTGGATGAATAATTTGTTTTAACTCAAATTGGATTCATTACTTCTCCTTTATACATCTCTTTGTTGGCTGATATTTCCCTCCCTTTTCTTTTTTGATGGTTTTTTGGGCCACAGGAGCAAAAGCTTATGGAAGAAATTGATCGGCTTAATGGTGAACTACATGATTGTGATGAGTACATTATGAGTCGTAGAGCAGATATTACTACTTTGGAATCTCTCATTGCTCAGTCACATGAAGGGTTTAATCATCATAAAGTACAAAGAGACAAGCTTCATGATGAGCGGAAGTATGTTCATTTTTTCTGGACTTTTTTTTTTTTTGGATAAAGGAAGAAATATTATTAGAGAGAAGAAAGAAAGTGGATGATAAGGGGTGCTCCTTAGCAAAGGCAGAAAGAAGTAACATAGCAAACAGTATACTACTTCTGTCTTTTCTTAGTCCAGAAAATATTACTTATGATTTAAATTGTTATGTTATAGGTCCCTATGGGGCAAAGAAAATGAACTTACTACTGAAATTGATAAGCTGAGAGCAGAAGTTGAGAAGGCTGAAAAGAGCCTTGATCATGCAATTCCTGGTGTAAGTAATCCCTCTTTCTGGCTTCTTTTAGAATTTCATTTCTCAATGCTAATATTTAGATTCTCAAAGAAACCATGTTATGGTATTTCTATGGCAGTGCATCTTTACTTCTGTGCTTGTTTAGTTTAAAAATTTAGAATAATGTAGTTACTGTACTAGCTCATCTCATGAATCATAACTTAGGACTCAAACTAAAAAATTGGAATGCTGGGTCATCAAAGTCTCTGGCATGTCATTTTCAAGTTAACATCTGACAAACTGATATTTTTAAGGATATAAATACTGTACCTGAATTAACACAAAGTGTTGTCATAGATGTAAATCTATGCCACTTAAACCTTTGAAAAACAACTTTCTATTTTAAGACATTGACTTGTAGGAGGTTTTACAACTTTCTATGTAACATATAGAATACAGATGCAACGACTTCTTAATCAGAAAGGAAAACGAAGAATTGTAGCAACTGTTTAGTTCCAAGACTGATATAAAGCATTAGAAATGTCGAAAGAAATAAAGGGATTCTGTTTTCTGGGGCAGAACTTTTACTTTTTGAATTGGTAATGGAATTTAGAAATAGCTACCATTTAGGTTATACAGGACAAAATTTTAACTATCAAGTGAAGAAACATTTTGTTGCTTCAAAAATAGAAAGGGGAAATAATCAAGAATTTGCCATTATTGTCAGTTAAGAATGTCATGTGCTCTCTCTTTTCTGGTTTTGCATATGATATTTTTGGATGTTTCTTCTAGTGAAGCCATACGTGCTGTGGCAGTGATATATAATATTCCCATCACAATGTTTAATTTCTTCATTTAATATTGAGCACATGAGAGCACTTGGCATCTAGGAAGAGAATGGAGGAAATGCTGTTATCTGTCCAGTTCAGGGTTGATCTATCTTAATGATGTTTCTATAAACTCATTCTGGGAAAAGGTTGAGGTTATCTATCTCTGTACTTAATACTTTCTTATAACGTTCAGGATGTGAGAAGAGGGTTGAATTCAGTTCGGAAAATCTGCAGGGAGTATAAAATTTCTGGAGTTTATGGTCCAATTATTGAGTTGCTGAATTGCGATGACAAATTTTTCACAGCAGTTGAAGTTACTGCAGGAAATAGGTGATTCGTCCCTGGATATTTCTTATGTATAGGCTTCACCGCTTGGCACATTCATAGGGTGTATTTTCTTTCTGTTTATATTTTGGGAAGGGGGATTTGGCACATTCATAGTTTACTTGTTTCATCTTTTCTTTGGCTCTAGTCTTTGTTCTTGGCCTGGTCTCCTTTCTGGCTTCATATATTTGCACATCTGGTTTGATGTTTTCATTTAACATCTTTGTTTGAACAGCTTGTTTCATGTGGTTGTTGAGAACGATGACAAGTCAACCCAGATAATTAGACATCTTAATTCACAGAAAGGCGGACGAGTTACATTTATTCCACTTAACAGAGTGAAGGCTCTGCGGATCACTTATCCACAGAGTTCTGATGTCATACCACTTCTAAAGAAATTGAATTTTAAACTTGACTATACTCCCGCATTCAGTCAGGTAAGCTTCTACGCAAATGCTGTCTTTTATTTAAACATGGGTACCACATCTTTAGGTGCTTTCTGATAAATAAAATTAATTTTAAGGTTTTGGACCTTTGGTCTATTTGGGTTAGAACACAAGAATAGGAAATTTAAGTGGATCGGCATTCAATTCCTTTAGTTAAATGCATGTTTTGTTTTAATGAGCTTCAGTTTGTTATTCTATGTTGGAGGTAGCGTTTCCTAGGCTATTATGCGGTGTTTCTGTTTCTTCCTTGTTTTTCTTATAGATGTAAAGCCATTTTGTACTTAGATTGATAATTTTGGAGGAGGATGGAGAAAACTTTGTGAATATCCTCTATTTTCTCCAGTTCTTTGAGGTTGTTTCTGATTTGAAGATTAATATGGCAAAGAGTGGTTTGGCTGGTAGAAATTTAGACTTTGATGCCCTTTTTTCCCTTGCTGATTTTGTTGGTCGTCAAATATTGCAAATGCCTGTCACTTATTTGGTGTTCTGTTAGGTGGTAGTCCTTGGGCTATTTCCTTTTGGGATCCAGTGGTTCAGAGAATCACCAAGCACTTGGATAGTTGGAAGGGTGCTTATTTCTCCTTGGGTGGAGGGATCAATCTTGTTCAGGCTTCTTTGTCCTGCATTCCAATCTACTATCTATCCCTTTTTCGGATTCTGGTGGCAGCGGCACAAAGATTTGAAAGGATAATGAGAGATTTCCTCTGGTCTAAAAGTGGGGGGTAGAGGGGTAGAAACCGCTGTGTCAATTTGGAGGCTTGTTGAAATTTGCAGGCCTAAGAAGGAGGGGGTTTGGGACTTGGTAATTTGGTGTCCAAAAACATTTCTTTAGCAGCTAAATGGTTATGGTTCTTTCCACTGGAGGTCAATTCATTATGGCACCAAGTAATACAAAGTATGGCATAGACCTGAATGGATGGGTTCATGGGATGCCAAACTAGCAATCACTGCTACACATGCAAGTCCTTGGAAATTTATTTCACAGGGGTATGTTTCTTTCTACCCCTGATTTCTTTGAAATTGGGTGATGGTGCTCGTATAAGATTTTGGCAGGACATTTGGGTGGGGACTGTTCCTTTTCTAGAGGCATTTCCTTGTGTTTATAACCTATCTACCTTGCGTAATTTTTCCATCACAAATATCTATTCCATTGAAGATCCATCTTATTTGGGACTTCCATTTTTATAGAAGCGCTTGAATCATAGAGACGCTAATGAATTATAGTCTCCTTTATTCTTGCTTCATTCTATTCTTCTTTCTGCTAGTTTATAGAGTAGAGTTTCGACTTTTGATTTGTCTTGCAAGTTTCCTTGTAAATCGTTCTTTTAGTTTCTGACTTCCTCTCCTACCAATCAAAGATTCCTTCTTGATAAGCTCGTGTGGAATTCCAAAGATCCCTCTAAGGACAAGTCTTTTGTTTGGACAGTTAACAGAATTAATACTAATGACTTGTAGATAAGGAGGCCCCAAAAGGCCCTTTCTCCTGATATTTTTGTTGTGTCCAGAAGCAGCTCAGAAACAGTAAACCATCTTTTTGTGCATTGTACTGGGCCACTTTCCTTTGGAACATCCTTTTTGGGGTTCTTGGTATGCTTTATGGTTTGGTATAAAGGGTTTGGCACATATAAGGAGGCTAAAATTTTGTGGCCGTACGCTGTTGATGCAGTCATTTGGTGCATTCGGTTAGAGCAGAATGCTCGTATTTTTAAAGATGTATGTTTGCCACTTAACTTGCTTTGGGATATGATTATGTTTATGGCCCCTCTTTGGTGTTAAGTTCGTGGCTGTTTCAATGGGGTTGCTCTTACAGACATGTTGAGATATTGGGCAGCCTTGCTACATTCTTGAGTCTTTAGATGTTTTTGGTTGCATCTAAGTTTTCCTGTTTTGGAGGATTTCTTATCATCATAGTAGTTGTATTGTCTCCAATAAAATTTCTTTTTCTATTAAAAATTATTTTGGCAGCATATTGTTAGAGCAAATTATGCTCCCTCCCTTTACTTTTGCCGTTTTGTGGTATTTTTTTTTTTTTGGTTTGCTGAATAAGTATCTATTAAGAGAGAAGATATGTAGCTGTAGGACCAGTAGTCCACCAAACAGAAAAAAGAAAGAAAAAGAGACAAAAAATCAGCTGCTAGAAAGCACTTGTCAATCCCCGATGCCTCATGAGCGCATACCCACATAAAATGCAGGAAAACCATTTTATGCACAAGAAAATTTCATCTAACCAAAATGCACTACAAGCCTGGAAGAAAAGCACATCTCCAGAACACCCGAGCCTCTTTTCTAAATCCCAAAATGGGTAGGACAAATCCAATACTCACCAAAATCCCAAGCGACTTTGTCCACATCTGCTGTTATAAAGTGGCTTTGTATTTCATTATGGGCTTGGCCCAACATGTGACCCAACCCGAAAAGTTTGGGGGTACTTGACAACGATTTTTTTGAGGAGATTTGTGGGGGAAGCGGAGGGTTTGGGTGTATTGGGATCAGAGTTTGAGAATTGAATGGTTACTCCTTGTAATCTTCATTGTTCATAGTGAATTTTCTTTCTGTTTTGCCTATGGACAGCCTATGGTTCACTGTAGGTGAAACCACATTACATTTCGTGTGTGTTTCTCTGCTTCTTGTTTTCTGTTTGCACACATGATTAGAAATCTGCCGGGCAATGCCATTGTGCAAAAAGGGATGGTTGGAAGTTTCCAAACTCCTGTAACGCATAACACACGCATCTAGAGACAAGGCCTTGTGTCACCTATGCACCTGCAGATGTTTAGTACTATTAATCCTGAGATTTTCTTCAATTGCACTCACCTCCACTTGGTTTCAGAAACAAACACTCCATTTTGATATTCACCAGATACATATTGCCCCCCTATACAGCCTTCTCTACAGGTGAAAATTCAAAGACAATGTAGGTATGTGTAGGTTTTAAAACTAGAGGGGAGATCTGTTTAATATTAAAAAGTGGAACAGGAGGTCACTGTAATTTTGTCTAAATTTATCTAAATATTATAGTCAATAAGATGACTGGTTCTTGAGTATTAAAAATCAAGAAAATGAAGTTATGCAATTTATTTATAATATGTTTGAGTAAATGAGAGGTTCTTTCTCATTTTGATGTAATGGTGAGTCTAGAGTACTTCCTTGGCCCTTTGGTTGGTGCAAAAGGTTGGTTGGATAAATTAGAATTATGCTTATGAGATAGACAATACATATGAGCTATACAGTTTTGTAAAAGAATGTTTTTTGGGGAAACTCATCTTACTGGATTGTTATAGATAGGTAGGGTTCTGTCTTGTCCATTTCATAGAAATAAGAAGGAATCTTAACTTGGATTTTACAATTACATATTTTGGTGCAGTTAATTTAATTGGTTGATAATCTCCTCTTAATTATATTGTTGCATTGGGTGCCCCTTAATGTCACTTCTGAATTTCTTAGGTATTTGCTAGAACAGTTGTCTGCAAGAATCTGGATGTGGCTTCAAGGGTTGCTCGTACTGATGGTCTGGACTGCATAACACTGGAAGGTTGGTTTAGAAATTCTTGGCATGGTTTGTCTACGGATCTGGCCACGTGTTTTGCCGACAAGCTGTCTATCTCATTACAGGTGATCAAGTAAGCAAGAAAGGTAGTATGACTGGAGGATTTTATGATCACAGACGATCAAAATTGAAGTTTATGAATATCATTAAGCAGAATACAGACTCTATTCACATGAGAGAGGAGGAATTGGAGAAAGTTAGGTTTGAGCTACAAGATATCCTTTCATGTTTAAAATATATTTTCTTTTGATAACTAAATATTCTTTTATGTACTTTCTAATTTCTTTTTCTATTTTGGCAAGATCCTAATTTCAATGGGAGCATGAAAGTGACTTTATAAAAGGCATTAGAAAAAAAGCTCCGAGGAAATAAAAGAAAGTAAATTCAGATTATAACTTGAATCACCTGATCAAATGTTTGAGTTTGAAAAAGAGCTTCAAGAGTGAGGACTGAGGAGAAAGGAAACCATTTTATAATGTGTCTCTGATGGTCTTATCTTATGTTTGGTTTTCATTTATTCATGTTATGTTGCTGGCTGTGTTAGATTGCACATATTGGAATGTGTAGATGGACTCTCGGCCTCATTTTTGAGTTTTCATGATGGGTTTGTGACTCAGTCATTTTTCTCTGATGAACTGTTACTTTTGAAACAGTAATTTTTATTATGGTTTGTCAGTTACTCTTTCTGGTTTCTTGGGCATATTCATGTTTTTGTCTGAGAATAATGTTGTAATGGATAAAAGTGCATTGCTTGAAAAAGAAAATAATTCTATGGACAAACCGACACAACTTATGTGTTATTGCAACTCATTATTTCCATAAGCCTTCAATGAAGTTCAGTGATTCTTTTGGACTCTATTATCTAGGGACAGCTTTCTTTTATTTATTGTTTTCCTTGTATGTTATGTTCATTGATTTATATTGCTTTAGATGATGGATTGCTTTGTCTTATGCTAAAAATTTTGTAATAGAGCCTTTATTTGGTTTTTACCTGAGAACATGAAATATCATATATCCATCAGTTTTGTGAATGAGTTTTCAGATGCATATGCTATTCCTTGTCATGACAGCCTTTCCTCCAGTAGTTTTGTTTTCACTGAACTAATCTCACGGATAGACCAAAAGATTACTGAGCTTGTTGCTGAGCAGCAGAAAATTGATGCCAAGCGGGCTCATGACAAATCAGAACTGGAACAGCTTAAGCAGGACATTGCTAACACTAACAAGCAGAAGCAATTGATTTCTAAAGCACAGGCAAATAAGGTGTTATTGGATTTCTAGATTATACATACCTATCCCTGGGAGATTTTATCCTGTTGATAGTTCCTTTTTGGAATTTTTTCTGTTGGTTCTTTCTTAGTTTTTCCTTAATTGCTTGTAGGAGAAGTCACTTGTTGATGTCCAGAATCAAATTGATCAGCTGAAGGCTAGTATAGCAATGAAAAGGGCTGAGATGGGAACAGAGCTCATTGATCACTTAACACCAGAGGAAAAAAAGCTTTTGTCAGATTTGAATCCTGAAATCAAAGAACTTAAAGAGAAGCTTGTTGGTTGCAAGACTGATCGCATTGAGGTTACTAAATGAATTCTATTCTTCATAACCTTTATAGGTCCATTGTCCTTATTTCAACTTCAATTTTGCAGACCGAAGCAAGAAAAGCGGAGCTGGAGACTAATCTATCAACTAATCTTCGGAGAAGAAAGCAAGAGTTAGAGGCTGTAATATCATCTGTGGATGCAGACTCCTTGGTTGTTGATGCTGAATTGAAGGGGCAGGAACTGAGTGATGCTAGAGTACTGGTTGACGATGCAACAGAGCAGCTTAGAAGTGAGGCCTTCAATCGATTTTGTCTGTTATCTATATCTTGAAGCATAAATCATAGTTCCTTGTTTGACCATTTTATCTTCCCTCAGGAGTTTCTGAAAGTATCAATGATCGGACAAAACAAATTAAAAAGATCAAAGATGAAATGAATAAATTGAAGGTAGTGCTCTTATAGATTGTTTGCTGGTTGTAATTGTTGCTGCTCCTATAGTGATGATGACTTGTGGCTGCAGTCTTTGGAGGACGAGTATGAAAGAAAACTTCAGGAAGAAGCAAAAGAGTTAGAGCAATTGCTGAGTAAAAAAAATATATATGCTGCTAAAGAAGATGAGTATACCAAGAAAATAAGGGAATTGGGTCCACTGACATCAGATGCTTTTGATACGTAAGGCTTGTCTTACAGCTTCTTTTATCTTTTTAGGTATAAGAGGAATTCTTTATAGAGAGCCAGGAAAAATAAAATATACTGTCTAGAAAGACCAAGTATGACAGTTAAATTATATGAAAAGCACTCTTCTCTTTAAATATGTGTCAAAGCAATTCCCATAAAAAAGTTAGCAACATTGCACCAAAGGCAAAGCCAAAATCCTCTCTCATAACTAATTCTCTCGTAACTAATGCGTTACTGTAAGCTTGGCAAATACTCCAAACTACTGCAATCACACATTTTCATAAAACATTTGTACTTTCTCAATCTGAAGGCTTTCATTATGCATGGCAAACTGTTACAGCTGTGCAGACTGACCTATTGTCCAAGCAAGTGACCAGGAACATACAATCCTTGGTTCAGTGTCTGTAACACTTTACTACACACTATTTTTCCTTGACACATTACCCATTTCTGGACTCTGTCAATATAATTTGCACATTTACTTATTAGTTCAGTTACTTTCTTTTTTAAATTAATTTTGAGTTTTTAGAATTTTTTTTATAATATGATTTTGTTACCATGGCATCATGTCTTCAATAATCTACAAGATATTGTGCTGTTACAGTTTATAGCTTACTGCTTTGCTATTTAACTTTATCTGTGTGCTTTGATTTTAGCTAACTTGATCCAACTCTTTTCAATTTGTTATTGGAAATGATAGGTACAAACGGCGGAACATCAAAGATTTGCATAAAATGCTGCACAGGTGCAATGAGCAACTGCAACAGTTCAGTCATGTGAACAAGAAAGCACTTGACCAGTACATAAATTTTACAGAACAACGAGAAGAACTTCAGAAAAGGCAAGCTGAACTTGATGCTGGAGATGAGGTACTTTTCTAAAATTTCTGTTGGGGAAGTTCTTTATGATTGTTTCCAAAGAAACAAAGTATTTGATGGCTAAGTGTGTAAGTTCCCTGATGTACATTGCTGATTCTGGACTTTATCTTAAGGATTTGGAACAACTGATTATTCATGGCATCTGAGATTCTGAACATTGTTGTCTGTTTGCTGTGTCACTGAACTGAAGTAGGTCATGTTAACCGTGAGCCTATCTGTGCAATAACCTAATTTCTTGATAGTATTTGTCTTGCTGAGTTTCCATTTGCTGATTTATGTAATGGAATGTTAATGTATGTTCTGGTTTTAAGCTTGATTTTGACTGTAGGACTGATTTCAATGCCAACTTATGCATTTGTGTCAATAGTTTATCCAACATGAGTAACTGGTTGACTTGAATGTTATTGAGTAATTGCAGAAAATTAGGGAACTAATATCAGTACTAGATCAGCGGAAGGATGAATCAATAGAACGTACTTTCAAAGGTGTTGCAAGGCATTTTCGAGAAGTCTTTTCTGAACTTGTGCAAGGGGGCCACGGTCATCTGGTTATGATGAAGAAAAAGGTTTGTGATGCAAGTATATATTGGCTTCTCCATTCGTTCTTGTGATTGTGATTGCTGGGAAAAGATGTTGCTTTCTAGCTTGTTTTCTAGGTTTTTTGCTTTTAAATAGTTTTAACGTTATTAATTTGTTAATGTTTATATGTTCTTATTCTGGTGTTTATATGGTGCTTGATTATCACTATGTTGCTTTGTATTTGTGAAATTTATGTGAGGAATTGGCTAGGTAAATCTTGAGAGGTTATTTTTCTACTTTGATTATTTTAATTGATTTGGAAATGTTATTTCTACATCTGATTCTTTCCCACAGGATGGTGATCATGGCGATCATGGTGATGATGATCAAGATGAGGATGGTCCTCGTGAAGTAGATCCTGAGGGGAGAGTAGAAAAATACATTGGAGTGAAAGTGAAGGCAAGTGTATTCTTGCTGGGCCTTTTCATTTTTAATTTAATGTTTGTACCAGAATGCTTGAGGATTTGTTTTGTAAGTTAAAAGAATCAAGAAAATGATATGCTGTAGGAAATATTATTATTCAGCAATGCTATATGCTACGAATGGTTTTCCACGAAACTGCATATGAATTCAGGTGATTGGCTGAGAGTAATAAAATAAAAAATAAAAAATGTAACTGCCCAATCTTAAATATATCCTCATTGATTGGAAGCTTTTTGTACAGGCAATTCCTGTAAAATTTTCGTAACAACAAGCATTTGCCATTATTATTTATTATTCATATCTAGAGATACATCTTCCTCTCTTTCATTTTCTGGTTGGCATTTGGATAAAACTCACATTCATTATCTGGCACAATCAAACAAAAGGAAAAATTTATATCACCTGACAAAGCAAACTGCATTAAAACAGACGTGTCCTGTTATCCCTCAACTTGATTGTAGGCCCATGCTTATGTGTGTTCTCCCTTCCACATTTTGGTTGGGAGAATATGGGTTTCTTCCTCGGTCTAGCATAATTCCAAACAAAATTGGCGGTGTTTTGATTTCCTACCTACAATATAACATTATCTCTGACATTCCTGGACATGTTTTCATTGCAGGTCTCTTTTACTGGACAAGGAGAGACACAATCGATGAAGCAGTTGTCTGGGGGTCAAAAAACTGTTGTTGCCCTTACACTTATCTTTGCCATACAGCGATGTGATCCAGCTCCCTTTTATCTATTTGATGAGATAGATGCAGCACTGGATCCACAGTACAGAACTGCTGTTGGAAGTATCCATTTTGTATTGTTTTCTATCTTATGTCAAATAATTCATCATCCACAATTCTTCCATCGTTATTATACTGCATGCTGCATCTGCCATTTCATAAAATTTTATATTGGATATTGGAGATGGAGGTTTCTGTTGTATGTGGGTCTTAACCATAGTTGTCAAATCGTGAATCGTATCGTGAATCGTTTTTTTTAATTTTTGAATTGTGAATCGTGAATCGTAACGTATCGTACGATTCAGAAACACATTACTAAAATACTTAAATACACATGATTCCATACTAGAACATCAACATAATACTCAAAAGTCTCAAATACATACTTAAATTGTAAGTCATTACTCATTAGTCATAACTAAGCTTATAAGCCATAATTTCAAATCTTCAATAAACATAAACCATTTCGTTTTGAACCACCAAAAACAGAGACAATAAGAAATTCTAACACCCACTCAGCCACTCTGTTTTGAACCAATGAAACAGAGGCATGAAGAAGCTGTGAAAACCAAACAAATGCTCTGTTTTGAAGCACTGAAAACAGATAAACATGAAACCTGCAGAGACACTGGACACAGAGAGGCACTAGACGCAGAGAGCACTGTGTCGTGCGTGAGATTGAGAAAAAACGAAAGGTGCAGAGAATTGCGTTCTGCACTTGTGCGTTCTGCAGAATCTACACTTCTGCAGTTCTGCTTGAAAAACGAAAGGAGCAGAGAGTGCGGTCTGCACTTGTGCGTTCTGCAGAATCTGCACTTCTGCAGTTCTGCTTGAAAAACGAAAGGAGCAGAGAGAGAACTGCAGAATCTGCACTTCTGCTTGAAAAACGAAAGCAGCAGAGAGAGAACCACAACGGAATGGGAAATGACGGAATGGGAAACGACGGCATGGTACCCATCTATTCCTTCCTTTAATTTCGGCACTGCCAATTCGTATTCTGCACATACATTGAAGCAAAAAAAAAAAAAACGAAACGAATCGCAAAAGACCACGATTCGAATCGGTGATACAGAATCGCACCGATTCAGGCAATTCCGGCACGATTCAGAGCCGGACACGATTCAGCTTCCGATTCGAATCGTGGGCAGCACGAATCGAATCGAATCGCACGATTCGAATCGCGAATCGTGCGATTCTAACAACAGAGGTCTTAACCATTAGAGATATAAAAGCTATCTTGTAGCTGTCACTTAATAACTTTAAGCTCTTAAATTTTGTGGTTCCTTTACATTGAACACCTCTCTTAACAAGTGGTCCAGAGTTCCCTTGTTTTCCCCATTCTTAATTGTTAAATCTAAAATTTTGGCCCATCCCACCTTTTCCTAGATATTTAAGCTTTTTTGTCTGGGTGATTATTTGACATTCAGAATTTTCCTTATACCAAAAGGCATAACCCGGTACCTCTTGTTTCATGGTGCGTAGTGAAAATGCTTAGAGACAGATACTTGCACATGTATCTTTCCCTCTAGCATTTGATCCTTGCTGGCAAACATACCTTATAGCATGAGTTAGTTTCTTGTATTGAATACTTCTATTAAGAGAGAATACACAGACACATGCACATGGACAAATGAGAAAGATAAGTTCAAGTGAGTTTCGAAGATCAATGTTGCATCTACTTTTTTTTTTTTTTTTTTGGTGAGTATCAATGTTGCATGTTTGATTGGGAGTATGTCTTTGGTCTTGTTTCCTTGGTGAGGGGTTGCCATTTTGTTAAAAAAATGCTTTTCTTGATTTATTAAAGCTACGTAAGGCTTGGGTTTACACTTTCAAATGGAGGGTTTGGGAAATATCTACATTGAGATATGGGCTTGTGATGTTTAAATTTAAGAATTTATATATGTCTACTATATTCTGAGTGGCATCTAGCTTTGCCTTTGGGAATTCTTGACTTCTGTAGATATGATCCGACGCCTGGCAGACATAGCAAACACTCAATTTATCACAACGACATTCCGCCCTGAGCTTGTGAAAGTTGCTGACAAGATATATGGCGTGACACATAAAAACAGGGTCAGCCGTGTTAACGTTGTGTCTAAGGAAGATGCACTAGAATTTATTGAGCATGACCAGACGCACAATGCTGAATAAGGTTATAACCTCTTCACTATTTTTTTTCTGTTTCATGATTGTGATGGATGCCCCACTTCTATTTCAGGCTAGGGAAGACCAGAGTGAAATGACTGAAAAACAATATGGATAATGACAGACATTTTATAGTTACTGTGGTTGTAGTTCCTGCTAGGACTTCCTTAGGAGGAAGGTTAGGGGCTTGATAGGAAGAAGTCCATCTATTTTCTATTTCCAGTGGCACTTGGTGGTATTCTGCCAGATGGACTGGACACTTATATCAGAACAACAAAAACTGGACTTGCCTTAAAAACAGAAGAAAAATAAAATTTGTATCTGGACTTTGTCAATCGTATACCATTGGGAAAAATGGTGCATCAGAACGTGCATCAGAACGTCACTTACAATATTCAGTAAAAAAGTTATAAACCACTGATATTTTTATAAATTTTTATGATTTTTTAGAAGACCCAACTTTGACTGTTTATTTGCTAGTGCTAAAATTTGTAACTTTTGTATAATAAAATTTTTTATTTTTTTTAATGAAAATGGTCAAAGTTGCATACATTTCATAGAAAAGGTACAAGAACTTTTTGCAAAAAATATCTGAGTTTGTAACTTGTTTAGTGAATGTTGTAAATGAACTACTCATACACCATTTTTCCAACGCTGTACTCTGATAACCCTCTTGTTTCTACTGTATATGTTTTGAAGTGTTATTTTTGTTGTTAGGTGGTTCTGATTCCCATGGTCTGATCTAAATGTAGCTGGCTCAGAGTACCTTTTCGCCATCTGACAACCATGTAAAGTAGATTTACGGACTCTCAGTTCATTCAGATTCATAAACATGCACTTTGTATGATAGGTATTTACTGGTCTGAATCCAACCTAGGTCGTAGATTAATCCAAAAGTTCTGCGCACCCTTCCTCTATTTCTGTAAATTCTTTCCAGTTTGTTTATATGTTAATGTATTTTGTGCTTACTGTAATGACCATATGGAAGAACTACGAATGCTGTTTGATAATATACCAAAGGAGTTTTACATATAGTTTTGTATTCAATGTATCTCGTCTATCTGTAAAGTATATTTGAACTTTTAATGGTGGCAGATGAATCTATTTGATCCTTGTGGTTTCAATTCTTGAATGGAAAAATTGACTTGGGACATGTAGATTCCATTCATAAACAAAAGAAAGAACTTGAAAGCATGTGTACTAATGTCGTCTAGGTGTGCTGGTGCCCAGAATATTTTCTGCTAACAGAATTTCTTGTCAATTTTTCATTCACTTTGTCCTAAAATTTCTGAACATACTCTTATTTGCTATTGCTCTTATGCATAATCCATCATAACTGTTGTGATGACTGCCCTTACTCTTGTATGCAACTAAGTATTACAATTAAATTTATGTACTTTTTTTTTTGGCTTAAAATTTATGTAATCAAACATGGTTCTTTCATTAGTAGAGGTCTTTCAAAGTAGTTATCAGACAGGATATTTATACTCAAGGACTTAATAGCCACCTGCCTATCATGTAATAATTTACTTTCATTTTATGGTTATTGAATTAAGTCATTATTAGTAAATAGTTCTCAAATTATAATTTTTAAACTAAACGACCAATAACTTGGTTCTTGTATTAAATTCTCAGTGAATAATCATATCTTGCAATGAAAGTCTCATCGTTTCTTCCATTTTTTGCCATAAACTATCTTCAAGACATGGTTGAGTCGGATGCTAAAATGTAGAATGATTTATTAAATAGAATATAATAGTGCTAATTATTTTTTCAGTACTACAGTACTTCAGGGAAAAAATTTTATTTTTATAAAAGATCTTTCAATAAGATTTTGATTATAAATTTATTTAATTATAAAATAAGTTAATTTAAATATAAACTAATTCAAATACTACTAAGTTAGGAAGCTTGATAACTTCTTGAATTATGTATAAATAAAGAAAAGAGGAAACTTTAAAAAAAAAGTTAATGTTAAATTTTTTTAACCATTACCATAATCCGATTAAGAATTGTGGTTTATTAGTAACTTTTGTTTTTTCATTAATATTTCCATTCAAAAAGCTTTTGCTGTATACCAAGGGCTTCTCAATAAAACAAATTCAGAACATGTTTGGTTTGCAATCACTTTTTAGGCATATAAATATTTTTTGAGAATTTTAAAAGAATAAACACATTTTTGAAATGTTTCTAAAACTGTTTAATTTAATAAAAGCAGAACAATAGATAAACGTTAATAATTAAAAAAGTAATTATAATTATTTTAAAGAATATATGGTGCTATTGGAGCAATATTTCAAAATAAGTGGCAGCACCATTATTGTTTTAGATATATATCACATCAATACTTTCCTAATTTACCCAAACTACAACTAGACAAAAAATTCCTTCCACCTTTTCCTGTGGGCATTTTCAAAGAAAGTCTCCCTTCTTAGTGCTATCTAAAATAAAGCATGAAAAAGGATAAAGCATGAAAAGTCTCCTTTTTAGTGGCAATCCTTTGCCCAACAACTTGACAAAAATTTCCTCTTGGCAATTTCAAAGAAAGTCTCCCTCAAATTTCTTATTGCTGATCTTAAAAAGAAAAGCACGAAAAACTGTGTAGTGGTGTGTGTGAAAGAGAGCCAATCCTTTACCTAACAACTTGACAATATTAGCTGGAATGACAAGTGACACTACTTTTCCAAACACCACAAGAATTACACCTTTTCCTATGGGTGATTTCAAAGTCAGTGTCCTTGAATTTCTTGTTATCAGAAACAATGCATGATTGAACAAGCAAAGACACAACAAAATGTATGTTTCCTATATTACACAAATCCCATTTTAGCTTCTCCCTTTAGAAGTGCAAATCCCAAAACATCATCACTCACTCTATTCTCTTGGTTTTCTTCTAAGTTGCAAGAAGACGAGTGCTTCTTGTTTCTCTTTAAACCTTAATTTTCAGCCATTGTTTCTACTTGTTTTCTTTCGGTTGCCTTGTGTTTCCTTCTCTGTATGAAGCTCCTATTGTTGATTCTTTCCTACTCTACCTTCTTATATGATGCTTCTGCTCTAGTCTCTGATGGGGTTACTCTGCTGTCACTCGAGACACTGGGCCTTTGTACCCCGTCCCATAAACTCGAGCTGGAAGGCTTTTGATTCCACTCCATGCTCATGGGTAGGAGTCCAATGCAACCATGACCATAATGTGGTCTCCGTCCACCTCACTGCTCACGGGATTTTTGGTCAACTGGGACCAGAAATTGGACAGTTGCTTCACTTGCTGATCCTTGTGTTATTGAAAAACAATTTCTCAGGAAAAATACCTTCGGAGTTGGGCAACTGTAGTTTGCTTACGCATTTGGATCTTTCTCAGAACAGCTTTAGGGGAGAAATTCCATATGAATTGGGAATGTCGAGTGAACTTGAATTGTCTTTCAACCATTTGAGAGGTGAAATTCCAGTAAGCATTTGGAAGATTCAAAGTCTTAAGCACATCCTTGTTCATAATAACAGTCTTGTTGGGGAACTACCTTTAGAGATGACAGAGTTAAAGCATCTAAAAAATAACTCATTGTTTGACAACCAGTTCTCTGGTGTCATCCCTCAAAGCTTGGGGAACAATTTTGTGAAGTTGGACTTTATGAATAATAAGTTCACTGGGAAAATCCCACCAAATCTTTGTTTTGGAAAGCAATTAAGTGTGCTAAATTTGGGATTTAATCAACTTCAAGGTGGGATACCTTTTGATGTTGGGAGATGTCCAACTTCTCAAAGAAAATAATTTGACTGGTCTCTTCCTCATTTTGAAAGCAATATCAGTCTCAAATACATGGACGTCAGCAAAAACAAAATCAGTGGAGCAATTCCATCAAGTTTAGGAAATTGCATAAATCTCACTGACATTATTTTGTCAATGATACCCTCAGAGCTTGGAAAGCTTGGGAATGTTTTGATTTTGGATCTTGCTGGCAACAACTTGGAGGGTCCTTTGCCACCCCAGCTGTCAAATTGTACTAAAATGGATCATTTTGATGTGGGATTCAATTTCCTTAATGGTTCATTTCCATCAAGTTTTACGAGTAGGACAGCGCTAACCATGTTAATTTTAAGAGAGAATCACTTTACTGGGGGTGTCCCTGCTTTTTTGTCACAATTTGACTATCTTCGCGAGTTACAACTTGGTGGAAATTTATTTGGAGGTGAAATTCCTAGATCAATGGGAGCATTGCATAATCTATTCTATGGGTTGAATCTAAGTGATAATGGATTGACAGGTGAGATTCCTTTAGAAATTGGGAAGCTAAATTTGTTGCAAAATCTAGATGTATCCTTTAGCAATTTGACAGGAAGCATAGATGTTCTTGATGCACTTCCTTCATTAGTTGAGGTGAATATTTCATATAATTGCTTCAATGGTCCTGTACTAGAAAATCTGATGAAGTTGTTGAGTTCTTCACCATCGTCTTTTATGGGTAATCCTCGCCTATACGTCAGTTGTTCACCTTTCTATGGCTTGAGTTGTAATGAAACTAGTTATTTGGAGCCATGTGTCTACAAATTTACTAATCACAAATTTATTCACCACAAAAGAATCAGTAAATTTGTAATCATGGCCACAATATTTGTTTTTTCTATCCTGTTAGTATTAGTTTACATTTATCTTCGTAGAAGATCTAAGGAGGAAGTCTATGCCTCAAATGAAGAGCAAGGTTCATTGTTTTTTATTGATAGAGGAGACTGTAGACATATTAACCAAATATTTATGGAAGAAGGCAAGATTCGCCCTGGAGACGAGTTGTATTCCCTTGTGGAGCAAGTGATGAAGGTGACTGACAACCTAGATGATTAGTATATTATTGGAAGAGGAGCCCATGGAATTGTCTACAAAGCCCAAGTTAGTCCATATGAAGTTCTTGCTGTAAAGAAGGTTGAATTTTCAAAGAAAAAAGGGAAGAGCTTACATAAACAAAGAGAAATTATGCTCAAGGACATTCAAATTGTTGGGATGATTGAGCATCAAAATTTGGTCAGATACACTAACTACTGGTTTGGAAAGGACTATGGTGATGTCTTGTACAAGTACATGGAAAATGGAAGCCTACATGATGTTTTACATGAAAAAAATCCACCATCATTCATAAAATGGAATGTTCGGCTTAACATTGCTATTGGAATTGCAAAGGGACTAGCATATCTGCATTATGACTGTCTCCCTCCCATAGTGCATCGAGACATCAAACCGAAGAATATACTTCTTGATTCTGATATGGAGCCCTTTATCATTGATTTTGGTACTGCCCTGCGCAGGGAACTATAAGAGCACTCTAGTAGTCCTTGTCAAAGTAGGCTTTCGGCTCATATTGTGGGTACCTTTGGCTATATTGCACCAGGTAATTCTTCTTCCACACTTACTTTTGATTAGCTGTAGTTTGTATGTTGAATTTTTCATGTCCATTAACTTAGTTTGGAAGATGGTGTGACTTATAATTTACTTGCTAGTAGCTTGTTTTGAAATTAGAGCTGTGCAAATAATATTTCTCTAACATGCTTTAAATAGTATTGTGACAGAGAATGCATATTCAATAGTGCAGAGTAGAAAGTCTGATGTTTATAGTTACGGAATAGTTTTGCTTGAATTAAAAACTAGAAAGAAAGTATCAGACCCATCATTTCTGGAGGAGGAAACGACTTTAGTGAGGTGGGTTAGATCGGTCTGGATTGAAACAAACGATATTACTGAGATAGTTGATTCATGTCTTGCTAGTGAATTTTCTGAATCAATAGTAGTAAGAGAAGTTACTGCAATGCTTTAGTTGGCTTTGAGATGTACTAAGAAGGATCCACGAAACAGACCTACAATGCGAGATGTTATTAAGTTCTATAGACATGGCACTATGTTCAACTGGTGGTATCCTTGGTGTGGTACTAAAATTACTGCTGATGTAGCACCACAACCTTATAACTCTTCTAATCTTATCCCTCATGCACCCGTTGTCAATATTAGTTCAGTTCCAACTATTAGCACTCTGGCTTCAAGAGAAGAGGTTTCCAACTGTTGGCAAACTACAAATTCTCTTGAGGATGAAAAGTGCAAATGTGAGTCCTGCTTGGAGGTTTCCACCAGAGGGATGGGTTACAGTTAAAACTCACAGCAGTGCTAAAGAGAATAGTCAAGCAGGATATGGAGGAGTCATTCGGGGGGACGGTGGGGAATGGCTAAGAGGCTTTTCAGTGAATCTGGGATCATGTTCTAATGATTCTGCTGAAGTTTGGGGATTATACCATGGATTGTTAATGGCTTGGGAACTTCAATTTCCTAGAGTTATCATAGAGACAAACTCATTGATAGCAGTGCACCAACTCATACACATATCTACAAACAAGGTAACGTGCAAATCCAATTGCTCTTTGTCATGAACTCATTCAGAGAGAATGGGAGGTCAAGGTATAGCACATACTCGAAGAAGGCAACTTTTGTGCTGACTGGCTCGCCAATTGTGGTCTTGGTTACAATGTTGGGAAAGTTGTTTACCTGGAACCACCTACAGGACTTATTGATATTCTTAACCACGATATTTCTGGGGCAGCTAGACCAACACACACCCCTCTCCCCTTGCACCAAAATAAAAGCAAACAAATAGATGGCTAGTACATGCACGTCTGATTTCACTCTAATCAGGAAACTGGAGTTGAGAAATTTTGGATTTTGACAGAGTCCAATGATTTTTTATTTATGTAGCCAATCTCACTTAGTGGAATAAGGCTTAAAGGCTTAGTTATTGTTTGGTTATTAGTATACAATTGAAAAGATTTGTTTCATGTCTTGCAAGTGAATTTTCCAAGTCAAAGTTAAAGGAGCAGGATACAGCTTGTTGGTTTTGACATGTAATGACAAGGACCCACATCAAACACAGACTATGACAAATGATTATTGGCTTCTATCAAAACATTGTTTTGTTCTTTTTTTTTCGGGTACAAATGAAATGGGAAGAAATCTGCACTATATTATGATTAAGATGAATATTCCACTCGCTTTTAACTAATATCCATGATAATAGCTTCCAAATTATGGTTAGTGACATACTTGGCAATGATTAAACAAAGTGTATCTTTGGAGTCTGATTCCAAGAACACAATGGAGAGCCCCTCCAATTCATGTCTGATGGCAAGTAGCTGTGCATGTAGATTTGAAGTATATGTCACAAACCAATTATCTCAAAGCTTATGTTATTAGGTAAAAACACATGAATGGTTCTATATCTTTAACAGTATATCCGATCAAAACTAGAAAATCCACAAATACAGTTCCCAATCTTCTCTAAGAAAACCACACATCTAGTTCTGCATTGTAATCCATCTCCATAGATAGTCTCCCAAAACCAAAATCCAATCCTGAAAATAAAAATAGAAAAACCTAATTCCAACCCAGCCGAATCCAAATTTGTTTGACCATTTTGCAATCATGAAGACAGTGTATAATGGATTCAACACCCATTCCACATCTCCTGCTCATTATAATTGGATTATTAACAATATTTCTGTGTACAAGGAGACCTTGAGTAGGAAGAGCTTCATGTAAAGAAAAGAAAGCCAAAGTAAACATTCGATCTTCTCAGGAATTGGACTCTTCCAAATCCAACTCCAAGTGATGTTATAATGAAAATCAGATTGATTAGAAACTAACCAATTATAGCCAGACTTTCTCTCTTTAATACATGGAATGAGTTATTTGTCAAATGTTGATAGTTTAAGCGGGTTTTAAAGTCACAAGTGGTTATTTCTCAAAGAATAAAAGTTGGATGAGATTATTTGAATTTTACCTATATAGATTTTAGGAGATAAGATTTCTAATTTTGTAATTCCATATCAATAGATTTATTGAGCAACTCTTGAGTTGAGCAAACTAACACAATTAAAACATTTTAATCATTTAACTATATCAAAATATTAATGAAAAATGTATTGTTAAGTGTCAAAACTTAGCTTTTTTGTCTTCAATAATGCCTAAATTTTAAAGTTTTTATCAAAATACACTCTTTTTTAAACTAATTGTTATTTTTTTTCTTCTCTGTTTTACCAAAAAGAGTCTATGCCACCCGTGAATTTCATGAATTTTTTTTTATCATTTTCTGATATATAATTGGTATCTTTTTCTTTTTTCTTTTTTAATTCAAACATTAATATTTTATTGAAGCTAAATAAAATTTTTATTTCTATTACTGAGCGTTTAAGAAAATTGAATGTTTTAACATTTGAATAATAAAATGCATCAGTCTAATATATTATTATTAGGTAATATTTTTGAATGTTTTTCTTCTCACTTTTTACATTATACATCATTTTTTTTGTGCACTTGCAATTCAAATTTGAATTAGGAAAGTGAGAACACTCATTTTATTAAGTGGCTGATTATCAGGCCTAAAATTATAACATTTTCAAACTAAAAACATTAATATATGGCCTGTTGACATATAAAAACAATTCAATAAATAAATAGTATAATTAAGACAATGAATACCAAGTAAAATCTTAGTAGTGTGCTTAATGAAATTTCACAATTCTATTTGCAATGTAAAAAGATTTTTTACTCCAGTAAAAAATTTAAAAATTGTTTAAAATTTATTTATAATTAATAAATAGAAATGTAGTCACAAACAATTTATTAATAATAAAATATTAAATCTGTTACATTAATCATTTCAATTTTTTAAGTATAGCTTATTTATATTTAAACATTTTATAATTTAGTACATAAAATAATCAGTGTTTATATTTAGTACATAATATTTATATTTTTAATAAATTGAAATAAAATAAACATAAAATTTGAAGAAAGAAAAATAGAAGTAATACCAGAACAACAATGGCCAGTTGACCACACGCACGACAGAGAGACACCACCTAGCCAAAGTTAAAAGCGCAATTGTGTGAGGGGGCAAAGTTATAAGTCCAAGTAGAGAGAGAGAGCTAGGGAGGGAAAAGTTTTTTTTTTTTTTAATAATGATAAACAATGAGAAAAAATAGTTAGAATTCTTTGATAGAATTTAGTTAAAAAAATTTGTTAGATAGAATGAAGTGGTAAAGACAGTCATCTATCTAAAAGTTAATAAATATGTCAAATTACTCTGTAAAAAATTATAGTAAAAAAATTTTAATTATATAATATTTTTCTTTTTTTTTTGTTTTTTAGTATGAATGTGAGAGAAAAGTTAAAAGCTATACACCCAACAAAACAACATTCACAGTTAAAGAAACTAAATTCTGAGCAGGAGATTTTTTTGTTTTTGATTGCGAATAAGAATTGTCATGTAGTAATTAGAAGCAGTCGCTTCAGTTAAATATATATAATAGATTTTATCACATTAACATGTAATTTTTTATTTTTACATTCCAGTCAAATTGCCCTAGGATAGGTGAAACCATTCTAGGAGAATGAGCCATCGTTAATGGTGCATAGTGTTCGTTTGAATGTGTTTCTTTTAATTAAAAATTTTAAAAAAAATTACTTTTTTCATTTTTAGTATGTTTGGATGAGTTTTTTAAAAATAGCTAAAGCACTGAAAAAAAAATGTGCTTTTTTAAAAGTTAGATTTTTGTACTTCTAAAAAAAAATCTTTTTTATAACATAAAAAAAATTACTCAAATTAAAAAAATAATTCTTAAATATTACATTCAAATATAAAATTAGCGGTGTCTATTGAGTTAGATCAACCCATAAACTTATGAGTTTTGACCTAACCTAACTCTTAATTGACAGATTGAATTAGGTTCGCTGATTAGGTTATGTTTAAAAATTCTTAACTCGATGATGATGGCTTAGGTTATAGGTTAAAAAAATTTCAATCCACTCAATCTAATCCAACCAATCTTTTTTTTCTTTTAAGAAAAAATGATATGATTTTTTTGATATTCAGCATATTTAACCTAATGTTTCTTTTTTTCTCCTTTTCCAAACCTTATGTAACTTATTGTATTTGATTTTTAAGACTTGTGTTAATATGTTTTATGTTTAAGATTAAGACTTGTTATGTTATGTTTATGACTTGTAACTTATTGTATTTGATTTTTAATTTATTTAAGACTTTATATATTATTTTTTGTTGAGACTTATTCAATTATTTAACTCTTAATTAAGTTATTTAACTCTTAATCTCATCTTTTGTTAGTTTTAACTCTTAATGAATTTTGTACTTTTTTCGAGTGGGGTATTACAAAATGCAAGGACACGTACCCTTGACAAAATTCATCTATATGAGTGTGGAGTAGGTTTGCTCTTATGATAATCTATGCTAAATTCTCTTGAGCACTCATGAAGACCCAAGACTACGTGCAGGCTCAAAAATTACACCTAAATTATTATGTGCTTGGTACAATGTTTGGAATCCCCTAAGTAGTCATATTTCAAGGCAAAAGATCACTTATGGCTCTCGACCAAACTTGTATCATTGGTAAATAGAGGTTTAAGGCAATACTATCTTTATTATGCATAATAGCCTCTCTCTACCCCAAATCTTATATATTATACTACTTGTGTTTGATTTTATAAAAATAAGTGGGGGATTGTTGGAATATTTGTATAAAATATATTTATTATCCATTCATTTCTCTCATGCCAAATAAATAGGTGTTTGTTTTTCTATAAGTGTTCAAATTGGTAAACCAACTTGTGAGGAGTGCAATGTTTGATTGGTAAAACCTTACACTTGGTAGAGTTATGATTACCTCTATATTGTTTTTCAATTAAATTGTAAACACAAATTTCTTGCTTTTCAACCAAATTTTAGACATAATTTTTTTAAATTTTTTTAAATTTGTAACTTGATTAAGAGTTTTTCATTTAGATATTGTTATTGTAGAATCAATAACTTTACATGCTTCTCTTCTTATATTGACTCTCTGTGTTCATCTAGATTAGTTTTATTATACTATTTTAATTACTCATAGAAATTGTGGCAAATATATTGGATAAACTCCATGAGAGCATGCTTTCTCTCATCACGATGTATTCAAAAACTTGATATATTTGTTGTTTTCATTTTTTTAATTCATCATTTCTCTTCAAGCTCTAACTTCTTCTTTTCTTCTTTTGTTTTCAGTCAGGTAAACATTTATTGCATCTAATAAATACAAATATATTAATTAGAAATATTTCTTTGATCATTTTTATAATTTACACGATATAAGAAATTATTAATGGTGTAATAGAAATGAAAAGCACAAAATTTTTGTTGTTTAATAAATATATATATATATATATATATATATATATATATATATTAACGTAACCATTAATAAAATTTAAAATTACATTTTTACTTTTTTTAACATCTGTGTTCCTTTAATCATTATATTTATCATTACACATATTAATTTAGTGATATCATTACAAACATATTTCTCTTATTATTTTCTATCTATATATTTGACAAATCTAATCTAATATCTAATATTATATATAAAAGGAATACCTTAGATTGACTTTGACATGTGAATTTTGACCATACCATTTGTTAATCAATGTTGTCATGTGAAACACAGTTTTGACATGTGAAAAAGTCTTTTGCCATTTGTGGTCAAAGTTGATTCAATAGAATTCGCAGACATTTCTTTAAACTAGATGTAAATCTGTGTATTGCACGGAAGAAAACACAAAAATTGTAGCATGGTCTGAATTGTATGCATTATATATTAGTAAGAGAATGAAATAAATAATTTTGAGTGTATCATATATAAAAATGATAAGATAAAACTTATGAGGTATATAATTAATTTGGATATATTGTATAAAAATGTATTATTTATTAATAAAAATAGAGTACTATCAAGAACATCAACAGAATATATCATCATCGAGAGGTTTGGAAAAGGGATGCAAAAAAGACAACCCAATACACATTGATCATAGTTGAATAACAAAAGTTTGAGAGATACTTTAAATTATGAACAATAATTTGGAATATGGTAAATGTTCAGAATTTGAATTACACCATAAACTTAATTCCACTAAAAATATGTGAACCTGGTAACCAAGTCAGTAGCCTGTGTTGTGGGTTCAGAGTGAAGGGCCAATTCCTACTTCTTTATCTTATTTAGCAACTTCATCGTACACATGCACACGAACTTGTAAGCAGAAAGATGAGAAATTTAGAAAGCAACCTTGACTTTGTAGTGCTTAATTTGTTGGGTTTTGGGTTTCTTGTTTCTTGTCTCGAACAGCATTGGTACTCATATCGCCATGGAAATGAAAACATGAGAGGATCAAAAACCATGCTCCACCTGTTAGCATGCGAGAAAGGCATGTTAGAAATGTGTCTCATGTTTAATGGGAATTAATGATGATTTAATTAAAACATATTAAAGGGCTAAAAGGTAAATTAGTTGTAAGGGAGGATAATTAAGTAATTGCTTGATGGGAGCAATTATCTAATGATTATAGGATGTTATCCTAAGTGATAACTGATGGTTTTGAAATTCGAAAGAAACCGATAACTGATGATATTATCTTATGGGTTTGAATTTCATATTAAATCCCTATATATTCAGTCTCTACCCATGAGGATACACCAACCAAACAGTTTTATTTCCATCAGTAAGTGAAAGGTATAAGTACGAAAGGGGAAGGGACCGATAAAGATTCAGTAAGGCTTTTAGATCTGAAGTTCATTCCGCATCATGGATAAAGGTTAGTACCATTTATTGTTTTGATTTTAATGTATGTGAAAACCATGAATTCCTAAGATCCTAATTGTGTTCTAGTATGATGATCCATAATGTAAAGGACACAAGTTTAAGTTTACATGTGGTATCAGAGCTAAGGTTTGGGAATTCATGATTTTCCATGTATGATCATTTTTAAAATCGTTCTTACAAAATGAACATGAAAGAGAAAGATATGAGAAAGCCAGATCTGAGAAAAACGTTCAAAAAAAAAAAGGAAAAATCGCCAGAATCTTCGAAAACCCCTCTGCTTTCCGTCGAAGGTTCCGGTGTCACTCTGTTTTCCGGCGACAAGCATTCCGGGTCTTCTCCTTAGCGATCGGCCATGGTTCCTCCGGATCTACCATCAAACTTCCGTCGGAAAGCGAGATCTGGCCGAAACCAGAAGGATCGGTTGAAGGACGGCCTGTACTTCGAAAGAAGGGGTTCTTCCCCGTTTTCGGAGCCCAGCATGAGGTACGGCGGCGGAGGCGAAGGGAGCTCGTCGAGGAGGAGTAAGTCCACAGCGAGCCTCGTGTTTTTAAGGCCGTCGGGTTTGGGGTGAAAGCTTTCTTGTCGAGCCGGCTGAGGTGCGGCGATCCGGAGGGGTTGCTGTCGCCCGAGAAGAAATCGAATCTGACGCAGCTTCTGGGGCTGGGGTTCCGGCTAGGAGCGGGGATCTGTGTTGCGAAGGGCTCCGTTTCGGTCCTGGCTGGTGGTGGTAGCCTGGCTCGAAGGGACGATCGACCGGACTGTGATGCTCCTGGCGCCGCCGCAGGGATGAGCGGAGATGATGGTTCGCGTCTGGGCTGGAGTTTCGGGTGGGAGTTGGGATTTGTTTGGGTCCTGGCTCGAAGAGGTGAACCGGTCTATGAAGGCTCCGACGCCGCCGAAGAGATGGACTGGACTGTGAAGGTTCTGGCGCCGCCGGAGAAGACGACCGGACACGAACGCCGCCGGAGAAGATGGCCGGAGTTCGCGCCGGAGACGTTGTTCGGGTGTTGATGAAATTCAAAAAAAAAAAAAAGAAGAAGAAAGGAAAGGAGGAAATTTGAATGTGAAAATTTAATCCTATAATTGCTTAGAAAATATTTCTGTTTGGAATTAAGTATGATGGATTTGTTAGTCACCAAAGTGGCCAAATTCTTATGAATTGTTTTAATTCTGAACATTATGATGATTGTGTTTCAATTATCCATAATTTTGATGCTATAAATAAGATGAAAAATTATTGTTTTATGGGTAAATTGAAGTTCATTATTATAAGGCAGTTAAGGATCAACCCAAAGGTTGATTACTTGTCTTTATAATAAATGAGCATGAATGTTGGTGATGTGAATATATTATTAGTTATATTTATATATCCAAAGATAATAAATATTTCTAATTAGTGTATACATCATTACCAAATTATGTGAAATTTTTTATTAGCATCATTATGTTGAATGTTGTATATTAATGGATTGCCCAAAGGTGAACATCAATATGCATTGTATGAAATGTATCTGAATCTATGAAGCATGTTGATGTGTATGTATGTATAACTCAAAGTATTAATGTTGTGGAAGAGCGCTCCCAAACTGCTGATAAGTCTCTTGCTGAGACACTAATGAGTACATTGACCACCATGAAATTTGATGGTTATCGTACGATGCATGAGCATGTTATTGAAATGACGAATATTGCAGCAAGACTAAAGTCATTAGGGATGGATGTGCATGAAAATTTCCTGGTGCAGTTCATCCTGAACTCATTACCGACTGAGTATGGTCCTTTCCAGATGAACTATAACACCATGAAGGATAAATGGAATGTGCATGAATTGCACAGTATGTTGGTTCAGGAAGAGACCAGACTCAAGAACCAGGGAATTCATTCCATCAATTATGTGAAAGGTCAAGGAGCTGAAAAGAAAAGTTTCAAGAAATATGAGAAGAAGGGAGGAGGACCTCTGAAGGTTAATGAGGCTTCTTCTTCTAAAATTCACAAGAAGGAACATAATAGAAACAGATGTCATTTCTGTAAGAAGGCTGGACACTTCCAAAAGGATTGTCCGAAACGTAAGGCTTGGTTCGAAAAGAAAGGTAAGCCCAGTGCTTATGTATGTTATGAATCAAACCTAGCTGAAGTTCCTTATAACACTTGGTGGATTGATTCTGGATGTACTACTCATGTTTCTAATATGTTGCAGGGATTCCTTACGACCCAGGCCACAAAGCCAAATGAAAAGTTTGTCTTCATGGGCAATGGAATGAAAGCTCCAGTGGAAGCTGTCGGACTTATCGTTTAATCCTTGACACTGGATATCATTTAGATTTATTGGAAACTTTGTATGTACCTAGTATAACTAGGAATTTAGTTTCAATTTCTAAATTTGATAAGGCTGGATATTCCTTTAGATTTGGTAGTGGTTGTTTCAGTTTGTACAAGCACAGTCATTTGATTGGCAATGGTACCTTATGTGATGGATTATATAAATTATGTCTTGATAATCTATATGCTGAAACACTTATGACCTTGCATCATAACGTTGGCACTAAACGTGCCTTAATAAATGAATGTTCTGCTTACTTGTGGCATAAACGTTTGGGACATATTTCCAAAGAAAAAATGGAAAGATTGGTAAGGAATGAAATCCTTCCGGATTTAGATTTTACTGATATGAATGTATGTGTGGATTGTATTAAAGGTAAACAAACAAAACACACAAAGAAAGGAGCCACAAGAAGCAGTCAGCTTCTTAAAATTATACACACTGATGTATGTGGGCCCTTTGATGTTAACGCTTTCAATAAAGAAAAATACTTTATCACCTTCATTGATGATTATTCACGTTATGGTTATGTCTATTTGCTGCATGATAAATCTCAGGCTGTAAATGCCTTGGAGATTTATATTAATGAAGTTGAAAGGCAATTAGACAAAAGGGTGAAAATTGTCAGATCTGATAGGGGTGGAGAGTATTATGGAAGGTATGATGAAAGCGGACAACATCCAGGTCTATTTGCTAAATTCCTTGAAAAGAGAGGCATATGTGCTCAATACACAATGCCAGGTACACCACAACAAAATAGTGTGTCAGAAAGGCGTAATAGAACTTTGTTAGATATGGTTAGGAGTATGTTAAGTAATTCATCTTTACCCATTTCGTTGTGGACTTATGCTCTTAAAACTGCCATGTATCTGTTGAATAGGGTTCCTAGTAAGGCAGTTCCAAAGACTCCTTTTGAACTGTGGACTGGAAGGAAACCTAGTCTGAGGCACCTGCATGTTTGGGGTTGCCAGGCAGAAATTAGATACTATAATCCACAAGAAAAAGAAACTGGATGCAAGAACAATCAGTGGATATTTCATTGGTTATCCAGAAAAATCGAAAGGGTATAGATTTTATTGTCCTAATCATACTACAAGGATTATCGAAACTGGAAATGCCAGGTTCATTGAGAATGGCGAAGTTAGTGGGAGTGAAACTTCACGTAATGTGGAGATTCAAAGAATTGAGAGTACAAGTTCCCCTGACTTGTGTCTCTAATAAAGTTGTTGTTCCTCATGTTGTTGTACCGAATAATAATAATGAAGAATAACAAATAAATGATCCCACTACTCATAATGAAATTATAGTAAATGAACCGAATGAGCCCATAGTAGAAGAACCACAACAAATAGCATTAAGAAGATCTCAAAGAGATAGGAGATCCGCTATTTCTAATGACTATGTGGTATATCTACAAGAGTTTGATTTTGACTTGGGTATGGAAGATGATCCAGTTACGTTTTCACAAGCCATGAATAGTAACAATGGTGAAAAGTGGTTAAAACGCCATGAAAGAGGAGTTGAAATCTATGGAACAGAATGATGTTTGGGACCTTGTTGAGTTACCAGAAGGTTGTAAGAGAGTTGGATGTAAATGGGTCTTTAAGACCAAACGTGACTCTCATGGTAACTTAGAACGTTACAAGGCCAGACTAGTTGCCAAAGGATTCACTCAGAAAGATGGCATCGACTATAAGGAGACCTTTTCATCGGTATCCAAGAAAGATTCTTTAAGAATCATTATGGCATTGGTGGCTCATTATGATTTAGAGTTACACCAGATGGATGTGAAAACGGCCTTTCTAAATGGGAATTTAGAGGAAGATGTGTTCATGGACCAACCATTGGGATTCATAGAAAAAGGAAAAGAGCACATGGTGTGTAAACTTAAGAAATCAATATACGGACTTAAACAAGCTTGACGACAATGGTACCTTAAGTTTAACGATACCGTTGTTTCCTTTGGATTTAAGGAAAACACCGTCGATCGGTGTATATATCTAAAGGTCAGTGGGAGTAAGTTTATATTTTTGATTCTATATGTTGATGACATCTTGCTTGCAACTAATAATCTTGGTCTTTTAAGTGAGACTAAGACATTTCTCTCTAGTAACTTTGAAATGAAAGATATGGGTGAGGCAACCTATGTGATTGGAATAGAGATATTTCGTGACAGATCACAAGGATTGTTAGGCTTGTCTCAGAAAGCATATATTAATAAAGTTTTAGAGAGATTTGGGATGGAAAAGTGCTCATCATCTCCTGTTCCAATTCAGAAAGGAGACAAATTTTAGTCTCATGCAATGTCCAAAGAATGATTTGGAACGGAAAGAAATGGAAGCAATTCCATATGCATCGCTTGTTGGGAGCTTAATGTATGCTCAGACTTGTATGAGACCAGATATCAGTTTTGCAATTGGAATGTTAGGAAGATACCAGAGTAATCCTGGTATGGATCATTGGAAAGCTGCAAAGAAAGTTCTTAGATATTTGCAAGGAACAAAGAATCACATGCTTACTTATAGGAAATCCAACAACCTTGAGGTCATTGGATATTCAGATTCAGACTTTGCCGGATGTGTGGACACAAGAAAATCCACTTTTGGCTATTTGTATCCTTTAGCTGGAGGAGCTATATCATGGAAAAGTGCGAAGCAGTCGGTAATTGCTGCATCCACTATGGAAGCTGAATTTGTGGCATGCTTTGAGGCCATGGTTCAGGCTAAATGGCTACGGAACTTTATTTCAGGGCTTGGATTGGTCGACAGTATTGATAGGCCGCTGAAAATTTATTGTGACAATTCCGTAGCAGTCTTCTTTTCTAAAAACGACAAATATTCCAAAGGTGCTAAACATATGGAGTTGAAATACTTTGCCGTTAAAGAAGAGGTTCAGAAACGTAGAGTGTCTATAGAGCATGTTAGCACTAATCTTATGATAGCTGATCCCTTGACGAAGGGATTACCGCCCGAAATATTTACTGGTCATTTGTATAGTATGGGCATTATGTCAGCTAGTGACTGTTGATCATTATTGTAATTATTGACTATTGACACTCTGAGCTCGTTAATATATAAGTTTCTGAATTTTTCCTGTTTTCAAATTTATGTATACATGCATGTATGAATGATGATATTGAAATACATGATTTGTCCCTAATGAAGACATTATTGTTTGTTATTGGACATGATGTGTACTTCCATTAAAGTATCATATTAGGGAGAAGAGCTAATATAGTGGTAACATGGAAGGAACTATGCCGATTTGATAGTATAGAACCGCCATGACTCTTATTAGTTTTATTCCTAATTATGAATTATGATGCAACTAATGTATGAAACCTTTAGCCGAATTTATGCGCACTAAAGTTGATGTTTTATTAAATTCATGAAATGACATTTACCACATGAGCCAAGTGGGAGAATGTTAGAAATGTGTCTCATGTTTAATGGGAATTAATGATGATTTAATTAAAACATATTAAAGGGCTAAAAGGTAAATTAGTTGTAAGGGAGGATAATTAAGTAATTGCTTGATGGGAGCAATTATCTAATGATTATAGGATGTTATCCTAAGTGATAACTGATGGTTTTGAAATTCGAAAGAAACCGATAATTGATGATATTATCTTATGGATTTGAATTTCATATTAAACACCTATATATTCAGTCTCTACCCATGAGGATACACCAACCAAAACAGTTTTATTTCCATCAGTAAGTGAAAGGTGTAAGTACGAAAGGGGAAGGGACCGATAAAGATTCAGTAAGGCTTTCAGATCTGAAGTTCATTTCGCATCATGGATAAAGGTTAGTACCATTTATTGTTTTGATTTTAATGTATGTGAAAACCATGAATTCCTAAGATCCTAATTGTGTTCTAGTATGATGATCCACAATGTAAAGGACACAAGTTTAAGTTTACAAGGCACAAATGTTTTTGAAGGCGTCATATTGAAGCTGCCGTTTGAGAACATATTGGACAATTTTTCAAAAGTCTATGTGCCATTTGAGGTCAACAGATATGAGGTCTCACCCATAATTTTAATCAGAAGTTCATCAATAGAGAAGTCTAAAAAAATGTCATGAATTCATCAAAGCACAACAGACAATGACATGACTAATTTGAGTACACATGTACATACTCATTTAAAATGTAAATGGAACCGCATTTTGAAGCCTTAACCAAAACATAACCCTTGTCTAAAAATAAAAAAATTTAAAATAGAGACGCCAACAGAGAAAAGAGCAAAAAATTTTTAAGTTTAATCAAACTGAACAACAATGAAAAAGTCTATTTACTTTTCGCTGTTAAATAGATTTACACCAATTAGACCCATAAAATAAATATGATCAGGAGAATTGAAGTTTTGCTTGAAGATTTAATAGACCCAAGATGCAAGTATATGTGAAAGCTTAGCTTGCGGTGGTGCTAGTGCTACAATGCCAGGACCCATCAAACTATGATTCTTCGAGCATCATTCACACCAGTTAAAGCTAGGATGGAAGACAATGGTGTTTGATGTTGTTGCTTGGTTGCTAAGAAGAGAATTAAGAAAACTAATAATCAGAATCTATAACAGGGGAAGTAGGGAATGAAGTCGGAAGACAAAATGGTAGGCTCATTGTAAAAGAAATATCAGGTGAAGGGAGCAAAGAATGAATTGGAGAGGATCGACAATTAACTTGAACGGTTACAGATTATGAAAGTGAATTAATGTGAATAATTAGAGAATGAAGAGATGGTATAGAACTTAAAAAGACACTTGATGGTGGGAGTGGGAAGAGGGATGTAGAAGTGATATGGCAAAAGGAAAATGCAAGGAATGAATGAGGTGGCAAAAATGAAAAGTTAATGTGTCAATAGATTATAGCTTGAAGATGCTGCATGACATCACCACATGCTTTGTCCCAAAATTTATTATAATAGATCGATAAAAGTTAATTCCCTAATAAATTTTAGCAAACAACACAATAAATAATGGATCCCTATTTCACAATTTTGTAATTCCCAATATCTTTTTTAAACCAGATACTAAAAATAAATATTTTAATTCCTTATATTTAAAAATAAGATTTCCAATATAATTTTTTTAAAAAATAAATAACAAATACAATCTAATATTATGTTTTTTTTTTCATTTCAATTGATATAATTGCACCCTCAATAAAAATGTTTTGGGTTTTTTTTTATAACCTTTCAGTAAAAAAATGTTTTGAAATCTAATTTTAAATCTTTTAAATCTTATTATTAAAACTTATTATTTTAAATCTTTTTCTGGTTACCGAAAGGCAGTAATAAGATACTAAATCTCTATTTCAAAATTTTGTGATTCCCAATATCTTTTTTAAACCAGATACTAAAAAAAAATATTTTAATTCCTCATATTAAAAAATGAGATTTATAATATAACTGTTATATTTTTTTAAAATAAATAACAAATACAATTTAATATGATTTTTTTTAGTAAAATTTCATTTTGATCTTTTAAAGATATAAGTGTCGTTACTTTAATTCTTCGAAGATTTTTGCTATCAATTTAGTCATTAAATCTAAAAAGTATCATTAAAATTGTCTATCTATGTATGGATAGGGACTAAATTGATAAAATTTTAATGATTGAGAAACTAAATTCATGATACTTTCGATCATTGGAGGAGTAAATTGTAATTAATATCTTTGAAGGACAAAATGGTAATACTTTTTAGATTTATGAGCTAAATTACTAACAAAAATTTTTGAACAACCAAAGTGATGACATTTATATATTTAGAGGATCAAAATGTGAGTTTATTTTTTTTTCCTTTTCAATTACAGTAAATTGCACCCCCAACGAAAATGTTTTGGTTTTTTTTTTATAACCTTTCAGTAAAAAAATGTTTTGAAATCTAATTTTAAATCTTATTATTAAAACTTATTATTTTAATCTTTTTTTTTTCTTCTGGTCTCCGACAGGCAGTCATCTAATAAGTCAATTATTTTATTTGTCTCCCTCGATTTTTATTTTTTTTTTAAACTGACGTATTGATGGCTCCCCTTATCTATCATCGTATTCAAGGGATAGAAGCCTAACGGATAGAACCCAAACGTCTTCTGCCTTTGCATGCGCCTACCTCTTCACACTGCATCAGAAATGTATCCACCTATGGTCTAATAGAACAGTATGCAGACATCCCATTGAATCCCTCCTCCCACACTGCATCGGTAATGTCCCTTAACCCTTGTCTCATTCTGGAGCTTATTGGTGATTTTGGTTAGTGTGTGTGCACGGTTTGATGATTATTCTGCCCTCATTCGTTGTCTTCTCTTTCTAGGTGTAGTGTGTTATTATTCCCCTTTATAAATTTCGAACAATGGCTTCTATTGTGTGTTTGTGTTGTCCTATGAAATAGATTGATGAGCTTGAATACGTTTTCAATATGGTGATTGAATATCTGATGAGCTTTTTTTTTTTTGCCTTTTTTTTTTCAGATCAGGTGTTCATCTCTTTATTTCAAAGGTATGTGAAAGTGTTTTCCCTCTGCTATTTCAATATGGTATTGTCCATATGAAGAAAGTTGTTTCGTTTTCTGTATGGTATTGTCCATCCGATGATGTCTGTTCCATTTTTTTCCTCAAAGTTTTAATTTTTAAAGATGTCCAACTTCAATTCGAGGAAGTTGTCAACAGAACATGCCTGATTGCCAAAATGTGGTTATAGGGCAGAGTTATTTTTCCTTTTTGTTGAAGTTTCAATTCGTTTTGTCCAAGTAGTTAACAAAACTAGCGTGATTGTCAGTCTTCATTGTTTGTTTGTGTTCCTTTTTTCCCTTTGTAAAAGGTTCAATTTGTTTAGATTAAATGTGGTCAACAAACTTTGACGTTGGCACTTGATCATCACTATGGCTTTCTTCAGTGCCATCTCGAATATTACAGCCACTTGATGTCCTTCCACAAACATGTTTTAAGTTATTCTTAAGAATGTCACGAACAGGAAATAGTACTTTTTGTTGCTTTCTGACTAAGTCACAGTTTTTAACTTTTTGCTTCTGTCCCATCGATAAGATCTTTAAACCCAATTTCTTTTTATGGACAGAAGCATCAATGTCATCAAGTGCAACCATGTTATTACCAATTACACCTTTTAGTTTTCTGGAACTAATCACTGAAGTTTGCACCTTACGCTTATAAGCATCTTCCAAAATACTCATGTTTCAAGACATAGCAATTCATTATATCTGAGTATCTCAGATCCCAAACTTACTATAATTTAAATAAAGCAACACCTTTTGTAGGTTTTATATCAGTTTTTATATTAGAGGAATTTTATGCAGTAAATAATATAAACGAAAATAATTGAAATTGAATAGAAATCCAAGTTGTTAACAATACATGCCTCATTGTCAGTCTTCATCGTTTTTTCTTTCGTCCTTCTGTGGATGTTTCAATATGTTTATATTAAATTAAATGTGGTAAACAAACACTATATTTTCCACGTACCAATAGATTTAATTTGTTTTTGGTCATTTATTGGGTTTATATTGTTTTTTGGCCAGTGGTTATAGGGATGAGTTGATATGTTTTTGTTGGTATTGTTTATTTTCTTTTTGTGGTAGTTTCAATTTATTTTGTCCAAGTTGTTAACAAAGCATGCCTGATTGTCAGTCTTCATTGTTTTTTTTTTTTCCTCTTGTGGAAGTTTCAATTTCTTAAGGTCAAATGCTGTCAACAAACTCTGTGTTTTCCATGTATGAATGTTACTGCATAAAGTTCATATATAGAAAGGCAGTGGTTATAGGCTCTGTTGTTAGAATAGCACGATTTGCGATTCGAATCATGCGATTCGATTCGATTCGTACTGCCAACGATTCGAATCGAAAGCTGAATTGTGTCCGGCTTTGAATCGTGCCGGAATAGCCTGAATCGGTGCGATTCTGTATCACTGATTCGAATCGTGGCTTCTGCAATTCATTCGTCTCTCAGAACGCACGCAGACTGCAGAACGCACAACGCAGAGCTAGTGGTTCTCCCTCAATCTCACGCACGACGCAGCAGTGCTCTCATAATGCACGACGCAGAGGAACTGGTGTGCTCTCAATGCTCTGCGTCCAGTGCGTGCTCTCTGCGTCCAATGCCTCTCTGCTTCCAGTGTCTCTGTAGGTTTCACGTTTCTCTGTTTTCAGTGCTTCAAAACAGAGCATTTGTTTGGTTTTCACAGCTTTCTTTGTGCCTCTGTTTCATTGGTTCAAAACAGAGTGGCTAAGTAGGTGTTAGAATTTCTTCTTGTCTCTGTTTTTGGTGGTTAAAAACAGAAGAGTATTTGGATGGCTCCTAAGGCTAAGAAGAAGGGGAAGAAGGATGTCACATGGGATCATTGCAGTGTTCTTGATAACAGATTACATGTTAAATGTAATTATTGTCCACAAGTATTTTAGTAATGTGTGGGTGGTGCATTTAAGATGAAGCACCATTTTGGCAGGAACACGTCAAGAAGTTGCTGCATGTACTCAAGTACCAGAAGATGTTAAGAATCAATTCATGAAGATGCTGGAGGATAACTAGAAAAAAGAAGACGATGTTGTTGACCTCTTCAAAGAGATAGATAATTTTATTGATGGTTCACAAAGTAAAAGAACTATGGATGCATTTGTCATGAAGGGGAAAGGGGGAAGTAACTCTAAGGTCAGAAGACAGCCAACCTTGAATGAGATGATAAAGGATAGAGATATGGTGGTCAGAGATATATGTCGATGCATTTATGGCAATGCATTGCGATTCAACTTAGCAAAGAGTCCTTTATTTGTTCAAATGGTGCAGTCCATATCTGAAGAGATGAGAGGTTTGAAGCCTCCAAGTTATCATGAGATTAGGGTAACATATTTAAAGAAAGAGGTTGATGAAATTCATGCAAACTTAGATATCTGTAGGAGTGAATGGAAGAAGACAGGCTGTACGTTGATGTCAGATTGGTGGACTGATGGAAAGAATAGGTCTTTGATTAATTTTTTAGTTAATACTCCAAGAGGAACTGTATGTTCATAAAATCCATTGATACTAGCAAGTTCATTAAAGGTGCTGAAAAAAATGTTTGAGTTACTTGATAATATGGTGGATGAAATTGGAGAAGAAAACATAGTTCAAGGTAGTAACTGATACAGTGCATCTGCCCTTGTAGCTGCTGGAAACAAATTAATGGAGAAAAGAAAACACCTCTTTTGGACACCTTGTGCAGCTCACTGCCTAGACTTGATTCTTGAAGATATTAGTAATATTCCAGTATTTTATAATACCATTGGAAAGGCTAGGAAGATCACAGTCTTCATTTATAGGCATACTTGGGTGCTTAATTTGTATAGGACCTTTTCCAATGGTAAGGAATTAACAAGACCAGCAATGACTAGATTTGCTACCTCTTATCTCACATTGAAGTCAATTTTGGATCAAAAGATAGCTCTCCAATCTACGTTTGCATCAGAAGAATGGGCTACAAGTACTTATACTTCTGGATTTGATGGTGAAAAAAGTAAGCGAGATTGTTTTGGAAGATTCAAGATTTTGGAAATCTCTAACTTATTACTGCACTTGTGTCTCACCAATAGTAAAAGTACTTAGACTTGTGGATGGTGATTCAAAGTCATCCATGGGTTACATCTATGAAGTCATGGATAGGACAAAGGAGCAAATAGCTATAAATTTTCAAAAAAGTAGAGAGTAGAGATATAAGAAAGTGTGGGAACTCATAGATCGACGTTGGGACTATCAACTCCATAGGCCTCTTCATGCAGTTGGATACTATCTTAATCCTAGTAACTTTTTTTATAGTTTATAGTTTAATGTAGTATATAAGGTGTTACTTTTTTCCTTCATAGTATATCAAAAAATAATCAATGATCAAAGCTTATTAATAACTTTATAGGTTTCATTATGAAATAAGTTTCAATGCTGATCTTGAGGTGATGGCTGGTTTGTAAAAGTGATGGATAAGTTAGCTCCAAATATAGACACAAGGGTGAAAATCATTGCCCAGCTTGATAAGTTTGATAAGGCAGAAAGAATGTTTGGATATGACTTGGCAATAGCAACTAGAGACAAGATGTAGCTTGGTATTCTTTCTTGCTAATTCATTTTGTTTGTAGTTACCTTATGTGTTTGCTAGCATAGAAGATATCTAAATTCTGAACTTCTGAATCTTATTTAGTGTATTCTTTGATTCTTTCGCTTTGTTAGCCATATGGTTTTGTTAGCCATATGGTGGAATAGTTTTAGAGCAGAACGCAAGGAGCTGCAAACTTTCGTTGTTCGTGTGTTAAGTCTCACTTGTAGTGTTACGGGGTGTGAAAGGAATTGGAGTGTGTTTGAAAATATTCACTCTAAGAAGAGAAACCGCTTAGAGCAACGAAGATTGAATGCACTTGTATTTGTTAAATACAATCTTAACCTTCAATCAAGGCAAAAGATAAGAGAGGACAAATGAGAGACTTATGATCCTATTTGCCTTTCGGATTTGGAATCTGATGATGAAAGGATCACAGAAAAAGAAGAGGCTTGCCTAATGGATTCGGAGCTGCAAGCAATAGATAACCTTTGGATGGATGTCCAAGAGTGCTTTAATATTGATGAAGGAGCTCCAAGTAAAAGAGAAAGAGAGGTAATGTAAATTATTGAGTTTCAGTTACGAAACTTCCTACTTCCTAGTTTCATACATCCAATGATCCAAATTATTAAATCCTTAACTTATATTACATTATTTGTATTCCATGATTAGGACCAAGAAACCTTAATGCAGTGGGCAAGAAGGACAAGGAAAAAAAATCCATGCAAGTTGCTGAATTTGAAGACATTGGAGATGATGGTGGTAGTGAAAATGAAGATGAAGAAGATGAAAGGGCAGTTGTGGTTGATGATGACACCCAAGTTGGTCATGATGATAACTTTGATGATATGCCTGAATTGGAGGATATTTGAAGAAGAGAATATTAGATTATTTAATAATTACTAATTAGAAATTTAGAATCTTTTTTGCATCAATATGAAATGGTTTATGTTTTATTGAAGATGTGAAATTATGGCTTATAAGCTTACTTATGACTAATGAGTAATGACTTACAATTTAAGTATGTATTTAAGACTTTTTGAGTATTATGTTCATGTTCTAGTATGGAATCATGTGTATTTAAGTATTTTAGTAATGTATTTCTGAATCCTACGATACGTTATGATTCACGATTCACGATTTAAAAATTAAAAAAATGATTCACGATACGATTCACGATTTGACAACTATGGTTATAGGGCCGTATTTTCCATGTATGAATAGATTTAGGGGTGCACACGGGTCGGTTTGGGCTGGGTTGTAGGAAAAAATGAATCCAAACCAATTTTCTAAGTTCGGACTGCGTTGAATCGGGTTTGCAAAAAAACTTCATTCAACTTGACCTGAACCAAACCAACCAAAATTGTGTGGGTTTGGTCATCAGATTATAAATTTTATTTTATTTTCCTTTTCAACATGCATACAAAATTTTAAAAAAATAAAAAACATTTATAATTTCTATTCTTCTACAATAATGTTTGAATATGCACACTTAAAAAATTATTTTTTACCATAAAATCAAATTCAAAAGGATGGATAACACCCTTTTAATGTCCAAAGATATGTAAAAAAATTTTAATAACAAAAATGGTAACGGGTCCAATAGTCAGGTTATCGAGTTATAAAAGATCAAACTCGTTACCTCAACCAATTAATATCGGGTTCATTCAATTTCTACCCAACCCAACACGGCTACCTGATCCAACTCGAAAATGTTCAATTGGATTGAGTCAGGTTGATCGGGTCCGTAGGTTGACTCGGATCCATAATCACCCCTAAATAGATTTGATTTTTTTTTGTCATTTATTGAATTTATATGTTTTATGGCCAATGTCTTAGGGCTGAGTTGATATTTTGTTGTTCGGATTCTTTATTACCTTTTGTGAAAGTTTCAATTTGTTTTGTCTAGCCTGTTAACAAAAATGAATTATTGTTAGTCTTAATTGTTTGTTTTTCATTACATAAACACGAATAAGCATATATAAAATGTTTGATGTTTTATTTATCATTTCTGAAAGTTCCTTTATTTTTTTGATTCATTTTTTTCCTATTATAATTTGTTTATATTAAATTAAATGTGGTTAATAAACTATATTTTTCATGTATGAATAAATTTGATTTTTTTTGTCATTTATGGAGTTGATATGTTTTTTGGGCAGTGGTTATAGGCCGAGTTCATGTGTTTTTGTTGGTATTGTTTATCTGCTTTTGTGGTAGTTTCAATTTGTTTTGTTCAAGTTGTTAACAAAACATGCCTGATTGTCAGTCTCTGTTTTTTTTTTCCCTTTTTGTGAAAGTTTCAATTTCTTGAGGTCAAATGCTGTCAACAAACTCTGTATTTTTCATGTATGAATGTTACTGCATAAGTTCAAATACAGAAAGGAGGCATTAATGTGTTAACTTTCTTTCTTGGTTATTTTGAAGTAATTTTATCCAATTTTTTATGTCCATTAACATTGAAACACATGTATGTATATACATTTTTTTTAGACTGGCAAGTGTATTGTTTATGGCACCATTAAGAATTTGGTTAAGAAATTTAAATGGTGGTATAATGGCTGTCCAAGTGGGTAATGTAGCACTTGGGTCATGTATGACTCTTCCATGTGGTATTGTAGAAGCCGTGTTAAACACTACCCTTTAACTGTGTTAATGTAAGTTTTTTTAATATGTACAAATTTTAATTTTTTTGGTTTTTCTGTTTTAATGGTTGTAATCAACTTTAATTCTTGTGGTTATCTTCTTAATGATATTATTATTAAGTTATAGGTATAAGATTGAACTAATTGTAATGGATGAAACAAATTCTGCTTGCTTCATTATATTTGCTAAAGAGGCTGAAAGGCTTATCAATATCAATACCGACAAGTTGGGGGACCGAATTGAAGAAAGGGTACAATTCTTTTCGATATTGTGTTATCATATATATATATATATATATATATTTTGCATTTGTTTTAAATCTATATTAGTTTGCATATTATTTTATTTGTGTCTATTTCTTTGTTGTATAAAGGAGGAGATCCTAATGAATATCCGGAGGAGCTTAATGAGTTATTGGACAAGAACGTTCTCTTTAAGGTTAACATTCAGGACAATAATGTGCATAATCCGGATGAAAGCACCTACCATGTGCAGAAAGTATGTATCGATCCCAATGCGATTGATTCATACGTGAAAATCTATCATTTAGAAGAGGTAAAATATTGTGTGAATTTTTTTAAAATTCTTATCTGGTTTGTTATGAGATTTTGACTTTAGTTTGTTATTAATTTTATTTGTGTACTGTTCCAAAAATTATTGCATGTAGAAAGCAAGCAATGGTTCTACTTTTGGGGGCATGATTGATGATAATGATGTTAATGTTACTTCTTTAAAGGTTGTATGAACTTGTATACTTATTCTATTTTCCAACCTAATTTTTTACTGTTAGCCATCATAATTTATTTATTTAATTATTTTGTTAATCTTTTTTAGGATTCCAATTCGTTCTCTCAATTGGATGAACATGATGGGATTTTGTAACTCCTAAGAAGCCCTTTGATACAACTATCTGCTACTCTGAAGCCGAAGAAGATGTTCAGCACTCATGCGCAAAGTAATCGAAGAGAATCAAAAGAGAGAAGGAAGATTGAAGTTGTTGTAGCTTATGTTATCATGTTTTTTGTTTCAATCCTCTACACTTTACGTTTTTGGGAAAATAATTATGATGTACTTATTTTATTGTGAAGTAAATGGCCTTCATATACGTCTATATCTCATGTTGTCTATTCTTATTTTATTGCTTCGTATGGCAAAAAAATCTTTACAGGTTGGTGTGTATTTTTACATTAAATTTTATGGTGTGCTCTTAAAAATGATCAACTTGTCATGCTTCTTTTAATATCATTTAGACGAAGACTAATTTGTTTTTATTAACACATTGAACAGAGGAAAGGTTGTCCCCAAATAAGAAGAAATGTAACACATAACACGTTTCTTCTGATCTAGAATGGTTGACCATTCACACTGGTCAAATAATATTTTTGAACGGCTTGCATCTTTCAAATATTATATCTATATTCTACTTAGTATATACCCATATTTTTGGTCTGTTATCCTTTTTGGATTTTGTGTTTCATTTACTTAGCACCCTTTCCAATAATCTCATTCTCCACATCAATTTTCATTTATATAGAGATGATAATTGGTCATATTTATTTTCTGCATGAACCTCCCAATTGGATAGTTGTTTGGTATTACTAAATGCATTATCTTTATTCATGCCCAATGGCTATGTGATTTATTTTTACATATTTTGATTGGAAAATTTTGTGGAATTCCCCGTCCCCATTAAGTTCTAAATCCTTCATCTGTAAACTTGGTATACTATACGCAAATGAATCTCCATCATTGAATGACTTCGTATTCGTTCTCACAGTCTATCAATAGGCCATTTTTCAATGGATTGGTTTACGCAAATTAAAAAAAAAAAATGTTTCGAAAATCACACAGTTTACCCTACACAAGAAGCTTGATGCCCTTCCTTATTGGCCATTCAATTGGTGATATCAAATGACTTTACTGAACGCTGTTTGATTTCATTTTCATTCATTTTAATGGCTTTGAATGATGTCATAATTAATTATGAATATTTGTCCTTAAATTCATCTAAAAGGATGGTCACTTTGTCCATCTTTGTGAGAGACCTCAACTTTAAGTTCAAAAGATAATTATGCTTTTCTTGGTTGATTCTGGCCTTTTGCTTCTCTGCCCACAAATTCTACATTTTTAGGTGAGGTAGCAACACCCTACTTTAACATTTCCCGTTGTGCTGTCCCTTCTTTTTTAGGATTTAAGATACAAAATTTTAATATCTGTGCCTCCAAAACATTTGCCTTTCTAATTTTGCCAATTATTCCAAAATCCTCGAGAAAGAATATTGTTCATGCTACTATTAATTCATCTTTGTTATGAAAATATTTCAAGGTTTTGAATTTGACAAAAAACATGAGGCTTCTATCAAGTTGTTCTTCCTCATATCATGCTAATATTAGTGAATTCTCCAATTAGATTTTTCATACTGGAAATGTTGTTGTTGAAGAACCAAATGATGGTGAAGCAAAAATAAAAATTCTTGATGACACGTGGTCATTACAAATTCAGATGATTAAACTTATAAATTTTGCTTATCCAAATCTCTTGCAAAACATCTCAAAACCATAATTCTTTCAAGAAAGAGCAATACTTGCTCTAACCAATGAAACTATAGAGTTTGTTAATGATTATTTGATGTCATTAATTCCAGGAGATGAAAGACAATACTTGAGTTCTGATAGTAAGTGAAGGAAGATTCAAATCATGATGATAACGTTAAAATGTACTCTACAAATTTACGAATTCTATTTTGTGTTTTGGGCTTCCAAATCATAAACTAACATTTAAAGTTGGGGTTATAGTCATGCTCCTCAGGAATATTGATCAATCAATAGGCTTATGTAAGGTTATCAGATTATAGATTACTAGAATAGGCAATCATCTTATTCAATGTTTGGTTCTTTCAGGTAAAAATTGTGGTGACATGGTTTCCATTCCTTGAATGACACTGGAACCATCTAATTCCATCTTGCATGTGAGATTTCAGCGAAGACAATTTCCATTGGTTGTTTCTCTTGCTATAACAATCAATAAAAAGTCCATGACAAACACTTTCCCATGTGGGTTTGTACCTCCCAAAATCAGTTTATAGTCATGGGCAAGTATATGTAGTAGTTTCAAGAGTGAAGAGCAGAAATGGTTTAAAAGTTTGAATTAAACAAAAGAAGATGGATTTCAAATGATCATCAAACACAACTAATAATGTTGTGTTCAAGGAAGTTTTCCAGAAACATCAATAGGTATTTCATGTGATACATTTATTTAGTTTTTTCTTTCTTCTTAACAACAGCATTTTCTCTTCATGTACAATGTTTTTTTTTAAGTTGAAGTAGATAGAAGTTTTAGATTCATTTCACAGACCTTCAAAACAAGCTCTCAGGTCCTTCAAGTTATGTAATTTATGTGCAATATTGATTGTTTTTTTCTTCAATAACTCTCCACATAATTGTGATTGATCAATTTTTTTTTTATTGTCCATCAACAATCAGAATTGAATGCTTTTTATTTAAACAAAACTGGTATTCATAATAGTCATCTTTCCATAGGATTAATAATGATATGTATTTCATATGTTTTCTACAAATAGCGAAGTGATATTTTGTGCATTGGATTTGTCTTCCCTACATTCATATCAATATAATTTCATGATATTTTTGGTACTAAAATCAATTATAATTTCATAAAATGGAGATATACTGCATTTTACATCTAACATTTGCAAAACTTTTTCAGGATTTATCTTTTTGGGAAGCACGTGAAGAGTAACATACAACTGTATCATGCCAATTGTTACAAACTTCAACTTCACTATCTTTTTAATGTTGTTAAATTTTATATATTTTTTTGTATTATACTTTGTTTGCAATCTTTGGGTCATGATAAATATAGATAGTATGAAAAACTAATAATGTTTCTAATTATTACATATGTAAATAGAAGAAATATATGTTACAAATCAAAAGTCAATACATGTGAACTTTTAATTTTTGTTTTGATCTGTTTAATACACATCATCTTTCGTCTTTGGAGTTTATAGTTTTATTGCCATGTTACAAAATATAATATTATTATTTACTATAATAAATTTTTATCTTCTTAATTTTTATTCATTTTTTAAATTTTTTCATGTATTGGACGGGTGTCATACTAATTGTTATAATAATATTACAAAGATTAGAAACACAAAATGATTGCATAATAATGAAGGCACCATTGTTGCCACAAGTTCAAGCTACTGCTTCGCATTTAATATATTATGACATGACATGTATATCTTTGAAACAGACTTACCTTTAATTATTTATTCTGTACTTCTGCAGTTAAACAAGTTGGTATTCGATGTTATTCTTTCTCCTTGATTATCACTAAGGTTTATTATAGAAATATTATTCTTCTTTAACTAATTTTTATTTTATTCTCATCAAATTAAATATTTTTCAAATTTTATAAATGAATTATGGATCATTTGAGGGTTGTAATTATTGGAGCATAGAGAACCCCTTCAAGATCAATCTCGTAAAATAATTGATGAAAATACAAATTGTAATTTCAAAAGGCCAGACATTTAATCAATTTAACTTAATCAATTTATCTAATTTTGACAATTTGAATTGATTCGCAACCCTATCATCATTGAGTCATTATTATATATCTTTAAGGCTAACCACCCGATCAGTTAAATTATATGCAGTTAAAATAATTTGATAACACATGCAATCGTATTAACTCCTTTCTTTTGCATGTGTGGTGCACAATTATTAATTATCCTTTCAACAATAACCATTCGTGTATAAGTTTTAACATCATAACCGTTACACCGAAACTTTCCTTAAGGACTAAGTAAATGCTTGCTAATGATAGGATTATTTAAGCATTGATATTAAAGAATTATTAAATAATAAAACGAAAATCATAGCATTAATAACTTATAATACACAATGCTATGGCAAATCCATGAACATCCAAAAAATCAATAAACAGAGATTAAGAGATTAATGGTAAATAATTAAAGAATAATTAGAGAGTTATGAAATCATAATCATATAAAAGATGGTGTGTGTGAATGTAGAGAGTTTTGATATCTTTGTGTGCTTTTTTTTTTCTCTTCTAAAACATAATATAAGATAATATTTTTATTAGTTTGTATTCTAATAATAATAAAAGTTAATAATTAATTATAATTAAAAAATAAAATATTATTTTTTCGGTACAAGACTAAAGTTTAATTAATGTAGTCAAATGTATAATTTTACTCATGTAAAAATTGTAAAATTCATTATTATTTTATTATTTCGTTATAAAATTAAAAGCAATTTTATATTAAAATATATCATGAAATTAAAAATTATTTCTCTTGAATTATGATATAAAAAAATTTAAATTAATTATTTTAATTTATAATTTATATAATTTAATACTTTATATTCTATTTTATATTATTCCGCACGAGTGCTATAACCTCCTAAAAGTGATAAGAGGGAGTAAACACTATAGTAATTCTCTAATATTTACCTGTCATAAAAAAATTAATTAAGTTAAAAGAATGGATAAAAATGGTAGTGGTTAAGTGGCTTTTGAAATTATTTATAACTACAAAGTGGGAAAAATTAAAGAGTACTGAAGGCAATTGTAAATAAATAATAATAGCATGCAAAAAATAAAAATTGGATAGAAAATCCCTTTTTTTTTTGGTGTGCTGATAGAAAATTTCGTTTGATAATAACTTAGAATAAACAGATAGAAAACGTGAGTTAAATTGTGAAAAGAAAAAGTAGTATTCTTTAAGAAAATAAAAACTCAAAAAAACTTGACTTAACAAAAAAAAAAAAAGCCCTAAACGATAGTTAACCTAGCAGTAGGGAATCCTCTTCGTCTTGAGCCTCTCTTCTGCGTTTCCAATCTCCAAGGTTTCTCCTTTCGACCCTCTAATGTTAGACTATGTACAAGCGTTAGAACTCCACTCTTCTTGAAGGCTCCGCGTCCAAGTTTGCGACTTGAAACCCGGTTCTGCACAAAAAAAAAATGGCAGGAGGAGGAACCTTTCTGGTGAGTTCGAAAGCGGAGCTGAAGCGGAAGGAGAAGCAGAAGAAGAAGGCCAAGTCTGGTGGCTTCGAGTCGTTGGGTCTCAGCCCCAATGTGTTCAAGGGAATCAAGCGCAAAGGGTACAAAGTGCCCACTCCAATTCAGAGGAAAACCATGCCCCTCATCCTTTCTGGGTCCGATGTTGTTGCCATGGCTCGTACTGGGTCTGGCAAGACCGCTGCATTTCTTGTGCCCATGCTTGAGCGCCTCAACCAGCATCTTCCGCAGGGTGGGGTCAGGGCTCTCATTTTGTCCCCCACAAGAGACTTGGCTCTTCAGACTTTGAAGTTCACCAAAGAGCTTGGCCGCTTCACAGGTTCAAACCCCAGAACTTATATCTTGAATTGCACTAATTTTGTCCCTGTTACAAATGAACATTTTCTATCTTTTTTTTTTTTCTGTAGTTATGATATGTCATTGCAAATTTGTTGTTTGTGATGCTACAAGGCATGTTTCAATTCAATCTTTTTTTTTTCTTTATTTCAGACCTTCGTGTTAGTTTATTAGTTGGTGGGGATAGCATGGAAAGTCAGTTTGAGGAGTTAGCTCAGAGTCCAGACATTATCATTGCGACCCCTGGTAGGCTTATGCACCATCTGTCTGAAGTTGATGACATGTCGTTGCGTGCAGTGGAGTATGTTGTTTTCGATGAGGCAGATTGTTTATTTGGCATGGGTTTTGCTGAGCAGTTGCATAAAATTCTTGCACAGCTGGGTGAGAACCGTCAGACCTTGCTTTTCAGTGCTACTTTACCCAGTGCCCTTGCTGAATTTGCTAAGGCCGGTTTGCGAGACCCTCAGCTTGTTCGGCTGGATTTGGAAACTAAAATTAGCCCTGACTTGAAGCTTGCCTTTTTCACTTTGAGGCAGGAAGAGAAGTATGCGGCGTTGCTGTATTTGATTAGGGAACAAATTGGTTCTGATCAGCAGACATTAATTTTTGTATCCACAAAACATCATGTAGAGTTTCTCAACGTATTGTTTAAGGAAGAAGGTATTGAGCCATCTGTATGTTATGGTGACATGGATCAAGATGCTCGCAAAATCCATGTATCAAGGTTCAGGGCAAGAAAGACAATGTTGTTGATTGTGACAGATGTTGCAGCTCGGGGCATTGACATTCCATTACTTGATAATGTTATCAATTGGGACTTTCCTCCAAAGCCTAAAATATTTGTTCATCGAGTTGGAAGGGCTGCAAGGGCAGGTCGCACTGGTACTGCTTATTCTTTTATGACTTCAGAGGATATGGCTTACCTTTTGGATCTTCACCTGTTTCTCTCAAAACCAATCAAAGCTGCTCCCACTGAAGAAGAGGTCTTGAAGGATATGGATGGAGTAATGTCGAAAATTGACCAGGCAATGGCAAATGGAGAAACCATTTATGGTCGTTTCCCCCAAAAAGTCATTGATCTTGTTTCAGACAGAGTTAGGGAAATTATTGATACTTCTGCCGAACTGGAATCATTGCAGAAAACCTGTAAAAATGCATTTCGTTTATATTCAAAGACAAAACCCTTACCTTCAAAGGAGTCCATTAGAAGAGTTAAAGATTTGCCCCGTGAGGGGCTGCATCCGATTTTCAAGAATGTATTGGAAACCGGGGAGTTAATGGCACTTGCATTTTCAGAGCATTTGAAAAAGTTTAGGTGAGTGCAAGATTATACTCATATTTCCTTCTTTTACTAAATGTAAAGTTGCATAACTTCAATCATTCAATATCAGGCCAAAGCAGACCATTTTGGAAGCTGAAGGTGAAGCAGCTAAATCAAAGCATCTGCAGGTGGATTTCTACTTTCAATACATTATGCCATATTTAGATAAATTAAGAATTCCATATTTTGATCTAATTCAATAATTTTATGTTTGAGTTGATATTTAGACTAAATTGATTTTTGTTTGGTTAAACTAAATTGTGCTTATTTTGGTGATTAAAATCAATGCTTTGCTTATCCAAGTTAAGGTTTTCCATTTTAAGATGTGTCCATACATTAAGGTTGGATAATCATGGTTTTCTCTAGCTTTCTATTACCTTCTTTGCGTGATGTTTCTGAATTCTCAAGTCCATCTTTTGTTTGTTATTGATTCAGTAATTGCTTCACTAGGTTGACTGATTTTGAATTTGCTATAAAATATCAATCAATGCAAAAATAATTTGTAATCCCTCATTGCAGTTCTTTCTCCTTTCACATAAGCACATAGGCCTTGGTTTTTTATTTGTTCTCTCTTAATAAAAAATACTGATTAGAAAGCTTGTATATCTTTGACTCAAAATAATACAATGTACTGTAAGCTTATTCTGTGGGGAAGTTTGTTGACATTGAGTCCTGGGGAGTATCCTTATAATGATTGATTGAAAATTCAATTTGTAGATTTATGCCATATTTAGTTTGCTTGCCTGCTCTTCAACATTAAAGTATACTTCTGAGTTGGCACAAATGCACTTAGAATTGATGTCCCTTTGTCTACTACCCTATCCCTCTCTCTCTCTCTCTCTCTCTCTCTCTCTCTCTTCCCCCCCTCCCCATTGTTTGCATTGTCCCCCGCTCCAAATTGTTGAAATGAAGTATATGGTGGTTGATTAGAGAATAGCATTTATATACAATCAATTAATCATGGCATTGTATGTGAAAGCCTATGAATCATTAACTTTTAGAGGTCTCATCAGACTTAGATACTTGTTTGATGCTTCTACGTCTTGCACCAGACCCATGCTTGCATGTCTGACATAATTAGACAATTCTCATACATGTCTTGAGGGCTTCTCAACCAACACTTAAGCACGTGCAAGACTTGCCTTGGACATTTCCCATAAACATTTCCTGGATATCCTTTACTCGTCCGGATGTGAACACATCCTTTACTCGTCCGGATATGAACACATAATTTCTTTGTTTATACCATATACATCGTATCATATGTTGGATGTTAGATGTTGTGATGTGTTTAGTTGAACATTTGTCTTTTATGTCAAACCTCTGTCTTGTCCTTATGGTTTGAATTTTGCTGTGCTGTGTTCATGGTTGTGTCATGTCATGTACATTGATGTCCTTGTCAATGTTTCATTCATGTTCAATGATATATCATCTGGGAGTTGCCCCTATACTATGATGCAAAAGATACTCCAAAATTAGTGATGTATTCGTATTGTATTCGTATCTGATACTGATACTCGTATGATACATCTGCATTCGTATTTTTGGCGTATCCTTTTTCTTTTTATATATCCATCACTATCAAAGTACTGCTACTTGAAATATCTGTGATACAAGTCCAAGTCCACTTTTCCCCAATTACATTCTTCAAAGCATATTTTCACTTTTGCAATCTTGCCCTCTTCAAAATCATTGCACATGATAGCAAATTTTCATTCTTACCAAGGAGCATAGAAGAGCCTGGGGAAGAAAAATGAGCAGGAAAGAGGGAGAATACAGTAAACTTGGGTTGGGATACATAGATAAATATTTTTACATATATAAATATAAATATTTTATTTAATATATATTGCCGTACCTGTATCTTAATTTTTTAAGAAATTATCATATTTGCCTATCATATCATATCGTATCCGATACTCGTATCCGTACCCGTCCAACATAGCCCCTATAATTCCTATATAACTGTCTGGTATGATGTGCATGGTTACATGATTTGACTTCCTGATATGTACAAGGAAATTAGTGGTCCCAGGCCCGTCAAAGTTTATACTAGAAGGCAGAATTAGATGTCAGTTACAGCAGTTGATTAATGGGTTAGTGTTTCTTGTAACAGAGTTGGTTAATAAAGTTTGTAGGTAGTTATGGGCAGTTTCTTAGGAAAACAGTTTCTGCCTTGGTAGTTAGGAGCAGTTATTAGCAGTTATTGATTTGTAATAAAAGGAAAGCCTGAAGGAGGGAGGGGGCAGCGTGGGATTATGAAAGTTGTTGTCTGAGAAAGTGTTCTCAGAGAAAGGAGAATACTCCTTGAAGGGAAAACTACCTCTTGTACTTCAGACTTATTCAGTAAAACAATCTATATTTCCTTAAACTGAATTCCTCTGTTTTTTCCTATCATTCTGTAATTGTTTGGTTAAAGAATCCAGGGTTATAACACTTCCTGCCTTACCTTTACATTTAAAATGATGCTTATTTGCAGGGCCCATCCAGCCAATGGGTTGATGTGATGAAAAGAAAAAGAGCAATTCATGAGAATATTATAAATTTGGTTCATGAACGGCATTCTAAGAGTAATATGGAAAAGGTATGCAGTTATTGTTGTAATTTGGATTTGGACAATTAGACCACCTTTCTTTGGTGACCTGCCATATTCTACTGACTGATTAGAATAGAATCAATAGAATAATTTTGTTTCTGCCTTTGGTTTCCCACCTATTCATTTCTTAAAGTTATATATGTTTGCTTCTTGCAGGAGGAAATTCCTTTGGAAATCACTCCTTCCATGGAGAAAGGGAGAAAAGGTTTTGTTCCTGTTATATAGTTATTAGACTTTCTTTATGTTTGATGCTTGTATTTTTTGGTTTTGTGAAGTTGAATTTTTGTCATGATGGTGCTGTTTTTTTACTCTTGTTTTAAACTATGGTTTTTGCTATTATATAGCCTTCACTCTTCTTGCATGTTATTTGTGAATCTCGGTCTTGTTCCTACTACCTTTGAAGGAACCTAGGGTGTCATGAATGTGGTTAAGGTCCTTTGTTTGAACATAAACTTATAGCATTTTTTCATAGGCTATAGCAAAATAGAAACATTAAAGGAATGGAAAGGGGATACTTACTGGTAGGCATAGTAATGACAAAGATGAATTAATAAATGTTTATAACATCACTGGCAAATTTGCTTGATTATTGTGCTAGTTGCTTGCTTTAACTATGATGAGTTGGCCCAAGTGCATGATTTTGGTTGTGTTTTGCTGAAAGAGAGGTACTATGAATATCAATGTTATAAATTGTAGCTGCTGATTTCAAAACTGTGTTGGTCAGCATGCTTTGGAGTGCCTATGTGGTTCTTTGAACAACTAGGAGCGTGTTTGGTTTGACTGTACATTTTTGGTACTTTAATTGTGTTTCACTGAAAATGTTTCATAGGATACATATCTTAAATGAGACCAAATCTGAAAACAACGAATAGTTTTTTTTATCGTTTTCAGAAACATTAGGCTAAAAATGTGGCTTTGTAAATATAAAAAATTTATATCAACCAAACATATTTTCTAAAATTTGAAAATCTGAAAATGCAAATCATTTCCAGGAAATGAAAATAGAAAATGAAACAGAAAATTTTACCTCAAATCAAACAGACGCCTAATATTGTGAATACTAAGTCCATTTTGTTTAAAATATGCGGCAATATTGTTGAGGAATTTAGGAAAAAGAATTTTAAGTAGGAAAGTGTTGTTAGAATAAAAAGTTGTTGATTTAGTTCACTATAGAAAAAGTTTGTGGACTCATAGAGTGTACTTGTTCTTTGTCTATGTATAATCCCCCTTTACTCTGGCAGGCACCTTTCTAGTGCCTGGTGCCTCATGCACTAAAAGGACGCCTCATGCGGACCTTGTGCATCAAACTTATTGCCTCTATTTCTTGCCAGTTAAGATTGGATCATTGTAAGAATTGGGAGGTTAAAATTGATAGACAATTTCAGGTTTTTCTGTTACTTGGGTTTGCTTTTGCTTTTATCATAGGGTGAAAGAAGACTAAAAGCGTAAGGCAAAATTAATGATTAATTTTTTATTCTGCTTCTTTTGGTTTCAGCAGTTTGTGGTTCAAAGAGAAGGCAACAAAGTTTCAAGGATGAGGATTACTATATAAGTTCCATACCTAAGAATCATGTAAGTCAATATCTTTGTTACTATTCTTCATATTCTCTGGATTACAAGTACTTCAAATACAATGCACCTTAATGTATCTTGCTATCACTGGCAGCACATGGAGGCAGGCCTTTCAGTAAAAGCTAATGAAGGCTTTGCTTCAAATAGGTAAATAGTTACTTGATTGATTTCTTATTAGTCCTCGTTGTTTGCAATATCCTCCCGGGGAGAGGGAAGGGGGGTGTTAGAGGCTGAGAGTCATAAGTTAGAAAGCTCTCAAATTCTCGTTGTGTAACGTGTTTACATATATGTTATTGTGTGATGTTCAACCTGGATAATTCTGTTTTATTTAGTGCCCCTCCCTTTCTTTTTTTTTCTTTTTTTTTTAAGCTTTTGTTTGTTTGACCCTAATGATATGTAATTATTTCAGATTGGAAGCAGCTGTCCTAGATCTAGTTGCAGATGATGGTGCTGGCATTCAGAAACAAAAATCTGTATATCACTGGGATAAGGTAATGCTACACAGTTAACAGTTACAATTGAACTTTTATTTAAATTATATACAAAACTTCATCATTTATCTCATAGAAACCTTTTGGTGGCAGAGGAGTAAAAAGTATATTAAGTTAAACAACGGTGAGCGTGTTGCAGCAAATGGAAAGGTATCTTCTTCATGTACTATATATATGATTCCAAATTTTATGTTGGTACTTACTGTGCAAGGTGGGATTCTTTTATTCATCTTCCTGTAGGATTTAGCACATCACATTTATATTTTCTACTTGACTACAGATAAAGACAGAGAGTGGTGCGAAAACAAAGGCCACCAAGACTGGTATATATAAGAAGTGGAAAGAACGCTCTCACAATAAGATATCTTTTAACAGGACAAATAATGATGGTGATGCTCAGGAGTCAGCAAGTTTGGCAGGTAATATACATAATTTGCTTCTCTCCTTCAGTTTTTATATTTGGTGAATAGTGTTCTATTGGTAACTAGTATTTGTCATCCAAGAAAAAGTATTTTTAGACTGCATGGGTTTTCTTACCTTGTTTCCCTAGGAAGAATTGTTATGGCATTTACATGTAAAATACTAAAATGCCCTTAAATAGGTTTTGGCTTCTTTGGATTATGGTAAAAAAGTTTACTAGATTCAATGAAAGCTATAAATCAGGTGAACTTCTATAAGGACCCAATGCTTCTTATATTTATTACATTAGATAGTTTGCTTAGCTTTATAAGTAAGACCATGGGTCATGGGTTAGTAAGCATCTAAATTGGCCTCATTGTATAATAGTTGTGAGCAATGACTAGTCTTAGATTCGAAGTCATTTTTTATAGCCAATAGTTGGTTTACTTACTACTGCTAAAAAGCATCCTAGAAAAGAAACAAAGTCACATAAGAGAATGACTGTGTTATAGCTCAGTCACACCTGCATTGAGCCAACTCTTCCATTTTATTGGTCGAAGTGCTTGCATGATCTCTAGATTGCAGCTTTCATTGGTTTTCTATAGTTGGTTGTAGTTCTTCAAATCATGTCCATTTCAATAAAATCCTGAATCTAACATTTAAGTAATTGGTGCATTTTCTAAGTTGGCTTTGTAAGGTTTCTAGTAGATAGTTTTGCGTGTAGCGACTGCTGGTTGGTAATGTCAGAGAACCATGTATGGTTGTAAGATTTTAGTATTTGGCAAAGCTGTGCGTTGAAACTTTCTGAATTCATGTCATTTGATGCAGGATCTTACCAAGTAGGTCGTAGAAAATTTAAAGGCAAGAAGCAGCATTCAGTGCCCAATGCTCATGTTCGTTCAGAAATCAAAGATATGGATCAAATTCGAAAGGAGAGGCAGAAAAAAGCCAACAGAATTTCTTATATGAAGGGCAAGGGCAAGTCTTCGAAGGGCAAAAAATTGGGTAAAAATGGGAAAAAAAGAAAAGCCAAATAGATGCAGTTTGAGGCTCTAGAAATTAGTCAAGGAAAGGAGAAAAGGACTTGCCATCAAAACTCTGGAGGACACCTTCCTTTTAAAAGGAAAGGGGGTAAAAGTGACAAAAAAGGGGAAAAAAAAACCTAAAGAAAGATACAAACTAAGAAAGATCTTCACCCAAGCGATGGCGAAAAGTGAATTTTGTTAGTCTCTTAGTTGGCCAGCGAAATTTTGTTTGTTCAACTTCATAGCAATGTTTGGCATTTAGTTTTTTAAATATATTATAATTTGGGATTATTTTGGTTACATTGAAAATTGATTATAATTTTAAGCAAATTTGAGCATTATAATTATAATCCAACTTTGATTATTTTGGTATTGAGCATAAATTTACCAAGTCACTTAGTATAATTTTATTACATTTAATCTAAACCAACTGTTCATACATTTTTTAGTAATTTATTATATAAAAGTAATTTTTTTCATATAATTTAAATAAAATATATTATCTTAAAGTTACTTTTTAGTTAATATATTCAAGTATGAACATATAATTTATTATTAAAATAATTTTTTTCACAACTAATTCAAACCCACATTTAATCTTTTCTTTTTTTGTTTGAAATTCCCCTTCCTATTTTTGGTGTTTGGTCGCTCGTATACCCTTCAATTTGCACCTTTACATGGGTCTAGTCCATTACTTACTGCATTAGCTATGTCAGTGTACTTCTGCTACAAATTTAGTTTGGTCACCGTCAAGTTTGGCGGTATTAAAATGGTTGTGATGAATGAAAATTTAAAGAATTTATCTGCCATAAGTTGATATTAAGCTCTTGCAAATTTGCGTTCGTGCTTATTTCAAATGACTTTAATTTTGATTCATACGATTTACTTTACAATCTTAAGAATTGTATATTCTATTTAAAAGATTGTTACTGTAAGTGAAATATGATAACCCAACTTTTGAAAACTGAATCAGATCTGCTGGTCGGATCGATTCAACTGGATAACCCAGCTTTTGAAAATTGGATTGGACCGGCAAGTCAGACCGGTTCAACTGGGAACTGGACTATTGGCTAGTTTGGTTCAGCTCCTGTGACTGGTTCAGCAAATAACTTTACATTTTACAAAAGTTCTACCAGGTAGATTGAAACATGGGTCACAGGAGAGTGAAGCAGCCAGTTTTATCACTGAACCAACTGTACTCTCATTGTACAATGACTCTTATTATATATTTAATATAAAGTAGGGACATAGTTACAACTTCTAACAAAAGATCTTTAGTTCGAACTTAGGATAAAAGGTCAGATGAAAGAAATATTACTACTATTCTAATGTAATGTTTATAACATATGGATTGTAAATTGTAAATCATGTTTATTTTGGTTAATTTGTATGCTATATTACTATGTGAATTAATGTTGTGTTGTTTACATGAATGTAATATTTTTTGTTTTATGACACTATTTTTTTTATGTTTCAAATAATTTTATTATTGATTTATATTATATTTTTTATAATTTATATTTATATTTATTAATATATAAATAATTATATATATATAATTATATTTATATATAAATATTAATATTATTTAATTATATTTCAATTCGACCATAGTTCGACCACGATAGAATCATTAAACTTTGAATTAGTACCTCGATCGGTTTGATTTTCAGAACCTTGATGGTAACTATTAAGATGTGTGTGTGTTTTTTTTCTTTTTTTTTTTGTTTAGTAATAATGCATAAAATTTGACACAGACAAAAAATCAAATATAATTTGATAGCACGAGTATGTCGACTGTAATTCCATCGATTCTAAATGAAGTTGTCCTAGAAATGCAATAACTAGTTATGTGTTTGGATTGATTTATTTTATGTTTTACATTCAAAATCTTATTAAGAGAACTTTAAAAAAAGAAAGAAATTTTTTTTTAAAAAAAATAATCGGTTATCAGACACTAAGTGAAATTTTGGGATAGTGGATCAGTCATAAATCTTAATGCAAGGCTTGGTATGTAGGATGTTATATAAGTATTAGTTGAGAAATGATTTAGCACTTGCAGACAGCTAACATGAAAGGAAGTTATGTGTAGGGAAGCATTTGTTGTAACAGTGGCTTCAGAATAGTGACCAAGGAAATATTGATGTTCCTATCTACTAAAAACATTTCATAAGTGCTTATTATAGTAAATAAGTTCAAATAACCCAAAAAAAAAAGAGTATGAATGGACTGAAAAATTAGTTTATTCAAATGCAGCCTTGTGTCTTACTTAAATCCTTTACATACTTAAAGGCCTGTTTAATTTGAAACAGGCTCAGTTTTAAGACCAAACCCCAAATGCAAAGAGAGGGTCATAATGAGGATCACCAACATTCATGGGGAGTTGATTAGTAGTCTTGAACCAAGTATGCGGTAGTTTTCCAGTAAAACCATAGTCACCAAAAAGAACATCAGCAACTCCTTGGCCTTCAGTGCCTGGCAACCAAGCAGCAACAAGGGCATTTGTGAACCTGAGATAAGGCTCAATCACAACAGGTCTCCCTGATATTACCACCACAACACATTTGGTGTTGACACAGATGTTCTCAATAATTTTGCCACCAGGTTCTAAAATGGTTAGGTTTCTACTATCCCCATAGGTCTCTGCATATGGCTTTTCCCCAACAACAACAATGGTGTAGTTAAAATTATTTTTCCTGATGAAGTCTAAATCAGGATTCTCCTTGAAAATTACTTTTGTGCCAGGATCAACTGCATTCTTAACTGCTTGAAATATAGTGGTTCCTGTTTTCAAGAGAATGATTCAGTCTAGAACTTGGCTTAAATCAAACTACTAATTAAATAAGAGTGATGCATACCCTTAGTAATGTTATTGCCACTAAGCCCTTGCCAAGTCATGGTCCAGCCACCACATTGATAACCCAAGTTATGGCCATGAGTACCTGCAACTAAAATCTTGTGTGTACTTTTAGGGAAAGGCAAGATAGGATCGCTGGAATTTTCCCCATTCTTTAGAAGTACCAATGACTTTCTCACAGCTTCCCTTGCTAATTCTCTGTGTTTCTGTAAATTTAAAAGGTCTTTTAACTAATGTAATGCAAAACAAAGAATCAATGCTTTTATATTAGCTAAAATGCAAAAAAAAAACCCCTCAAACTATGGGTTGTTTTTAGAAAACTCCTTTGTACTTTAAAACACGGCAACACAACTCCCTAGACTTATCAAAATTTGCATCCTAATACAAATTGAACCCCCTCTGTGTGTGCACAAAAAATCTATTGTAAAGAGTCAATACGTACGGTTTGTTAAGTTCAATGAGTCAAGTTACTGACTTTCAAAATATAAGGGGATTTTCCAAAAATAACTCATAATTGAAGAGGTATTTTTTGCATTTTAGCCTTTTATATTAAAACATATATTGCACAAACAGATAAACCAACCTGGTTTCCAAGCTGTTTGACTAAACTATAGTCAGCAAGTGGATACTCAAAAAGGCCCATTCTAAATTTCACTCTCAATATTCTACTAACAGCATCATCAATACGACTCATAGGAATGAATTTGTTCTTGACAAGATAAGTCAGAGTACCAAAGAATTGTGTATAGTTGTAAGGCACCATGACCTGAAAAAGGCAAGAGATTAGACTTTGAAGCATCACTCTTCACGTAGACCTTGCTTTTGAAGGCACTTACCATATCAATTCCAGCATGAATTCCTGCTAAAACTGAGTAAGTGTAGTTTTTATCAGGAGGATTAGTGATCCAGTCGATACCTGACATATCAGTGATGACAAATCCCTGCAATTTTTCATATCCAAGATAGTAATGTATTTTATATTAGGCTTTATTGCAGTTTTGATCTTATATTTTAATAAAACAAACGATTTGGTCCTTTTATTTTGAAAATGAATTATTTGGTCTTTCTATTTTTAAAAAAATTAACCGTTTTGATCCCTCTGTCAGTGTGTCGTTAAAAACCTAACAAAAAATGATAATCTGACATTAAAAAATTAATTTTTATTATTATATATGTCATTTTAAATGCATGTGACATGTTAATAACTTTCTAGATATCTAAATTAATCTTGATAAAAATAAGCTTAATTAATAGTTAATTTGAGTATTTAAGGAGTCAAATGTATGTCATTTAAAATACTTATTTGGAATAAAAAAAATAACTTTTTAATGCCATGTCAGCATTTTTCATCAATTTTTTAACAGTATACAGATAGACGGATTAAAGCTATTCATTTTATAAAGATAGAAAGACTATATAGTTCATTTTCAAAATAAGGGATCAAATTATTTATTTTGCTAATTTGGAGGGACCAAAATTGCAATGAAGCCTTTATATTATTGTTTAATCTTCTACCTTTCTAATAGGAAATAAAGGTGAAGACATTAATATGTTACCCTGAACTTGAGAGTATCTTTGAGATAGTTTGTGATTAGATGGTGATTGGTATGCATCTTTTTCCCATTCCAGCTTGAGTAGGAAACCATAATTGTGGATACACCCTTCTTGATGGACTCCAAGTAACCAGGCATGTGAATTCTTAGCAATCCATTCCAATCTATCACAGTATTTCCTGCATTGAATCCTTCACTTGTGCCACCATCACCAACAAAATGTTTTGCACAAGCTGCAACCTTTTTCCTGTATCAAAAGAAAATCATTGATTTATTTCAAAGTTTTGTCAATCACCGTAAAATTTGTTTATAGTTACATGACCTTGCAATAAGATAAAAATGGTGAACAAAATCAGGCTCCAGGAATATGTTCTCAATCAAAGGTAATAGCTTTACTGTTAGTGTGCAAATATGTAGAAAATGGTTGAGAGCTTAGCAAATGAAAGTTTGGTAATCACCTTATATAAAATATTTACTATATACATGGAATATGCAATCTAAGCTAAAAATGACAACAAATATGATAATCACAAACACTGTCCTATTTTTAGGGACATACGAATTATCATCTATGTTGTATGTGATTTCATTGTCCACTAAGGCACTTAAAGTGTATTTGGATGAACGTTTGTCTTACCCAAATGGGCTTTTGAAAGCTCAAACAAGTTTTTATTTATTTTATGTTTTATTTATTTTGGTGTTTACATAATTTTTTAAATGTGTTTGGTCTGAAATAACTAGTTTTTGCTTTCAAGTTGAACGTAATTTTTTTTTTAAATATAAATCACTTTACTCAAACATATTTTTGACTAAAATGAAGTTTACAAAATCAAATTCATCCAAAATCAAGTTTGCAAACTCTAATACAAACACACGCTAAAACTAGACAAGCAAATTCAGCTATATATTGTATATATGGTTGATAACTAAACAAGCAAATTATGAGAAAAACATATTAGCATACTTTCCACCAACATAAGGAACACCCTTCCGTAAGTGAGCAGGAATCTCTCCCTGAAGCCCTACAATGATGTCTGTCATTTCCTTGACAAGGTTGGGATCCTCACTGTAGCTCTCATAACACCTACCCCAACGGGGATCTCTGCAAACCTTTTACAAAATAAGGTTTAAATTTTGATCAAAATTCTCTGAAATTGAATATTATGCAAAAGAAACCAAAACAGAGAAAGTTCCACAGTTTAATCAATGGATGCCAAGGAAAGAGAATAGATAATGAATGTATAAACCGCAACACATGGAGCAAAAACGTAGTTAATTCCTGTAGCTCTAACTTCAAGTGCAGTTGCAGCGCCAATCCTCCTCACCAGATCATGATCCCTACAAGAATAGAAATTGGTCATAGCTTTTTTACATAAAATATGTTAAACACTAAACTATTATTTTGGTCCTCTAAAGATTCATTTAATATCAATTTAGTCATCCAAATATACATGAGATCAAATTAGACTTTCAAAGATATCAATTTAGTTCTCTAAAAATACATGACATCAAATTAGACTTTCAAAGATTTAAACTGACATTAAATTATCAAAATGATCTTTTCGTAAAGTTTCAAATAACCATTTTAGATGATTATATTAATGTCACTTTAAATCTTTAAAAGAGTAATTTGATGTCATATATCTTTGGAGGACTAATTTGATATCAAATAAATCTTTGGATAATTAAAATGGTAATTTAGTCTATGTTAAATTATCATAAAAATTAGGAGAAGCAATTGGATCAATTAATCCATGACACATCCAATCAATCCACATTTAAATATAATCAATCCATCTAATTATAATAATAGATTTATTAGATTTGTATGGATTGGAAAAATTTTAGTTAACGGATGGTATATGAACGACTAACCAAAATATTTATTGAATTCAATTGCTATATATATATATAGTTTGGAGAGTAAATTATAGTTAGACATATGAGAAGTTTAAATGTATCTAATTAAGTCCATTAAAATGAATTAATGGTTGGATTAGATATCATCCATTAAAATAAATATGGATGAATTGGATAGTTTTAACAATTTTTTAATAGATTCTAAATAGATTATTAATTTAATTTTTATCCGTCCATTAATGATCCAACTCAAAATTTATGCAATCCATCCATTTGCCAACCCTAAATTAAAAATCAAGGAATGATCTTAATTAAAATTTAAAAAAAAAAAAGCTTATTTTCATGAGCCTGCTATAAAAACATTCATTGTGCTAGTTAAATGAGCATTTACCTGGTAGCTCCAAGACCAATGTTGTGAGGAAATATGGTGGCCTTGTAAGCATTATTTTGGCCATGGACAGCATCAGTGCCATACATCATAGGAATCCCAAGCCTACTTGAGAGTGAACCCTCTTGGAATTCATTCACCATATGAATCCATTCTTGTGGAGTGGCTTTTGGAGATGGAGCACTTCCCCCACCACTCAAAACACTTCCAATGCCATAGTTCTTCATAACTTCATGAGTTGCCACTGAACGTTCTATTTGGACCATTTGCCCAATTTTTTCTGGCAGTGTCATTCTCGGTAACAAATCCTTGATTCTCCATTCTATTGGTAACCTTGGGTTCCTATAATCATGCACATAAGCTGCCTCTGCGTAGGTAAAGCAACACAGCAGGAACACGAAAAATCTCAGCATTTTGATCTGAAAAAGAGAAACAAAAAAAAAAAAAAGATAGAAAGCTAATATCAAATTTCTATAACATAAATTCTTAGACATAAAAACAGGGGGTAATTACATAGACTTCCTCTGGGGTTAATGTTTATTACATTCAACATTCCTTTTATTTGAAAAATTATACCTGCATGCCTTACTTTACGTATTGTTCTTACATCCTACAATCTTTTTATATATGATTTCTATATTATTACCCTTTGTAAATAACAAAATAAGAAAAGTAAGTATAATTTTACAAAGAATAATGGTGTCGCGCTAATCTTAATGAGGTCAATATAATTACCCTTAAAATCAATGAACTAAATTGATAGAGAATGGTGATGCACCAAAAGTAAAGATAATTCAAGCTATATATCCTCGGTTTAATATGAACTTTGAACCTAAAGTACTTGATAAAAGCATGAAGAACAGAAGGGTCGGTACCTCGCTTGGTTGAAGCTATGTACTTTTTGCAATGGAGAAGTTGCAGAGTGTATGCAAGAGATAGTTGACATTTATAGTGATGAAGGAACTCAATTAGGAGTAGCAAATGGATGGATTTGATGGAATTTGCTTTGGATCATTAATGGATCGATAAAAGATAAACTAATAATCTATTTAATATCTACTAAAAAATTATTAAAACTATCTAATCAATCCATAATTTATTTTAATAGATGATATCCAATTTATCTATTAAATTAGATTTAATGGATGTATATCTAACTCATCTATTCTTAACTAAATGTATTTAGACTTTTTTTATATTTAAATATATTTTATTATTCAAACCATATATATAAATTCATTAGATCCAATAAATACTTTGTTTGATCTATTAACATCCATTAACTAATATTAATCTAATCCATCCAAATCCATTAAATCCATTATTATAATTAGATTGATTGGATTTGATTTATATATAGATGGATTGGATGGTTTATGAATTCATAGATCCAATTACCATCCCTAATCTCAATGAAAATGAATTTGAAGTCCAGTTGTACAATTAATGCTCTCATTATATAAAACTAGTTATTATTATTCTTATAATATTATGCATTTAAATTTTATGAAATTAACAATACATTGATTGATGTTATTTAAATCCTTATATGAATAAATAGACTACTAGCAGTTGCTTTAAATATAAATTAGAGTGCTAAAATTTGTCTTGAAGGTAAATTTTTTACATATTATATGTTTTTTTACTTTCATGTAGATTGGATTAGTGCTTCCTACAAAAAAAGATCATTATTTACATAAGCATTGTGAGAGTCACGAATTCACATTTTTTTTACTTCAATTCAAATAATTATTTATTAATTAATTTATTAAAATTATAAATTAATTAATTAAAAGGGGTACAATATGTTAATTTGAAGGTAGTTAATTAATATAAAAAAGAAGACAACTCTTCTAAAAATGAATAGTATTTGAAAGTAGTTATAATCCATAGTATGATTATTAAAAAAAAAGTTTATTTTTAAATTTTTATCCTTTTTTATATGTGTATAATTAGTTATTAATGGCTTTTTAGGAATTAAAAAAATAAATACAAGAAGAATCCCCTTTATAATAGTATAAAATATTTATTAAATTCAAGTTTTGTCTAAATTTGATTAATGTTCATTATACCATATTGAAATTATGAAAGGATAAAAATCCTCACTTAAATTTCAAATTATCTAAATTAGGTTAGGTTTCATTGTGTTTAAAGGAAATTTTATTACATAATTTTTTTCAACATGTATTAAATTAGTGTTCAGTGTATCTAAAAATTATTATTATCTTTTATTAAATATAATTAATTTCATCTCTATTAAATTAATGTTAATATGAATCTTAACATTATGACAGGATAAAAATATATATTAACTTAAATTTTGAATTATCAACATTATATAAAATATATATTAACTTAAATTTTGAATTATCAACATTATATTAGGGTTCCTTATGCCTAATTTTTTTTTAACATATTATACTTTTCTTTGTTTCATATGGACTAAATTAGTATTAATTACACCTAAGAGTTATTAATATATTTTATTAAAGGTAATTATATATATATATATATATATATATATATATATATATATATATTGACCAAGGTATTCTTATAAGCATTACTGTGAAACACATTGACAATGATCTTAAAATTATTTATACAAATTATTAATAACCTTAAAAATATTTTATTTTGCCATTTAAGGAAAAAAATAAGTAGAGAATTAATGAAAATATTTTAAAAATAAAAGAAAGGACCACTCTTGGACAAGGTTTTGAGATAGCACCTTGTTATACCACGAATCCTTACTATCCTAAAGACAATTGAAGATGGCATAACATTGTTGGCCCTTGCGTGAAAAATAAAATTAAACATTAAAAGAATAAAAAAAGTAAATAAAGAAATTGAGTGAAAATATTTATAAATTTAGCTTAACTACCTTACGCGCCTAGATATCCCTCATGCGGGAAGTCCAAGCCACATAATTCTTTAGAAAATATTTATGTGTTGATTTATTTAATTGAAAAATATTGAGTTCTTAAAAAAAGGATTTGATTTAAAAAGAATTAATTTGATTGTTTCTATGAAAATAGAAAATATCACAGAAAAATCTAATTAGCATCAAGCCATACAATGAACTCTTATGAATTCGTTGATACTTGACGATGGTAAAGCCATGTAATTAATATTGCCAATCATTATATAAAAAAATTAGGCTTTTAAAAAAAAGAAATTTTATTAATTTATTTTAGATGTAGACACACAAATAGCCGAAGAGATAAAAATTCAACGTAACTTTCAACCAGCATCATTAAAAAGCAAAAGCAAATAAACAATTAAAATTGACCTTATCATATTAAAAAAAATTAAAATTGACCATAAGAATTACGGGTGATCTAAACTAAATAAAAAAGAAAAAAAAACAACTCCTAGTCGTATAGCCAAATAGATAAGATTCAATTCGTGTTGTTAATAAATAAAAGCAAATAAACAAATAAAATAAGCCATAAAGAATATAGAGATGATCCAAACTAAATAAGCAAAACAGTTCCTAGCCTAAATACAGAACAAGGGCCACTACGTGCTTCTTGAAAAGAGACTATTAAAAGGGAGTCATAATTTTCATCCATATGCATGTGTTATCCCCACTTCCAACATTTTAGAACAGCACTTTAGAATTGAAAGATTAATTTTAATTCACTATCAGTTTAAAAAGTTTGATACTATTATTCAATCGCATTTTATCAAATCATTAAAAAAAATTTGACAAAGATAATAATTACGTAAAATGTTAAACTTTACTGATTTGAGACATGTAATTATATAATTATATCAAAAAAATTTACACTAATAATAGATTAAAATTAAATTTTATTTATTATTATCTCTACTTTCATTTTCTCCATTGTATTTTATTGATAGTATTGTTAAGGATTCCCAGATCATGTTATTCACAAATTGAAATTCATCATGAAATATGTAACTAAAGCACACTATCACACATGGAACTAATCCTCACAGGAGACCCATTTTCAATCTCAACACAATCAACACCTGCAAAATCCCACTAGAAGCCAGACAGAGAAAGATGACAGTCATCTGAAAAGAGCAAAGATATCAAGTATACATGGAGAAGCATGGCTCTATTTCGGTTTAGCCTTATTACCATGATCCAAAGGAAACCCAATGTGAAAGCTCTTGCTTATGTTGTGATAGCTAGCTCTCCCTTTTGATCTTTCTTCCCTTCTCAGGTTCGTGGTAACTTTCAGGTAGATTGCTGTCTTCTTGCTTCTAGCCAATCCCCCTCTTTAGGGTTTCTAAGCCTTTTTTGTCTCTCTATTTCGGCTGCGGGTCTCTTCTCTTCTCTAACCTCTTAACCTAGGTTTTTCTTCTCCATTTTTATTTACAGACTCATTTAATTTCTACAATTTTATTTTCAATAAGTTTTGATTTTCTTTTCATAAATTCTAATCAAAATCAATCTTCACAATCAATAATTTCCTTTAATCAACTCCCTTTTTTTTTTGGGGTTAGGGTGGGGGTTGGGTGGAGGGGGATGGGATGCGATCCTCACAAAGAAACAATCCCAGCTGGGTGGAGGGGAATGGGATACATTCCTCACAAAGAATCAATCCCGGGTGTGAGATATGTCAAGGAAAATATCGTTGTCACTAAACCCACCTCCTTAATTAACATTAATTCCCCACACTTCAAATTTTAAAATTCAAATCCATTAAAATTGGGCTTCAAGTTTATTAGATTAAACTTATTAAGCTACTCTAAAAATAAAAAATGGATCGGTTGGGTTTTCAAATGAGATTGAGCCATAAATGTGGTTCATTATTTATTTTTTTTAATTGTTTTAATAATTTTTTTATAATTTTTTGTATTTTTTATAACTTTGTGAACCTAGACAAAATACAGTGTTCACAAAATGTGAGCTAACTGAAAATTGAGAATCACTAGAAATTGAACACAACATCAACTTTCCAAAGAAGCTGTCATTTTTAATCATCAAGGTCATTAAAAGATCCAAAACCCCGAGAAAATAAAATTTTTACACAAATGAAATTGCCAAGCCACCAGAACAAGTTTCCTTTCACAAGACATGTTTCGATTCTAATGTTGACTCTTGTGAACGAAATTTCTGAGACATTGCATCACAAAGGCAAAACACTCAGCAATTGACAGTTTCCAGGTTCCTAGTGCAAAAGAGGCTTTCTGGAGAAGTTATCCCATAAGGATTTAGTACTTGGTGATGTTTGTAGTCAACCCAAATCCAAATGGAAATAAAGGATCATAATGTTCATCACCAACATTCATTGGGAGCTGGTCAACTGTCCTGACCCATGTTCTTGCCAGCTTGCCAGTGAATCCAAAGTCACCAAAGAGAAGGTCAGCAACACCTTGGCCTTCAGTTCCAGGAAGCCATGCAGCCACAAGTGCATCTATTTTTGGTAGATATGGCTGAATCACAACCGGGCGGCCGGTGACGAGAACAACGACACATTGGACAGACCCACAGACATTGGTGATAGTGCTTGGACCTGGCTCAGCTATGGTCAGATTCAAACTGTCACCAAATGTTTCTGCATAAGGGGGTTCGCCGACAACAACAACGGCATAGGAAAACTTGTTGGATTTGATGAAGTTTGCATCAGGATTTTGATTGTAGACAACTTCAGTAGCAGGATCAACTGTTTGTTTTACAGCATCAAGGATTGTTGTACCTGTTAACAAAATGGAATTCTATCAGATAACTGTAATTATCCTTCAGGAGAATACTATGATCAAATATTCTAAGTGGCTGCATGACATGAATGTTCTTCGTTTCAGCCCATGCAGGTCTAAGATAGTTCAAAACTAATGATTTTAACTTGCAAATGACTACATAAAACTATGAATTGAACAATGACAGTTCAAAACTGATTATTTAACATGTAAATAACTCTATGAAATTATGAATTGATCAAAGATTTGGAAGTAACAATATATACAACCTCATAGCCACCCCAGGAGAGGTTTCTAGAATGGTAGCTTTTCAGAGTAATTTTTACACAGACACCAACATTACATGTGTTGACATACCCACTGTGAGATCATTGCCACCAAGCCCCTGCCAGGTAATTGTCCATCCTCCACATTGATAACCCAAATTGTCAGCATGACTTCCTGCCACCAGTATTTTTGCAGCTTTCTTGGGAAGGGGAAGCAGTGGCTTCTCAGCAGATTTACCATTCTTTAGCAACACAAGGGATTTCCGTACAGCTTCCCTTGCTAATTCTCTATGTTCCTGTTTAAGGCATGATATTTGATCAAGAAACAAATTCCTTCCATTTGAAAGAAACAGATAGAGAGTATCCAGCATCGGTTCAAATGACATACTCAAGAAAATGTACCTTGCTGCCCAGTTGGTTCACCAGGCTAAGATCCGCAAGTGGATTATCAAATAGGCCCATGATAAATTTTACTCTTAAGATTCTTGCCACAGCATCATCAATCCTGCTCATCGGAATAATATTGTTCTTCACTTGATAGGTTAGGTCATCAATGAACTCAGTGAAGTTAAAGGGAACCATGATCTGTAAAATGATGCAAATGTTAAATAAAGAGAGAATTCAAAATACTAAATTCTGAGACTCAAAATCATCACGTTTCTTTATTTCTTTTTCTCCTTTAATATGTCAATAATATTTACCATATCAATTCCAGCACTGACACCAGCTTGAACAGAGTTTGAATAGTTAGCATGAGGAGGAGAGGTAATCCGGTCAATACCCTGCCAATCTGTTATGACAAAGCCCTGAAAGATGGCAGAAAAAGTAAATCATATAATGCATCTTTGCTTATCTTTATTTTTATTTCTTTTTCTGACTTATTAACTTCAATTTTTATATTAGAGAACTAATCAAACAAATTTTTATTACCCTGAAACGTAGTTTGTTCTTGAGGTAATCAGTGACAAGGTCATGGTTTGTATGCATCTTCTTCCCATTCCAGCTAGAGTACGAGACCATTACTGTTGAAACACCCTTGATGATGGAGTCATAGTATGCGGGCATGTGAATCCCAAGCAATCCCTCGTAACTGATCACAGTATTGTTCTCATTGATACCCTTGTTTGTGCCACCATCTCCCACATAGTGCTTGGCACAAGCTGCAACCTTGTTCCTGTGTCAAAGTAATTAAAATGAAGGGAAATTGTTATTTCATCCTAATTTATATAATGATGTAGCATAGGATTAAGAATGCAAAGTGTGTTTATGCAGATGGATCAATAAATTAGATATGATATTCAATTTGAAAATTCGAAACTTTGGCAATTAAAAAAAAAAAAACAGAAGACAACAGATAAGCATTATTAAGTCTAAACAGATGATATCCATATTCTTTGACTAAATGGTAGATAACAACCAGTCAAACACATATATACAACCTTTAACTGGAATGCAGTTTGAGAGATCAAGTTGTTATTTCATTTGATGTATGATCAACATATGGCTGCTGCATGCCTTATGGCCAAGCCCTTCTATATAATCAAGTTCCAACTAAATAATTCAACAGGAACTCATATCTTTACATCACATAAATCTAGAAGTAACAATCCAACTATTTTTGACTATACAGAAACCACATTTGGATGTAATACTGCTTATATCTTTACATCATATAAATCTAATTCAAGTATTGATAATGCAATACTGCTTATAGGAGTGAACTGAATAATCTTTTGCCAAGACACAGCAAAAAAAAAAAAAAGATAGTTAAAAAAATTTATAAATACAATATTAATGCTTTTAATAAGAAATGCAAAACATGGAAGTTCAAATAAATGCATAAATGTATCTTACGTTGTGAATTTTCTAATAATTATCAATTGTAAACATGCGCTTGATGATCAGCAACGTTCCAAGACTGAATACCACTGTCAAACATATGTGCTTATGAAAGTTTTTATATTAAAAACTTGAGGATGACCCATTTATGTATTAAATCATAATCAGCTCTACAAAAAAATTTTCTGCAATAAAAAGCTACTAAAAAGAATCTTACTTTCCAGCAACAAAGGGAACTCCCTTAATGGAATTGCCAGGGATATCTCCTTGCAAACCAGGTATAATTTCAGTCATAGCTCGAACAATCTTAGGGTCCTCACTGTAGCTTTCATAGCAACGTCCCCATCTTGGATCTCTGCAGACCTGTTGATGAATAGACAATCAACATATTAGTAGACTTAATCAATGTTTTATGTAATCTGAACAACAGAACACTTAAATGCTGCTTAATTACCGCAATACATGGAGCAAAAACATATGTAATTCCAGTGGCTCTAACTTCAAGGGCAGTTGCCTCTCCAATCTTTTTAATAAGCACCGGGTCCCTAATCAACAGTAGAGTTCATTAAAATAATATCTAAGTTAAAATAAACAATTAGTCCATATAATTTCACCGAATTTGGATTTTGGTCCCTAAAGTTTTTTCTTTTGGATAAAGATCCCTATAATTTTACTTATTTGAATCTTAGTCTTTGAGAGACCAATACCTTAATCATTGAAAAACTATAAGGATCAATCCTTCATGAAAAATAGAGACCAATACCTTAATGAATAGAAATTGTAAAGATTAAAACCCAAATGAGTGAAAAATGTAAGTACCGATACCTCAATGGTAAGGATCAAAATCTAAATGACTGAAACTGTCAAGCATAGCTAGAAAGTGCTAAAAGATAAAAATAAAAGATAAAAATGAAAGAAGCATTCATTTCAAGGATTCCAAAACCACAAAGGAATAATCTTGATGCATTAAATTGTTGAGTTTGGGTACACAGATCCCAACTTTGGTGCAATTTGATTTCTGTCCACAGGAAGGACAATCTATTTAAGGGTCTACTGCAAATGTTAAGATGTTCGATATAGCTTTAAACTGTATGACTTCAAGAGGATTTGTAAGGAAAAACCAGGTCTCCCAATTACAAGTAAATAGAAAATAACTTCAAAGGACATGCCTACTCATCCCAGCATATGTACACTTGCCTGGTAACTCCTAGGCCAACATTGTGAGGAAACACGGTAGCATTGTACACATTATTGTGGCCATGCACTGCATCTGTCCCATAAATCATTGGAATCCCAAGTCGGGTAGACAAAGCTGCATTTTGGATCTGATTCACCATTTGGACCCAGGTCTCAGGAGATGCCTTTGGGGCTGGAGCACTCCCTCCGCCACTCAGCACACTCCCTGTCCATCAATGATAAGATTTATATCTACAATGTCACCTCCATTATAGCAACAAAAAAAAAAAGACATGTCCTTTGAACAAATCTACCACACACTCAGATACAGAAGAGAATTATTACGCACAATAGCATATCAAGCACTAGATTTGAGTAGAGAATGGATGAGTGCTTACCAATGAAGTACTTCTTGACTGCATCAGGGGTGGCAACACTCCGTTCAATCTGTGTCATTTGGCCTATCTTTTCCTCTAGAGTCATTCGCTTCATCAAGTCTCTGATTCTCACATTTAGTGGCTGTTTTGGGTCTTTATACTTCAAGTATTCTGCTTCTGAAAAAGAAACCAAGCAGGACAATAGCAGAATAACCACAATGGGTATTGAAGATCTCCCCATTTTTAGGTGTAATCTGCAGATTACAAACAGAGTCAGATAAGGTAATTGGAAATAACCAAAACCCATTTCAACACCTGGATCAAACAGTAGGATGCCATTAAAAGAATCCAACAGAGACACATTACCAAATAACATGTGAAACCCATTGACACATCAAAAACCAACAGAGAAAGCAAGAGAAAAAAAGAGTGCACTTCAAAAACCCATGACAATGGAGCACAGCACAGCCATTAAAGAAGATTAAGAAGCAAAAAGAACACACATGGCGAAAAGAGCTGAAGAACTTCTCTACCTGAGGGGAAGGGGTCAGAGAAGGCACTGGACAAAGAAAAAAATCCAAAATCAAGTGAACTGGGTTTTAGCAGAGCTACCGGGCAGTGAGGGAGGGAGGGGCTACATATAGAGAGAGAGAGAGAGAGAGAGAGAGAGAGAGAGAGAGAGAGAGAGCAGACATGTTATAGAGACTGGTCCCACCACCCGGCAGGGGGCAATGCCGCAATGCCTACAGAACAAATGTATTTGTTTAGATTCTTTTCACTTTGTCATGTTTTGTTAATATTTTATTTACTTTTGGTAAGATTTTTTACAAGTCGGTGAGTGACCCTAAAACGCGCTTTCGATATGTACGGAGGGAGACGGTGGTGGAAGAGTTCCAATCTTCAACCTTTTTTACTTTTTAAATAAGAGGCTCAATAAGATTTGAAGCTGTAACTTCTGCTAAATTACTCAAATTTCTTGGCATTAACTTAATTTTTAATCATTTTTAATAAAAGCCTTCCTCTGTTTTTAATTTAATATTTTAATTGAATTAATTTTTTTATATTAACTTTGAATTTTCAATCACATAAATAAAATTGTGTAAGAATGAGATTAGATTTAAATTAAAAATAATTTAAATTTTAATATGTATAATTAATAAATTAAATAATAAAATTGTAAGTTATCAAAAAAATCATAAAATTTTAATCTTTATAAGTAAAATACTTAAAAAATAATGTTCTTTTTAATGTTTAACGGTTGATATGATAATTTTTATATTAATTTTTAAAATAAATAGATGATGATATTTAAAAAAAAATAATATGAAAGTAGAGGCAATATAGCCTCAAAAGTCATAACCTAGCAATCTCAAAAGAGACTTAGGATTACTAGAATTAAAGATTTTTTGCCTCAACTCAGATCAAATTTATGTCTAAGTAATCTTAACAGCACATCTCATATTGACCTAATGTAATTTAGAAAATTAGTTTTTTTATGTGCGGATCCAAAATTTAAACACAAATAGTTAGTATTTAAGATTTAGGATTTAGAACCAATCTCTTTAGATACCTTATATGTTATTTGATTTTTTTTGTCAAATATTTTATGTTATTAATTTTGATTATAAATATTTAATATTCATATAATATAGGCAAAAAGAGTACTTTTATTTCCTAACTTTATTTTTATTTTTACTTTTGTTCTCTAACTTTTTTTTTAAACTAATCTTCTAATTTGTAAAAATAATTCAATATTTTTCTCTACACTACCTTCGTTATAACTACTAATGGAATAATTCCATATGACTCTTATATGTCAGTTAGAAATTTAGGTGAAGTCTAATATGACAAATACTAATATATTTAATTAAACTTGAAAATATTATTGGTAGTGCACCAATTTCATCCCTTTTTTGGTCTTTCGATACAGTTGGGATTTTTTTTTCTCATTGGTCTCTTTCATCTCCTCCCTCTTCTTCTTACCTTCAGAGCTTGCTCCTTTTTTAATTTCATTCCCATTTCACCTCATGTAGACAAGTTAGGGTTTATGAGTGAGGAGTTAATGATTTTCTAGGGATTCTTAAGGTTGCTCAATGAGTAGTAACAAAGTGATAACTATTGTGTTTATCTTAGATTTTACTAAATTCTTTTGTTTTATATTGTCTTTATTTTGGACGTTACTAATCTCTTTTGGTTTATTTCCAAAACTACTAATGGAATAATCCCATATAAACTCTTCCGTGTCAGTTAGAAGCTTAAGTGAAGTCTAACATGGCAAATACTAATATACTTAATTCAACTTGAAAATATTATCGTTAGTACACCAATTTCATCCCCTTTTTGGTCTTTCGATATAGTTAAGGTTTTTCTGTTCATTGGTCTCTTTCATCTCCTCCCTCTTCTTCTCACCTTAAGAGCTTGTCCCTTTTTTAATTTCATTCTCATTTCACCTCATTTAGACAAGTTAGGGTTTATGAGTGAGGAATTACTGATTCTCCATGAATTCTTAAAGTTTCTCAATAAGTAGTAACAAAGTGATAACTATTGTGTTTATCTTAGATTTTACTAAATTCTTTTATTTTATATTGTCTTCATCTTGGATGTTACTAATCTCTTTTGGTTTATTTCCAAAGTGATGGGAGTTGCAGATTTTTTGAATGGTACAAGGAGAAAGTTATTGATGAAAAGAATATAGTGATTGTAAAACAAAGGAGAAAGATTTTGAGTTAGTAGAACTCTTTGAATTCAAATAGAAGATAGCATAGGAAGTTAATGTTGACTACAACCATCTTTTTGAGAATAAATTTGGTTTTTCTGTACTTGTTGTGGACATTAAAGAGTAGTGAGAGTTATTTAGGATTATTCCATTAGTGGTAATAATGAAGGTAATTAAAAAAATGTTAGATTATTATTATGAGATAGAGGATTAATTTAAAAGAAAAATAAATAAAGGACAAACATGAAAACAAAAATAAAGTTAAGAAATGAAAATACTCTTTTTTTTTTTGCATAAAATATAACTACAATCACTAAATATTAGACAGTATTTTACAAAAAATTTACACTGAAGTAATTATCATATCAAATAGACAACATAAGTTCTTACCAAAAAAAAAATATAGAGAACATGTTATACTGAAATTTCATTTAAATTAAAATTAGAACATTATATTACATTATTTATTGTAATTTTTATACAATTGATTGGGGCTATTTTAATTATAATTATTTATTTATTTACACTTCAAAATTTATTGCTCTTAATTTTTTAACATTTAAAAACAGAATTATCAATAATTTATTTAAAAATGTTAATAAAGTGGCCTTTTGTGTGATAATTTTCTTTGAAAAAATTTCATCAACGGAGAACACAGCCTTTCTTAATATTCCTTTTTCTACATGTACGACAAAAAAAAATCGTTTTTCTACTATTTACAACTTAAATTTATATTATTTTTTTCTGCAATTCATTGAAAGGAACCCAGATGCTCTCCTATTAATTTATTTTGGAGGACAAATATTAATGCCTTTTTTTAAATAAAATTCTGTTCGGTTTAGGTGCATTTATAATTTTCATATTAATTTTATACATTTTAAAAAATTATTATTTTTTAAATCTTTACCTAATATTTAAATCTTAATAATCAATGTAAATAGTATACGTAGTATGTTCTACAATAAGTAATTTAAAAATTTTAATATAATATTTAAATTATAAAATTTTCTTATATAATAAATTAATATTTTAAAATAAATTTTTTACTTGAACTTAATTCATAACAAAATTATTTTAACAATCACGTAAAATATTAAAATCATAAAAAATAATTAAAATTTAATATGTGTTTAAATTAATTTATTTTATAATTAAAATAATTTATAATTAAATTTTTATTTAAATTTTTTTTTAAAAAATAATTTTTTAAAAAAAAACTTTCAACCCACATGCAATGTAAAATTATATCCGTATTTTCTGAATTTTGTTATATTTTTATAAATTTTTTCATAATTTTTTTATTATTTAATAAAATAAATATTAAATAAAAAATAAAATATTTAATCTCTTAAAAATATAAAAAATATTTTAAATTTATTTTATTTAATAATTAAAAAATAAAAAAATTATTCAAAAAATAAATTAAAAAATATAAAATTATTCAAAAAATAAATTAAAAAATATAAAATTATTCCATTTACATAAAGTCGCTTTCTGCTTTGTCTGCGTTTCTTTGGAATCGGATGCTGATTGCCTAAAGCAGCACCCATGACGAATCATTTTGGAGAATCGATAAAAAGTATTCGCCATGCCTTTCTGTTTCTGTTTTTTTTTTTCTTTCTTTATTTCCTGATACAAGACGCGCCTCTTATAGCCTACTTTAGAATTAGTCAAAAATTGCACCGTTGGGGCTCAGACTTATTCATAATTTATTCGTATGTGCTTGGTATTGGGAAACACAATTTATAAAAGAATAACTCTTTGTTCTATTTATTTATATTTTAATAATTTTTTAATTATTAAATAAAATAAATATTACATATTTTTAAATATTTTTAAAATATTTAATATTATATTTTTTATTTAATATTTATTTTATTAAATATTAAAAGAATTATTAAAAATTTTTAAAAATATAACATTACTCTTTTATTTAATATTTTAAAAATTTAATAAGTATTTAACATTTACTTTATTTTGTAAGTAACATCTTGAGAGTTATGTTACGATTTGTATTTTTTATTTTTATTATAAGTATATATAAACTTTTGTTAAACTAATTTAATAATTTTTTAAAATTTATATGTTTAGTTGGCAAGGGTCAAATGAATAAAGAGTAAAGAGAAAGTTATTGAAATTTTAAAACTATTAATAATTGTTAAGTGAATAGTATAAAAGCATAAATTCATTTTTTTCTCTTTTGTTTTAATTTTCTATGTTTCAATAATAATAACATTTTGGGAAATCAAAAATAGATATTAGTTAATCCTCTTGATAAATAATATAAATTAAGAGAATTATTAATTGAGTTAAGAAGATATATAATTATTCTTTGTAAAAAATAAATCATGCAATGATTCCTCAAATTTTTGTTAGTAAGTTGAATAGAAGATGAGAGGTTGTCACATATCATAACCAAAATATTTTATAAGGATGAGCAAAGATTTGTAGCAAAAATTTCCATAACATTTTAAAACAAATATTAATTTTTAGAGTAAATTATTTAAATATTTTTTCTATTTACTTATTTTTTTTTACAAATACTAATTTATTTTCAAAATTTACACAAACATTCATTCTCAATAAATTTATGTGTACCATATTTTTAAAATATAAGAAACATCCATTTAAGTACTTAGGGGATAGCATGTGAGATCATTATATTATGTATTATCTTGTCATTAAAAAGTTTTTTTTTTGGTAACATGTCACTGAAAGATTTTAATTTTTTATATAATTATTATTGTAGTTTAATTTTTGTAATGAATAAATAATATATAATCAAATGATATTATAAAATTTTTTTATTTAAAAGTGAATTAAAATTAAATACTTAACAAAAAAAGCAAAGGTATTTTTCTTAAAATTTGAGTTGTAATCTCGTGCACTCTTTCAATTATTTATGCTATTATTAGTGAATAACACATTGCAATTGGATACCGTTGAAGCTCTCGTATGGACGTGAATTATTTTAAAGAGAACCATGTACTAATGCCTCAACCTAATGATAATATACCTAATATCTAATTTATTTTGATTTTTTTTTAATTTTTTACGTTCATCAAATCAAAAGTTAGTTAATTTATTGGATTCAAATTTTTCATTTCCTTTTCTTGTCCCTAACTCTTTTTTACTAATCAAATACTGATAAATTAATAAGAAAAAGAAACTTGATTAACGGGACAAAATTAGAGACATAAAAAGAGAACAGATGATTTGAATCCTTATTTATTGGCTATAAATATGTGTTGATTTTTTTAATATTTCATGTGATTTTGTACATTATTTATATTATTATTTGTGTGTTAAAATTCTCAGTATAAGTAATGTTATATCTTTCTAACTCATTTTCTAACCCATCTTTATAATATTCTTCTTAACACTTAATAAAGTAAGTATTAAATAAAAAAATAAAAGTATTTATTATCTTATAAATTTAAAATATATTTAATATTTTTTATTTATAATTAAAATAATTATTAGAAAGATGAGTTATCATGATATAAAATTATTCTTATAACAAAAGCTTTAGTGAGAGCATCCGACAACATGCAAATAATTGAGAAATGAAAGATCTATAAAATTAAATGACAAGGACAAATGTGTGTAAAATCATAAGAATATAAGATAGGGGGAAAACTTAGGTAGACAGAGCTTACCTTATTATTTTTAAGCATTCAATTTAATATTTGACATATGTTATTTTTTTTGTATAATAAAAATTTATATTGAGGAAAAAATTCGTTTTAATTTAGGGTTAGGGTATGTCTCCAAACTTATCGATCACTTATAAGAATACTTATAGATGATCCATTAATAAAAACTTAAAATTTGAATTCAAATCATAATAATGTATGAGTGGAAGGCCTAGGTGATCCAACTTTTTTGACTACATGTGTCAATTAAGAGCCCAAATTTTTTAATTAAAATTAAAGTCACACAAAATTTCTTCCCATGTTATAAATGCACACATAAATTTATGTAATACAATTTGTGTAACTTTATTGTGTAACTTTAATGATAACTAATAAGATTATTTGTGCAATCTACAGAAAAAATAAAAAAAATTATGAGAATAATAAGTATAAAAAATTAAAATAAATATAGAAGATTGGAAAATGAGAGAAAAATGTTGTTCAATAGAAAAAAGAAATAAAAGAGCAAGACGAAGGAAGAATTCTAAAAAATTAACTAGAAGGTTTGACTTATGAACTTTCTTTCCATAATAATTTAAAACTATAACTTATCAATTATCTAAGATAATAAATATATTATAACATATAAGATTTATATCAATATTACTTATCACATAATCATTATTTATTGAAGCTAAATGTTAAATTTTTTTTTCATATAATAAAGTCAAACTCTACGTGTTATATTTAAACTACATTTTTTTCTTTTAAAGATTATAATATAAGAGATTTCTCCTGTACCCATATTATTTTTATGGGTACCGACACCTATATTATTTAATCAACGGTAACAAGACATGTGGCCTTAATTACTGGATGTAACTTTCTAATGTAGGTTGTTAAAATGGATTGTGTATAATTTATTTTTCTGCCTTATAATTACTATAATTTCCTTTTATGACCCAACAAAATCTCTTTTAAGTCTTAAACCCCAAACACCAAATGATACACTAGGCTTAGGAAATTAGGATTTTTTTTTTCTCTATTTTCCTTCCACTACAACACCATTAGTGAGACTTCTTTAAACTTTAATTATGGGAAGGGAGAGAATAACGGAGGAGGTGTCTCTTATCATGTATATATATATATCTATAATACATTATATTAAAAAAGTTACAGTTAGTGGGTATTTTATTTTGTAAAATGAAATTTAATTAATAGGTAATTCTATGATTTTTTAAAAATATAAATAAAAATTAAAAATTAAATTAACATGTACATTAACTTGTGTCAAGTGTTAATAATAAAATATATTTATATGCTTGGTTTTGAGATTTATTTTAAAAAATCATTAGGATCTAGATTTAATATTTTATAATTATTGGCTGTAGATTTTTTTTTTTTTGCTTTATGTTTATGTGTATGGTATTTATAATTATTGCTATCATTTTCAAAGAATTCGGATTATTTGTGACATACATGTATTTATATAATTATTTATTATATATATTTATTACTTAAGAGTATAATAATAATAATTTAAATTTAAAAGCTTTATTAATTTGGATGTATGGCAACATGCTTACAATTTAAATAGGATGTATATAATTATTATGTATATTTATTACTTTGGAAGCTTTATTTCCGAGTTCATGGAATGTATGGTGGCATGCTTACAATTTAATGTTTTTTTGTCATAACTAAAATATTATATATATATATATATATATATATATATTATAAATGTATATAAAAATAAAATGTAATTATAAAAATAAATAAAAAATATTTTAATAAAAACGTGATTTTATAAATTAATTGTTTCTTTTGAATCATTTAGTTAAATTTAGACATTAACATGTTGGTGTCTAATCTATATCATTATGATTTTTTTTAACAATGTCATGATTAATTTATTTTCTGAGCAATCTTAATAATACATAATATATTTTATCAGTGATCTTATATGAGAAAATCAAAAGCTGTTATTCATGTTATCCTAATATGCTATTTAAACCTAAAACTAAACAGTGTCAAGGCTCCAAAACTGGCCCAAATTAAAAACATAACTAATGGCTTTGGTCCTAGGTAATTTGGACTCTTAATTATAAAGTTAAGCCAAATTAACTAAACATAACTCTAGAATTTCGTGACTGACTTTGGCTTCAATTTTGACTGCTTTCTTGTCCGAATTTGGCACTTCAAGCCTCTAATACCATTTGTAGCTCTTTGAGTTATCTATAAAACGAAACAAGAATAAGGTTAATCGGATACCTAAATCAAAAGTTATGATCAAAATACTGGAATAGTGTAAATATGAAAAAATAGCACGAAAATGAATTAAATCCAATTAAAAGCCCAAAGCCCAATTTAGACTAAAAATTATTAATTACACACTAAACAACCCTAACATCATTAATCAAATGCAACAATTAAGTGTGATAAAATTCAATTATCAGTTAGATCAATCAATGTTGCTGGCAATTGGCCTCCTAGGTTATTATCATCAAGTGACAATAATTCTAATTTGCTAAGATTGACAAAAACATTTGAGAAATGACCGCTAATATTATTATATGAAAAATCTAAATAAGTGAGCTATTGAAGGTTTAAAAGCAATGACGGAATCTCACCGCTGATGTTGGACAAACTAAGCCCCAAATATGTTAATTGTGTAAGATTCCATAAAGCCAGAGGAATCATTCCATCAAATTTGCAATTAGAAAGATCTAAGGAAGTGAGATGTTGAAGGTTTGAAAGTGATGATGGAATCTCACCACTAGAGTTGTTCAAATCGAGTCTCAAAGATGTTAATCGCGTGAGATTCCACAAAGATAAAGGAATCAATCCATGAAATTTGCACTCAGAAAAATCCAGATGATTGAGAGACTTCAATTGGCCTATGGAATCGGGAACTTCTCCTAAGAAAGCAGTGTAAGAGAGATCCAAGTACCTGAGATGAGTGCTCCAATTAGACTTTGGAAGTTTGCCTTTGAGATTCTCATTCGATGACAGATCAATCTTTTGAAGATTAGGTGAACATAGGGATGTTATTTGCCAAATTCCCACACAATTGTGTGTCTGCAAGATCAAGAGAGACTAAAGAGGATGACAAATTCATCAGCAATGACAAAGAGCTTGATCTGATTGGAGACATGTTGAAAAAAGATAGAGAAAGATCCCTTAAATCAGTTGCATTAAGAATGAGCTTCTTCCATGTGGATGGATCAAGTCTTAGTGTCTTTTCGAATGAAGAATCTGTAAGAGAAAGTGAGACTAATTTTGATAGGTGGGAGATTTTGTATAGAATAACACCACTAAATCCAGAGTGTGATAGGTCTAAATGTTTGAGAGAGACAAGATCACCAAATCTAGGTACCACTGGAGACACAAAGAAATCATTGAAAGAAAGATTGAGCTTCTGAAGATGAATAAGTTGAAAGAGTGTGTTGTTGGGATGGAATTCACCTTGAAGCCAACTGCAGCTAAGGTCAAGCCCAATCACATAGCCTGACTCGGTGTCGCACGTGACCCCATCCCACATGCAGCAATTTTTGTACCAATTTCCCATGATGCTGTCTTGGGATAACTGGACTGATCAAAATCAGAAGCTGAACTATTGAGAGTAAATGAGTTGTTGAATTGAAGCAAGGCAGAGGCCTCATCATGGTTGCACAGTCGAACCAACGAAGAAGAGTAAGAAGACAAATAGAAAAACAACTGGAAGAAGTAGAGGATAAAAAATGGCAGCAAAAACAGCCCCATATATTTGGCTGAAGAAATTCAAAAACTTTTTTTCTGATATTCTGCTATAAAGAAGTTCAAACTTAGAAAGTAAAGGATATTGTAAAGCACCCAATTGATGAACGTTAATTTATAGCCAACCAAATCTCAGTGTGTTTGAAAAGTTTATCATGGCTTCCAAGTAAGTCATCCATGCTCACAGTGAGGTCCAACAAATGTTGAAATTGATCTGCACAACGTACCATGTTCTTAAACATATTAAAGTGACGACAGAGATAGAAAATGAAAGATAGAAGAGTGAGTGTGTGAACTTGGACTTTGTCAACTTTATCTAAGCAAGTTGCACGACTTTTGCTTATATTATACATATCACATAGATAATATAACAACAATCAATTGTAAGCCTCAAAAAAAGTTTCGTGAGTTTGGAAATATTGATAATATTTCGTGATTAATTATACAATTTGATGCTTTTATTATACATATTAAATAAATTTAGTTGGTCTTTAGTATACATCGGTGATCATGACTAATTAGTTCTTGTAATAATTTAAAAGTCTAGTCGCTATTCTTTTTGTACACATAATTTAAATATCCACATTATATATATATATATATATATATATATATATATATATATATATCTTTTTGAATTTTATGTTATTTTCTCAATGCTATTTATTATAACCTGATCTGATAGTACGCCTATAAATGATTAATATTTCTTAATCAGATAGTATGAATCTCTAGATCTAATAGGTCTGTGTATGGAGTGGGAAAGACAGTAAGACCTGACGGACAGGGCAGTAAGTCTAAGTCGTCCATACTTGCGCAGATCGGTGACGATCACCAGAGGATCGGTGGCTATGATTAAGTAATATTTAATTAAAAACGTTGACTAGGGTTAGGAAATAATAAAATTGGCATAAGAGAAAATAGTATTCAATTCAATTGATAAAGTTAAGTTTAGATTTATCTATTTATCTTTATGAAACCAGGTGATGGTGATGATATCATGGGGAAGGAAATTTAAATTTTGTAAATTTTTATGTCTTTGTCCAGATCCCTCTCTTCTCGTTTTTCTATTCGCTCTTCCAATCCCGACTCTTCTTTGCTCACTGAGCAACAAACTCAATCCCAAATCCGGGAATCAACCAATATCTTCGATGAAGAAATTCATTTTGAAGATCTCAATCAAGACATCGGTAACTGGGAAATCTCCAAGATACCAACTGATGAACTTTACAAACCAACTGGAAAATTCTTTCTTATTTCTGATTTTGTAATCAGAACAGTAGAAGAAAAAATTCCTTTCAATCTAGGAGAGAAGGATGAATATGAACTTCTTTCTCTCAAATCAGTTCTTAAACATAGGCAAAAGTATAAATTCCTCCACATAGGATGCGTACAAGTTGCCATCAAACCAATGATTACAGAAGCAGTAAATGCTTCAGTATTCTTATGTCTAAGGGACGCTAGGCATAACAAATTTAACGATTCCCTAATAGGAACTGTAGAAGTCAGCTTAGCCCATGGACCAATCTATTTTAATAATTTCCCAGATCTTATTGTCAGTCTGACAGATAAACACATCATGAAAGTTTTGCACTTAGACATCCATACTCATGGTATAGATATGTTGCAAGGTTGTCATCCTTTATCCTTGATGTATAGGGTTCAGTACAAAATAATGAATTCCTATATGTCTAGGATGATCAAACCAAAAACCAAACGAGGAGAAACTACCCTGTTTATCACAGATTTCTCCAAGGCAAACGTTAATGTCCCTAAAACCATTAGATGGGAAGATGTCAATCTTCCAGAAAAATGGACACTAGACAAAGCAACCCCTTCATAGCCTAGGACAACTCCTGACTTTAGGGAAATCAAACAATATCAGTCTGGAAAAGTAGAAATTACTTTTGATAGATGAAATTTATTTAGCTCCAATAGCTCAATCAAATCTGAAGACTTTAAGTATGATGATTTTAGATCTGCAATATCTAGGAGATCAACCTCAACAATCCCTATAGAGCACAAACTAAAGGGTATTGACACATCATCAAACTTACCCAGGCCAACCTATGAACCAGAGGTTGAAGACGACCAAAAGTCAATTCAATCTCCAACCTATTCCTCTATTAATGAAGTTTATGATGTCATCTAACTTCATAATAGATAAAAAAACCCTCCAAAAAAACTTTTATTCTGAGGAATGGACTCCTCAAAGGAAATGGTTTTTCAAACATTATCAGGGTCCAAACAGAAAACATATTCAAGAAGTTTATTATGAATTTCTTGAAAGAGTCAAACTTAATCTCCCTTTCTTTTCCTGGTTTGGAGCATACACAGTAAAAAATAATCTAGAATATCCTTGGCAAAAGGAAAATCCTTTAGGTTCCTCAGACATAAATACTCTTTGGCACCTTAAAGATGGTGAGTTAGTTCAAACAGAACTTCCTCCAACTAAACCATTTCAACTCCCGAACACTAGGGATGAGAAAAATAATCCAGTTATGGCTACTCCATTCAAAACAAAGAATGAAGATGAGCCTGTAACTTCCAAAGATATTAAAAATCTTTATGGAACAATCTAACTATACAAACAAATACCTTCAAGCCATAGGTGAAAAGGTCAAATCAACAACCATAGTTGAACCATCAACAAGTTCAACACCTAAACTTAATATTCAAAAACCAATCTTTAAACCATTTAAAATGACACCAAAACTTAAGGAAAGTTTTGCCAAACTTAATATTACAAAAGAGCAAGTTATGCTTGCAAAAGTCAATGAGAAGTTAGATGCCTTAGTTGCATTAGAAACTCCTTAACAAAAGCCTTTAAAACTTAAAGGTCCAGCAATCAACACTTTAGGTCAATCTTCCAAATGTTCATCTTCTGAAGAAGAAAATGAACAGTCAACCACTCAATCTATTAATTTTGAGATTAAAGTTAATCCAGTAATTAGCTAAACTTTAAATTGGAAGAATCCATCTAAACTCTATTATCAAAGAGCAACCAATCCAGATTTGATGAAAGAAGAATGCAATCTAAACTTTTTAAGTTTTAGTGCAAACAACATCTATGAATGGAATATAGATGGACAAGCTGAGTATCAGATTCTGAATACTCTTTAACACATTACAATAGTCACCACTGCATACCAAACAACCTATAGTTGCCCAGAAGAAACTGTAGTTAATATCTTAATTGCAGGATTCTCAGGTCAACTCAAAGGCTGGTGGGATAATTATCTCACTGAAGAAGATAAGCAAAATATCTTCTCTGCCATCAAAACTGAACCAGATGAAACTCCAATCTTAAACAACGGTGAAACAATTCCCTATGCAGTAAACACATTAATCTTTACAATTACTCAACATTTCATTGGTGATCCTTCCTTATGGAAAGACAAATCCGGTGAATTGTTATCTAATCTTAGGTGTAGATCCTTAGCTGATTTTATGTGGTATCGTGATACCTTCCTAACCAGAGTCTACACTAGGGACGATAGTCAGCAAGCCTTCTGGAAAGAGAAATTCTTAGCTGGTCTTCCTCAATCCTTAGGAGACAAAGTTAGAGATAAAATCAGAAGCCAAACCACTGATGATAAAATTTCTTATGAGCAATTAAGTTATGGTCAACTTGTTGCTTATATCCAAAAAGTAGCTTTAAAAATTTGTCAATATGATAAAATACAACATCAACTTGCCAAAGAAAAAGCTCAAAACAAAAAAGATTTAGGAAACTTCTGTGAACAATTTAGTCTTCCTTGTTCTAGAAAACCCCCTAAAACTAAATCAAAAGAAAACATTAAAAGAAGACGATCAAAATACTACAAAACATAAATCAAACACTCCCCCTATGAGACGTAAACAGGAAATCAGGTCGAAACCTCCTATCGACATGAAAATTCCAAAGAAACCTGTTATTTGCTATAAATGCCACCAACCAAGGCATATGAGCAAATATTGTAAACTTAATAAAAAAATAAAATCTTTAAATCTTGAACAATCTGTAGAAAACCATATTAGTAATCTTTTAGTCAAATCATTTGATGAAGAATCTAGTAAAGAATCTTCTGAAGATTTAAATCAAATCCAATATGAAGACTTTAGTTCTGATGAAGAAACAGAGTCTACGAAACAAATCAATGTCTTGACTAAAGAACAGGACTTACTGTTCGAAGTCATCACCAACTACCTGATAATCAAGATAAAAAAATAATATCTTGATAAATTAAAAACTTCATTAGTCGCCAAGACTATTCAAACACCTTTTTCAACTAGTAAATATGGTTTACGAGAAATCATAAAATGAGTTGAACAAAAATCTTCTCTTAAACCTGTCACAATCCCTGTTCTGCAGTATGAGATAAATAGTCTCAAAATAGAAATTAAATTGTTAAAAGAATAGCAAGAAATGCATGGTGTAATTCTTGCCCATCTGCAAGAAGAGACCTTAGATTCTAAACCAGAAATCTTAGGTAAATCTTCTAAATTTGGTGATGAATTTTTAGGAATAATCAATAAGATTAAAATCCAAAAATTCTACATTAATATTAAAATCTTAATCAAAGACTTCGTCTAACAAACAACTGCCTTGTTTGATACAGGTGCATATTCAAACTGTATTCAAGAGGGATTAATCCCAATAAAATATTTTGAGAAAACTTATGAACAACTTAGTACAGCTAGTGGTTCAAAACTCAAAATAAATTTCAAACTTTCAGATGCAATCATAGAAAACCAGGGTTTTCAGGTTAAAACACCTTTCCTTCTGGTCAAAAATCTTAAAAATGAAGTAATCTTAGGAACTCCATTCATCAGGTTACTCTTCCTAATCGAAATCTCTGATAAAGGGATTATCACTAAATATTTGGGCAAAAAGATTAAGTTTAGATTTCTTAAAGAACCCTCTCTAGAAATTTAAATCTTGTCCATTACAAACATAATCAAAATAATTATCTTAAAGAAGAAATTTCTTTTAAGAAAATTAATTCCCAGCTTAACCAAGCAGAAATCCAGAAGAAGATTCAATCTCTTCTTCAGCAAATCCAAAATTCAATCTATTCTAATATGCCTAATGCATTTTGGGATAGAAAAAATCACTCTGTCGATCTCCCTTATGAAAAAGATTTTCATGAGCAAGACATCCCAACCAGAGCTCATCCAGTCTAAATGAATCAGGAACTCCTTATTCATTGTCAAAAGGAAATCTCTGACCTATTAGCAAAAAACCTGATCAAAAAAAGCAAAAGTCCTTGGTCTTGTTCTGCTTTTTATGTCAATAAACAAGCTGAGATCGAAAGAGGTATACCTCGATTGGTTATCAACTAAAAACCACTTAATCAAGCTCTTAGATGGATTAGGTATCCTATTCCAAATAAGAAAGATCTTCTTAATTGGCTGCATTCAGCCAAAATCTTTTCAAAATTTGACATGAAATCTGGATTTTGGCAAATCTAAATCAAAGAAAGTGATCGCTACAAGACAGCTTTTACTGTTCCCTTTGGGCAATACGAGTGGAACGTAATGCCCTTTGGTCTTAAAAATGCTCCTTCAGAATTCCAAAGAATTATGAATGAGATATTCAATCCGTATTCAGAATATATCATTGTTTACCTTGATGATGTTCTGATATACTCCCAATCTGTTGACCGACATTTTAAACATATCAATAATTTTGTTTCTATCATCAAGCACAATGGTCTTGCACTGTCAAAAACAAAAATCAATTTTTTTCAAACTAATATTAGATCCCTTGGTCATACTATTCATCAAGGAACAATCACTCTAATCAATAGAGCAATTCAATTTGCTAACAAATTCCCTAATCAAATAATTGATAAAAATCAATTACAAAGATTTTTAGGTTGCTTAAATTATGTGGTGGATTTCCTCCCACAACTTAGCAATCTAATCAAACTACTCCATAATCGTTTGAAAAAGGATCCTCCTCCTTGAACAGATGTTTATACAAACATTGTCAAACAAGTTAAACTCCAGGTCAAGGATCTTCCATGCCTTTATCTACCAAATCCTCAATCTTTTAAAATCATTGAAACTGATGCCTCTGACATAGGTTTACGGTGGCATTCTTAAACAACGAGTCACAGACAAAGAGCATGTCATTGCATTTGCTTCAAAACACTGGAATTCTGCACAACAAAAGTAATCCACTGTTAAAAAAGAAGTCTTAGCAATTGATCTTTGCATCACTAAATTTCAATCAGATTTACTCAATCAAAGATTTTTAATCAGAGTTGATTGTAAATCAGCAAAAGATGTTTTACAAAAAGATGTTAAAAATTTAGCATCAAAACAAATTTTTGCTAGATGGTAAGCAATTTTAAGTGTTTTTGATTTTGAAATTGAATATATCAAAGGCACCACCAACTCTCTCCTTGATTACCTCACTCGTGAATTTCTACAGGGACATTAAACAGCCAATGCCATGATCAACAACTTCCTCTCGAGGGAGGGAAAAAGGCAAAGGAAAACTGGTTCTACAAGAACTAGTTGATCAATCTGAGTTTTAGCTCAACCACAAACAGGGTCATCTACCCCATCTAGGTTATCCACCCAGAAACAAACTAAAGAAATTAGGTCATCTACCCAAACAACCACCCAACAACCTCAAAAACAAATTTCCAAACAGACCAAAGCCAATTATGCTTTGCCAATCCAAATACTTGATAATCTAAAAAGGGGCTTAACCCATCTTCCAAAAAAATCATGGGCAGAAATAGTCTCTGAAGATGATTCTGACGAAGAAGCCCAATCACTGGCTATCCTTGTCCAGAATCTTAAAAACAAACAAACAAAAATCTTGCCTTCAGGAGAAGTAATCACCAGAAAACTTCCCAAAAGCCTAACCTCGAAAGAGATAGTATCACAACCAGTCCCTATCTCTTCAAAATCTCCAAAACCACAAACAAATTATGTTGCCAAAAACAAATTTGTTGATGTAATCCAAACAGAACCAGACTTTTGGGACACGAACCCAAACAGAATCCCTATGAAAATCTTTCCAAAAGACTTTCATTTCCAGCCCAAAGCCTTTAACAAATCCCAGTGGTTTTATGAATTCATCCTTGTGGATTCTGACTCTGTCTCAATCAAACACTATCCTGATCCTAAAGACAAGGATCAATACACCCATTCAACTGTCCAAATTCTTAAGATAATCAAACCTAAAGAATTCGGACAGGATTTGAATAAAATCAAAAAATTCTCCCAAATCCATGACCCCATTGGTTATAATTACTGGGATTATATCGATGCCTGGACTAGTGTGTTCTGGTATTAAAATAAAATTAATCATCATTCTTGGTTAATTTATTTTAAACAAAATGTCCAATATAAATTCCCTCATTGGTTCTCTAAATGGTGGAATTTTTTCGGACCAAACATTGAAATCCTTCCTCAGCTAGTGTTAGAAGGATTAACAATCTTTGCAAAAAAAGTAGAATTACTGGATGATCCATTCCCAGTAGATCTACATTTCTTTTCAAGACTATCTTTGGCCTGGGTTTTCCAATGGAGATACAATTTCGGATTACCAATGGTTAGAAAACAAGCCTTCATCAAGTGGTGGCAAGAGTTTGACGGCTCGCGTGCTCACCCAGAAAATATCAAACTATGGTTCAAAAAGAACCCAAAAATGCTCAAAGCAGCTGATCCAGAGACTTGCAAGTTTCTCAACCAGAGAGCACAAGCCACGGTAGCTTTAGCAGCATCAACCAGCAGAGAAAATTTTGCAGAAAAATTGCAACATATTCTCAAATTCTTGAAAGAAGAAGAAGGAACCTCAGCAAAACAGGAACCTTCCTCTATTTCGTCATTTGAAGAAGAACCAGATCCATTCTATCAAAATGAAGATCCCGACTTCGGACTCAATCTAGATGAAGATTGCTGATATCATGGTAATCATCATCAACATCCAGTAGTTACTGCAGCAGCATTCCTGTAGCAAACCTATACTGTTTAAATAGTTCCGGTTGTAACCTGTACTGTATAGTTATGCAACCTACGATATAGAAACAATAGAATCTGTGGTTATAAAAGGAGGCCTCGTCCCAGTTGTGAGGTATCCTTTTAGATACCCATTAAGAGAGAGAGTCTAGAGAGAAGTGCCTCTGTAAGCTTTCTTTCTCAATCAATACAATTGTATTTCAATCTCTTCTGTTCTCCCTCTTCGCCGGTCTTGCGCGGACTACTGCTGCTTCAATTTCTTTTCTTTTCTTCTATTTAATTTTTGCATTTATTTTCATGCATTAATTATGTAAGCAGTCCGTCTGCTACCTACTTCTTTCTTCTGTTCCTTTTCTTTTATTTCTTTCTCTTCCGCCTCCTTCCGCCCCCCTTTTGGTATCAGAGCCTGATGGAAAAGTAGGAATACATGGCTGGATCTAAATTTCTTTTTTATCTACTTGAATTTTATGTTATTTTCTCAATGCTGTTTATTATAACCTGATATATATATATATATTGGAGAGTTAAAAAGTTGGGCTTTTAAATTATTAAATAAACTAAATTATTTACTAAAATATATTCAAAAATTAAATTAGCTTATCGGGTATAATTCAGAAACCAAATTGTACATTTTATGTTTTCGAATTCAAATATTGATAAGAAGTGAACAAGAAAATAATAAACATATTCATAAGTGTTTATTCTTGCTTGAATTTTTAAATATTATTTTTCAAAATAGCAAAATGAGACGTTCTCAAAACTTCGTTATTTTGTTTTCATGATGATTAAATTGTGATTATAAAACTTTATTAATGACAATCCTATAAATAAATAGAAACTTCTTTTAACTTCACATCCATGGACTTTCTCCTAGAAATTTATTCTTTGATAACAATAACTTGAAAAATATTTTTTTTAATAATGTGTTAAAACATGATTAAATGATAATATAAAATAACTTTATATAAACTCTTGATATATATAGTAATTCTGTTCTTCAATATTAAACTATACACGAATTGGCTCTTCGATATATTTTCAAAGCCTAATATGTTAATCCTTATGTTCACATACTTGGTCCATGATTATATATATTAAATACTAATAAGTTGGGTTTTAAAATTATTGATATTAGTGACCTACCATATATATATATATATATATATATATATATATATATATATATATATATATATATTCAAAGAATAAATGCACTCAAAGTATAATTCAATTGTATGTATATATAATTCGGTATTTTATGTTGAATATTTTAGAAAAAAAAACCATTTGAAGAATATCTCATTGAAGAGAATTCAAATTTCAATTAATAACATCAATCGATCTCCTTCATGAAATTTGTAAGAAAGTTCGTTAAGTTCCATATATATTGGCCTTAAAACAGATAACAAAATGAAACGACATGTTACAAATACAGTTGATATTATTTTTTCCACATCCATGAATTGAAATATCCCGCGGACACATCTTTAGCACATTCGTCAAAAATAGAAATGCTTGATTGGTGAGAAAACTAAACAAATTATTATTACTATTTTTTGTGGAAAAAAATTAGGAGGTGGAAAGGTATTTATGTGACGTTGATCTAGCTCAATTTTGTTAATTAATTCAACTCTTATCAAAATTGAGGTTACTATTAATATGAAAAGAATTAAATAAAATTATTATACTCTAAGTGTAATTGATGTAATTGAAATTAATCTTAATATAGGAAAAAAATTATAAACAATACTCACACATTTGAATGTGTGTTTATATATGTTCGGTGTTTATATTATATTCATGTTTTTTTTTTCTTTTTACTGTGATGGACTATATCAATCTAAATTTGAATGAAGTATACTCTGAATGCACCAAATAATATTCCTAAAACTCAAATGGCATACTGATATTGCTGGAGTTTTCTTTGTCAAGTCTTATTTTTGCCTTCTTATCTTATGTACAAAAAATAATTAGTCTAAACCAACATTTTGTGTAAATTTGCATCAATATGCATCAATTTTTGTGCAAACAATTGTTTTACAATAAAGATAATGATGTGTTAGTTTTCAATTAATTTAGTACACACAATTTGTGCATCATAAGTCTAGACAAGAATATTTACGATCTAACACATTAATAACATGTTAATCCTAGTTTCCAAGTAAGTCTTCCTAATTACTTTCACAGTGATGTTGCACAAATGTGGAAATTAAGTTGTGTCATGTGGAATGGGCATCAAGCCTTGTAATCTATAGAAAGGGTGTCTTGGACTTCTTTAAGGGTCAGGATACTCTTATATTAGTGAAATAACAAAATAGTATTTTATTAGAGAGAGAAAGATACAAAAAGTTTTAAACATAAAAGGTAGACTTTATAACTCATTATAATAGGTTTCAACACTATATAATTTGTATTTATCTTTTTTCCAATAGGATAGTCCTATTTCATTAGCGTTCACAATCTCACTCTCCAATAGGATAGTTAGCATTCACAATCTCTCTTTCCAATAGGATATTCCTTTATCATTAGCATTCACAAAACGATTAGCAGCTTTTCTAAGCATATTATTTCTTCCTTTTTTGTCAGTAGGCATTTAATAACTAGATTTCTCAACTAGAGTGTAGCTAGAGTTAGAACTTGAGTTTCTACCTATTTGGGAAATTTTTAGACCATTAGTGCTGCATGTGCAACTATTTTCTAAATATATAATGTTTTATGACAAAACTTACAATTTAATTATCGTATTATACATATTAAGTGAATTTATTTATTTATTTTACATTAAAAACATCCTCAAGTCATTTTTGATATCAGTTAACACTAAATTTCTCTTCAGAGGATCTTAAAGATGCATATCCAACATTAATATGATGCAATAAAAAGATTAACTTTTAAATAGTCAAAACAAACAACACCTCATTAACTATTAAGTCAATCTTTTGGATTGCAAATTTAGTCTTTGAATATTTTTAAAAATTATTTTAGTCCTTGAATTTAGTTTAGTGTTAATAAATTTTTAAATTGTTGATGATGGATCAACGCTACATAAAAGATAACAAAGCCTATAACAGACAAACTTATTGAAGAAGCTTCTTAAATAAAACAAAGGAAATACGAAAAGGAATGTAGAAAGAAATATGTTGATAAGAGATAATTTAAGAAAAAAGAGCACTTTCATATTTGGATTAACTATTTATTTTTTGTTTAAAATTTTTTATAAACAAACGATACAGAAAAAGCTTTTGATTGAAAAATATTTTTAAATAATTAAAAAATTAAATTATTTACTAAAATATATTCAAATTGTAATTTTACTTAACAGATATAATTCAGAAACAAAATTGTACGTTTTATGTTTTCGAATTCAAATATTGGTAACAAGTGAAGAAAACAAATAAATTATGGCTCATTTGGTGTCTATTTTAGAAAGGTTTTTTGTATTTAGCACAAAAAGAAAACAATAAACATATTCGGAAGTGTCTATTCTTCCTTGAATTTTTATATATTATTTTGCAAAATGTTGTTTTGAAAATAAAAAAAGAGTAATCTCAAAACTATTCTTTGTTATTATCTTTTCTCTATTGCTAAATTGTGTTTATAAAACTTTATTAGTGACAATCTTATAAATCTATAAAAGCTTCTTTTAATTCACAACTGTGGACTTTTTCTCCTTGAAATTTATTCTGTTATAACAGTAACTTGAAAATTATTTTTTTCTTATTTGTTAACACATATATGATTAGATTATAATACAAAAAGCTTTATACTAACAATAAATCAAAATTAAACTCTTGATATAGATGCACACATTTGGTTCTTCAAAATTTTCAAAGTCTAATTTGTTATAATCCTTATATTCACATAGTTTAGTCCATGATTATATATGATAAAGACTAATAAGTTATCAATATACGTTGGTTTAAGTGAAAGTGATTTATATTACTTAAGCATCAAGTTCAGAATTCGATTCCTAGTAGATGTGAATGGAGCATACGCTGTTGGCAAACTTTCCCTGAAAGCAGAGAATACTCTAGGTACACCTAAAAAAAAATACTAATAAATTTGGTTTCAAAATTATTGAAATTAGTGACCTACATATATTCAAAGAATAAATGCACTCAATGCCAATAAATAAATAAATGCACTCAGCAGTATAATTCAATTGTTTGTATATATACGATAAGTAATATCATAGGATATAAATCGGTATATTATGTTGAATAATTGAGAAAAACTATTTGAAGAATATTTTATTTAAGAGCATTCAAATTTCAATTATAATAACATCAATATCTTGCATGAAATTTGTAAGAAGGTTCATAAATTAAGTTCCGTATATATTGGCATTAAAAATAGATAACTAAATGAAATGACATGTCATAAATACAATTGGTATTTTCTTGCACATCCTTGAATTGACACATTTACGGACACATCTTCCCGCACATTCTTCAAAAGTAGAAATGTTAGCAAACTAAATAAACCAATAATTATTATCTTTTGTTGCATAAAAATTAGAAGCTACATATGTATTTACGTGACCTCCATCCAGCTCAGCTCTGCTAATTGATTCAAACCTTATCAAAATTGTCGTTCCTATTAAAATGAAAAAAATTAAATAAAATTAATATACATTAAATGTAATTGATGTAATTGAAATTAATCTTAACATAGAAAAAAAATAAATGTAAACAACATGCACACATGTCAGTTTGCGTGTTCATATAAGTTTGTGTATTTATATTATAGAGTGAATTATCCAACCTCCCCTCTATTTATCTATTTTTTTTATACAAACTCTTCTATTTTCAAAATTTACGCATACCTTCTAAATATTTTTAAAAATTTACATATACCTCCCTAAGTTCTAATAGACGACTCCATTATATTTTAAAAATACACTATACATACTCCTTTCTCAAGAGAAGTCTGCATAAGTTTTGAAAATAAAAGAATTTTTCTGAAAAAATAAATAAATAGAGGGAAAGTTAAAGTAATTTACTCTATATTATATTCATGTTTTCTTTTTCTTTTTACTGTGATGTTGGTACTTTATATTCATCTAAATTTGAATGAAGTATACTCTCAATGCACAAAAATAATATGCCTAAAACTCAAATGACACACTGGTATTGTTGGAGTTTTCTTTGTCAAGTCTTAGTATTGCCTTCTTATCTTATATATGTACAAGAAAGAATTAGTCTAAACTAAAATTTTGTGTAAATTTGCATAAATTTTTGTGCAAACAATTGTTTTATGTTAAAGACGATGATGTGTTAGTTTTCGATTAATTTAGTGTATACTAAGTCTACACAAGAATATCTATGATCTAACATGTTTTTGAAAGTTTCCAAGTAAGTCTTCCTAATTATTTTCACGGTGATGTCGCACAAATGTGAAAATTAAGTTGTTTCGTGTGGAACGGGCATCAAGCCTTCTAATATGTACAAGGGGAGACTTGGACTTCTTCAATTGTATGTAAGCATTAATGTCTTGAAAAACTTATGTTGACTGATTAGCATGCACAAAAAAGACCGACATCTTTTCTATACATAATATTTCCTCTTTTTTTGTCAGTAGACATTTAGTAGCTGGATTTTTCAATTGGAGTATTGCTGGGGGTAAGAACCTAGTCTTCTACCTATTTGGAAGACCATTTGTGCTGTGTGTGCATGTGTTTTCTAAATATCTAATGTTTTGAGACAAAACATACAATTTAATTCTTGTATAATACATATTAAGTGAATTTAATTTTTGTTTACATTGAAAACATCCTCAAGTTCATTTTTCATGTTAGTTAACACTAAGATTCGCTTCAAACAATCTTAAAAATGCATACCCAACATTAATATGGTATAATTAAGAAAATTAATTTTTTATCTACTGGTGCAAAGTTTAAATTTAGATAGTTAAAACCAAAAACACAACGTTAAATCTTTTTTGATTGTGAATTTAGTTTTTGAATATATATGAATAATTAATTTAATTCTTAAATAATTTATTTTAGTGTTAATAAATTTTAGATTAGCGATCTATGGACAAAGCGTATGGCAGAGAAATTTGTTGAAGAAACTTGTGAAATAAAACAAATGAAATGCGAAAAGGAGTGTAGAAAGAAATATGCTGGTGAGTGAGAATTAAAAATAAAAACACTTCCACATGTGGATTAACTATTTATTTTATGTTTAAAGAAGTTTATAATTAAAATGTTTTTTTACTTGAGTTTATAATTAAAATGTTACTGTAAAAACTTTTAATTAAAAAACTATCTTTATGTAAAATTTAAACAAAACTAAATATACCCCAAAATATCTAGGTGAGTAAAATATGCGCTTTGGCGCAGGTATCAACGAGAAAAAGAAGACATAAATTAATTAATGGTAGTATCGTACTAGTATATAGCAATGGCAGCGTATGAGACTTGAGAATTAATTTTTTTCGAAAGTCTTTTTTTTTTTTTTTGTGTTTTACATGTAGATATGTGTGTTGTTACACTCTTACACTCTTCGACTAATGGTTTTTTTTTTTAGTAAAAAAAATTTAGATGAAGGAAAGCTACTCTATTATAAAGTGAATACATGTTGGAAGTCTCGTTAAAAGCTTACAAGTATATTTACATATTAACTATTAATTAATGTTTACTGCACATGAATATATTTAACAATAAAATTTAGAATTTCGGCGTTAATTCGACTGACATAAAAAATAATAATTTTCAATTATTTCATAAATAAATTATTTTTACCACTTTTTTAAGTTTTGAATGGAAATGAATTTTTAAATCGTGCTTAGATTAAAACTTTTAATTGCTGTTTATAAATCAACATTTTTATTTTTATGAAAAGTAAATATTTCTAAATCATGCAGACTAAAACTGTTGAAAATATTTTCTCAGTGAAATGCTTTTAAGTTGTTATTGAAAGAATAATAAAATTATACATATATACATATATATATATATATATATATATATATATATTAGTCCATGAATATATATGATAAAGACTAATAAGTTATCAACATGCGTTGGTCCGAGTATAAGTGGTTTGGATTTCTTGTGCATTAAGCTCGAGGTTCAATCTTTGATGAATGTGAATGGAGTATGCGCTATCAGCAAACTTTCCCTTAAGGTGGATGATACTCTAAGTGCACTTAAAAAAAAAGACTAATAAATTTGGTTTCAAAATTATTGAAATTAATGACCTACTTATATTTAAAGAATGAATGCACGCAATACCAAAAATTAAATAAATAAATAAATGCACTCAGTAGTATAATTCAATTGCATGTATATATACGATAAGTAACATCATAGGATATAAATCGGTATATTACGTTGAATAATTGAGAAAAACTATTTGAAGATTATTTTATTTATGAGCATTCAAATTTCAAGTATAATAACATCAATATCTTGCATGAAATTTGTAAGAAGGTTCATAAATTAAGTTCCGTATATATTGCCATTAAAAATAGATGACAAAATGAAATGACATGTCATAAATACAATAGGTATTTTCTTCCACATCCTTGAATTGACACATTTACGGACACATCTTCCCGCACATTCTTCAAAAGTAGAAACGTTGGCAAACTAAACAAACCAATAATTATTATTTTTTGTTGCATAAAAATTTAGAAGCTACATAAGTATTTGCGTGACCTCCATCCAGCTCAACTCTGCCAATTGATTCAACCCTTATCAAAATTGTCGTTACTATTAATATGAAAAAATTAAATAAAACTAAGATACATTAAATGTAATTGATGTAATTGAAATTAATCTTAACATAGAAAAAACAAATAAATGTAAACAATATGCACACATTTCAGTCTATGTGTTTATATATGTTTTGTGTATTTATGTTATAGAGTAAATTACTCCAATCTTTCATATAGTTATCTGTTTTTTCATAAACCCCTCTCTATTTTCAAAATTTAAACATACTCCTTGAGTATTTTTAAAAATCTACAGATACTTCCCCTAAGTACTAATACAGGTCTCTCTTATATTTTAAAAACACACTATACATACCTCCTTTCTCAATGGAGATCTGTGTAGGTTTTGAAAATAAAGGATTTTTTCTGAAAAAATAAATAAAGAGAGGAGAGGTTGGAGTAATTTACTCTATATTATATTAAGTGAATTTAATTTTTTTTTACATTAAAAACATCCTCAAGTGCATTTGCAATATTAGTTAACACTAAGATTCTCTTCAAATAATCTTAAAAATGCATACCCAACATTAATATGGTATATTTAAGAAAATTAATTTTTTATGTACTGGTGCAAAGTTTAAATTTAAATATTTAAAACAAAAAACACCTTGTTAAATCTTTTAGATTGTGAATTTAGTTTTCGAATATATATGAATAATTAATTTAATCCTTAAATAATTTATATTAGTGATAATAAATTTTAGATTATCGATCTATGGACTAAGCGTATGGCAGAGAAATTTGTTGAAGAAACTTGTTAAATAAAACAAATGAAATGCGAAAAGGAATGTAGAAAGAAATATGCTGATGAGTGAGAATTAAAAATAAAAACACTTCCATATGTGGATTAACTATTTATTTCATGTTTAAAGAAGTTTATAATTAATTTTTTTTTACTTGAGTTTATAATTAAAATGTTACCGTAAAAACTTTTAATTAAAAAACTATCTTTATGTAAAAAATAAATAAAACTAAATATATGCCAAAATATCTAGGTGAGTCAAATATGTGCTTTGGCGCATGTATCAACAAGAAAAAGAAGACATAAATTAATTAATGGTTGCATCGTACTAGTGTATAGCTATGGCTGCGTATGAGACTTGAGAATTAATTTTTTTCGAATGTCTCTTTTGTTTTTTTTTGGTGTTCTACATGTAGATATATGTGTTGTTACACTCATCGTCTAATGATTTTTTTTAGTAAAAAAAAGTTTAGAAGAAGGAAACCTACTCTATTATAAAGTGAATACATGTTGGAAGTCTCGTTAAAAACTTACAAGTATTCTTACATATTGCCTATTAATTAATGTTCACTTCACATGAATATATTTAACAATAAGATTTAGAATTTCGGCATTAATTGGACTGACATAAAAAATTATAATTTTCAATTACTTCATAAATTAATTATTTTTATCACTTCATTACGTATTGAATGGAAATGAATTTGTATATCATGCTTAGATTAAAACTTTTAATTGCTGTTTATAAATCAACATTTTTATTTTTATGAAAAGTAAATATTTCTAAATCATGCAGACTAAAACTGTTGAAAATATTTTCTCAGTGAAATATTTTTTAATTTTTTATTGAAAGAATTATAAAATATATATATATATATATATATATATATATATATATATATATATATATATAAAATTAGCATTCACAATCTCTCTTTCCAATAGGACATTCCTACTTCATTAGCCTTCACAAAATGATTGGCAGCTTTTCTAAGCATATTATGTCTTCCTTTTTTGTCAGTAGGCATTTGGTAGCTAGATTTTTCAACTAGAGTGCAGCTAGGGTTAGAACTTGAGTCTTCTACCGATTGGGGAAATCTTTAGACCATTAGTGCTGCATGTGCAATTGTTTTCTAAATATATAATGTTTTGTGACAAAACTTACAATTTAATTGTTGTATTATACATATTAAGTGAATTTATTTATTTTTTTTACATTAAAAAATCCTCAAGTCATATTTCATATGGGTTAATACTAAATTTCTCTTCAGAAAATCTTAAAGACGCATATCCAACATTAATATGATGCAATAAAAAGTTTAACTTTTTAATTGTCACAACAAACAACATCTCGTTAACAATTAAGTCAATCTTTTAGATTGTAAATTTAGTTTTTGAATATTTTTAAATATTAATTTAGTCCTTAAATTTAGTTTAGTGATAATAAATTTTATTGATTATGGATCAACGCTTTATAAAAGATAACAAAGCCTTTAACAGACAAATTTGTTGAAGAAGCTTCTTAAATAAAACAAAAGACATACGAAAAGGAATGTAGAAAGAAATATGCTGATTAAAGACAATTTAAGGAAAAAGAACACTTTCACGTTTGGATTAACTATTTATTTTTTTAAAATTTTTTTTATAAATAAACGTTACAGAAACAACGTTTCATTAAAAAATATTTTTAAATTATTAAAAAAACTAAATTATTTACTAAAATACATTCAAATTTTAATTTTACTTAACAGGTATAATTCAGAAACAGAATTGTACGTTTTATGTTTTCGAATTCAAATATTGGTAAGAAGTGAAGAAAACAAATAAATCATAGCTTATTTGGTGTCTATTTTAGAAGCGGTTTTTTGTATTTAGAACAAAAAGAAAACAACAAACATACCCGGAAGTGTCTATTCTTGCTTGAATTTTTAAATACTATTTTTCAAATTGTTGTTTTGAAAATAAAAAATGAGTAATCTCAAAACTATTCTTTGTTATTATCTTTTCTCCATTGTAAAATTGTGTTTATAAAACTTTATTAATGACAATCTTATAAATAAATAAAAGCTTCTTTTAATTCATAACTGTGAACTTTTTCTCCTTGAAATTTATTCTTTTATAACAATAACTTGAAAATTAGTTTTTAATTATGTGTTAAGACATATATGATTAGATTATAATATAAAAAGCTTTATACTAACAGTAAATCAAAATTAAACTCTTGATATAAATGCACTAATTTGGTTCTTCAAAATTTTCAAAGTCTAATATGTTATAATCCTTATATTCACATAGTTTAGTCCATGATTATATATGATAAAGACTAATAAGTTATCAACATGCGTTGACCCAAGTAAAAGTGGTTTAGGCTCTTTAAGCATCAAATTCGAGGTTTGATCCCTGATACATATAAATGAAGCATGCACTCTTGAAAAACTTTCCCTTAAGGTGGATGATACTCTAAGTACACCTAAAAAAAACGACTAATAAATTTGGTTTCAAAATTATTAAAATTATGACCTACATATATTCAAAGAATAAATGCACTCAATACCAATAAATAAATAAATAAATAAATGCACTCAACAGTATAATTCAATTGAATGTATATATATGATAAGTAATATCATTGGATATAAATCAGTATATTTTGTTGAATAATTGAGAAAAACTATTTGAAAAATATTTTATTTAAGAGCATTCAAATAAAACACACCCATATGACTCTTACGTGTCAGTTAGAAACTTAGGTGAAGTCTAACACGGCAAATACTGATACACTTAATAAACTTGAAAATATTATTGTTAGTGCACCAATTTCATCCTTTTTTTGGTCTTTCGATACAATTGAAGTTTTGCTTCTCATTAGTCTCCTTCATCTCCTCCATCTTCTTCTCATCTTCAGAGGTTGTCCCTTTTTTTATTTCATTCACATTTCACCTCATTTAGACAAGTTAGGGTTTATGGGTGAGGAGTTGCTGATTCTCCATAGATTCTCAAGGTTCCTCAATGAGTAGTAACAAAGTGGTAATTATTGTATTTATCTTGGATTTTACTAAATTCCTTTGTTTGATATTGTCTTTATCTTGGATGTTACTAATATCTTTCGGTTTATTTCCAAAGTGATGGGAGTTACGGATTTTTTGAATGGTATAAGGAGCAAGTTGCTGATGAAAAGGATATAATAATTGTAAGACAAAGGAGAAGTATTCTGAGTTTACATAACTCTTTGAATTCAAATAGAAGATAGAATAGGAAGTTAATGTTGACTACAACCATCTTTTTGAGAATAAATTTGGTTTTTCGGTTCTAGCTGTGGACATTAGAGAGCAGTAGAAGCCATCTAGGATTATTTCATTAGTGATAGTAACAGAAGTAATCAAAAGAAAAAATATTGGACTATTGTTATGAGATGGAGGATTAGAGTAAAAGAAAAATAAATTAGAGGACAAAAGTGAAAACAAAAATAAAGTTAAAAAATGAAAATATTCTTTTTTTTTGCGTAAAATATAACTACCAATCACTAAATACTAGACAATATTTTACAAAAACATGTACACTGAAGTAATTATCATATCAAATAGACAACATAAGTTCTTACCCAAAAAAAAATATAGAGAACGTGTTATACTGAAATTTCATTTAAATTAAAATTAGAACATTATATTAAATTATTTATTGTAATTTTTATACAATTGAATGGGGCTATTTTAGTTATAATTATTTATTTATTTACACTTCAAAATTTATCACTTTTAATTTTTTAACATTTAGAAACAGAATTATCAATAATTTATTTAAAAATGTTAATAAAGTGACCTTTTGTGTGATAATTTTCTTTGAAAAAATTTCATCAACGGAGTACATGGCCTTTCTTAATATTCCTTTTTCTACATGTCCACAAAAAAAAAAAATCGTTTTTCTACTATTTACAATTTAAATTTATATTTTTTTTCTGCAATTCATTGAAAGGAACCCAGATGCTCTCCTATTAATTTATTTTGGAAGACAAATATTAATGCCTTTTTTTAAATAAAATTCTGTTCGGTTTAGGTGCATTTATAATTTTCACATTAATTTAATACATTTTAAAAAATTAATTTTTTTGAATGTTTATCTAATATTTAAATCTTAATAATCAATATAAATAGTATACTTAGTATATTCCACATTAAATAATTTAAAAATTTTAATATGATACTTAAATTATAAAACTTTCTCATATAATAAACTAATATTTTGAACTAGATTTTTTACTTAAACTTAACTCATAACAAAATTATTTTAACAATCACGTAAAAAATTAAAATCACAAAAAATAATAATTAGGATTTAGTATGTATTTAAATTAATTTATTTTATAATTGAAATAATTTATAATTAAAATTTTATTTAAAAAATTTTTAAAAACTAATTTTTTTCTAAAAGAAACTTTCAACCCACATGCAATGTAAAATTATATCCGTATTTTCTGAATTTTGTTATATTTTTTATAAAATTTTCATAATTTTATTATTATTTACTAAAATAAATATAAATAAAAAATAAAATATTTAATCTCTTAAAAATATTTTAAATTTATTTTATTTAATAAATAAAAAATATAAAATTATTCAAAAAATAAATTTAAAAAATATAAAATTATTCTATTTACATAAAGTCGCTTTCTTCTTTATCTGCGTTTCTTTGGAATCGGATGCTGTTGCTAAAAGCAGCACGCATGACGAATCATTTTGGAGAATCGATAAAAAGTATGCCCCATGCCCACATTAATTAATAGTAACAACCAACGAACGTCCCTTTCTGTTCCCTTTTTTTTTTTTTTCTTTATTTCCTTAGACAAGACACGCCTCTTACAGCCTACTTTATAATATCAAAAATTGTACCGTTGGGGCTTTATTAATTTATTTTAAAATAAATATTAAATTTTAGAATAAATTATTTTAATATTTTTTCTATTTATTTTTTTATAAATACTTATTTATTTTTAAAATTTATATAAATATTTCTTCATAATAAATTTATATGTAACGTATTTTTTAAAATATAAAGAACATTCATTTAAGTATTTAGAGGATATCATGTAAGATTACTATATTATGTATTATCTTATCATTAAAAAGTTTTTTTTTTGATAACATGTCACTAAAAAATTTTAATTTATTATATAATTATTATTGTAGTTTAATTTTTGTAATAAATTAATAATATATAATCAAATGATATTATAAAAATATTTTATTTAAAAGTGAATCAAAATTAAATACTGAAAAAAAAAGTAAAGGTGTTTTTCTTAAAATTTGAGTTGTAATCTCATGCACTCTTTCAATTATTTATGCTATTATTAGTGAATAACACATTGCAATTGATACCGTTGAAGCTCTCGTATGGCCATGAATTATTTTAAAGAGATCTATGTACTCATGCCTCAACCTAATGATAATATACCTAATTTCTAATTTATTTTGATTTTTTTAATTTTTTACGTTCACCAAATCAAAAGTTGGTTAATTTATTGGATTCAAATCTTTTGTTTCCTTTTCTTGTTCCTAACCCTTTTTCACCAATAGGTACTAATAAATTAGTAAAAAAAAGAACCTGATTAGAGAGATAAGATTAGAGACAGAAAAATAGAATAGAGGATTTGAATCCTTATTTGTTGGCTATATAAATATGTGTTGATGTTTTTTAATATTTCATGTGATTTTTTACATTATTTATATTATTATTTGTCTATTTAAAATTCTCATTATTAGTAATATTATATCTTTCTAACTCATTTTCTAACCTATCTTTGTAATAGTCTTTCTAACACCTAATAAAGTAAATATTAAATAAAAAAATAAAAATATTTATTATCTTGTAAACTTAAAATATTTAATATTTTTTATTTATAATTAAAATAATTATTAAAAGAATGAATTATCATGATATAAAATTATTCTTACAATAAAAGCTTTAGTGAGAGCATCCAACAACATACAAATAAAGAAGAAATAAAAAATATATTATTTATTAGAGTCAAATATTAATTTTTTTTTATATAACAGAGTCAAACTCTACGTGTTAAATTTAAATGATAGTTTTTTTAAATATTATAATATAAGAGATTTCTCCTGTACCTATATTATTTTTAATTTTTATGGGTACCGATACCTATATTATTTAATCAATGACAACAAGATACGTGGCCTTAATTATTGGATGTAACTTTCTAATGCAGGTTGTTAAAATGGATTGTGTATAATTTGTTTTTCTGCCTTATAATTACTATATAATTTCCTTTTATGACCCAACAGAATCTCTTTTAAGTCTTAAACCCCAAACATCAAACCATACACTAAGCTTAGGAAATTAGATCGTTTTTTTCTCTATTTTCCTTCCACTACAACACCATTAGTGAGACTTCTTTAAACTTTAATTATGGGAAGGGAGAGAATAACGGAAGAGGTAAGTAACACATTCAAAAGAGTTTGATTATTGGATCTTATCATGTATATATACATCTATAATTCATTATATTTAAAAAGTTAGAGTTAGTGGGTATTTTATTTTTTTAAAAGGAAATTTAATTAATAGGTAATTCTATGATTTCTTAAAAATAAAAATAAAAAAATAAAAATTAAATTAACATGTACATTAATTTGTGTCAAGTGTTAATAATAAAATATATTTATATGCTTGGTTTTGAGATTTATTTAAGAAAATACAATAGGATCTAGATTTAATATTTTATAATTATTGACTGTAGATTTTTTATTTTTACTTTATGTTTATGTGCATGGTATTTATAATTATTGCTATCATTTTCAAAGAATTTTTATATTATTTAACTCATACAATGTAAATATTTTAATTATGACAAAAAACATTAAATTGTAAGCATGCCACCATACATTCCATGAACTCGGAAATAAAGCTTCCAAGGTAATAAATATACATAATAATTATATGCATCCTATTTAAATTGTAGGCATGTCGCCATACATCCAAACTAATAAAGCTTTTAAATTTAAATTATTATTATTATTATATTCTTCAGTAATAAATATACAAAATAAATAATTATATAAATACATGTATATCACAAATAATCCAAATTTAAATATATATATATATATATATATATATATATATTATAAATGTATATAAAAATAAAATGTAATTATAAACATAAATAAAAATATTTTAATAAAAACGTGATTTTATAAATTAATTGTTTCTTTTGAATCAATTAGTTAAATTTAGAAATTAACATATTGGTGTCTAATCTATATCATTATGATTTTTTTTAACAATGTTATCATTAATTTATTTTCTGAGCAATCTTACACTTACAAAAGCTAATAATGCATAATATATATTTTTATCAATGATCTTATAAATATGAGTATCATGCTAATACAAGTTGGCTAAACTAGTAGAACGAATTTGTATAAAATTATACATATCCTTATGAGTAAGGGTCTAAACCTTTTTATCAATTTTATCATTAATCTATATCATTATGATTTTTTTTTAACAATGTTATCATTAATTTATTTTCTGAGCAATCTTACACTTACAAAAGCTAATAATGCATAATATATTTTATCAATGATCTTATAAATATGAGTATCATGCTAATACAAGTTGGCTAAACTAGTAGAACGAATTTGTATAAAATTATACATATCCTTATGAGTAAGGGTCTAAACCTTTTTTTTTAACTAGTAATTACACTTGATAGTCATCCCTCTCTGAAAATATTTCATTGATCCATTATTTGATTTTATTCTTTTTCTTGTTAAATAAAAATTTAAATTACAAGAAATGATCTCTAAGTTACATTAAAGTTATTACTAAAGCAATTAAAATGTAGACTATTTTTATCCATAAATACATGTAATGTTTAATTAAAATCAATTAGATAAGATTATATTGTATGCCAATAGGCTTAAGTTTTTTAAGTGTCTAATAGGCCCAAACTAATTTTTTTAGGTCTTTGACCCGAACCTTTAATCAAAACTAATGTAATATGTATACAATAACACTTATATAAATATCTTTATTTCTTAATTATATATATGACAATAATTTATACTTCTATTAATATTGCATACATTATTAAATAAAAAATATAAATTTTATATAATATTAGTATATAATTATATAATTTATAATTTCATATATAATATAAAATTTTTAATTACAAGTTTGGGCTTATTTAAGACTTTAAAAGCCTAAACCGATTGGCCTACTTGAATGCTCTCATATTTTAGTAAAACAAATAATTTGATCCTTGGTTTTGGAAATAAATTATTGTCCTCCTAATTTGAAAACAAATTACTTGGCCCCCCGTTATGATTTATAAGTAATTACATTTTGATTACGGGAATAGTAACTTTCGCTCAACTTATGTAGCTTAAGTCAATAAATTATTATAATTTCTTGCAGTTTATATATAAAAAAAGAAAAAAAAAGAGTCCAATTAGTATCTATGAATATTTAAAATTTATTTATATTTAGATTTTTTGTTTTAAAATTAATTTGTCATATTTTTTGAAATTAAAATCAATCACATGAGATTATATTATATATAACATAATTTTGTATATTTGAGAATTAACAAATATTTTAAAAACATTATTTTTAGAAATTTTTTTTTTCAAAAGCTATCTCAATAAAATTATGATTATAAGTTATTTTGATTACAAAATAAGCTAATTCAAATACATATCAAATTATTTATTTTCTTAAAATAAGAAGATTAAAACTGCAATTAAACTTTTTTCTTATGGGTCAATATATATATATATATATATATATATATATATATATATATATATATATTAACTCATTATAAAATTTATTTTGTTTGTAAACTAAAATCTAATGAAAAACTTTCTAAATTAAACTCTTTAAAAAAGTAAGTTGAAAGGTACATTTTGCTAAATATTTGTAAAAATGTATTTTATTTGTATTAATTACATTTAAGAACTTTAATAATTATTGACACAAAGATAACTATTGAAATTTATTTGGAACATTTTATTTTATTGAAAGATATTCTTTATTATGTTTGAGTATATCGAAAGAAGAGCAGTATTTTAAGAAAAGCCTTCAACGGCTTGGGGCTCTTTTCGAAACAAAGAAAGTTTTTATGTTTGAATTTATAATTAGAAAACTTATACATAATGTATAAATAGATTCGGTTACCGGTTAATATAAAAAGATAGTTATTTATGAGTTTTAATATATTAACCAATTGGAACTTAACATATCAGCAAGGGTACCGGAACCCATCTATGCAAAGGGTACCGAAAGAATTCCCTATAACATATTATAATAGATTTAAAAGTATGGACTCTCAATTAAGACATGTTAATTATCAAATAAAATATACCTGATAATGATGCAATAAGCAATACCTATTTAATAACAGTCACGAAGCAAAAAATGAAAAGCAAAGCAGAGGCTTTAATTACAAGGTGATATGATGACAAGTGATACAAATTGTCTTAATTTTGAGAATCCTTTTTTTCTTACCTTTACACTTTTTTTTACAATGAGTTAACGATGCGATTATCTTCTTTTCATTTCTATTTATATACTTAGCTTTTACTAATTAAGTATTACTAACAATTTAAAGTATAATTTTTAACTAGTAAAAGTATAATTTCTTTCGGTATCTACCACTTTAAGAATAACATTTTAAAAAATTATCAAATATCATTTAGAATTGGTCATTGTGCCGAGCTTCAGTAACAAAAGATAGACAAGTCCATGACAATGATAGGGCATTTTTCACAACATCAATAACCACAAGAGTCCAAATCAAGGCCTTCCTTTCAACATGAGGGCTGGTTATGCACAAGCACTACTTTCACGTTGACCAAAAAAAAAAAAAAACAAAGCACCACTTTCTTGTTTACAGACGTCTTCATGAGGGAAGATCAAGAGCCGGTTTAGATAAACTTACAATATATATATATATATATATATATATATATATATATATATATATTAGTACAACTTTTTCTTAAGAAAAAGTAATTTTATATTTGAATATAATATTTAAACAGTACTTTTAACCAACCAAAAAGATTTTTTAAATTTGTTTAAATAAAAAAGAATAGATGCACTTTTTAATAACAATATTACTAAAAAAAGACATCCAGAAATAACAATTGTATAGTATTGATTCTCAACTCTTTTATACAGTATTGATTAAACAAGAAAAAACTCATATGTTGTAAATTTTGAAGTGGTTATGTTAATCTAAATTATATACATAATGACTAGTTGTTAAATTGTAATATAGGCTCATGGCCAATAACCGTTTTATATTACTTTAAAACAGTAGCTATGATGATGATTAAGAAAAAAAAACAGTAGCTGAAAAAAAAAGAAAAGCAATTATGTTGCTACAATATAAGATTGGAGTGTACACAAAAAAACTATTTTCAATAACAGTACGTTAATAACTATAAGATCAAGCTACATTGCTATGTTAATGATTAAAATTAAAGAAAAAACTACTCTATCCTTTGGTGTAACCCTTCTATGGTATAGTTCTTTTGTGAAACTATTGGACTTTCAATTAGTTATGAATAAACAAAAAAGATATGAAATATAATTTGTAATAAAAATCAAGAATATTTGTGTCAGAAAATTTTATCAAAAACTATTTTTCTGAAGTTAAAGATCACTAATTTTTGAAAAATGAGGTAAATTAACTTTTTTTTAACGTTTACTTTTTTAAAAAGTTATATCCAAAGACACTTTTAAATATGTTGAAGCACTTTTTTTTCTTAAAGAAAAGTATTTTTTTATTATAAAAAAAATGTATCCAAACGGGCTCAACAAAAAAGAAAAACAAAAGACATCTTCAAGAAGTGTGCCTATTTGCGTTTTCCCAAATCTGGCTCTTCCAACTTTAGTGTCACAGGCATAGTTGAATGCAAGGTTGTCAAGAGCAATATTTCATAAAAAAATATTGGAGGGTCTCGTAAAAGCTAAATGTAAAAACACATATTTTACCACTCATTAAGATATTGTTAAAAAAATATTACATGTACCTAGAAGAATTGATATATATATATTTTAACTCAAATTGAAGTACTAAAATCACAAATTTAATAGCTTAATGTAAATTGATATATCACAAATTATATAAAAGGACCAAATTTAACACAGTTAACAGATGCAACCCCAAATTAGATGCTGTGGAATCAAATATTATAGGAGCAAGAGTAAATAAAAATTTCTAATGCCAATTAACAAATGCAATCATAAATCAGAAATTAAAATGAATGTAATCCCAAATTAAAATTGAAAATGGAAATATAACTATAATATAAGAATATCATAACTAACAACATAGCGTAGACAAGAAAAAACATCACTCTCACCGGCGGCTGTGCGTGAGAACCAATCTGTGCGAAGCTTGATGGAGAAAGAAGCTCCAAATGTCTCTTGCGTGTGTAGAATTGCAGATTGTGGAGAAGTCCCTAAACCAGATCTAGTTGCGCTGTGCGTGTGCCATCGTCTAGTCTCAACTCTTATGTCTGCGTGAGTTTTGACTGCCAGAGGAGACTCATATGTTTCCTATCATAGCCAAACTAGGTTGCTCCAAAAGCTCAAACCCAAATGAATTAGAAAATCCATTAAAAAATCCAAACAAGTTGCCCATTCACCCTTATATCATAAAATTGTAACATCCTCTACTGAAATCTCGATTTTAATGATTTTATCATTTTAAAACGTGTTTGGTTCGATTTTACCCATTTTTGTTTTTACCTATGATCTAACAAGTTTTTATGTTTCAAAAAGGTAAAATCTTTTATGTTTTGAAACTCGATTTTAACAAGCATGGTTGAATGACTATTTTATTTTTTGGTACATTGAACTAAGGATGTCCATTGAGTTGGGTCAACTTGCAAAATCATGAGTTTTGACTTAACCTAACCTATAATTGATGGGTTGAACTAAATTTAAGGGTTGGGTTGAGTTTAAAAATTCACAATATGATAATAATGGGTTGGGTTGCGAGTTAGAAAAATTCTAACTTATTCAACCTAACCCAACCTAATCCATCTTTTTTTTAAATAAAAAATTATGTTATTTTTTAATATTCAACACATTAAAACTAACGTTTCTTTTTTTTTTCATTTCTCAGATCTTGTGTGACTTATTATATTTGATTTTTGTAATTTGTATTAGTACTTCTTATGTTTAAGATTAAGACTTGTTATATTATAATTATGACTTGTGACTTATTTATTGTATTTGACTTTTAATTTATTTGATACTTTGTATGTCATTTTTTGTTGAGACTTATTAAGTTATTTATTATGATTTGTAATGAATTTTTGATTTCGTACTGATTTTGACATTTATTTTAGCAGATGAATTTTTTTAAATGTATGTTGGATCTATGAGTTTAACCTAACCCAACCCACTTATGTGTGGGTTGGATTGGTTCGGGTTTTTGAAATAAAGAATCTCCCAACTCAACCCAACCCAACCCAATCTAACCCACTGCCTTGATGAGCAGTTTGGGTACAAAAATATCCAAAACCCAACTCACGGACATCCCTACATTGAATAACCATCTTTACTAGCTAAAAGTTGTTCTTCAGCATGTGTATTAGTTGCAGAAACATAGCAACAAAGATATCATGCTCCAGTTCTTGGTGGGTCAAATCTTCTAAAGAGTATGCATTATAGTTGTTGTGAGATCAATGATATAGCTAAATTTCCCTCTTGAGTAGCACAAACAATATTCAAACCAATTCTCAGAGTTGAGGGAAAAAAACTTAGACCTATGAGCTCGCTCAACAAATAAGACCAAACCTTTTTGGCTCTCTCATAATCACGAAGTGCATGAAGGGTGGAGTTAGCCTCCTTGTTAGAGATTGGGCACTTATCAATCCTAGGAAGATGACGATTTCTCCTATTTACATCAATTAGTAAAGCATAGTTAATGGCTAACCAAAGAAAAGGTTTCACCATCGTGGCCTAGGCCATCTCTCTAAAAAGGTTAAGAGAATGAAAGTAATTGGATTGATTTCTAAAAGAATAGAGTATGGAGTCACTTGAGGTTATCTAGCTAAAAGATAAGATAAGATTATGATTGTTACAATAAAGTAATCCTAATATAATAATCCCAAGTGATATACAACATTAATCGAATATTCTATTCTATTTATTATGTCTGCAAGATGAAATTGCCATTAGTGACATTCAGCTTGACTCTAATTGATGAAAACTTGCTATTGGACAATGGTTTTGTAAGAACATTTGCTATTTGATCACGAGTGAATATGTGTGAGATGGATAATTTTTCTTGTTGAACCAGTTCTCAAACAAAGTGATAATCTAGTCGACATGCTTCATTTTGGAATGCAAGATTGAATTTGAGCAAAAATAAGTAGTGCCAAAGTTGTCACAGCAGAGTTAAGGTGAGTTTGATGATTTAACATTTGGTTCTGATAAAAGATGAGTCAGCCACATGAGTTTAGCAGCTATATTGGCTACTGAGCAATACTCTACTTCAATGGATAATCGTACAACTGTCCTTTGGTGTTTGGACATCCAAGAGGTTGGGTTGCCTCCAAGAAAAATAACATATGCCGAAGTTGAAGTTCTTTCATCAAGATTGCTAGGCAAATCCACATCATTGTAAGCTTGAAGATTGAGATGGCTTGGCTTTGAAGTTGTAAGCCATAATTTATTGTTCATTTAAGATAGCGCAGAGTTTTTTTTAGCTATTGAATGTGTGTTTTTGTTGGCTTGTTCACAAATTGAGACAATTTGTTAATCACAAAAAAGAGGGATCAGGTCTGGTCATTGGAATGTACTGCAGTGCCCCTATTATGCTCTTATAATGAGTGGCCTCGATTGGTGTTGAACCATCATTAAGTTATAGTGTGATAGTAGTGTAGAGAGGTGTATAGAATGGTTTTGCCCATGACATTTTGAACTTATCTAACGTGTCCCAAATATATTTGTGCTAAGACAAAAACATACCTTAAGAAGTAGGAATCAATTCCATGTCCAAGAAGTAATGTGGGGTGCCAAGGTTTTTGAGTGACAATTGCTTGGATAGATAATAGAAAAACTACTGTAAGAACTATGGTGAGTTACCTAAAAGGATTAGAACATCCACATACACCAAAAAGTATGCCACAATCTGCTCATGGTTATATAGGAGAGTGATGAATCATTTCGGTTGGTTTGAAATCCATAAGATAGAACATAGGATTTTTAACACTTCATGGCATGCTATTGGTAATTGGCAAAGGCCATAAATTACTTTTCCGATTTTACAGACATACTGAGGGAATTATAGATGAATGAATCCAAAGGGTTCCTTGATATATACCTATTCAGTGAGGGAGCCTTGAAGAAACACATTGTTGACATCAAGTTAGTTCATTTGCCAAGCATGAGCAAGAGCTACGATGAGGATAACCTTGATGTCTAATTTGGTAGCTTTATCACAGGAGAAAAGGTCTATAAAGTATATGCCTGGAGTCTATGCGAATCCCTTAGCTACTAGTGAGCTTTGTAGCGAGATATAATGCCATATGGGTTTTTTTTTTATAGGAAATAACCATTTACAACCCATAATGTTGTGATTCTTTCGTGGCTGAACCAAGGTCTATGTCCCATTGCTGATCAATTTATCAAACTCTTGTGAAAGTACTTTGCGCTAGTGAGAGTATTTCATTGCTTCTGTTACACAGAAGGATTCCAAGTTTTTAGGCAAATGGTATTTACTAGTTGTAAAAATCTATTTTGGTTTGAAAATATTGTTTATGGGCCTAGTGACCATTGGATGAAGATTTGTGGGTGGCTTTGGGATAATGAGAGGAAAGTTTGAGATGTCAGAAACATTACCTGATGAAGGTGCACAAGAGGAAATGGCTCTAGTGTTATTGATTTAGAATGCGACTCTATGTCCTACTATGTAGGTTTATCAATAACAGTGATTGCTGGTTGATTTATTGCCACAAGGATAGTGTATTGTAGAGGTTGATGTGGGTCAAGATGGGACTCTCGGGAAGATATGTTTTGATCTGTGAGTGATTGGTATGGGAAGTTGTTGTCAAAGAAGGTGACATACCATGAGGTGTAGATTTTGTTGGTGATAGGATCCAAACAAAGATAAGCATACTGAGATTGTGAGTACACACATGGAGTGGACCTTTGTGAAGTTTATGTTTGGCATATGGTTTGAAATATGGAAAACAAAGATAACTAAATGCATGTTGATAAAGATAGTTTGGTGATTTCTTGTAGATAATTTCTTAGGGTGATTCCATATTTAGGTTTGGCGTAGAGAGTCAGTTTATGAGATATGTTGCTGTTAGAAGTGCATAGGACCATAATTTGATTGGAAGTTTTGAATGTGATAGAAGCTTTCTTGCAATTTCCACTAAATGTCTATGTCTTCTTTCAGCGGTGCCATTAAGTTTAGGAGTGTGAAGCGGAATGGTGTAGTATGTAATGCCTTGTGAGTTCAAATAGGATTTTTATTTAAGATACTCACCTCCATTGTCATTATTATAGGTAAATTGAATAATTTTTTACAAGAAGCTTGAATTGAACAAAAACTGATGACACAACTGATTTATTTTGTAAGGGATACATCCAAATGTACTCTGAACAATTGTAAAAAAAAATTAAGTAGTAATTGAAACCATCATAGGAATGGATGGAGCTGGGCACTGGACATCAGAGTAGATCAATTGCAATGGCCTAGTGCTCTGAGTGTTATGATTGGAGAATGGCATTTTAAGACTTTTAGCACATTGACATAAGTTGCAAACTTCTAATGAATGCAATCTTATTGGGAGGTGATGTTTATTGATCATATGCTTCATGATGTGATGAGAAGGATGACCAAGTGAGTGATGCCAGGTGCTCTATGAATGAAGTTGGGTGTGCATTGCTTGTGAATAGTGTGGTGGAATGGTGGGGTGATACAAATCATTGGTGCATGTTCCGTGCATTAGATCCACTCTTGTCTTCAAGTCTTTCACCAAAAAATGAGATGTAAAAAATTCCACAAAAACCAGGTTAGCTTGACATAATTGGGAGACAAATAGTGTATTACTATGAATTGTTGGAAGACATAAAACCTATTGTAGTTGAAGTGTTTTGGGTGGGAGTTTTGAGTGAGGTGGTACCTATGTGAGTTATTGGCAAACTTGAGCCATCTCCCACTAGCAGTTCGTTGGGGCCATCATATAGTTTTCAAACAAATAAGTTGCACAGATAATTTGTAATGTGGTGCGATATAGCCAAGTCCATAAGCCAACTATTTTGTAGAGGGGCAAAAGAATTGTTGGCATAGTTAGTCATGGGCACTTGTGATGACCTTGGTGTGTATCCATGAATCTTGTAGCAGGTCTTTGCAAAATGGCTTAGTCTTTCACAGTGTTGGTAGACAATTCATTTACCTTAGGTGTTGGAAGTAGGCTTTGTGAAGCTTGAAGTTGATCCTTGTGTGAGAGGGATGGGTTTAGAGGAAGTACCTTTAAACCTCTGATCTGCATGTACTATAGGTATTGGAACCTCAACAGTGGCACGTTTTGTGCATTTGATGTAAGTCTCACAGTCAACTAACTCCTCATGCAATTCTTTAAAGCTGATTGATGATTCCCGACCTCAAACAACTATGGCTACCTCATGAAACTCCTGTCTAAGACCATTAAGCAAATGGATGACAAGGTTTGTGTCATCCAAGGGGTTGCTGATGATTGCCAGTTCATCGGCAATTGCCTTGATCTTCTTGAGATGTTCTGAGACTGATAATTCACCCTTTTAGATATTGGTGAGTCTCTCCTCGAGAGATATAATACAAGAGCAAGACTTCTTGGCATATGTGGTTTTGCGAATGCCCCACACTTCTTTGAAGTAGTGACAGACCCCAACATAGTGATGATCGTGTCAAAGACAAAGGACATAATTACGTGGATCATCAATTGATCTTGACGAATTTAGTGAGCACAGTCTGAATAGTTGGATTGAAAACATGTTTTTATGCCATCCACATAGCTAATGAGACCATATCCTACCAGGAGAGCGCTGAATTGAACTCTCCATACAGGGTAATTGCTACCATTTAGTTTGATGGAGGACTATGTTCCAGTAATTGAGAATAATTAGTGGGTAGGAGTCAACGTCGGAATTATGGGGTTTATAGAAGAAATTTAGGAACTCATGATGAATATTGGATCAGATAAGCTGGGAAGCTAAGAGCTCTGGATACTATAAAAAGGTTGAGAGAAGAAAGTAATTGGATTGATTTTTGAATGAATATAGTACAAACTATATATACATGAGTCACTTGAAATTATCCAACTAGAAGATAAGATTATGATTATTATAACAGAGCAATCCTAACAGAGTAGTCCTAAATGATATACAACATTGATTGAATATTCTATCTTATCTATTACTCTCTACACTTCCTTGCAAGTGGTTTCTATGCATCTCATTCTCAATATTAGCAATACTATTAATTATAGGCTGATTTTAAGGAGAGTGATCCATCTAGAGTAAATTTCTAAGCTAAACTGTCATGAATGTTAGGAGAAGAAAGGATTCTAATAGTAATAATTTTCTTACAGACATTTTCAGGCAAAAATTCATTGAGTTTAGTGACATCTCACATTTGATCTTACTAGTTTTAAAAGCATTAACTGTGATATTTAGATTATGAGCATCCTATACCTATGTTGACTAATGAAGCAAGGATGGATTCATTAGGCACCCAATGATTAGTCCAGAACTTGACCTTTGAACCATCACCAATCCTTCAAATGATGCCATTTTTATGTGAATCTCATTTCTTACATAACCCATGTCACAAGTTAGAGCAGTTGCCTCTGCTATAGTATACCTATTTACCTTATATGAACAATATATTTTTATGGTTTTAATTTAAAAATTTTTACCCACTCATTATTTTTATGTTTATTATTTTTTTGTGATAATAGAAAAATAATCTAATAAAATAAATTAATTAAAATAATAAAAATAAAAAATTCAAATTAATAGTTAAATAAAAACTCTAAAATTAAGTGCAAATTAAATGCAAATAAAAAAAATTAAAATTAATAAAAAAATTATTTTATAATTAAAAAATAATGTATAATTAAATTCTAAAAAATTATTAAAATAATCAAAATTTCATTAAATAATATAAAAATAAAACAAAGGGCAAGTCATCCTGTGGAAGACTTGCACTTAACATACATAGAAAAAAATCTTTCTTTACATGGTCGACTGCCTATTAATAAATTAAAAAAATAGTAAAAATAGTGCATGGTAGAAAATAATTAAAACAATTTTATTATTTATACATTATTTTTATACCAGTTAATCATATGTAAGTTTATGGTTAAATACAAGTATAAAGTGGTTAAATGGTTTAATAATTGATTACTACTTATTAATAATTGATTACCAATTCGTTTAACCACTCGATACCTGAATATAATTATAAATTTGTACATAATTAACTGGTATAAAAATGGTATGAAATTTTGATGCACAAATAATTTGGTAATTAAAAAAACAATGACAGATTGGGAAATCTTTTTCAAATGTATTACATGTGTGTCAAAAAATCCTAATAGCCATCTCCTAGAGCTAACAGTAACAACTCACCAACTGCCAACTCATGAACTAGCATTCAACACCCCAACTCCAAAAAGTCTAACGGCCATAAGTTCCAGACCAACAACCACAATCGGAAAGCTGTGAAGTGCCTATATGAGTATGACAAATTAAAATCTATGTATGGTTATTTTTGTTTTTTCAGTGATGTCTTTCATAAAGGAAGTTTTCAAAAAGAATTTATGCAGAGCTCAACCTTTATGAACTTAATATAATTTCATTTAATAGTAGACTACAAGGTTAAATTAAGGAACTTTTATGAAACCCTTATTTTTTGTCTATAAGTGATGAGATCAAACAACTCTCATTTCTATTCTTATCTATTTGAGTGTCTAGGTCATATCTCAATAAATCTCTAGCGATTCCAAAATAGTTCATAACTAGGTTAAGGTATAACACTACCCATTGTGTTAATTCATCTCAATTTTAAGCCTTGAATTAAGTTCTAGTTTCATGAACCCTACATGATTCATTAAGTTCATCATTCTTTAAACATCTAAGTTTTCTACCCTGTTATCGCTTAAGTGCCAGTTTTCTACCACTTAAGCGCTTAGCACATTGAAAACAAGTTGCATTCTAGTCACTTAACATTACCCGTCTTGTTAATTCATTTGAAAAAAAACTAAAATTACAATATTCCTTTCAACGACATGACAAGATGAAATATATTGCCTTACTCTTTTAAGAGAGATATCATAATAAGCTATTTACATTGACTACTTGATTGTCCTACACTATTGTGCTTAAATAGAAAATTAAAATTAAAGAAAATAGACACAAGAAAACATAGCATATTAAGCTAATTCATTCCTCTACGGTTTGCATGGGTCCTGTTGATCTTCTTTTTCACCCTTTTGTTAGGCACATCTTCAAAAAGTCTTACAAGCAATTGAGGTTTCCCAGTTGAGAGTACAACATATCCTAGAAGCATACCAAGTACCACTCCACATGCATATCCCAAAGCTACAGCTTTCCAACCAAATCCAAAGTGTTCTTCATGGTGAAAGGTTGTTAAATCTGGTGGCTGGTCTTCATCCTTAGTGCATGATTTTGACAAAGGCAACCCACAAAGCCCAGGATTTCCCTCATAGGAATCATTTTGAAATGTATTGAATTGTCTACCTATAGGTATGATTCCTTCAAGCATGTTTTGTGAAAGGTTCAAGAAAGAAAGATAGTTCAAATTAGTCAATGTTAAAGGAATGTTGCCCACAAGCTTGTTTGATGAGAGGTCTAACCATTCCAGACTTTTCAAATCACCCAATGATTGTGGAATTCTTCCAGTGATTCTATTATGGGAAAGGTTAAGCCCAATGAGTGACTTCAACTCATGAATGACATGTGGAATCTCTCCATCAAACATGTTATTTGATAAATCAATAGTTGTAAAAGTAGTTAAGATCCTCTCTAGCTCAAAAATAATTCCCTTTCATTATGACCACAGAATCATTATATGCATAATATTTACTCTTCATATATTGCAAACCAGTAGGACCATCACTGATGTTCATCATTTCTTTGAAGTTTTTGATGTACGCTATTGGCAAAGAGCCTCTAAAATAGTTATTGGAGACATAAAAAATCCTCAACTTGGGAAAGGAGTCCTTGGTCATCAAATGGGTGATGACACCATGAAACTTATTAGCTCTTAAAATCAGGACCTTAACCTCTTGAAGAGGTTCAATACAATTTGGAAATGTATCCTCTATTTTATTTTCTCCAAGATCAAGAACTTCCAATTGCATGCAGTGGACTAACGACAGAGGCAACGATCCCCTCAATTGATTTCCATTCAAATTCAATGTCTGCAATGCATTTCCTCTTGAAAAGTTTTTAGGTAATGCTCCATAAAGGTTATTTGTCTTTAAATCCAAAATCAAAAGAAATGGAAACATTCCAAGGCACTGTGGAATCTTGCCTATCAAATTGTTGTGAGACAAGTTGAGTATAATGAGGGAGCTTGCATTGCAAATTGCGGAGGAAATGTCTCCAGCAAATTTGTTATTTGAGACAGAAAAGAATTCTATGCCAAAGATTGGAATTGGGACATCTCCCTCCAACATGTTGAAACTGAGATCAATATCTTGAATGTTCCTCCATGATAGAGAAAGATGCTCATTCATCCATTTGGGAATCCTTCCATGAATTCTATTATTAGAAAGATCTATATGGTGCAAATTTCGGAGACGTGCTAAGAACTTAAGGAAAGTATTAATATTACAAGAAGATAAAAGTAATGATTCAAGGGAAGGGATAGTATATTCAACATTATTGTCAAAGCTAAGAGAGAGAAAACTATTGTGAGAAAGATCAAGATAGGTTAGATATTGAAGCTTCGAAAATTGATGAAAATGCACAAAGCCGCTCAAGTTACTTGATGCTAGACTCAAATGAGTAATGTTTACAAGATCAAACATTGACTTTGGGATATTACCTTGTAGCTTGTTTCCAGAGAGATAACAAAATTTCAAGGAATACGTAGAGAATTAACCAATAGAACCTGTGAGCTGATTCTTGGCATGGAAAAGACTCCTTGTGGAATTGTTCTGTTCAATAAGTTACTAGACAAATCTAGATGAGTTAAATTTGAAAGTCTCCCTATTTTGTTTGGAATTGGGCCAGCTAATTTATTATATGAACAACTAAAAAACCTAAGTTGAGGTAGATCAATCAATGTTGCTGGCAATTGGTCTCATAGGTTATTATCATCAAGTAACAAACATTCTAATTTGCTAAGATTGCCAAAAACATCTGGGATGTGACCGCTAATATTATTAAATGAAAGATCTAAAGCAGTGAGATGTTGATGGTTTGAAAGCAGTGAAGGAATCTCGCTGCTGATGTTTGACCCACCAATCCCCAAATATGTTAGTTTTGTAAGGTTCCACAAAGACAGAGGAATCGTTCCATTAAAGTTGCAACGAGAAAGATCTAAGGAAGTGAGATGTTGAAGCTTTGAAAATGATAATGATGGGATCCAAATGAAATAGTTGAAAGTAAGGCTCAAAGAAGTTAGTTGAGTGAGGTTGGACAAAGATAGGGGAATGAATCCATTAAATTTGCACCCAGAAAGATGCAGGTGATTAAGAGACTTTAATTGGCCTATGGAATCAGGAACTTCTCCTAAGAAAACAGTGTCAGAGAGATCCAAGTACCTGAGATGAGTGCTCCAATTAGACTTTTGGAAGTTTGCCTTTGAGATTCTCATTCAATGACAGATCAAGCTTTTGAAGATTAGGTAAACATAGGATGTTATTTGCCAAATTCCCGCACAATTGTGTCTCTGCAAGATCAAGAGAGACTAAAGAGGATGACAAATTCATCAGCAATGACAAAGAGCTTGGTCTGATTGAAGACATGTTGACAAAAGATAGAGAAAGATCCCTTAAATCAGTCGCATTAAGAATGAGCTTCTTCCATGTGGATGGATCAAGTCTGTGTCTTTTCGAATAAAGAATCTGTAAGAGAAAGTGAGACTAATTTTGATAGGTGAGAGATTTTGGATGGAATAACAACACTAAATCCAGAGCATGATAGGTCTAAATGTGTGAGACTGACAAGATCACCAAATCCAGGTACCATTAGAGACAGAGAGAAATCATTGAAAGAAAGATTGAGCTTCTGAAGATGAATAAGTTGAAAGAGTGTGTTGTTGGGATGGAATTGACCTCGAAGCCAACTGTAGCTAAGGTCAAGCCCAATCACATAGCCTGACTTGGTGTCGCATGTGACCCCATCCCACATGCAGCAATTTGTACCAATTTCCCATGATGCTGTCTTGGGATAACTGGACTGATCAAAATAAGAACACCAGTCAGAAGCCGAACTATTGAGAGTAAATGAGTTGTTGAATTGAAGCAAGGCAGAGGCCTCATCATGGTTGCACAGTGGAACCAACGAAGAAGAGTAAGAAGAAAAATAGAAAAACAACTGGAAGAAGTAGAGGATAAAATATGGCAGCAAAAACAGCCCCATATATTTGGCTTAACAAATTCAAAAACTTTTTTCTGGCAAAGAAGTTCAGATTTAGAAAGAAAAGGATGTTGTAAAGCAAGCAACTGATGAACGTTAATTTATAGCCAACCAAATCTCAGTGTGTTTGAAAGGTATATCATGGCTTCCAAGTAAGTCATCCACACTCACACAAATGTTGAAATTGATGTGCGCAATGTGTCATGTTCTTAAACATATTGAAGAGACGACAGAAATAGAAAAGTGAGTACATGGACTTGGACTTCGTCAATTGTATGTAGGCACGTTGCATGACTTCTGCCTATATATAAATATATATATATATATATATATATATATATATATATATATTACTCAAATATATTTACAAATTGAATTTACTTAACTGGTATAAGGCAAAAACCAAATTACGTTTTATCTTATACCGAAAAAAAAAAAAAATTGTACGTTTTATCTTTTCCAATTCAACTATTGGTAAGAACTGAAGAAAATAAATAACAATAAAGCCTATTTGGTTTCTATTTTAATAACAGTTTTTTGTTTATTTAAGAACAAAACGAAAACAATAAACATATTTGGAAATATCTATTCTTGCTTGAATTTTTAAAAATTATTCTTCAAAATTTTATTTTAAGAATAGAAAAATGATAACATCTTAAGATATTTTCCAAACTATCCTTTTTATTTTGTTTTCACGATGATTAAATTGTGATTTCAAAACTTTATCAACGACAAACCTATGAATAAATAAAAACTTCTTCTACCGGAAAAAAATAAATAAAATCTTCTTTTAACTTCGCAATCATGACTTTCTCCTTGACATTTATTCTTTGGTAACAATAACTTGAAAAATATTTTTTTAAATTATGTGAACTCATGATTAGATCTTGTAAAAAATTTTACGCTAATAGCAAATCAAAATTAAATGCGTGACTAGTTTGGTTCTTCAATATTTTAAGGTAGATTTTACCGTGTCTTTTTATTTGGGTGAGTTTTGAAACCCGAGAAGAGGAGCAACAATAGGAACAATTACACAAGCAATTACTATATTTGCTTTTTGTTCAAATATTTTTAAATGCCCACAAGAGCAACACAGGAGTCAGCACAAAGTAGTTGCTCTTTCTTCCACCTTTTGGTTAGTCATTCTTTCACCTCAACAAAACTAAAGTAGATTTCATTTTTTGGTTGGTCCACTTGATGGGGTTTTAAAACCTTCTAAGAGTACCTTAACAAGCACTCTACTTTGAATGTCTAATTTGGTAATCCTTTTATACAAAAAATTTGGTCCATGATTATATAAGGTAAAGACTAATAAGTTGGGTTTTTAAAATTCTTCACTTTGTTTTTATTTATTGCTTATTAACATTATTCTTTATGTTAATAAAATTATGTTCTACTTTGAATAAATATAAAAGAAATTTAAAATATTAAATTTTCACAGTTTATGTCTTTAAAGATTAATGATTTTGATATAAAAAAAAATTCACACTGAAGAAATTAAGTTGGTGTCGTGTGGAATGGGCGTAGCAGACTTATATATATAATGTTTATTTCGTGACTTGAGAGGAACTAAAACGTATTCTTTTCAAGTAAGTTATCCCTCAAAATTCTTGAACATTTTGTGAGTAGTAAGGGTACCATGCACGAAGTTGCTGAACATTTTCGATTTCTTCTTATTCTTATGAAAAGTAGAAAAAGACAGCACAGAGAAAAACAAAGTAAAAAAAGTGAACGACTCAAATAATGCAAGGCTTGTAATGGGAGACTTGGACTTCTTCAATTGTGTGTAAGCACTCAAGTCTTTGGAAGACTTCTGTTGACGTGATAACAACATTCACACATTAAGTTAATTTATTCACATATTTTTACAGTAAAAACGTTCTTAAATCACTTTTCATATCTGTCAATACTAAATTTCTCCTTAAACAACCTTAAGGACGCACACCCAATGTTGGTCTGGTGCTGTTAAAAAAAAAAAATTCCTCAGCATGCTTGTCTAAAATTCAAATTTTAAATTGTCAAAATGAGAAACGCTTGCTTACTTAAGTCAATAATTTAGGCTAGTTTTTGAATATAGTTGAATGAATTAATTTGGTCCCAAAATAATTTAAAGTAGTGATAATAAATTTTTGAGAAAAGAGTATATGGACCACTTAAATTTTGGGTTATTTATAAATAACTTTGTAAACTTTAAAAGTCCTAATTAATACTTAAATTATAATAATTACTTTAAAAAAATCATTTCATCCACTTTTCATTCATTTTAAATTAAATAAAAAAATTTAAAATAAAAATATTAATTAAGAAGATTTTAAAGTTTATGAGTTATTTACAAATGATTCAAAATTTAGACAATTTATATACTCTTTTTTGTAAATTTTTTTCAATAAGTGATGAATGATGAATTCCTCATTAAGGACAATGAAGCGTATAGTAGTCAGTAGAGAAACTTGCTGAAGAAGCTTGTAAAATAAAACGAGGGAAATGCAAAAAGGAATGTAGAAAGAAATGAGTTGATTTATTTTGTAGATTGATTTATTTTGTGTTTAGAAAACTTTTTATTAAAAAATTAATGTTTTCTGTGCGGGATGTTTCTTGGAATAAGGTTTGAAAATTTGAAATTAATTGGATTGACATAAAAAATAATGATTTTAAATTATTCCATAAGTTAATGATCTTTATCAGTTCCTTAATTTTTGAATGGAAAAAGAGCGTGTAATCATGCAAACTCAGGCTGTTGAAAGTATTTTTACACAAGGAGTACATGTATGGAATAAGAAATTAATCCTTTTAAATGAAAAGGAATTGAGAGAATTTCATTTAATTTTACTTTTAAATATTTGAATTTACGATTTTGTCTTTATTTTTTTAGTCATTTTTAAGAGTGAGAAATTAACATTATGAAAATAAAATATTTATTTTATTTTTAATGTGTTACAATTTTTTTGGTAAATAATTTGTTCTAAATATGAAAATTAATTCACAAATGAATTTTAATTATATTTTTTATAATAAGTTTTAAATATGAGATTTATTTTTTAAATAAAATAAAATAAAATCAATTGTATTTTTTAATAATTTCAAATATAGTTATAAGAATTATTTAGGCTTGGAGTAATATTTTTTATTTATTTTAAATATATGTATTATAAAAAATTTATGGCAAAAAGAATAATTTTGTTCCTCAACTTTTTTTTTATTTTTATTTTGATCTCATATCTTTTTTCATTTCAATTTAATTCTCTAACTATCAAACGTTAAGAAAAGACATCATAAATCATGATTTTGTAATGCCAACTAACATAACTATTCCATTTGACAACTAACGATGCTTACGTGGCCCAAAGTATCACTAAAAAATGCATACAACGTTGCTAGAGGCTAATGCTTAAGCCAATTCAGAAAATAGGAGGAACACATGTAGGGTAGGTTTCACAAAACCATTCTTTCAACCTACACTTTGAAAATCCATTCCTTTCAATTTGTAGAAACCAGCAGAAACTATAATGGAATCCTCCACCCATTGACAAACTCTGAAAATCCATTTCTTCAACTTTCAGAAACTTTAGTGTAATGAGGGAAAAGATGAAATGGGAAGAGGGAGAAAGCAACGGTGATTAACACTGCCGTGAAAGATCGGTAAGAGTTTGATTTATTTCTGTCAATTGCTGTGAAAGATTGTTATGATTGCAGGTATATTGTATGTTTTGAGATTGATTTTGCCATAAATAGGACAAATGTGGGGTAGGTTATAGAAATCCATTCCTTCAACTTAGAATTTGAGGATCCATTACTTTAGTTTGTGGAAACAAGCAAAAATGATGATGAAATCCTCCACCATGGTCGAACTCTAAGAAACCATTCTTTTAACTAGCAGACATAATGAGACAAAAGATGAAATGGGGATGCAAAACGATATCGTTTTATTTAGTTTCAAACTAAATGTATGTTTAACAATACTTTCAGCTACAGAAGTGCCATTAGTTCCAAATCGGATTATTCCGTTAGTTGGTATTTTATACATATTAAAAAAATATATGAATCCAAATAAAACATAATTAAATTGATAAACATTAGAAGAACCAGGGACCATTGCTCGCTAGTCGTATTCATAAAATTAGACAGGTCCCTTAAACCGAATCGCATATAATCGGTGTCAGAATTCAAACTTTGGTCCCTGGCTGGGGAAGCCAACTGCCAACCACTAGACCAAAGCACATGGCTGATAATTATTCTTACATTATTTGTATTACAATTTTCTTTAGAGATATATAAAATAAAATATATTTGAGTGATTATAGTACTTTTTTACAGTTGATAATATTATAAATATTTATAATAATTCTTCACTTTCTTTTTATTTATTACTTATCAACATTCTTTATGTTAATAAAATTATGTTCTACTTTGAATAAATACAAAAGTAATTTAAAATATTAAATTTTCAGAGTTTATGTCTATAAAGATTAATGATTTTGATATAAAAAAAATTTTCACACTCAAGAAATTAAGTTGGTGTCGTGTGCAATGGGCATAGCAGACTTATATATATAATGTTTATTTCGCGACTTGAGAGGAATCGAAACGTTTCTCCTTTTCAAGTAAGTCATCCCTCACTCAAAGTTGCTGAACATTGTCGCTTTCTTCTTACTCTTGTGAAAAGTAGAAAAAGAGAGCCGACCGAAAAACAAAGTCAAAAAAGTGAAGGACTCTAATAATGCAAGCCTCGTAATGGGAGACTTCTGTTGATGTGATAACGACATTTACACATTAGCATTCACAAAAAAGTTTGGCAGCTTTTCCAAATAGATAATGTTTTGCCATTAGAATTCAATTTAATTATTGTATTATACATATTAAGTGAATTTATTTATTCATTTATTTTTACACTAAAAACATCTTTAAGTCGTTTTTTTTTCGCTAGTCAAGACTAATTTTTTCATTAGATAATTTTAAGGACGCATATTCTATGTTGGTCTGGTGCAGTTAAAAGAAATATTCATTTATGTACTTTTTTAAATTTCAAATTCAAATTGTCAAAACGAGAAACACCTGCTTATTCACTAAATCAATTATTTAGTATGTGAATTTAGCTTCTGAATAAAATTGAATGATTAATATGGTCCTTAAATAAATTAAAATAGTGATAATAAATTTTTTTAAATTAGTGATGAATGATGAATGCTTCAGTAAAGATAATAAAGCATACTGGAGAGACGCTAACTGAAGAAGCTTGTTAAATTAAACAAAGGAATGTAAAAAGAAATATACTAAGCAGATATTAAAAGTAAAATTATTTTCTTGTGTGAATTGACTTATTTTGTGTTTAGAAAATTTGTGTTTGAAAAATTCTTTTATTATAAAAATTAACTAAAACCAAATATGTAACTAAATATCTAGGTTGGTGTAATTCGTGGTTTCTCTCATGTATCAACAAGAAAAGAAGACACAAATTAAAGAATATGAGACAGGCTGTGTTTGGGAGTTTTAAAGAGATAGGAAGGAAATAGATTTAAAGAAAATGAAGGGAAAGAAAAGGAAAGACAATGAAAGGCTAATTTAAAAAATTCGCCTATCCTTGTTTGGATGTTTTAAATCCTCCAAACTCTTTCAAATAAGAAAAATTTTAAAATGTTCACAAAAATTAATAAGGGAGTGTTTTGATAAACCCTCTTAAATTAATTTTTGTGAACATTTTAAAGATCTTCCAATTCAGAGAATTTTGGAGGATTTAAAACATCCAAACAAGGGATGGCTAATTTTATTAAGCCTTCTATTCTACTTCATTTCCTTTCCCTTCATTTTCTTTAAATTCCTTTCTTTTATATTTCTTTTAAACTCCCAAACATAGCCTTGGGAAACATGCAATTCCCCCAAAAGGATGTTGCAGATGTCGTTACTCCTGTTTCTTTTATTTCGCTTTGTTTAACTAATTTTTATTTGATTTTTCTAAATAGTTCTGTTATTTGCACACTGTTTTGGTTCCACCATTTTTACACCTCAGTCACGTCATATGTAACAGTCCACCGTGTCAGTCAACGTCGCCTATTATTTCTGGGGTATAACAGTTAATGGGAAAACATTTCATCTTCCCACTCATGAGTGCTCTCTTGTCAAAAGGTGGGTTTTCCGTCCCTGTGCTCGCTTCTTCTCCTTCGTTTTCACTGTTGTTTGAGTTCTTGCTTGACTTTCATGCCTCTCCCCTTCCTATACTCATCCATTCCATCCCTTTCGACCAACTTGGACTTGTGGTTTGCAGGTGAGCATTTTAGATACGTTACAAATTGCTTGTTTTGGTATTGAATGTCACATTTTGCATGTTTGTTTTTTTGCAACTGTTGTTTAAATATTATAGATTAACTTTTAGTTTACCTCATAAGTTGATCAAAAACGTAACCCTAACCAGGATGAAAACTTGAAAAGTGGTTAACTTGATACCTTTTGAAGCTGAAAAAACGTAAAAACTTGAATATTGGAACACTTTAAAACTTCAAATGCAAGCATTGGGGTTTGGGGACACAGATTCCATAGATGTTTATATAGGGGTGTAGTCAGTGATGGTTAGAAAGCTAACAACTTGATAAGTAGAAAAACTTGAAAATGCACAAAAACTTTAAAACTTGCGTAAGTTTGAAAGTTGAAAACATAAAATGATGAAGAGGGGTGGATAACTTGATTTAGTTAACCACTTGTTTCAGTTAATCACTTGGAAAACTAAATTAACCACTTTTTTACACTGAGTTAACCACTTCAACTAGTGAGACACACTAATCACTTAATTCACAACAATTTGATGATGAGATGGAAACCTTCATTGAGTTAACCAATTGCATGATTCAATTACCCACATATTTACATTGAGGTAAATAACTTGATTCAGTTAACCACTTGTTACGCTGCATTAACCAAATATTTGAATTAATTAACCACCTTTAGCACAAAATTCATCACTGTCTGTCATTGAGATGGAAAACTTGATTGAGTTACCTATTATTGACAATGAAATAACCAGTTCTGTACACTGACTTAACCACTTATTTGAGTTAACCAATTGGAAAAATAAATTAACCACTTATTTACACTGAGTTAATCATTTCATCTAGTGAGGCGACCTGATCACTTAATTTACCACAATTTGATGCTGAGATGGAAACCTTAATTGAGTTAACCACTTTCGTGATTCAATTAGCTACTTATTTATAATGAGTTAACCATTTATTGACCACTTTTTTACAGAGGTGGATGACTTGATTTCGTTAACCACTTGTTACACTGCATTAACCACTTTTTTACCCAATGTTAACTAACTATTTGAATTAATTAACTACCTTTAACATTAAATTTATTACTGTTTGTCACTGAGATGGAAAATTTAATTAAGTTACCTATTATTGATAATAAATTAACCTATTCTGTGTAGACTTAACCATTTGTTTGAGTTAACTAATTGGAAAACTAAATTAACCATTTATGTACACTAAGCTAACTACTTCATCTAGTGATGTGGCCTGATCACTTAATTCATCACAATTTGATGTTGAGATGGAAACTTTCATTTAGTTAACCACTTTTGTGACTCAATTAGCCACCTTTTACACTGAGTTAACCAGTTATTGACCATTTTTTAATAGAGGTGGATAACCTAATTAAGTTAACCACTTGTTTCACTGTATTAACCACTTTTTAACACTGGATACATTGATAATTTAATTCACCATAATTTGACGTTGAGATGGAAACCTTCGTTGAGTTAACCATTTTTGTGATTCAATTAGGCACATATATATCCTAAGTTAACCACTTATTGACCACTTTTTTACACTGAGGTGGATAACTTAATTCAGTTAACCACTTGTTACACTTGATATTTATCACTAAATAAACTACTTATTTTCACTAAGTTAACCACCTTTAACAATAACTTGATGACTATTTGACAGTGATATGGAAAACTTAATTTTGTTATCCACTTTTATTATACAATTAACCACTTTTTTATGCTGAGTTAACCAGTTCTTACTGGTAACCAACTTTAACACTCAATTCACAACTGTTTGACCATATGGTTAAGAACTTGATTCAGTTAAATGCTTTTAACGTGAATTAGAGTTTATGCTATGCATCAGATGGCAATCTTTTGACTGATTATTGGAATTGTACATGAACTGTTAATTGTTGAAACATTCTTCTACATTCATATGCTTTTGGAAGTGGTTAATGAAGTGATTATTTGTGGCAACTTTACTTTAATAGAATAGCAAATACCAGTTCAAGAACACAGTCACTCTGATATTGAAAGCGACAACACTATGAAGGTAAAAAATTTGGCCAATGTAATGTTTGCATGTAAGCATTGTACTATTATTTGTTTCTCATATTAATGTTTGATGTTATATGAATGTTTCATTTTGTAGACTCGACTACGACGCGTATACCAATCGAAGTTGATCTTGGAAGTAAATAAGACGCTACTCAAAATCCCAAACCAATAGAATTGAGGCCACCCTGTTGAAGTGGCTTGTACATATGCATGAAAAGACGGAACTCTCTTCTCCTTTGCTAAAAGAACTGGTTCTTAGATAGGTTGATGCTAGTTCTAGATTTAGAGTTAGTACGAGGGTTGTATCTTTTACCCCTTTAGATGTTGCCTTTGTTCTTCGCTTGCATGTCCATGGAGATGCTATCAAATTTGAAGATGATTACGGAGCATGTTATAGAGCCACATTGTTTACTTAATCGGAGATGACAACTAATGTCGTCATGCAGTTGTTAAAGGAACACCAAGCCGATTGTGATGTTGACAATTTTGTTTGTTTGTACATATTACTTGCAGTTGCTGAGTTTTTCTTTTCAAAGACATACTGAACACTGAATTATGGTTTCATTTAGTTGTTGGATGACTTGGACTCCCTCAACAATTATAGATGGGGTGAGGCTGTATATCATTTCTTAGTTGATAGAGTTTCCTGAGCCCATACTGCTTTGCGGAAGGGTTCGAATGATTGGGTGTGCTGTAGTTCTGCAGGTGGCAAGTTTCTATGTGGCAAGTCTACAGGTAAAAGTTAAAGTGCTTAACAATATTAAAAGATGTGGTTAATGCAATGTGGAAGTGGTTAATGAATCAAAAAGAGGTTTCTATGTGGCAAGTATAAAGGGAGAAGTTAAAGTGGTTAACGTGTAAAAAAATGGTTAATGCAGTGTGAGAAATGATTATTGAAGCAAAGAGAGGTTTCTATATGGCAAGTTTAAAGAGAGAAGTTAAAGTGGCTAAAAACGTGTAAAATAGTGGTCAATTTAGTGTGAGAAGTGGTTAATGAATCAAAGATAGGTTTCTATGTTGCAAGTTTAAAGAGTGAAGTTAACATGGTTAACAACGATAAAAATGTGGTTAATGCAGTATGAGAAGTGGTTAATCATCCTTGCAAAGTAACTCTTTAGAGCCTTGCCATCACCATCTTTGCCAATTGATCGTCTTTCCTTATGAACATAATTCCTGATATCTTGTTCACCAAATGATAAATTTTCATGACCACCCGCATCATAGACAAGAGATCAGAAGGTCTTGTTCATCCTTACCTCTACTTCATCATTCATTTCTTCTACCCTCTTCACATGCATACTAATATTTTTATTCATATTGAACATCCTTGCCTTCTTTGGACTAAGTTCATGAGTGTGGTCAAGTGAAGCTTTCTTTATGTACCACGCACCATCTTCCTTCAATAAAATCGTAATTTTTGCTTGACATCTATTTTTTATGGTTGGTAGTGTCTTCACAGTAGGAGGGACTGTTGAAGGACAATTTCCCTCTCGAGAACATGTCAATACGAAGTAATTTAGTTTTCCATCAAGACCTTTCCTTGAATTTCTTGTCATAAATGAGAATCCCTCTTCATAAGCATATTGCCTATAGAAAGATTTAACAGCAACCTCAAATGTAAATGACATCCCTACTACTGGCACACAAGGTTGGGATTACTGATTCAAGCAATCACTTGAAATTATGGCAACATGGTGTACTTCTTTCATACTTTGAACTCCATCCTCAACATCCCACAAGCTGTCACATATGTCGAGAACATTAGTATCCTCCATCAAGTACGCTTTCTTAAACACACAAGACCTGCACAAACATTCATAGGATTACAATCATATTTCAAGTGTTGTAACTAATGGCCAAGCGGTTAAAGTAAAAAAGTGATTAATGTAGTAATGGTTAATGAAGTAGCATGGGGTTTGAAGTGGCAAGTGTTAAAGGTGCAATTTAAGTAGTCAACATGTAAAAAAGTGGGTACTGTAGTGCCCAAAAAGGCTTATAAAACACTAGCAGATTTGAATGTGGCAAGTGTTGAAGGGTGGAAGTGAAGTGGCTAACAACATGTATAAAAATAGTTACTATAGTGTGCAAAGAGGTTAATGATGCACCAGGATGTTCAAATGTGGCAAATGTTGATAGTGCACTTCATGTGGTTAACACTTTGTAAAAAATGGTTAATGTAGTGTGAAGAGTGATTAATGAAGCACCAGGATGTTTGGATAAGGCAGATGTTGAGGGTGCACTTCAAGTGATTAATAACATGTAAAAATATAGTTAATGTAGTGTGAAGAGTGGTTAATGAAGCACTAGAATGTTTGGATGAGGCAAATGTTGATGGTGCACTTCAAGTGGTTAACAATGTGTAAAAAAGTGGTTAATAAAATGAGAAAGGTGGTTAATGAAGGAAAAATAGGTTAGGATGTGCAAGTGTTGACAGGTGGAGGTAAAGTGGTTACGTGGACATTTGGTGTAAAAATGGTGGAGCATTTTAGTGTGCAAGAAACATTTTCTTTTCACATCCCCTCGTTTCGCTGATGTGCTATGGTGTCTACTATTTGCAAACCCGGTGTCTTAAAAAGTTTCTTATGTGGACATTTGGTGCAAAAATGGTGGAGCATTGTGGGGTGCAAGAAACATTTTCCTTTTCTAAAAGACACATCAAATAGTTCCTTAAAATTTCTAATTAAATTAATTTTCTATTACCATTCCTATGTATATCTATGTCCAAACTCCTCACTTATATTTATAGTGATTAGTTAATTTTTAAGAAAAATGAATGTTTCGGAACTCCTAAACCTAATTACTTACATCAGATTAAATCATTCCCACTTCTACAATCTCTCTTCTTTCTTTTTTAAAATTTGCTATCTATCAATATAATCAATCATTAAAACATAAAAACATAAGAGAATAGGAAATATATAAAATTGTGGATGATATTTTTAAAATTTGAGTTTAAATATTGTAATTAAGTAACATTATAAAACACTAAAGCCCACGTAGAGAGAAATAAATTGTTGTATTTATATTTTAACCAAGTGATATCAATGGGATTAGTTAGTCTCTCAAGAGACTTCCTATTCTTGGAATGGAATTGAAAAAGATCATTCAAATTGCTAAGTTTGGGCCTACTTGATGCTTTGTATGGGAAGGGAGTGTTTGGATGAGACCAAATTGCCTCAACATTAAACTTGAAAAGTGAAGTGTCAAAGAGCAAGACATGAGGGCATAAGAAGAAGTTTGCCCAAATCAACCTTAACTCTGTCTGTCGATGCTTGTTTTAAGAGATTAACGAAGAACTACGGTCCGAAAGGAGGTCTAAGACCTTGGTTTGATAGCTTTTGCATAGTTCTTTTTTACCATCAGATATATTAAAAGCCAAATAGATAATGAACTTTTCTTTAAGATCAGATACATAAGAAAACCTTTTTTTATTTGCATATGTTATGATATAATTGTTTATGATGTTGAAGGGGACCAAAAATTTGATGAATCTGAATCTAAAGTTTGCAAAAAAAAATCTAGGAGACTTGAGGATTTCTGGGAATAATTTGAAATCAAAAGAACAACAAGAAGAATGAAGATAATTGAGCACAAATATGCTTTTGATCTTCTCAAGACATTTAGAACACTGGATGCAAACTTGCCCTTGCCCCTGCCCTAATAGTTTGAACAAGGAAGTTATCATTATGTGATAGTAATTCCATTAAAAATCCAAACTATTACAGAAGTTAGTAGATGTATTACAATTTTTCACTTTTACAAGACCAGACATAATTAGCTTATTGTGAACCAAGTTTGTCAGTTCATGCAAGATTCATAAGTGGCAACTAAATGAATCCTAAGATATGTAAAAAGAGAATTGTTGCAAATGGCCTCTTTTATCCTACCTACTACAAAGAAAGCATCTTAAATTTGATCGCATAATCAAACGAAGACTACTCAAGTGATCCTAAAACAAGGAGATCTATTTTAGGTTTTTGTGTATTCAACTCTTCATTGCTAGACTTATAGTTTTTGTAACAATACAGGATAGGGTATTTGCAGTTTGAATTGGTAGACTTTTGAGAGCAATCATTTGATTTTATTTGAAAGAAAGAATTAAACCGAACCAAATCCATTTCAATCTGTTTGATTTTGTTTTTAATCAATTTTTTGCCAAAGTAACTTATTTTCAAAGAATAATTCATATCTAACTTCACTTTTCCTTTAGATGGCTCAATTAACAATAAATTAGTCTAAAAGTTATAATACAAATATCATCAAATAAATATAAACAAAAAATTAGTCTAAAATTTTTTTTAGAAACAACAATAAATTATTTAAATATGTAAATTATAAAAAAGTGTGAATATATATATATATATATATATATATATTATAAGAGTATTTAGGTCATTTTATGAGACAGTTTAAGACATTTTATGCATGCATCCAACATAACTGCTTTGTTTGCATTTCTTGATTGTGGTAAGTGTGGAAATATGTAGAATAATTCTGCAAAATGTGTAAAAGTTGCAGAATAGTTTTGCAGAATAGGAACAGCAAGAGAACAAAGCTGTATATGTAAGGGAAATTTGATTCTTCACATTATGTTTCTGAAAGTTAACTTACATACATATATATACACATCAAGCTATTGCTAACAGACTAACTAACAGAGGACTAACTAATCAACTAACAGCTAACAGAACAAATCAACAGAAATAACAGAAAATAGAATTAACAGAAGTTACAGTAACAGCAGAACAGTAATAACATAATTAACTGAAAATAGAAAACAAAAAATAGGAAATGTTCTGTAGCCTCCTCTAGTTCAATCTGGTTTTCTGGTGTAATTTGGTTTCTCCTCTTGCTGAGTAGTGGTACTCGGTATTACCCCCCACAAGCTGGAGAATGTATGTCATACATGCCCAGCTTGTTTTGTATTTGATGAAATGAAGCTACAGCCAAAGGCTTGGTGAATATATCTGCTAGCTGATTGGTGGAGAGATTGGCATGAGGTGGACAAGGCCATTGTGTATTTTCTTACAAACTATGTGACAATCTATCTCAATGTGCTTGGTCTTTTCATGAAAGGTTGGATTTGCTGCAATGTGCCTTGCAGACTGGTTGTCACAATACAACAATGCTGATTAAGTAGATGGAATCTGAAAATCTTTCAGTAAGAACTGTAGCCACTGTAATTCACAAATAGTGGCTGTCATGGCCCTGTACTCTGCTTCAGAGGATGACCTTAAGACTTTTGTCTGCCTCTTAGATCTCCATGAGATGAGGGAGTCTCCTAAAAAAAAATGTAGAAACTAGTTATAAATCTTCTGGTTTCAGTGCAACCAGCCCAATTAGAATTTGAAAAGGCTTTAAGCCAAAAATCTAACTATGTTGGTAAGAAAATGCCTTGTCCCGGATTGCCTTTAATGTACCGAAGCACTTTTGTAGCAGCTTGGTAATGTGCAATAGTTGGATTTGACATAAATTGGCTGAGCTACTATACTGGGTATGCAATGTTTGGCCGAGTATTAGTTAAGTAGAGTAACCTACCAATCAGCCTTCTATACGCTGAACTGTCTGCATAGACTTCTACAGAACTTTGATATAGTTTGATATTGGACTCCATTGGTGTCTTGGCAGGTTTAGATGCTAGCAGTCCTATGTCAGACAACATTTATAGAGCATATTTCCTTTGTGACAAAACAATGCCTTTGTGTGACCTTGCTATCTCAAGCCCCAGAAAATATTCGACATCTCCAAGATCTTTGATTTTGAATGTTGAATGTAGAAACCTTTTGATTCCTGAAATCTCCTGAATGTCATTTCCTAATATGATGATATATCAACATAAACCAGAATTGCTGTAAAGGATGATCCATTTTGATTGATAGTACCCTGATGAAATTAAGGAAGAGCTCAATTTCGAGTGCCACTGTCTGCTGGCTTGTTAAGTCCATATAGAAACTTCTTTAGTTTGCAAACTTAATTCGGTTTGGGAGGAATAACACCTTGGAGAACTACCATATAGACTTCCTGATCAAGGTCTCCATGTAAAAAAGCATTGTTGACATCCAACTGTTGAAGGAACCATCCTTTTGCAGCTGCAATGGCTAATAACACACGAATGATTGTCATTTTGGTTGTTGGGCTGAATGCGTCAAAGTAATTAATTCCCTCTTGCTAAGTGTATCCTTTGGCCACTAATCTGGCTTTATATCTTTCTATAGAACCATCAGACTTGTAAGGAACATCAGGAGAACGAAGCTGTATATGGAAGGGAAATTTGATTCTTCATAAGGGAAATTTGATTCTTCACATTGTGTTTCTGAAAGTTAACTTACATATATATATATATACACATCAAGCTACTGCTAACAGACTAACTAACAAAAGACTAACTAATCAACTAATAGCTAACAGAAATAAATCAACAGAAATAATAGAAATAACAGAAAATAGAATTAATAGAAGCTACAGTAACAGCAGAACAGTAATAACATAATTAACTGAAAACAAAAAAACAAAAAACAAGAAATATTCTACAGCCTCATATGGTTCAATCTGGTTTTCTGGTTTAATCTGGTTTCTACTCTTGCTGAGTAGTGGTACTCGGTATTAGTAAGGAAAGAACTAGAATCATTAAAACTAGAAAGATGATAAAAATCAATATCTTAATCTTGGCAGTATCATATATCATATTTGTAACGACAAATTTGCATGCAACATCAAGGATGAGGGACTCCAAGGTGCCGTCGAAGGAGCCACTGAAGAAAAGAGCAGTGGTTGGAGAGCAACAATCTGAGATAGGGAAGAAGGTTTAGTGCGAGGAGGGTGAGGGTTCTTAGTGCACAGTGAATGGAATACTTCAATCGAGGGTTTTTTTTTTGTTGTATCTGAATGGTGCGAGGAGTAACAAGTGGTGTTTATCTATAGGTCGACTGCAAAACCTCATCTAAATGCTAAATTTAGCTGTGGTTAAAAAACCATAGCTAATTGCTGCTTTTTCAGTAAAACAATGACATTTCTCTCTTGGCACTTTCAACATAATCGCTTCCATGAACAACATTCCTGCGCAAGAAGTAACTCATCTACATTAGATTCCTTATAGAGCACTATAAAACCAATTTCACAAAGCAACAAATTATTGAAGTTTAGGGTTCCTTTACAGTTAGTTAATCTAAAGAATTCATATGAGAATATTTCCTAAAAGCTACAAAGTGATGTCATACTAAATTACAAGGCTAATTTCAATTGAACATGTCATAAACATATATATTGCAATAGCCAACAGTTGACAAAGGTCGTGCGTGCATACTCTTGTCTATAAATGCAGAAGTTAAATTATATCCTTATTTAATCTTAAAAATTGTTGATATTGTATGGAGAAATTACAATAAAACTTCACATAAACTGGACTTGAAAATACGAACAATGTAAATGCATTCTTATTTATGCAGATAAAACAAATGATTTCAAAATAACTTACTTGAAGAGAAATTTGTGATGAGATGAAGTATATATCTGCCAATGTCAACAGCAACAGGCTCTGATTGTATGGGGTTGTGCGCATTCCTCTAAAAGAAGGGTTCAATTTGTATAAATGCATACGTTACATTATATCATTATTAATAAGAGTAATTACACGTAACTCTCCCGAGATTATAACACTTATTAAACTGACATTCTTCTTATTTATGAAATTATACTTACTTCTCTTATTTTGTTACTTACAAGGGGTAATAGTATACAAATTATACATAAAGTAGGGGAAGTAATTATATATTTCTCAAATAAAGAAGAATATAGGGTATAAGAATAATATATAAAATAAGAGATGTAGGTGCAATTTCCTAAATAAAAAGAGTATTGAGTGTAATATATAGAGTCCATATGTATACACTTTTTGTAGAAAAAGTACTTTTTTAAAAAAAAAAGTGTTTCAACACATTTTCAATTGTATTTAGATGTAACTTTTTTAAAAAATAAAAGTTAAAAAGTTAATTTACCTCTTTTTTTAGAAGTTAATGATTTCTAGCTTTAGGAAAAAGTAGAAGGAGAAGTGATTTTTAATATAATTTTATGACAAAAATATCCTTTATCTTTATTAAAAATTACATTTTATATCATCTCTTTTTCCTTCTTATAAACCTTATTTACATAAGCCTTCATACGTAATTCTATGAATTACATTTTAACAACGCAACTTTAAGTCATTGTGCCCTAATATCTTAAATTGAATCCTAATTTCGATGACTATACCACTTAGAGAAAGTAAAATATAACAACATTAGCAACATGTTGTTAAGCCTTTGGATACACAATTAGACATATTATTACCTTATGTCTCATTTTTCATGATGCTGTTATCATGACATACTTAAAAATCTCACCGTCCCTATTATGCTAGCCTATTTAATCATATTTTGTATATCATAACTCATCATATTTTGCATTTAGATGTCTCTTTCAGTAATTTTGATACAAAATTAAGTGCTCCTATTTTTTTTATCCAAACAAACCTAAAAGTCTTTTTATTATTTAAAAGTACTTTTTAAATATTATATCCAAATACAAAATTATTTTTTCTTAAAAAAAGATTTATTAAAATAAGATATATAAAAAAATAATTTTTTTAAAAGTTTATTCAAACGAGCCCATAAGCTCTAACCTCAGAAAAAGTCAGTGTAATGACCCTTATTAATATAAAAAGAAGCAGACATTGTATCGAGAAATAGCAATTGAAATTCACATAACTGAAATTGAAATTGAGAACAATGTAAACGAATTCATATTTGCACAGTTAAAGCAAATTATTTCAAAGTAACATACTAGAAGAGAGAGGTTGAAGAGCGATGAGATGAAGTACATACATGAATGTCAATAGAAAATGGTGCAATGCTTGTAGCTCCAATCATGTTTTGGCTAATTGTGACAACATTCTTGCCCTCCCAAACCATGGCAACAAGAGGGCCAGAGATAATGTAGTCCACCACTTCACCAAAGAATGGCATTGTGGATAAGTCAGCACAGTGCTTCTCAGCAAAAAGACGATCCACAGTAACAAACTTCAAACTTGATCTCAACCCACAAAAGATTATAATTAAACGTAATTCAGTAATTCAAATAATGTCCACAGCTTGCTTCCCATACATCTTTTTAACAGCGATAAACTTCAGATGTGCAAGTTATATTTTATTCCATAAAGTCTTCTAATTAAATGGCCTCGTGGTGCCCACGTGAGTTATGTCGTGTGTACGTGGGGGTGACTTTTTTTTTTTTTTTTTTTTTTTTTTTTTTTTTTTTTTTTTTTTTTTTTTTTTTTTTTTTGTTTTTTTTTTTTTTTTTTTTTTTTTTTTTGTTTCATTTAACAATAATATTAACGTTTTTCAAGTCAAATCAAAGTTCAGAGAGTTTAATGGAAAAAAAAACTTTAAAGAAGTAATTTAATATTAAAATAAAATTTAAAAGTATAAATTATATTTTACCCATTTATATATGGCTGGAGCTGAAGAAGTGGAGTGCATCCAACCAATTTTCTTTAAATAATTGTACTTGATTGCTTTTGTTATAGACTTGTGCGTTGTCAAAGAAAGTTGATAGTTATAAAATAATATTATTAAAATTAAATTAAATCACAGGGTTCAAATTAAATTAAATTAAACCATAAACAATTGTGTATAGCTACGAAGGAAAGAATTATGTAATGGCATTATTCTTTTTGTCGTAGTTGTCATTAATTGTAATATATACAATGAGCATAAAAAAATGAAGTAATAAAATATTACTATCTCTCTTGAATCTTGATATAAAATTCAAGATAAAGATGGTAATATTTTATTACTTCATTTTTTTATGCTCATTTTATATATATATATATATATATATATATATATATATATATATATTGTCATGATCCAAACTGGAATTGTAACTAGCGCATAAGATAGATTATCTAACCTAGTAAACCTAACTAAATTAACCATCATAACAAATTAAGAATACAATTTTTACCAAAAATTTGGTAGAATCTTTCTTAAAGTTGAGTATTTCAAAAAATACAATATTCTACTTAAATCAACATATCCACACATAAATAGGTTTCTAACATGCAAAGCATCTATACGATGCGAACCGGGTACATATATACATATATATATATATATATATATACATATATATATATATATATATATATATATATATGCATAACTTTTACGTATTCACATTAACACAATGGAAGCTAGATCTTACCTATAGATAAATGGAGCACATCTAGAGTTTCATACATAAGCAAGACATAATCAAATAAACACAATGACATATAACCATAAAATGTGCTCACATGATCGAGATTTTGGGCTATCCAATAGCAGACTCCTAAATAGCTAGAAAAACTAGACCCGTTACAGGAATTCTTTATGAAAAATGTTGGAGTAATGAGGTGAGTCATAAGACTCAGTAAGAGACAATATATACTATAACAAACTAAGGAATAAGCACAAACTTAAACATAAATTATCTTTATATATGAAACTTGAAACCAATATAACTTCTCAAGTGTATCAAAATAATTCCAGATTTATAACAAGATACATTGAGAATCTATCAATATAGACACCAAACATTTTGAATTAAATTATACAAATATGCAAAATTTATCCAAGTCAACAAGAAAGGAGGTCTCAATTCCAAACTAATACATGCCTACCCACTTGAGGCCTAAACAAAATTGATCATGTGAATCCCACAATAGGCTAGTGCTGCCCCTCGTTAACTAAGGTTACAAGACTGAGTGTGTTAGCCTTACACACCAGCTAACACCACCCTTGCTAGCTAAGGCATTAAGACCTGGTGTACCAAGACTAACGCCTATTACCGTTAGCTGCAACATTTATCAAAGATTTCTCCCAACAAATCATATTTTTCATAATCCAAGTAACAAATCATTTTCTAAAATATTCCTTATTAAGAAGATTTTCAAAAGTGCTTGTCCCGATAATTTTTCATACATAGTTTGAGAAGATATGTAGAACATGAGTTTTCTCCAAGGCATTTGTCATAATAATGATCATATAAACTTGTTAAAAGACTCATAATGACATGATAATTTATAGTTATAAATTTTCAAGTGTATAACATCCGAAATCAACATATAGAAAATATATTCATGGCTCAAAAACAAGTTATAGAATGTATTGTCTACTCATAACACAAGCCAAACCAAAGGTGTCTAAGTCTACAATCTCACATCACCACTGGAAGCGATGGAATGATATTCTAAGGAATCTATAATTACAAACAAGCTTCCCATACCAAGAATCACTATTAGAACCTTTGATTAACCAATTATAACTTCTATTTAAGAAAGCCCCCACTAATAGCATCAAATCCAAATACCCATTGTGAAATCTGACTAAATATATGAAATAGGAGGTAATATGAGCATTATGATTACCTTTAGGAGCCAAAAAAGTGGAAAGGAGTGAGTGGATAGCTTGGGTCTCTTCCAAAAGGCAGTGACAACACCCAAAAATGGAACTTTGACAGCAAAATCCCACAGGAGAACAGGTTGCCTGCATTGACGATTGAGAATGGTAAGTTGGGGCACAAAGAACAGAGGGTGTCAACCAAGAAGGAAGTGCTTCGAAGGTTCTAGAATGAGGGAGAAGCGTTGACAGCACTAGGGGTCTTGGAGGTGCTGGTCGATGCATATGAAGGAGAGGAGGTCGCTTACTCAACACTTTACTTATTTACATTTATATTTTAAAGTTAATGGAGAGTAAAATAAATGAGAACATTAATTTGAAATGTAAATAAGAAAATATCCCCCATTTGGATTCAATTAAAATATAAAAAAAAATCCTTAAGAATAAGAAGTAAAAACTCAAGTTCTAGATCAAATTAATGAAAATCCCAACTTTCCAAACTTTAGGCTTTCAAAACGAATGGGTTAAAGCTTTCAAAAAAATTCATTAAAAATCACTTTTCAATTCTTTAACATCTAAGGATCAATTTTTGAGAGTTTTGGTTTCAAGAAAATGTATATTTTATATAACCCTCCAGATAAGTGCCTATTTCAGACTTAGAAAATTTTTTGGATCCAAAATAACAGATGGTCACTAATTATACCTAAAAGACTTCGAATACTTTCAAACAAGGTGAGTTTAACTTAGTGAGGTTCATAAGTGAAATAAAGTGGTCACAAGGTCAACCCTAAGAGCTCAAGGAACACAAAAGAAATCACATACAACCCCAAAAATTCGTATGCAAGACTGGAGTATTATATATATATAGGGAACATATCAAGTGACAGAATTAGTTTCCTGTGAGAGTAAGAGGAGTAAATCTTGACCATTAGATCTTACATGAATAGTCAATGTCAAAATATAAAGTCATGTGACTTTTTTAAGTGGTTATATGACCTTTAAATAAAATCTAATCCCAACAATCCATGTATGGTTTAATAATTAGAATTTACTGCACTCACTTCTCATAATAAAAGATGTTCTCACTTAATACATCCCTATATATATATATATATATATATATATATATATATATAAAATATAAGAATGAAGATAGAAGATTATAGAGATAAAATACTACAAAGTACAATAATATTAATAAAAGATCTAAAACTTATAGAGAGATTGAGGAAAGATTTATAAAGATCAGCAGAGAAGATGGATAGATAAAACACTTGAAAATTACAGAGAAAACATAAGAAGAGAGAAGAGAGAAATTTTTTAGATACCTTCCTAATTGAAGAAGGTACCTTTTATAGACAAGGTTACATTATTGAAGAGCATCTTGAAATAGTTGAAAGTAATCTTGTCACTGACGAAATTATGATCTTCATTTAGACTTTGAAGCCTTTCTTTATCGAAAGAAGATTGATGATATCTTCAACAGCAGTTTCACATAAGTGAACAATAAAGAATAGTAGCTCCAGATCTGATAGCATATCTTGAAATATCTTGTTGTCTACAACTTTTGATAATTGAGCTTTAAAAGGTATTGCCTTTAATCATATTGAGCCAAATTATTGAGATCTATGCCATAGAAGTCGTCTTCATTTAGAAGAGTGTGACTCTGACTTGACTCTACGTCATCCTTATCTTGATCTTGGGAAGAGGTTTGAGAAAATACTTCTTTAAGCTTTCGTGAAAACTCTTCTTTTGAGAGAAAAGAGGCCAATTCAGCCATAATCTTGAACTTTTTAACTAAAAATATAGCTTCTTCAGTATTGATATTTGATACAAATTTTTTAAGATATTTAGGATTAAATTTAGTCCATCGTTTAATGCGAATACTTTGAACTAACCAAGTGATATCAACTTCTTGATCATGTTAAGCAGTGACATAATCCCATGACATTATCCAATTAATGCTCATAGAGGCACAAAAGGATAATAATATGTATCCTAGATAAAAAGATGTTTGATCTTTGAACCTAAAATATGATGATAAAGCATTGTCTCAAAGAATTTGAACAGTGGGTTTAAAGTCATGAAACTACTTGATGAACCATTTTGAAAAATCTAACGAGATTCCTTTTTTAAACCAGATAAACTAAGAATGCGAGTAAGGTTAGTAATAAAACATATTGTACCAAGCATTGATATAGTCTTGGTAAGTATAATGTTGTGGAGTAAATTGTTTAGAAAAAGAACGAAGAGTAAACATTTGTGTTGGCCAGTCAGATGGGAATACACTTTGAGAATTTTTTACTTTGGAAAATAGAATTTTTAAAAAATCATCTTTATCTAATGTGTAAGTAGTTCTATTGAATTAGTATATACAAGAATAAATTCAAGGAATAATCCGTTTTTATAAGGGTCAAGACGAGGATATTGCCAAGAAGACGAGAAGATTTTTTGAGCTATTTATCTAGGATCAGGGTTGTTTTGCATCCATTCTAGTTCAATAATAATGATGGGTAAATAGTCATGTTTTTCTTGATATAAATGGAGCTTAATAGGTTTTGAAGGTGTAGGAGTGGATATTGGTTTAGTTGAGGATGAAGGAAATAAAAGGGTGAATTTATTTATGATAACTAAAGGATTAGACTGAGGTCTGATTGAAACAGATTTTTGTTGAACAGTGTAAGAGAAACTCTTTGTGGAAGTTTTAAGTAATAAATTGACTCCCAAAGGGGTTTCATATTAATCTTTAGATGCTTGTTTTCCTTTGTTGCTCATGGAATCCCAATAGGAGATTTTATTTTTCCCTACAAAAATTCTTTCGTAAGAAAATCAAGAAGATACTTTTGTTCTCCTTTAATATGAACAATGTTAAAATCAAAACAGGATAGTAAGGGTTGCCATCTAGCAAAAATTTATTTTGAAACTAGATTTTTAATATCCTTTTATAAAACACTAGGGGCTGCTTTGCAATCAGTTTAAAGTAAAAACTTCTTGTTAAATAAATCATCTTGAAATTTCATGATACATAAAACTATAGATAAAATCTCTTTTTTAATAGTACTATATTTAATTTGAGCTTGTTGCTAAGTTCCAAAATGATATCGTACAACTTGTTCTTTATTGGACCCTGGAATGACCTGCTTAAGAATTCCTCCATATCCTAACTCCGAGGCATCCATTTCTACAATGAACTCCGCATTAGGATCTGGAATCCCTAAACAAAGAAGTTTTTTGACAAGTTTTTTTATGGTAATGATGACTTCTATCATGGATAAATCCCAAGGAGGAGGATTTTTCTTAAGTCTTTTGAATAGTGGATTACAAATAATCCAAATATTTGGTATAAAGTCTGAGATGTAACTGACACATCCTAAAAATCTCTGAAATTATTTTTTGTCTTTGATCTCATTTGAAAATTTATCAGCAAATTCTATTGATCTACTAATGGGAGTTATGGTTCCTTGATATATTTCGAATCCTAAAAATCTAACTTTTGATTGAAAAAGCTTCATTTTTCTTGCCGAGATGACTAACCATTTTCTTTAATGATGTGAAAAAATTGTTCTAAATGGCTAATATTTGAGTAATTGAATTTGAAAATACTAAGACATCATCTAGATATACTATAGTGAATTTTGTATAAGGGTTAAAAGTATTATTCATAATATTTTGAAATTCACTTGGGGTATTTTTTGAGGCCTTGGGGTATAACATTTCACTCATAATGCCCAAAAGGTACTACAAAGATAGTTTTATAACAATCTTTTTTTTCAACTTGAATTTGATAATATCTAAATTTCATATCAAATTTTAAAAATATTAAAGTGTTATGAACTCTTTTAATTAAATCCTTCTTATTGGGAATAGGATATCTGATCCGTTTTAAAGCTTTACTAAGGGGTTTATAGTTAATTACTAACCTAGGAACTCCTCTTTCTAATTCTGAGTAATTCATAACATAAAACCCTACACAACTCTAGGATAACTTGCTTGGCCTAATTAATTTTTTCTCTAGATATTCTTGAATTTCTTTTTTACAATATTCTAGATATTCTTGACTTATTTTAATAGGCCCAGCTTTTGTTGGAATATTCCTTTCTTTAAAACTATCTTCATATGGTAATGATATTATATGCCTTTTTCTTTCCCAAAAAGCATTTGGGTGATTGCTACAAATTTCTTGTTCAAACTTATCTTGCATTGTTTTTATTGTTTCTTTAATCCTTGGATTTTTTAATTGTTCTTCTATTCTTTTATATTGAATTTCTTATTTAGCATACTTATTTGTGTCTGTTTTCTTAAAATCATATTTACTTTTGAGATTAATGATTCTTAAATCATGTTTAATTCTTTTATTTGAGGTGCTTTATAAATTCAAAGTAGACTTCTGTTCCTAAGACATTTGAAACTAATCCTTTATTATTGATCAAAAAGGGATAAAGTAATGCTAAAAAAAGTGCTCCTGATATAACTTGTTCTAAAATATTTTTGACTATTAAAAAGGAAGTTTTATAACAACTCTTGTTTTTACAAATCATAGCAATGGATAACTTACACAAGATAATAAGTTTTGATCCATTAGCACTACTTAATGATTCTTTAGTTTTTTCATAATATTTAGTAGGAATTAAACTTTCTTGAATACAATTCATGTCAGCTCCTAAATCGACAAAAGCTACTAGTTGGAATCTTTCATTTTGAACTACTATTTCTATTTACCACCACTATTTATGATTATTACTTGATTTAACAAATTTATATAAGAATCTTGTTTTGAAGAGGAAACCTCTATTTGTTTAGCAATTTCTTCTTGTTGAGATATTATTTGATTACCTTGAAGGGTTAAGAATTTTAATTCTAATTCAGTATCTTTTTTGTTTTAATTGATGAATTTCTTGTTTTAATGTTTTTACTTCTTGCTGTAAATTATATAGAGTAATGACCTCTTTTTCAGGAGTTTTGAACCTAGCTAATGTATTTTTTATTTCAATTATATTCTTTCTATCTGATCTTCTCTCTATTCTTCATCATCTAATAAATTTTTTAATTGTTGCAGTGAATTCCTCTTTTATTTTAGAATTTTGCATTTTGTCTATTATAGAATTAGAGTTGGCGCTCGGTCTCTGGTTATAATATTAATTGTTCTATTATTGATACATTTTGAACAATCACATGGTTCTGCTCCTAAACATTCTTCTTCATCTACCAAAGAATCTGACTTATTTTTAGATCCTTCTTGGATTTGATAACCTACTTATACTTCTTCATCAGAGATTTCTTCTCTTTCTGAATAGTAGTGTTCATTAATAAGAATATTAATTAATCCATTATCAAAGGTTTCTCCTAAATTTAAACTCTTAATTTTTTTGCTTCATTTTGCAATTTCTTGAATAATGTCTAAACTGTCCACACTTGTAACATACTACATTATCTTTGGATCTTTTTGATTTTTTATTGGATTTTGGTTTTGTAAATGACTGTCGTTCTTTCTTTTGGATGGTAATACTTTTCTTTTTCTTTATAAAGACTTTTGGGGATTTTTGAGTTTTTACTTTTGATTTTTTACTGGGGGCTTTAATTCCTTCTATTTCAAACTGTTGACAAAATGTTCCTAATTCTTTTTTACTTTCTCTTGATTCATTTCTAAGCTTATTTTGTATCTTAAAGTCGATACAGATTTGAAGTCTAGTTTCAATAACAAAACTAGAGAGTTGACCAAAAATTAATAAGTTATAAGGTATTGTTCCATTATATTGTTGAGATATATAGGTCTTGACCTTTTCTACGAATAGTCTGGGAAGTCCGACTAGAAACCTTTCTTTCTACTAATCTGCGGCACCATCTAGCCTTAAGCAGAATTTTGATAAAAACATGTCTTTATACCATCTATAGTCAGACATAGATAGATAATAAAGATTTACTGATTAATCTCCTACTCTAAGTTGGAGTTTTAAAGGTTCTCCTACAAAATGTTTGGTTATGGTATATAGTAATGTGGTTACTGCATCTTGTTATATTTGACCATTGGCTTCTTGTTTTTGTGCATTTAATATTGCATCCCTTTCATTGGGAAGAAGAATATTATCCCACCATCCTTTTAATTATCTAGTAAATCCAATAGCAATTAAGGTTGCAGTTTTCTTATCTAAATTTCCTCTAGTTTTGAAGGCCATGGCTGCCATAGTCATTTATTGTACTATATCTAGAATTTGTTGATCACTTGCTCAATGGATTCTCCAGAGTAAGAAATTTCTACGAAATTTGCTCTTTCTTCATATTGAACATCTAGGAAAGTAAGTCTTGAGTAATAATTTTTGGTTGTAGGTAATGGGGCTCTATGAAATGTTATTTTTTTACCACTGAAGCTTGATCTTCTAAAAATTCCTCTTCAAGTTGTTCAATTCTTGTTAAGGTATTTATTTTCGAAGAACTTCTTAAGGATAACTATTCTAATTTTTTCTTAATTTTCTCTATAGTGTTTTCAGTATTACTCTCTAATGTAATTGAATCTAATTCTTTTTTAGGAACATTGATTATTTTGTATACGCCTAGTAGGATCTAACTTATTGTTTAGATTTTGGGGATTGCTTTTTTCTCGTAAGTTTTAAGTTTCTATTCTCTGCAAATGTTGAGACATAGTGTTTAGCTTTTGATTAGAATACTTATGTTGTTGATGTACCTTTTGGAAATTTGATTTTTCTAAGGGTTTTTTGAGTTCTAAGGAATTGCCTTAAAAGGAGTTGTTTCTAGTTTTATTCGTTGTTTAGTAGGATTTTTTATTGATTCTAATAGAGGATAGATTGAATCTACAAATTCATTCCTAGTAGTTTTCCATGATGTTGAAGTCTTTGTTGTAACTGCTATACTAATTCTACGTACAGATTAGATATTTTATTATTGACACAGTACATTTCGAACTATGCAAAAAAGTATATATTAAGCTTCCTCTCCCTTAGGAAAGAATAAAATTCTTGAGATAAAAGGAAGTTTGTTCTTCACTAAATGTTGAAAAGTACCAGTCACATTTTGGAAGATTATGAGGAGCTTTGAAATTTTCTCGAATCCATGGTTTATAAATTTCAAATGGTTCTTCTTTTCTAATCATATTAATTACTTGAGACCTAGTTGGAGAGTACTGAGGAAAGTCTAATTGTTAAGTTTCTTGATAAAGGGCTTGTGGAACATTTGGCTAGAAATTTACTTTAGTTAAATCTATATTGATAGTTGATCCATCTACGAAATTTCTTGAGGGTTCTCTAATAGAGTTTGTGGTCGAAGAAGATTCTTCTTGTCTAGTAGATGTTGATCTTAGCATTCTAATTCTAAGATTTTCCCCCTCTTCTTCTTCTAAATCTCAATCTATAAATCAAGATTAATGTCAAAATCAAGAGTTAGTAATAGCAGATATAGAAAATAAATTACACAATTGGTCAATACTTGAAGTTAAACATAAAGAAATCTATAAACATAGTACCTTTAATTTTAAATCAAGAAATGTTATCCAAGTCATAGACTCTTCACATAATATGAAAAAATTATGTGAAATAATACATTTATTAAATAAAGATTTATTAGATCAACATGCAAAAGATAGATTTAAATAAACTCATATTGGTTTAATTCAAGTATGTGCAAAAACTCATAACTGATTAGCAGTAATTATTCCTATAATGATTTTATTAAGAGATACAAGACTACTAAGACCTACTGATTCAATAATTGGTATATGAGAATCTAACCTACATGATGGACTCATATTCTTCAATTATTATCCAAATTTCTTAATGGTATTAAGAAATTTCTTTACCCCAAAATCCTTAGTTTTAAATGTCAAAATTCCCAAAGGAATATTTGATAGAGCAATAGAAAATATTTCAATTATTTATAAAATTCATTACAAGATTACTATTACTTATTACAATTTCAAAGCCTTAAGTTAAGATCATCATTAAAAAATGAAAACCATTATAATGGAAGACAACCTAAGAAAATCCTCAATAACCACTTCCAAAAGATTGAGTTATCAAGAAGTAATTTGTAGAATTCCTGAAAACTAGTTATTGGAAAAAGTGATGACTGTTCCAAAAATTCAAAACACAAAAATTATATATATATATATATATATAGCTCCTCTAAAGTGAGGTTTTGAAGGAATATTTGACGGTGCAATAGAAAATATGTTAATTATTTATTGAATTCATTATAAATTACTACTACTGATTATAATTTCAAAAGCCTTAAGATCATCATTAAAAAATAAAAAATATTATAATAGAAGCTAACCTAATTCTCAATAACCACTCCCAAAAGATTGAGTCATCAAGAAGTAATTTCTAGAATATCTGAAAACTGGTTATTGAAAGAAGTGATGACTATTCCAAAAATTTAAAACACCAAAATTTTAAATATATATATATATATATATATATATATATATATATATATATATATATATATATATATATTGGTTATTGGAAGAAGTGATGACTACTCCAAAAATTTAAAACACCAAAATTTCATATATATATATATATATATAGTGAGGTTTTTCACTTTAGAGGATAAAGTAAAGATTTATAACTATTGGTGAGAAAATCAACAGTTGATGTTATGATAATATGCATGCATATATATAACAAACTATGAGTTTGTTAAAATTCACTTCATTAATTTTCTCATTAATAGTTAATATTCATTACTTTACTCTATGAAATAAACTCCTCAATTTAGAGGAGTCAAATCCATATATATATATATATATATATATATATATATATATATATATAGACACACACATTTTCAACTACAACAAACTTATAACAAAAAAGAAAAAAGCCAACGGGGAATGGCTCACTTGATTGACCTTTCACTCATGCTTCGTCATGACTTGGGTTTAGGCATGCCCTGACCTTAAAGTGAGCCTTCTCTTCAACCTAAATTTCCTTTTCAACAGAAAAAAACTCTTTAAAAAAAACATTATAGATAACAAATGCAAAGCTGTCATTTATTAAATTCTCTTTATAATAAATATTACCTAAAATACTTACCCAAACAAAATTACTCAATTTTTAAACACTCATTTTTAAACTTTTTTTTTGGGTAATAATTCACTCTTAAACATGTCAATTTCATTTAATTTTCTACATGAACACCTAGTTTTAGTTGAGTCGTAACAATCCTCAGGTGGCATAAGCCATTATTATGTGGGCTAGAGTAACAAGTAATACTACATGGCTTAAACTAAGGAGGAGATAAAATTAGCTGCAAAGGTGCTAGTGAAATGACAGCATTATACTGAAGACGTCCCTGCAAAGTTTGAAAGTAAAATGAGATAAAACCACTGAATTTGTTTCACAAATTGAATTAGGAAAGAACCTGGATGTGAGAAATAAAACTAGAAAAGAGAGGTAAATTTGAAAGTTGAAACATTGCTTTTTTAACAAAACTAAGATGTATGTTGAGCCAATAGTCCTACGTTACCCTATAGGTCCTAATTAATACAAATGTAACCAGCAAGCACACTTTGGAAAAATACGACCCAAACTATTTCCAATATATCAAATTTCCAAGCGCTGATCAAGCATATCAAATTTTTTTGTTCTCTTTCTAGACTCTTTATTTTTTACTCTCCTCCTAGTTAGCCCAAAGTTAGGAAGCAGAAATACTTCTAAATATCTATCGTACCCCGTGTTGGATATGTACCCATACCAGATACTATGTTGAATACTTCTTAATACCATTAGATACCTATAGCCTTCATTCTATATATTTTTATTTTTTATTTTTTATTTTTTGAGCCAATAAATATATGAGATTTCATAAGAATTTCATAAATGTTGATCTTCTATTAAGTCTACAATGACCAATACTGAAAGAAGAAACTTATTTTTTACTTTTCCCCCTCAATTATGGAATTTCTCAACTATTTTTTTTTTGTTATAATGATGTCTTATGATAGTTTTATATGTTTCTTAAGGTTTTATAAATGATATATATAATTTTTTTATATATATGTTATGTTGTATCTTGCCGTTCTCGTATTTTAATTTTTTAATAAATGACGTATTCTCTTGTCCAATATCGTATCTGATACCCATACCCATATCCATGCATCATAGGCCCAAAGAGAATTCTGGTTGAGCTCCAGCAGTTATAATTTTTATAATTAAAAAACTTTAAATCAGTGAGCCTCACGTCCTTACCTGAGTGGGAAAGAAGAACAAAGGGAGAAGTTAGAAGCCGACGAAATGAATGGTCTTGCTCTTTTCAAGCCTAAACTTGCAGCTTTAGACATCTTGGAAAAATTAAATCATTAGAAATCAATTAGGCAATTTGGGTGATATGATAGCGACAGATCATGTATTCAAGTTACCAGTATCCATATATAAGGCCACATGGTTTACAAATTTTCAAGGCTTCAATCATGTCCATGACCTGTTTGTAAAAATGATTTAAACGCAGGCTTGTATTTGAACCCAATTAGATTGCTGACTGGCTCGGAAATTTGACTTGAGTGGTATTGTTACTGTTGAAGAACTTCACAAAGGAATGGTGTTGATGAAATTAAATTGGATGGTAGTGATAATGAGAATATGTGGGTAATTCAAATTCAGGAAACCCGATATCACAAAAAATGCCATCTCGAGATTTGGTTCAGTTGGGACCTTCATTATTGTGTCTTTACAAATTTTTTGGACTTTGTGTGTTGTCTGATTTAAAGCTTGGAAATTAAGTTTAAATTTATTTATGCGAAAATCATAAGTGTTCTTATTATCATCTCAAATTCATCTTCATTCAGTTTGGGGAAAACTTATTTTAGTTTGGTGAAATATTTAAATTGTTTATCATTTTAGCTTAGATTCTTATATTATTTTTGTTGTTGGCATTTACATGCTTTATCTTATTTTGCTATTTTGCTATTCAATTTGCAACTAGTGTTCGATGAAATACCAAATTTTAGGAAAGAAAAATAAAAATATGCAAAAATTGTTAATAATTAATTAATGATTAGTTGAGTTGTAACAATTTGTTGACCTAAAGGCCTTGTCTCTACCCTTGCGTTGAGTTTTGCCTCCCTAAATTGAATTTTCAAATCAAATATCAAGTCAATTTTTCAGTTTTTTAAAATTGTAATAATTTTTGAAAAATTCAAATAATTATGGCTGAACTTAGTTGCAATTGATAACTTGTTGATTCAGATGTGATGTATCTAACCTTGTGCTAAGTTACATTTTGAAACAAATTTACAGACAGATCATGTGGACCATTATTGATCCCTTAATCTCCTGATTAAGCCTTGCGTAAACTTTATTTCCTAGGCACCTCTTCAAAATCAATCAATCATTAATCATAAGTTTAATTTATTTAATCAATGTTTTTTCTGTTATTATTTAATTTTCATTTTTACTTTAAAGGAATAATTTAAATATTTTTTAAGCTATTTATTAATTTACATAATTAAATTAGGATAATCATTAATTAGGAAGAATTTATCATGGGTGCAATAGAATTGAATTCTTGTCCTTTTCTGTACATTATTAAACTTCAAAACTTAACCTGATTTTACAGACAATTTTTTGTTTTCTTTTGTTAAGAGGGATTTTCAATAATTCCCTTACCAAATAATTATTAGTAGCGACTCCACTTTTCTTGTCAATTCTTCCCACCATTTTTGTTGCGCCGCGGTCATGAGACATTGTATGATTTAATAGTGAACATTTATTCTATTTGTTCAGGTGATTAATTTGAAGTTGGCAAAATCACAAGAAGGGAGGTTGAATTGTACTCCTTTGATTTTATATTTTACTGCAAACACAATCACTATTCTCAAATCTTTCTCAAATATAAATACTTAGAGTTGAGAAAGTTTACAGTAACATAGGTTAAAGTTGAGAAAGTTCAACTTTCTCATCTATAACAAATTATACCAAATGCATAGCAAAGATGTAAATATGTTTCAAATATCTTTCAAACTAAGTTTTGAAACTTATAAAACAGATTTGGCAATTTAAAAAAGTTTCTAATCAGATTTAACGTTGTGGAAGTATAAGTTTCAAACACTTAAATTGATTGAGTTGATTTTAGTGAAAAATATGAATGTTAGCTCAAACTAAATCACCCACAGAACTCAAAATAAGTACAAAACTGAAACTTAAATAAGAGATGTGGGAAAAAAGAGCTTAACACAAGATTTATACTTGTTCACCCCAAACCACATGAGCTACGTCCAATCCCCAAGTGCTTGCTGAGATTTTTCACTATGAATTTGAGTATTCTTTTCTCCCTTGCCTCTCCAAGCATTTACACAAGTATTCTTTCTTCAACACTAGCCTCTCCAGGCTAGAAACTTAGTAGTCTTTCTTCAACACTAACCTGTCAAGCTAGAACACAGTAGCTGTGGCTAACACAAACTGTTACATTACTTTTGATCTCACAAGATCAGATATTACAATAAGTATTTTGCAATTGGTTACTCTAAAAAATACTCAAGGAGTGTATATACACAAGTTACAGAGCTATACAAACACATACAATAAGATTTTGGTTAAGATAAGCTTAAGTAGGTAGGCACAGAAAAGATGAGAAGAGTGCTCTTTGAGGTTCACTTGTATTTTTTAATTTTTTGGCTCGTAAATCTTCTAATACTTAGGAGATTCATGAGTTGAGATATTTATATAGTTTTCTAGAACTAGCCGTTGGAGCTTTGGTGTGGTCTATTATCCACTGGACAGTTACTAGCCGCTATGACATTAACTTTTAGATGACTCAGCATTCTGGCACACTCTGTCTATTAGTAACTTGAGAAGTTTTGGCACGACTTTTCTCAATTCTAACTTTTTCAACTAACTTTTTCAAGTATTGATTCTTTTCATTTTGATTTCTCTTGGCTTATTTGATGTTGTCATGTCATAGTTTGAAGAGAAATCTGGCTCTTGAACATCTTTCAGATTTCTAATATTGTCATTATGAGATCTTCAAGCTTCTTCATGTTTAGTTATGACCTTTCTCAAGTTCTGGATGCTGGCTTCTGAGATTAACTTTCTCAAGTCTTCCTTGACTTTTCTCACTATGTTTTGGTGATCCTCCAGCCATCAAATGATTTTTTTCATCTACAATCTTGAGATCTCCATATTAAAACTTTCAAGAAAAACTCCAAGAGTACGTTAATCCACTTACAAGTGTTATAGCAATAATCCAATATTTCAACATAATTTGTTAATCATCAAAATGAATGAAAAGAATTAACTTCAGAGTACTTTGGAGCTTACAAACTCCCTTACATAATTATGTTAAAATATTTAATTATTCTCTTTATTTGTTTTTATTTTTTAAAGTAGTTATATAAAGATTAAGAAAGTTATTAAATAATATTAATTATATGAAACAATAAATATATTTGACTATACTACCCTTTTATTAAAATATTCAAAATATCATCACTGCATTCATCTTCTCTCTCCCTTCTTCAATACCAAGTGCAAAGTCAAAAATAAAATAATTAATATTTCACTGATTTTCTAAAATGAAATAATTTTTTTGAAAATGACAAATAAATTGTAATGAAAGGGAGTATGTTTGAACATTAATTTTGTCTAAACATTAAGTATCAGCATATTGAGATTTCGATTTTGAATAATTACAAACTATGAATGCGAATGATGACCTGCAAATTTTAGAAACAACTAATCCTACTACTAGTAGGGATAAGCAAGGTGAAAAGAGTGGTGATAATGAATCATCTAAGAAAAGGGCCAAGTCTTTCTAAATGTTTGCAGGTTTTTCACATGTCAAGGTTGTAAAAGAGTTTTCTTGTTCATCAAGGCGAGGGGGACTTCTCACCACCGTCACATGGAAAAGTGTCATGCCCTTTCTCACTTATAGAGATATGGGCGATAAGATGATAGAATACCAGGGGAATCAGAGGTCTAGAAATATTGATTAAAAGATTTATTGAGAATTGCCTGCTAATTGTGTTATAATACATGATTTTCCATTTTCTTTCGCAAAGTATGAAGGGTGTGGGTGATCAACACGTTTTTTATGTATGGACCTCTATGAATACTCAAAGTTATATGTCAGTGACAACTAATTTTTGTTGATGATCAGCTTAAAGTTTAATTTTAAGATTCTTGCTTTCTGATTTCTGAGACTTGGATTCTCCATAGAGAAAACATGAGTTATCAGGAAAGGAACTTGAAGTGTTAAAAGATTAGGGATAGATAAGAAATATTTTCTATCACTTGGACAATGTTACTTTCAATGATAACAAGCAAATTTTGGTGAAAGAAAAACTCAATTTGCAAGGTAGTTTGCTTATTAAGGGTGAAAATTTTCCTATTAAGGGTTAGTTTGATATGGGGGTAAAAATGGGGATAAATTTTCATAGAATGAGTTTTTTATATAAATTTATATAGAAACTTATTCCATGAAAATTTACTCCCATTTTTATCCCATGCCAAACATATACTAAATATTTTACTCATATATTGAATCTTATCGTTCTAAACCGATTGAAATTGGCCATTGGGGCATTGCATAAAATTAGAGAAAGCCTGATACTTGGTTGGAAGGGATAATGAATCAAATTTAAAAAAATGATAAAGAAATAGGTCAAGTGACAATAATGTTGATTTGATTTTGAACGCGCCAACCAGATTCAAATCTTCCAATGTAATGCTTGAAAGTGAAATTAAGTACTGCCTTGCTTTTACTATTTTAATTTGTGATTGAATGAAAGTAATTACAAGTATTGTCCATAAAATCAAGAGTGGGAAATGTGCCAAAAAATGTGTGAATTCTAGAAGTCATTTTAGTATATTACAAATTTGATATCCAGATCATCCTAGTAATCCTACCAAACCTCCAACTTGTATTATTGGCAAGTTTTCAATATTGAACTTGTTTCTAAAGCAATAAGAGTAGTTAAGAAAACATCATAAGAGATACAAGTGAACCCAATCATATATATATATATATATATATATATATATATATATATATATATATATATATATATATATATATAGGGAATGCTAACCTAATTCTACAATCTTTTATTTTGACAGAAATATTCTTTTGCATTTTTTAATCAATATCAACCTCATAAATAACTTTATAAATGAATAAATATTTCTCTCATAATAATTATCAACTTCATAATTTCTTTCTCATAATGAATATTAACTTCATAAATTAATTACGAAGTTGACAATGATTAAAATAGACATGGTCATTTTAAGTTGATTACAAAAGACAAAAGAATATTTTTGTCAAGACAAAAGAGTGTAGAATGCTAACCTACACTCATTCATATATATGTTAGCATTTCCAAATATATATATATATATATATATATATATGAGTAATTCTATATATATCCTCCTAACCCATCTTTCCTCTTAATTACTAAAAGAAGTAAGTTTTGAATGCTTTTTATGTTCTCAAGATATTAAATACTTTATTTTTTTATTTAATACTTACTTTATTAAGTATTAAGAAGATTATTAGAAGGAAGTTTTAGTAGGATATAATAAAACTCACTCTCTTTCTATATATATAGAGTGAGTTTTACTATATCTTCCTAAAACTTCCTCCTAATACTTAATAAAATAAGTATTAAATGAAAAAGAAAAATATTTAATATCTTGAAAACATAAAAAGCATTCAAAACTTATTTCATTTAGTAATTAGGAGGATTATTAGAAAAATAAATTAGGATATATATATATATATATATATATATATATGGAATGCTAACATATATATGAATGAGTGCAGGTTAGCATCCTACACTCTTTCGTCTTGACAAAAATATCCTTTTGTCTTTTTCTAATCAACTTAGAATGACTATGTTTATTTTAATCATTATGTCTTTATGTTTTTAAGATATTAAATGATTTAATTTTTTATTTAATACTTACTTTATTAAGTATTAGAAGGATTATTAGAAGGAAGTTTTAAGAGGATATAGCAAAACTATATATATATATATATATATATAAAGCATAATTAGTGAAAAGAGTGTTTATTGTAAGAGGTGAGAAGAGTGAATTTTGAACACTGAATTTTACATAAATGGTCAAGATTAGAACAAAAAGTCACATGACTTTTTTAAGTGATCATGTACATTCATCTTTGTCACATAAGTGATCCGAATATATATCAATGATTTCTTCTATATGTAATAAGGACTGAGCATATTGATTGCCACTAAAGAAGGGTCAAGGTAATAAAGCATTAGAGTTATATGCAACAAATTACATATTATATCCTAAATTAAAAACAATGCAATTAAGCAACCATTCTTTGTCTTCATTCATACAAACTTCAACTCTTCTAGCGGGACTATTAAGTATATAAATTGCATAATACTTAACAAATGAACTTATTCTTTTATGTTGCAAACAATGGCCAACAAATCACAATATTACAACAAAAGCAATAATTAACAATTTATTTAACTCTAAAAAAAAAATTACAATATTCTTCGCATCAACATGACGAGATGAAATAGATTGCCCTATCCTTTTAAGAGAAATATTATACTAAGCTATTTACATTGCCTAACTATATTGTCCTACATTATTGTGCTTAAAAAATAGAAAATTAAAATTAAAGAAAACAAGACACAAGAAGGCATAGTATATTAAGTTAATTCATTCCTCTATGATTTGCATGGGCTCTATTGATCATTTTTTTCACCCTTTTATTAGGCACACCTTCAAAAAGTCTTACAAGCCATATAGGTTTCCCAGTTAACCAAGTCTTACAATATATCCTAGAAGCATTCCAAATATCACTCTACATGCATACCCCACAACTACAACTTTCTAACCAAATCCAAAGAGTTCTTCATGGTGAAAGGCTGTTAAATTTGGTGGCTGCTCTTCATTCTTATTGCATGATTTTGACAAAGGCAACCCACAAAGCCCAGAATTTCCCTCATAGGAGTCATTTTGAAATGTATTGAATTGTGGACTTGTAGGTATGATTCCTTCAAGCATGTTTTGTGAAAGGTTCAAGAAAGCAAGAAAGTTCAAATTGGTCAATGTTAAAGGAATGTTGCCCACAAGCTTCTTTGATGAGAGGTCCAACCATTCTAGACTTTTCAAATCACTCAATGATTGTGGATTTCTTCCAATGATTCTATTATAGGAAAGGTTAAGCCTAATGAGTGACTTCAACTCTTGAATGACATGTGGAATCTCTCCTTCAAACATGTTATTTGATAAATCAATAGTTGTAAAAGTAGTTAAGATCCTCTCCAGCTTCAAATAATTCCCTTTCATTACAACAACCACAGAATCATTACATGCATAAGATTTACTCTTAATATATTGCAAACCAGTTGGACCATCATTGACATTCATCATTCCTTTGAAGTTTTTGATGTACGCTATTGGCAAAGAGCATCTAAAATAGTTATTGGAGACATCAAAAATCCTCCACTTGGGAAAGGAGTCCTTGGTCTTCAAATGGGTGATGATACCATGAAACTTATTAGCTCTTAAAATCAGGACCTTAAGCTCTTGAAGAGGTTCAATCCAATTTGAAAATGTGTCCTCTATTTTATTTTCTCCAAGATCAAGAACTTCCAATTGCTTGCAGTGGACTAAGGACAGAGGCAACAGTCCCCTGAGTTGATTTCCATTCAAATTCAATGTTTGCAATGTATTTCCTCTTGAAAAGTTTTTAGGTATTGCTCCAGAAAGGTTATTTGTCTTTAAATCCAAAATCAAAAGAAATGGAAACATTCTAAGGCACTGTGGAATCTTGCCTATCAAATTGTTGTGAGACAAGTTGAGTATAATGAGGGAGCTTGCATTGCAAATTGTGGAGGAAATGTCTCCAGTAAATTTGTTATTTGAGACAGAAAAGAATTCTATGCCAAAGTGTGGAATTGGGATATCTCCCTCCAACATGTTGAAACTGAGATCAATACATTGAATGTTCCTCCATGATAGAGAAAGATGCTCATTCATCCATTTGGGAATCCTTCCATGAATTCTATGACTAGAAAGATCTATATGCTGCAAATTTTAGAGAAGTGCTAAGAACTTAGTGAAACTATTAATATTACAAGAATATAAACATAATAATTCAAGGTATGGGAAGGTATAGTTAATACTACTGTCAAAGCTAATAGAGAGAAAACTATTGTGAGAAAGATCAAGATCAGTTAGATATTGAAGCTTCAAAAATTGCTGAAAATCCACAAAGCCACTAAAGTTATTTGATTATAGACTTAACCGAGTAAGGCTTACAAGATCAAACATTGACTTTGGGATAATACCTTGTAGCTTGTTTCCAGAGAGAGAACAAGTTAGCAAGGAATATGTGTTGAGAATTCACCAATAGAACCTGTGAGCTGATTCTCGTTAAGAGATAAATCAATTAAATATCGCATGGAAAAGACTCCTTGTGGAATTGTTCCGTTCAATAAGTTACAAGATAAATCTAGATAAATTTGAAAGTCTTCCTATTTTGTCTGGAATTGAGCCAACTAATATATTATATGAACAAATAAAAGAAAGAAGTTGAGTCAGATCAATCAATGTTGATGACAACCGGCCTCCTAGGTTATTATTTTGAAGTAACAAAGATTTTAATTTGCAAAGATTGTAAAATCATTTGGAATGTGACCGCTAATATTATTAAATGAAAGATCTAAAAAAGTGAGATGTTAAGGTTTTAAAAGCAATGAAGGAATCTCGCTGTTAATGTTTGACCCACTAATCCTCAAATATGTTAGTTGTGTAAGGTTCCACAAAGATAGAGGAATCGTTCCATTGAAGTTGCTATAAGAAAGATCTAAGGATGTGAGACGTTGAAGCTTTGAAAATGATAATGATGGAATCTCAAAAATGAAATAGTTGAAAGCAAGGCTCAAAGAAGTTAGTTGAGTGAGGTTTGACAAAGATAGGGGAATAATCCATCAAATTTGCACCCGGAAACATGTAGAAGATTAAGAGACTTCAATTGGCCTATGGAATCAGGAACTTCTAAGAAAGCAGCGTAAGAGAGATCCAAGTACCTGAGATGAGTGCTCTAATTAGACTTTGGAAGTTTGCCTTTGAGATTCTCATTCCATGACAGATCAAGCTTTTGAAGATTAGGTAAACATAGGATGTTATTTGCCAAATTCCCACACAATTGGGTCTTCATACTTCAAGTATTCTGCTTCTGAAAAAAAAGAAACCAAGCAGGACAATAGCAGAATACCCACAATGGGTATTGAAGATCTCCCCATTTTTAGGTGTAATCTGCCAATTATTACAAACAGAGTCAGATAAGGCAATTGAAAATAACCAAAACCCATTTCAACACCTGGATCAAACAGTAGAATGCCATTAAAAGAATCCAACAGAGACACATTACCAAATAACATGTGAAACCCATTGACACATCAAGAACCAACAGAGAAAGCAAGAGAAAAAAAAGAGTGCACCTTAAAAACCCATGACAATGGAGCACAGCATAGCCATTAAAGAAGATTAAGAAGCAAAAAAAAAAAACACACATGGCGAAGAGAGCCGAAGAACTTCTCTACCTGAATGGAAGGGGTCAGGGAAGGCACTGAACAAATAAAAAAAAATCCAAAATCAAGTGGACTGGATTTTGGCTGAGCTACTGGGCAGTGAGGGAGGTGCTACATATAGGGAGAGGAGAGAGAGAGAGAGAGAGAGAGAGAGAGCAGTCATGTTATAGAGACTGGTCCCACCACGCGGCAGGGGGCAATGCCGCAATGGCTTCAGAACAAACGTATTTGTTTAGATTCTTTTCACTTTGCCATGTTTTGTTAATATTTTATTTACTTTTGGTAAGATTTTTTACAAGTCGGTGAGTGACCCTAAAACGCGCTTTCGATATGTACGGAGGGAGACGGTGGTGGAAGAGTTCCAATCTTCAACCTTTTTTACATTTTAAATAAGAGGCTCAATAAGATTTGAAGCCGTAGCTTCTGCTAAATTACTCAAATCTCTTGGTATTAACTTAATTTTTAATTATTTTTAATAAAAGTCTTCCTCTGTTTTCAATTTAATAATTTAATTGAATTAATTTTTTTGTGATATTAACTTTGAATTCGAACATATTCAATCACGTAAATAAAATTGTGTAAGAGTGAGATTGGATTTAAATTAAAAATAATTTAAATTTTAATATGTATAATTAATAAATTAAATAATAAATTTTAAGTTATCCAAAAAATCATAAAATTTTAATTTTTATAAGTAAAATACTTAAAAAATAATGTTCTTTTTAATGTTTAACTGTTAATATAATAATATTTATGTTAATTTTAAAAATAAATAAATGATGATATTTAAAAAAAATAATATGAAAGTAGAGGCAATATAGCTTCAAAAGTCATAACCTAGCAATCTCAAAAGAGACTTAAGATTACTAGAATTAAAGATCTTTTGCTTCTAACTCAGAACAAATTCTTGTGTAAGCAATCTTAACGGCATATCTCATATTGACATAACGCAATTAAAAAAATTAGTTTTCTTATGTGCGGATCCAAAATTTAAACACAAGTAGTTAATGTTTAAGATTTAGGATTTAGTATCAATCCCTTTAGATACCTTATATGTTATTTAATTTCTTTTTGTCAAATATTTTATGTTATTAATTTTTATTATAAATATTTAATATTCATATAATACAAGCAAAAAGGGTACTTTCATGTTTTAATTTTCTACGTTTCAGTAATAATAACATTTTGGGAAATCAAAAAATAGATACTAGTTAATCCTCTTGATATATGATATAAATTAAGAGAATTATTAAATGAGTTAAGAAGATATATAATTATTCTTTGTAAAAATAAATCATGCAATGATTCTTCAAATTTTTGTTGGTAAGTTGAATAGCAGATGAGAGGTTGTCACATATCAAAACCAAAATATTTTATAAGGATGAGCGAAGATTTGTAGCAAAAATTTCCTTAATATTTTAAAACAAATATTAATTTTTAGAGTAAATTATTTTAATGTTTTCTTTATTTACTTATTTTTTTTATAAATACTCATTTATTTTCAAAATTTACACAAACATTCCTTCTCAATAAATTTATGTATACCGTATTTTTAAATATAAAGAACATCCATTTAAGTACTTAGGGGATATTATGTGAGATTATTATATTATGTATTATCTTGTCATTAAAAAAAAAAATTTTGGTAAAATGTCACTAAAAGAATTTAATTTATTATATAATTATTATTGTAGTTTAATTTTTGTAATGAATCAATAATATATAATCAAATGATATTATAAAAAAAAATTATTTAAGAGTGAATCAAAATTAAATACTTAAAAAAAAAGTAAAGGTGTTTTTCTTAAAATTTGAGTTGTAATCTCATGCACTCTTTCAATTATTTATGCTATTATTAGTGAATAACACATTACAATTGGATACCGTTGAAGCTCTCGTTTGGACGTGAATTATTTTTAAAGAAAACCATGTACTTATGCCTGAACCTAATGATAATATACCTAATATATAATTTATTTTGATTTTTTTAAAATTTTTTACTTCACCAAATCAAAAGTTAGTTAATTTATTGGATTCAAATCTTCTGTTTCATTTTCTTGTCTCTAACTCTTTTTTATGAATCAAATACTAATAAATTAGTAAGAAAAAGAGACCTGAGTAGGGGGACAAGATTAAAGACAAAAACAGGAAACAGAGAATTTGAATCCTTATTTATTGGCTATAAATATGCGTTGATTTTTTTAATATTTCATGTGTTTTTTCACATTATTTATATTATTATTTGTGTATTTAAAATTTTCATTATAAGTAATGTTATATCCTTCTAACTCATTTTCTAACCCATCTTTATAATAGTTTTCCTAACACTTAATAAAGAAAATATTAAATAAAAAAATAAAAATATTTATTATCTTGTAAACTTAAAATATATTTAATACTTTTTTATTTGTAATTAAAATAGTTATTACAAGGATAAGTTATCATGATATAAAATTATTCCTTATAACAAAAGCTTTAGTGAGAGCATCCAACAACATACAAATAATGAAGAAATAAAAGATCTATAAAATTAAATGACAATGACAAATGTGTGTAAAATCATAAGAATATGGAGATAGGGGGAAAACTTAGGTAGATAGAGCTTAAGCACTCAGTTTAATATTTTGACATGTACTATTTTTTTTTTGTACGATAAAAATTTAGATTGAATGAAAAGGTCATTCCAATATGGGTCAGGAAGCCCAATTTAAGGTAGGACATGCTCTTAGACTCATCGAGCACTTATAAAGATATTTATAGATGACCCACAAGCAAGAACTTACGAATTGAATTCAAATCATAGCAAAACATGAGCGGAAAGCCGACTAGGTGATCCAATTTTCTTGGCTACATGTGTTAATTAAGAGCCCAAATTTTTTAATTATTATTAAAGTCACACAAATTTTCTTCCCATGTTATAAATGCACACATAAATTTAAGTAATACAATTTGTGCTTATGAGTATAATTACTATAATTTCCTTTTATGACCAAACAGAATCTCTCTTAAGTCTTAAACCCCGAACATCAAATGATACACCAGGCTTAGGAAATTAGATTTTTTTTTTCTCTATTTTCCTTCCACAAAACACCATTAGTGAGACTTTTTAAACTTTAATTATGGGAAGGGAGAGGATAACGGAAGAGGTAAGTAACACATTTAAAAGAGTTTGATATTACTATATCTTATCATGTATATATACATCTACAATACATTATATTAAAAAAGTTATAGTTAGTGGGTATTTTATTTTTTAAAATGAAATTTAATTAATAGGTAATTCTATGATTTTTTTAAAATATATATAAAAAAATAAAAATCAAATTAACATGTACATTAATGCGTGTCAAGTGTTAATAATAAAATATATTTAGATGCTTGGTTTTGAGATTTATTTTAAAAAATACATTAGGATCTGGATTTAATATTTTATAATTATTGACTGTAGATTTTTTTTTTACTTTATGTTTATGTGTATGGTATTTATAATTATTGCTATCATTTTTCAAAGACTTTTTATATTATTTAACTCATACAATGTAAATATTTTAGTTATGACAAAAAACATTAAATTGTAAGCATGCCACCATACATTCCATGAACTCGGAAATAAAGCTTCCAAAGTAATAAATATACATAATAAATAATTATATAAATACATGTATGTCACAAATAATCCGAATTTAAATATATATATATATATATATATATATATATAAATGTATATAAAAATAAAATGTAATTATAAAAATAAATAAAAAATATATTAATAAAAACGTGATTTTATATTAATTGTTTCTTTTGAATCATTTAGTTAAATTTAGAAATTAACATGTTGGTGTCTAATCTATATCATTATGATTTTTTTTAACAATGTTATCAATAATTTATTTTCTAAGCAATCTTACACTTACAAAAGCTAATAATGCATAATATATTTTATTAGTGATCTTATACATATGAGTATCATGCTAATACAAGTTGGCTGAACTAGTTGAATGAATATGTATATAAATTATACATATCCTTATGAGTAAGGGTCTAAACATTTTTTTTAACTAGTAATATTACACTTAGTGGTCATCCCTCTCTGAAAAGATTTTATTGATTCAATATTTCATTTTATTCTTTTTCTTGTTAAAATAAAAATTTAAATTACAAGAAATGATCTCTAAGTTACATAAAATTTATTATTAAAGCAATTAAAATGTAGACTATTTTTATCCATAAAATACATGTAATGTTAAATTAAAAATCAATTAGATAAGATTATATTGTATGCCAATAGGCTTAAGTTTTTTAAGTGTCTAATAGACCCAAACTAATTTTTTTAGGTTTGGTCTTTGAACCCAAACCTTTAATCAAAAATTAATGTAATATATATATACAATAATACTTATATAAATATCTTTTATTTCTTATATATATATGACAATAATTTATACTTCTATTAATATTGCATACATTATTAAATAAAAAATTATAAATTTTATATAAATATTAGTATATAAATTATATAATTTATAATTTCATATATAATATAAAATTTTTAATTAGAAGTTTGAGCTTATTTAAGGCTTTAAATACCTAAACCGATTGGCCTACTTGAATGCTCTCATATTTTAGTAAAACAAATAATTTGATCCTCGGTTTTGGAAATAAACTATTAGCCTCGTAATTTGAAAACAAATTACTTGGCCCCCGTTATGAATTATAAGCAATTACATTTTGATTACGGGAATAGTAACTTTCACTCAACTTAAGTAGTTTAAGTCAATAAATTATTATAATTTCTTGTAGTTTATATATAAAAAAAATAAAAAAATAAATGAGTACAATTAGTATCTATGAATATTTAAAATTTATTTATATTTAGATTTTTTGTTTTAAAATTTATTTTTAATTTTTTTTGAAATTAAAATCATTCACATGAGATTATATTATATATAATAGAATTTTATTTATTTGAGTATTAAAAAATATTTTAAAAATATTATTTTTAGGGGAAAAAAAAATTTTAAAAGCTATCTCAATAAAATTATGATTATAAGTTATTTTGACCACAAAATAAGTTAATCTAAATACATATCAAATTATTTATTTTCTTAAAATAAGAAGATTAAAACTGCTATTAAACTTTATTTTTATGGGCCAATATATATATATATGTTAACTCATTATAAAATTTATTTTGTTTGTAAACTAAAATCTAATGAAAAACTTTTTAAATTAAACTCTTTAAAAAAGTAAGTTGAAAGGTACATTTTGCTCAATATGTGTTTTATTTGTATTAATTACATTTAAGAACTTTAATCATTATTGACACAAAGATAACTATTGAAATATATTTGGAACATTTTATTTTGTTGAAAGATATTCTTTATTATGTTTGAGTTTATTAAAAGAAGAGCAGCACTTTAAGAAGAGCCTTCGACGGTTTGGGGCTCTTTTTGAAACAAAGAAAGTTTTTATGCTTGAATTTATAATTAGAAAACTTATACATAATGTATTAATAGATTCGGTTACCGGTTAATATAAAAAGATAATTATTTATGAGTTTTAATATATAAACCAACTATAACTTAACATACCAGCAAAAGTACCAGAACCCTATAATATATTATAATAGATTTAAAAATGTGGGCTCTCAATTAAGATATGTTAATTATCAAATAAAATATACTAAATAATGATGTGATAAGCAATACCTACTTAATAACAGCCGCGAAGCGAAAAATGAAAGGCAAAGCAGAGGCCTCAATGCCTAAAGCTCCATATTCTTTGTTTCCAGAAAGGCAGGCAATAGTTAAGTCCGAAGAGGTTGAACCAGATCCTTTAGGTGGTAGACCAACTCTGCTTCTTTTTTTTTTTTCAAAAAGCCAAGACATCAACTTGGTATATAGAAGTAGTACATAAAGGCGAACGATTCAGGAAGATGACTTAAAAAACTTATTTATAAGTTTGTTGAGGAAAATTTTCAGGGATAAGAAAATTACTATAACAAAAGTAAAAAGATAATATTTTCCATTGTAAATTTTTTAGTTATCTAAGCAAGTCACAAGGCGATATGATGACAAGTGATACAAATTGTCCAAATCAAGGCCTTCCTTTCAACATGTGGGCTGGTTATGCCCCGCTCTACCCATGTGCAAAAGCCCAATACACCATGCAGCTTGCAACCTTCTTCCTTTCTCGTTGACTAAAAGAGAAAAAAAAAAAAACAAAAGACCACTTTCTTGTTTACAGACGTCTTCACGGAGGAAGATCAAGAGCCGGTTTAGATAAACTTATAAAAAAATATTTTTTATATATTTATTTTTAGTAAAACCTTTTTTTTAAGAAAAAATAATTTTATATTTAGAAATAATATTTAAACAGTATTTTTAAATAACAAAAGTTTTTTTTAAACTTATTTAAATAAAAAAGAATAGATATACTTTTTAATAATAATATTACTGAAAAAGGACATCCAAAAATAAAAAGTATACAGTGTTGATTCTCAATTCTTTTATACAGTATTGATTAAACAAACAAAAACTCATATGTTGTAAATTTTGAAGTGGCTATGTTAATCCAAACCATATACATAATGATTAGTTGTTAAATTGTAATATCGGCTCATGGCCAATGGTCATTTTATATTACTTTAAAATAGTAGCTACAATGATGATTAGAAAAAAACAGAAGCTGAAAAAAAAAAAGAAAAGCAATTATGTTGCTATAATATAAGTTTGGAGTGTCCACAAAAAAATCATTTTCAAAAGTAATACGTTAATAACTATACGATCAAGCAACATTGCTATGTTAATGATTAAAATTAAAGGAAAAACAGTCTATCCTATGATGTACTTTTGTGTAACTATTAGATTTTCAATTAGTTATGAATAAACAAAAAGGATATGAAATGTAATTAATAATAAAGATAAAAGATATTTGTATCAAAAAAATTTATTAAAAATTATTTCTCCTTTTATTTTTTTCTGAAGTTATAAATTACTGATTTCTAAAAAATGAAATAAACTTTTTTTTAATGTTTCCTTTTTTTAAAAGTTGTATCCAAACACACTTCTAAATGTGTTGAAGTAATTTTTTTCTTAAAGAAAAGTATTTTTTTTATTATAAAAAAAATGTATCCAAATAAACTCCAAAAAAAAAAAGACATCTTCAAGACGTGTACCTGTTTGTATTTTCCCAATTCTTGCTCTTCCAACTTTAGTGTCACAGGCATAGTTGAATGCAAGGTTCTCAAGAGCAATATTTCATTAAAAAATGTTAGAGGATCCTGTAAAAGCGAAACGTAAAAATATAAATTTTACCACTCATTAAGATAGTATTAAAAAAATATTACATGTACCTAAAAGAATTGATATATATACATTTTAACTCCAATTGAAGTACTCAAATCACAAATTTAATAGCTTAATGTAAATTGATATATCACAAATTATATAAAAGGACCAAATTTAACAGAGTTAACAGATGCAGCCCTAAATTGGATGCTGTGGAATCAAAAATATTATAGGAGCAAGAGTAAATAAAAAATTTCTAATTCCAATTAACAAATGCAATCATAAATCAGAAATTGAAAATGAATGTAATCCCAAATTAAAATTGAAAATGGAAATATAACTATAATATAAGAATATCATAACAAACAACAGAGCGTAGACAAGAATAGAGATCACTCTCATCGGCGGCTATGCGTGAGAACCAATCTGTGCGAAGCTCGAAGGAGAAAGAAGCTCCAAACGTCTCTTGCATGTGTTAGAACTGCAGATCGTGGAGAAGCCCCCAAATCAAATCTAGTTGTGCTGTGCGTGTACCATCATCTCGTCTCAACTCTCATGTCTGGGTGAGTTTTAACTGCCAGAAGAGAATCATATGTTTCCTATCATAGCCAAACCGGGTTGCTCCAAAAGCCCAAACCCAAATGAATTAGAAAATCCATTAAAAAATCCAAACAAGTTGCCCGTAACATACTCTACTGAAACCTCGATTTTAACGATTTTATCATTTTAAAACGCATTTTGGTTTGATTTTACCCGTTTTCGTTTTTACCTATGATCTAACAAGTTTTTATGTTTCAAAAATGTAAAATCTTTTACTTTTGAAACTTGATTTTAACAAGCATGGTTGAATTACTATTTTCTTTTTAGGTACATTGAACGAGTGTCCATTAGGTTGGGTTAACTTGTAAAATCGTAAATTTTGACCCAACTTAACCCATAATCGATAGGTTGAACTAGATTTATGGATTGGATTGAGTATAAAAATTCTCAATATAATAATAATAGATTAGGTTGCGAGTTAAAAAAATTCTAACCTACTCAACCCAACTCAACCCAACCCAACCCAATCCAACCCATCTTTTTTTAAATAAAAAATTACGTTATTTTTTAATATTTAATATACTAAACCTAATGTTTCTTTTTTTTTCATCTCTCAAATTTTGTGTGACTTATTATATTTGATTTTTGAGACTTGTGCTAGTACTTCTTATATTTAAGATTAAGACTTATTATATTATGTTTATAACTTGTGACTTATTTATTGTATTTGACTTTTAATTTATTTGAGACTTTGTATGCCATTTTTTGTTGAGACTTATTAAGTTATTTATTATGATGTGTATGAATTTTTGATTTCGTATTAATTTTGGTATTTATTTTAGTAGATGAATTTTTTTAAATGTATGTTAAATCTACGAGTTTAATCTAACTCAACTCACTCATGTGCAGGTTGGGTTGGTTCATGTTTTAGAAAAAAAATCCTCCAACTCAACTTAACCCAACCCAATTTAACCCACTGCTTTGTTGAGTAATTTGAGTGTAAAAATATCCCAAACCCAACTCACAGACACCCCTACATCAGACAACCATCTTTACTAGCTAAAAGTTGTTCTTCAGCATGTGTATTAGCTGCAGAACTATAGCAATGAAGATATCATGCTCCAGTTCTTGGTGGATCGAATCTTCTAAGAGTATGCATTATAGTTGTTGTGAGATCAATGATATAGCTAGATTTCCCTCTTGAGTAGCACAAACAATATTCAAACTATTTCTTAGCGTTGAGGGAAAAAAACTTAGACGTATGAGCTCGCTCAACAAATAACACTAAACCTTTTTGGCTCTCTCATAATCATGAAGTGCATGAAGGGTGGAGTTAGCCTCTTTGCTAGAGATTGGGCACTTATCAGTCCTAGGAAGATGATGATTTCTCCTATTCACATTAGTTAGTAAAGCATAGTTAATGGCTAACCAAAGAAAAGATTTCACCTTTTGTGGCCCAGGCCATCTCTCTAAAAAGGTTGAGAGAATTAAAGTAATTGAATAAATTTCTAACAAAATAAAGTACAGAGTCACTTGAAGTTATCTAAACAAAAGATAAGATAAGATTATGATTGTTACAACAAAGTAATCCTAATATCATAATCCCAAGTGATATACAACATTGATCAAATATTCTATTCTATCTATTATGTCCGCAAGATGAAATTGCCATTAGTGACATTCAACTTGACTCTAATTGATGAAAGCTTGCTATTGGACAATGATTTTGTAAGAACATTCGGTACTTGATCACGAGTGGATATGTGAGATGGATAATTTTTCTTGTTGAACTAGTTCTCGAACAAAGTGATAATCTAGCGCGACATGCTTCATTTTGGAATGGAAGACTGAGTTTGAGAACAAATAGGTAGTGCCACATTTGTCACAGCAGAGTTAAGGTGAGTTTGATGATTTAACATCTAGTTCTGATAAAAGATGAGTGAGCCATATGATTTTAGCAGCTATATTGGCTACTAAGCAATACTCTGTTTAAATGGATAATCGTGCAACCGTCCTTTAGTGTTTGGACATCCAAGAGATAGGGTTGCCTCCAAGAAAAATAACATATGCCGAAGTTGAAGTTCTTTCATCAAGATTGCTAGCCCAATCCGCATCATTTTAAGCTTGAAGATTGAGATGTCTTGGCTTTTAAAGTTGTAAGCCATAATTTATTGTTCATTTAAGATAATGTAGAGATTTTTTTTGAGCTGTTGGAGGTGTGTTTTTGTTGGCTTGGGCATAAATTGAGACAATTTGTTAATCGCAAAAAAGAGGGATCAGGTTTGGTCATTGTAATGTATTGTAGTGCCCCTATTATGCTCTTATAATGAGTGGTCTCTGTTGGTGTTGAACCATCATTAAGTTATAGTGTGATAGTAGTAGAGAGGTGTATAGGATGGTTTTGCACATGACATTTTGAACTTATCTAACATGTCCCAAATATATTTGTGCTGAGACAAAAACATAACTTAAGAAGTAAGAATCAATTCCATGTCCAAGAAGTAATATGGGGTGCCAAGGTTTTCGAGTGACAATTGTTTGGATAGATAATAGAAAAATTACTGTAAGAACTATGGTGAGTTACCTAAAGGATTAGAACATCCACATACACCAAAAAGTATGCCACAATCTGCTCATGATTAGATATGAGAGTGATGAATCACTTCTGTTGGTTTGAAATCCATAAGATAGAACATAGGATTTTAATGCTTCATGCTGCGCTATTGGTGCTTAGCAAAGGCCATAAATTACTTTTTCGAGTTTACAAACATACTGAGGGAATTATGGATAAATGAATACAGGGGGTTCTTTGATATAGACCTATTCAGTGAGGAGCCTTGAAGAAAGGCGTTGTTGATAGCAAGTTGGTTCATTTGCCAAGTATAAGTAAGAGCTATGGTGAGGATAACCTTGATGTTTAATTTTGCAGCTTTGCCACGAGAGAAAAGGTCTCTTTGAAGTATATTCCCGGAATCTATGTGAATCCCTTAGCTACTAGTGAGCTTTGTAGTGAGATATAATACACTTTGTCTTTTTCTTTTTTAACAAAATAACCATTTGCAACCCATAATATTGTGATTCTTTGGTGGTTGAACCAAGGTCTATGTCCCATTGCTGATCAATTTATCAAACCCTTTTGAAAGTGCTTTGCACTAGTGAGAGTATTTCATTGCTTTTGTTACACAGAAGGTTCTAAGTTTTTAGGCAAAGGGTGTTTACTAGTTGTGAAAATCTGTTTTGGTTTGAAAATATTGTTTTTGGCCCTAGTGACCATTGGATGAAGATTTGTGGGTGGGTTAGGGATAATAAGAGGAGAGTTTGAGATGTAAAAAAATTACCTAATGAAGGTGCACTAAGAGGAAATGGCTCTAGTGCTATTGATTTAGAATGTGACTCTATGTCCTATTGCGTAGGTTTATCAGTAACAGTGAGTGCTGGTGATTTGTTGCTACAAGGATAGTGTAGTGTAAGGGTTGATGTGGGTCAAGATGGGACTCTTGGGAAGGTATATGATGATCTGTGAGTGATTGATATGGGAAGTTATTGTCAAAGAAGGTGACATGCCATGAGGTGTAGATTTTGTTGGTAATAGGATCCAAACAAAGATAAGCATACTGAGATTATGAATACCTGATGAAGACACGTGGAGTGGACCTTTGGTGAAGTTTATGTTTGGCATATGGTTTGAGCTATGGAAAACAAAGACAACTAAATGAGTGTTGATGAAGATAGTTTGGTGATTTCTTGTAGAGCATTTCTTAGGGTGATTGCGTATTTAGGTTTGGCGTAGGGAGTCGGTTTATGAGATATGTTGCTGTTAGAAGTGTATAGGACCATAATTTGATTGGAAGTTTTGAATGTGATAGAAGGTTTCTTGCAGTTTTTACTAGAAGTCTATATCTTCTTTCAGCGATGCCATTAAGTTTAAGAGTGTGAGGCAGAATGGTGTAGTGTGTAATGCCTTGTGAGTTCGAATAGGATTTTTATTTAAGATACTCACCCTCATTGTCATTATGTAGTGTTATTATAGGTAAATTGAAATTTTTTTTACAAGAGGCTCAAATTAAACAAAAACTGATGAAATAACTAATTTATTTTGTAAAAGATACATCCAAATATACTCTGAAAAATTGTCAAAAAAAAAAATTACATAGTAATTAAAACCATTATAGGAATGGATGGAGCTGGCCACTAGACATCAAAGTAGATCAATTGCAATGGCCTAGTGCTCTGAGTGTTGTTATTGGAGAATGTCATTTTATGACTCTTAACACATTGACATGAGTTGCATACTTCTAATGAGTGCAATCTTATTGGGAGGTGATGTTTATTGATCACATGCTTCATGATGTGATGAGAAGGATGACCAAGTGGTGATGCCAGGTGCTGTATGAATGAAGTTGGGTGTCCATTGCTTGTGAATAGTATGTGGAATGGTGAGGTGATACAGATCACTGGTGCATGTTCCGTGCATTAGAGCCATTCTTATCTTCAAGTCTTTCACTAAAAAATGAGACGTAAAAAATTCCATAAAAACCTACGTAGCTTGACATAATTGGGAGACAAATAGCATATAATTATGAATTGTTAGAAAACATAAAACCTGTTGTAGTTGAAGTGTTTAGGTGAGAGTTTTGAGTGAAGTGATACCTATGTGAGTTATTAGCAAACCTGAGCCATCTCCCGCTAGCAGTGCGTTGGGGTCATCATATGGTTTCTAAACAAATAAGTTGCACAGATCATTTGTAATATGGTGCGATGAAGCCAAGTCCATGAGCCAGCTATTTTGTGAAGGGGCAAAAGAATTGTTGGCGTAGTTAGTCGTGGGCACTTGTGATGACCTTGGTATGTATCCATGAATCTTGTAGCAGGTCTTTGCAAAATGACTTGGTCTTTCACAGTGTTGGTAGACAATTCATTTACCTTGAGTGTTGGAAATAGGTTTTGCAAAGCTTGAAGTTGATCCTTTTGTTAGAAGCATGGATTTAGAGGAAGTACCTTTAAACCTCTGAGCTGCATGTGCTATGGGTATTGGAACCTCAGCTCTTTAAGCTCTTTTGCATTTTCTAGATATTAACTAATATAAATCAACAATGACCTTGACTTTTAAATACAAATGGGACTCAATCATCAAATGATTATGACTAAACCAGATGAGTATTGAGACAGAAAATGGCTTTCAACTTTTTTGCTTTTTTTCTAGTTATCACCTAAAAAGAAATTAACAATGACCTTGACTCTTAAATGCATACGGGACCCAATCATATCTAATGGCAATAACAAAAGTAGACAAGTGAAAAGACAAAAAAATGGCTTTCAACTTTTATGTTTTTTCTATATATCAACTAAAATAAATTAATAATGACCTTAACTTGTAAATACAAATAAGACCCAATCATCTAATGGTTATGACTAAAATAGATAAGTGTTAAGATAGACAATGGCTTTCAACTTTTTAACTTTATCTAGATATCAACTAAAATAAATTAACAATCACCTTGACTTTTAAATATAAATGGGACTCAATCACCTAATGATTACGATTAATGTAGATGAGTAAAAAGACGAAAAAAGGCTTTAAACTTTTTTGCTTTTTTCTAGAAATTAACTAAAATAAATTAACATTGACCATGACTTTTAAAATAAAATAAGGCCTAATCTTCTAATGGTTATCACTAAAGTAGATGAGTGAAAAGACAGAAAACAATGACCTTGACTTTTAAATACAAATGGGATTTAATGGTTATCACTAAAGCACAAAAAAGATAGAAAATGACTTTTAACTTTTTTGCTTTTTCTTGATATCAACTAAAATAAATTAATAATAACCTTGATTTTTAAATACAAATAGGACTCAATCATTTAATGGTTATGACTAAAGTACAGAAAAGACAAAAAATAGCTTTCAAAGTTTTACCTTTTCTAGATATTAACAACTAGACTAAATTATTAATTTAATTTTTTAAAAATTAACTTGACATCAAATTGATCTTCTAAAAATATATGATATCAATTTAGTTTTCTAAACATTTAAAATGACATCAATTTAGTCCCTCCATCAAGCTTCGTGTGTTGACAGTCACAAAAACGCCTATGTGGTACGTTATCTACCATTGTGACACGTTAATTGACAACATGGACCACATCTGGATGTACTACATGGACCAAAACAACTGAGTTATATTTTATTTTGTGTCTTAAAAGGGAAATTGTTAATTAGGGTTACAAAGACATTTAGGGCTAGTTTGGGGCCAGTTTTGTGACATTTGGGACCACCGTCGCCATCGAAAGAAAGAATCAACTACAAAATTACGACTGTAGAAGGATTCCTGACGGAGATTCGAAAAGTAACCCCTTGTTTGGAAGGATTCAAGGTTAGTGTTTCGTGACATTTTGTTTGTTGTTGGTATTTTTGAAATCTTAACAATTGATATGGTCCTATTCTTGGTTTTGGTTAGTTCTGTTTGTAGCATTCCCACATGGTTTTCTGTCTCATGGTTGTGTTTGTGTGCTTGTAATGATATTGTATTATAGGTATATTGTATTATATGTATAGTTAGGTCGGATGATAGTGGTCCCATATGTGCCCAATGTTGACTATGTTTAAGTGTTATAGTGTACGTGTATATGTGCCTAACATGTGTTTCTATACCATCTCCATTCCCTAAATTATTTTGTATTTATTGTGTATGTTGTAGAATGTCAAGACACATTTAGGTGGTGCTTCATCACAGTGACTATTTTGAGAATAAGACTTAATTGGAATATGTGAATGGTGAGAAAGATGCATGGAATTATGTGGATCCAAATTTATTGTCATTAATAATCATATGTCAAATATTAAAGGAACACAATAACCTAACATTTGAGAAGTGCTTTTATACATCCCAAAAATGACTTTGGCTGAAGGGTTAAGAGAAATTAAGGGAGATGAAGGTATAATTAATATAATCAATGATAATGTAAATGAGGATGAAATTCACATTTATTTTGAGCACCCTAAATTAGATAAGGATGTTGATGTAGATGTTGTGTGTGATGCAATAGATTTGTTTGATTTTGAGATTTATAAGGTAGATGTAGCACCTCATGAGACTGAGCCCAATGCCCCCACTAATCCCATTGATACTGAACCTAATGTGATTGACCCCATTACAGCCACTAATCCCAATGAGAGTGATAGTGAAGAGACCCAAGAACTACCTGCAAGGAAGCCAAAAGGAATACAATTTGCAAGTCTAGGGATAGGGCTAGAAAGGTTAAGGTCATTGAAAGTGAAAATGTTTCTAAATATGAATGTGAAAGTGAAACAAGTGAATTTAAAAATGAAGGGGATGTAGGTTATTATACTAATGAACTATTGTCACTAGCTAGTTTATCATAATTTGATGGAAAAAAGGATTTATTATCACAATTTAATGGCCGCTTTGAGTTTGGGAATGTTGTGTTGGAGCTTGGAATAGAGTTTGGTACTCTAAAGCAATTTAAGGAAGCTGTTAGGGACTACAATATCCACTTGGGAAGAAAAGTAAAGTGGGTTAAAAATAATGCTAAAAGGGTAAGGGTTGTATGTGTGGCTGATGGGTGCCCATGAGAAATATTTTGCAGCAATAACAGTAGCATAAAATCTTTTCAAGTGAAAAAATTTGTTGATACACATACCTGTGGCAGAAGTTTTAAGAACAAAAAAGTCATAAGAAAGTGAGTTGCTAACAAGTTAGTTAATGAGCTAAGGTCACACCCCACATTAGATGGTCTAGGTGTATATGAACACATGAAGAAGAATTAAAATATGCTGATTGGTGATGCTAAAGTGTTCAGGGCAAAAAAAGAGGCAAGAAAAATTGTTGAAACCTCAGAGATTGAGCAATATGAAAAACTTTGGGACTATGCAAATGAACTAATGTCAACCAATCCAGAGTCCATAATTCTCTTGAATGTAGAAAGGCCAAGTCTTGAGGTGCTTCCTACATTTCAAAGATTTTATGTTTGTCTTGATGCTTGTAAGAGAGGGCTCAAGGCAGGTTTACAAGCCTATGATTGGGATGGATGGATGCCACCTCAAAGGCTATTATGGGAGACAGCTATTATCGGCAGTTTCTCAGGATGGAGACAATCCATTTTATGTGATTGCATATGCAATTGTGGATATAGAGAACAAAGGTATGCCTTTGACTATACTTTCACTTTTGTTTACTGCTATACCTTACATAATGTTTGTATGTTTCTTAATTTATTTGACTATTTTATATAGACACATGGTCATGGTTCATTACTTTACTATTGGAGGACATTGGTGATCTTACAGAATGTGGTTATGAGTTCATAACAGATCAGTAGAAGGTGAAATATGAAGATTGAATTTTTTTTTTTTAGTATTGGTTAAATATTGAACTTTTTGTTAGATGTCATGACCAACATTATTTGTGTGATGTAGGGGTTAGTTCCAGTAATGGAAGAACTAATGTCTGGAGTTTCAACTAGATTTTGTGCAAGAGATGTTTGGGCAAACTTTAACAAGCATTAGAAAGGCAAAAAGTATAGGAATTTATTCTAGGCTTGTGTAAAATCTACAACTAAGCAGGAATTTAATTCTAACATGGACTGTGTTAAGAGACTCAACGAGAAGGCTTGGGAGTGGTTATCTAGGATTCAACCATCAATGTGATACGGATCTAGCTTTTCCACTTCCACCAAGAATCCTCTCCTATTAAACAATATGTGTGAGCAGTTCAATTCAAAGATAGGAAAGTTCAGATCCAACCCTATCATCACAATGGTAGAAGAAGTAAGATATTACATTATGAGAAAGATGAATAAGCAGAGGCTGTTATTGCAAGGATATACTAGTCTAATCTGTCGAGAACAGCAAAAGAGATTAGAAAAGAATAAAAAAGATAGTTTTAAGTGGACACCACAATGGATGGGTGATCTAGAAGGTAATCAATTTGAAGTATTCTGCTGGCCTAAGAAAGTGAAAGTGGATTTGGAGGCACAAACATGTTCATGCAGAGAATGGGACTTGTGTGTTGTCCCATGTAAGCATGCATATGCAGCAATTGGATACAAAAACGCAGATCCAAAAAGTATGTTCATCCATTATTGTCTGAGTCCAGGAATGATTTAGCTTATTTGCCTTTCATTCAAGTTATCCCTAACTAAGAGTATTAGGAGAAGACTAAGCTTGATTCTATTCAACTTCCAGCTATCAAGAGACCTCTTGGAAAGCCTTAGAAAAGAAGAAAAAAGAATCAAAATGATAAAGAGCAGGATTCATACAAAATGAAGCGAAACTATAAACTAATTATGTGCAAAAAATGCGAAGTAGGACAGAATGTTAGAACATGTAAGGGAGCACTTGGGAAAAAGAAGAAGCAAAGGCAAAGACCCCAAATGGAGCCAACAGATGAAGATATAGGTGCTGGATTAGAAACAGAAGACTCCTTCAATATTTTGCAGTATGATATGCAGTTGTCAAATCTCCTCTACCTTTTCAGCCTTTAAGTAGTCAACAAAGTCAAGTAATTATTCAGAAAAGTCAAGTATTAACAATGTTAATTAGTTTTAACTTGTATTCAATTAGCCTATATCAATTTTTAACATAAATTTTGGGTTTAAGATGGATTACCACCTATTATCCAGCTGTCTAGTCTACCACCCTCTCAGCCTTCAGTTACTACATATAGTAGTCAACACAATCAGGTACTAACAAGTATAATTGGTTTACATTTGTATTTAATTGGCCTATATAAAATCTAACATATTTGTTGGTTTTAGGATGGAAATGCACCTAATGTCCAACTATCTAGTCCACCACCCTCTCAACCTCCACTTGCTGCATCTAGATCGTGGAGATATGGGGGAGGTGTAACCCTTGTCACAGGACTGCAAAGAGCTACAAATGCAATAAGGCCTCCACCATCTCAGCTGCTAGCAAATGTTAGGCTATCAGGATTCACTTGGAGGGGTGGACAATGTGTGACAAGAGAGACTTTGTTAGCTGCTTTAACTGCAACTAGGAGAAGATATTTGGCAAGATACAACAAGATGATGGGCAACCAAAGAGATTTTGACTCTGTCCCTGATCAAAGTCAGCAATAGTATTTTAGAATATGCTGGTCTTTGTTGGTTTTTTTTTTTATATATATTTTGCAAATGTATGTACTGCGCACCAAAAATAGAATGTACTGATCCTCATTTTTTGTTAGCTTAAGACCATATTCTATATAGGATATTATGTTGGAATGTATAGGCATATGTTTTTTGGGTTAACCATAAAAGAATTGTATTGGTCCTTCTTTTTTTATTATTTAAGGACCACAATTCTGTGTAGGGCAATATATGGAATATATAGGTTCATTTGATCTAGTTTATTATGAAAGCAAGGTAATGGTACTTGTTTCTTGTTGGTTAATGACCACAATTATGTGTAAGATAACATTTGGAATGTTTGGCCCATTTGATTTGGTTTATTACTGCCGTGATGCTTCCTTTATCTTAGGTAATTGTTTTCATTGACCTTTTGATATTTGCACTTCATAATTGTTTTATTTGTTCCTTTTCTAGTAGTTACTCACTAAGGGTTGAATAGTTTGTTCCTCTTTTTGCTTCTATTATGCAAAGTACTACCAATTTGGTCATATAAATTTTGGTCAAGATTACCAATTGATGTCAAGATAATCAATTACATAAAGTATACTATTACCAATTGTATTATGCAAAAAGCATGTTAATTTCTAAGGCACCATATTATATTCTGCAAAGATACAAGATTAAACCAGATATTTTAAGGACTAAATTGATGTCAAGTTAATTTTTGGGAGACCAAATTAGTAGTTTAGTTTCATAAATTAACAACTATTCAACGCAAAACAGAGTTCAAAATGCAACAACTAAGGCATATTTGCCCTAATCCAAAGTGCAAAAAATATAACTGTCAGAACTCCTAAAAACAGCAACCCATTTTCAGCTTAACAACTTCATGCTCCAACATGGCAACCTTCTTTATCAGTTTGTTGCTCATCTTCCTCTCAATATCATTCAATCTTGGAGATTCATTAACCTAACAGAAAAAGCCACATGCAAAGTCTTCATTATTGTACAATAGGCATTGCAAAAATCTCCTTCCAGGGTTGGCTTTGGTGTGTGAAGGAAGCAGCACTGCCTTCCTTCCATAATCGCAAATAGCTGGACTTTGGTTCCTTCGATGCTCATCATTCGCAGCACAGGCCACGTGAGAGCAACAACAACTTTGAGATTGTGTACTCATTGCAAAGAGAGGAGCATGCGATTTAGGAGAATTTACGATTCAAATAAGTTTTAAATGTCATTTAAGAAATTTTGCCTTCAGATTTGGAAAATAGGGTTCCTAATCTCTAAATTTACAAATTTAGGATTCCCAACCTCTTAATTCAGATTTTGATCCACATAATACATCCAGATGTGGTCCATGTTATCAATTAACATGCTATAGTGACAAATAACGTGCCACATAGGTACCTCTGTGATAGTCAACACACGAAGGTTGATGGAAGGACTAAATTAATGTTATATATTTTTAACTAACTAAATTGATATTAAATTAATTTTTAGAGGACCAAATTAGTAGTTTAGTCTATTAACTAAATTAAATTAACAATGACTTTGATTTTTAAATACAAATAAAACCCAATCATCTCATGATTATGACTAAAGTACACAAGTGAAAAGACCGAAAATGGCTTTCAACTTTTTTTCATTTTCTAGATATTGGCTAAAATAAATTAATAATGATCTTGACTTTTAAAGACAAATGAGACCCAATCGTCAGATACTTATGGTTAAAGTCGACGAGAGTTAAAGACAAAAAATGACTTTTAACTTTTTTACTTTTTTTAGATATCAGCTAAAATAAATTAACAATACTTTAACTTTTAATTAAATGGGACCTAAATCATGGTTATAATTAAAGCAGACGAGTGAAAAGACAGAAAATGACTCTAAACTACACATTTGGGTCTTATTCCATGCATCTTTTTTAAGTTACGCAACAGTATGTCTTTGGCCAAATCAAGCACAGCTACAAATTAGTAGCCAGGCTGAAAGGCAATGACACTGAGAATGACTAAATAAAAAGCAACATTATTGAAAAGTTAAAAAACCAAAAAGTCTTTCCTTGAAAAGAAAAGAAAAGAAAAAACCCTACAGCCATTGGAAAATGGTCTTCCATATGTCTGGGTATATCTATGTGATGTTTTAGATTTTTTTTTAAAAAAAAAAAGTTAGCCGAGATATTTGTTAGATGCAAAGATTAGGAGAATGATTGTTTACAGTAACTTGGAGGCAAATATTTATGTTTTGGGTCATGTACAACTTTTATTTCATTTTAGTTCATACGGATAGAAAAATATGCTTTGAATAGAAAAAATTACCCATGACATTATTTCTTCTCTTTTTTCTTTCCTCCCACTTGGATTATCTCCCGTTTTGTTTTTTCTCACTTGGATTATCTCCCTTTCATATTGGTGTTCAAAGGTCTCCGTTCCTATATGCTTTGTGTGAATTTGAGAATCTCTCATCGTCGTTCTTTTCAATTGTGTATGAGAGGTTGTCTACGGTTTTTTTATTTGCTCTGAAGTATATTATGTACAAGATTAGGGTTTAGGCATGTTTTCGTAAGAACACTGGAGTGGTTACATGGATGTGGATTTGATAACATATATAAACGATGATGGGTTGTGAGGGTTTAGTGTTTGAGTTGAAAGGACTAAGTTGCTAATGAGTTGTTTAAATGCGAAAACAATATCAATGTTCCGTGTTTGGATTGATTGGGCAAAATGGACTTGTTGGTTTGGTAATTAATAGTCATTATGAAAATCGTGAACCTGAGAGTATGAATAATGTCGAGATATTTTTTCAACTAATCAGGGTTTTTAGGTGCGTTTCATATTAAAGATTAAGGCAAATGTGATGTATTTGTATCTATGAGGCAAGCGTGATATTGAGTGGGAGGCATTTTGCATGATAATGGCCTGGGAACTTAATCGGTTAAGTTTTTGTTTCACCTGGTATGCTCTTGTGTATCTGCGTGCAAGCTGTTGTATAGATACTGAAATACAAGCTTACTTGAATTTGCAAACGCTGGATGGATACCAAAAATTTTATTTTATTTATTATTAGTTGTTTCTATGTGTATATCGAAGTGGAGGTGTTGTGGTTGTTTAGGTATTGGCAACAATTGCTTATATTGCTATGATTGGCCCATGTTTCTCATAATTTGTCTTCTGCTCAACAGCGTAGGAAAGCATAAACACATTTGTTAAGGCAGTTAATTACTTCAACATGACAGTGCAGTCTTCGTTGGAAACAGTTCCCTGTGCTGTTATTGACACGTCGACGTACGGTAATGTCGGTGGTGACATGGGAATATGGGATATTGAAAAGTCCCGGTCGACTCTATCTAAGGTCTTGGAGGCTTGTTCAACAAGTCACGACTTATTTACACAAAGGTTTTCATTTATTTTATTTTCTGTTAATTTTTAAATATAAACATAAATAAAAAATATTTTCATTTAAATTCAAATAAAATATTAAAAAAATAAAAATTCATAAAAATAAAAAATCAAAACTCATTTTCTTTATCATGTTTAGATTTCTCATTCTTATCATTTATACTCTCATTGAAAGACTTGTTGTCAACTTGTCATGAGAGTAAGATCCATTCAAAGCAAATTATGCTTCCATTCTATCAAATTTAATAATAACTCATGATTAAGAATCCAATTTTTATTCAACCAAATGTGGTAACAAGAAATTTAAGTAAATGACCAAAAAAAGCAACTACATTAAATAGAGATATGGTTTCATTCTTTGGGTTTTATATTATATATATAAAAAAAAAAAAGACAAAAGAAACATATATGGTATGAACGCAGGAGAGATTAGAAGAAAAAGAAATAAATATAAAACATTAAAGGAATAGGAAAAGAGTTGCTATCGGTAAAACACAAATCTCACTTGAATTTTAATCTCTCTTGGCATGAAACAGAGAGTCTCGCTATCATTGATGCCATGGTGGTTGAATCTATATTGCCATCTTGCCATCATCAACCTGGTGCCATTCAATTAACCTATTTGATTTGTTTTAAAAAATATTGTTTAAACATAATGATAAATAAATTAAAACTTATGTGGCTTGTCATGTCACTAAAGTGAATTACCAAATCCCTCTGACAAGTTAAATTTAGGCATATGATTCTGCCCATGTAGCATCACTGTTATTTTTATATTAATATTTTAATATACAAAGTTACATTCTATTTGGAATTAGTACGATATAATGCCTTGGCAATAGCTTAGAATTCACCTAGTTATTTGGAGATAGTTAATTTGATTTATGCATAAAGGAAAAAGTATAGATGATTCTATTATTTTTAAAAAATAATAATAACAAAATAGTTTAGACTTAATTTCAGCAGTTGATGTGTTTCTATATATATTAGAAAATTTTTAGAAATCTGGAAATATTTCTTCTCGCTGGTTACATGCAAATATATATAATCTTATATAGGGAATATTGAAAAGAATAACTAAAAACCCTCACCTAGGAAAAGTCGAAAATCCTCATCTTTGCATAATAAAGAATTTGGTTGCATATGTCTCGGGGGAAAGAGAATGACACAGAGAGAAAGAACCCGCATATTTCCTAGCATGGAAGTTATGTATTCATAGAGAACAAAGTATATCTTTCATTTCTCATGAAGAGAACAAACAAAGATCCTTAACGTAAATGGATCTTTGAAGGAAAAGGGATAACTAGATTCGAAGAAAACCCAGCCATGGATATATGTGTATAAAAGCAACATACCCAGAGATTTCGTTCTCCAAAGAGAGAAGAGGCAAAGATATAAACTTACAACACAAAAGCGAAAGTGCAGAAACTCGAAACAAATGGATCCTAAGGCACAAGCAGCAGCTGATCGTGTCAACGAAGATTTTGAACCATTTTTTGATTGGGCTCGTGACGAAGAAAGTGACACCCTCATTCTCATGCTCCAAGGTTAATTCGTTTACAGCTTCTCAATTGATTCAGTTTATATATGCTGTTTTCTTCTAATATACATTTTATGATTTTATATATTAGACAATAAGATTTATTATATAATTCTCTCAAGCGAAAAAGTTAAAAAAAAAAAAAGGTTAATGGTGATTGCATATATGAGTTCATAATGAAAATATCATATTGGAGAAAAATAATCAGCGTGGAGAATGCCAAAATAGATATGTAGATATAACTAGGTTCTTGGACATAACACGGATTATAAAAAACTTCTTTATTGTTGTGTTTAAAATCATTAAAACTAAGATTAATTTAATTTGATTTGATTTAGACATTAGTTATTATGTTTAAAACTCCTTATAAAAAATAGAATTTGATTTGATTTATAAATCAAATTTCGTGTTTGAAACAACAATTTAAAGATGATTGAAATTTATTTTATTTTAGTAATTTATTATATTATCTTTATTTATCGTAAACAAGTAAATAAATTAATAAAAATAAAATTACTAATTGAACTAAAATAAAATAAATAAAATTTATTTAAATTCAATCAAATTTGAGTCAATTTCTAAATACATACAACTTAAATCTAACGAGACAAATTCCTAAAACGTATAATTCCAAGCATACTCTGTAGGAGTCACGAAACACTCTAAAAGAAAAGAAAGTCACTTTGTGAGAAGTTTGGATGTAGCTCTAGAGGTGAACGAAAACTTTGGTGCAAATTTCAGGTTCGAATCAATCACAGTAACAACTCTTTGAAATAATTCAATATTTAAAAAAAAAAGTAAATTGTTCTTTTAAAAATGTTTATCTGCATTCACTGAACAGGATTTAAAAGGGAGAATTTGAGGATTCAAATAAGCCCAAACCGCGAGCTGAAGGTGAGAGGCGAACAACAAATAAGCGAGAAAAGATGGCGTCGATTCAGCAAAGAATTCACCCTTCCTTCTTACTACGACACCAACGGGATCGGTGCCAAGTTCGAGGATGGCGTGCTCTATGTGAGGCTTCCCAAAGTGATCACTGCAGTTCAGCCAGCAACAACGCCAACGCCACAGGCACCACCACCACCAACCCAACGAGCACCAACACAAGGCACTCCACAGGAGGAACAAAAGGAAAAAGAACTTTCTCAAAGGAAGCCACAGAAGGAGAAGGAGCCGACCGATGAGGGGAAAGAAGAGAAAGGTAAAAGAACAGAAGCAGAAGGTTCTTCAACCTCTGAAGCTCATGCAATGCATGAAGCTCGTGGTGGGTTGGGTGAGCAGGGTGAGGCCAAGATTGATGAGAAAAGGTCACCACTACCAACCATGGATTTTGTTTCAGGCCAAGCTCGGGAATCCAGGGATGCCCCTTTTGGTGGTATTAAGCTCGGGAAGCAAAAAGAGAGAGTGGTGAACTTGCTGGTGCTCGTGTTTTTGGTCTTGGTTCTAGGGCTGTACGTTAAAAATGCAATCAAGTCTTCTTTTGGAGGGTCTAGAATCCAAGAGCTGTAATTGCTTTCCCCTCGTGTTTTTATGTCACTCAGTATGGCACAAAATTCGTATATATATGTGTTTAAATGCATATGTAAATTCGATGAGAATAAAATGATTGAAGTGGTTTTATAAAGTAATAATTATTGAAGGTTTTCCATATTTGTATACTTGTATTTTACCACCTAGTTCAGATTTTCGTATGATCTAGTTTTCATGATAATCAAGACGAGGTTACTCTTGATCTGTACGATTTTATAAGCAGCCCCCACACCACCTAGTACAATTAAGAGAATTAATTATGTTAAATGCTAGCCCAAGATTTAAATCCAAGTAATTAATAAGAACACCTCTCCTTAACCAGTAGGCCAATCTCCTTGAGTAAAATACACGAACAGTAATTAATTAAATACATATATCAAGTGTATTAAATCTCCGACACTTCCCCTTAAATTTGATTTTTCTTGGTGACTCCAATCCAAGCACAGATTTTCACAAAGTCTTCAATCTTTCGGTGAATATATCAACCACTTGGTCATTGCTTCTCACATAAGTGAGCTCAACCTCCTTCTTCGAATTCTCAGTGCAGTCTGTTAGTGAATATTTGTATTTTCTTGTTTGCTTTAATGATGGAACATAAGATTATTCGCCAGTGCAATTGCAGATTTGCTGTCCACAAAAATAGTAGTAGTATCATCTCATAACACGTGTAACATCTCCAATAACTTAACCAAATTGCATGGTAAATACAAGGAGCGGCTGCAACATATTCAACTTCATACATAAAGGGTGACAATTGGCTACTTCTTTAAATTCCAAGTATATATGGTATCTCCCATGAAAAATATGAAGGCACTAGTACTCTTTCTGTCGTTAATGTTACCTTCCTAATCATTATCACTAACCAACAAACTTGAAATTAGAAGAAGGAGAATAATATATATAATCCATAATTAATTGTACCTTTGATATATCAAAAAATTCTCTTAATCATTGTCATATCGATTATAATTGATACCTTCATGAAACACCTAACAACAACACCTCCAAAAATAATATTGGGCCTTATGCATGTCAAGTACTTTTGGGCCTTCAACAAAACTCCTATATACACCCCTGTCCAGCTTTTCATCATTATCGTTTTTTTTTATGATTTTGTTTTTAGTTTTACTCAATTCTATCCAAATAGTTTTACTAATTTTGTTTGTAAGGCTACTTTTAGAATTTGACAATCAATATTTATAGACATTCCTAACATATCAACTCATGATACAATAATATTTTAAAAATTATTATGATCACAGTTTTAAACTGTTTTATTATAGAAAGAATTATTTTTAAGTTATCTTGTTATTTAATTAATTCTTAATTAATTTTTCTTATATGTACATATTTAGTGTTTATTTTTAAATTTTTTTATAAAAAAACTCATGCCCTGCTTGTCCTGTTTTTGTTATAATAGGCATAGATTATTCATTGAGTGGTAAATTCATCATAAATTACATATTTTTTAGATACAGAAAATAATATTTTTTTGGTTTTACTCCTCTGCTATGATCGAGGGAATCTTGATGTATGTAGTTGAGGGAAATGTAAAGGTGGAAAATGAAAAGTGTTTTGGACAAATGAAGAGTTTAGATATATTTAGTTGAGAAAAATACAAAGATAGATAATGAAAAAGGAGAGTCTAAGTACATCTATTTTAGAAACTCGCAATTAATTTATGTGAGTGAGAATTAATTTTTTTATTAAACTAAATATGATTTTAAATAAATAGATTGAATATTCATTCATCCAATCTATTAAAATGAAACATGCATGGATTGAATAGTTTTAATAATTTTTTAGTGGATCATAAAAGAGTTAATGGTTTATTTTTTATCCATTCATTGTTAATCTAATTCAAAATTTACCCAATACATCCAATTATCACTCCTAAATATAAGGAACATCATGCTTTGAAAGTCAATGCTTCAACAAAGAGAAAAGAAAAAAAAAAAAAAAACAAGGGCATTGGGAACAAATGAGAAAAAACAACTGTGAGAATGAGTAGGAGCAGTGACAGGTGAGCCCATGAGCCGGGGACAAAGAGGAAAGTTGAGGTACACGATTGGGTAGGGATAAGGTGATTGCTTGCGAAGATGGGAGGGAATAAGATCGAAAATAACCGAAAAAAATGGAAAATAGTTATTTTAAATATTTAAAATTTAAAATTTTAAAATAAGCATATTTTCTTTCTCCCAAAACAAAAGCAAAATTCCTAAGAGCCTGATTTTTTATGACTGAATAATTGCTCGAGAAGACACAACTATGGGGTCCGCTATTGGGCCCCACACAATAGTGAGTCCCACCAATGTGTCTTGTCGAATAAATCTTTGTATTACTTTATTCCGGTTGAGGACCATGGTTCTAAGAAAAAAATCACTTTCTTTCATATTAAAAATTTTATTTGTTTTTTATATTGTTTATATTATTAAATGTACATTTTACTTAGAGTTAGTGTAATGCCTTAGTACCTTCGAATCCACCTAGTTATTCAGAGATAGTTTTCGATTATGAACAAAGGAAAAAGGATAAATGATACTACTATTTTAGAAAATCAAATAAAAAATAGTTTAGAATTATTTTTATTATCTGATGAGTTTCTATTTATATATATCTGAAAATTTTATAAGAAATCTAGAAATATTATTCTCTCTAACCACATGCAATTATACAGGGAATATAGTAAAGAATGACTACAAAACCCTCGCCCAAGAACTGTCAAAATATCTTTGTTTAAGTATATGTTTAGTATGGGAGTAAAAGTAAATAATAAATTTTTATAAATAAGATTTCTATATTATTTATCATTCACTTTTACTCTCATACCAAACATATCATAATAAATTAATAAGTAATTTTGTTTCATGTGCTTCCGGAAACAGCATGACTTACAGTGAGAGAAAGAACCTGCATATTGCGTAGCATTGAAGTTATGTATCCACAGAGAACAAAGCATATCTTCTATTTCTCATGAATAGAACAGAGTCCTTAATGTAAATCATTCTTTGAAGGAAAAGGGATAACTAAATTCGAAGAAAACCCAGCCATGGATTTATGTGTATAAAAGCAACCACAGCCAGAGACTTCATTCTCCAAAGAGAAGACGCAAAGATATAAACTTATAACACAAAAAGCGAAAGTTCAGAAATTGGCACATTATGTATCCAGAGACAGCTGATAGTGTCACTGAAGATTTTGAACCACGCTTTGATTGGACTCATGACAAAGAAAGTGACACCCTCGTTCTTATGCTCCGAGGTTAATTGTTTTCCAGCTTCTCAATTGATTTAGTTTATTATGATGTTTTCTTCTAGTATTTTATTATTTCATAAGTTAGACTATAAATATTTGTTATATAATTCTCTCATTCGGAAATGTCTAAAAAGGTTCATGGTGATTGTATATATATGACTTCATATTTGATGAAAATAATCATCTTGAAGAATGTCAGAATAGTGTCGATATATATAATAAGCAAAACTCTTCTGTTTTCAAATACTTGTAATTTGTTCATTACACATAATTTCTGAGCTCAACATTCTATCTATTTGTGGACTGTATTGTCCTAAGTATATTTGAATTAAGGAGTTTAGAAAAAAAAGAAAAGAAAGGGCAAATTTTTTTTTGGTTAAATATGCGAGATTATCAAGTAATCTTTCTATCCTTCCTTTTTCATTTTTAGAAACATGTTATTCTTCTTTCAATTTTAACTTGAAAAATCACTCATACTTTTCATTTTCCTTCAAACTTTTCCATCCATTCATACATTTAGGTACCATTTAGTAAGATAGAAAAGAATGAAATGAAACGAAATAACAATGACATATTCTCATTTTCTTATTTGGTAGAAAGATTTGAGAGATAATATTTATTTATTAAGGAATGTCATTCTTTTCATTTATAGAATACTTATTCTATTCTCATTATCACTTCTATTCCTATTTTTATTTCATTTCTTTCCTTTCTATGATATCAAATATGCACTTAGAGTACGAAAACATAACTAGGTTCTCAGACATAACACCGATGCAAAACATTCCTTGGGAGTTACAGAGAAACACTAGAAAAAAAAATGTCAATTTGTGAGCAATTGAGATGTATTAACTCTACGGGTTGAGGTGACCAAGAATTTTGGTGCAAATTTCAGATTGAAATCACAGTAACAAATCTCTGAAATAACTCAAAAAAAGAAAATGCAATTATTATTGAAAAAATGTTCTATATATCTACTTAATTTCACCGTGCATACAGGATTTAAAAGGGAGAACGTGAACATTCATGCAAGCTCATCAGATCATACCCTAAAGGTGAGTGGCATAAAAGAGGTGGGTGAGGGCGAGAAAAAATGGCGTCGATTTCGCAAAGATTTCACCCTCCCTTCTTACTCCGACACGAAAAGGATTGGTGCCAAGTTCGAAGGGGAGCTTCTATACGTGAGGATTCCCAGAGCAGAAGCAGCAGCGCGGAAGCATCAAGAATGCTTGGATGCCATTGATGGCTTGGACAGTTCGGTCGTGCAGATCAAGAAGCAAACGCAGCTTGACAAGTTGCTCCTTGTCATCCTCATGGTCTTGGTTCTTGGGCTGTACGTTAAAAATGCATATGTATGTGCAAATGCATAAATTCTATGAGAATAAAATGATATGATTAAAGAGGTTTTTGTAAACTTAAACTTGTGTCCTTTACATTATGGATCATCATACTAGAACACAATTAGGATCTTAGGAATTCATGATTTTCACATACATTAAAATCAAATCAATAAGTGGTACTAACCTTTATCCATGATGCGGAATGAACTTCAGATCTGAAAGCCTTCTTGAATCTTTATCGGTCCCTTCCCCTTTCGTACTTACACCTTTCACTTTCTGATGGAAGATGATCTCTCTTGGTTGGTGTATCCTTATGGGTAGAGACTGAATATATAGGGGTTTAATATGAAATTCAAACTCATAAGATAGTATCATCAGTTATCGGTTTCTTTCGAATTTCAAAAAACCATCAGTTATCACATAGGATAACATCATATAATCATCAGATAATTGCTCCCATCAAGCAATTACTTAATTATCCTCCCTTACAACTAATTCACCTTTTAGCCCTTTAATATGTTTTAATTAAATCATCATTAATTCCCATTAAACATGAGACTCATTTCTAATATTCTCCCACTTGGCTCATGTGGTAAATGTCATTTCATGATTTAATAAAACATCAACTTTAGTGCGCATAAATTCAGCTAAAGGTTTCATACATTAGTTGCATCATAATTCATAATTAGGAATAAAACTAATAAGAGTCATGGCGGTTCTATACTATCAAATCGGCATAGTTCCTTCCATGTACCACTATATTAGCTCTTCTCCCTAATATGATACTTTAATGGAAGTACACATCATGTCCAATAACAAACAATAATGTCTTCATTAGGGACAAATCATGTATTTCAATATCATCATTCATACATGCATGTATACATAAATTTGAAAATAGGAAAAAATTCAGAAACTTATATATTAATGAGCTCAGAGTGTCAATAGTCAATAATTACAATAATGATCAACAGTCATTAGCTGACATAATGCTCATACTATACAAATGACCAGTAAATATCTTGGGCAGTAATCCCTTCGTCAAGGGATCAACTATCATAAGATCGGTGCTGACATGCTCTATAGACACTCTACGTTTCTGAACCTCTTCTTTAACGGTAAAGTATTTCAACTCCATATGTTTAGCACCTTTAGAATACTTGTCGTTTTTAGAAAAGAAGACTGCTGCGGAATTGTCACAATAAATTTTTCAGCGGCCTATCAATACTGTCGACCAATCCAAGCCCTGAAATAAAGTTCCGTAGCCATTTAGCCTGAACCATGGCCTCAAAGCATGCCACAAATTCAGCTTCCATAGTGGATGCAGCAATTACAGACTGTACTTCGCACTTTTTCATGATATAGCTCCTCCAGCTAAAAGATACAAATAGCCAAAAAGTGGATTTTCTTGTGTCCACACATCCGGCAAAGTCTAAATCTGAATATCCAATGACCTCAAGGTTGTTGGATTTCCTATAAGTAAGCATGTGATTCTTTGTTCCTTGCAAATATCTCAGAACTTTCTTTGCAGCTTTCCAACGATCCATACCAGGATTACTCTGATATCTTCCTAACATTCCAACTGCAAAACTGATATCTGGTCTCGTACAAGTCTGAGCATACATTAAGCTCCCAACAAGCGATGCATATGGAATTGCTTCCATTTCTTTCCATTCCAAATCATTCTTTGGACATTGCATGAGACTAAATTTATCTCCTTTCTGAATTGGAACCGGAGATGATGAGCATTTTTCCATCCCAAATCTCTCTAAAACTTTATTAATATATGCTTTCTGAGACAAGCCTAACAATCCTTGTGATCTGTCACGGAATATCTCTATTCCAATCACATAGGTTGCCTCACCCATATCTTTCATTTCAAAGTTACTAGAGAGAAATGTCTTAGTCTCACTTAAAATACCAAGATTATTAGTTGCAAGCAAGATGTCATCAACATACAGAATCAAAAATATAAACTTACTCCCACTGACCTTTAGATATATACACCGATCGACGGTGTTTTCCTTAAATCCAAAGGAAACAACGGTATCGTTAAACTTAAGGTACCATTGTCGTGAAGCTTGTTTAAGTCCGTATATTGATTTCTTAAGTTTACACACCATGTGCTCTTTTCCCTTTTCTATGAACCCCAATGGTTGGTCCATGAACACATCTTCCTCTAAATTCCCATTTAGAAAGGCCGTTTTCACATCCATCTGGTGTAACTCTAAATCATAATGAGCCACCAATGCCATAATGATTCTTAAAGAATCTTTCTTGGATACCGGTGAAAAGGTCTCCTTATAGTTGATGCCATCTTTCTGAGTGAATCCTTTGGCAACTAGTCTGACCTTGTAACGTTCTAAGTTACCATGAGAGTCACGTTTGGTCTTAAAGACCCATTTACATCCAACTCTCTTACAACCTTCTGGTAACTCAACAAGGTCCCAAACATCATTCTGTTCCATAGATTTCAACTCCTCTCTCATGGCGTTTAACCACTTTTCACCATTGTTACTATTCATGGCTTGTGAAAACGTAACTGGATCATCTTCCATTCCCAAGTCAAAATCAGACTCTTGTAGATATACCACATAGTCATTAGAAATAGCGGATCTCCTATCTCTTTGAGATCTTCTTAATACTATTTGTGGTGGTTCTTCTACTATGGGCTCATTCGGTTCATTTACTATAATTTCATTATGAGTAGTGGGATCATTTTATTTGTTGTTCTTCATTATTATTATTCGGTACAACAACATGAGGAACAACAACTTTATTAGAGACACAAGTCAGGGGAACTTGTACTCTCAATTCTTGAATCTACACATTACGTGAAGTTTCACTCCCACTAACTTCACCATTCTCAATGAACCTGGCATTTCCAGTTTCGATAATCCTTGTAGTATGATTAGGACAATAAAATCTATACCCTTTCGATTTTTTCTGGATAACCAATGAAATATCCACTGATTGTTCTTGCATCCAGTTTCTTTTCTTGTGGATTATAGTATCTAATTTCTGCCTGGCAACCCCAAACATGCAGGTGCCTTAGACTAGGTTTCCTTCCAGTCCACAGTTCAAAAGGAGTCTTTGGAACTGCCTTACTAGGAACCCTATTCAACAGATACATGGCAATTTTAAGAGCATAAGTCCACAACGAAATGGGTAAAGATGAATTACTTAACATACTCCTAACCATATCTAACAAGGTTCTATTACGCCTTTCTGACACACCATTTTGTTGTGGTGTACCTGGCATTGTGTATTGAGCACATATGCCTCTCTTTTCAAGGAATTTAGCAAATGGACCTGGATGTTGTCCACTTTCATCATACCTTCCATAATACTCTCCATCCCTATCAGATCTGACAATTTTTACCTTTTTGTCTAATTGCCTTTCAACTTCATTAATATAAATCTCCAAGGCATTTACAGCCTGAGATTTATCATGCAGCAAATAGACATAACCATAACGTGAATAATCATCAATGAAGGTGATAAAGTATTTTTCTTTATTGAAAGCGTTAACATCAAAGGGCCCACATACATCAGTGCGTATAATTTCAAGAAGCTGACTGCTTCTTGTGGCTCCTTTCTTTGTGTGTTTTGTTTGTTTACCTTTAATACAATCCACACATACATTCAGATCAGTAAAATCTAAATCCGGAAGGATTTCATTCCTTACCAATCTTTCCATTCTTTCTTTAGAAATATGTCCCAAACGTTTATGCCACAAGTAAGCAGAACATTCATTTATTAAGGCACGTTTAATGCCAACGTTATGATGCAAGGTCATAAGTGTTTCAGCATATAGATTATCAAGACATAATTTATATAATCCATCATATAAGGTACCATTGCCAATCAAATGATTGTGCTTGTATAAACTGAAACAACCACTACCAAATCTAAAGGAATATCCAGCTTTATCAAGTTTAGAAATTGAAACTAAATTCCTAGTTATACTAGGTACATACAAAGTTTCCAATAAATCTAAATGATATCCAGTGTCAAGGATTAAACGATAAGTCCCGACAGCTTCCACTGGAGCTTTCATTCCATTGCCCATGAAAACAAACTTTTCATTTGGCTTTGTGGTCTGGATTGTAAGGAATCCCTGCAACATATTAGAAACATGAGTAGTACATCCAGAATCAATCCACCAAGTGTTATAAGGAACTTCAGCTAGGTTTGATTCATAACATACATAAGCACTGGGCTTACCTTTCTTTTTGAACCAAGCCTTACGTTTCGGACAATCCTTTTGGAAGTGTCCAGCCTTCTTACAGAAATGACATCTGTTTCTATTATGTTCCTTCTTGTGAATTTTAGAAGAAGAAGCCTCATTAACCTTCAAAGGTCCTCCTCCCTTCTTCTCATGTTTCTTGAAACTTTTCTTTTCAGCTCCTTGACCTTTCACATAGTTGATGGAATGAATTCCCTGATTCTTGAGTCTGGTCTCTTCCTGAACCAACATACTGTGCAGTTCATGCACATTCCATTTATCCTTTATGGTGTTATAGTTCATCTAGAAAGGACCATACTCAGTCGGTAATGAGTTCAGGATGAACTGCACCAGGAAATTTTCATGCACATCCATCCCTAATGACTTTAGTCTTGCTGCAATATTCGTCATTTCAATAACATGCTCATGCATCGTACGATAACCATCAAATTTCATGGTGGTCAATGTACCTATCAGTGTCCCAGCAAGAGACTTATCAGCAGTTTGGGAGCGCTCTTCCACAAGTTTCATCATTTCTTTTGCACTTTCAGTTTGTGGAAGAGCTGACTTGATGTTGCTAGCAATGCTCATTTGTATATACATTAAACTCAACCTGTTGGATCTTTCCCAGTTTTTATAATAGACCCTTTCCTCTTCAGTGCTTGTAACAGTAATAGCATTAGGTTTCTCTTCTCTAAGAGCTAAATCCAGATCCATTACCCCAGGGTAAAATTGGATTTGCCCACACCATTCAGAGAAGTTGAGTCCATTAAAAAACTGCAACAGTTGAGAACAGTGAATGTGTAGCAACTGGTACTGCAAGGAATAAAATTTAAAACATTAATACTTTGAGTTATACATATACATACACATCAACATGCTTCACAGATTCAGATACATTTCATACAATGCATATTGATGTTCACCTTTGGGCAATCCATCAATATACAACATTCAACATAATGATGCTAATAAAAATTTCACATAATTTGGCAATGATGTATACACTAACTAGAAATATTTATTATCTTTTGGATATATAATATAACTAATAATATATTCACATCACTAACATTCATGCTCATTTATTATAAAGACAAGCAATCAACCTTTGGGTTGATCTTTAACTGCCTTATAATAATGAACTTCAATTTACCCATAATAAAAACAATAATTTTCATGCTATTTATAGCATCAAAATTATGGGTAATTGAAACACAATCATAATGTTCAGAATCAAAACAATTCATAAGAATTTGGCCACTTTGGTGACTAACAAAATCCATCATACTTAATTCCAAACAGAAATATTTTCTAAGCAATTATAGGATTAAATTTTCACATTCAAATTTCCTCCTTTCCTTTCTTCCTTTTTTTTTTTTTAATTTCATCAGCACCCAAACAACGTCTCCGGCGCGAACTCCGGTCGTCTTCTCCGGCGACGTTCGTGTCCGGTCGTCTTCTCCGGCGGCGCCATAACCTTCACAGTCCGGTCCATCTCTTCGGCGGCGCCAGAGCCTTCATAGTCCGGTTCACCTCTTCGAGCCAAGACCCAAACAAATCCCGACTCCCACCCGGAATGCCAGCCCAAACGCGAACCATCATCTCCGCTCGCGAAGCGTCATCTCCGGTCATCCCTGCGGTGGCGCCAGGACCATCACAGTCCGGTCGATCATCCCTTCGAGCCAGGCTACCACCACCAGCCAGGACCGAAACGGAACCCCTCGCAACACAGATCCGACTCTGGCCGGAACCCCAGCGCCAGAAGCTACGTCAGATCCGGTTTCTTCTCGGCGGCAGTAACCCTTCCACAACACGGTTGCAGCAACAGCAGTATCAACAGATTTCGACAGCGATCTGAAATCCCCAAACAGAAACGAGAGATCTGCAAGTCCGAGATTTGTGTCGCCCACAGACCGTCGAGCCCGAAACCCCGAATCTGTTCCTTCTGTCTCTGCTCAGTCTCACGGCCTTCGCGAGCGTCGATGAGTACTAGTCGCCAGAACGGAGAGGAGGTGGCAGAATACCGTCCGGAAAACAGTGTGCCAATTTTCTGGCCTTTTTTTTTTAACGTTTTTATCAGATCTGGCTTTCTCAGATCTTTTCTCTTTCATGTTCATTTTATAAGAACGATTTAAAAAAAAATTATCATACATGGAAAATCATGAATTCCCAAACCTTAGCTCTGATACCACATGTAAACTTAAACTTGTGTCCTTTACATTATGGATCATCATACTAGAACACAATTAGGATCTTAGGAATTCATGGTTTTCATATACATTAAAATCAAATCAATAAGTGGTACTAACCTTTATCCATGATGCGGAATGAACTTCAGATCTGAAAGCCTTCTTGAATCTTTATCGGTCCCTTCCCCTTTCGTACTTACACCTTTCACTTTCTGATGGAAGATGATCTCTCTTGGTTGGTGTATCCTTATGGGTAGAGACTGAATATATAGGGGTTTAATGTGAAATTCAAACTCATAAGATAGTATCATCAGTTATCAGTTTCTTTCGAATTTCAAAAACCATCAGTTATCACGTAGGATAACATCCTATAATCATCAGATAATTGCTCCCATCAAGCAATTACTTAATTATCCTTCCTTACAACTAATTCACCTTTTAACCCTTTAATATGTTTTAATTAAATCATCATTAATTCCCATTAAACATGAGACATATTTCTAACAGTTTTATGTAGTAATATAAGTTTTGCAGTATCAGGCTGACATGTATTGTTAAATCATTAAAAAGAGTTTGATTAATATAATAATTATTTAAAAAGTTACATATTTAAAATAATATAATAATATATGATTGAATAATACTTTATACCGGTAACGGATCAAAATTAAATTTTAGTAATAATAATTCAAGGTTTTTCATACTTGTATTTTACTAGCTAGTTCAGATTTTCAAATTAGAGATGACGGGATCCATGGGAATTACCTGTGAAGGGGCAAAGAATGGGCACCAATTTAATAAAAGAGGATGGGGCAGAGATTATACTACCCACTTCGCGGGTAGCATCAATATATGTGAATTTTTTTTTTAATATTTTACATATATTATAATTTTATATTTTTCTTTAAGATGATATAAGAATATATATATTTTTTATTATTTTATAATAAATTTTTTTTACTAAATAAATTCATAATGATAAAAATTATTAAAAAAATTTTATCTCATCAAAATAGAAGTATATATGTAGATTAATTATTACAAAATATAATTAAATTTGATATGTTATTTATAATATATTACTTTAATTTTGTAAATATTTTAAATTATTAGACAAAATTATGATATATGATGCTAATTTTATTTTTTTATGTTTTTAATTTGTAATTTTAAATTTTTATTTTAAATTATTAAATATATGCATATATATATGTGGGATCCCACCTCTCTATATGGATTATAAATGAATATGCATGACAAATAGGGCTGACAACAATCCTTGTACGAGTTGGCATCTGCGGGAATTACGGAATTACCCACGATAATACAAAGGGCACGTACTTGTTTAATAAACGGGCACAGGATGACGATTATACTACTCGACTCGTAATACCCACTAATTTTTTTATTTTTGTAATATTATACACATATTATAATTTTTTTTTCTTTGAGATGAAATGGTAATTTATATTTTTTTATTATTTAAAATAAATTTTTTTAGTTAATGAATTCATAAGGTAAAAATTATTTTAAAAAACTCTTATCATTCAAATAATATATACTTATGTAAATTGATTATTATAAAATATAATTAAACTTAATATATTATTTGTGATATAACACATTAATCAAAAATTTTAACATGATAGACAAAGTACCAATTTCAATAACTAAATTATAATTTAATTATAATTGACCGACGAATATAATAAATTTGATATTTAGGTCCACAAAAGTTATTCAATCAACCTATAAAAGGACTTCTTAAATAACTTCATAAGGCCTTCTAGGATTTTGAGAAATTTTGGAGTGCTAAAAATTTTCAAACTCCACTTACCATTCATAATCCTCACCATATAAAAGAAATTCTTACCTACTCTCAGAGTTTTGCAAGGACTCAAATTTAGTCTTAATTTTATTACTTAAAATTATAAATACAATTAAGAGGCTGTATGGTTATACAATGCCATGTATTATGTATTTAATAAGTTAATATGCTCTTTTAAGAGTACACAAGAATCTCTTCCCGTATTAACCTACGTTTGTGTTTTAACAAACCTCGTAAGAATTAATTTGTGCCAATCTAGAGGTTTCCACCTCGATCGTTTTGACACTTTTGATTGTTTTAGTGAACATATATTTCAGATTTTGTCACTAAACATTTAGGTTTTCCTTATCACATGGGATAACGGATAGCAAGTAACATGAGTTAAATAAACGATCCCTAGTAACCCAGTGTAAGTAAATTCCTTGTTGCTTAGGTTTTGTTTTTTGAAAGACAAAATAATAGTAAAGATATATTACTCCAAAAGTTAGGATACCGGTGTGATATATTCTTGAGTACGAGAGAAGCAGAGGTTTCTTATTGCTTAGGTAACGAACAAGGTTGAATTATCAAAAACTAGTAGCACGGATGAGAATTAAATGACACTTCTGAATGGTCTTATAGGTGAAATTTGAAAACATATAAATGGTCTTATATCTCTAAAAACAACAATCCTTTTCTTTTTCTTGTAAAACATGATATATAATTGAAGGGAGACTTTAAACTCTCATTTGATACACTGTATGAAAGATAAATAGTATAATATAATTAATATTAATTATTTTTATATAATATTTGGTCAAAACACTAAATATTTAATTAAAATAATTTTATTTAACATTAACCGTATAATATATAAAAATTAAATAATTTTATCTTATACAATTTTATAAGTTATAGATAATATAAAATTATTTTGATTATATAAATTATTATTTAATATTTTATTTTAAATATTATAAAAAATAAATAATATTAATTAGATTATAATATCTATACGCTTTAAGAAAAGGAGATATCTTTGCCCTCAAAAGATCCAACAAAATCTTGCTTTTTAGGGATTAGCATCACCACAGCACTTGGTCACCTCCTCTACATGACTAAGTATGAATTTTTCTTGCGTATCACACAGCCTAATTAATGTCCCTAAAGCATGCAGAAACAATAGCAATGTTTGCACGACAAGAAAGTAATAAAGCAAAGAAAAATATAAAGGAACCAGAGAAGAATTTGCGTGCTGAATGCAGATAAATCTCCCATGGATGCATATACATATAAATTATGAACGAAACACAGAGAGAGCTTTGGTTCTCCACGAGAAGAGAATTACATTATATCCACCCAAAGGCATCGTAAGGAGCAACGCATGGATATCAGAATTAAGAGAGAAGCAGCACATGATCGCATCTATGATGATTTTAATCCATTTTTTGATTGGACTGCAGAGGAAAGAAATGTCACCCTCATGGTTATGCTAACTGGTAACTGAGCTTTCAACTCCAATCCATTTCCATTTTGGCCCCATCGATTATTTGATATTGTTTTCAAAAGGGTGATTGAGACCGAATGTGGGAAGTCTAGCATGTTTGATTTTGATTAATTTATAAGAAAAAAATTATTTTCTTTTTCAAAAATTTTTTTAATAAAATTTTAACTATAAACTGTTTTGAGAATAAAATAAATTAATTTAAACACATACTAATACATCTCGATAAAAGACAAAATGCTAGATCCCACACATAAGTTTCACTTTGCCTCTTTAAGTTCTTTTCATCTGGACTTTGTAACATTTTTCCTATATTTTTTTTATTTTTGTTCTGAATTTTTTGTTTGGAAGCATATAAATTAACCCAATAAGTGACTCAATTCATTAATACTGTAAGTAATATAGGATGATTAATTTATATGAAACAAATTATAAGTTTACAACATATATTAAGCGAACCTGATGAATTGAGAAAAATTAATTTTCAAAAACAAATATTTTTAATAAAATGAAAGATTTTTTAAAATGAACTTTACATAAAGTACTTTTTCAAAACTCGTTTTGAACTAGTTTAATATAAAATAATGTTAGCTATCTTTTTCTTTTTCTAAATTTCACTTAAAATAAGGGAGAGAAAATGAAAGAGAAATCATTTTTTTTTTATTTTAGAGACAAGGCAAGGATACTTCTTATTAAAATTTAAGTACAAATTTAAAACCAACTTGCGTGTAGTATTGCATTCGAATTAGTTTTTATTTTAAAATAAATTAAATAAAACTATTTTTTGTTACAAAATAAAACTAGTTTTAATATTATAAGCGATTGCTAAAAACAAAAAATTTTAAAACAGATTCAGTGTGTTTAATTATCCCATTTACAAAGGTTGGCAATTACCCAAAACAGTTTGCGTATAGGATACTTTATACCTTACCTGATACGGACATGAAGTTTATGGAATAATCCATTTGTGCAGTGCAAACTAATTAAATTAATATATATATATATATATATATATATATATATATATATATTATGGAATGTGAGAGCTACTTTTGGTGGTTCACACTTCCTTTTTGTTTTCTGACATATTCTTAACATTTTTATGTTTCTTATTTTAACCATGTTATTCTCGAAGCTTATATTTCTCTTTTATATATATATATATATATGTATGTGTGTGTGTGTGTGTGTGTGTGTGTGTGTGTTTGTTGCTCTTTACAAAAGCATTAAACTTTCATCATTTTTTTTTTAATTCTGTGACATTAAACTTCATCTTACAGAAGCATTAAACTTTCTTCTACATTAAACATTCAGGATACAGAAAGCACCAATTGAAGATTCAACTGACATCAATCCCTTCCCTAAGGATCAGTGGTGAACGACAGGTCACAGAGAGTAGATGGCTTCGCTTTAACAAAGAATTCCAAATTGATCCTGACTTAGACACAGAAAATGTCAGTGCCAAGTTTGACGATGGATTGCTGTATGTCAAGTTTCCAAGACTGACTAGCCCAGTTAAGGACAGGGAAACAGAAAACCCACCAGAAGAAGCTTCAGGGCCACCTCAAAATGTTGATCAGCAAGAGGGTTCCCAAGAGGGTACCCCCAGAGAAAAAGAAGATAAAGCAGAAACAAGAACTGATGAAGTCTCTGAACAGACACCACAGAAGGAGAAGGAGCCAAGCCATGAAGAAGAAAAGATCAAGACAGAAACAGCAGCTAGCAGAGAAGAAGTACCCCAGAAGAAGGTGAGGTTCAATGGCTTAACTGATGACACACCAGAAGCAGCAACCTCGAGAGTTAAAGTTCCTGAAATGATCAAAGGAGCCAAGACTGCCAAGAGATTGAAAACTCGGATTTTGGATTTCACTACTCCAAGTTTGGGACCATCCAATAGGGAAAATAGTGAAGCTGCTGGAGATTTGGACAAAGGGATTAACAATGGTAAGACATTGATGAACTTGGTGGTCGTGGTCATCTTATTGGTTGGGGTACTCTGGGTATATGTTAGAAATGCATTCAGGTCATCTTCTCTGGGAGGAACAAAAATCCAAGAACTGTAATTTCCTTCCTTAAGTACATTTATATGTCAGTATAACACCATATTCGTATAGGAGTAAATGAATAAAAAGATTAATTGGAGTTTTTACTGTTAAAGACTTCTTACAGATATATTTCAGCTCAATTGTACTGCTATATTTGATTTACAATATTCACCAATTTCTTTCAACTGTAACACTCAGTAGTCTTGTATTTGAAGTGAGCTATCATTACTATCATATTATATACCAAAAAAATGTATCATATAAGTGTTTACTCATAAAAGACACGCTGAAGTTGTTAACAGCAATATCTCAATTTTAAATAAGTCATCAAGAGTTTCACTTTGGGGTAATATCACAGTTAAAATCACCTTTATGGGATACTCAAAGCAAAGTCATCAAGTATTTCGGCAATATCAAAGACCTTTTTCATTTTGGAATTTCAGGTCACAGCAACCCACCTACTGTCACTAATAGGTAGCACTGTAATTCCCTCAGGGAATGCAACAGCTGGGAAGCATGTATACACCTTAAACCTGTTACAGAGCAGGTAACTACTTGTTTCAGGAGTCTTCGCCTTGTTGGACTCCGAAAAAAAGGGGTAAGAAAGGTCAAGCTCTGAAAATGGAGATGACTGGAATTTCATGACAAACCAAAATTATCCAGCAACTTCATGCAACATGTACTTTCTGCAACTGACAAGCTGACCTACTTCTTATACTTGTATATCATTTCAACATATTAGTCCAACTCATAGGTGACATACTACCAAACTAAAATCATGACAATCATGAAAAAGAACTAAAATAAAATGGTAAAATAATGTTCCTCTTTGACCTTGCAGTGACAATTGTTGTATTGAGCACCTAATTCATGTAAGATCATAGTAAAAGGAGTGAGATATTGAGAGTATATTCTTTTCTTTCTTTATGAAGCATAACAATTCAGTGTATTTTTCAGTCAGAATACATAATTTAAGATCTAGCCTAAGAAACTATCAGGTTTTACACTAAAAGGGAAAGCAGTTAAAACTTTTTAATAAAACCTACTGAATAAACCCATATGATTATGCCATGCCTTACCAGAAATGAAAAACCTCTATTCTCTACGCAAAGGCTCCTTGAACTAGTCTAGAACTTATAATCATAAGCCTTTTGATCAACTAGACCAATAAAATGTTGATGTTTTTCAGGATTTGTATCATAGGAATGATTGGCAATGTGGCTCATGTGAAGTTATCTTGGAAGAGTCATTCATGAATAGTTATCTAAAAATAATGTCGAAAGCAGTATTCAAAATGTCACTGCAGTTCTGCACGCTTGTACAGAGATACATGGAAAAGAAAAGATACGAAATGTTCATGCCATCCAAGATATTTGTCCGGTTCTTATGCCTGACAGTAAAATCAGAGATGCACACCATTAAATAAGGAAAATAAGCTTACTCTCTTTCAAAGCAGTGTAAGCAACCTTTGCAGCATCCTGTTCTGCCTGTTTCTTGGATTTACCTGCCTTTCCATGAAATTCCTTGCCTTCTATTTCCACAGTAGAGAAGAAAGTAGGTAAATGAGGTGAACCAGATTTTACAGTTTTATATGTTGGTTTGCAAAAGCCTTCTCTCTGAGTAAATTCCAGAAGTAAATTCTTGAAGGGACCAGAGTCACCCTGAATAAGGAGGATACAAATCAACATTCAATTATAACAACTTTTAAAACAGATAGAACACACAAAATTACAAGCAAACACACAGACATAAACTTGACCTTTGAACACAATTGATCTACTATTACTGATAAATCAGATGATTATTCATATTAAAACCTAAATATCAACTTTGCTTTATAATGAATAATAACTAAACATTCAAGACAGAATATATAAGATTCCATCAACTATTCTAAAGTGAAAAATCTTAGAGCACACATAGACATTCTATAAATAAGAAAAAATAAAGATACCCTCACATGCAACATTTTTTTCCTGGAAAGCATCAGACAATTAAGCATAAACATTAATTTAAGAATTCGAATGCCCTCTTAACAAATACTAGATGTTACTTCAGCAAAACACTTAGTTGTAGTCTTTGTTTGGACCACTTTCTGTTTTCTCAATGAGCTATGTTAGACCACGTATTACTGAGGTGTATTCTAGGAAGGGAAGGAATGTCACTGGAAGACTAGGGAGCGCATGCGTCGTCTGGAAATTCCCATGTGTGGAGATGTTTATGGATGAGTGAATAGGTTGGAGCAGTTCTTCCAAATATGCCCAATGGGTGATGGAGAGAAGCACCAAGCTGTAACATGGAGTTGGAGGGGCGGACACTCAACTGGTATCACTGGTGGGAGGCTAGAACTCCTGATTTGAACTTGGCAGTGTTCAAAGCTGCTGTAGTCCGGCGAGTCCAACCTGCAATGGCTCAAAATCTATACGAGGTTCTTCTAGGCATCCATCAAACCACCACCGTGAGCGACTTTAGGGAGCAGTTTGAGAAGATTGCCACTGTTAACTTTGGGCCACGGCCCAACATTTGCGCACAAGGGAAGGGGAGGTTCAATGACTATCACAGCAAATTACAGGTAGTTCTGGGGTCAGCAATCAAAATGATAAACAACCAATAGAAAGCATGAGCAGCAATTGTAGAGGAGGATTCCAGTGGTTAACTAAGGCGGGATTAGTGGACAAAATTCATAAGGGATTATGCTTTAGATGCAATGAAAAGTACAGCACAGAGCACGTGTTTGTCGCTTATGTTGCTGGTGAGCTTAGAGGAAATGGAGAAAAGGGAAGAACTCTCTGAACAACAGGAAGAAGAGGTGGAAACACTAGAAGTCACTAAAGCTGTCCATTAATAGTATATTGGGCATGACCTCCAAGAAGTCACTAAAGCTTTGGGAGGAAATTGGAGGGAGGAGAGCAGTGGTGTTGATAGACTGTGGAGCTTACAATAACTTTAAGTCCCTCATGCAGGAGCTGCAGATTCATATTTTAGACAGCCCTGAATACTGCATGGAAGTAGGAGATGGACATCATTGTAGGGGTATTTTGAAGTTACAAGAACTGCTAGTACTTCATGACTTTTACCTATTCGATTTAGGAGGGGCCAATGTGATTTTGGAGTTGGATTGGCTGGCAGATTTGGGAGAAATTAGAGCTAACTGCAAGGAACTCACCTTGAAATTACAGATTGCTGGAAAATTAATTTTGCTGAGAGGACAATCCTCTCTGTCCAAAACTGCAGCATCACTGAAGACCATGTTTAAGGCTCTTTGTGATAAGGGGCAAGGGTTCTACATTAAATACAAAACAATGTTATTGCAACAGTAGATCAGCAGGGAGGAGTAGTTAGAGGAGATTATGTCTAAATTTCAGGACTCATTTTGCAAGCCCCAAGGGTTGCCACCTAATAGGAAGCACAATCATGCTATTCGTTTGAAGGAGGGGGCACAAGTACCTAACAACTGGCCTTATAGATATCCCCATTAACAAAATAATGAGATAGAGAAGTTGGTGGGAGAGATGCTATCAGCAGGGTTGATTAGGCCTAGAACTTGTCCCTTCTCAAGCACAATAATTCTAGTCAGGAAACAGGATAAAGATTGGAGGTTCTGTGTTGATTATGGGGCTCTAGACAAAGCTACAATTCCTGACAAGTTTCTGATTCCAGCTATTGATGAGTTGGATGAATTAAGGGAGCCATAGTCTTTTAAAAACTGGACTTGAAATCATGTTATCATCAAATATGGATGAAGGATGAGAATATTCACAAGACTGTACATAGAATACATGAGGGCCAACATGAATTCTTAGTGTTGCCCTTTGGGTTGTCTAATACCCCATCCACTTTTCAGTTCCCTGGTGAATGAGGTGATCAACCCTTTTTGCGAAGATTCATATTGGCCTTCTTTGACAACATCTTGGTCTATAGCATAAGCCCTCAATCTCATTTGGGACATTTAAAACTTGTAAGGTCAGTGCAACTTTGGACAGTAGCAACTAGATTGCCTTAGACATGTTATATCAGCAACAAGGTTGGAGGTAGACCCGAAGAAAATAGCAGATATGAATATAGCTAGACCTCTTACCCAGTTGGTTAAAAAAGAGGTGTGGTGAGGAAGCTTAAGCATTTGAAGCATTGAAATTATCTATGACCACAACTTTTGTGGTGGCAACCAATGCATCAAGGAAAGGTTTAGGTGGTGTCCTGAGCTCAATTGAGATCAATATAAGAAGGCAACTTATGGCAAATGTACTAGCAGTCCAGAACTGGCATCACTACTTCATGGGACAGCATTTCATAATACGTACATGTCAAGAACCAACTATCCCAAAAGCATTAACTGTTAGGTGAAGACACATGAATGGTTTTATATCTCTAGCACGCGCACTCACGCAAGAGCCCTTTGGGCTTGAAGCGTGGACAATGCACAGGCCTACCATTTCTTATGCTGAAATTAAACTTAATTGTGAAGAGTGAGGGCGACAAGGATCGAACTCCTGACCACTTGGTCATAGAGGCTCTAATACCATATCAAGAACCAACTATCCCAAAAGCTTAAGCTCTTAAATGAAGACACATGAATGGTTTTATATATCTAACAGTACAGATCAAAGAAACATTAGATATGTCACTGAACAGGGGTTGTTGGAAGAGACAGCAAAAGTGGACATCCAAATTCCTTGGTTTTAATTTTGAAATTCACATAGACCTGATTGTGAGAACAAGGCTGCTGATGCCTTTCATGTAAGATGGACTGTTTTTCCAATTAGATGAGATAGACAACCTAGACAAAGAGATTCATACTGTTGAAATCATTCTCAAAGACCATTATTCCTTGAAGGGAGGACAGCTGTTTTACGCTGGATTCCTATCATTCTGGGGAATTCCACACATCTCATTCTGGTTTCTTTCGCACTTATAAGAAAATCGCAGGGCTTCCGTTTTAGAAGGGATGAAGAAGTATATCAAGGAATTTTTTGTTGCTTGTGACATTTTTCAGAGAAACAAGTATGAGACTTTGTCCCCTGCTAGTCAACTACACCACTTCCCATTCCTACACAAGTCTGGTTTGATATTTTTATGGATTTCATTGGGACTTCCAAAGTCTTAGGGAGTGGCCACTCTAGTGATGGTTGATCGGCTGACCTGGTATGCTCGTTACCTAGCATTATGTCACCCCTATTCAGCCAAAGATGTCACAGACATAATTATTAAGGAAGTAATTAAGTTGTATGGTTCCCTCCACAATTGTATAGACATAAATTATTTATCAGACACTTTTGGACAGAGCTGTTCAAATTATCTGGGACAAAATTGAACCTGAATTCAACTTATCACCTGCAGTCTAATGGACAAAGTGAGGTGGTAAACCGCAGTTTGGAAACTTATTTGAGGTGCTTTGCTGGAACAAACCAAGCAATGACCCAAGTGGCTTTATTGGGCAGCATACTGGTTTAACACCAATTATAAAAGCTCTACCAAGCAATCTCCACCAATTATAATAGCTCCACCAATCAGTGGAAGAAGTTAACCAACAACTAGATGCCCAAAAACTCAATGTGGTGCAAGCTCAGAACAGGATGAAGCACAAAGCTGATAAGAAAAGAAAAGAAATGCACTTCTAACCAGGGGTTTCGCTTACTTAAAGATTCAACCATATAAGCTCAAATCTTTAACTACGAAGATTAATGAGAAGCTTAGCCTATATTTCTATGGTGCCGTGAGTAAAGTCCTCTGTTTTGTGAGTGGGCTGTGCGGATGCTATGGACAGTAACGGTGAAAGTGTGGTACGGTGCAGACCGTGGGTGCCATGAGGTGTGGGTGCTAGTGGAGATGAGCTGGTGTAGTGTTACGTGAGGGAGCTGAAACTGGTGGTTGTGGGTGCCGTGTGGGTTGAAGCTTGGTTGCTGTGAATAAGATATGCTATGGTGAGCGAGCTGTGAGTGAAGTGCCCTGTTTCTGTAAGTGAATGAAGGAATGTGTAACGTGTGCGTGAAGGGAGCTTGTGCATGAGTGAGATCCGAAGTGTGTGGGTGCAGTGGCTACGCTGTGGTGGTGGGACGGTGACAGGTGCTTGCTGTTGGGGTGTGATGCTCAGTGTTGGTCCCATTGGTGTTTAGTGCTGTGCTGGTGGGTGCCACAATGCTGTTGGTGTTTAGTGCTATGCTGGTGGGTGCCACGGTGCTGTGAATGCCAGTGAGGTGCAGCTGTGTTGTGATTATGAGTGAAAAAAACGGTGAGAACGAGATGCACAATTGTTGTGTGTGAAAATGCTGTTGCTGTGGAATAATGAAGAGAGATGGCGAGAAACCCAACATGTACCAATAGCAACATGCAGAATCCACAGAAGAAGAATACAGTCTCAGAAAAAATGGAGTGGTTTACCTTCATCCGAAATTGAAAGTTGTCACAGGGTGCTCTGCTTCTCAACCTCCCAAAATCTCATCCTCCTCCGTTGTTTCCTGTGTCGGTGCTCCAGATAATGACAATCCCCCTTTCTACGTGCTCTCCCCTATTCCCTTCCTTATTCACCAACCCTTGCTCTCTTTCTTTTTGTAAGAAAATTCTCTCTTCTCCCCTATTCAACTGCCTCCCTCATTCCTTTATATCCCAAGAGATTCCTTTTTGCAGAGAGGATAGAAAATAAAACCGTTAGTGTGGTGTGCTGGCAACATTTAAGAAAAGAATTCAGGCCTAAGGATCCCACCTGTATATTGGGGTTTGAGTTGGGTTAAAAAATTAAACGCGAAGGAACCTTACTTAGGAAAATTTTAAATTATCTACTATTCTTATTTTTTTTATTTTTAACATTTTATCTTCTTGTGATTTTTGCTTTTATTTTTTAAAATGACTTTAAATTTGAGCAAATTAACCTAAAATAACTATAAATTTTGAATTTTGAGATTGACTTATTTTCTTTATTTTTATTTCATGATTTTTATCATTTAAAAAAAAACATGATAGAGAAAAATACAGTATTTACGCTTATCAAGAATGATATTCACACCCTATAATCAACACAGAAACTCCAATCTCCTCCTTTCTTCTTGACCAAAATTATTGGGCCTGAAAAGGGGCTAGTATTAGACTTGATCAGACTTGCTGGTAACATCTCTTCCACCAACTTCTCTACCTCGTTCTTCTTGTAATGGGATATCAAGGCCAGATGTTGGGTGGCATGGCAGCCCTTGGGGCTCACGGAATAGGTCGTGAAATTCAGACAAAACCTCTTCCAACTCCTTTCAATAGGGCTGTTGGTATGCTGCAACAACAGTGATTTATATTCAATGTAGAATCCCTCCCCTTATTGCAGAGACCTTTGAACATGGTTTTGAGTGACGTTGTGGTTTTGGACAGAGAGGACTCTCCCTTCAACAAGATTAATTTTCCAGCAACCTCCACTTTTAAAGTGAGATCTCTCCCAATTCCTCTCACCAATCCAACCCCAAAATCGCATCAGCCCCTCCTAAATCAAACAAGTAAAAGTCATGAATTACTAACAATTATTGCATCTTCAAAGATACTCCTTACAAACTCCTCTACTCTTTGTCTGGTGTCCATCACCTACTTACACCCAGTATTCAGGGATGTCTGAAATAGGGAGCTGTAGCTATTGCATAAGGGACTTAGCTATGAAGTTGTTGGAAGCTTCTATCAACACCACTACTCTTCTCCCTCCAATTTCCCCCAAAGCTTCAGTGACTTCTTAGAGGTCATGCCCAATATGCTACTGATAACCAGCTGTGATGGGTTCCCTTATAGCCCCTCCTAAATCAAACAGGTAAAAGTCATGAATTATTAACAGTTCTTGCAACTTCAGAGATACTCCCCTACAAACTCCTGTGTGTGTGTCTCCTACTTCCACCCCTACTTCCACCAAGTACTCAAGGATGTATGAAATAGGGAATTGTAGCTACTATTTGAGAGGCTTTAGATACGAAGTTGTTGGAAGCTAGAGAGTCTATCAACACCACTACTATTCTCCCTCCAATTTCCCCCAAAGCTTCACTAACTTCTTAGAGGTCATGCCCAATATGCTATTGAAAACCAGCTGTAATGGGTTCCCACATAGTGTTTCTACTTCTTCCTCATGTTGTTCAACAAATTCTTCCCTGTTTCCCACTTCATCTGAGCTAACCAACACCATGTGCAGTTGTTGTAAGTGACACGTGCTTCGGGCTGTACTTCTTATCGCATCTAAAGCATAGTACTTCGAAAATTTTATCCTGCAATTCTACATTGGTCAGTAGCTGCAATCCCCTCTTTGATTGCTCCTCATCCCTTCTGCGGACCGCCTGTCATTTTAGTGGCTGACCTGAGAAATAGCCTTTGAATTAGCGGAGTTAAACACCTAACCTCCTCTCCCTCCTTCTGCATAAGCATTGGGCCATAACCCAAATCTGATAAACTTTCCAGCCGATGCAACTTAACCTCAGCCCACATTTCCTCCTCCAACCCATTCAAAAATACCCCCATCAGCAACTCCTCATCTGCGTGCATCAGGGACCGAAAATCATCTCAAAATGCTCCTGAAGTCAGAGTGGAGGTCTGGTCCTCGTATGAGTTTAAGGCTAAAACTGCTGGACAACAGCATCTTTGAACCCCACCCAAGTCGAATTGGAAGTTCTGGCCTCCTAGCAGTGATACCAATTCAGCTCTAATGCCACCATGACAGCTGGAGTTTCTCTTCGTCACCCATTGCCCACGCATAGTTTCCAAATCCTATCTCTTATTTCTCATTCTGAATAATACATTAACCTATTCTGGAGCTGATATCTCTTCAATATCTGAACCAAGTGAAGGAATTGCAGTGACTTTTATCCATCATTTCTGTGTTTTCTGGGTTCCTAACAAGCTACAATTTTTTGTCATAATAAGAAGAGTTTCTTCTTGCACGAGTCTAAGTACATTTTAGTTAAAATAGAATAGGATTTTTTGGCACTTATACCTCAGAAATTTTGTTTTCTTACATTTCACATCTAGCTATCTATTTAATGTTCATAAAGCATCCAAAAAAGTTAATAGGGAACGATGGCAGAAATTATGAGGACACTTACCTTCTCAAAGATGTCAAAATTGACAATGACATCAAAGAAACTTTTGCAGCAGCCTGCTCAGCCTCCTTTATAGTGTTGAAAAATGCTGGGCTTTCAAAAGATTGTCCATCAACTATGACTGTAGCCTTAAAGTGAGTGGCATGAGGTGGGGCCTCAGCTTTACTTGTAAAAATAGGTGAATCAAGATTTTTCCTTCGAGCATAGTGATGCAGCTGGCTTTTGCACAGACGATCCATATCTGTATGAATGAGTTGATTGTTCATTGTTAGACAGAGATGTTGAAATGTAAAACAGTTACCAGGAATGAAAATGAGACAGTACACGGAAACATTAAGCAAACATAACAGAATTATCAAAGATTTACAAATACATCAGCGAATAAAATGAAAGAGAGTTGACAACTTATTTTTCTGAAGAATCTTCCAGAATACAATAAAATGTGTTATATAAGTTCATATGTGGATGTGTTGTACATATACAGAAACAGTCTCAATAGTTAAGGCTCTAAAAGTTGGGGAATGTGTTTGTTCATTGAGATAGAGATAATGACATTTGAAATACTGGCCAGACATTTGGAGAGAAACATATGCAAATTGCAATTGAAATACGCAGAGAGAAAAATGCATTGCATACTTTTTTATCTTTGTTGAGAGAAGATCCAGAAACAATTGTACCTATAGTATTTGAATTGGAAAGATGAGAATTAACTTGATCAAGAAAACTAAGGGAAAAGTAAGTAGAAATTAAATTTAAAAAATGATATCAGATGTTAGATGCATATGAGACTTTGTCACTTTCTTAATTTACTTGCCTAGAGTGAGTCTTTATATTTTTTTTCTTTAAGCTGAGATACACAAGGATGTATGGTGAATACATTCTACTAATAAGGGAAGGGAGTCAGGCGTTTTGGAGAGGTTGCATAAAATTTCTAGTCCATTAAACCAACAGAACCAGTTTGAAATTACAAGGGTAAATTTTCTTTATCAGAACATTAGCACCCTGATATTGGGTACAAAATTGAAATTATCTAGGTTTTGTGGACATGGTAGTAGCTATAGTCTATGGCAAAGCTTAAAAACTAATAAGGAAAGAAATTCTTCACCATCTATAATAATTGAAGAATCTGCTGGTAGTTGAATGTCCTGAGGTTTTTCTGCTCCAATTTGCTCTTTTGTATCATATTCAGCAACTGGTGTTGAAGACCCTAGACAGTCACAAAGTATAAATACTAGAGTACAAATACAGGGACAACAACTTCTACCCTAGACGGTTGATGTAACATTACTAGTTAAAACCCATCATATTGTTTTCCACATCCTTTTGTCATTTCAAGGATGCTAGTCATGTATATATATATCATAGCTAAGTAGGGAAGATTTTTATGCAAGAAAATTTTCTGACAAGATGGACTTAAATAATGTGATTTTTCAATGCATAATATGTGATGCTAAATTTCATACTGAAATTTCAGCTTGTTTATTATGAAATCAGTGAGGATTGAGAAGTAATGTAATGCAACGATACAGGTAAGTGTATTGGATACAAAACTGGCACGACAAGAAAATTTGGCATTTCCTAAAACATTAGGATAGGAGTATAGCGAGATAAGGCATAACATTTATATCAAAAATTATATATATAAGATTATAATCTCATAAAACATGACATATAAAATCATCATAAATGAATAAAAAAATAATAATTGGGTCATTTTATGCTTAACAAAAAAAGTAGAGAAAATTTCTTTTATTTTCAACATTAGTCATTGCAACACAATGAAAGACTAACATTTATCAAATTCTTACTATATCACACTTGTATTGACACAAAAATTGAAAACTTAAAAATAAAATGTTATAAGATGCGGGCTAGTAATATCTCATGATCTCCAAGGAGTATCTGCTACGGTATTCGATCCAAATATGTATCCAACACTGATAAGGCACACATTTTAAAGTATCTGTGCTTCCTTCTCAGCGCTAGTCCAAGAAAACAAGTAGCACCCTATAATTACATATTAAAATCTGCAACTCTTCAACACCAATGCAACACCCTCAGCTTACTAAACCATTATTAATTAATTCTCAAAATATTTTCTCATAATTACTGCATAAAGGTCAGTGGAAAGTGGCAAGTGACAATAAATAATCAACTAACAAGTAGGCCATCCAGCTCTACAGCTTCCTCGAAAGGTTCCTGTAACTGAACTGAAGTGCAGATAACTCAAAACGTAAAATTCAGACATTACACAAGTTCAGCTATCTGGAGAAGAAATTAGACGGCTCTAATTACAAATGGGAGGATGCAGAACAAATGGTACTAGCTGTGGCCATTTCAATAGCATTTGCAGGAGTCACTTATGGTAATTTGTTTTTCCTCTGGCTAGGTGCAGAACTCACTTATCCAAGCAGGCCTGGCTTTCGCCTCCTCAAACAATTTGTAAGGAAGAGGTGACACTAAATTCCAAAGCACATCTTGGTCCCAGAGATGAAGTGTTTTTTTGGTTTTTTATATAATGTCACAGATAAGAATATCTGTGTGTTTGAGAAAATTCTAGCAATGTGAGAAAATGTGTTCTTGCAGAGCTTTCTATATTTTAGTTATCAACAGAAAAAAAATGATGGTTCAAGTAGCTAGACTCACCAGGCTACAGCGGGCTGGAAGTGCAGCAGCCTGTTATCCCTCCACCGTCGGGAGCCAGAGGTGGTCGCTGCTCTGTGAAGCCAGCCTCACGCGTTGCCCTCTTGTCTAAGAGCCAAGACACCTGTGCCTCCGCTCAGGTCCCGTGACTCGACTCTCGACTTGGAGCGGGCAAGCCAGCATGGTGCAACCACCAGCCCAACCTAGCGAAGCCTGAGCCGCGTTCCATCACCTTAGTGCCCCCACTTGGGTTACAAGCTGGCGCCACCCAGCTTGTCGTTCTGACGCTTGTGTTAGAGCTTTATAAAGACTAATTTCTGTGATGACTGGTCAACGCGGGACTTCTAAACGCAAAATGAGTTAGGATTGTATATTTTTGCGGAATAGGGCAAGACAAGTGCGGGTTAAACCCCGGCCTACACCTTATATATATATATATATAAATTTTATTTAAAATATATTATAATTTAAAATATTATTATATTAATTTATTTATTTAAATTAATAAAAAAAATAGTAGAAGTATACTTTTTTAAACATATTTTATAATTTATATGAAATAATAATTAATTTTTAAAATTATGATTAATTATTATATAAATTTGTGTAAAATATTCATAAGTGCAGGATGGAACGAGTAAGTTATGGATTATAAATATTTTTATAAGAATAAATTTTAATTTTGATTCTCAAAACTAGCAAGGCAGGTAGCGATAGATTTTGTTATATTTTAAGTAACGAGGGACGAGGTTGAGTTGTATAAAAATTTACCCCTATCCGTCCCGTTGTCATCCCTAGTTGGGGTTTTCTAAGGTGCAAAGTGTGGAATGTGTTTACTTGATCCTCTCCCCAACTACTTTCTCAATGTAATGATACACTATTAACCCAAAAATATTGCAGTTGATGCAATGACTTTCCATTTTCAAGTAAATTATCTTACTGGGTTGTATCTGTTTGAGAGTGCAAGGAAAAATGTGGAGATGCAGGTGGATTTATGTGCCTCTTTTCATGGATGATGCAAAGGATAATTCATTTTCTTTCCCCGAGTTAAGAAAATATAACACTTTTGGCACTAAGAATTTTCGTTAGATGTGTTTATTGAAAATAAATTGTGAAGACAAGGGTGAAGAAAAATTTAGATGTTTCTATCAGATAATATTTAATATAATTTTATTTTTATATTTACAATTTTTTTTGTTATTTTTATTTGGAAAATATGTGCAAATAAAAAGATATATTTTGGGACTTGCATGATTGATAAAAAATCAAGATGGAAAATTGTCTCCTCCTGTTCTTTTTATTATTAACGTGCGAGAGGAATAAATTTATATATATTTATATATGTGTGTGTGTGTGTGTGTGTGTGTGTGTGTGTGTGTGTGAGAGAGAGAGAGAGAGAGAGAGAGAGAATGTGGAAAATAACTTAAAATTAATATTCTTTTAAAATCTAATACTATGTTAATCCGGAAAATTTTGGTTTAGTGTCTCTATATGTCTCTAGATACACATTTTAACTTCAAAAAAAGTAAAAGAAAAAATTAAGAGTTAAATTTATGACTAAAATCTCCAGAAAACAAATATCTATACAAATCATATGAACAGAGACAATCCCAATCAGCTATGATTCTATGAACACAATTCAACAATCCAAGGAATCAACAGAGAACCCATTTCCCCAAAGCAGAATTCTCTCCGTAGCAGGGTATGTACACTGATAAACCCAACCTCAAGAACAGCATTCGCCCATTTTTAAAGAGAAAAAAAAAAGTTCAAGAAAGCAACTTTCCCACGAAACAAACAGAACCCAGAAAGAGGGAGAGAAGAGCTACACGGTGGAGCAGAAGAGAAGCCAAGGAAAGCGAGCATGGCGGCCTGGTTGTGAGCTTCTTTGGAGGAACTGAAGGGGCCGGGGTAGTGGAAGGTGACGCCATTGACGGAGACGGAGGCCTTGAAGCTTGGCATGTGATCGGGACCGTCTTTCATGGAGGAGTACTTGGGCAAGCCCCGCCGTTTCTGGTGGCAGAGCTCCTGCAGCTTCGTCTTGTACATTTTCAGCTTCACACAGAACTCGCAGAAGAAAACGCTTTCTCTCTCTATATATATAGAGAGAGAAATTTCTCTCTCTGAATTGGAAAGGGATTGTGTGCAGCGCAGAGAAATGCTTCCCGCGCGGAGGAGAACGGTTACGTGATGAGAAAATGAATGTGGAGGTTTGTTGTTGCCAATCCCTTTTCAGATGCTTCCACTCCCTTGTACGTTTGAATGTCCAATCAGGGGTGTCGGTTTGGTGTGGAAGCAATGAAGTGGTTCCATTCTGACCGTGATCAATGTTCATGGAAGTTAATGGAGTGGACTCACTTAACTGGCCTTGCTTTTGAAGCCATTTGATTTTAAAATTTGGACAAAAACCCTATTTAGTCCTATACTATGTTTATTTTCATTTAGTTATCATTAGTTAATTTATATAATTTAATTTTTTTATTAATTAAAATTCATCTCAATTTAATCTTTCATTAAGTGAATTTACAATAAATTTTGATAGTAGAAAAATTAAATTGTTGTGAATTTTGATTAGCGAAAAAATAGATTTGTGAGAGATTAAATTAAATATAAACATATCACTAAGAAATTAAATAAATTTTTTTTCTCTTTCATTGTTTTCAGCATTTCATTTTGAGAAAGAAAGAATATATATCACGTTTAAATATCTAAAAAAAGTGTTATTTTTTATTATAAAAAATATTTAAAAAAACAAATCCACTATGTTTAGAATTTAAACTATTAAAAAATAAAATTGATTTCATTTCATTTAAATTAAAATAATTTAATTTAATTTAAAAATCATTTTTATACTTAAAAATTATTATAAAATTAAATTATTATTTTTTTGTACTTTTTAAACAAAAAATTTACGTAAATCTAATCAATTTTTAAAATTTATGTTTGTAAAGGCCAACAACAGTTATTGTTTGATGATTGCACTTCTATCAATCAAATTGATAAGGCACTTTATAATAACTCTCTGGTGATTGTTTTTTCTCAAGGCATCCAATACACAAATTTCATCATGCCAAGAATAGGGCTTAGGTGCCCAACACTTTATAGTATTAAATAGTGCTTGGAATATATCCCAGTACCGTCTTATGTTAAATAATTTACTTAAATTGTTCCATGTTTAATATTCTCCGAAAAATGAGGAAAAACAAAAAGATAAAAACTATAAAGAAAAAGAAGAAAACGTAATTTATTTGGCAATGCCTATAATCTTTTTTCTTCTTTGTCATTCATTTGTGAAAGTATTTTAGAATCCAGAACAAAAGTTGTTTCTTTAGTTGTTACCACATTTTAAACACCGCCATTTTTTCTAAAGTGCAAGCAAACAGCCATAGATGAAAAAAGTCAACGAAGACAATTTTACCCAATTCTTAGTTTGTTATTCATGTTTTTGTATTTTATCATATTCTACATCACTAATTTTTTTAAGTAATGGTTATAAACACTACTTTATTCTTTACAATGTATCCCTCCCTCTAAAAGAGCCTCTAGACATGCCTTTTTCATCAAGAGAAATTATTGTGAACAGTTTCTTTTCAGGAATGCAAAGAGAAGAACAAAGCTCCTCAAACAAGCAAAACCCACAAAAAAAAAAAGGGTACCCCCTTTGTCCATAATCAATAACCTTTAGAGGTGTGTTTTGAGCATGTGAATTAACATTACTTCAAAGAAAAGAAAAGAAGACCCCCATTTCTCCACCAGAACAGGTAAGATTAACCAACAAACAAAATAGACCAGAGAACAGATTATTCATATGCAAATTCATATACTGAAAAAGCATACCTATACTAAAAAGCAGAAAAGAGCATGCGTGTGAAGAAAGGACAAAATCTTATATCAAGGTATTATTGGAAATAAGATGTGTATGTTTTTTCCAGCTCGAGCACATCATGACTTTGTTGGCTCATTTTCAGCTCACTTGGCACTAGCTAGCTGGGTGCGAATTAGTTTGGCAGCTGCAACCACATTGGTGAGAGCAGGCTTAACTTCGGTGTATTTGCGTGTCTTGAGGCCACAATCTGGGTTGACCCAGAGAATGTTGCTTTCAAGAACTGCAAGCATCTTGTTGATTCTGTCAGCAATTTCTTCAGTGGACGGGATCCTTGGTGAGTGGATATCATAAACGCCGGGACCAATGCCAGCACCATATCTAACTCCCTCACGGAAGACAGAAAGTAATTTCTCATCTGATCTGGAGTTCTCGATGGTGATCACATCAGCATCCATATCTATGATTGAGTGAATGATGTCATTGAAGTTTGAGTAGCACATGTGGGTGTGTATCTGTTCAACAGCAGGATATATTAACAAAAACTCAATAAACAAGACTGACTAGTCGTTAGTAAAGATACGGGCTAGAGAAGTGAAACTGAACCTGGGTAGTGTCCTGCACACCAGAGTTGGTAATCCTGAATGAGTGAACTGCCCAGTTCAGATAGAAACCCTCCTCAGACTTCCTTAGAGGTAAACCTTCTCTTAGAGCAGCCTCATCAATCTGGATGACAGTAATACCAGCTTTCTCAAGATCCTCAACCTCATCTTTGATAGCCAAAGCAATCTGGTAGCAAGTCTCAAATCTAATAACAAGTAGATAATGTTAAATGAAACTGAAAATCCTGCAAAAAGATCATTTAAACTTGCAAGGTAACCACAAAGGTTTATTTTCACACCTGGGCTGGTCATCCCTAACAAAGGACCAGTTCAGAATAGTAACAGGGCCAGTAAGCATTCCCTTCATAGGTCGTTTAGTCATGCTTTGAGCTGCTGTAGACCAGAAGACAGTCATGGGCTTGGGACGGCTCACATCACCATAGATGATGGGTGGTTTGACACAGCGGGATCCATATGATTGCACCCACCCGTTGGCAGTGAAAGCAAAGCCAGATAATTGTTCTCCAAAGTACTCAACCATGTCATTCCTCTGAATTGGCAAAAAAATTTAACAATAATGAATATTTGAAGTTTTGAACCATCTTTCCACTCAAGAAAGATGCCCTTATTAAATAACTAAATTATTAACAAGTATCTACTCCACACCTCAGGCTCTCCATGCACCAAGACGTCAATGTCAAGTTCTTCCTGAAGCTTGACAACTTTGTTGATTTCCTCCTTAATGAGACTGATATAATCTTCCTCAGAGATCCTAATAACATAGTAGACATACCAGTTTTAGAGATAAAATGTAAAAATCATTAGATATGGTAGGTAACTGAAAATGAAGACTTGATGCTCACTTGTTGGCCTTGAATTCACGGCGAACTCTTCTAAGATCTGCAGTCTGAGGGAAAGATCCAATGGTGGTAGTTGGAAGAATAGGAAGATTCAGTTTCTTCTGTTGAGCATCCAACCTGGAACTGACGGTGGTGGCCCTCCGGTGATCAGAGCCCTTCAAAGCAGCAGCCTAACAAAAAAAAAATTTACAGTTTATGAATATTCTTGCTTAAAATTCATCAAATACAGTAAGAACCAACTGACAATCCTGGAGAGCACTTACAGCCTTTTGGACAGCCTCATTTGTCACCCTTGGGGAGGACTTCCTTGAAGCCAAAGCAGCAGCATTAGCAGAGAAGAAAACCTGCAGAAAGACAGGCAGTAAGAAGCTAAAAGATTTCAAGTATTTGAAAAAAAGCCCTCATGGGTAAGAGTCTAAGAAAGTGTACCTCATCCTTTTGTCCACACAATGCCTTGGCCAAGGCATTTACTTCAACTACTTTTTGTGCTGCAAAAGCAAGCCAAGACTTAATCTCTTGGTCCAACTTGGTCTCATTCACCAGATCAACTGCAGTGTGAAGAAGAGAACAGGATGTGGAGACCACAACCTTGTCTGCAAAAGAAAATGATAATTAGCATATAGCTTCTGGCGTGTTGTATATATTCAGCAAACAAATAAATCAATAATAAGTACCCTTCCCAACAATGTCCCCAAGTGCTTGCAAGGTGCTCAGAGAAGATGCAAGATTATTGGCCCAAATATTTCTTCCATCGACAACACCGGCAAAAAGAAATTTTCCAGATGGATATCCTTTGTTGATCAAATTAAGGGTCTTTGTTCCACGAACAAGGTCAAATCCATATGCAGTAACAGCTTTCAAAGAAGTGAGTGTGTTGTATGCTTCAGCAGTGACATCAGCAAAGTATGTCTCTACCAGAACATTCAGACCAGATAAAGTTGATTCTAGCTCTGCATAGGCATAAGTAAATGCTTGTAACTGGTAAGCATCAAGATCTTTGACAAGGGTGGGTTCATCAAACTGGATCCAAGTAGCACCGGCTGCCCTCAGTTCAGCTACAACCTCCCTACAATAATTTACGAAGTATAATTAAAGAAACTTTAATGTATGATTCAAGAACATACTTCATAAATTAAGGCCATACTTGTAGACAGGAAGGATCTTGTCAATTAGGGAAAGAAGGGAAAAGGACTTGTCAACACCCTTTGCTGGTTTTGACAGCAACAAGTAGGATACAGGTCCCACAAGCACTGGTATGGTATCAATTCCTAGCTGCATACGGGAAGAAGAAGAATTTTAAAAACATCAGTGATATGAAACAAATAATTCAAAACAATTTCTTTTTCTCTTTTGTAATAAATAATCTTCTGAGATCAGACTCTTCAGTAGTACATCATTGAATTTCTCAGATAAACATGTACAATAGTTATGGTAAAACAATCTGTAAACTTACAACTTTGGCCTCCTTGTATTCATCCACTGCCTTGTGTGATGCATAGGAGAACTTAACATCTGGACCCAATTCAGGGACAATGTAGTGGCTGTACATAAGAGATTATAATTTTGTTACAACTATTACAAACATTAAACCAAATAGCCAAATTCAATATGGTTAAAATTAGATAAGTCACTTAGAAAATAATTGCATCCATAGATTTCAATCAAATACATTGATGAATGTATATCAATTATCAAATATTTTCCTGCATTTATTTCAAAATCCTATTATATTCTGTATAGTTATGCATCAAACTCTCCATGAATTTTTCAATATCAACTAAAATATACCTTTTCCAGTTTTATTTAATCAACTTGTGCGTAAAACTCAAATAAAAATAACAAATACTTTCCACCAAAAACATACACGATTGCAAATAATTACCACCTATCACCCCACACTATTAAAACAGGGGGAAAAATTATTACTTACTAGTTGGTGTCAAACCACTTGGTCATTTCCATAGCTGGTACAGATGCATTTCCTCTTGCCATGGAGAAGTAAATATCAAAGCCAATCTCCCCACCATTCCAATTATATGTAGCAGGAACTGCCCCGAGCATGGCTGTGGTGTCTAATACTTGATCATAGTATGAGAAGGTGTTGCTTGGAATATACTTGATTCCAGCATCAGCCATCTGCCTCCAGATGGCTAACCTAAGGTCTGCAGCAACCTTCTGCAGCTCCTGAGCACTACTCTTTCCATCCCAAAAGGATTCCAAGGCAAACTTAAGCTCTCTCTTGGGTCCCATGCGGGGATAACCAACAATATGGGATGCCATTGTTCTGTTATTGCAAATACACAATTTGAATACCTCATATCATATGAACAACTCAAATATGTTCAAAAATTATATTTCTTAAAAATCCAATTCAGATAATGGCAAAAAAATGAAAAAGACAGTATTGCTAGTTAGTAGAAATCTGTGACTTCATCATTGCCAAATAAATCCATCAAACATATGAGTCATTAAGAAATTGGAGCAACATTAGCAACCTTCTGTTTCAAGATCATCAAATATTTAGTAACACATGAAGAGGAATGCTTGGATGTATGATCATAAATGGATTTATGTGGCTTTCCAAGTCAATTTCTTTTACTGCATGTGATTGTGAAAGGATAAACCTAGTACCAAATGTGAGAAAGACTATGCAAGCAAACTATTACTGATGTGACATATCCAATAACGGAATTTGTAGCTATAAGACCATGCATGAGATTGTTTTCTTCATTTCCCCTTATAAAGATAGACATATTTGACATTGAAATCTACACCTAATCTACCCAAATGACAGAAAGTTCACTTATAATATTGCAGGTTTCCAGGTCATGGGTATGCTTTCAATCGTACAAAATGAATAAACACCAGAATGCTCACTCTTAGTAAATAGATACTAAGCATTTGAGCCTTTGTATTTATCGTTTATTAAATACTACTTAATCTTTTCATTATCTTCAAAATTTATAAACCAAAGGCAACCAACGACCATGGCTCAGTCTCTCAGATTTATCAATCACTATTGCCTATTTTATAAATGAGCTCTAAAATTCAAATTTGGATTCCAACTGTAACATTCAGGGCAAGAAAACAGCCATCTAACTTAAAGAACAACAACTACTAGAATTCTCAATTAACCCAAGGTGAATAAACAGAGATTTGGGTTTGTTGATCAAATTATTCTAGTGAGAGAGAGAGAGAGAGAGAGAGAGACAAACAAAAAGGGTAGCCATAGTGTAATGATAAATCAACCCCACCAGGCCGATGTTGGATGCACCCTTAAGATCGTTTGGGAGAGGGTGCACCCCTTACCATACAAGAGAATTTTAAATTACAGTCTGCATCACCTGATGCAACTGCAACATCTTGACTGCAACACACTGTGATTGCGGACCGCATCGCATCAATCCACAACAACCGCAATAACAATTTAAAACTTCTACAAATCAAAACCACAGCAAAAAAAAAAAAAAAACAACAACAACAACTCCAACAGACTAAAAACCACAGGTTTCACAAAATCAAGCTTAGCAGCGAATTTGACAAAAACGAATATGGTATATTCAGTTTGACTGTTGGAAGCATGAAAAGGCATAAACTTGCACTTGTGAACATCAATTCAACCTCTAGAGAGCATCAAAATCAAATTTTGACGGCACCAAACAGAAAAATCATAAAGGGCATGCTCAAAGCACGAAAACCCAATTCTGGGCACAGATCGAATACCAGTTCAACGAAGGTTTCATGCAGGAAAATGGCTGGGAAAGTAAAAACAGAGAAATTGAAGGAGAAAGAGAACAAACCGAACAGTAGCACGGACAGAGAAGCGAAGAAATGAGCGCGGGTTGGGTGAGACAGAGAGAGAGCAGAGTGAGAATGTGAACGGCGCGAGTGACTGAAGCGAGACTTTGTTCATTTATATACTCCGGTACCTCTCTCTGTCTTCGTTTCTCTCTCTCTCTCTCTTCTTATTGCTCTTCTAAAGCTAACTTCTATTTTTTTTTTTCCCATTTTTCCATTAATCTCTTTCCTTTTCTGATTTTTGACTTTTGGTGAATCTTTTGGCTTTTTTAATCTTCTTTTTTGGCATTAGACTTTTTAAAATTTGTATCCTTCACTGTCAAAAAAACTGTGTAGAAAAACAAATTGTATTTTACTCCTTTTGTTCTTTCTAATCTGTTATAGTAAAGGAAAAAATTTTAAAAAATTTTATATCTTCCTTACTTACTATTTTAATAATTCTCATAATTGTTATTACTTTTATTTACTATTATTTGTCGTTTTAAAAAAATACTATTTTTTTATCTGTTATTTTATAATATCAAGAAAGTATTCGTTGTTTGTTTCCAATTTTATCACTAATATTAATAGGATGAAAGATAGTTAATAGAGTTGATAATAATATTTTAAATATTTAAATAAAAAAATAATTTAGTCAGTACAATAGTAATTTTTTCTTGTAAATAAAGTTATTTCATGTTTTTTTAATTATTTTATAATAACTTTAAATGACAAATAATAAATACAAATAGAATAAATGAAAAAAATATTAAATGTATTTTAAATTTCTAATATATTATGTGCATTTTAAGTTGTTAAAATATTAAATATACTTTAAGTTTTTAAAATATTATATGCATTATTTTTTATTTAATATTTTTATTAGATATTAAAAAATTATTATGAAAATCAATTTAAGATGATATAGTATTATTTAAAATTTTATTTTATTTTATCTATTATTCAAAAAATTAAAAAATATCAATTTTTTCTTTAATATTAATATAGTGAGAACAAATTGTTAAATGAATAATAATATTTTAATTATTTTAATAATAAATAAATAAATATTATTTTAAAAAGTATTTAATATTTTTTAATTCGTATACAATTAATTTATACAACAAATAAAAAAATGGAAAGAGAGTTAATTTTTAGAAACATTTTTCTTTCGCAGGATTTGATCTGGCACGGCGGATAAAGGCAGCAGGCTGAAATAACTGGCACTAAAACAACATGGTCCACTACGTGGAAGCTAAAAGTCACTGAGATAATATATTTTTAAAAGAGTTTTGTTATGAATGTTCTTAAAACTTTTTTTGATAATTCTTTTAATATTTAATAAAATAAATATTAAATTAAAAATTAAAATATGTAATAACTTAAAAATATGAAAATATTTAATACTTATTTTATTTAGTAATTAAGAGAATTATTAGAAAGATAAGTTAGTAAAATTTAAAATATTCTTCTTAAAAGTAACTCTATATCCTCATAACTAATTTTTTTAATAATTTTTTAATTATTAAATAAAATAAGTATTAAATATTTTTTATATGTTAAAAATATTAAATACTTTATTTTTTATTTAATTGTTATTTTATTAAGTATTAAGATAATTATTAGAAGAAAGTTTTAGGAAAATATAGCAAAACTTATTTCTAAAATTTATTTTTGGTGAAAAAAATGGAATATATTTATGAAACCTTAATTATTAATATAATTTGATAGAGAAAATCCCAAACATAGTATTTTTGATAAAAAGTCAAGAACAGGGTTAGGGATGAAAATATAAACTCATCCATGGATACTCAACTCACCCCGTTCTGCATAGGGCGAGTTTTCTACTTATCCTTTAAGGTCTATCGATGGGATAGAGTTGTATATTTTTCTAAGACAAAGCGAGTGTAAGTTGAAGATAATTCGTCTCGTCCTGCCCCCATCCCTTATATATATTAAAATTATATTTAAAATAATTTATAATTTAAAAATTATTATATTAATTTATTTATTTAAATTATAAATAAAAATAGTGAAAATATGTCATTTTAAACATGTTTTTTAATTTATATAAAATAACGGTTGATTTTCAAGATTATGATTAATTATTGCGTACATTTATGTAAAATATTTATAAGTGTGGGATGATGCGAGTGGAATGCAAGTTTTAAATATGTTCCTAAAGGTGGTCCAGACTTTGATTCTCGCAACATATGGAATGGGTAAGGGTGCATTATGTTATTTTTTAAAGAATAAAAAGCAGAATCAAATTGTGCAAAAACTCACCTCATTGTCATTTGTCAATGTCACCTTTGATTTTTTAATTTTTATTATCATGGAAATCAAACTTAATAATTCAAGAAGAGTATCCTTTTTTATGTTATGTAATTTGAAAATGTTTTCTCAAAAATTTCAGCTTGAAAGTTGAAAACTTACATGGCAAATTAGAGTATCAAATTTTAGATTTTGTTAACGTGTACCCTTAAAGCAAAAGTTAAAAAATAAAGATTCAAATCTTTTATTCTCTTTTTCTGTCTCCAATCTGATATCTCCATCAAGTGTTAACAAATTAGTAAAACAAATATATTTCTCTCTTAATTAATGTTAATTTCTTTTTAAATATAAAATATTTTCTTACTGATTTGTCAGTATTAAATTGAAGAGATAAGAAAAAAATATAGATGATTTGAATCCAAAGAATAAAAATAACATTTATTATTCTTCATTAAATCATTCTAATTATTTAAAAAAAGTATTAAAATGTGTTTTGAGTTTTCAAGATATTAAATATTTTTTTATTTAATAATTTTTATTTTTGATTCCTTAACATATTAGCAAAACCCTAAAATCTTTTGTACTTATAAATATCTTAGAATCATAATGAGTAATTATAGTTATTTGGTAAAGAGAAATTATATACCGGATATAAAACAATGTTCTTATGTTATATAATTGAATGTGTCATGTCAGTTTTATATATTAAAAAATTATAATATTTTATATAAAAAAATCTTGTTTTATGAATTTGGTATTGATTGTTTGTCTATCTTTTTATTTTATATCATATAATTTTTATTATAAAAAAATATAATTTTTATTATAAAAAAATTATAATTTTTATATACAAAAATTGTAAAATAATATTTATTAATGCGCGCATACTTTAGATTCTTCAAAAATTTTAAAATTAACAAGGTCAACACTTACATCGCATTTGGTATAGAAATAGAGATTTCATGCAATAAGATATAAAAATAAAATTGGCTAGAGTGGAATGATTATTTCTAGCTTATAATTTGATAGCATTCATAATGAAATGGCTTTCTAACTACTCATTTGATTGTTTGGTACATGAAAAATGCAAAATGAATTTAAAGTTGTCCTAAATAACATAGATGTCTTCCAAAAGAAAAACAAAAAACTTTAACTTTTCTTATGTATACTATATATTTATTAATAATATTTATTAATAATGTATATTCTTAAAAATAAAATTTATTTTTTTTTTATTTTATAACTTAATAGCAAAAAACATGACTAAAAAAGTGTTTTTTAATAAAAATTTTGGATAATAATTGTGCTCCACTGTATTATTCTGATTTTTCAAAAATTTGTGTAATTATTAATTTTTGTAAAATTTAACATAAGTACTTGAAATTAATTGCAAGATATGAAGGGTATGTTAGGACAGGTTAGAAATAAAATTAGGATTTAGATAAGTTAAATTCAATGAAAAATTTATAAAATCAATGAAGATAATAATAATAATAATAATAATAATAATAATAATAATAATAATAATAATAATCTTAGTAGAGCATAGAATTACCAATCTCGCATCTTTAAACAAGGAACGATAATTTCTCCTTTTTTTTTTGGGGGGGGGGGGGGGACGCCAAGGCCCAGAAGTAGATATTCCCATTGCGTGTCCCACTACAACACGCAACAAATTAAAACTCCCCTCAAATCACATGAAGGAGAATCTAAAATACACCAAGGACTTATTTATAAATTTATATGAAAAAAAATACTTTTTTATGTACTTTTTTAATAGAATTTTTTTATAAAAAATAATTTTATATTTAGATATTATTTGAAAAATAATTTTAATTAACATAAGAATTTTTAAATTTATTTAAATAAAAAAGAATAAAAATATTTTTTTATAATAAAATTACTAAAAATGATATATCAAAAAATATTTTTTCTAACAATAAAATGTGATGAAGTGGGCTAACAGTTTTAGTATAGTGAGTTTTTTAAGTATATCATGGTCATAGAGTCATGAAAAACGAGACATAATGTTATCAAAATATGTCTAGTTATGTATCAAAAACCTTAATAGTATGTTATTGATTTTATTTTTTTTTACTTTTTTAAAATAGTATAGTAATAGAGATTATGTTTCGATTTGAAATATTAGAGTATAATGGTTAAAAGTTACATTATTTATAAAGTAAATCATGTAATCAAGAAGACTTATGTGAATAAAATTTATAAAAAAAAAATATGAAATATAATTTTTAATAAAAATAAAAAATATTTTTATTAAAAATTATATTAAAAACTACTTTTTCTACTATATTTTTTAAAAGTTAAAAAATATTAGTTTATAACCAAAAATGTAAATGAATTTTTTTTTAACTTCTACGTTTTTTAAAAGTCATACTCAAACACACTTAAAAATATATAAAATTATTTTTTTAAAAAAATAAGTAATTTTTTTAAAAAAAATAAGTATATAATGTATCCAAGCACACTTCAAATAGGATTTTGATTAATAATCCTTTTTTTTTTGTACACCATTAATACTCCTTTTAACTAGGAAATCTACACCAAAGTTTCCTTCTCTGTACCTATGATTTATTTGAACTGGCCGATCCCAAAGTAGTACCTTCTTGGTGTGAGAGGAGATTATTATTTCTAATTATGTAAAATGAGATATAAAATAAAATTATTATTTTATTTTTTTAATAAATATGAAATTCTCATTAAAATAAATCATAAAATAAAATCATCATTTCGAGGATCAACAATTTTGTATGAAATATTTACTATTCAATCACAATGGATTCGCTTAATAGATGAGACAACAGCGTACTTGATGACTAATGCATACCATTTTTTTATATATATATATTTTTTATACTTGGGGTCATCTTTAAGTTTATCTTAGTATCACATGCTGTTAAATTATTATTAAAGTAATATATATTAGCCACTTTTGTCTTTTCTTTTTCATGCATAAAATTCAGTAGATATCAATTACATATAATAAAAAGTGTATCTTAAATATATAATAGCACACAAAAATGTACATAAAACTTTATATAATTAGATTTATATTTAAATTAGTGCAAAATTATGCTAACTTTTTTCACACAAAATGATATAAAAATAATAATTTTACTTAGTTATATATATTTTTTGCCTGTTTAAGAACTATCCGTTTATCATTATCTGAAGCAAAAAATGCCTTCTCTTTGCCATCCATTCTCTTTTTTTTTTTTTTTGAAGTTACAACATACTGTCTCCATATTTGTTAAAAGAGTTTTTTTAATCTGTTCCCTTTAAAGTAAATAATATTTATTATCCTTCATTAAATTATCTTAATTAAATAAATATATTTAAATTTTTAAGATATTAAATACTTATAATTTTCATTTAATAGTATTTATGTTTTATTTCTTAACATATAATCTTAGAGTAGATGTTAATGAAACCTTTTTCTTTACTCTTATGAGATATTCACACTTGACATATTGAAATTATCTCTCTCTACAATGTTTTTAAGTAAGATTAGAATTCCCAAAATAATAATCATCCCACGAAGTTCCAACTTGCTTGTCACCGAAAACATTCTTATGGGTTGCCTCATAATTCTTTTAATCCCTAATAATAATATTTTGGTGCAAAAATTGCATTTCCATAGAAAGAATAGACTTTACCTAACCCTTCAGCTTGCTCCTTTTCGGTGCTGATGTTACCCTGCAGCAGACCATAGTCAACAAAGATCAATTATTTTTTTGTTTTGGTACAACAGGATCAAGTTTTGAAATTAGACCAATTTTTTTTTCTTTTTTTTGGGGGTTTGTGTGTGTTAACTGTTAACATCGCCTTCATTTTTAATAAGAAAAATAAGAGGACTTGACCTAAAATTCTACCAAAACGTTTGAACTAGCATCCTTATTATATAATTTTTCCCTTATCACTCTTCTACTTAATTGTGATAATGACAAATAATAGGCAGGTTAGTGGAGATGGGTACCTGCACTGATCAATTATATTATAAGATTGCAGTCATGTTACTCAACTTTATTTTATTTGAAAAATATGATGATTCTATTTGAAGAGAGAATATTACTTGTGAGCAATTAAGAAAATATTTAGATGAGCAATTAAATATTCAATTGTCTATTTATATTTATATTTACTTATTTGTTCATCATTTTTAAATATTTTGCCTAATTGTTATTTTATATTTAATAAAACATTTTTTATTCATGCTCTTATTGTTTATTTATATGAATTTGTACCAATTTTATTGATAGATTCCTAGTTACTTTCATTTATTATTGTTTTGACTGCCATACATTAAAGGATAACATCAATTAAGTATTTGTCCTCAAAGCACAGTATAATAACTCTTTAGAAAAATTAAAAAAAGAGAGAAAAAAAAGTTTACCCAAAAAAAGATAAAAAAGAATTGTTTTTTTAAAAAGCATCACGTGATCTAAATATCGTGTAACTGAATTAATAATTTATCACCTATTACAAATGTAAATATATTTGTTCAATTGGGAATGTGGAAAAATAATAATAGTAAATTAATATGAATAAAAAAGGATTATAAAAAGAAAATATTTTAAATAGAGATAAAATATCATGACTAATTAAAACTATAGATAAATAATTAAGAGTCTTAGTGTTTCCATCTAGACTACTTAAACATAAAAGTTCAAGATATTAAATATATGGATGACTCATAAATTTTTTTTATTGCTAGTAATAATATCGATTATATTAAAATGAAATTAAATTATGAGTTTAATTTTGATTTACTATCAGTATAAAAAGTTTACACTATCATTTAATTATGTATTACTAAATCTTTAAAAGAGTTTGACTAGTATAACAACTATCTAAATATTTAATTATTTTTAATAATATAATAATATATAATTGAATAATAATATAAAAAAATTTATATTTATTATGAATCAAAATTAAATTTTTAAATTCTTTTCCTTTACTTTAACTAAATATACTCTATGATCCCAAGAGTCAAAAGACCAAATTATTTGTATTGGTCATTTAGAAGAGAAAAGAAAAAGAAAAAACCATGTGATTTGGTGGGGTAGGTGTGGGTAGGGGGACAATGTTTAGTGAACTTATGTAAGAAGCTACAAAATCAAAATCATGGCAATACGACGTGGATAGCAAAAGATTAGGTGGCAGGACTAGGATGAAGAATCAATCATCCTGGCACAAAGTGGGTCACGTAGGTTGGAATTTCTTTACGCTAAGTGGCCATTTGTTATTAAGGAAGTGCGTCTTTTTGTCTTAATTACTTGAATTTGAATTTTTGGGCATTTCCTTGACTACACCAGGCCGATGTACTAACAAGTTGCTGTTAAAAATGTATCTCATGTTTAATGAGAACTAATGATGATTTAATTAAAATATATTAAAGGACTAAAAGGTAAATTAGTTGTAAAGGAGGATAATTAAGTAATTGCTTGATGGGAGCAATTATCTGATGATTGTAAGATGTTATCCTAAGTGATAACTGATGGTTTTTAAAATTTGAAAGAAACCGATAACTGATGATACTATCTTATGGATTTGAATTTCAAATTAAACCCCTATATATTCAGTCTCTACCCATAATGATACACCAAGAGAGATTATCTTCCATCAAAAAGTGAAAGGTGTAAGTACGAAAGGGGAAGGGACCGATAAAGATTCAACAATCAAGAAGGCTTTCAGATCTGAAATTTATTTCGCATCATGGATAAAGGTTAGTACCATTTATTGATTTGATTTTAATGTATGTGAAAACCATGAATTCCTAAGATCCTAATTGTGTTCTAGTATGATGATCCATAATGTAAAGGACACAAGTTTAAGTTTACATGTGGTATCAGAGCAAGGTTTGAGAATTCATGATTTTCCATGTATGATAATTTTTCTTTAAATCATTCTTACAAAATGAAACATGAAAGAGAAAGATCTGAGAAAGCCAGATATGAGAAAATGTTCAAAAAAAAGGAGGGTTGCTACGGAACCCTCTGTTTTCCGTCAATTTTTCCAGCGTTCCCCTCTTTTTCCGGCGAAGGGTTCCGGCGCACTGTTCCTCCTGCTTCTCTTCACGGACAGCCGCGCACCGCCTGTTCCTGCTCTTCTCCTCAACGATCAGCCACCGTTCCTCCATATCCACCATCTACTCCCGTCGAAAAAACTAGATCTGGCCGAAACCAGAAGGATCGGTTGAACGACGGCCTGTACAGCAAACGGCGGAGGCAGAGGGATCTCGTCGAGGAGGAGCGAGCCCCATGTTTTTGAGATCGTCGGGTTTGGGGTGAAACTTTTCTCCTCTAGCCGGTTGAGGTGCGGTGATCCGGAGGCGTTGCTGCCGCCCGAGAAGAAACCGGATCTGACGCAGGTTCTGGGGTTCCCGCTGGGAGTTGGGATCTGTATTGCGAGGGGTTCCATATGGATCCTGGCCGGTGGTTGTTGCCTGGCTCGGAGGGGTTGACCGGATTGTGAGGGTTCTAGTGACGACCGGAGAAGACGATCGGACATGACGGTTCTGGCGCCGCCGAAAGGCCGCCGGAGAAGACGACCGAAGTTGGCGCCGGAATGTTGTTCGGTTGCTGATGAGATTCAAAAAAAAAAAAGAGGTGGAAAGGAGGAAATTTGAATGTGAAAATTTAATCCTATAATTGTTTAGAAAATATTTCTATTTGGAATTAAGTATGATGGATTTGTTAGTCACCAAAGTGGCCAAATTCTTATGAATTGTTTTAACTCTGAACATTATGATTGTGTTTTCAATTACCCATAATTTTTGATACTATAAATAATATATGAAAATTATTGTTTTATTATGGGTAAATTGAAGTTCATTATTATAAGGCAGTTAAGGATCAACCCAAAGGTTGATTGCTTGTCTTTATAATAAATGAGCATGAATATTGGTGATGTGAATATATTATTAGTTATATTTATATATCCAAAGATAATAAATATTTCTAGTTAATGTATACATCATTGCCAAATTATGTGAAATTTTTTATTAGCATCATTATGTTGAATGTTGTATATTGATGGATTGCCCAAAGGTGAACATCAATATACATTGTATGAAATGTATCTGAATCTGTGAAGCATGTTAATGTGTATGTATGTATAATTCAAAGTATTAATGTTTTAAATTTTATTTCTTGCAGTACCAGTTGCTACACATTTATTGTTCTCAACTGTTGCAGTTTTTAATGGACTCAACTTCTCTGAATGGTGTGAGCAAATCCAATTTTACCTTGGGGTAATGGATCTGGATTTAGCTCTTAGAGAAGAGAAACCTAGTGCTATTATTGTTACAAGCACTGAAGAGGAAATGGTCTATTATAAAAACTGGGAAAGATCCAACAGGTTGAGTCTAATGTATATACGAATGAGCATTGCTAGCAACATCAAGTCAGCTCTTCCACAAACTGAAAGTGCCAAAGAAATGATGAAGCTTGTGGAAGAGCGCTCCCAAACTGCTGATAAGTCTCTTGTTGGGACACTAATGAGTACATTGACCACCATGAAATTTGATGGTTATCGTACAATGCATGAGCATGTTATTGAGATGACGAATATTGCAACAAGACTGAAGTCATTGGGGATGGATGTGCATGAAAATTTCTTGGTGCAGTTCATCCTGAACTCATTACCTACTGAGTATGGTCCTTTCCAGATGAACTATAACACCATGAAGGAGGATAAATGGAATGTGCATGAATTGCACAGTATGTTGGTTCAGGAAGAGACCAGACTCAAGAACCAGGGAATTCATTCCATCAATTATATGAAAGGTCAAGGAACTGAAAAGAAAAGTTTCAAGAAACATGAGAAGAAGGGAGGAGGACCTCTGAAGGTTAATGAAGCTTCTTCTTCTAAAATTCACAAGAAGGAACATAATGGAAACAGATGTCATTTCTGTAAGAAGGCTGGACACTTCCAAAAGGATTGTCCGAAACGTAAGGCTTGATTCGAAAAGAAAGGTAAAGCCCAGTGCTTATGTATGTTATGAATCAAACCTAGCTGAAGTTCCTTATAACACTTGGTGGATTGATTCTGGTACTACTCATGTTTCTAATATGTTGTGGGGATTCCTTACAACCCAAACCACAAAGCCAAATGAAAAGTTTGTCTTCATGGGCAATGGAATGAAAGCTCCAGTGGAAGCTGTCGGGACTTATCGTTTAATCTTTGACACTGGATATCATTTAGATTTATTGGAAACTTTGTATGTACCTAGTATAACTAGGAATTTAGTTTCAATTTCTAAACTTGATAAGGCTGTATATTCCTTTAGATTTGGTAGTGGTTGTTTCAGTTTGTACAAGCACAATCATTTGATTGGCAATGGTACCTTATGTGATGGATTATATAAATTATGTCTTGATAATCTATATGCTGAAACACTTATGACCTTGCATCATAACGTTGGCACTAAATGTGCCTTAATAAATAAATGTTCTGCTTACTTGTGGCATAAACGTTTGGGACATATTTCCAAAGAAAGAATGGAAAGATTGGTAAGGAATGAAATCCTTCCGGATTTAGATTTTACTGATTTGAATGTATGTGTGGATTGTATTAAAGGTAAACAAACAAAACACACAAAGAAAGTAGCCACAAGAAGCAGTCAACTTCTTGAAATTATACACACTGATGTATGTGGGCCCTTTGATGTTAACCCTTTCAATAAAGAAAAATACTTTATCACATTCATTGATGATTATTCACGTTATGGTTATGTCTATTTGCTGCATGATAAATCTCAGGCTGTAAATGCCTTTGAGATTTACATTAATGAAGTTGAAAGGCAATTAGACAGAAAGGTGAAAATTGTCAGATCTGATAAGGGTGGATAGTATTATGGAAGGTATGATGAAAGCGGACAACATCCGGGTCCATTTGCTAAATTCCTTGAAAGGAGAGGCATATGTACTCAATACACAATGCTAGGTACACCACAACAAAATGGTGTGTCAGAAAGGCGTAATAGAACCTTGTTAGATATGGTTAGGAGTATGTTAAGTAATTCATCTTTACCCATTTCGTTGTGAACTTATGCTCTTAAAACTGGCATGTATCTGTTGAATAGGGTTCCTAGTAAGGTAGTTCCAAAGACTCCTTTTGTACTGTGGACTGGAAGGAAACCTAGTCTAAGGCACCTGCATGTTTGGGGTTGCCAGGCAGAAATTAGATACTATAATCCACAAGAAAAGAAATTGGATGCAAGAACAATCAGTGGATATTTCATTGGTTATCCAGAAAAATCGAAAAGGTATAGATTTTATTGTCCTAATCATACTACAAGGATTATTGAAATTGGAAATGTCAAGTTCATTGAGAATGACGAAGTTAGTGGGAGTGAAACTTCACGTAAAGTGGAGATTCAAGAATTGAGAGTACAAGTTCCCTTGACTTGTGTCTCTAATAAAGTTGTTGTTCCTCATGTTGTTGTACTGAATAATAATAATAAAGAACAACAAATAAATGATCCTACTACTCACAATGAAATTATAGTAAATGAACTGAATGAGCCCATAATAGAAGAACCACAACAAATAGCATTAAGAAGATCTCAAAGAGATAGGAGATCCGCTATTTCTAATGACTATGTGGTATATCTACAAGAGTCTGATTTTGACTTGGGAATGGAAGATGATCCAGTTACGTTTTCACAAGCCATGAATAGTAACAATAGTGAAAAGTGGTTAAACGCCATGAAAGAAGAGTTGAAATCTATAGAACAGAATGATGTTTGGGACCTTGTTGAGTTACCGAAGGTTGTAAGAGAGTTGGATGTAAATGGGTCTTTAAGACTAAACGTGACTCTCATGGTAACTTTAGAACGTTACAAGGCCAGACTAGTTGCAAAAGGATTCACTCAGAAAGATGGCATCGACTATAAAGAGACCTTTTCATCGGTATCCAAGAAAGATTCTTTAAGAATCATTATGGCATTGGTAGCTCATTATAATTTAGAGTTACACCAGATGGATGTAAAAACGGCCTTTCTAAATGGGAATTTAGATGAAGATGTGTACATGGACCGACCATTGGGGTTCATAGAAAAGGGAAAAGAGCACATGGTGTGTAAACTTAAGAAATCAATAGACGGACTTAAACAAGCTTCACGACAATGGTACCTTAAGTTTAACGATACCGTTGTTTCTTTTGGATTTAAGGAAAACACCGTCGATCGGTGTATATATCTAAAGGTCAGTAGGAGTAAGTTTATATTTTTGATTCTGTATGTTGATGATATCTTACTTGCAACTAATAATCTTGGTCTTTTGAGTGAGACTAAGATATTTCTCTCTAGTAACTTTGAAATGAAAGATATGGGTGAGGCAACCTATGTGATTGGGATAGAGATATTTCGTAACAGATCACGAGGATTGTTAGGCTTGTCTCAGAAAGCATATATTAATAAAGTTTTAGAGAGATTTGGAATGAAAAAGTGCTCATCATCTCTAATTCCAATTCAGAAAGGAGACAAATTTAGTCTCATGCAATGTCCAAAGAATGATTTGGAACGGAAAGAAATGGAAGCAATTCCATATGCATCGCTTGTTAGGAACTTAATGTATGCTCAGACTTGTATGAGACCAGATATCAGTTTTGCAGTTGGAATGTTAGGAAGATACTAGAGTAATCCTGGTATGGATCATTGGAAAGCTACAAAGAAAGTTCTGAGATATTTGCAAGGAACAAAGAATCACATGCTTACTTATAGGAAATCAAACAACCTTGAGGTCATAGGATATTCAGATTCAGACTTTGCCGGATATGTGGACACAAGAAAATCCACTTTTGGCTATTTGTATCTTTTAGCTGGAGGAGCTATATCATGGAAAAGTGCGAAGCAGTCTGTAATTACTGCATCCACTATGAAAGCTGAATTTGTGGCATGCTTTGAGGCCATGGTTCAGGCTAAATGGCTACGGAACTTTATTTCAGGGCTTGGATTGGTCGACAGTATTGATAGGCCGCTGAAAATTTATTGTGACAATTCCGCAGCAGTCTTCTTTTCTAAAAACGACAAGTATTCCAAAGGTGCTAAACATATGGAGTTGAAATACTTTGCCGTTAAAGAAGAGGTTCAGAAACGTAGAGTGTCTATAGAGCATGTTAGCACCGATCTTATGATAGCTGATCCCTTGACGAAAGGATTACCGCCCAAGATATTTACTGGTCATTTGTATAGTATGGGCATTATGTCAGCTAATGACTGTTGATCATTATTGTAATTATTGACTATTGACACTCTAAGCTCATTAATATATAAGTTTCTGAATTTTTCCTGTTTTTCAAATTTATGTATACATGCATGTATGAATGATGATGTTGAAATACAGGATTTGTCTCTAATGAAGACATTATTGTTTGCTATGGGACATAATGTATACTTTCATTAAAGTATCATATTAGGAAGAAGAGCTAATATAGTAGTACATGGAAGGAACTATGCCGATTTGATAGTGTAGAACCGCCATGACTCTTGTTGGTTTTATTCCTAATTATGAATTATGATGCAACTAATGTATGAAACCTTTAGCCGAATTTATGCGCACTAAAGTTGATGTTTTATTAATTCATGAAATGACATTTACCACATGAACTAAGTGGGAGAATGTTAGAAATGTGTCTCATGTTTAATGGGAACTAATGATGATTTAATTAAAACATATTAAAGGGCTAAAAGGTAAATTAGTTGTAAAGGAGGATAATTAAGTAATTGCTTGATGGGAGAAATTATCTGATGATTGTAGGATGTTATCCTAAGTGATAACTGATGGTTTTTAAAATTCGAAAGAAACCGATAACTGATGATACTATCTTATAGGTTTCAAATTAAACCCCTATATATTCAGTCTCTACCCATAAGGATACACTAAGAGAGATTATCTTCCATCAGAAAGTGAAAGGTGTAAGTACGAAAGGGGAAGGGACTGATAAAGATTCAACAATCAAGAAGGCTTTCAGATCTGAAGTTTATTCCGCATCATGGATAAAGGTTAGTACCATTTATTGATTTGATTTTAATGTATGTGAAAACCATGAATTCCTAATATCCTAATTGTGTTCTAGTATGATGATCCATAATGTAAAGGACACAAGTTTAAGTTTACAGTTGCAACTTGCAGCTTAAAGTGCTAAATAAGTTCAAGTTAAGCAGTTGACAGAAATTCAAACTCCACTATAAAAACACTCTGTTAAGAGGGACAATCTCAATACTTTGAACGAGATTAGTCTTAATAGGAAGGTGTATTCTTGAATTGTTAAAAGACTGACCCGTGAATACCCAAACCGTAAAAGAAAGTTGGCCATGTTAAAATGTAAAGAAGAATTTATACTAAAGCACTAATCTAGTGTGATCATTATGATTAAAGATTAAATAATTACTGTAAGTGATTATTTGATTTCTAGAAAGAGAAAATGAGAATTTGAGAAGGAATGGAGAATTGAGAGGTTCCACCTTCAAAGTTTAACTCACTTTTTATAGGATTTTTTTTTCTTTTGGGTAATCAACTTACTTTTTATAGGTTTGATTTGATTGCAAGAGGCAAGAGACAAGAGGCTGAAGCCAAGAGGCTTCAGGTGTTGGGCTAGGGTTTTGTGTCCTTATTAGAGGTTTTCGGTATTAAGTATTGGAGATGCAAGGGGCCCGAAGACATGGCTTTTAGTATTGGGTAATTGACTTAATTATGCCTATTTTAAAAATTATTTTTTAAAATAGATCACTTTTAAAATAATTTATCATCTTATGGTGGTTTCTGTCACACTACCACCTAGTTAATTTTTTTTTAGGTGTGTGCCACGTATTGCACAATTAGGAATTGCATCAAATAACATGGTACAATACTATTCTTCACTCCCTATTTCAACTCCTCACTCTTCACTCCTTATTTTTCAATTTTTCTCTCCTTACTTTTCAATTTTTCTCTCATCCTTTCTTTTGAAGGAGTTCCAATTCTCTACTTAATTAAGTACACTTGTAATTAAAAATTTTATTTTTATATTTCATGCTTTTTTGTTTGCATAAAGTAGATAATTTTTGGCATATGTGTATTTAGATTAAAATTGATAAATTTAATTTTCTATGATTCATTATGTTCAAAAATATGTTTACATGTTAATGATTTATGTTTACGTAGCAAAAACTTATGACATCATCTCATTCTATTATTTAGATAATTTTTTTTAATTTTCTTTTGAAGTCATTTAATTTTTGTATTACAATTGATTATAATTTTTTTAGGTTGAGAGTTGATTAGGTACAATAATCTCTTCCTTTGTCTTCACAAGATGCAATTCTTTGCTTAATTAAGTATATTTTTAATTAAAAATTTTATTTCTAGATTTAATTTTTTTATTTGCATGAAGTAGGTATTTTTTTGCATGTGTGTATTTAGACCAAAGTTGATAAATTTAATTTTCTATGAACTACTTCATTATGTTGAAAAATATGTTTGCATGTTAATGATGTTTTATATTTAGGAAACAAAAGCTTCATGAATAATTTTTTAGTTAAATTAAAAAAACAATGTAAAAAAATAGAATTGCCGAAAAATAGAATTAATGCAAAAAAATTATAGTCAAAAAATTTCTAAAAAATAGAATTAATGTAAAAAAATATAGTACAAAAATTATTAAATAAACATGTACCTGATCAAGTGGAGAATTGCTATCCATGGAAAGGAAGGAATAGTGTGGAGTGAAGAATGGAGTAGGAAGTGGGAAGGGAGAGGGGTTTATATAGGAAAGAGAGGGAGCTGGATGTGCACCACATGGCGGCATCCAGCGAATTGCACCGTATGACATGGTGCAATGCAGTTTGCTAGATGCTGCCATGTGGCACAGCAGCAGGCACAACAGGAATTGCACCACATCATTCGATGTAATTATTGGTTGCTTGACACATGGCACACACCTAAAAAAAAAAAAAAGCTCGCCGGGTGCCAACATGGCAAAAACCACCCTAGGGTGGTAAATTATTTTAAAAGTAGCCCATTTTAAAAAATAGTTTTCAAAATGAGGCCTAATTGGGTCAATTACCTGTTTAGTTTTAGGTCCATGTAAACCACCATAGCATTTATTCATCTGGTCAATAAATTGTTGTTTTTGGTTTTCCATTAAGAAGAGGAAAACACTATGTAGTCCGGATGCTGGATGCATCTATTGAGAGTAACAATTAATAATTAACATCTGTAAAATTTGATGGGTCATATTATAAATGCACACTACTCTTTAAAAGTTGATAACACATGTTAACTATTAAATAAAATACTTAAAATAGGTAATGCCTACCTAAAAATTTTTCTTGCTAGGAGACACAGTGGTAGATCTCATCACTAGGATCCATATAATGATAATATTCATCATTGTATCTGTTTAAGGAGAAATTTTTGTGTAGATTTAGGCTACACAAATTATGTAAACTAAATTAATAGACAGTAATATATCATTATTTTGCATTAAATATTACACAAATTCTTAGAGCATAAAAGTTGTTTTACATTTAAATTTGTACAAGTTATGAGTCTACAGAAGAACCTCTCCAATTCAAAATGCATTTGGATAAACACATCATGAACTTCATAGCATCACTTTGAAAAAGAATAAGAAAAGAATTTAATTGAGCAGGGATACCCATCTTTTTTTTTTCTAGACACCAGTTTAAAGCTAGTTTGTCAAAAATTTATTAGTTGTTAGTTTTGCTTTCTAGACGTCAAGCATTTATTGTGAAAACAACAACTAATAAATGATTAGAAAACCATCTTGAATATTTGGTATCCCAGAAAAAAAAATTAACAAGGTACCATAACAAAATCCTAATTGAGCAAATGAGAAGTTTTTGGAGGAAAAGTTTTCTTAAATGAGGTAGTTGCTGTTCACAATCCATGAGTTCACTTTTGGCTCCTGCTTAGTGGGTATCCCCTTCTTCCTTTATCTATTACATTGGACAAGTGTTTCTTTTTTATTGGTCGACATAATTAGTGTGACATATATTAAGAGATATAGTGTATTATCTTACTCTAGGTATATATAAAAATTCTCGTTTGACAAGTTTCAAGCTCAAAAACACATCCTCTCTTTTTTTGGTATACAATGGGGCAAAGCCCAGACTAAATAACTACTCTACGAGTAAAATGAACATTACTAGCATTAGCCAAAAGAGCTAATTACAAAAAGGCTGGAGCTTGATCCAAAACATGACATTCAAAACTATAGTGGTGGCCTTGTCTCGCAAGGATGTTAGCACATTGGTTGGCTTCTTGAAAAGAGTGATTCCCATTCTCTGTTCAGTACATTGCGAATCTCAATGATGAAAGATGCACATGAGTGAAAACATTGACACCCATTTTCCACCATGGTGATGCCACTTTTGGAGTCAAGACAAATCCCTGATAGCTCTATATGGGTAATGGAGCAATGTTGTCAAATTTAACCACGTAAGTGCACGTATCGTAACAAGTAATAAAGTGATGAATAAAAATTATTCCTATAAAGAATTATATCTATTAATGCTAATTATTAAAATTATCTCAACCTAATTTTATCCAAATAAACAGAATAACAAAATAAATAAAAAGAAAAATAAATGTAAGAAAATAACAAAAGCACAATAAAAACTAAGAAATTAATGTAAACAAGCCTAGGATTACAATTTTTCCTAATACTTCATTTGAAATCTCTTAATTATTTCTTAACTTATTTAATGATCATGAGTTATTAGCCTAAAGATCTAAGTTTTTTATATGCATCTCTTGTTGGTCATATAAAACTATCCCTTTTATTCTATTTTATATATTTCTATGAGAACAAATATAAGAAGAAAGTATTAAGAACATACCCTAATCATAGTTACATATGGTTTGCAAGTATATTTTTATCTTACAAACGAATCAATTCATTCAATGCACAAATGCTTTTAGTATATGTTATTTCATCTATGACTTAAACTCAAATTTCTTTTTCCAAGTTCAATTTAGATTTACCTAATCAATCTAATTGGTAATCAAGTAATTAGAAATATCAAGATAAAGATGAAATAAACAACAAAAAATAATTGAAAGAAGAAAGAAAGATATGAAAAAATCCAAACTACATGCAGGTTCAATTACAATCTTAAAAAAAAAAAAATTAGTTTATGCTAATAAAAAGAAAATACAACTAAAAACTAAATAAGTTCTATCATCAATAACAAAACAAAATAAAAAGAAAGAGTAGAAGAAGAAAAGAGGAAAAGATGTCCAATCTTCAATTTTTCAATCTTTTCTTACTTACACGCTTGATAACTTCTCTCTTTAGACCTCAATTGTCTCCCTAGTCTCTCTAAAAATAAGTTTGCATTAAAACCCTAAAAACTCAGACCTAATTAGTATTTACAACTATTTTAAATTCTTTTCTGACTAATTATATGAATCGTACAATTTTTCTCCTGGTTGTGTAACTCTCTGGAAGCAGAATTAGACTTCGACTTGAACACAAAAGTTGAAGTCCCTTATCTAACCATAAGCTTTGGAATCACGCGATTTGAACCACTGTAACTTAAGATATCCTCAAATTACTCTATAAAGGTTAGATTACACAAGATTAAACATTCAAAACTTAAATCCAAGCCTATCAAGCTATCTTTTCTTTAAAGTAATTGTCTCAAAATAACTCAAAACCCTAAAAAAATATCACCAAGAAATAAAAAGTATGCTAGGAAGAAACAATTAAGAAATCAAAACTAAAAAAGACTAAAATTAATTGAAATTAAGATCAATTTAGTATCAAAACAAATCTTATATGCATAAGTAGCTCCCTTGATTAGTCATGAATCCTGAGTGATCCTACAAGAGACCTCCGCTTGCTGCTCTATCCTGATATTGGAGAACTGATCCGTCAACATTTAGCTTTTGCCATTCAAAAGGGGGGAATCTAGCGGAATGTCCCTAAATTTGCAGGTCCAATAGTAAAACGATTGGAGTCAAACAACGCCTTGTTATCCTCCAAGGCATTATGCCAAATACGAAAGACCAAATCTCCAACCCAAATCATACCCCACTAAGATTATGATTGGAGATGTCATTCGAAAAGCAATGTCATGCTCCTTTGATGATTATGGCGAATGGAATTCCATTGCTCTTGAACAATATTTTGCTCTGAGGTCACAAGAAGGCTGAGTTACTGGATATTTGGAATGGGGTAGACTAGTTGCTGAGTTGAATGCTATTGGAGTTATCTAGTTGGATGATCAAAACATCCATGGAGTCTTATTCTTGCAAGACAAAGGGAGGGGTTGCCAAGTATACTTCGATGCCTAAGTCAATAATGATTTGAGGTGAAAATAGGAAGTTAGAGAGTGGACATAGAGAGAATACAGATTGGAATCCCAGATTTGGTGGCTAGAGGCTTCAATCTATAGGCATATGGGGGCTACAAGTTATAGCCCGTTATGATGACTTGTTGTAGCAGGTTGCCTATCTGCTAGAGCTTGGGCCATGTGGATCACTGATTTGGGATATTTTGGCTATTAGAATTTGGGCTTGGGCCTACTAAACAAGCACAATTATAAGTTTTACTAGAGGATTTGGTATGTCGACCTGTTCGAGATCCAAGGCTATTATCGATGGTCATCCTTGGAGGTTTTAACCTAGTTCTCCTTTACAATTTAGCCTTGCTTTAATTTAAAGATCAAATCTTTGAGTCATAGGCTATTAAATTTGTGGGCTTAATATGAAAGAGAATGTAAAGAAGGTGGACAAGAGTGTTGGGAGTGCGTGTGTAATACATATATATATATATATATATATATATGTATGTATAAGTGATGTTACTTATTCTAAGAATAAGTTTTACAAAACTTATATCGTTAAATAACTTTTTATAAATGTTAAATTTTATCAATGCAACTTTCAAATAAAAGTTCTCATAAAGTACATCAAATCTATAAAATTATATATATATATATATATATATATATATATTATATATATATATATATATATATGTATGTATATATAGGGTGATGCTACTTACTTCAAGAGTAAGTTTTATAAGACTTACATTATTAAATAACTTTTTATAAATGTTAAATTTTATCAATCTAACCTTAAAATAAAAGTTCTTATAAGGTAGATCAAATTCATAGAATTGTTGATGAATTGGCACTTCATCTAGACATTTTATTTTAACTTACAATACATTTTTTAAAATATGAATAAATCTTAACCATTAAGTTAAATACTTATGAATATCTAATTTTTTTAAAATATAATATACATGATTATTATGATAATATCACATGATTTAATACTTGGATTGATAAAATTCGTATTTCCTCAAAAGTTATTCAATGGTGTAAGTAGGAGCGAAAATAGGCCAAGTAGCCCATCAGGGGCCTACGGCTTGGCCTACATTTAGGCTTGACTCATTTAGTAAATAAGTCAAGTTAAGACCTTTCTAAAAGTCTATTTAGTTAAAAAGATCAGGTTTTAAGCTTTAAAAATAACCTTTTAAGTTTGACAGACCGACTTTTATATATATATATATATATATATATATATATATATATATATATATATATATATATATATTATTATTAGAATATTATATAATTATTATTAATTTATAACAATATAATTCTATTATTGTGCTGAATTTATATTGCAATAACTTGAAACCATATATATTTGTTGGCTTATTTAAAAGCATAGGCCTGCTGACCTATTTAAAAGTAGGTATGTTAGTCTATTTATAAGTCTCATTACAAAGTAGGCTTTTAAATAAGCTTTCAGGCAAAGTCTAAAAAAAAAAAAAGCTTATGTCAAGTAATAGGTCAGACTCAAGTTTTGTATTTAGAAAACAAGCTAGGCCTATTTAAGACAAAGTCTGACCTGACTTGTTTTCACGCCTAGGTGTAAATATGTAAGACTTACTCCTAAAATAAATAGATCCACATATTTTTTCATAAATTGATATTAAGTCTTTTCTTGATCAATTTTAAGGACACCTCTCACATATACATTTAAAAAAATTAATTTTTTAAATATTAACCAAATGTTTGAACCTGAATAACTAAGACATGAAGTATATCTCCTTAAATATATTTCAACCCCTTGAGTTAACCATATGCATGCAGCAAGCCAACACGATTAGAGAACAAGTTTTGAAATTTATTACTCCTTATAATAATAGTAGATCTCAATGTAAGCCTCTCATGAGTCATGGCCTTCCTTTCCTCTACAGTAATACTAATATTTCTGATAAAGCTGCATATAACCTGCATGGTGACTAGGTAATGTTCAAGAGATAGTAAAATCCTCCTTTATGGCTCTTTGGGAAATGGTTATAGACTCGTTGAAAATTTAAATATTAATTTAGGCATTACTTGCATAAGCAGATTTTTCTTTTTTCTGATTTGTGCTTAGTTTACAATATTTTGATTGCATTATATGTCATCAAACAGAAATTATCGATCTCCAAAATGAGAGGAAGTACAATTAAGATAATGTTGAAATATATATATATATATATATATATATATATATATATATATATTATGGTTTGATCATTCATGGTAGACGTAGTTTCACTAATTTAGTTTTTCACTCATAGTATGATAGTAGGAAAAAAAATTAAATATGAAATTAAATTGTATGCTTTCGTTCACCATAATTATTTTATCAAATGTTACTTTACGTAAATATTTAGTCATATATCAATATAGTCTATTTCTCTTTTTTTTTTTGGTACAAACACAGTCTATTTAATCATATCATAGTATGAGGTTCTAAATGATTGACCCATTCATATTTATATAAATAACAGGTTAATCCTTCAATGAATTAGAATATGGTCCTTCTCTATCTCCTAATTATTAAATATTATTTAATTTTAAATCATGTAAAGTTTAAGGTTAAAACCATCTTAGTTAAACCAAATAACTACAAACTCATATCAATTAATTAACCATCAAAATTACTTGGCAATTAATATACAGCAAACTGAGCAAGGTGACAGTAAAATACGTTTACTACTTAAATAAGCATAAAATCCTTGTTATATTCATCATTAAATTGGTAATGGCATTAATTTATTGTGAAAATACAAAAGTGAATTATAATCATGGAATTTTATTTGAATTGTTAAAATTAAAATACCATTTAAAGGATCATATGGCTAGTGATGTTTTCGACCCAAAAAAAATATGACTAGTGATGTTTTAAATTTAACCATGAATACACAATTTAATTATCAGAATTATATCCTTTCACTCTCACAACAAATATGTGTTCACTTAAGCTTACCTTTCCTCTCCTCATAGGCCTTTTTGTAAACAAAAAAATAAGTTCACTACTTCACTTAATATGCCTCATATGTGCTCAAGTGATAAGCGTATATATGGTGGAGTTATGATAGACCAATAATTTAAGATCATAGGCCTAATTTCCGTTTTTTTTTTTCTTTTTTGAGATGGTCTAATTTCCATATGAATTGAAATTTTCAATATAAAAATTGTTAATATTTATTTTTATGGAGAGTATAAATATTATTAATTTTATTTTTTTAATACATTGAGTAAATAATCTCTTTCCTATTTGAGATTTTTAACAAATGCAACCATTATTAGTCATTTTAAAAGATCTAAATCTTTTAAGTGTCATGAAAGGTGATCGTGACAAGGAACCAAACAAAGTTAATTTTGAAAAAGAAAATGCGAGCGCATATGCTTAAAAAATGAAATTTTATATTATTAATAAAAAGTTTATATATTTAATTTTAATTCATTATTAATGAATTAAAATTTTTTAAACTAACAATAGATAAAAATTAAATCATTGAATATATTGATTTTGTTTAAATTAAAGTTTTATGCTCATAACTGAATTGACACCATTTTTTTTTAAATTGTTTAATTCTAAGATCAAATTTCACGAAAATCGTTTTGACTCAACTTTAACCTAACATCTAATCTGCTTCCCCCACCCGCACCCCCACCCCAAAAAAAAATGAGAGCAAATTTGACATCTTATCTGAAGAATATAAAACAAAATAATGTTAATTTTTTATTCTCTATGTTATCGTACATGCCTATTAATTACTATTTATTTTGAATATTTAATAACATCAGAAATCATTTACTAGGTTTAATTGAGACATTTTGAAAAAGTCATTTCGTTTAATCTAAATTTATATTAATAGCAAAGGAAAAGCGGTATAAAAAATATATCATAGATTTAGAAAGAAAGATAATAAAATTATACTTCTTACATCAATGTTTTTGAAAACAAAAGCAAACAAAAAGATTGTCTAAGTCCAAGTCAAAAAAAAAAAAACAAAGATTGTCTAAGTCTTGATTTGTTTGATCCTAACTGCTTAAACTGAAGATAGTATAAAATGATGTTATATTAATAATACACAATTAAAATTTATTGATAATTAATTAAAAGATCATACTTGAAATTTTTTTCATATTTATATTTTATTTCAAATATTGCAAAGTCTTTTTCTTATGAGCATATTTTTAATATTGGCATATTGGCAATTTTTTTACAATATGTTTGTATTAGATTATAAATTTATTAAACAATTAAAATAAAATAAAATAAAATAAATTCTTTATAGCTTAACTCACGTTTGCTTTTTATTCTCCCTTCTTCTCACTTGCCTTCTCTGATTTTCTCTCTTCTCTTTCAACTACCAATGTATGTGAGTTAGTTTTAGAGTATTTTTACATCCAACTTATTTATTAAAGTAGTGGATTGGATTGAAAATTTTTTTCTTTCCTAAAATTGAACCCAACTCAAACCGCATATGAGTGAATTGGGTTGGGTTGAACTCGTGAGTCCAACATATGTTAAGAAAAAAATTTTATTTGTTTAAACAAATGTCAAAATTAATACAAAATTAAAAATTCATCACATATCATAATAAATTACTTAATAAGTTTTAATAAAAGATAACATACAAAGTGTCAAAAAAGTTTTAAACAAATTAAAAGCCAAATACAACAAGTCACACAAGTTTTAAATATAACACAATAAATCTTAATCCTAAACATAAGAAGTCTTAACACAAGTTTTAAAAGTAAAATACAACAAGTTAGGAGCTTGACCCGCATAAACAGCGGCCGCTGGAGGAAGCATACATCCTACTCCAGTTAAAGGAGGAAGTACTTTCGCATATGTCGGCCTTGGATCCAGATCCTTTTTGGAATCAGCAGAGAAACGAGCTTCTTAGGGAACAGATTTTAGCTCCTACGGGGGTTCGAAACCCTAATAACTAATCTTCAAGATTTACGCACTAATGGTGAGTCCTCTGTTTTATTCCAAAAACTCTGGAAAGTCAAAGAGGATTGGTATTTATTCAGAAAGTGTTTGAGAGATGGAAAAGAAGAAAATTGAGTTTAATATGTTGGATATCGAAAAAGTATGTCTTCTTTTATTAAAAAAATAGTTAGACTATGTTAAGTATGTTAGAATTTTTTCAATTTACAATTTAACCCATTATCTTTTAAGTTAGGAATTTTCAAATCTAACTCGACCTACAATTAGAGTTGAGTTAGGTTAAAACTCACGAATTCACGAGTTCCCAATCCAATGAATACCACTTTCAACTCCTAATTATTTTTTTTTATCTTTTGGACACTCCTACTTGCAACTCCTTATTTTTTTTATTTTTTATTTTTGTAATATACTGAATATACATAACTTTTACAATTCCCATAACATTATTTTTAAACTATTATGTGACACTTACATCACTTGTTATTTTATATTAAATTCACAATAAAAAATAAATACTGAAGGCGTGGAATGGTATGCAAATATCAAGTCAATGATTTAAATATAATTTATCAATACATCATACATTAGTGACTTAACGTCTGCAATTTTTGTTTGATAGATGCAGATATAAATAAGTAATACAATATGTTGTAAGCAAAAGAAAAAGAAACTCAATGTTATAATTTATATATGATCATATTATATAATTTCTTTGACCAAATCACATATGATTGACCAAATCACATGATTCAGATCTATCTTCAGTTCCATGTTTTGTTGGAATTTTGACGTGATCTTTGGCTATTTCCTCTTGTTGGAACCTTCTAAGAAAGTCATTAATTAGCACTAGGTAGAATATATTAATATTAGCTAAGAGATAGTATAGTGACCATAGCTAGCAACTGGAAGCATATGTTAATTAACAGCAGCTCCTCATTTTTCAATGGCTTTTAGCGCTGGACTAATCTGATAAAAAAACTTCATAGTCCAAGCTGACGAATCTGATAAAAATTTAAGCATAAACTAACATAAACTTTAATAATTGGATAAACCTAAGGAAGCTCGGACATGTCTTAACGTGTTTATGTATCCGATATTCCTCATATACTATTGCATATTTTTTATCAATACAAGTGAGATATCATAAAATTTAGATAAACGATGGTTCTTTATTGTGTTTACAATGAATAATGCAAACTTTTGAAACATTGGTTCTTTTGTTTTGAATTTTGTCTTTAGAATTCATTCTCTACGCAGTAATGTCATCATTTTAAAAACTTTCATTTCATTCTTCAGTAACTCTACCACAAGTGTACTTCGTCCACCTTCGCCATTAGCGTACTCCGGCAACCGTCAGTGTACGCCGACCACCACCATCATCGGCATACTCCTACAAGCACCTCCGTCAGTGTACTCCGGCAACTGCCCACTAACATACTTTAACAATCATCGTCTTTGGCGTACTCCCACTATCGTGTGCTATCATGGGCATACTTCGATAACCACCGCCATCGACAATGTATTATAACAACCGTTGTTGTCGGTGATTTTGATAATTGCTGTCGTCGCGGTGCACTTTCGTTAGTTATCCGCGAATATTCTTATATTCTAAAGGTTTACAACAAACAATGAGCTCTTCTTACTATTTGTGGCTTATAGAATAACTAATAATTTAAGATATTATTAACTTTAACTTTTCCATCTTCTTATCAAGCTTTACTTTTATTATGGTGTCAATTTGATTCACTAAAACTTGTTCTGAAACCATTGCTTGCATTTTCTTCCTTGTAAGTGTCCAAGATTGTGGCTTTGTATACCAAATGATAAGAATTCTAGGATTCTTAAAAGAAAATTGAGAATTAAGAAAATATGTGACCCAAGTCTTCTAAAAAAAGGCTTTAGATTAGTAGTTTTTATTTGATTATAAAATAGCTATAAGACATTTACATATATAGTATAAGGATCCTAAACAAAATAAGAAAAAACATGCAAATAGAAAAATATAAACGAATCAATAAATAATATAAATAAGGAAAAATAATATCAATTCCTAAAATTTAGGAAATCAAAATTCTATCATAACCATCACCAATGATGATGTACTCTAACAACTGTTGTAGCCAGCATTCTCCGGCAGCCAACGCTGCCATTGATGTGCTTCCGACAACCTTTGCCGTCAAAATACTCTAACAAACAATAGGATTTTATTATTTATTAATTTAAATTTATTTATTGCCTTTTTATAAATTCTGTTATTATTCAAATAGAATTTTAAATTTTTTAGAATTATAATTTTATGTTTCACTTCTTTATTTTTTTCCAATCATAATATTTAAAGATTCTTAATCAATTTTAATCTTGTCAATGTTAAAATTAAAATTAAAATGTTGAGCTATAACTCCAATTCTTTCATCTAAACGGACTCTGAATGTTAACTTAATCAATAATGAAAGGTAGGTGCGACAAAGAAATAAAACAATGGTAATTTTGAAAAAAAATCCGAGTGCATATGCCAAAAAAATGAATTTTATATTATAAATTAAAAGTTTCAATATTGATTTTGTTTCAATTAAAGAGTTAATTAGTTCACCTTGTAACTTAAGTGATATTAAATCTTTTTGAAAATTGCTTGATTTTAGGATTGAATATCACCGGAACTATATTGTCTGAATTTTAGCCTATCATCTCACTCCTCACATATCATACCCCAAAAAAAAAGCTATGTGAAAAAAATATAAAACAAAATAATGTATAGTTTTTATTCTATTTATGTTATCGTGTATGAATTTAAATTTGTTGTTCTCTTCTTTTACCTCAATTATGTCCCTCCAGTAAAATGTTAATAACTTAACAAAAAAATATATTTTTTTAATTAGCATTAATTTTTTTTAAATTGAAATATTTTCTTGTTAAGTTTTTAGCATGCATATGTACTATTTACTACTTATTTTGAATATTTAATAACATCATAAATCATTTACTATGTTTAGTTGAAGCATTTTGAAAAAGTCGTTTCATTTCAAATAAAAACAAAAAAGAAAAGAAAAAGTCGTTTCGTTTTAATCTAAATGTATAATTATGCCTTTCTCAGGCATTACGATAAAATTTAAACAAAAGGAAAAGTGGTTTAAAAAATGATATCATAGAATTAGAAAGAAAGACAATAAATTTATACTTTCTTGCATCAATGTTTCGAAAACAAATGCAAACAGAAAAAGAATCGTGATTGATTTGAGCCTAATTGATTACACAGAAGATAGAACAAAATGATGTTATAATAATATATAATTAAAATTTATTTATTTTTTTAATTAAAAGATCATATTCGAAAGTTTTTCATGTTTATATTTTATTTCAAATATGGCAAAGTTTTTTTTCTTATGAGCATATTTGTTCAATATTAAATTACTAATTTTTTTACCATAAGGTTTTATAGGGTTATAAATTTAATAAGCAATTAACATAAAATAAAATAAAATAAAATAATTTGGCATAATTTCACCCACTTTCCTAGTTTCCCTTTATACTCTCCCTTTCTTTCATCATTTTTTACCTTTTTTTTTTGTAATATACTAAATATATATACATAACTTTTACAGTTTCCACAGCATATTATTTTGTTATTATATCTCACTTATGTTATGTTTAGATGGGGGATTAAGAACAAAAAATGAGAGGAGAGAGATTTATCATAAACATCTCTTTTATTTAGATTTTATAAAAGAAGAAAAAAGAAATGAGAATTTTTAAGTAATATCTAAAATCCTTTCTTACTAATTTTTATGATTATTTTAAGGTTTTTCCTAATTGAAAGATTTTAAAGGATTTAAAATATTTAAACAAGAGAAAGAAAAATATATTAATTGACCTTTTATTCTCTTTTACTTTCTTTTTCTTCATTTTTTATAAATTCCTTTCATTCTCATTCCCTTCAAACTCTCAAACATAACTTTACATAATTTATTATTTTATATTAAAATAATAATAAATAAAAGGTATGAAGGAGGTGTTGAATGGTAAGCAAATATCATTTCCAATAATTTTAATATAATTTATTTTATATATTAGTGATTTAATGTCAGCAGTTTTTGTTTGATAGATGCAGATATAAATAAGTAATACAATCTGTTGTAAGCAAAACAAAAAGAAACTCAATTTTATCATTTATGTATCATATTATATAATTTCTTTGAATTCGCATATGATTGATCAAGTCGCATTATTCAAATCTGTCTTCAGTTCCAAGTTTTGTTAGAATTTTCGTGTAATCCATCCATATCCTCATTCTTCACTGACTTTGACTAAGTTGATAAAAAACTTCGCAGTCCAAACTCCAAACTGACCAATCTGATAAAAATTTAAGAAATAAACCAACAAAAACAACTTTAATAATTGGATAAACCCATGGAAGCACGAGCATGTCTTGACGTGTTTATGTACAGGATACTATGTATATTATTATTCTGTATCTTACAATTTTTTCTTATTTTTAAAATTTTTGCGTCAATGCAGGTGATATATATCTTTCAAAAAATAAATAATAATAATTTATTGTGTTTACAACAAATAATGCTGACTTTTGAAACATTAGTTCCTTTGTTTTGATTTGTCTTCACATTTTATTCTAGAAATAATTATGCAATAATACTTTCATTTTAAATACAAGCCCTCGTGCTAGGATTTGTTTTTATCTTAAAGATATATTTTAGATTTGTATTTTTATATTAATTTTGAATTAACTTTGTATGTTGTATTTTATATATTCTAGAATTTGCCCTATTTTTATATTCCTATCTTACCAAATCCGTGTTACATGTCATATCCGTGCTTCCTAGGATAAACCTCTTATTTTAATATATTTGCTTAGTTACTTGCTATTATCTGTATTGTCCAAAAGAAGACACCCCGATACCGCTGATGGATATATTCATTTGGAATGAAGATACAGCCCAAGTAGAGTAACCATATCAATAAGTTAGAGGAACAAATATATTAATAATGATTGACCCAACTAGTAAAATTAAACAATGAATTTTAAAAAGTTTTGGATTAAAATCCCACTAGAGGCTCTTATTGGTAAATGATATGCAAATACTACTGTAAGCCCATTGAGACTCGTGGAATGTCCTAATCTTGGAATGATATAGCCTACCTTTCCCTAAATTTTTATTAAATAAAAAAAGTTAAAATAAATAATTAACTCTTATATTTTTACTTAATTTAAATTTTGATTCTTATATTTTTTTTGATATCAATTCTTATAATTTCATCTATTTAGATTTTGATTTCTGAAAGACTAATATGTTAATAATTAAAACTTATAAGAATGAATCCTTTATTGAAAATAAAGACTAATACCTTAATCAATATAAATTATCGGGATTAAAATTTAAATAAATAAAAAATATAAAAATTAATATTTTAATAGTAGTAATCAAAATTTAAATAAGTAAAATTATAAGAACTGATATAAACAAAATTAAAGGAACTAAAATTCAAATTGATACAAATCATCAAGACTAATTATTTATTTTAACTAATAAAAAAATGTTATAAAATGTAATCACCAAATGCTAAATTATTAAAGTAATTACAACTTCATATGATTCTAGAAGAAAAGGAACAAAATAAGTCATCTTATTCTAAATGAGACACTAAATTAAATCAGCCGGCTGATCTATGCATGGCCACTAGTAGGGTTACTACTTGTCACTCGTCTCTTTCACTGGCCTGCAAGCACAAGAAAACCAGTCAAGTTCTGCATTAGAAAACCACTCTTTATGGTCCATAAATAGATAGACACTTAGCAATGTTAGCACACAGAAACCCAGGCTGGGAACAAGATGATGAAACTTGCTCTCTATGCTTGCCTACTACTCCATGTGAGTCTTTTGGTTTTTGTTCCCTCTAGCAAAGCCAATCAGGCAGATAAACTTGATGAGTTGATTCTGTCCAGGAGGTCACAGAATCCTCCTGTGACTCTTTCTTGGGCAGAGGAGGATACATTGAAAAAGGAAGATGCTTACGTTGCACCCCAAGAGGGCCTAAGGCAAGCAGACAAGATTGCTGCATTGCCTGGCCAACCTTATGGGGTGAATTTTGACCAGTATGCAGGCTATGTCACAGTTGATCCACATGCTGGAAGAGCACTGTTCTATTATTTTGTGGAGTCTCCACATAACTCTTCAACAAAGCCTTTAGTATTGTGGCTCAATGGAGGTGATGAAAAACCTCAGAACTTGATTCATGCTGATATCATCTGTTCTTGTGTCTGTTTCATTATTATTATTTTCATGTTGATCTTTTCTGCTTTTAACATATGCAAACAATATTAGTATCTATCTGCAGTAAGAAACAAGAGATTATTAATTATGAATTTAACTCCTCTAAAGTGAAAGGTTCACTTTAGAGGGTAAAGTGAAATTTTATAACCGTTGATGAAAAAATCAATAATTGAAATCATGATAAAATATATACATATGTATAACAAATTATAAACTTGTTAAAATCTACTTTGATTTTTTCATCAATAGTTAATACTCTTCACTTTATCCCCTCACTTTAGAGGAGCCAAATCTATTAATTATTATTTAATTGATGGCATATCTTCACTTTTCACGGCAATGAAACGTGAAAAGCATAGTTGACCTAAGACAACAAATCACTTGACAGTTGATATTGTTTTCCCTTCGAATATAAAAGAACAGAGTGACCCTGACTACACGACTTCATGAGCATTATAATCAAAGCTTCAAAGATTAACCTCTCTATGTAAAATAGAACATTTTGTGTTGCAGATACAGGACACCACTTAATTCAATGATTTTGACAAAATAATGTTTGAAATTCACAGGACCTGGTTGCTCCTCACTGGGGTATGGGGCCTTGGAGGAGCTGGGACCATTCAGAGTCAACTCTGATGGCAAAACACTATTTAAGAACAAATATGCTTGGAACCAAGGTGAGACAGTCATCAGTATAATTCTTTGTTTCAACCTACCCTTTTCATACACTCGTGAGACATGAATACTTACATATCCTGGTGCATTATGCAGTGGCAAATGTGCTGTTCTTGGAATCCCCTGCTGGAGTGGGCTTTTCCTACTCAAATACAACTTCTGACTATAACCGTGCAGGTGATAAGACAACTGCCAGGGATGCCTATATCTTCCTGATCAACTGGCTAGAGAGGTTTCCACAGTACAAATCCAGGGATTTTTACATAACAGGAGAGAGCTATGGTGGTCATTATGTGCCTCAGCTTGCATACACTATTTTGCTGAACAATAAATTTACACACCAAACCATTATTAAACTCAAAGGGATTGCTGTACGTTCACAGACTACTGCAAATGATGCCTATATAACTTACCATCTCATCTAACTTCATTATTTGTACTGAAAATTTCAGATAGGGAATGCTTGGATTGATGATGCTACAAATTCAAAGGGGCTATATGATTACTTATGGACTCACGCTTTGAACTCAGATGAAACCCATGCTGTGATTGATAAGTATTGTGATTTCACTGCTGAAAATCCTTCAGCAATATGTGTTAATGCAACAGGAAGGGCCTTAATTGAAAAAGGAAACATAGACTTCTATAACATCTATGCTCCACTGTGTCATAACTCTTCTCTGAAGAATGGTTCAACTGGTTCTGTAAGTCTTCCTATATTCTGCTGTGTATTGCTGTATCCACATTCAGCATAGCATGATTTACAACACTGATAGGAAACTGTTTCTATTTCCTCTGAACAAGAATCCAGAACTGGATTTACAGGGATGACTCTTGACTCACAGATATGTAAAACTGGAAAAAAAAGATGAAAATACACAGAAAACTGAAATGAAAATCCAAGCTTTCGAGAGGCTTGGTCTCTCCCTTCTGCCCACTGATTTCCTCCCCCTCGCCTCTTGGCTGCCTGCAGGTATATATAATCTGTTGCCAGATTCCTTTCTGCCGCTCCCTTCTCTCTCTCCTGGCCAGCTCAGCAGTTGGTTATGCAGTCCGTGTTTTGTCCCCTTGCTGGCGTCCTCCACTGCTTCTCTCTCCTCCCTCCACGTCAGCTTTCTGTTAGGCAGCCCACATCCAGCAGAATCTTCCATACTGCTATTCTGTTGGGATTGCATGCTGACCCTTTCCCCTCACATCTCCTCTCTCCTCTCCATTTCCTTCGTGGATTTCACTGATTTTCCCCCTGAATCTGTTTCTATGATATACCTTCCTAATGGGGGGTCTAACAATACTCCCCCCCAAAAGCTTCACCTTGTCCTCAAGGTGAAATTCAGGGAAGTTTTCTTGAATAGTGACGAAGGGCTCCCATGTGTTTTCAAATTCTGGCAAGTCTTCCCATCTAATCAGCACCTCCAGTTCCCCATTTGTAGCTGTTCTGACATTGAGCACCTGCTGCAGGTTGCACTTTCAGCTCCCACTCTTCTGTTAAGCTTTTGGGCAATGGTTGCTGGCTAACCATTCCTGCTGCTGATTTCTTTAATAAGGATACATGGAAAATTGGGTGGATTCGTGTGTAGTCTGGTAGCTTCAGCCTATAGGCGACTTGCCCTACTCTCTCCATTACCTCGTAAGGACCATAAAATCTTGGGCTCAATTTCTCATTAGTTTTCCTGGCTAGTGACTTGAACCGGTAGGGTCGAACTTTCAAATATACCAAATCGCCTTTTTGATAACTAACATCCCTTCTTTTCTTGTCCGCCTGCGACTTCATTTTGTTTTGTGCTGTCAGCAGATTATCCCTGAGCTCGTCCAAGGACCTTATTTCTGTCTGCTACCAGCTGATTGACTTCTTCAACCATGGATGCATCCTCAGGGTGCCTTAGTAAAACCGGAGGCTCCCTCCCATATAAGGCTTTAAAAGGGGACATTTTGGCGGAACTGTTGTAGTTCGTGTTGAACCAGAATTCTGCCCAACTTAGCCATTTAGGCCACTGCTTAGGTTTGTTCCCCACGAAACATCGGAGGTAGGTTTCGAGACACCTATTCACCACCTCCGTTTGACCGTCTGATTGAGGGTGATAGGCGGAGCTGAGTTTGAGGGTTGTCCCAGATAGTTTGAATAAGTCTGTCCAAAACTGGCTGATGAATACTCGGTCTCTATCTGAGACTATTGAGGTCGGGAAACCCGTGTAGCTTCACTATCTCCCTTACAAACATCTCAGCTACATCTTTGGCCGAAAATGGGTGACACAGAGGAATGAAGTGGGCGTATTTAGTGAGTCTATCTACGACCACCATGATAGTGTCTACTCCCTGTGCCTTTGGCAAACCCCCTACAAAATCCATTGAGATGTCGCTCCACACTTGGGTTGGGATTGGTAACGGTTGTAGCAACCCGGCCGGAGATAAAGCCTGGTATTTGTTTCGCTGACATATATCGCAAGCTGCCACAAAACTTTTGATATCTCCCTTCATGCCCTCCCAATACAGCAATCCGGATATCCTCTTGTATGTCCTGAAAAAACCCGAATGACCCCCAAAAGGGGTAGCGTGGAACTCATGCAAGATGGAGGGTATCCTTGCCGAATTTCTTGACAATACTAATCGTCCTTTGTAGTACAGACAGCTCCCTTTCATCATGTACCCTGGGTGTGCCTCCTTGTCTGTCAACAAGTCTTGTATGATGGTTTTCAACTTGCTGTCCTGCTGCAGCTCTTCTGCACAATGTTCAGAATCTGCCACGTGAAAAGTGGAGATGGCACAGAATTCTTCCCTCCTGGATAAAGCATCTGCAGCTTTATTCTCTCCTCCGGGTCTGTACTGCACCTCAAAATCCAATCCCATTAGCTTGGAGGTCCATTTCTGCTGCTCTTCTCCCATTAGCCTCTGTTCAGTCAGGTATTTCAAGCTTTTTCTGATCCGTTCTGATCACGAAATGCCTCCCCATTAAGTAGTGCCGCCACTTCTTCACTGCCAGTACCACAGCCATCAACTCCCTTTCATATACCGACTTTTGTTGTGCTCTGCACGATAGTCCTTGGCTGAGATAGGCGACGGGTCTTCCCTCCTGCATGAGAACAGCTCCCAACCCCTTCCCTGAGGCATCTGTCTCCACCACAAATGTTTTGGAGAAATCGGGTACTACTAATACTGGTAGGGTTACCATTGCTGCTTTTAACAGTTCAAAAGCCCGCTGTGCTTCCTCATTCCATTTGAAAGCATCCTTCTTCAGTAGCTGCGTTAGGGGCTTAGCTATCTTGCCGTAATCCTTGACAAATCTCCTGTAGTACCCTGTCAGTCCTAAGAACCCCCTTAGCCCTTTTACATCTCGTGGTATTGGCCAGCCGGTCATTCCTTCGACCTTTGCAGGGTCGGCTTGGACTCCTTTAGCTGAAATGATGTGGCCTAGATATTCCAGCTTTGGCTGCCCGAAACTGCACTTCTTTCTGTTTAACAGCAGTTGATGTTCTCTTATCTGCTGCAAGACTAGCTTCACGTGCTGCAAATGTTCTTGTTTGCTGCTGCCACTATACACTAGTATGTCATCAAAAAAAACCAGCACGAACTTCCTTAGGTAGGGCCGAAATACCTCATTCATTAGTGCCTGGAATGTGGATGGTGCGTTGGTCAAACCGAATGGCATCACCAAGAATTCGTAATGTCCTTCATGAGTTCGGAATGCTGTCTTGAAAACATCCTCCTCTTTCATGCGGATTTGGTGATACCCCGACTTTAGATCAAGCTTGGAAAAAACCACCGCTCCTCCTAACTCATCCAGCAGCTCATCTATGGCTAGGGATGGGAAACTTATCTGGCACAATGGCCTTGTTCAAGGCTCGGTAGTCTACACAGAAACGCCACCCCTCCGTCTTTCTTCTTGACCAATATAATAGGACTAGAAAATGGACTTGTGCTATGCCTTATTACTCCAGCTGCTAGCATCTCAGCTACCACTTTTTCGATCTCATTTTTCTGATAATGGGGATACCTATAGGGTCTTATGTTGGGCACTTGAGCTCCTTCTTTCAGTCGGATAGCGTGGTCCTGCATCCTAGAAGGGGGTAGACCAGATGGCTCCTTGAAGAGGTCCTGAAATATTTCCAGGATATGCTGCATTTCCTCCCAGTCATTATCGTCTGCTGGTTGCTGGTCTTCCCGGGGGGACATTTCTATGTAGAATCCCTCCCCTTCGTTATGTAAAGCTTTCATCATAGCTTTCAAGGATGCAGCCGACCGGGACAATGAGGAGTCCCCTTGTAACGTGACTAACTCTCCCTTTGATGAGAATTTCATTGTGAGCTCTCTAAAATTGGCCTTGATCTCGCCCAGCCCTTCCAACCACTCCAGCCCGAGGACCACATCAGCTCCTCCTAATTCGAACAGGTAGTAATCAGCTACAATATTGAACCCCTGTACCAGCATATTCACTCCCTTGCATACCCCTTGGCATCTAATTTTATGCCCGTCCCCCACCTCCACTATATATTCTGGTGTCCCTGTGGAAGGTAACTCCAGCTCTTCCACTATCCTTTTGTCAATAAAATTACTGGAAGCTCCACAATCTACTAACACCACCACTCTTCTCCCTTGTATCTCACCCCACAACTTAAGGGATTTCTTTGAGGTTAATCCCATTATACTATTAATGGATAGCTGCAGCGCCTGATCTGCTCCCATTACCGCCCTTTCTTCATCTGCTTCTTCCTCGGGTCCCTCTCCCAGGGATGTCAACTCCTCTTCTGTTCCCATCAATAATACACTCAGCTGTTTGAATTTACAGACATGCTCCGGCCCCAAATTTTTCATCACACTTAAAACATAACCCTTTCCTTCTCTTATCCCACATCTCTGCTTCAGTTAATCTTTTGAACCCAGTAGCCTTCTTCGGGAGACTGCTTCCTTCTGCTGAGAAGGATTCTGCAGCTTTCTGCCCCGTGAATCCAGCTTTGGAGGCAGTGGTGAGTCCCGAATTGCCTCTGGAGCCTGACTCATTACTGGAATGGGATTTCGCTCCTCCTTCCACCCCAGCTGTTCTGGAGAAATAAGGTCGGTTGAGACCTTTTGAGCTTGTCCCTCCTTTTCCTTTTCCTATGACCAGATCCCTTTCCTCCACCAGTAAGGCTAAGTCCATCAGTTCTGCCAAAGTTTCCACCCGGTGAAGCTTCATTTCAGCTCTCACCTCCTCTTTCAAGCCATTGAGGAAAATCCCTTTTAGCATGCTTTCATCAGCTACTGCCAACGGCACTGTGAGCAGCTCGAACTGCTCTCTATACTCCATGACTGAGCTTGATTGGTAGAGTCCCAGCAACAGCTCATATGGGTTCTGAGCTAGAGAGGGCTGGAACCGCCTGATCACTGCTGCCTTAAACTCAGTCCAGCTTGCCTGTGGACTGCGGGTTTCCCACCAGGAAAACCAGTTCAAGGCTCTCCCCGTCCAATGCTACCATTACTGCATCTAGTTTCTCATGATCCTCCAGGGCATTTATTTGGAAATACCTTTCTATCTTATTTACCCATCCAAAGGCATCATCTCCTGAGAAGATTGGTATTTCTAACTTCCTCCCCCTTTCTCCCAATGTTGTGTTTCGAGTAGGTCCAGTGATAGTTCCACTAGAACCCGCTCTTCCCTGTAACTCTTCTTCTTCTTCTGTCACCATCCCCGCCAGCCTTCTGGTTGGCATGGCCTCCTTCCCTTTCATCCACTGCAGCATTTGCTGCTGCATCTGCTCCATTCTGCTGATTTGGGCCCCTCTTTCTTCTCTATCCTGCCGGGCTTCCATTCTCTCCTGTTGAGTCTCCATTCCTCATTCTGTCCAAGTCATGCCTCAGCTGCTCCATTCCTTTCTCCAGCGTCTCTACCCTACTTTCCATCTTAGGCTTCACCATTCACAGCTCCCAGGATCGGGAGCTCTGATACCACTTTGATAGGAAACTGTTTCTATTTCCTCTGAACAAGAATCCAGAACTGGATTTACAGGGATGACTCTTGACTCACAGATATGTAAAACTGGAAAAAAAGATGAAAATACACAGAAAACTGAAATGAAAATCCAAGCTTTCGAGAGGCTTGGTCTCTCCCTCTGCCCACTGTTTCCTCCCCCTCGCCTCTTGGCTGCCTGCAGGTATATATAATCTGTTGCCAGATTCCTTTCTGCCGCTCCCTTCTCTCTCTCCTGGCCAGCTCAGCAGTTGGTTATGCAGTCCGTGTTTTGTCCCCCTTGCTGGCGTCCTCCACTGCTTCTCTCTCCTCCCTCCACGTCAGCTTTCTGTTAGGCAGCCCACATCCAGCAGAATCTTCCATACTGCTATTCTGTTGGGATTGCATGCTGACCTTTCCCCTCTCATCTCCTCTCTCCTCTCCATTTCCTTCGTGGATTTCACTGATTTTCCCCCTGAATCTGTTTCTATGATATACCTTCCTAATGGGGGGTCTAACAAACACCAAAATACTTTACATAAATATATAAATAATTCAAAATGTGAAAAAGACAAACTTCGTTTATTTCAACAGTAACACCAATTTTGACCCAACATCAGCATCCTATAGCAAATCACATGTGTTGTGCACTGTGTTTTTTACTCTTTTCTCTACCTCTTTCTCTTTTTTTTTTTATTTCCTTTTTCTATTTTAACACTGCTAACATCTTACTTTATGGACTGAACTGGTGGATGACATATTATTAGCAATTTTGAAGTCTCATTAGAGATATGGTATGTAGAAAATTTACAATTAAAGTCTGAAACAGAACCATCCTACTGCATAGAAGAAGTTACCAAGAAACTCTTCTAACCAAAGTACTTAATTAATTATAGTATGGGAGCAAATGATTTAGAATCCAAGATTTTCCAACTTCAGTTATGAATTTTCCATGTGGTTTTCAAGACCCTATGACACTTAATTTCAGGTATATCATTTTGACCCATGCTCTGATTACTACGTCGACGCCTATCTAAATAGGCCAGAGGTCCAAAAAGCTCTTCATGCAAAACCCACAGATTGGAGCCCTTGCAGGTAAGCTCCAATAACTTAGTAAAGAGCAAAATACTACCATTTGATGCCTGTATCACGGTATGTTAACCAAGCATATGTTACATTTTGCACCAATTTACAGGCCTTATAACTGGACGGACAGCCCAACTACCATCCTACCCATCATCAAGTATCTCATTGCCAATGGCATTAGATTGTGGATATACAGGCAAGCTTAATTTCATTAGAATGATTATTTGACAATGCTATTGCTAAGAGAATCAGAACCCACAAAAGCCATGAGATAAACATATATGCTACACAGCCAAGCCCATGAATAGTCCATCCTTTGTTCTGAACTAGCCTATAGGAAGTCTTACTCTTACCTATTCTGAGTTCTATGGAAATCTTATTGTATTGGCAAAGCTTCACTACCCTGTAACCCTGTTTATGAATTCAGCTAACTGTGTCACTCTTGTAGAATAATGAGGTTGGCACTCTATATTTTGAAATTTTTTTATCAATTCCAACTCCTAAACTTAGATGATCGTGTTTTCAATTCTCATACAGTGGCGACACGGATGCACGAGTGCCAGTCACATCTTCCAGATATTCAATCAACACCCTCAAGTTCCCTATCAAGGTTGCTTGGCATCCCTGGTATTCTGGAAATGAGGTACTAAAATGAGTCTATTTATAGTCTTGTTGCTATTGACTCGAGTTCACGATAGATGCTACACATGGCAACATGTCTATGGACTGATTTTATAACATGTACAGATTTATAACTTTGAATTATCTAAAGGAAATAGACATGCCGCCAAGTATTCTGTCTGTCATAAACTCGAGTCCATAGTAACATGGCTCCTATTTACATGAATTTTATAACATGTACAGATTTATAACTTTGAATTATCTAAAGGAAATAGACATGCCGCCAAGTATTCTGTCTGTCATAAACTCGAGTCCATAGTAACATGGCTCCTATTTACATTATATCACTCCTTTTTCCATGCCTTTTCATTCACAAAGAAGAGCTGAAATAGATTGAGTATTGCTTCCTACACAAATTTTTTCCAGTCACAAATATACACAGTTGCATGCATGGTTTCATTAGAGTTCAAGTAGCCATGAATTATCTTTATCCTGTTAAACTCATATGAAGCCATGCATGCAATTGTGCACGGTTAGAACTGCAATCATTGTTTAAGAAGCATTATTTAAAGAGATTCAACCACTGTTTGATATTTCACAAGTACCAAATAGACTGGTGAATTGATTATCTGCTGAATAAGTTTGTTTTAACCATTATGCAGATTCTTAGACATCAAAAGTCCAATTGTGGCATCAAATTTAAAATCTGACTCTGAATTATTGATCTTTCTTCTAGACCAATCAATAATTATCTTGAAGCATGACCAACTTTTCATAATCACAGATTGGAGGATATGTGGTGGATTACAAAGGAGTGACATTTATTACTGTAAGAGAAGCAGGACATACAGTTCCAAGCTGGCAACCGGCACGGGCTCTGACACTAATCAAATCATTCCTCCATGGAACACTGCCTCCTGCTTCACCATGGAAGGGGTTCTAACCATGATCCATGTATTAAACCTTTGAAATATGCTGCCATAAGATGCACTTTGCGCAAAATCTACTTTAAAATTGAAAAATAAAAATAATATACCAAAAAAAATTTATAGTTTCAATTAAAAGTTTTGCATTCCATATCAACTTATTGTATGCCTTATAAATTTATGTCTACGATGAAAAAGGCAATCTCATTATATCAAAGTATCATGTTTTGCTTTGAGATATCATATATGATTGACTAGATATCATATATGATTGACTAAATCAGTTGACTTGAGAGTTCAATCTTTTGTTTGGGTAGCAAACTAAGAATGCGGTGATATTCATTGGCCATAGAATTAAAATGCAGACCACATCACGTGATGTGGCTGCAATATTGTGGTTGCGGCAGTGTCTGCAATTGCATCACCCCATAATTGTGGGGTGATCTCCATTCACACCACAGCGGCTGCATCATAGTCGCAACACGGCCGCAACAGTTGCATCACAATTGCATTGTGGCCGTAACGTTGTAGTTTTTATATAATATTTTCTTAAAATATTTAACATATTATTTGTCAAAAAAAAATTCACAGCCACCGCAGCTGCAACCCGCATCACAGTAGCCACAACGCCTGCAATTGCAATAACCACAATGCAACCGCAACCACAATTTAAAGCCCTGATTGGCAGTTCATACATAGTAGGGTGATCAGAACTAGTGGAAACATGGGTGTATTAGTAGCAACTCTAAGTTGAAAATTCAATAATAACAGCTGTTATATAAAATATAAAGTTATCATATTTGTAACGAGAAAATGTTCCTGTGTTTGTCATGGGATCTAAACTGAGAGGAAAGTAGCCAGATGCTCAAATAAACACGTAGGGTAAAGTCTCTCTCCAACTTCTTAATAATAGGGAACTTTTAATTGGGCAAGCTAGAGATGCAAATCTCATAATACATCAAGTGGAGAGAGGACTATTTTATTTACAATAAAATAGACTCCTAACAGACTCTCATCACAGGTCACTATTGAACCAATGTCCACAATGGTGCACCGTCCAATTAACCACACAAACTCAATATATGATTGACCAAATCAAAGTATCACGTTAGCAAAAGAGTTGACTTGAGTTCAATCTTTTGGTTTGGATATGAAACTAGGAGTACAATGTTATTCCTTAGCACTTAGCAGCTCATACATAGGGTGATCATAACTACTGGAAACATGGGTACATTACTAGTGTTTGGGTATCTAGTTAATACTAACAAACAAAAATCATAGAGCACAGCCATTTATCTACTTCCACCAACCAAAATTCTTTATTAATCAAATTAAATTACAATAACAGTAATTTTACTCCAATTACACTAAATTTTCACTCACAATAAAAAATGAAAAAAATAAGAATATGGCTCACACTATCAAGAATAGCATACTTAAATTTTATCAATATTAGAGTTGATTTCACAATCTAATCTATTTAACATGTGTGTCTCTAGCTCTACTCTCCTTTCCTAAAACAACACTGACTCTTAAAACAACAAACAAGGCAGCAACAATTCCAATTAAAAAAAAAAAATCAAATCGTGTTTCTTCACTTTTCTTCCAATGCCAACAACTTCGCTTCATTCTTTTATGTTTCTTATTTTTTAAGTCAAAATCCTAACAACTAGCAATTCCCCAAGACACAACCACTTTCAGAGCTGGTCCAACGTGATAGTATGACGTAGATATTTAAGCTTAACATAAACTTTTAATGGGTTACCCAATTTTTGAATTCACATTCAGAATCACAAAACAAAAAGTGTGTATGCAGCAATGTATCTCAACAGTATATATACCATTTTCTTCACATAATCACAATAATCACAGTTTCTTTGATTCAGCATTTCCATCATCTATCCTTTTCAGAGAGAGATGGATTTATGCAGATGAGTAATATATTGAATAGCAATCAGTAGACCTGGTCTATGAATCTATTCTAATGATCAACGAATTCCTAGAATGTTAGGAGGGATGGGGATTGTAATTCTTTCTACTTTTAGAGGTATAAATGACAGATCGAGAGGCTCGATTAGAAAGAATCGGTGGAGAAGTTCTATGTTACATATGGTAATCTTTCTGGTATCCGAATTATATGAGAAACTTCTAATTTAATCATTCTTAAACCCCAAAAAAATTCAAACAATACTTATCAAGGGAACACACATCACTTTTAAACTCTCTTTCTTCATTTATTATATTTTTTGTTTTACAATTCCAGTCAAAATCTCAACAGAGAGGAACCTACTAATTAACAGTACTGGTTTTGGTAGTTAATCACATAGTACTAAATTATTATATGGCTTCTTGAGGGATCGAGCGATTGAATGTTATAAGGTTAAAAAAAAAATTAAAAAAAGATTATATAACACTTCAAAATAAAATATTGGATGTTTATTAAAATTAAGCACATTGTTATATGTATAATAAAATAATAGCTTCTTGACACGTGCTTATGTACTTATCCCAAGAAGTATTTTTGTGTATTTAAATATTTATTAAATTTGCAATGTGTTTTATTTTTATAAAAAGAAAAATACTATAGGCAGTTGGGTTTCTTCTCTGCAATAACATTATAATTGTTATAAAAGTGACAAAGTGAGCTTTGAATAGAACTATCACAATTCCTTCCAAAAAGGAGAAATTGAGTTTTAATTCCTTGAATACTTACATATTTTATCTAAATAGAACAATAAGAAGACATGAAGGTATTTTCTTTATAATAGTGCGGATAGCAGTACAAATATCAAATTATTATTGATTAACTTTGTATTGAGTTTTCCAAACACTATTTTTCTCAAAACAAGTAATTACGAAGTTAATAGGAAAACATTTTATTTAATAATAAGCCTATATATGTTGACTACGTTTATAAATGATTTCTTGCATAGTGGCTTCTATCATTTGAAATTGACAGAGGTCATACAAATCAAATCAATTAAAATATGTTTATTACCATTTAGGTTACAATCTTATTGATAGTTATATAATTGGTTTACTAGTCTAATAACAAAATAACAATTAAGTAAAATAAATTAAGTTTACTTTTCAAGTCAATCGAAAAGAAAAACTAAATTAAAGTTACAAGACACGATTGAAAAAACATTATATTTACCTTCATAATGGTTCTTTATGTTTTTTTTTAATAAAAAAAGACTTATTTTTTTTAATTTGATTTGTCTTAGACAATAATAACATATAATTATAATAATTTTTTTTGAGAATTAACAATATAAAAACAGAACAATAGTACTAGCCCCAATGCATAGCAAATAAAAAATAGCCATTCTTTGAAATAAAAACAAAAAATACAAGAGATATTTTAATTAATATATATGAATATATTTGTCTTGTTGGGTTAATATAGGCCATCAGGCTACCGCCAATGGCCATAACATTTCAAGAAAGAAAGAAAAAAAGAGGGTCATTTATTTCTTGTCACAATATAAGAATGGTAGAGTCAAATTTTTTATCTAATTCTTCTATATATAAATCTACTATTTTTTTTAAGTGGCACCGGCCTCTCTTCTGTCATTTCTCCTTGCATATGACTTTAGAATAATTCACAAAAAGAGAACATCTTTTATTTCAAAACAAGCATTAAAGTTAAAGTAAAATTATTCTCATACCAAGTTTTTACACAACTGATTGATTCTTGCACAGTTTCACACACATGGTGGGTCTCCTTGAATTGAAAGGATGCAAAATTTACACAAAAAATTGTATGCTTAGATTGAGGTCCAAAATTAAATCGGCCGGCTGGTTTATATGTAAGCAGTAAGCGTTAGTTATGAATTGTTTCTTTTATGGCCCCAAGGGGGGAAAAACAGTAAACAAATGAAGTATTATTGCCACAATTTTTTTTGATATTATATAGAACCAGGGTTTAAAACAAAGCAAACCAAACCAAGTTTGGCACAAGATGTAGAAATTTGCACTTCATACCCGTCTCTTTGACTATATGAGGCTTTTTTGTAATGACGGTTGAAAAAGGGGTAAAGTATAATTTAGTCTTTCCCTATCCCATTTTAACAAAAGTAACAGCGTAAGAAAATGAGAAACCACAAAATACAAAAGACATAAACTACAATGGCATGTCTGACCAACATATGCAATGCTGTCCATACCTTTAGACTCTCTTGCATCATTACATGAAAGACCAGGTGTTTCTTTCTCAATTAACTGTTTTCTAACTTTTCTTGCTTCTGGTGACAATTCTCATAAGGTAAATCCCATCCCACCTCGATTGGAAAGGAATATTAAAATGGAAGTGAACTCAACAAAACAACTAAGTTTTCAAATTCATTAGAGAAACTGATAAGTTAGAAATTTACCAAGAGTAGTTCTAAGATCAATTTGATCAATATCCCCCCATCATTTTAGAGTGTTTTGGATTTTTGCCACATCATTTGGGACCATAGCTGTTGCTACAACTCTTGCTCCTCCGAGCCTTTCTGAAGTAGGATTAATAACAGAAACGATCCTGGGACCACTGTTTAAATGCATAGGAGTTAGTACACTTTGATAATACGTACATAAATGACATAAAACTTTTTCCCTTTGAAAATCTCGTGATTTCTCATAAAATCAGATAGTTTTGATCAAACTAGCTCTATTCTGTCAGAAGAGGGAAAAAAATAATGTCCGCTTTTGATAATGTAAGGACAATCTATCCATTCTATTCCACTTATTTTGGCTTGAGGACATTTCTGGAAAAAGATAGGCATAGGAGTCTACAAAATGAACTTCTGATATGTATCGACTTTACTTTTTATAAATTCAGACCATTGACGAATAACAATGAGCCATAAAGACCACAGCTCTAATAGTTTGCTTGTATAAAAAAATTTTCAGGAAGGCCTCAACAACTTGAAGCCAAGAGTTGCAGCACAAACAGTTACCACTTACTACTTTCAAATCAAGTAGTAACATGCTCATATAGAATAATAAAAGGAGGAATTCCTAACCCTAAGGATTACTGTGAAGCTGTTTCCAGTGCCTACAGCTACGTTTTCAGTTAGTTATTCTTTTATTTTTTTAACTTGTCCCCCCCCCCCCCTTTTTTCCTCATTAATGGATGATTTGCATAATATGGTAATAGGCCTCATCAGTCCTCAACCAATTTGCAAGGCAATGGAGGAGAATGAAGAATATACAAGACAACAATCAAGAGAGTAAAATCCTCTTGCAAGCAGAAAATGATGCTAAACCTCTTACATAGGATGTATGGAAATTCAAGAATATGAAGCCTTTATAAAGCCTCAGCTTGATATTTCTCCATTGCATTCCATTGAGCACAAACAAATATACTTTTCAAACCATGCAGACAAGGCTGAATTCTGCAATCAACCTCTACACTCAAACACAACAGATCCACACCCAAAACAGATTATGCTAAACAGAAGTTCTTGACTTCGAAACTTTGAGAATGTTGCAGAACACTCAGTATTTCCAATGTCAACTTTGACATTGACTAATATCAAGTTTGCTCTTTAGTTTGGCATCAATTTTGTGACCTCTTTGAAACAATGATTCAAAGAGGTGTATCTAGATGCCATCCAGCCTTATCCTAGTGGGGATAAGACGATAACAATTTCTAAGTTCTAACAAAATTGGCTCAAGTGACTCTTTCATGATTTAGCTTTAATGAGAACAAACATCACATCACTCTATTGCTTTAGCATCCACAGAAATTTTTTCACAAATTGGTTTGGAAGACTGATACGAACCTTGGGAGAACCACACCCCAAAAGCTAGCTATTGAGGTGGGAGAGCCCAAGGCCCTATAAACCCCACATCCGAATCCCATACTTCCAATGTGGGACTCAAGTCCCATACCTTGCAATTGGATCAAAACAAAGACTACCCTAGATGCACTCCATTAAAATAAAAAATTACTAGTTAACTTTGTAGGGTTAAGAACGAATATGTTGAATAAGGTCAATATCTAATTATCATTAACATTTTTTATAATCTTGCATAAAAACAATTTCATAAACCCAAAAAAAAAATAAAAATAAAACCGATATACATGCTGTGAAACTTCTACTTTTGCAAGATTTCTCTAGAAGCAGCTTCATCTAGAAAGTGCAAAAGCAACTTTTTTAAGTCTAAAGAAACCCCTTATATAATATGTTCATATAACAGTAAAATCTATTAAAGTGCTTGGTTTGTTCTAGAAAGCAAATCCAAACAGGCTATAAAAATGCTTTGGTCCTGATCTCCCGCACTGCACATCTTTGTTTGTATGCAATTATGTAAAATGTAATATAAAGACCATACCTTCAATCTGGTCCAGCCCCCATAGAAACCATCTCACTTACTGTAAGAATAGCCACTCTGAATTCAAAATCCTGTGATCTATCTGCAGTCATTTTATGTGATTTAATTCCTGACAAAGCAAAGGCTGATTCTGATGGCACACATTCTTGCCAAAAAGCTATGGATCTTGGGTCAGAAATTATGATAGCTGACACAGGGGTCCATGACTTATCAATCACTGCCTATTGCTGGCAACTCCGACAAGCCATTAGCTGGCTTCATTCTAAGTAAACAACTGCTCATCTGATGACCAGTGTCTCAGCAAAAATGCTTTAGCAGGGAAATCAGTTCATTTATTATCTTAATTCAATTCATATACATTTTTATTTTTTATTGTATCAAAAAATTTATTGCATGTATCTTCAATAACTATACAGATCAAATACATCAACCTCTCACTCCATCACATCTCTGCCCCCTCCTCCCCCCCCCCCCCCCAAAAAAAAAAAAAAGACGCAAAATAGAGAGACCAGATCTGTATATAGATTCTGCTGGGCCCAGACCAGAACAGAAAGTCACTAGAAACTCACCCAGTACTGCCTGTTCCATAATTGTCATTCCATATAACAGTGTCACGACAATTTTCTGGTCGAACTGATCAGTCTTTCTGGGCTGATGAAGTCAAGCTTGTACTCTGCACAGAAAAGAAATTAATGAATCAAAGGGAGAGCAAGCAGGCCATCTTAAAGTCAATTGTACTCCAGAAGTTTGTGTAACCTAAGATTATGAGGATTTGTGCAGGGACCACAGAGAGGGAAACAAACTAAAGAGATGACAAGATGTCCAGGTAGCCCAAAAGCAAGAATTTTATTTTCTGTTGATTTAAAGTCTATCTCTTCAAATTTAAATGGTTAGCCTGGTTTAATACACACCTGAAAGAGAGAAATTACTAAATTAAGATGACATGATTCATAAAATCACACTCATTACTCACCAAAGCATTAGACTGACACATCTTTATCTTGCTGTTTATCCAACTATGACATACACATTTCATCCATGGCCCAAATTACATGACATTAGTATCTTTTCAATAATCAGATTCAACAAAAAGCATGGCATAACCTTATTGAAATGTACCTTTTCTCACAAATCAAGCAAGCAATCAATAAAATATTTGTATCCCATCGAAAAACCTCCTAAAGTTATAAGAATATAAAATCCAGAAGCAAAAGGATCATCCAAGATCCTCCCTGACCTTCTTCATCATCCTTAGCAATACCAAGGTCCAGAACTTCGCACTGATGCTGCACTGCATCTGTCAGCAGCATGACACAATTAGAGTCCCTAATCTGCATCGGATCTATATTAGCTTAGATTCATTCTAATTAAAGTTTAAATTATTGATTTGGTCCCAATAGTTTCACTCTAAATTCAATTTAGTCCCTGTAGTTCAAAATCATGTAAAAAGGCCCCTATAGTCTTCAAATAATGCAAAATGGTTCCTTTTAGTTAGGTTTGTTCCTTATTTAAAGTGAAACTATAGGGACCATTTAGATAGTTTGAAATTTTATAAGCACCATTTTGCATTGTTTGAAAATTATAAGGACCATTTTGCATTGTTTGAAAATTATAGGAACTATTTTGTATTGTTTAAAAATTATAGCGACATTTTTAAATGATTTTAAACCATAGGGACTAAATTGAATTTAGAGTGAAACTATTGGGACCAAATCAATAATTTAACCTTGATTAAATTTGGCAAGCAACTGTTGTAAAATATGCCACCAATCCAAATAGATAGCCCAAAAATGGTAGTTGAAAAACATGGTGAAAACAAGTACAGTGTTGTCCAACAAATTTCAAAACAAATATTTGCACATAGAAAGAAATTTACATCCAAAAAACTATCATTTGAATCCTGTTTAAGCTTCAAATGCTCAGCCTCAAGTGACTTGTCAATAAAATTTATATGGCTAATTTAACCCCCATTCTTCAACACACCACTAATACTAACATCAAAGCAAGAAACTGAATTGATGTGTAATATCTGTAGGTTGACTTAAATATAACGATTTAGTAATCTATCCCAAATATTATGATGTTGTTGTGTAGTCTAATAAGTATTAGTACTTGAAAAATGGAGAAGGGGGAGGCTATAATGAACTTCAAACACACATCAGCAGGTTCATGACCTAATAGAGAATGTCTCTAATTTAATTTATAGTTATCTGAAAGTATATTACATTAACAATCATTTTAGAAAATGTCCTGGAGATGACATGGATTTTTAGTCAGGTCTAACCACCAGCATCCACATGATAGTTCTAATAACTAATAAGCTTATTGCTCCCACTAAGTGTCTTAACAAAAAATTTATGATCTTGTTAAGTCCTAGTCCTCCATAAAAATACCTGACCACAACTCATATCCGGTAGTTGGCTTTACAAGCTCATCTCCCGTAGAAAGCAACTGTTGGAGTAGGTTACACCCGCAGTAAATCATGATTTCCCAACATTACATTGCCAGATATTAATAGTAGAACATGAATATATGACAGGACATATCAAAGTGTTTCCCACCCAAGGAATGAACAAAAACCATATGCTATTGTGGGGAGTAGCTTGCTTGGTTACAGATTCCAGTAGCTGTCTAAAAGAATTTCACAAGTTTCTTAATATCAAATCGAGAAGTTTTAAGATACCTTTACCATTGTTACATGAATGGTAGCAACTAGGCCAAACTCTGGAGCACCTAATCTTTCACCAGATTTTAAGACTTTTACATCTTTCTCAATATCAACTCCCTGTCAATGAATATTATTAGATGAACTTCAAAATCATATAATAGGTGGATCGTCTAAGACAAACAGAACAGTATAAAAGAGAACTTAAAAATAGTAAACAATGAATTGGTGTCAATATTCATGCCTTTCAATGTGTTACACATGATTCTGTCATGTATAGACATTAAGTTGTCTTGCTCTATGTATGTATACCAATTACATATGTAATACTAGGTATCTCAAGGTATCTGGCGGATGCCCCCTCCCCAAACCAGAATCTGGTGACAAATATATTTCAAAAAAACTAAAAGGCAGCATATACAGAAGCTTATAACTGATAAATGGAAAGTGAAAAACAAAAATCAAGATATTAAATTTTGTGATAACTGCACTATAAATGCCCAAGGTCCAGCCACAGTTTGTGGAAAGAATCACATATGACATCTTGTAAAGAATTGAATGTCCTAAAAACTAAAGATAGGAGAAAAATCAGAGTGTTACTGTGCATATCAAACTCAGAGAAACCAGCACTACTTATCATGTGCATGCGACCACCAATAATGCTGAAACATAAGCAAACATATGCAGAACGCAATTACCTTAAATAGAGTGATCAGGAATGAGACCATAAATCTCACTAACAGCCTGGCACCAGATTATGTTGAAGAGTCAAAACCCTTTACAAAATTTCAAGTCGAACAATATCTATAAGCTCATACTGTTGGACATTGTCATTATATGCAACATTAGCAAGGATCCTTATGCAAACTCAATTAAAAACTAACAGATGATACCTAGATTGCATTAACACAACCCTGGCATGTCCACAAGTCAAACTCATCCTCAAACATAACATTTACAGCCTTCAAATTACGCATCTCAATCCTACATAATTGAAACTGATAAAAAATTTGAAGTTTCAATCATCAGATACCTGTAATCACGACTACAAACACAGAAGACATGTCGATACAGTTTTACAATTTGTATTTTAATAGCTAGATGCATCTACCACTATCCTAGAGTAGGATGGGGTTCCCATATTAATTACACAAAGAGGAGAAAACCTATGGCAATCATACCCATGTAAGCATTGCAGCTAACCTATAAAACATAAATGTATTTTGTGTATGTTAGTTACTCACTTACTCTTCACAGGCCTAAAAGAACATACAGCTATGCAACATAGATCCTCAATCTCGCGCAAAATCCTGCACTATGACACCAAGCAATGCATAAACCAACAATTCTAAAGAAAGCACAAAGAAAATGTCTGTGGTGCATATGTTTGAATTCATTCAGCTGTGAGCCATGAGGTGGAAAGCACAAGAAAATAAAGGACATCATCATGCTGGTTGATGTGAGATTCTAAGATTTTAAGTTTTACTCTCTTTTTTTTATATTTTGGATAAAAAGAATAATTTAATAAGAGAGAAAGGAAATACAGACAGCGAGAGGATCAGGAATCCTCCTAAATAGAACAGAGAAAGCCAGAAAAAAAAAAAAGAACAACAATAAAAAAAGAGAAAAACGTCAACAAGAGAGAGAAATCCAGGAGCAAAAGCCCAAATAGAAACTAGAAATTAAAAAAAAAAAACCCAAATAAGATTCACCGTTGAGAATTTGGGGCTGAAAATTCTGACATAATGCTCAAGTCGAGTGCATAACAAACCAGCAAAATGAGCAAAAATTCATAACACCATACACACCACCAGTTTAACTCAACCAATTTCATTAATGGGCACTTTTTCTCCGAAGATTCAGCAATGGTCAACTTTCAGAGGCAGAGGCAAGAAGCGAAATTGATCGAGATTCGAGAATGGTTCAACCATTTCTCGCGTTTAGCTGGAAGCAAGTTTAACCAGGAAGCAAGTTTATCCAAGATGAAATTGCATGAATAAGAACCAGCATACAAAACGACGACGTTTTGTGGCAGTTTTTTTTTTGTTTTATTAATTTTTATTTTATTAAAGGCCATTTTCTTGTTTATCTATCTATCTTTTACTATCTTTTAAAACCAACTGTCTTATTTCTATACTTTATCCATACATCTCTCTTATCTATTTACTTTTTATGATAAAAAAAATTAAAAAAAATTAAATTTATTTTTTTATTATCATTTAAGATAGGTATATAAAAAAAATATAATATTAAAATATAGAATAACATTTTTGTTTTAAAACAACTGCTACTCTTGACATGTGTAAGTCTTAGGAGAAGACTTGATTCTCTCGCTTGGGTTTTCTGCCTTTGATTAATTCAATATCAATGGTTCATTTTATTGTTCATCCTACGAAGTTTAAACTCTTCTGTAAATTGAAAAAACGTCGCATTATTTTACTTTCATTTCTTCTTTTCATTTATAGTGACATATTTCTCCATTTTCATGCCTTTTTTTTTTTCTTCTCAATCTATTCCATTTGTTCTCCTCATACCTTCCATCTGTTACTATATATTAAAACAAATGCCACTCAGGATACATGTTAGTCTTAGGAGAAGACTTGATTCCATTGCCTGGACTTTCTGTCTTGGACTGATTCAATCTCAACCGTTCATTATTTTGTCCATCCTATGGTGCTAAACTCTTTTGCAAACTGAAAAAATGTCGCATCACTTTACTTTCTTTCTTCTTCTCATTTTTGCTGACCTCTTTATCCATTTTCAAACCTTCTTTCTTCTTCTCAGTCTCTTCCATTTGTTTTGTTCAAACTGTTCCCTTTGTTCAACCTTTAACCTATGCACTCCATTTTTTTTTTTTTTGCGGTGTATATTTGTTCCACGACTTCCTTAGTGCTCGTGCATCTTTCTATGCATTTTCTTATTTCTATTTTTAGAAAGTGCATATTGAAACATTTGGGTGAAGAAAGGTGGGCACATTTTCGTGGGAGGTTCCACGCGCAACACAAGCTAAGAATTTATTGTTTTACAATGTTTGTTAGTTTCAAACCTTCCTTTTGTTTAAAGGATTTTTCCTTGATTGTTGTAATATTTCTTCTCCTTAGCATTTTTTGCATCTAATTATTTGGCGATTCTGCCTCTAATTGTTTTTGGTTGAGGATATTTCTTTCGTCATGTGGTGAATGCTTGAATGGCTCAAAATGTTTAATCATTATTAATTTGCCAGTGTGGTTTGAGGAACTACAAGACAATTATCTAAGAATGATATTAGCTATTTTAAGGATATATTAAATAAGTGGGCTACTCTTATTCTTGTCTCTATATCATTATTCTTGATTGTCTTTGTTAGAGCTTCTTAATTTATATTTATGTAGCAACTTTTACCACTTTATTTCTGTTTCTATATTTGCAATTTCTTAGATTCATTTTTGTACTTTGGAAAGAAAGCAACTAAGAAGCTCTATATAAGCAAAGAGTATCTCTTCAAGCCAATAACCTCTTTTAGCATTGTGTTGTTTGGTAAGAATTTTCTTTTTTTTTTGTTTATATTTTTGGTTATGTGTATTCTTGATAAATGTCAACAATGACTTCAATGTTGCACAATGCAATATTGTTTTTTCTTTCTCTATTTAATCAAGTATTAGCTATTGTATCTTAATCAAAGAAAACTATAATACTGGTCAAATTGTCTTAGTCATGATATATTTCATATATAAAAGTATGCAAAAAATATGCTAAATAGTAACCAATAACCTAAAATGATGAAAGCCAAAGCTGCACCAATAACCATTAATTTCACTAGAGTTAGTACAAACTGGAAGTTGGTGTTGGGGATAGTCTATCAGAAAAAACTATCACGCAGCTATGAATGTCAGTGATATAAATTTGGAACCTTCATCTGAGCATAAAGCTGCAAGGTTAAAGTGGAGGTCCTGAGAAGCATTTGTTTGAAGGTCATTGCCTATCTTTTATTTCTTGTTTTCCATCTCTCCCTTTATTCTATTTACGTGCGTATAGGCTTTCCTTTTGCTATCATTTCATGATGACCCTTCTCTTTCAATGTCAATGGCACAAAATTCCCCCCATATATACTGAGGCAAGCAGGTGCTTTTGATGGTGACACATCTCATATGTGTGTCGTTATTGAGGATGAAGTTGATGTTGTGGATACCTTTTTTTCTTCTAGCGACCATGTCACTACTAATGAGGTTCCTACTACAATTCTTAGAAGAAGCGTTACTAATTTCCACATGGCTGATTGTCCGGAGAACCAACACGCGTCATCCATGGAGCCCTCCCATTTTTATTTTTTTTTTGGTTCCTCTTCTCCTCCTTCTGCATTGGAAAGTTCTGAGACTACTGCGGAGCTTGCTTCTTTTGCGTCTCCAGCCCCATTGCATGGTTTGTTGCATTAACCTTGTTATCAGATAGGCTTTCTTTACATATTCGTTTCATGCATCATTATGTTTGTTGTTATTATAGTTGTCATAGCTCCAGGTGAGATTTCTCCTGCGAAGGTAGCATTGCCTTCCACTATTTGTAGCTTGCCCTCTTCTTCCTCATACTGCAGTTCTTGTGGGTAAGCCTGTGTGTTTATTGATGATTGTGTCTGCTTCGCCTTAGTTTTGACTCTCTTCACATTTACTCTGGTAGGTATTACTTCGCCTTCTGAGAGTTGCCTTGGGCCTTATAGTTCTACACTTGTTTCACAAGAGTTGAGTAGGCTAGTTGTGGGTAATAATTTGGTGGTAGAGGATGTTCCCTTATTGACGTCATTCCTATTGGAGCACCTTGAGTCCATTTTTCGCATGGGAGTTTTTCTAAGTACAAGGGATATGCCTATAACTACCTTGCCGATCTCCTGCAATTCTTATTTTCTTGCAACGCTTTGGATGCTTTTGGTAGCAGGTGTTATGAGTTTATGGGTCTATCTAATGAAGTCGTGGCTTTGCTTTTGATAGAGGTTGGTTGGACGAAGTTGAGCACCATATTTCGTGGAGAACCATATTTCCTCTTCAAATATTCTTCTGAAGATACCTTTCGCGATGTGTGAATTTCAAACAACACATTCTTCAAGAAGTTACTATTCTTCGCTTGAAGAAAGGTTCACTTTCTTCTCGTTTGGAGGCCTTGAGGCATCAATTGGCGTTAGTTGAAGTCACATTAGATGAAATGGTTAGAGGAGAGTTAGAAGTTGGTAACCTCAAGGCCACTTTGCATGCCCCAATAGGCTACTTAGGACATTGTATCTTGCTTTTATTTTGTCGGTTGTATTAAGGCATGACTTTACCTTCTTTATCTTAATGTTTGAACTTGTGTTTGCTCTTTGTTGGTCTTCAATCTTAAGAAACCCTTTGATTTTCTTGGTTGCTGTTAATGTGCACTTTTATCTTGTTTAGTTCATATGTTTATGTTGGTTCCTCTTTAGCTTACATGGCAAGAAAATGCCTTAAATGGGGAGTGTTGTGATTTGTGAATCCCCTTTTCTAAAAGTCTTGTAATATTGAATTTTTTGTTTTAGATAAGAGGAGAAGCCAAGCGGCCAAGTGTTAAAGCGTTTCTTTATTGCCATCCTATGCATTGCTGCCGCGCAAACGAGTGGGGTTCAAGGCTAAGGTTTGCAATTTGTCCAAAGTGATCCCTTTGGTCAAGCGTCTTGAGGATTGAACTGCATCTCCTCACGCGGCCTTGTGTGAAACTTGAGGGGCTTTAACTTGAAACTTGCCTTGTGTTTTCCCAAACTTCCAGCTAGGAGAGTGCACTTCGTTGGTCTATGCTCGGCAACTATCTCATCTCCTACAATCTTAACATTCCCATGCATGCAAATGCCTCCAGTCTCAATCTTGTTAAGGGATCCAGATTGACTGAAATTACCTCTTGATTGATAGGAGATTACCTTCCCTCATCTTCAGAGAATTTGGGTACTTAAGCTATAAGACTCCCGATACTTAGGTACATTTATATTTTAACATTAAACACTTTAGCCTACTTACCACTCATACTCTTTTGAACATCGGAGTATGTTACACGTACCCATCTCCCATTGGTGCAGAGTCATTTGGCGATATTGAGTGAATAGACTAGTCGTGAACAAAAATCATCATTATTTTCTTGAATCTTTTTATTTGTGTCATGGTAAAAAATCTACAATACTTCAACATGAGATATACACAAAAGCCAAATTACCAAATTGCATAGCAACCATTTTTCTATAATCAATTTGTTGAGAGTGTAACCAAGCGGATAGAAATTTTTGAAATTCCATGGAAATGGAGGCAATTGATGATTTATATGAGTCATGAAATGTGATAGGTAGTGGATATTGGATCTATTATTTAATTTTCTTTTAATTAATCTATTATTCAATTTAACTGTTGAGTTAAAAGTTCTAATAAGCGTTTCAAATTTTATAAACTAGTTCTTATACTCGTGCATTCACATGGGTTGGCATGAAATGACTTACAATTTTTATTTTGAGATTAGCTTAGCAAAGTAAAATAATGGAACATGAAAGAATTATTAATTTGATTTTGTTTATTAACATCAAAATAGTTATTAATTCGACATTGTCAAAAAAAAAATTGTAGAAAATCAAACCATTCAAAATCATATTAGCATATTATAGTTAATTGAAACCATATGACATTTTATAGTCTTAATATTTACGAAAGCTTAAGTAATTAATGTCATAAGCTATAATTTACATATCACAGATGAATCTTGATAGATTCATGACACAAAAGAACATATGTTTGTAACATATAAGCCACAAAAACAATTCAAAAATGTTGACAAAATAGGTAACAGTAAAATAATCTGATCTAAATCAAAGAATGTCTAAGGGCTGTTATTTAAGACATTTATAACTTCTAATTAGACTATCAATCTAGCTTTTCAGTTTTGATATGCTTTTTACTTCTTTTTTTTTTGCCAATAGCAATATCTGGATCACATAATTCGTAAAAATGAAAGAAAAATGAAATACAATGAATATTAGGGAATTGAATCTTGAAAAAGAATATCACAAAATAGTTTACATTAGAATAGAGTTATATCAGTTGAGATTATAATTTCATTTTAAAATTTAACAAAGAATATATTAAGTTAAAAGCTGCTGACTTCTCCAAGATATGAGATCATTGCATCTCCACAATCATTCAATCTGTACAAAAGCAATTCAATAGAACAATGAAATAAACTTATCTTAAAATGATAATAGATACAAAATGATTAGGTTTAGTTTTGACATAGTACCTTGGCACAATCGGTTGGGGTGTAAAATTGCATCTTCGATATTATTTAAGAAGCTTAGCTTTTATTCTAACTTTTGCTCTATGGACTGAGCAGGCATCTAAGTACCAATCAAATTGAGTTTAAAATTTTTCTCAATCATAATTTAATAATGATATATCATATTTACTTATTTTTGTACTCAATGGCTTTCATAATTAATATAGTAATATTTTATTACAATCATAAGCATTGCACAATCTAATTTGAACTGAAAATAATGTTTAATATCAAAGTAAGTCTTTTTCATAGAATAACAACAGGCAAGAAACAAAATTTGAAATTATCCATTGAATGCTTTAACTCTATATAGTTAAAGGATCATAATAATAGGCTTACATGTACTTTAATCAATTAAGAATGAGATGTTCTCATCGGAAAATGAGATCATATACTAGAAAATAAAAAATAAGAAAGTTATACAACTAAACCATTAAGAATATAATAATAAGAACTTGATAACAAGTTGGTCATTTTCATTCCTTTTGTCACATAAAGGAAACAATTCAGCTTCTTATTAAAAAAAAAAAGGACAATTAATCAAAACACAAAATGTTAGTTAGAAATAGCAAGCCCCATAACATATCAGTTGCAAAAGAAAAACAATCTTTGCAAAGGAGGGGAGTCAAAAGCAATTACTAAACACCTTTCTCAAACAAAAATGTTTTTCTTCATCAACGTAAACACCTAGAGATTTCCAAATGGTCACACAGCTGCTCTGCGCTCAAATCTAGGGAAAATAAACTCACTATTGACCATTACATCTCATCAACAATTACTTTAATGTAACAGTTTTAACCTAATAAAATTCATCAACAAATCTGAGAAGGACTCCAATTGCATAACTTATAGCAACTTACATATTAAAAGGACAAACATACATTAGTCAAACATAAATGCCCCTAAACTGTGTTATTTTATTTTATTTTATTTTAAGAATAAGAAAACAACATCCTCTAGACCGTTGTTTTAAGATGGACATAATTTTGAACTTACACCATGGTAGTGGTTAAACTTATATCATTATAAGACCTTGGCCTCAATCTAAAGTTAGTCATGTCATGATGAAATAGAACAAAACCGCGAGTGGTAAGAAGCATTATATTGGTCTTGTTCTCAATTATAAGATCAAGTTGGTGAAATTTGGTTTTCTTTTCATTTTTTTTTTAAGAAAAAATAGAGCATATGTAAATGAAAAGTTTACCGATATTGACAAAGTTATCAAGCAATATCCCCTGCATGAATAATAGATTTAAGAATCTCTAGAGCAAAAGGTGTAAGTCCACTTTCAAGAGGCACCATTTCAGAAATGAGTATCAATTTCTTGGGATATTTCTTAATGTGGTTATTTAAATAACCATTTTAAAAACAGTACATAGAAATATATATACTCAACAGAAAATGCAAATAATTGGCCTAATCTTACTATGATTTTTTTCATTGAAATTTTAATTTTGATCATTCTATAAAGAGATGCTGTTTGTGGAATGAGGTAAGAAGCTGAATTGAAAAAATAGAAATTAAAATTGTGCAAATCCTTCACTACAATTCTAGCCTCTAGTGGATAAACTTAAAACTTGAGTAGTGTCAATTAATTAAACCTGCAGAAGCCAATATACAAACATATTTCTAAAAATAGTAAATTCATTTTCAAGAATGTACATTATTGTAATAGACTAAAAGACATTAACATATTGTTAAAAAAAATATTTCAGATTCAATAGAGTGGTCAAATTAGAAAGAGTTCGGCTCTAAGAGCATGAAGGCATTTTCCTATATGAAGGGTACACTAGTCAATCACTATTTCAAGACATCTTCATATATTGTGTGTTTAGATTAAATTTTATAAATATAATTTTGGTTAAACTTATATTTTACAAACTTAAATTTGATTAGAAGTGAGTTTGTAGTGAAATGATTTATATTTAAAAATTTTATATAAAAAATTATTTTAATAGAATAAATATTATTTAGATAGTATTAAGATTAAAATTACTTTTAAATATATAATTATAAAAAAGCATATAAGTTTCATATTACTTTGTCTATATTACCCTTGTGTCATTTTTTTTCATATTTTATGTTTTTTATTCATTATTCTTTATATTTCCATATGTATCAGATAAATTTATTATTTTTATTATAAAATTAATATTTTGATGATCCCTTAAATGGAAAAAAAATATTTGTCTAATTTATTCATTAAAATATTTTTAAAAATATTTTAATTATTTATTCATTAAAGAATAAAATTTATATATGATATTCTCTTTTGACAAAATTTATATTATTTTATTATTATATCAATTACTTTATCATTAAAGTAAGAATCATTAAATGTGGGACCAGCCGCCTTTACTTTCTGTCTTTCAGGTTTTGCAAATTAACGCAAAGGCAATAATTTCTTACTTGACATCAAACATCGGTTTAAAGTCAAAAGCAAATTTGAGATAAAATTTAAACATGTAAAAAACCAAAGTTTTTTTATAACAGAAGCAAGTTTGATATTACAAACGGGAGTTTGGAGTTTTCTAACCTGAAAACAAACACAACAATAAATGAAAAGTGTAGCTAATGTTAAATGCATCAATCACAATAAAGGATAACAATTTGGCATAAGAACATCTCATCTAAATTAGATAGTAGCATGAATCAGATAGTCAACATTACACTAAGTTATAATTTATAAGGTACTGCATATAAACACTTAGGACCAAAAGAAGGATAGGAAAAAGTAGTTAACCATGGGATAATCTCAACACAAAAAATTCACACTCAATTTATTACCATAGTTAGTACTTAACTACAGCTAGTTATTTAGTAAGTTAGTTTCATTTGTTAGCTATGTAAACTTAGTTTTCTTTGTGTAATTTCATTCTCTATACATTTATTTATTTTTAAATAATAGAATTTTCTATTATTTTCTCTCTTTTGAGTCATGTTTCTCAACACAATTTAAAGTAGACAAATTAATAAAACGAAAAATAAAGCAACATAAAAGATATTGCAAGAGATAAAAAAAAGTAGCAAGATAACATTCTTCTTGAAATAATACAAAACAAACTTCCATCGTTTTGGCTATTCTTTCTAACAAAGTTGTCTAAGAAAAGTTAGTTCCATGAGGTCTACTTATAACACAAAAAGAATATGCTTCGACAGTTATATTGTTATTTTCAAGCTGCAAAACCCTTGCCAAGAGTCAATACTAATATGCTTGATCTTAATGTTGCCGCGACAAAAGAATTTTATGTTCAAATAAAATTTTTCTGGAGTGATAATTTACATAGAAGCATTTATTTCATTCATGCTTGAATTAAAGTAGAAGATAAAATACATAATGATATGCTCTAGGGTATTTGATACTAAGCAGCATGAAACTACATTCATTGACAAAAGAATAAAACATGATACTGCATCACTCAATAAAGGCCTATAATGACCCTCCCCCCATACCCCTTCTTTAATAGGTCAGGTAGTCAAAATTTGAACCATGAGTCCTAGTAGAAGTGGCAATCATATTTATTTATGTACATATATAATTGCCATGATCTTATACACAATGTCTTAATACACTACATATCAGTAGAATATGACTAAAACTTGCATAAGAGAAGTTATAATGAAAAACAAACAAAGAAGAAGGATGTGGGCAAGAGAAAGATGTGCAACAAACAAAAATAATATCCTGGAAATTGGAAATACCTTATTTCTCTCATTTGTTGAAATAGCTCTACTTAGGAGATGTTATCATCATCAGCTAAGGAAACAGTTCCATCAAGACGGTGAGCTTCAATGTTATCATCAACTCCAACTCTCTTTGGGTATGTTTGGAATGATAAATTTTATGATTTTATTTTATTTGTAAATCAAATTCTTTGTTGGGAAAATTATAACATAGGAATTAATATGATTTGAAAATTCATGAAAATTTAATAAATTTCAATTAGGTTAGTTTAGAAATCCTCTTAAAAATAAGGAAATTTGGATAAATTTTATTGGATTTTATATAAATTTACTATTATGCTCTTAATAAAGATATAATAATTATATTATTATAAGTGTAAAAATATAAATTTCTTAAAATAAAATCAATTTAACTTCTTTTTAATGTATTTCAAATATAAAAATTGATTTCTAAATTAATTCAAATTATAATTTTTAAAATGAGTTTCAAACATAAAAATTAGTTTTTAATTTAATTAAAGTCAACTTAATTTAATTCAATTCTAATTTTTATAATTCTAAATACAACCTTTAAAAAACATATTATGGTAAATAATGTAACTTGTAAGCAACTGTTCCAAAATATATCTTGAGTTAGTCAACCCTATCAAACTATCTTTAAAATATGAATACTTAATTGGACCCTTAAATTGTCTTATCAAATCCTATGCACTGCAAAAGAGAATAAACATAGAAAAAATAATTTGTAACTTGTAAGGGAAGAAGAAATCTTAGTTTATAAAACTAAAACGCAGAAAACCCCATGTTCTTTTTAAGAGATTGCTACAGTCTGGGGAAAAAAAAAATGCCAACCGTTTTGAACATTTTGAGAAGGTGACAAATGAGAGTGCTTAGGGAAACTATTAACTTTATGTTAATGTAAGACTATGATCAGAGTCATCATTGGTTATCTCTCCAACAAAAACAGAAAAAATAAAAGAGAGAAACTATTAAAGCTAGCCACAATCATCCTTTGTGTGCTTAATAGTGTGCTCTGTGAAATATGTCCTTTTGTACAGAAAACCTGCAAACCAAATTGGATTAGTCTCTAGTGTACCTAATATATAATAGTCATATAACATTGCCCTTGTAGTTCTACTTGACCTCAGATGGTTGTACACATATGTGCTTAAGATAATTGGAATTAAGAGGAGGTGGAAAGAAGAAGAAGTAAAAGAAAAAAGGGAAAACAAAAAAAAGAAAAAAGTGAGAGAGTTGGAGAGTGATTAATTAGATATTTTCTTTTTTTTTAATGAAATAACAATAGCTTCTCAATTCGAGGTTACACGATTTTATCCTGCAACACATTATAGTTTTCTTCTTTTTAAATATTACTATAAAATTAAAATATTTTAATGTAATTATTAATTATTAATTATACTTTACAAAGTGAAGTGTAAATAACCATTATTAATAAAATTAAAGTAATAAATTTTATTTTTTTTTTACAATTTATGACCTTCCTAGCTACTTATATTTTATTAATATTAAAACAACTCATACTTTTTTTTAGTAAAGTGATAATTGGCAACCTTTGGGTGTTGGTCTAAGTGGAAAAGATTTATATTTCTTTAAGGATCAATCTTTTACTCTAAGATATTAGTCTCTCATTTAATGGGTGGGGGATAATCTTGAAAAAAAATAATGATTGACACTTTACTCAATTCTCTCAAATATGAAAGTCAAACAGGATAGCCTGACTCATTTAAACTTGTTCTCGATGAGCGATAGGTTAAACGAATCAGCCAAAATTACTTGCATTTAAATTAACTGAACAAAATTAATCTAACTCGCATTGCATAGATTTGTGGACTTAAATAGATCAGCTCGTGTAATTTTTTTTAAAAATTTCTATGTTTTTCATTGAAAAAATTATAGAAAAAATATTTAAATCTACCCAATTATTAAAAGAACTTGTCAAACTAAGTACAAAATTTAAATATTTTTTAAATCACATCTATAAATACATAACATAATTTGAATATTGTCTAAAGTTCTAAACCAAATCCAAAAATAAATCATATAATTTAGAGTAAATCCCTAATTTAGTCTTCTAAAGATTATGTCGACATCATTTTAGTTTTCTAAAAAATGTTAATATCAATTTAATCCTTAAATTATAAAAAATGTATAAAAATTATTCTTTTATGTATGGATATGGACTAAATTGATATAATTTTTATGATCAAAGATCTAAATTGATATCAATTTTATATAATTAAGGGATTAAATTGATAATATTTTTTCATGATTGAGGGACTAAATTGATATTAGCATTCTTTGAAAAACTAATGTAACATTAACATAATATTTGAAAGACCGAATTGAGAGTTTAGTGTATAATTTAAATATTATCTAAATTATAAACTAAATGAACAAAAACAATAATAAAAATATAAGGATATTGTCATGTTAGTGTTAGGATATAAGAATTTAAGGAACGAGATTATACCATGCATTATGAATATACACTTAATAAAAATTTACTAAGACAAATAAAGAGAACATGTGGATAAACAACACAATTTAAAAAGCTTTACTTTTATACGAATCATAATTATAAAAACTCGTATTCTTATTTTTCGTATGATTAAACGACGGATTAAGTCCATTTTGATGCCCTACTCAAGTCTCATGTCCTTTCCTCCACTACTTTCGTTTCAGAGCAAAAGAAAATAAAGAGAGAAAAAAAAATTCAATATTAAGACTCCAGATTCCGCAGATTCGAAAATTTCTTTTCCTTTTCTTTTCCCATGAATTCGTTTCCTTTTCCGATTGGGGAATTTTTTTCCTTTGCCGTATGAACTTCGGGTTACGATACGACCGACGCCACCGCCGTGGCCGGAGCCACGACGCCGGAGAAGAGCCCCCTGGTGTCGGCGACGAGGTCGAGGTCGGTGACGGAGACGGTGAACGGGTCGCACAAGTTCGTGATTCAAGGCTATTTGTTGGCGAAAGGGATGGAAGTAGGGAAGCACATTGCGAGCGATTCGTTCGCTGTCGGAGGGTATCATTGGGCAATCTACTTCTACCCCGACGGCAAGAACCCCGAGGACAATTCCGCGTACGTTTCGGTTTTCATCGCGTTGGCAAGCGAAGGCACCGATGTGAGGCCGCTGTTTGAGCTCACGCTTGTGGATCAATGTGGGAATGGGAAGCATAAGGCTCATAGCCATTTCGATCGATCGCTTGAGAGCGGTCCCTACGCACTCAAGTATAAGGGTAGCATGTGGTAAGGGTTTCAATGGCTTCTTATTGTTATTATTATTATTATTATTATTATTAATTTTTTTTACAGTAATGTCATTATTTGGATAAAGTTTATTTAATTTTTTTTTTATATGTGTTATGTTTGAATCTTTATGCTGGAGGGAGTTTAATGTCGAGAGAAACAAAAATTGAAAATTTTCCAACAATGGATAAAACAGTACCCAGTCTTCAAAAATCTTGTGACACTAAAATTTGTTAAGGTAAAAAGTCTTTTTATTGGTTATGACAATTTTAGGTACATTGAACCTGATTTTGGATCCTCTTTTCCACCCCTTAGAAGCATGATATGATAGTGTTGTGTTGGGAGAGAAGAAGACTTTCTTTTGCAAAGGACCTGCTATTTCTTGTGCGGGGGTCCTGCTTGGAATGTGTCTTTCTCTCTCTTACATGATATTGTAAAGCTTAGAGGGACAAATTTTGTTCAACTGCAGATGTTCCATTGGTCGGAAATATGCAAATATTTGGAGAGATTAGTTTATAATGTAAAAGAAGGGAGTAGTTATTGTTATGCCAACCAACCTGGAGTGAGTTCTTAAGATGCTAGTCTGATGACAATGTCATAGCGTTATATATGTTGGGCTTTTCAAAACTGGATTTCATTTATGAATGAAGTGTTCTTTAGAAAGGCGTTATCTTGGTATGCCAGAGAGATAGGTCTTGACGTTTATTGTTAGTTCATGCCTACTGGAATGAGATTGAGAGCTTGGAGGACCTTCCATTTTTTACTTATTATTATTATTATTATATTATTATTAAAAAACTGTGTACATATAGCAGACATCTTTGTTTTTAACCTTTTTAAGCAATAGATACGAAACATTAAACATCTTCATTAAAGAAATAGGAAAAAAATGCAATAGGAAGAGCTAAACTCAGTACACAACAGTGAAAAAATCTCGAGACCAGCATGGACCCTTGTTGAGAGAAACAACAGTTTTTATGTCTACCTAACAAAAGTTTTATGTTATTGAAGATTATTTAAATGGAGGTATGTTTTAGTTATACCTTACTTTCATAATTTTTCCTTTATACATATGATGGACTGTATCCTCGTCATCTAAAATAAATTCCTTCTTACTCCTTTCAGGCACCATACCTGATCATTTTCATTCTCAGTTATACTTGATCAAGTCCTCCATAATTATCCCGCTAATGACTCTACACAGGTCATCTAGCAGGTGTATTTTTAGTTTATGGTGTATGTGAAACTAATTATTGCCTTAGGATACATGAAGGCTTCAAAGGCAAAAAGCCTCTTTCTTTTCTTGTCTTTTTTGTTGTCTTTAATGCATCACTATCTTACTTTTCTATCCTTCATCTCTCCTAGCCTCTCCTTATAGGGAAAATGGATGTTATATCAGTATGAAAGTACTGTGTTGTGTAGTTGTGTTGACATTTGTAAAACTTTGATCTTGTTTATCTTGTTTTATAGTGGATACAAGCGGTTTTTCAGATGTTCTTTGCTTGAAAGCTCTGATTATCTCATGAATGATTGCTTGAAAATCAACTGTACAGTTGGAGTTGTGGTTTCAGCCATCGATTGTCCACGATTTCACTCAATTGAGGTCCCAGAATCTGACATTGGAACACACTTTGGCTTGCTATTGGAAAATATGGAAGGTTCAGATGTTACTAACTTACTATTAATCTAGCTGGGGAGAAGTTCCCTGCTCATAAGTTGGTGTTGGCTGCTAGATCCCCAAAATTTTGATTTAGATTTTTTGATGGTTTAGATGAGGATAGGCAAGAGATTGTCGTAACAGATTTAGAACCTAAGGTTTTCAAGGTGGAAACTACATATCTCGTTATTTTGCTTTCTTTTCCTTATTTTCTTTCCCCGTTAGCATTAAGCATAGTTCGAAACTTGATATTGGTGGCTGTGATTTACTCTGTGATTGTGGGATTTTGTCCTGGTTTTCATCTTCTTTATTTTTTTTTAAATTATTGACAGAAAAAGGGATTTTATTTGAGATAAAAAAGGAGTACAACTAGGGTATGATATGATGTCCTGATTTTCCTTACTTTGACAGGCCATGCTGTACTTTATCTACAGGGATACCCTTACAGAAGAGGTGAACATGGTTCCATCAACCTTATCTAGTGATTTTCCAGCGTCTGAGACATTGACAGCAAAGTTGTTGGCTGCGGCAGACCAGTATGGCTGGGAGAGGGTTAGACTGATGTGTGAGTCTCATCTCTGCAAGGACATCTGTGTCAGTTCTGTAGCCAACATTTTAACCTTGGCTGACCATTACCGTGCTGCGGAGTTAAAAGCTGTTTGCCTAAAATTTGCTGCTGAAAATCTTGCAGGAATACATAGATAACATCCCTTGCTCAACTTGCTTGGTAAGAAATCTTGCAAATCTAAAGGCTGATTTTTTTTATTGAGACTTTTGTTAGTGATTAAAAGAAAAAAAGAAAAATTGAAATCTGATACAATCATCCTCTGCTGACTAAACACAACTGTCTGAAGATCCCAAAGCATAAAGACAGTCAATATATATTTATATTCTAGTGGTTGTCCTTCTCAACTTGTCCATCTAACCATGAAGTCCTTCATAACTTGTCCATCTACATGCGGGATTGCAATCCCAGCAGAACAAGTTTTGACCAAGGACCATGAGATTGAAGCTCAACTTATTCACATTTCATAACGTTAACATAAGTAAACACATACAAATAAAGTTAGGGTTGTGGTGAAAGTAAAATCCTAATTAAGTCTTTAGTTCAAAGAGAATTAAATGGTGCTCCTTGTGTAATGTGTATATACAGATTATGTTGGTCCTCCATGCAGAGAAATTCTTTGGAAAGGAATTTTGCAATATTGCAATTTCAACGGGGATGCATAATAATTATTATCCAGCTTCAATATTAAAAGTTTACACAAATACAAAGCATTTGACAAGGATATGGATTAGTTTTGTTGCTTTGGCTCAAAATCCACATGAGATGTTACAGTCATGAGATTCTTGTTATCTATATAATTACTGTTTTGAAATTCTCAATCCCTTCTAAGCACAGGACACCTTTTTCTGATGTATATTCTTGTAAAGAATTACAGAAAAATTGAAAATCTTGACTTTGGGCATAGAAAATTATAATTTTACTTTAGCTGCAATTTTTCACATTCTTAATATGATGGTTCTTTCTGCGTTTGGACTTCTTGTTGCAGCTGTCATGAGGTCAGATGGATTTGAGTAGATGAAAGAATAATGCCCATGGCTACAGTCAGAGATCTTGAAGACAATTACCGGGTGTGAGGGTGATTTCAGCAGTACAGGGGGAAAATCTCAGCGCGTGTGGGCCCAACTTTCTGACGGTGGTGACACAAATGGTAGGAGGGTCAGGCAGAGAATCTGACATCTGTTGTCAGGCACAGGTGTCTATCTGATTGTTTTGTGAATGCAGCAGATCATGCTGAATAAATGCGGGATAAAAAAGAAAAGGGCAAAGGAGAGGGAAGATCCTAACTTTGCCATGTTGCAAGGGAAAGTTCTTTAGAAAAAGCAATCAGATATCATGCAGGATTTTTTTGTAAATGTCACCAGCGATGTGTATTTTGTTACTGCAAAGTAGTCACTGAAAATGAGCTCATCTACAACAAACTTTTTAACACTAACTATACTTCGGAAGTGGATATTTGGGTTGCTGGTCTTTAGTCCCTCTAATAGTTTAATTAAAATGATAGTGGTTGTACCATGTACAAAATATTCATTTTGTAGGAATAATTTTTTCATGACACACCATACGAAATGTTAATGATGATGTTTAGGTGGTCTGTCTTGAATTGATGTCTGGAATGTCATTATGTCTTGAATTGATGTTTGATGGCTTAATGTTTGATGCCATTGTCTAGCATGATTACCCTCATTTTTGTTAGAACCTGAGTTTTGCATTGTTGAAAAGAAGGCTGAACAGGCAGAGGAGGGGATGAGGGAGAGGTTTCTGCCAAGGGCTTCACTGAAGTGGTTGTGTACTGCTTTCTTCTTTTGTTCCTGCACACTAGGATTGTTAAATTGTGTAATACACGGTCAAGTCATTGAGATTTTGTAGTTTAATAGGGATAAATGTAGTTTGACTGCTGTGATTGTAGCCTTTTTTACTTGTGATTTCGCAACTAACGCTCACCACTCCTGTGCTTTGACAAAATCTGACACACTGAAAATTATCGTAGTGATTTTATCTGAGAGACCAAATTGCAGTTTTTACGTTACTATTATAGTAGGTAGCCAGTTACAAGCCTTTTTCTTTTTCTTTTTTTTTCTTTTTTTTTCTTTTCATGTCATGTAGTTGCTCCATCTTTTCACGTTTCCATCTTTTAAATTAGTGATTGTAGTTTTTCTGAGCCAAATGACACACGCTGCGTCAATTATTGAATGATGTAATCATTTTATTAATCTATTTGCAAAGTACATATAAGCATTTGTACTAATTTTTGAAACATGAGGAGTAAACTTGTATCTATCCCTTCAATAAATACTTACAACATATATATATTTTCTTATACGGTAAAATGTGCTATACCTTCTAACTTGGAGTGGGTTGTATTTTCAATAAAAAAAAGTAATTATTAAATATTTAAACTATATAGTTTATTGCAATTTAGTTTTTCATTTATTATTTTGTCAAATTTTAATAAAAATTGTATAACATGTGACCTATTAATATTTTTTAAAAAAATAATTTATAAAATAAAAAGATTATGCATTTTGAAGTTGGTTTAAATTTGATTTTGATATCACTTTTGAGTTATTTAAAAAAAAGTTAAATAAATGCTAATCAGTTATTACATCATTACATCATCAACAAAATTTAACGATGTATTGGATGAAAAACTTAATTATTATAAGTTATACAATTTATAAGTATTTAATTTTTTTTAAGGAGGTGTACATGTGAGTAGGAGTAACAATTAGATACATGAATTCATAACTCATTTAATCTATCTATATCTAAATTTAATTAAATCAATTCAATTATAATAATATATTTAATATATATAAAAAGTATTTGAACATAGAAGAAATCAAGATACATCTAATTGAGGACGGGTGAATTAGATATCTATTTATTAAAATGAATTAGTGGATAGATTGAATATTTATTCATTAAAATATGTCATAAATAAATTGGATGGTTCTAGGGTTGCACATGGATTTGGTTAGGTTGGGTTGTCAGTAAAAACAAGTTCAAATCAATTTTCCAAATTTGGGTTGGGTTGGATTAGATTTGCAAAAAAATTTCATTCAACTTGACCCAAAACCAAACTGATCAAAATCGGGTTAGTTCGATTTAGATTATCGAGTTATAAATTTTATTTTTTATCCCTTTTCAACATGCATAAAAAAATTTTAAAAAATAAGAAAATTTATAATTTTTATTTTTTTGCAACAATGCTTAAAAATACACACTTAAAAAATTATTATTTTTTCATAAAATCAAACTCAAAGGGATGGACAATACCTTTTTAATGTTCAAAAGATATGTAAAATAATAAAATTTAATAACAAAAATGATAATCGACTCATATAGTAAGGTTATCGAATTACAAAAATCCAGACTCGCTAGTCGCTACCTTAACGCATTAATATCATGTTCATACAATTTCTAACAAAAATATCTATATACTTCCACATGTTCATCTTTTAATACAACAAAAATCATCAAACTTATACGTGTTCAACTTTTAACCATAATAATAAAAAATTTATTAGTGGGTGTTAGAAGGGTCTAACTTAATGATTAGTAAACTTGAATATTAGTGGACAAGCTTTATTTATGATGTCAAGAGTTTGAGTTTTACTTAATAATATTTCATGAGGAGGGACAATTTTAATATTACTAGTTACAACTTGTAATAACTAAAAAACTTATCTATTTGTTAACATCACATTTTATTTGGGTATTTTTTTTAAACTTTCAATTTTTTTAAAAGGGAACAATTTTTTTAAAAAAAATTTCCCTATTATTGTTGTCTTTGTGATTTTTAGAAAATGATGAAAAAAAATTATTACTCGTAAATAAATCCTTAAATGTCTATTTTAGTATTTTTTCAAAAAAAAAAGTCAAAGAAAAATGCTTTATCTTTTAAAAATAATTTTCTGAAGAGTCAAATTGTTTTTGTTTTAAGATTTTTGTGAAAAAAATTAAGAAAAAAATAGTCTTCGAAAAAAAAGAGAGAAATAAAAAGGGTGAGAAGGAAAAAAAGATAAAAAATTAAAAAAGAAAAAACAATTAAAATAAAAAATTCAACATAATGGCAGGTCTGTAATTAAGCACAAAAACAAATTGGCACAAAGCACAAGTTACTTAACAACTTCCAAGGTTATCTATCATCTTGTTCATCGTTACATCGACGAGAGGGTGAGCAACATAGTAGCAGCGGCAAAAGAGAACAACCCAGAATTCCTACTCTCTCGACGATTCCCATTTCCAAATCCACCGGAATCAGTCACCACTCGTGCGTCTTCTTCTTTCAGTAAGTTTTTAGCTTGAGATTGACAGCTTCAGTTCTCAAAGATCTGTGTTTTCTGATTCTGTTACAGTTTCTAATACATTTTATGAACTTTTTTCTTTTTCTTTTTCTTTATAATTCTTGTACCATGTTTTTGTCGTTAGGAATGTGCCTTGCTGCTACCGTTGCATCAATAATTTTTTGCCACTGTTATTTCTTGGTTGTAGTTAGGATGTGTTTATTTGAGTAACTGGGAAATTGGGAGGGGTGTGAAAAGATTTGATCTTGATGGTTCTAATTGTGCTAACCATTGTTACATAAATAGTGATGATTGGAGCACATACCCGCAGCAACGTGTGGTCATGGCACTGGTAAAGCAAGAAAAACTATAAAAATGTTGTCAACAACTGCTGCTGCTCAGCTTCCCAGTTGCTGTTACCTCATTCCCAACCATCTTAACTTCCATCATCCTGCCCAACAGAAGAGAAAATTGACCACTCTATCGCTTGCCAGTGCAGATAGCCAAATCCCCATCAGAAACTTCTTAGGCCTAAATCTTCCTCAGACCCACAATTGCAGCAAAGGGAAAGAAGGCAATAATAGGACTACATACAATTCCAATTCAAATCAAAACCTCAAACACCCTTTATTTTTGCAGTTCTCCCCCTTCATTGACACCAAAGACACCAATAATCAAAACCCGAAAACCAGAAACCAAAGTGAACATCAAGTAGACGAACAAAGAGAATTCAAGGACAACAACGAAGGCAGGGAACTTTTCACAGACATGTGGTGGGTAGATTTGAAAGCAGCATTGGGCCAAAGAATCAACTTGGAGGGCATTCTATGTTCAACCATGGTGGTCTTGAAAGAACCGAAATTGGCACTGCCCCATATTTCCGTGCCTGATATAAGGTACATTGATTGGGCTGAGCTGCGTAGAAAGGGATTTAAGGGTGTTGTCTTTGACAAGGATAATACTATTACAGCATCTTACTCTTTGATGCCCTGGCCTCCTCTTGAGTCTTCATTGCAACGTTGCAAATCAGAGTTTGGTCCTGACATTGCTGTATTTAGTAACTCTGCTGGTAATTCTTGCTTGAAGCATTTCAAAAGTTTTGTCAATTTCATGGTAGTAGTTGTAGCTCACACTTTGTGTTTTCTGTTGTTTTATTGGTGTTGTGAATCAGGACTTCAAGAGTATGACCATGATAGTTCAAAAGCTAGGATGCTTGAGGGTGCAATTGGAATTAAAGTCATCAGGCACAGTGAGTGTTGCTTTTTCTTTTTAAAGCTTTAATTCTGTAATGTTTCTTTTATCTTAAAGCATATATGTTATCTTCTGCTGTGTAACCCTAGGAAGAAAATACCACTAGTAATGATGTTGATACCTGTATTTATGCTGTAGGGGTGAAGAAACCAGCTGGCACAGCTGAAGAAATTGAAAAGCATTTTGGTTGTGAATCTTCACAATTAATCATGGTAGATAAGTATTTTGTAGCATTCAATTTTTATTAGCTGCTTGTTTTGTAGTTTGATATGTTACACCATAAGCATTCTGTGGCAGGTAGGTGATCGGCCTTTTACTGACATTGTTTTCGGCAATCGAAATGGGTTCCTAACTATTTTGACAGAGCCATTAAGTCTTGCTGAGGAGCCATTTATTGTTAAGCAGGTTCATTTTTCATCTTTATTTTCTCTTCTGGGTGCTTGAAGTGTTTCATGTGATTTCTTTCTTTCAATGAAATAAGGAATTTCATTAATAGAAGAGAGTGAGGAATCCAATTTGGTAGATCCTCTAAGAAAAGAGAAAACAGAATAAATCAGCAAAAAATCATCAAGCATAGAAGCTTTTGCACCTCTTTTTAAGAGACAATTAATGAAACTGGTAAAAAATTGAAAAGCGTATTTCCACAAAATAGTGCAGAAAGATTGTCTTGTTCCAAAGCATTTGAGAAGAAAATGCTCCTAAAAGATTCTAGTGTGAACTGAGTTACTGCTAATGTTACATATTCATACTTGTCATATTTACGAATGTAATCATTAGTAGAGTTACCTTGTGTTTGTGGTCATTTTATTATCAGTTAAAGTCTTAAAGATATATTTATTTTATTTTAATACATTTCCCCATCTTTTCTTGTGTCTAATTTCTGATGTTAGTAATCATTAATAATTATAGCTTACTCTACTGATCTCATTTTATGAACATGTCACTCAGTGGTCTAACATTTTCTTTGATAATGGAAGGGCGAGTAAGTAGTTCTGTCATTTGTCTAACTTGATACTTACTGTACAAGGACCTGGAACTCCAGCTACCTTCTCCTTTAATCCATTTCATCTATCCAAAAATGTCTTCAGGAGTGCATCCTACTCAAGTTCATGACTTTTCAATAATTGAGCCAAGATGTTGGTGATGGTCACCCTCTAGCATCTGTCGGGCAGGCTTTCATCCCCTGTTCCTAAGCTAGTTTTCTCTTTTTTAATCTGAAAGTGGAAATCCTTAATGGCTAATGCACGATAATATTTCCACATTAGAGTTGACCTGGTTTTGATGTCACCAAGTGGTGATATCGTCTTCAGTAGGTGTGTCACCAGGTATGTATATGAGAAAACTTGAACTTCAACACTAAAATGGGATAGCAATGGAATAGACAAGCACCTGTTAAGGTTGATGGTTGGTATGGTGTTTTTTTTTTTTTTGGTAATGAAAAAATAATTTAGGTTGAGGGGAAGGCTCGCTCGTCCAAGGTCAAAGCATGCGGAGACTTATCGAACGCTTACACAGGTACTTATAGATGACCTTTCAACGAGGGAACCCAATAATCGAACCCAAGTCATAGCCCGTTGGTTTGGTATTTGTGCATTCATATGGCTTGGGATTAGTGTTATCAATTATATATGGCAGCCAAGGCCAGCAAGCCTCAAAACCGGCATTGCGATATGGCAGATGGCATGGTTGTGGAAATTTTTGAAATAATGTAAAATTTATTAAATGTATCTATAAAAGGTAAATATGAAGTATTGATACCTTATTCCATGAAAATTCATCACAAAACTAATATATAATTCAGCTAAAACCAAAAACCCAAGGGGGAAGAAGAAGAAAACAGAAGTCTGTCAGCAGCTGAAGAAGAAATTGTGGACAAGGACCAAAAAACTGAAGTTGAAGTTAGAAGAAATGTAACTCAGAGATGCTTTTGGGATACCTGTATTGGTTTTAAGAAAGAAAAAACATTAGTAAAGTCCTCCTTTATGTAGACCCAAAGATACACCAATGTATATGAGTGTTTGGAGTTCAAGTTGTGACCAACTTGAGTGTTATCATCAACCATAACCATTTTCAGCACCCCTTTGGTTTCTTTTATTTAAAAAATTAAGCCTTTTTACCCCTTCGAATTCTCTAATGAGAACTGGTGGAAAAAAAAAAATCACCAAATCACAGAATTGTGAGAATCGTATCGGTGATACAGAATCGCACCAATTCGTGCGATACATACTCGATTTAAAGTCATTTGCGGTCCACCACATAATACAAATCGTTGGCTTGCCGAATTGTATAGGGCTGTTTGGAGGATAATATTAAAGGAACTTATGGAGATCAATGAAGTATTTGTGATATCATGAGGCTTGGGGTTGACTATGACAAAGCAGGGTACATGACCTCATTTGTCCTGGCACTCTGAATGGTAGGGAAGAAGTTATGTACAAATTTTAGAAGCATAAATCTAGAGACCGTTGAAAGGTGAATCAGGTTCCAGGACTTTCAGAATTACACAAAGGTGAAATTTCTGAGTGCAGAGCATCATTTGAACTCTTATGTTGTGTGCATGTAGAAACTTTAGAATTCTTGTCTTTTTTTTTATTTTTTTTTCCCTCTTTATTGAAGAACATACATTGATTTTATGGGAATTTCAAATACCTTTTTGTTCTTTAAGGCTGGAATTTGTCTATGTTTATTTACTTTTCCCTTCTCTTTAGGAACTTGTATAGATTTTAATGGAATGTCAGAAATGACCGGGATAAATTTGCATTGGTCGTGAGGCTTTATTTCTATAGAATAATTTACACTTGCATCTTAGAACATTAGATTGTCAACTTTTTTTAGCAAATGCTTTAAAAATTTTATTTGTGGTAATTTAGCTAATTTTAAATTTTCTTGAAATGGACAATAACTTGAGCCTGTGGGTCTCAAATAGGTTGTACCATGTTATTTAGGTTACAATATTAGGGTTTATTGGATTTACATATCAGGAATCAAAGAACTGTAGGGAAGTCTACTTATAGTGATATAAAATTTTTAGGGTAAAATAAATTTTACACTCGTAAAGTTAAGTAGTTTTTCAAATTGGATACATGAACTTAAAATCCCTACAATAAATCCCTTCGACATTTGAATTAAAATAAAATTGTTAACTTCTCTGTTAAACTAGACGAAATAAACTCGTGCATCTCACGTGTTCACTCCTCTTTGTAGGAACAAAATCTTCATTCTTTCTAGTTAGTTGGACATGTTGAGGAGAAAAAATGTCAATCTCTGAGGGATCAAATCATCATATTGTCCTTTTGTCATAGAGTTTCGAGAATTTAAACTGGTGTTTCAAAACAGAGATCAGTTGCTTTGTTTATGGAGAAGAGCTTAGGAACTTATCTAGAAGCCCTAAAAATGCAAATTAGAGCTTACAAACTCTACTTAAAAAATATGAATTATTAGTAAGAAATAAAAATAAATGAATAAAATTAAAATCAAGAGACAAACTCATGTGCCTATATGGACTGATGTGGCAGCTGAAACCCATACCTTCTTTGTCAAAGGTGTCCCAGTTTAGGTTTCTAAATATGTTGTGCTTCGTAGTTCTTGACGGTAAGGTAACAAAGCAAACATTGTCTCTAGCTGAAAGGTTCCCATTTCAATGAAGTAGTGTGCTTGAGCAGAATGTAAGATACCAATTCATTAGATGGTTGATCATTTAAGAAAATTCAGTAATAAGGCTGTACTAGCAGTCAGTCGAAATGCAGATTGTAGGAAATGCAGTAATGAGGCTGTACTACCAATTCATTAAATTAAATGTTTTCTCTTTGATTTTTTTTCCTTAAAGTCGGTTGAAATAACTCAAATATGTTTTCATGTAAGCACAGGTTTTTTCTTGAGTGGTGAGGGGTGGGGAGGGAAGACCCTCAAAGGGAGAGAGAGTGAGGTATCGTTGGAATGATAAGTTGTAACCCTAGTGACAATGCGTTGCTCTACCTTCCACAATTTAATTCATGAAGATTGATGAATATGTTCTGTTTCGTCGCTATAAAATCCATTTGAAAAATGACGGAGTGAAATAACAATATAACATTTCTTTGTGAGTATACATGGTTACACGCTGCAAAATTCCAGTAGATAGCTTGTTTTATTTTCTGGCACTTGTAACGTTTAACTTGGAGCATTTTTTTGGATTTGGTAATTAGTACTCTTGAGAAGACAAATGATTCACCCAAAATATTTGTTTTATGACCTTACCGAGGCATGTGTTTCTTTTCATCTCACCTGTTTTTTGATACTTGCATATATTTGATTGTGATGATAGGTGAGGAAGCTAGAGACTTCATTTGTAAAATATTGGTGTAGACAAGGGTTGAAGCCACTTGATCAGAAGCTATTGCCAGATCCCAAGCCATGTGTTAGAGAGCCTCCTCCTTGTTAGAGAACCATCTCCAAGAGTACCTGCCCTTCAGTAGTGCGTACATGTCAATATTTTGTTAATTTTACCAAACGGTAATTTTGAGCCCCATAGGGTTAATTTCATCCCCTCCAGTTGCCTTTTAGTTACTATGTTTTCTCACTAGAGCTTGTAGTTAGCTTTTCCAGACTCAATAATTGATGCAGATGACTGAAAGTAGAATATTATAAATACAACAGCAGTAAAAGCATGGTCATTTTGTACTTTGGGTTAAGGAATCAAATGAGTTATAATTTGGTACACTGATAGTAAAAATAAAAATTTACATAAGCAGCTTCGATATTATAAATTTAATATTAATAAATGAAAACTTAATAATTAGTAATCTTACAGTAACTATATTTTAATATATTTAAAATATAATTTTTATGTCAAATCTATAAAAAAGTTGAATGAATGATTATGATTAATTGTAAATGTTTAGTTTAATGATTTAATTTTAATTCACTATTATTATGAAAATTTTTTATATTATCATTTAATTATTTATTATTATATCATTAAAAGTGTTTGATATTTTAAATGATTATTATTATTGTTAAATTATTTTAATGATTCGTTAATATATATTTAAATGATACTGAAAAATTTTTACATTGAAAGTAAATTAAAATTAAACTCTCAGTTTAATTATTTTATATTTTAAATAACCATATCAAAATAAGTCTTGTAAAACAATTACTAATAAAAATATATTTAAAAATAAGATTTGTGTGTATTACGGTAAACTTCACAACAATGCATATATGCTACATTTTAAGTTATCTTTTCAAATATTAGTGCATCTCAGTTTAAATCCGTGGCATGCAAAATTGTGACAGATTCAAGCAACAAGACAGCAATCGGGATTGCTTTAATGTCAATTGAAATTTAATTTTGGTGATAAAGTGAAAGAAAATCAGTTAAGTAGAATTGAGTCCAAAATCAAGCAATATGCAAAGGGACTTCATGTAACATTAGTGAAATCAAGCAATATTTGAACAGAATATGTAATATGAGCTACAGCTTTTGAGCCTTTTGTTTAAATGATGAATAAAATATAATTGAGTATACATGAAAATAACACTTTTTTTTTTCATTATAAAGAAAGTCTAAGATCTGATATGGAAGAGAAGGAAATGTTAAATTGTAAGTAAAGTGGCGTGGCTAGGATTCGATTCCAAATCAAATAATACTTTTTTTTTAAGGTTTAGGGAAGGGGAATTTTTGGGAAAAGGGGAAGAGGGGATTTGAAAACGTGGCGCGGATTATGCATGATAACTTTCTACGTACATATATACATATGTACTAATCGAGATGGTGGTGGGTGGTGTCCCTAAACTATTAAACAGAGAGGGAGATGTGGTTGATATGATGGATAAAGTGCATATAAATATAGCGAGGCATTGGAAGAGAAAGTAATTAACGTTAGCCATTCTCATTAAACAATTAGGAAGAGAGAAAATACGGATGATAGAGAAAGTAATAATGTAGTTGACTAATTGATTTAAATGAGAGAATGAAATTTATTAAGTATTAAATTAAAAAAAATAAAGGTCTTAATTTATTATATATATATATATATAATTAATAAAATTTGGGGCCTTATTTTTGAGCCACCCATGATAGTAGTAGGTACTAATGAATATAAGAATGATTCACCGAAATATTAAAATATCCGTTTGTGAACAAGAAATTGCCCAACAACATAGAAAAGAGATTTCTTTGTGAGAGAAAAAGAAACCTATGAGAATGTGGGATGTAAATCTTCGTGCGAAAAAAAGTCATCTTTGAACTAGGCATGGCAATAGGGTAGGTAGGGCGGGTTTTTGTCTAATCCAACCCCGCCTTGCACCATTCAAAATAATACATAACCTACCTCTACCTCGTCCCATGGATCTTAGGAATTAAACTCCAAACCTGTCCTTGTAAAAATATATTAAAAACTTGCACCCACTCCCACTTCATCTCATATTCATAAATATTTAAAATAAATTTATACTATAATAAATCATAATGTTAAAAATTAATTATATTCTCATACAAATTAAAAGAAATATCCAAATAAGTATATTTTAACTCTATTCATAATTTAAAAAGTCAATTAATAATAATATTTAAATTAAAATATATTTTAAATATAAATTTAATATAGATAAGGGATACAGGACGGGGCGGTGTTGACCCTAAACCTGTACCCAACCCGTCCTACTAGGATAATAATGATGTAGTTGACTAATTGATTTAAATGAGATAATGAAATTTATTAAGTATTAATAAAATTTGGGGCTTAAAAACAAGGGCTTTAGTGGCCTTATTCTTGAGTCACTCATGATAGTAGTAGGTACCAATGAAGATAAAAATGACTCGCCGGAATGTTAAAATGTCTGTTTACGAACAAGAAATTGTCCAAGAACTTAGAAAAAGATATTTCTTTGTGAGAGAAAAGAAACCTCTAAGAATGTGAGATATAAATCTTCGTGTGGAAGAAAGTTATCTTTGAATTAAGCACAGATAGGGCAGGTTTTTGTCCAACCCTATCCTGCCTTGCACCATTTAAAATAATACATAACTTACCTTTACCTCTGTCTTATGGATCTTGAGAATCAAATTCCAAACATGCTCCCGTAAAAATAATTAAAATTTGCACCAACTCCACTTCGTCCCATATTCATGAATATTTTAAATAAATTTATATTATAATAAATCATAATGTTAAAAATTAATCATATTTTCATATAAATTAAAAGAAATGTCTAAATAAGTATATTTTTATTAGCTCTATTCATAATTTAAAAAGTAAATTAATAATAATATTAAATTAAAAATATATTTCAAATATAAATTTAATATAGATAAAGAATACGAGACAAGACGGGGTTAACCCTAAACATGCACTCAACCCGTCCACTAAGACAAACAACCCTAACCTATCCCAAGCCCTACGGGTGCGTGTAGAAAACTCATCCCATGCAGGGGGAGATGGATTGGATACTCGCAAAATGGATTGAAATTACTATACTTACTTTGGACTTCTTTCTATCAGTAAAAGAATTTTCAAAGAACGTAAAATAATATATTTTATATTTATTACTTTAGTATTGTTAGAATGATAAGGGCAAATTAGAAAAAATATAAAAACAAAACCATTCTCTCATGAGCATTTATTATTTTAAAACTATATACTTTGTCATATGTTAAGTTATTAGGAAGATAATTAGACAAATTTACTAGGAAGATATAGCATTTTTCATCTTTTAATGCTTATTAATGAAGTTGAATTTCACTTCAAAGATATGAAATTTACTTTCTTAATTGTTTTTATTAATGGTTATACCTTCTAACTTTTTTATTTAAACAAAATTTAAATGAGAATTAAAAACTTTGTCTGTTTACTACTCGATTTAAATAACATTCACTTCAAAAACATAAAATTTATTTTTTAAAATTTTTTTATTAATAGTTATAACTTTAACTTTTCTCCATAAACAAAATTTAAATAAGAATAGAAAATTTTGTTTGCTTCCTAGTCCAATTTAAATAACATTGATTCAATATCAGTGCCATCAAGTTCAAACATTAGAGTAATTTTATATATTACAATTTTCATTTATATATATATATTTACATTTACTTCTCATCAGTCACGACTACATAATAATTATTATTTTTTTCATAAAAATTGAAATATTTTAATGATTAACTATTAATTGCTATTAAAATATTCTCTTAAATCAAGTATAGAAATAAATAATGATTTTAACAAAATATATAAGATTAACAGATTAATTAATGATACTTTATGAAATAAAATTATTCTCATGATCCGAACTGAGAGTCTATGACCAGCGTGTGACAAGAGTTTACCATAATTTCACCTTATTACAAATAAATTACCATAAAATAATCCAATAAGTAACTAAAATATAACAAACTAATATAGATTCTATTTATAGAAATAATAGAACACTTCTAAAAGTGTCAGCATATAAGGTTTTCAAATCTAAATAAAATAAAATGAATGTTTACACTTGTCCACATGAATAGTGGGTAAGGCTCACCATAAACAATTGAAAACTGCCTCAATCACACTGAAAGAGCTAAACTATAAACAATCTCATTTCCCTTATTTAGAAGGATATAACAATGATTTGAGTGAATTTACAACTTAATGAAAAGTTAATACCTACTATACTAGAAATGAGACAAGTGAGGCCATGAGTTTTTCATGAGTAATAACAAAAATAATTTTTGAAATAATAAATTACAAATAAAACTAACTAAAAATATTTGAAAAAAATATAACGTGCATATACGATTCTTTCTAAAATATAACAGCTCTAAATCATAGTCATTATAATTTTTATTAAAAAATATAATAAGGCATTAAAGTTAATAAACTATTTCTAATAATAAATCTTAAATATTGAGAAAATTAATTAGGATAAAATTTAAACAAAATAATTCATTAAGCAGAACATGCAAAACAAACCAAGCACACAGCGTACGAGTAAACTAACAAATCTGACAAACTCAATGCTTGAATTGAACAAACCGAGCACACAACTAGCGGATAAAATAACCAATTTGACAAGTTTAAAACTTGAATTAATGAGTATCACACTTCAAATCCATAATTAACCTATGTGTACTAATTTAATAAAGAGTTAGCATATTTTTTGTAGAATTCAATCTTATGTATACTAAGGCTAATATTTATGACTGTTAAACACAATATTCTGACATAGTTTTTTTCTCAGAAAATAATTTTTAAAAATATTATATTCCGTGAGAAAATAATTTTTTTCAAGTGAAAATAAAAAATTTAATTCATTAAAATCAAGCTCCTTTAAAAGAGAATATTTTTTAATATTAGAAAAATCACTCAAAAATATTTTTCAAATGTTACCAATATTGATAATAATTATCAATGTACTGTCAATCCATATTATGAAACAATTATCATTAATGGTCTAGAAATCATTATTTATAACAATAACCATCATTACTCTAAAATTGATATATGAAACAATTGTCATAATTGTTTAAAAAACATTATCAATATATTTTCTATCACAAATCAATTCATCCAACATTTTGTTATAACCATGCTTTGAAGTCAAATATAAGTTTTTCAAAATTTTTTTTGTCCTCATAATACCTAAGACGCTAATATATTCAAAATAAAATTTTAAGAATCATTCAAAATTTAAAAATTATAAATAGATATGTAGTAGATAATAATCACTCTTGTGATTTCTAATTGATTCCTTCTTCAACTATTCACCTTGCTAAACTGGAGTTTTCCTGTGTCATTATATAACAATAGAAACTACTAGTAATTTAATATCAATTATAAATAATTAATTTCTCTAGTTAAATTCTTAAATCTTAAATATTTTAATATATCAATGCCTAAATTTACTATCCAAAATTGTCTATAAAAAATATAAATCAATTAAAATAAAATTAAAATATTAAAAAATTACTACTAAAAAAAATATCTACTTACCTAATTTAAGTCAAGATAACTCGAAATTTAAATTGATATTATATTCTACTCCTAAAATTTAATAGAACATCTTACTCTTATATAAAGAGTCTAGAGAAAAAAAATAATTAAGCTTATTAAACTTAAGGTCTATATATAACTATTTATAATCGAAAGGAATTTACTAATTTTTCATTGTAAGACTTAAAACTAAGACAAAATAATTTTTTTTTCCAATGTAAGACTCAAATAACAATCTTTACCTTTCTTTCTTTTCTTTTTTTTTTTTGTAACTTATCTTTTTCTTTTAAAACTTATCTTAAACTTTTTCTCTCTTCTTTTAAGAAAAAAAAGTGGTTCCAATTATTTTAACTAAAAAATTACCATGTGCCAACATATTTATAACTCAATGAAAAATGAGTTGATTAACATTCATGATAGGAATAATTGTCAACACCAAAAAAAATGTTACATAATGTTTAGTATATGAAATGATGATTTCATGAAATCAAAATAGAATAGAAATACAAAGCACAATAAATAATTGTTATTAACAAGATGTTAAAAATACTAAAAAAATATTACTACAAAATGACTTATAAATCCTTAACTATGTAATAGTTTACTCAAAAGTGGTTGGTTGAAGTAAAAGTTAACTGTGACATAAGGTAAACATTACCTATAATATCTGGAATGAATGGTGATTCTATTCCATACTTATTTCATGGAATGAGATATTTATATATTTGTATGCAAAAAAGTCAGAAAATGATAATTTTATTCCATGTCTCATCTTATAAAATTAGGAATAGAACATTGAATTCGTTCTTTCCTATAAAGGTAAGATTAAGATTCTATGCTCCATAAATTAGGATTAAAATTGCTTATTCCCAATATATTTTTAAAAATTTTATAAAATTATATTTATTATCCTTCTTATATTTTTTTATAATAAAATATTATATTTCTTACATTTCAATTTATAGTGTAATTTTTTGTAGTCAAATTTTATATATTAAATTACTTATTAATCTTGATAGTATTTTAGTAGATCAATATACTTTTTAGTTTTAATGTAAATAATCAGTATTTAATTTAAAAATTTATTTATATATAAAAATAAATGTGAAGTATAATTTTGGTGTGATAACATTATTCTTTTAAAAGATAACATTATTTATTTTAATAAAATTATAAAAATATTAAAATTAAACATTATTATTTTAAAAGATTAATTTTGATTACATTCTATATTAATTTTATGTACTGAATAATAAAATGACTTAAAAATATATTTTATTTTAAAAACTATCAAACATTAAATTAAAAAAGACTATTTCATTGCATTTATTCCATTTCATTTATATTCTATTTTAATTTTATTAAATTATTATTATGTATATCAAATAATATACAGAATTTATGTTCCATTTCATTTATTATCAAAGGATATGTTAAACGACGCAATTTAAAAGCTTTACGTTCATATGAATCATAATTATAAAAACTCATATTCTTATTTTTCGTATGATTAAACGACGGATTAAGTCCATTTTGATGCCCTACTCGAGTCCTTTCCTCCACTACTTTCGTTTCAGAGCAACATAAAATAAAGAGAGAAAAAAAAATTCAATATTAAGACCCCAAATTCCGCAGATTCGAAAATTTCTCTTCCTTTTCTTTTCCCGCGAATTCGTTTCCTTTTCCGATTGGGGAATTTTTTTCCTTCGCCGTTTGAACTTCGGGTTACGATAAGACCGACATTACCGCCATGGCCGGAGCCGCGACGCCGGAGAAGAGCCCCCTGGTGTCGCCGACGTGCTCGAGGTCGGTGACGGAGACGGTGAACGGGTCGCAAAAGTTCGTGATTCAAGGCTATTCGTTGGCGAAAGGGATGGGAGTAGGGAAGCACATTGCGAGCGATTCGTTTCGCTGTCGGAGGGTATCATTGGCAATCTACTTCTACCCCCACGGCAAGAACCCGAGGACAATGCCACGTACGTTTCGTTTTTATCGCGTTGGCGAGCGAAGGCACCGATGTGAGGGCGCTGTTTGAGCTCAGGCTTGTGGATCAATGTGGAATGGAAGCATAAGGCTATAGCCATTTCGATCGATCGCTTGAGAGCGGTCCTACGCACTCAAGTATAAGGGTAGCATGTGGTAAGGGTTTCAATGGCCTCTCATTGTTATTATTATTATTATTATTAATTTTTTTTTCAGTAATGTCATTATTTGGATAAAGTTTATTTAATTTTTTTTTTTATATGTGTATGTTTGAATTTTATGCTGGAGGAGTTTAATGTCGAGAGAAACAAAAATTGAAAATTTTCCAACAATGGATAAAACAGTAACCAGTCTTCAAAAAATCTTGTGACACTAAATTTGTTAAGGTAAAAAGTCTTTTTTGGTTATGACAATTTTAGGTACATTGAACCTGATTTTGGATCCTCTTTTCGCCCTTAGAAACATGATATGATAGTGTTTGTAGGGACAGAAGAAGACTTTCTTTTGAAGAGGACCTGCAATTTCTTGTACAGGGGTCCTGCATAGATTGTGTCTTTCTCTCTCTTACATGATATTGTTAAAGCTTAGAGGGACAAATTTTGTTCAACTGCAGATGTTCCATTGGTCTGAAATATGCAAATATTTGGAGAGATTAGTTTATAATGTAAAAGAAGGGGAAGTTAATTGTTATGCCAACTAACTTGAAGTGAGTTCTTAAGATGCTAGTCTGATGACAATGTCATAGCGTTATATATGTTGGGCTTTTCAAAACAGGATTTCATTTATGAATGAAGTGTTTCTTTAGAAAGGCGTTATCTTGGTGTGCCAGAGAGATAGGTCTAGACGTTTATTGTTAGTTCATGCCTACTTGAATGAGATTGAGAGCTTGGAGGACCTTCCATTTTTAACTTATTATTATTATTATATTATTATTATTAAAAACTGTGTCCATATAGCAGACATCTTTGTTTTTAACCTTTTTAAGCAATAGATACGAACATTAAACATCTTCATAAAGAAATAGGAAAAAAATGCAACAGGAAGAGTTAAACTCAGTACTCAACAGTAAAAAAATCTCGAGACCAGCATGGACACTTGTTGAGAGAAACAATAGTTTTTTATGTCTACCTAACAAAAGTTTTATGTTATTGAAGATTATTTAAATGGAAGTATGTTTAAGTTATACCTTACTTTCATAATTTTTTCCTTTATACATATGATGGACTGTATCCTTGTCATCTAAAATAAATTCCTTTTTACTCCTTTCCGGTACCATACCTTATCATTTTCTTTCTCAGTTATACTTGATCAAGTCCTCCATAATTACCCTGCTAATGACTCTATACAGGTCATTTAGCAGGTGTATTTTTAGTTTATGGTGTATATGAAATTAATTATTGCCTAAGGATGCATGAAGGCTTCAAAGGCAAAAAGCCTCTTTCTTTTCTTGTCTTTTTTATTGTCTTTAATGCATCACTATCTTACTTTTCTATCCTTCATCTCTCCTAGCCTCTCCTTATATGGAAAATGGATGTTATATCGATATGAAAGTATTGTGTTGTGTAGTTGTGTTGACATTTGTAAAACTTTGATCTTGTTTATTGTGTTTTATAGGGGATACAAGCGGTTTTTCAGACGTTCTTTGCTTGAAAGCTCTGATTATCTCATGAATGATTGTTTGAAAATCAACTGTACAGTTGGAGTTGTGGTTTCAGCCATTGATTGTCCACGATTTCACTCAATTGAGGTCCCAGAATCTGACATTGGAACACACTTTGGCTTGCTATTGGAAAAATATGGAAGGTTCAGATGTTACTATTAATGTAGCTGGGGAGAAGTTCCCTGCTCATAAGTTGGCGTTGGCTGCTAGATTCCGAAAATTTCGATTTAAATTTTTTGATGGTTTAGATGAGGATAGGCAAAAGATTGCCGTAACAGATTTAGAACCTAAGGTTTTTAAGGTGGAAACTACATATCTTCTTATTTTGCTTCCTTTTCCTTGTTTTCTTTCCCCGTTAGCATTAAGCATAGTTCGAAACTTGATATTGGTGGCTGTGATTTACTCTGTGATAGTGGGATTTTGTCCTGGTTTCTCAGGCTTTTTTTTTTTTTTTTAAATTATTGATAGAAAAAGGGATTTTATTTGAGAAAAAAGAGGAGTACAACTAGGGTATGATATGATGTCCTGATTTTCCTTACTTTGACAGGCCATGCTGTACTTTATTCTACAGGGATACCCTTACAGAAGAGGTGAACATGGTTCCATCAACCTCATCTAATGATTTTCCAGCTCTGAGACATTGACAGCAAGGTTATTGGCTGCAGCAGACCAGTATGGCTGGGAGAGGCTTAGACTGATGCGTGAGTCTCATCTCTGCAAGGACATCTGTGTCAGTTCTGTAGCCAACATTTTAACCTTGGCTGACTGTTACCATGCCATGGAGTTAAAAGCTGTTTGCCTAAAATTTGCTGCTGAAAATCTTGCAGGTATACATAGTTAACATCACTTGCTCAACTTGCTTGGTAAGAAACCTTGCAAATGATGTTTTTTCATTGAGACTTTTGTTAGTGATTAAAAGAAAAAAAGAAAAATTGAAATCCGATACAATCATCCTCTGCTGACTAAACACAACTGTCTGAACATCCGAAAGCATAAAGACAATATATATTTATATTCAAGTCGTTGTCCTTCTCAACTCGTCCATCTGACCATGAAGTCCTTCATAACTTGTCCATCTACATGCTGGATTGCAATCCCAGCAGAACAAGTTTCGACCAAGGATCATGGGATTGATGCTCAACTTATTCACATTTCATAACTTTGACATAGGTGAACACTTACAAATAAAGTTAGGGTTGTGGTGAAAGTAAAATCCTAATTAAGTCTTTAGTTCAAAGAGAATTAAATGGTGCTCCTAGTGTAATGTGTATATACAGATTATGATGGTCCTCCATGCAGAGAAATTCTTTGGTAAGGAATTTTGCAATATTGCAATTTCATCGGTGATGCATAACAATTATTATCCAGTTTCAGTATTAAAAGTTTACACAAATACAAAGCATTTGACAAGGATATGGATTAGTTTTGTTGCTTTGGCTCAAAATCCACATGAGATGTTACAGTCATGTGATTCTGGTTATCTATATAATTACTGTTTTGGAATTTCTCAATCCCTTCTAAGCTCAGGACACCTTTTTCTTATGTATATTCTTGTAAAGAATAACAGAAAAATTGAAAATCTTGACTTTGGGCATAGAAAATTATAATTTTACTTCAGCTGCAATTTCTGACATTCTTAATATGATGGTTCTTTTTGTGTTTGGACTACTTGTTGCAGCTGTCATGAGGTCAGATGGATGGCTACAGTCAGAGATCTTGAAGACAATTACAGGGTGTGAGGGTGATTTCTGCAGTACAGGGGGAAAATCTCAGCGTGTGTGGGCCCAACTTTCAGACGGTGGTGACACAAATGGTGGGAGGGTCGGGCAGAGAATCTGATATCTGTTGTCAGGCACTGGTGTCTATCTGATTGTGTTGTGAATGCAGCAGATCATGCTGAAAAAATGGGGGATAAAAAAGAAAAGGGCAAAGGAGAGGGAAGATCCTAACTTTGCCATGTTGCAAGGGAAAGTTCTTTAGAAAAAGCAATCAGATATTATGCAGGATTTTTCTGTAAATGTCACCAGCGATGTTTATTTTGTTACTGCAAATTAGTCACTGAAAATGAGCTCGTCTGCAACAAACTTTTTAACACTAACTATACTTTGGAAGTGGATATTTGTGTTGCCGGTCTTTAGTCCCTCTAATAGTTTAATTAAAATGATAGTTGTTGTACCATGTACAGAATATTCATTTTGTAGAAATCATCTTTTCATGACACGCCATACGAAATGTTAGTGATGATGTTTAGGTGGTCTGTCTTGAATTGATGTCTGGAATGCCATTATGTCTTGAATTGATGTTTGATGCCTTAATGTTTGATGCCATTGTCTAGCATGATTACCTCATTTTTGTTAGAACCTGAGTATTGCATTGTTGAAAAGAAGGCTGAACCGGCAGAGGAGGGGATGAGGAAGAGGTTTCTGCCAATGGCTTCTCTGAAGTGGTTGTGTACTGCTTTCTTGTTTTGATCCTGCACGCTAGGATTGTTAAATTGTGTAATCCACGGTCAAGTCATTGAGATTTTGTAGTTTAATAGGAATAAATATAGTTTGATTGCTGTGATTGTAACCTTTTTTATTTGTGATTTTACAACTAACGCTTATCACTCTGTGTTTTGACAAAATCTGGCACACTGAAAATTATCATAGTGATTTTATCTGAGAGACCAAATTGCAGTTTTTACATTACTATTACAGTAGCTAGTTAGTTACAAGCCTTTTTCTTTTTTTTTTCTTTTCATGTCATATAGTTGTTCGATCTTTTCATGTTTTCATCTTTTAAATGAGTGGTTGTAATTTATTTAAGCCAAACATACACGCTGCATCAATTATTAAATGACGTAATTATTTTATTAATCTATTCGTAAAGTATGCATAAGCATTTGTACTACTTTTAGAAATATAAAGAGTGAACTTGTATCTATCCCTTCAAAAAATACTTACAATTTATATATATTTTCTTAGACGGTGAAATGTGCTATACTTTCTAACTTTGAGTGAGGTAATTATTAAATATTTAAGCTGTATAGTTTATTGCAATTAAGTTTTTCAGTTATTATTTTGCCAAACTTTAATAAAAATTATATAACATGTAACCTATTAATATTTTTTTTGTTTTTTAAAAAATAATTTATAAAATAAAAAGATTGTACATTTTGAAGTTGGTTTAAAATATAATTTTAATATCACTTTTGAATTATTTACAAAAAGAGTTTGATAAATGTTAATCAATTAGTACATCGTCAATAAAATTTTATAATATATTAGATGAAAAATTTAATTATTATAAGTTATATAATTTATAAGTATTTAATTTTTGTAAGGAGGTGTACATGTAATTAAGAATAACAATTAGATACATGAATTCATAATTTATTTATATTTAAATTTAATTCAATTAATTTAATTATAATAATAAATTTAATAAATATAAAAAATATTTAAATATAAGAGAAATCTAAATATATTTAATTAAAAATGTATAAATTAAATATTTTTTTATTAAATTAAATTAATAAATAAATTGAATATTTATATGTTAAAATATGTCATAAATAAATTAAATGGATATAGGATTGCACGTAGATTTGGTTGGATAGAATTGTACGCAAAAATAATTTCAGACCGATTTTTTAAGTTCGGATTGAGTTGGATCGGACTTGTTAAAAAATTTCATTCAAGCTGACCTAAATCAAACAAACCAAAATCGGATTCGATTTGGATTATCGAGTTGTAGACATAGCTGCAGCGCCTAAAGAGAACAACCCAGGATTCCTTTTCTGTCGACGATTCCCATTTCCAAATCCACCGGAATCAGTCACCACTCGTTCATCTTCTTCTTTCAGTAAGTTTTTAGCGTGAGATTGACAGTTTCAGTTCTCAAAGATCTCCGTTTTCTGATTCTGTTACAGTTTCTAATACATTTTATGAATTTTTTTTCTTTTTCTTTTTCTTTATAATTCTTGTACCATGTTTTTGTCGTTAGGAATGTGCCTTGCTGCTAACGTTGCATCAATAATTTTTTGCCACTGTTATTTCTTGGTTGTAGTTAGGATGTGTTTATTTGAGTAATTGGGAAATTGGGAGGGGTGTGAAAAGTTTTGATCTTGATTGTTCTAATTGTGCTAACCATTTTTACATAAATAGTGATGATTGGAGACACATACCCACAGCAACGTGTGGTCATGGCACTGGTAAAGCAAGAAAAAACTATAAAAATGCTGTCAACTACTGCTGCTGCTCAGCTTCCCAGTTGCTGTTACCTCATTCCCAACCATCTTAACTTCCATCATCCCGCCCAACAGAAGAGAAAATTCACCATTCTATCGCTTGCCAGTGCAGATAGCCAACTCCCCATCAGAAACTTCTTAGGCCTAAATCTTCCTCAGACCCACAATTGCAGCAAAGGGAAAGAAGGCAATAATAGGACTACATACAATTCCAATTCAAATCAAAACCTCAAACACCTTTATTTTTGGAGTTCTCCCCCTTCATGGACACCAAAGACACCAATAATCAAAACCCGAAAACCAGAAACCAAAATGAACATCAAGTAGACGAACAAAGAGAATTCAAGGACAACAACGAAGGCAGGGCACTTTTCCCAGACATGTGGTGGGTAGATTTGAAAGCAGCATTGGGCCAACGAATCAACTTGGAGGGCATTCTATGTTCAACCATGGTGGTCTTGAAAGAACCGAAATTGGTACTGCCCCATATTTCCGTGCCTGACATAAGGTACATTGATTGGGCTGAGCTGCGTAGAAAGGGATTTGAGGGATTTGAGGGTGTTGTCTTTGACAAGAATAATACTATTACAGCATCTTACTCTTTGATGCCCTGGCCTCCTCTTGAGTCTTCATTGCAACGTTGCAAATCAGAGTTCGGTCCTGACATTGCTGTATTTAGTAACTCTGCTGGTAATTCTTAGTTGAAGCGTTTCAAAAGTTTTGTCAATTTGATGGTAGTAGTTGTAGCTCACACTTTGTGTTTTCTGTTGTTTTATTGTTGTCGTGAATCAGGACTTCAAGAGTATGACCATGATGGTTCAAAAGCTAGGATGCTTGAGGGTGCAATTGGAATTAAAGTCATCAGGCACAGTGAGTGTTGCTTTTTCTTTTGAAGCTTTAATTTTGTGATGTTTCTTTTATCTTAAAGTGCATATGTTATCTTCTGCTGTGTAATAATACGCTAGGAGTGTGAAATATTCCCTAGGAAGAAAATGCCACTAGTAATGATGTTGATACCTGTATTTATGCTGTAGGGGTGAAGAAACCAGCTGGCACAGCTGAAGAAATTGAAAAGCATTTTGGTTGTGAATCTTCACAATTGATCATGGTAGATAAGTATTTTGTAGCATTCAATTTTTATTAGCTGCTTGTTTTGTAGTTTGATATGTTACACCATAAGCATTCTGTGGCAGGTAGGTGATCGGCCTTTCAATGACATTGTTTACGGCAATCGAAATGGGTTCCTAACTATTTTGACAGAACCATTAAGTCTTGCTGAGGAGCCATTTATTGTTAAGCAGGTTCATTTTTCATCTTTTTTTTATCTTCTGGGTGCTTGAAGTGTTTCATGTGATTTCTTTCTTTCAATAAAATAAGGAATTTCATTAATAGAAGAGCGTGAGGAATCCAATTTGGCAGATCCTATAAGAAAAGAGAAAACAGAATAAATCACAGAAAAATCATCAAGCATAAAAGCTTTTGCACCTCTTTTAAGAGACAATTAATGAAACCGGTAAAAAACTGAAAAGCATATTTCCACAAAGAGTGTAGAAAGATTATCTTGTTCCAAAGCATTTGAGAAGAAAATGCTCCTAAAAGATTCTAGTGTGAACTGAGCTACTGCTAATGTTACATATTCATACTTATCATATTTACGAATGTAATCATTAGTAGAGTCAGTGTTTATGGTCATTTTATTATCAGTTAAAGTCTTAAAGATATATTTATTTTATTTTAATGGATTTCCCCATCTTTTCTTGTTTCTAAATTCTGATGTTAGTAATCATTAATAATTATAGCTTACTCTGCTGATCTCATTTTATGAACATGTCACTCAGTGGTCTAACATTTTCTTTGATAATGGAAAGGGGAGTAATTTGTTCTGTCAAGGACCTGGAACTACAGCTACATTCTCCTTTAATCCATTTCATCTATCCAAAAATGTCTTCAAGAGTGCATCCTACTCAATGTCATGACTTTTCAATAATTGAGCCAAGATGTTGGTGATCGTCACCTTCTAGCATTTGTCAGGCAGACTTTCATCCCCAGTTCCTAAGCTAGTTTTCTCTTTTTTAATCTGAACGTGGAAATCCTTAATGGCTAATGCAATTTAATATTTCCACATTAGAGTTGACCTGGTTTTGACATCACCAAGTGGTGATATTGTCTTCAGTAGGTGTGTCACCATGTATGTATGTGAGAAAGCTTGAGCTCCAATACTAAAATGGGATAGCAATGGAATAAACAAGCACCTGTTAAGGTTGATGGTTGGTATGTTAATTTTTTTTTTTTTGGTAATGAAAAAATAATTTAGGTTGAGGGGAAGGCTCGCTCGTCCAGGGTCAGAGCATGCTCCCATACTCATCGAACGCTTATACGGATACTTACAGATGACCTTCCAATGAGGGAATCCAATAATCAAACCCAAGTCATACCCCGTTGGTATGGTATTTATGCATTCATATGGCTTGGGATTAGTGTTATCATTGATATATGGCAGCCAAGGCCAACAAGCCTCAAAACTAGTATTGTGATATGGCAGATGGCATGATTGTGGAAATTTTTGAAACATTGTAAAATTTATTAAATGTACTTATAAAAGGTAAATATGAAGTATTGATACCTTATTCCATGAAAGTTCATCACAAAACTATATATAATTTAGCTAAAACCTAAAGCCCAACGGGGAAGAAAGAGAAAACAGAAGTTTGTGAGCAGCTTAAGAAGAAATTGTGGACAAGGACCAAAGAACTGAACGTGAAGTTGGAAGAAATGTAACTCAGAGATGCTTTTCGGATACCCGTATTGGTTTTAAGAAAGAAAAACATTAGTAAAGTCCCCTTTTATGTAGACCCAAAGGTACACCAATGTATATGAGTGTTTGGAGTTCAAGTTGTGACCAACTTGAGTGTTATCATTCACCATAATCATCTCTTCATCCTGTTCCTCTCCATTTTCACCACCCCTTTGGTTTCTTTTATTTAAAAATTTAAGCCTTTCTACCCCTTCAAATTCTTTGATGAGAATTGCTGAAAAAAAAGCAAAAAAAAAAAAAAAAAAAACAAATCACAAAATTGTGAGAATCGTATCGGTGATACATAATCGCATCAATTTGTGCGATACATATACGATTCAAAGCCATTTGTGATTCACCACACGATACAAATCATTGGCTTGCTGAATTGTATAGGGCTGTTTGGAGGATAATATTAAAGGAACTTATGGAGATCAATGAAGTGTTTGTGGTATCATAAGGCCTGGGGCTGAAACTTGAAAGTTTCGACTATGACAAAGAAGGGTACATGACCTCATTTATTCTGGCACTCTGAATGGTAGGGAAGAAGTTATGTACAAATTTTAGAAGCATAAATCTAGACACCATTGAAAGGTGAATCAGGTTTCAGGACTTTCAGAATTACACAAAGGTAAAATTTCTGAGTGCATAGCATCATTTGAACTCTTATGTTGTGTGCATGTAGTAACTTTAGAATACGTGTCTTTTTTTATTTTTTTTGTCCCTCTTTATTGAAGAACATGCATAGATTTTATGGGAATTTCAGATACTTTTCTGTTCTTCTTTGAGGCTGGAATTTGTCTATGTTTATTTTCTTTTCCCTTCTCTTTAGAAACTTGTATAGATTTTAATGGAATGCCATAAATGACAGGGATAAAATTGCATTGGTCGTAAGGCTTTATTTCTGTAGAATAATTTACACTTGCATCTTAGACATTAGTTTGCCAATTTAGCAAATGCTTTAAAATTTTATTTGTGGTAATTTAGCTAATTTTAAATTTTCTTGAAATGGACAATAACTTGAGCCTATGGGTCTCAAATAGGTTGTACCATGTTATTCAAGTTACAATATTAGGGTTTATTGGATTTACATATCAGGAGTCAAGAACTGTGGGGAAGTCTACATATAGTGATATGAAATTTTTAGGGTAAAATAAATTTTAGCCTCGTAAAGTTAAGTAGTTTTTCAAATTGGATGCATGAACTTAAAAATCCTACACTAAATCCCCTCGACGTTTGAATTAAAATAAAATTGTTAACTTCTTTATGAAAGCAGACAAAATAAACTCGTACATCTCGCGTGTTCATCTCCTCTCTGTAGGAACAAAATCTTCATTCTTTCTAGTCAGTTGGACATGTTGAGGAGAAAAAAATGTCAATCTCTGAGGGATCAAATCATTATATTGTCCTTTTGTGACAGAGTTTTGAGAATTTTTAACTGGTGTTTCGAAACAGATATCAGTTTCTTTGTTTAAGGAGAAGAGCTTAGGAATTTTATCTAGAAGCCCTAAAAATGCAAATAAGAGCTTACAAACTCTACTTAAAATAAGAATTATTAGTAAGAAATAAAAATAAATGAATAAAATTAAAATCAAGAGAACAAACTCATGTGCCTATATGGACTGATGTGGCAGCTGAAACCCATACCTTCTTTGTCAAAGGTGTCCTAGTTTAGGTTTCTAAATATGTTGTGCTTCTTAGTTCTTCACAGTAAGGTAAAAAAGTAAACAGTGTCTCTAGCTGAAACGTTCCCAATTCATTGAAGTAGTGTGCTTGAGCAGAATGTAAGATACCCATTCATTAGATCGTTGATCATTTAAGAAATTCAGTAATCAGGCCGTACTAACAGTAAGTTCAAATGCAGATTGTAGGAAATGCAGTAATGAGGCTGTACTACCAATTCATTAAATTAAATGTTTTCTCTTTGATTTTTTTTCCTTAAAGTCGGTTGGAATAACTCAAATATGTTTTCATGTAAGCACAGGTTTTTTCTTGGGTGGTGAAGGGTGGGAAGGGAAGACCCTCAAAGGGAGAGAAAGAGTGAGGTTTGGAGAATGTCTCATAGTTTTGAGATCGTTAGAATGATTAGTTGTAACCCTAGTGACAATGCGTTGCTCTACCTTCTACAATTTAATTCGTGAAGATTGATGGATATGTTCTGTTTCGTCACTATAAAATCCATTTGAAAAATGAAGGAGTGAAATAACAATATAACATTTCTTTGTGAGTATACATGGTTACATGCTGCAAAATTCCAATAGATAGCTTGTTTTACTTTCTAACAGTGAAAGAATTTCCTTGATTTTAATTAATAACAATTTAATATATATAAGGGATACAGGGCGGGACGGAGTTGACCCTAAACCTGCACTTAACCCATCCCGTTAGGATAAACAATCTTAGCTTGCCCCAAGTCCCACGGGTGCGCGTAGAAAACCCGTCCCGTACATGGCGGGGTGGGTTGGGTACTCGTGAAACGAGTTGAAATTATCATGTTTATTTTAGACTTCTTTCTATCAATGAAAGAATTTTCATAGAACATAAAATAATATATTTTATATTTATTACTTTACGTATTGTTAAAATGATGAGGGCATATTAAAAAAATATATAAAAAAAGCCATTTTATCATGAGCATTTATTATTTTAAAACTATATACTTTGTCATCTGTCATCTTTAAGTTATTAGGAAGATAATTAAATAAATTTATTTGGAAGATATAGCATTTCTCATCTTTTAATGCTTATTAATGAAGTTGAATATCACTTTAAAAATATAAAATTTACTTTCTTAATTATTTTTATTAATGGTTACTGGTTTGCTTTAAATAACATTCACTTGAAAAACATAAAATTTATTTTTTTTAATTTTTTTAATTAATAGGTATAAGTTTTGACTTTTTTCCATAAACAAAATTTAAATAAGAATTGAAAATTTTGTCTGTTTCCTAGTCTAATTTAAATTTGATTCAATGTAAGTGCTATCGAGTTCAGACATTAGAATAATTTTATATATTATAATTTTTATTTATATTTATATATATATATATTTACATTTACTTCTTGTCAGTTACTACTACATAATAATTATTACTTTTATCATAAAAATTTAAATATTTTAATGATTAACTATTAATTGCTATTAAAATATTCTCTTAAATATACTATAGAAATAAATCATGATTTTAAAAATATATATAAGATTAACAGATTAATTAATGATACTTTATGAAATAAAATTATTGTCACAATCAAACTGAGAGCCTATGACCGGTGTATAACAAGGATTTATTATAGTGCTATATAAGTTACACAAATCTCAAACCTATAATTTAGAATAGACAATCTAAAACAGTCACTACAGGGCTCTTAGAAAATATCTAATAGGTGAATCTTAATAATCAATAATTTATTACAAATAAATTATCATAAAATGATCCAATCGGTAATTAATATATAACAAACTAATATAGATCTTACTTGTAGAAATAATAAAATTTTAATAGTATCAACATACAAGGTTTTCAAATCTTAACAAAATAAAATAAATGTTTATACTTGTCTACATAAACAGTGTATAAGGTTCACCATAAATAATTGAAAACTGTTTCGATCATACTAGAGGAGTTGAACTATAAACAATCTCATTTTCCTTATTTGAAAGAAGATAACAATGATTTGAGTAAGTTTACAATTCGGTAGTTAATACATACCACACTAGAAATGAGACAAGCGAGGGCATGAGTTTTTCATGAGTAATAACAAAAATAATTTCTAAAATAATAGATTACAAATAAAGCTAAATAAAAATATTTGAGAAAAATATAACAAGCATATACAATTATTTATAAAATATAACAGTTTTAAATTATAATCATTATAATATTTATTAAAAAATATGATAAGGCATTAAAGTTAATAAATAATTTCTAATAACAAATTTCAAACGTTGAGAAAATTAATTATGATAAAATTCAAAAAGAATAATTTATCAAGCAGAACATGCAAAACAAACCAAGCACACAGCTTGCGAGTAAACTAATTAATCTGACAAGCTTAATACTTGAATTGAGCAAATTGAGTATACAACTCGTGGGTAAACTAATCAATTTTACAAGGCAAAGGTTTGAACCAATGAGCATCACGTTTTAAATCCATAACTAATCTATGTGTTCTAATTTAACAAAGAGTTAGCATATTTTCTGTAAAGTCTAATTTTAAATACACTAGTGCTAACATTGACGACTGTTAGATACAGTATTTTAACATAATTTTTTTCTAAAAAAATAATTTATAAAAATATCATATTTCATAGAAAATAAATTTTTCAAGTGAAAATAAAAATTTTAATTTATTAAAATTAATATTTTTTAAAAGAGAATATTTTCTGACATTAGAAAACTCACTCAAAAATATTTTTCATGTATGCTTTCATATACAACCAATGCCGATAATAATTGTCAATGTAGTGTTAATCCATATTTTGAAACAATTATCATTAATGGTCTAAAAATTATTGTTTATAACAATGACCATAATTAGTCCAAAATTGATATATGGAACAATTGTCATAATTGTTCAAAAATTACTATCAATATATTTTTTATCAAGAAAAATATCAATTCATCCATCATTTCATTATAACTATGCTTTGAAATCAAAAGTGAGTTTTTCAAAATTTTGTTTGTCTCAAGAGTACCTAATTCAAAAATTTTAAGATTTGTTCAAAATTTAAAAATGACAAATAGATATGTAATAGATAATAACTACTGTAGTAATTTTCAATTGAGTCTTTCTTCAACGATTTGCCTTATTAAATCGAAGTTTTCTATACCATTTTATAATAATAAAAAATATTAGTAATTTAATATCAATTATAAATAATTAATTTTTTTAGTTAAATTCATAAATTTTAAATATTTTAATATATCAAAGTCTAAATTTACTATTTAAAATTGTCCAAAGAAAAATATAAAATAATTAAAATAAAATAAAAATATTAAAAAATTACTACTAAAAAAGATATCTACTTACTTAATTTAAGTCAGGATAATTCGAAATTTGAATTGATGTCAGATTTTACTTCTAAAATTTACTAAAACCTCTTACTCTTATATAAAGAGTCTAAAGGAAAAAGATAATTTACCTTATTTATTTTAGAGTCTGTATATAACCATTCCTAAAAGAAAGGAGTTTATTTGTTTTTCGTTATAAGACTTAAAACTAAGACATATTAAAACTTTTCTTTTTCAATGTAAGGCTTAAATAACAACCCTTATCTTTCTTTCTTTTCTTTTTTTTTTTATAACTTATCCGTTTCTTTTAAAACTTATCTTAAAATTTTTCTCTTTTTTTGACAAAAATAATGTTATTGTTATTTTTTTTTTGGCGTGTGCCAACATATTTATAGCTCAATGAAAAATAAGTTAATTAACATTCATGACAGGATCAAATGTCGACACAAAAAAAAAAGTTATGTAATGTTTATAATATGAAATGATGATTTCATGAAATCAGAAAAGAATATGAATACAAATCACAATAAATAATTGTTATTAACAAGATGATAAAAATACTAAAAAATAATAAAAAATTTACTAAAAAGTGACTTACAATTTCTTAAATATGCAATAGTTTACTCCAAAGTAGTTGGTCGTAATAAAAGTTAATTGTGATATAAGGTAAACTTTACCTATAATATCTGGGGTGAATGATGATTATATTCTATGCCTATTTCATGAAATGAGACATTTCTATATTTGTTTGCAAAAAATCATGGAATGATAATTTTATTATATGCCTCATTTTATAAAACTTGAAATGGAGCATTGAATTCATTCTTTTTTAGAAATGTGATATTAGGATTCCATACTTCATGAATTAGGATTAAATTGTTTATTCCTAATATGCCCTTAAAAATTTTATAAAATTATATCTATTATCCTTCTTATATTTTTTTTATAATAAAATATTATCCTTCTGACATTTCAATTTATAGTGTAATTTTTTGTGATCAAATTTTATATATTTGATTACTTATTACTTATTAACTTTGATAGTATTTTAATAGATCAATATAGTGTTTAATTTTAAGATAAATGGTCTGTATTTAATTTAAAAATTTATTTATATATAAAAATAAATGTAGAATATATACTTAGCGTGATAACATTATTCTTTTAAAATATGATAATATTTATTCTAATTAAATTATAAAAATATTAAAATTAAACATTATTATTTTAAAAGATTATTTTTTATTACATTCTATATTAATTTTATATATTAAATAATAAATTAACTTAAAAAGATATTTTATTTTAAAAGTTATTAAATAATAAATTAAAAAAAACCTTTTTATTATACTTATTTTATTTTATTTATATTCTATTTTAATTTTATAAAATTATTATACCGTATATCAAACAATATACAGGATTTATATTCCATTTCATTTATATCAAACTGTATGTTAATCTCAATGACATGCGGGTCAAAGAAAAAAGAAATATGTGTAAGAGTTTGTTAAAATCAAAGCCGCGTGGGGACAAGGCTCCTCACTCTCCTCGCCTGAAGACCGAATCTTCCCCTTCATTTTCCTCGCCTCTCTCTCTTTCCGCGTCCCATCCACTTCCAAAAGCACTCGCTGTCTTTTTGCGTCTCCTCCGTCTACAGATCCACTTCATTGAAGTTACTAAAAAATAACTTACAATTCCTTAAATGTGCAAGAGTTTACTTAGAAGTAGACTATGAACTTAGATAACCTTATTTGTAGTATCAAAGGTTTAAATTCTAGAATCATTCTATTCTATATTTATTAAGGTATTTTTATATTTGTTTAAAAAAAATTATAAAATGATAATTTTATTTCATGTCTCATTTTGTAAAAATATGAATGAAGCATAGAATTTATTTATTTTTAGAAAGGTAAGATTAAGATTTCATATTCTATGTAATAGGATTAAAATTATTTATTTTTAATATCTCTTAAAAATTTATAAAATTACACTTATTGTCTATTTTATATATATTTTTTGGTAATAAAATATTATCTTTATTATATTTCAATTTATGATATAATTTTTTGTAGTCAAATTTTATGTATTTTATTATTTATTAATCTTGATGATATTTTAATTTATCAATATAATTTTTAATTTCAATATAAATGATCTGTCTTTAATTTAAAAACTTACTTGTATATAAAATTAAATGTGAAGTATATACTTGACGTGATAACATCATTCTTTTAAAAAATGGTAATATTTATTTTAATTAAATTATAAAAAAATTTAAATTAAATAATATTAGTAATATTTAAAAAAAATTTATAAAGAGTATTTATATTATTTATATTAATTTTAATTTCATGCTATATTAATTTTATATATTAAATAATAAAATAACTTAAAAAAAATTTATGTCAAAAGTTACTTATTTTATTTTAATTTTATAAAATTATAATTTCGTATATCAAATATTATGTTTGTCTCACGGAAATTCTAGTCAAAAGAAAAAAAAAATATGTGTAAGAGTTTCTTGGAAAGAAAACAGGATGGGGACAAGGCTCCTCACTCTCCTCGCTTGACGACAGAATATTCCTTCTCATTTTCTCACTACTCTCTCTTTCTGCGTCCCTTCCAAAAGTAATATGTATGTGTTTTTGGTTAGATTTTATAAATTTAATTTTATTTAAAAATAAATTTAAAATAAAGTAATCTATATTTAAAAAAATTTATTTAAAAATTAATTTTGATAAAATAAATATTATTTAAATAATATTAATTAAATTTATTTTAAATATATAATTATTTAAAAGGATATAAGTTAAAATATAATGAAAAAAAATAAAATAAATTGTAAAAAAAAATATTTATTTTTGAAAAATATCAAAATTTTTTAAATTGACTTATGCTCTGACATAAAAGTAATTATTAGAATATATTTAAAATATTTTTAAAATATTTATAATATATTTATAATATTTTAAAAAAAATCTTAAAATATATTATAAAATTATTTAATCTTTTAAAAAATTCTTAATTTTATTATATTTTTTATATATTTTTATTTAATTAATATTATATTTTTTTATTTAATTTAAATTAATAAAATATAAATAAAAATTAATACTTTATTTTTTATATTACATAAAATATATTTAATATGTCAATCATGTCTTTTTTTTTTTATTGATGTCAATTATCTTTTTTTTCCTTCTCTACGTATAAACTCTACAATTTAACTAGAATATTTTGCCCGAATATGATTTGCTGCCCCAAACACATTAAAATGAAAACCGCGTGGGGACAAGGCTCCTCACTCTCGTCGCTTGAAGACAGAATCTTCCCCCTCATTTTCCTCTGCTCTCTCTTTCCGCGTCTCTTCCACTTCCAGAAGTACTCACTCTCTTTTTTGCGTCTCCTCCGTCTACACACACTATATCTAGACGATTTACTGTCCCAAACACGCACTATATGTGTAGGAGTTTATTAAAAAGAAAACCGCAGGGGGACAAGGCTCCTCACTCTGCTCGCTTGACGACAGAATATTCCTCCTCATCTTCCTCTCTACTCTCTCTTTCTGCGTCCCTTCCAAAACATCTTTTTGCTGCCCCAAACACACACTATATCTTTTTGCTTCTCCATCTACAGATCCACTTCATTCTTGGAGATCCTAAGAACATTGAACGTAGTGTCAGAAGACTCAGAACACTGAAACTCTCCATCAAGGGCAGCCTATTCTCTCAAGGCTGGAAATATACACATGTTGTTGTGCCATTTTGTATGCATGCCACCACTTTGATCTAAATTAACGCATGGCTTCGCTTTGGTCTTCGTGATCTGAGCACTTTCATCCTGTAAGTCTTTTTTTTGTTTTGTTTTCTTGTTGCATCAAGAGATCTGCAGGGTAAAGCTTCGGAATAGATTTGACCTTTGAGTATTTCACACGATCATGGCTCCCAATCCCATCTTTGTGAGTTTTTCTTGGTTTTTGTTATTCTAGTTTCTAAATTTTTATTAGATTAAAATTTAAAACCAAGTGTGAACTTATCTTGTCGGCAGCAAAAAAGATTCTGAGTTTATGATATATGCATGCCTCATGTCTATCGTGTTTCTTGTGTGTTATGGGACTACTTTCAAGTGATATACATGTGTGATATATATATATATATATATATATATATATATATATATATATATATGGAGCATATCTAGTGATAGAAGTATTTATTGTGAGAAGTGAGATGAGTGAATATTGAGCATTAAATTTTACATGAATGATTAATATTAAAATAAAAAGTCTTGTGACCTTTAAATAAGATTTAATCCTAACCATCTATATATGGTTTAATAGTTAGAATTTATTCCTCTCACCTCTCATAATAAAAAATATTCTTACTAAATACATTTCCTATATATATATATATATATTGTTGTCAATGATAATAAACTCTTTTTTTATTATTTTTATTTTTGGGGTTTTAAGAAGCTAAATATTCTTTTTTTTTTCCTTTCTAGTTAACTCTTTTTTTTCCTGGTTTTGTTTTTGTAGACATGCTGTGGTTTTTGGATATAAGAACAAGACTGACTAGTGTGGATGAATTAGATTTGTACAATATTTGTGTGCCTGCAAATGACTTCTTCTTCTACTAATCCTCCTGCTTTTCCATTCTCCCATGTTCCTAAGATAAAATATGATGTCTTCATTAGTTTTAGAGGCTTAGACACCCGTCGTGGTTTTCTCAGCCATTTGCTCAAGGCATTAGGTCAAAAGAAAATTGAAACCTATGTAGATTACAAACTTCAAGAAGGAAATGAGGTATTGTCAACACTTCTTACAGCAATTGAAGAATCGCAAATTGCACTAGTCATATTCTCGAAAGACTATGCTTCTTCAAGATGGTGCCTAGAAGAGCTTGTGAAAATAACTAAATGCAGGAGGAAAAATGGACATATTGTAGTACCTGTTTTCTATGATATAGATCCATCAGATGTACGAAAGCAAGAAGGGTGTTACAAAAATGCATTTGCTCAACATGAAAAATTGTTCAAGGACAACATGATGAATGTGGAGAAATGGAGAATTGCTTTGAAGGAAGTTGCCAATTTATCAGGATTTCATTCCTCAAATTTTGGGTTAGTGTATCTTCTCTCGAGTATAACGATTTCATTCTTCAAATTTTGACCTTTTCTTCCTAAATTGTTGTCTATCACAACACTTTGTTATTTTGTCAGACATATACACTACCTTTCTCACTACTTAAAGATTAATACATATGGCAAAGTGTAAGTCATGCCTTATATTGTTGCATTATAGTTTGAGATACACTTGCAAATTGTTGCATAACTGCATATCGCTTCAACAAATTTTGCGCTCAAATAAAAAACCACGAAAATATTCCTTGCGAGTTAGAGTTTTCCTACATAGTTTGTTGATGTTAAGTGGGAATTGAAAAAACAATCAATGATAGGTGAACTAATACCAGGAAATAACCTATTTACGGAGAAACATTTCATTTTTTCCTTTGATAATAAGGTAATTAGGCTTCATACATGATCTCCTTTTTTTTTTGCTACAGAACTGAAGCTGAGCTTATCGAAGAAATTGTCCAACGTTTGTTGACACGGTTGAGTCATATGTACAAAGTTGATTTCAATGGCCTTGTTGGAATTCACAAATCAATTGCAGAGCTAGAGTCACGAATATTTTGCAATGGATCAGAAGATGTTCAAGTTATAGGAATTTGGGGCATGGGCGGTATTGGTAAGACAACTATTGCCAGTGCATTATTTAACATATGGTGTTCTGAATATGAAGGTTGCTATTTCTTAGCAAATGTAAGAGAACAGTCAGAGAAGTATGGAATAATTCAATTAAAGGATAAACTTCTTTCCATATTATTAGAGGAAAAAGATCTAAACATTGGCTTTCCTAATGGAGTACCAGGTTATGTTATGAGAAGGCTTCGCCGCAAGAAGATTCTTGTTGTTCTTGATGATGTCAATAATCCAGATCAAATAAGAAGTTTAGTTGGAGGACATGATTGGTTTGGGCCAGGTAGCAGAATCATTGTGACAACCAGAGATAAGCATGTGATTGAAAAAGAAGCTGATGTTATATATGAAGTTGAGGCATTGGATTTTCATGAAGCTCAACAACTTTTCAAATTTCATGCTTTTAATCAGGATTCACTGCAATTGAATTGGCGTATGCTTATGTTAAAAGTGGTTGAATATGCTAACTAATGGCATCCCATTAGCTTTGAAAGTTTTGGGTTCCTTTCTTTATGGCAAAAGTGCTGAAGAATGGGAAAGCCAATTACAGAAACTTCAAAAAATGCCATTTGCAGAAATTCAGAACGCGTTGAGATTGAGTTATGAAGGACTAGATCGTGAAGAGAGGAGTATATTTTTATTTATTGCTTGTGTCTTCAAAGGATATGAAAAGGAGCAAGTAAAAGTTTTCCTGGATGCCTGTGGTTACTCAACGACTATAGCTTTCAAAACTCTTCAAGATAAAGCTCTTATCACTGTTTCCTACCGTTATGTATCTATGCATGATTTGATTCAAGAAATGGGTCGAGAAATTGTTCGTGAAGAATGTATTGAAAAACCTGGAGAACGTAGTCATTTATGGGATCCTGATGACATTTGTCGTGTACTGAAGCATAATGAGGTATGAATCAATTTCTATTATAAAGTCAAATTAGTCTAACAATGTTTGCTTTATATATATTTGATTCATTATTAACGTAAATTTTTAATAAATTAAAAATATTACATTATTGTAATAACTAAAATTTTTCATTTGCCCTAAAATCTTTTAACAATTTTTTAAAACGAATTAAATATACTTCACCTCTTTGAGGTTTTCTAACATAACGTAAATCCAATTTTTGTCTAAAAATAACATTCATCCCATTCAACCATATCGACTAACTATATTTTAATACTGTTAACTATTTTTAATTTCTTGAAAAATATTTAATATAAATATCATATTTCTTTATTGTAATATTAATCTAGAAGTTGCTATAATAAAAGTATCAGCCAACGCACTTGTAACTCAACTGGCATTGACCACAATCTTTTAGAACTTGGCTATATATTTAGGCATATCAAATAACTTTTATTTGATGATATTTTACTTTGATTGTTTAAAATTTATCTGACACATTTTCATTATTAAAATTAAGTTTAATTTTCTTCTAGTATAATTTGATAGAAAATAGGAATTGCTAATATCTTGATGATGGATGACGAAATTGAAAATACATATATTATTTCTATAGCATGGTCATGTATCACAAGATCCGTGTGCGGTAATCTATTCTATTATATGCTTGCTTATTATTATTTTTGGTAAAAATTATAGGTTTATTTGATAAATACTATGAACTATAAGAGAAAACACAAAATTTGTATCAAGTAATAAGATAGTTGATGGAGTTATAAAAGTTTGAAAGTAAAATATTGGATAAATTACATTTAATTATTTTAAGGTTTTTTAATATGATGCTAATTGAACTCAATTTAAAATGTTAATTATGGTTAGTTTTAAGGTTAAAATGAATAATCTGTTAATTGATTTATATGAAATTTAATTAATTTGATCAAATGATAGAATGAAGTGTAAATTTAAAAAAAAAAATATTTTAGTGTCATGTGAAAGAACGTAAGGAGAAATAAGTGTAATTTATCCTTTTAAAAATATATGACATTACTTGATCCATTGAGTAAAATTGTATCGCAAGTAACTCTCTTTTCTTTTTAAGATATGAACCTTGACAATTATTTGCTTTTTCTTTTTCTCGCAGGGGACTGATCGTATTCAAAGTATAAGCTTTGACACGTCAAGAATTGAAGATCTGAGCATAAGCCCTCAATCCTTTGCTGGAATGGTCAATTTAAAATTTTTAAGTTTTCATTCAGCTAGCAACAGATGGAGTTTTCATTCAGATAGCAACAGATGTAGGGTGCATCTTCCAGAAGGCCTTAGAGTTCTCCCAGGCAAAATAAAACTTTTTCAGTGGGATGATTATCCCTTGAAATCCTTGCCAGTGATGTTCAATACACCGAATCTTATTGAAATTCGTATGGAACGAAGCCATGTCACAAAACTTTGGGATGGAGTCCAGGTACGTATAAATTATATTAATTTTCTTTTATTTTCTGAATACAACTATTATAAAAGTCTAAACTTGAATGATTGCATAACTCTTTAAATTATACAGAATCTACCAAATCTCAAATTGGTTGACCTCACGGATTCAGTACACTTGATTGAGCTTCCTGATTTATCTAAAGCCTCGAGTCTTGAAGAATTATTCCTCTGTCGCTGTGAAAGTCTGCTACATGTTCATCCATCTGTTTTCTCTCTCCCAAAGCTTGTTAGACTAGATCTAAATTTTTGTGAAAGCCTTAAATGTCTCGATGTTGAGGGTTGCTCAAACCTCGAGGAGTCTTCACTCATACCAAACGAAATGGTTGGATTACACTCAAATAGTACAACTATTGAGGCGTTGCCCTCATCAATTAAGCATCCCAACAAGCTTGAAGAGTTGTTGTTGTCAGGATGTGCGAGTCTGAAGCATCTACCTGACAGCCTATCTAAACCGAGATTTCTTAAAAACCTTCGTCTTGGTGGGTGCATACAACTTGACGCATCAGATCTGCACATCTTATTTGATAGCTTACGGTCTTTGGAAGCACTACATTTGGATTATTGTAGGAACTTATCTGAACTCCCAGAGAATATCAGCCATCTATCAATGTTAACTGTGTTATCACTAATGAGAACAACTATCAAGAGCTTGCCTGAAAGCATCAAACATCTTTCACAGCTATGGTGTCTCTGTTTAACCGATTGCCGGAGGCTTCGATCTCTGCCTGAGCTTCCGCCATGCGTCCAATACTTACATGCTAATAATTGCACATCCTTGGAGACACTTTTCACTCCAACATGTGAACTCGTTGGAGAACGCAACAGATTGCGTAAATAGGCTGGAGCGCCGGATTTTTCATTCAAGAATTGCCCAAATTTGGATAAACATGAACTTGATTCTATTTTGGCATATGCCGCGGGCAAGTACTTGAAAAAGCGTAAACGTGATTGGTGCATCTATCCAAAAGCAAAAGCTTCAAGGACTATTGGACATGGTTCAAGGCCCAAATTGGGGGACGGCGGAAGAGCTCAAGACCCAAAATGATCAACTTACACTTGAAGAACTTTGTGTGGGGCCGAAAGCGAATATAGAGTGGGAGGAGTCAGAGAGAGCATGTGAATTGTTCATTCATCTTCCTCTAGACTCTGTACTCTCTTCCGCATATCTCTTCTTTTTTGCTGTAGTTCTCTTTGCACTCGCATTCCTCCTCATCTTACCGGGTTGCCTTGTTATCCTTGTATTAAATCCATCCGTAATAATACTTGAGTCCAATCTGTCAAATTTTCGATTCTAGTTCTTAATTATTCCAGTTCATCATAAAATTTGGCATTGCATCTTAGTTCTCTGGGGCGTGTTTGAAATGAAACATTTTATGATTTGGTTTCATTTGTAAATCAAATTTTTTATTTGAAAAATTATAAAATAGAAATTAATATGATTTGAAAATATTTGAAAATTTGTGGAAATTTAATAGATTTTAATTTGTTTGGTTTAGAAATTTGTTGTTTTACTCCTGATAAAGAGATGATAATCATATTATTATAAGTGTAAAATTATAAATTTCTTAAAATAAAATTAATTTAATTCATTTTTAATATATTATAAACATATCAATTGATTTATAAATTAATTCAAATGATAATTACTTGTTCTCTACATCGTCATTATTGGCCATATAAAAACTTGTTAGTTCCACCCATTATTCTGGGACTGGGTGTTAAATTATGGAGAGATTTTATGTCCATTCTCCAACCATTTGACCTCTTATCAATGCTCAGTGAAAAAAAAAAATTGATACTTAACTAACTGAAGTTCACAACACTGACGGCATTGAAAACAAAAGCATGTATGAAACCTGTACGAAAGCATAATAATGTATGAGCAATAATTATTTTTAATAAAAATAATAACTCTAAATTATGAAATAATAGATACAATAAAAAATAACATTTGTAAAATAACTAATAGTTTCTCATAAATTGTTTTGGATAAATGACACTCCACTCGTTTAATATGACATAAAATTTAATTGACTAAACTAACATTTTGATCCTGTAAAAATTCACATGATATCAATTTGACCCTCTAAAGATATGTAATATTAAATTACTCATATAAAAATTTAAAGTAACATTAAAATAGTCTTTCAAAGATATGTGACGTTAAATTATTGTAAAAATTTAAAGTAATATCAAAATAGTCCTCCAAAATAATAATTCAAAAGGACTATTTTGATGTCACTTTAAATTTTTGAAGAACTAATTTAATATCACATATCTTAAAAAAATTAATTGATGTCAAATATCTTTGAAAGATCAAATTAATGTCAAGTAAATCATTAGAGGATCAAAATGATAATTTAGTCAATTTAATTCTTGTTTAAAATATACATTCAACTTCATTTAACCAAATTAATTAATTACAACTACTAAATTATAATATCATTAATTTTTTATTTTTAAAAAATATTTAATATAAATATCAAATTCTTTTAGTATAAAATTAATCATAAAAGTCATTATAGTTATCCAACAAAAGAAAAGCAGTACAAGTGTACAGCAACTAGTTCAAGGTATAGTTATCCAATCCAATCCAGTCCTTTGTCAAGCATTCAATGGCGGCCACATACTCCATGTCCATGTCCCATAAAGTCAGACACCAACACCAGTTTTGATGTTTATCCTTGGAAGCACCAGGACCACCAACCCAACCCATATGAGCAAACAGCTAGATTTCAGTCACAGGGGTAACACCTTCTTGCACAAATGGAAAGCATTACTCAATCTCTTCCCCTTGCTAAAATTCCAAAGTCTCAAACCTTCTCTGCTTCCCTCTCAAAGTCACCATTATCGTTTCACTCCAGTGCCTCTTCAGTAGCTTTCAATTCAGTAACCCCCCATTTGCCCAAGTGCTTTCTTACTCAGCCACCAGGTGGTGTTAGACCCAAAGCAAAGGAAAAGCAGAACCTGGGAGCTATACATGCCTCGGAGGCTCTAAGCCCTCCAACGAATGCTGCAGAAACGTGGGTTCTTGAACCAGTTGGTCAGTTTCATTTTCCTCAATATAATAATCTATACAAGTAAAACTTTAAAAATTGATATGGACTTGTCCTGAATCTCCTGATATAATTGTTAGTTGGTTAATTATGGTCTTGCTTAAAAGGTATTGGGGAGAATGGACATAAACATGGGAAAATTGTTCATCTTTTTTTTTTATTGAGGTGGGGGTCGGACAATTGTACTAGCCTAAGTTAGGCTCCTAAATCCTTGAAATTACAAGATTTTTCAATACATACCCAATTTAGGACGCAGCACACACCAACCTAACCATGACAGGCCCCTCCTACATATTCCTGACGCTGTCAAGGTTTCAACATGGAACCAACCCATTCATGTTCAAATAAATCTGGGCTTTCTTTTGTGCATCTTCTGCAATTCAATCATAGGGGACAAGCAGAATTGGGAAAAATTGTTTGCAAAAGGTTGTCACTATGCCTACGGATGGCTTAGAAGGTGGGAAACTGGGAATTCCCTTACTGGAGCAACTTTGAGATTCACATGGGAATCAGTTATCTGTAACATTTGGTAGGAGGCAAACATTTGATTACATTCTGTTATTTACAGGACAGTGTGGCCATAGTTTAATTGTTTGTGAGGGTGTTCAATTTGGTTTAGTTTCTTTCAACTTTTGAGAGACTTTGTTACTAGAGACTTGTTTAAATAAAAAGTACGAATGGCTTGACCATGGTATTCGTAAGAGCCATCATAGTCATATATATGCCTTTTCTTCTTTGTCAAAGGATATAGAATTGAGGCATTATTTTGGTACATGTATGCTTAATCTGCCTAAATGCTTAGCTTTCATGGGCTAGATGAAGGCCAAGACAAAATAACCAATCAAATGCAGCAGAAAATTTGTGTTCATGCCTAAAGACACCTGCACTTGAAAGTAATTGTAATAAATTCTACTTTGATTGTCTTGTTGGAAATATATCAACCTTTGCTTCTTCTTTGAATACAAACAAGAAGTCTACAGTGAATAATTGATAATCATGCATTATCGAAGAAAGAAGTGACCTAACTTTAGATTTCCATTATGATTTGCTAGGATGGTTACTGATAGATGCATTATTTTTTCTTTTGATCTTAGGCACCATCCTTCTGTCCTAAAAGAAATTACAAGTCCACAAGTCTTTTGACCTTCAATTGCTTTGTTCCTGCTAAATATATGTTTCCTGTATTAAAAGTATCGAGTAAACCTTGAGCTTTTATGTTAGTGCTTTCAAAACGTTGTTGAACCCTTGCACTGAATCAAAAGATTAACAATATACTGATGACAAAGAATAATCCTTCACAAGATTAGGCCAACTTGATCAACAAACTCCAGTGGCATCACAAGCTTTCTGATTTTATAAACATCCAGGGTGCACCAGACCATAGAGAACATAACATGACACTTAGGTCAGGGCCCTCACTTCCATTTTTGTTGCCAGCTAGACAAGCAGCACAGGAGTGCAGGATTAACAGAGTCAAACAAATGTAAAAAAAGTTATGCTGACTGGTTGATAAGTGGCAGGCCTTGCACGTGCATAGACTGCTTCAATTCTGCCCCTTCCTACTTGTGTAGGTTTTACTTGTTATGTATAACATGAAACATGCGTATGCAAGTTCAAGGGCTTGCATTTTTAGATATCCACTATCCCAATACCAGGACATCCTTTTCTTTTTGCTTCCCTACTAATTTCTTGCAGTTATAAGCTTCACTGTCTTACTAGAAACTTGATACAGAAAATGCTATATGAACTATGATGCAGAACTTTTTCTAATTTGCTTTATGTTCAATGACTAGATAACTGAACTCAATCCTTTGTATTATTACAAGGAGGAATTCCTCAGTTGTTATCCTCTTAGAATTATTTACTTGAACATGATTTTCTTTTAAGTCCTAAGATTGACAAGGCTCTTTATCACATTGGAAATATAATCAATCAACATGTTTGGTATTTGATAGGAGATGGTGATACAAGGCACATAGGCTTTAAGGTTGAGATGCCAGGTGCATATGAAATTGCCTCTGTAAGTAATTTTACCATCAATAATATTTTGTGTGGCTGAGTTTGCTTCAGATTAACTTGCTTGTTTTGGACATTATTTAGACAGAGGTAACTGTTGGACGTGTTCCTGAGAAAGCTGATCTGGTGATTCCAGTTGCAACAGGTATAATAAAGTTCCAGTTGATAAATTATGTTATGTATTTTGACTCTTCTACTTAGTTTTCCTACAAGCATACATCCAATTTAATATGGCAGAATCACAGAAATTTAAGAATAATCACATCATCATCCTTGTTTTCTTAAAATGCACAAGGATTGTGAATGGCACATTTGTCTCAAGAATTATTTTGTTTATACTTATTTTGGATAAGCTCCTTATTATTAGTGAAGTAAGCTTCATAAGTAGATTTGTTTCTCTTCTAGAGCATCTCTCAAGTAAACCAATTCAAATTGAACTATTTTCCATTTTAACCTGAATTGTTTCTTTTGACTTTCTGCAAACATGAATCTTATTTTTTATGGAAAACCTTGATTTCATAATTCTTAAACTTTATCTTATACTTACAGTGTCTGGTGTGCATGCACGCATTCAGAAGAAACAAGGGAATCTTCTGGTCACAGATTTGGATAGCACCAATGGAACATTCATCAATGACAAGCGGCTGAGACCTGGAGTAGTTGCCACTGTATCTGCTGGGAGTTGTATTACATTTGGTACCTGCTCTAACACATTTCTGTGTATTTATTTGCTTTCCTTTTATGTTGAATAGATTATGTTAGGTTTTCCCTTATTACGTGCATAATTAGATACTCTCAGGTGTAATCGGATCTAAAAAGTCCATCTTAAAACTCAAACCCAAGAAAAATTATACTGAAGCTCAAGCACAGTTTGAAATGTGGACAATATAGACATACTCTCAACTGACTAGTATTGAAACTATACACAATTTTATACAGAAATTTTAATTATTGAATTGGGAACCGTTGACCTCCTGCTAGCAGTTAACACAAGTTTAAACTTTTAGATTTGGAATCAAGAATGGTCATTTTCTATAGCTATAGCAGCAATGATGTCAATGTTTGAAGGGATATCTTAGATTTAACTGCTAATTGTCCAAATACAAATATCTGTAGTATTATTTAATAGACTAGTAAGCTCATGGTTTAAATGCCAAGAATCCCTTGGGAAGAAACTTTTCAAGGTATATTTAGCCATATATAGTTGCACTTTAACAAGATATCTCAATTCCACCCTTTTACTGTCTTACAATGTTGACCATTAAAATCCATGGTGCTTATAATCCTCTGGACCCAGTCTCTCTAGCTCTATCTTTGTCTGTATGTTTCCAATTTTATCAGATGTCCCCGAAGACAATTCAGCTTCATCTTTCTAAATCCTTTGTGAAATTTTAGTATCTCATTAGAACGCTACTTTCTTAATTGGTTGCTTATGTTAGCACATATCTTTATTTGGTTTACTGAAAAGCACAATCCAATATATGACAGATAACAAGTGATATATATTAGAGAAAAGAAAGGAGATTATTGATTTTTTGTGTTTCTCTATTCGGTTAAGAACACCCCCTGCTGCCCCCATAAAGCAAACATTTGTCTTCTTTCATCAAGTTATTGTCCAAGATATAAAACTATTCTTTGGCCTCTTAATACCTTCAAACTTTATGTTGAATGGTTTATTGACATGTCAACATCTATATTATATGTAGTGATATAGAGTTTAATTTTGATTCAACCCATTCTTATAATTAATTTCGTTGCGAGATATTCTTTCTCCACTGTTGAAGTCAACAAGCTTTCATATGAGTGTGAGACAGAAACCATTATCTGGCTCTAACTATTTCAATAATATCGTGCTGCCAAATTAATCTATAGTCAGAACATCGAAGAACAAATCATAAATCAGAAGTAAAATCATAGTTCTATGGGTGATAAACTTCACTGAGCTTTTTATAGCAATATATATTTTCAATAATTGTATTAGAGGCTATGGTAGACTTGTAGGGAATGATGGAGAATATTGCAGTTCAAAACAAAAATGTAAAAGAATATTATCAAAATGCATCTCAATTGTTGGAACTCATGTTTATTCACACCTAGAGGTAATCATCTGGTGTCGATCACTCACTTTTCTAACGAATGCCATGACTGCATGCTAAACCATGCAATATATACTGTTTATGTGGTCACGCATCAACTACACACAGATTAGTAAATTATTTTATCACTTGTAACTGCACAGTTACAGCAAATAATTATGATTAAAGATAATTTATTTGTTTGCTTTTTGCTAGATTATGTTCGGATGTATACATATCAAAAACCAGTCTTTAGTGTACCACTTAGCCATTTAAAGGAAACTTTGAAACAAGCAAAATAATGGACACTTAATATGATCTTTATTTGTATGGCTTCTAGTTGCAACTAGTCTAAGGCAACTTCAGAGAAGTGATTCAACCATCTTCTTTGGAAAGTTTACCAGTTGAGGGCTACATATATAGTAAGCAAAAACATGGGTTAAATTTGACAAAATTGCTAGAACAAAACAAAAGAAAATGTAAGTTATAGAGTGATGTGAAAGCTTGGCATCAACTCAATTCTGTAGAATTTTAAAGTAGACATTCAAATGTGGAACTTTTGAATGTTGCAGCATATTCTATTTGGCATTAGAAGTCAACATGCACCAAGAGAGAGTTTCAAAATGATAGATTGATCATCAATAAATCACAGCAAATAGCGCTTTGAGATGCATACTGTCATGGGTGAGACGATCCTAGGTAGAGGCCCGGATGTTTCTCTAGTGATAAATCCACCAAAGCTTGACTCTCAATCAATTTCTTCACTTGTGCTCTCCATGGTGTGAGTTCTAACAAGACAAAGTTGCTGATGCAAAGGGTGGCAAGACATATAGGGGTAGTGAGAGCCAGAGATGGTGGTGGTGGAGGAGGAGTATGTTATCCTAGAGTTGAGTATGGCATTATCCATATTTTAGTTCCGATACCATGTAGAAGTTTGAGGAAAGTTGGCTTGGCTCAACTCAAACAGATGGCCAAGAACTTTATTAAATAAGTAGAATTGCTACATAAAAATAGGGATATACCCCAATTGATACGATAAGATAAGTTATTCAAATGAAATAACAAAACTAAAAACAACTAAACAATAGATTAAGATAAATGTGAATCTCCTTCATTTTCACATACCATACAAACAAAGTACTAAAAACCTGAGGCCTTTTTGAGTCGTTAATTTATGTTGATCATTTTAATGAGTATATGAAGTTTTCAAAATTTTATAGCTGCTTAAGCTCTTTCTTCTTCTTTGCCAGGGGACACCCATTTGGCTATGTTCCGCCTATCCAAGGTTGAAAATGTAAAGGTTGCAGACAAAACAAAAGAAACTGAAGGTGAAAAAGACTCTGCTAACAAACCTGACAACACTGAAACAAGTTGAACCTCTAGTGTGTGCTTTGTTTTGTATAGTTAAAATAAATAAATTCCCGCCTTGATTATTTAAAACCATTAATGTATTATTTAAATTTTGTTATGTAATCTGATTTTGATATGAGCATTATTTAAGACCTGCATTTCTTCCATATCTTTCTAGATATCATAGGAAGCATCATGGTATGTGATGCTGTTATGTTACTCTTCATTGAGTCAATTTAGCAACCATGCTGCTACTATTGAATTACATGTCATCCAGTTGTCCTCATCTGAATGTCCTTCTTCTTCTCTGGTTTTGGTAATTTTCCATTCACCAAAACCAGTTTATGTTTGGATCACTTACTATCAAAATCAGACGTCTGACTGGTTCAACTGTAAAGCAGATACTCAACCAGTTATGATTCAGTTTTACAATCAAATTTATGGTCAAATCAGTTTGACTCGGTCAAAACCGCTTGAACCGACAGGTTTAATTGCTTGAATCGGCAGGTCATTAATATTTTTATTTTTAAAAAATTTAATATTTTGTACATTTTATGATTTTTTTCATGAATTTTATATTGTTTCATTTGGATTATTTTTATGACACCATCCAATTTCACAGTTGATTTAAACGGTTGATCTAATTGAACCTGAATCAGAAGTTTCACACTGATTCACTGTCCAATCAAGTTTTAACAACATTGGTTTGGATTGCAATGGTTTGATGACAGCTCTCGTACATTTGAGTGTTAGAAGTAGGTGGCTTGACTTCTTGCAATATGGCATGTGATGAAAATATGGCTATTACTGCTTGTCTTGGACAAAAATACAATATGCTTTAAATGTAAGATACTAGAGGCATGGTCTTGAGCAATTCTAGGGTGCATGCTTGATGAATAGAAAGTCTTACACCTAGCTTAGCTATTTGGATTTCATATATTGCAAGGAGACATGAGAGCTTGTGTGCATGCTTTGTGAATATGCATGCTTTGCACGTCGCCATCTTTGTTGACAATAAGGAAGAATGGCATGGATGATAAAGCAATGGGAGGCTTTATAAATAACAATCCCAGGAGGCATTATGTGCATAACACTCAAGAAGCACATGTAAAGAAGAACTAAAGTGATAGTTTGTAACAAATCTTCTCTTTGTAATATTTGTTAAATGCAGAGTGTCTACGGTGATGAGAAAATATTGTGAGGTATTTTGGATGTATTTAGAATTTGAGTTTTGAGTGAAGTAAGACTACCTTTGTATCATATTTTTATAGTGAAATTTGGTTATCGCCTTTGCCTATGGACGTAAGCTATAAGCTGAACTACGTAAATTTCTTGTGTCAATTATTTTTACACTTCTGCATTATTTCTACTATCTTATTGTTCAAAGCCCATTGCCGCACAATATTGAGTAATTGGTCCCCCTTGGTGGATGGGACACCAATAAGTATCATTAGTAACATTTATTTAACATATATATAAAAGAAATTCAAAAGGCAATAATAAATCATACATGGATCTGGATATTTACACTTTTGGAGAACTTAATTAACTAAATAAGTGACCATAGGCCTAAGTAACGTAACAAGAAGACAACAACATGATCTTGTAGCCTTATTCAAGAGGTTGAAGTCTAATTATATCTCCAATTGTACGTGTAGACTCAATCTTGAGAGCCCTAGGTACACCTAGTGTTCTACTCCGAATTTCTTATAAATCTATACACTTCAAATGTTTAAGGGATATGTATAGAAGTTTTAAAATAGGTTCTGTCTCGTGAGCTAACTCGCTTTAACCCACTGAAATGATGGGTTGAGTTATTTAAGATTTAACTCATGAAAAAGTGAGTAATTTTGACTCAGCTCACTTAACCTGTGGATTAAATGAGTTTGGGTCGATTTGACTTATGGATTAAATGAGTTGTTTAAAATTTAAATTTTTTGTTATTTTTTCTTGTTGAATTTGGAATTTATGGATTTGTATTTATGTAAATTAGTGATTATGACTTATGAACTATGATGTAATTTAAATTTAATAACTATTACATGATTTTAGACATTTTATAACTTAGGTTTGATGATTATTTTATGATTTTTTAGCTTATTTTAATGTATTTTATGTATTTTTAATCTTTTTAATTATTTAGTGGTCAACTCATTTAACCCACCAATCTTGATAGGACGAGTTAGAGTTATCATTTTTCAACTCACTCCCAAAGTGAACCAACTCGACTCAACCCACTTAGTTTTTAACTCGTGGTGAGCCAACTCGCCTCACTCGAGTTGGCTCACTTTAACAACTCTAAATATGTACATAGATATAAAGGCATCAAATAAACATGCACACTTGCATATTGAACCATGTTTCTATACATATTACTAGATTAACATAATTTCACTACATCTCTTCGTTATTCCATATTAATTTAAAATAAATTTTTGCCTAGTTTTCATTATAATCCCCCACTTTACAAAAAAAAATATTTCTCGTTAATTATCAATCAACCTTTTAATTCAATGTTAGTATTCACTTATTATTATTATTTAGCACAAAAGCTTGTTTTAATTTCTTTTTAGTATTTATGTTTGGTGAATGTTTTCTATCCAATTTTAGCATGTTTTCTTCTCTTATTATTGTGCATCACACCCTCCTTTTTCATGCATCAAACTGTAATTAACTGTGGCGGCTTCAATTTTACCAGCACTTAAACAAGTTCTTTTAAGCTTCTTTTTATGTATTTTTCATGGCATCTATGCAGTTCATTTTTTTTTTCCGCACCTTATATGCTATTTCTAGACCATTCTTACATTATTTAAATTTTAACCTCTAGTTTTGCATCTTGATTTTTCTACTGCATTTTTTTATTTACTTTTCCATGCTATAAGCTTAATTTTGCATGCATGCTAGACTTAGGTCCAGTGGCTATATATATATCAATTCAAGGTAGTCTTAAGTAATAGCATTTTTGAAATAATAAAAATTAGATACTAAACTCCTCAATTCCCATTATGAAATAGTATAGATAGTATAAATAATACACTATAGAATTATAACGTGTATCAATAACACTATAAATCGTTACCGTTGAAATGTTTGTATACACACATGAATGGTTATCAATTTAATGAATTGAGATAATTATAACCGTACATGCGTATAAACAAAAATTAAACAGTAAAAATATCATTGTGTATTCATACACTATATATATATATATATATATATATATATATATATATATATATATAGATATATATATATATATAGAATTGGCTTAAAATTGCTTAATTTACCTATGATTGGTATTACCGGATATTGGAACCAAACAGTTTTTGAAATACATAAAATCCTTTTACCGTGGTGTATTTTTTTATCAATATTTATGAAAATGACGATATATCACATCAGTTTCTATCCAATGTTTTTTTTTTATGAAATAAAAATTTAAGAAAAAAAAGGCCAGCTTATTTCAAGATCAAAGCATATCACAAGTCTTAACAAAAATTTATAAAGATATTTACAAATTACTTATCATTTAAATACAAAATATTTTAAAATATATAATTCAATCTTATCAATAATCAACTTTTATTATCATTAATTTTTATCAATATAAAAGTGTGAGAAGAATCTTCTTCACAATTAATTTCACTATTTCAATACATTATTTCTGAAAGGATTCCAGCTTGAAAGAGAAGAAAAAGGAGGAGCAGCTCCAAACCAATAATTCAATGTTTTAGAAAAGTTAAAGGCAACATTGAATCGCATGATGGGGTGGCATAGAGGGAGAAAAGGAGTGGAGGAAAATCTTTAATAAAATGCATCGTTATCAAAATATTTTCAATCTCCAATTTGCTGCATTTGTCCATCGTAAATTTCTAGGCCACATCTTTTTTTCCTCGCCTGTAATGAGTCATAGTTAGAACTAGCATTGCATAACCACTTTTTGGCGAGTAAGAATTTCCACGGCTCTTGTCTTCAATCACTTCTGGTAAGTAAGAATTTCCACGGCTCTTGTCTTCAATCACTTCTCTTTTTCATTTTTTATCCTTTACACACGCTCACGCACACACTTATCTATGTATATGTGGATCCACTTATACTAGGTGTTTATTATTTTTTTCATTCATATTGAATGAATGATAGAAAGATAAGGCTTATGAGAGATGGGTTAAGTGATAGGTAGGTGAATTGGTAACTTGAAAGTCATAAATTTAATTTCTATCACCATCATTGAATTATCTGTAAGTCTTGCTTTTGGATGTGTGCTCCTTGTTTCAATTACTCAGGTTCGAATCTTGAACCAGCATCTAAGAGAATTATTACTATGTCCTCTAATGTTATGAAATAATTATTCTAAAAACTTATATTATTAGGTGAAAGTACATAAATAAATTTATATCTTTAACATATCTTTTCGTGCAAGAGTCTTTTGAGCTTAAAACATAATATATAAGTCAACTTGGTCATAGAAAATCTGATACCATATCATAAACTAATTATTTCAAAAACTTAATCTATTAAGTGAAGATACAGAGATAATTTTATATTTCTAATACCTCAAATACACTAAAGTAATACAGGGATCTAAGCTCTTAATACTACTAAGAAAATGAGATAATCTCAAATGAAACAAAAATTAGCTCAATGATGTTCATATCATACATTCAAAAACTACAAAAACAAACTTTTTTTTTTGTATAAAATCTAAAACAAACAAACTTTATGATTGTAAACTAATTCATATGGGCATAATTTCCACCTCTCTCACCATGAGAATCAATATAACTGTAATTCTTTCTATCACGATGCCCGATATATATCTCCTGTCATAGTATAAATTACGTGGCGAGAGGTTAAGCTTGTGTAACACTAGCCACAAAGTAGCACGTGCCTATGCTCTGTCTCCTCAATTTTTTTCTTCCACTTGACATTTATCTTTCTCCAAGTTTACTTTCAATTATATATTTTTTTAAGTTTTCAATTTCTTCAAAATTTTGACATACATGGTGGATAGTTATAATTTATTATTAGTTAGATTAAAAGATTTATATTTTATAGTTAGGTATTTAATGATATAAGAGTATCAAATCTTGCATCAATTCAATTATATATATTTATATGGGTAGAGTCTATTTAAGATTTGTATACTTACATATTAAATAAATTTTTATAAAATATAAATTTTATTAATCTATCATTAAATTATATAATATTATTATATTAAGTATGCATGCATATTAATTTAAGACAAACTAAACATTCATAAGTATTTAATATAATATAATATTTACTTATAATTACAAAGTATATTATATATTAAAATATAATAATTTAATAAAATACTAATTAATTTATAAACTTTATGAATTTCATCTAATTCATGAGAATTTTAAAACCTAGATTTAAACCGATAAACTTCAGCTTTTACAAGATGTTTTTCTATAAATTATATATATTATGGTTCTCCTATTTTCTTCTATTTATGTTTATTTTTACTTATTTGAATCTCCGTTAAAACCAAAAGAAAAAATAAATAATGTGTACTAATTGACAATTAAAAAGGTTAAAAACTACGATATTTTAATGCATATGCCTCCTTTTATTAAAATAAAGATCATTGTAAAACATTAAGTATCATAAAATTTTAAGGAAATATATTTTCACATTCCAATATAAAAAAAAAATCTAATATCTCATCAAATTCATGTCTCATAAAAGCATTGAAAAATGTCAATATATTATTTAACACAATCTCATTCCATATTAACTCTAATATTTTACGAAAATATCACAAACTACTAAAAAAAATATCCATTGGCCAAACGAATGAAATCCAAACCATATATGATACTCCAAATTTCAACTTAGTAATTAAGGGCATGTTTGGTTTCTATTCTTCACAACAGTTTTCTATTTTTAAAAATAAAAAATTAATAAAGATTATGGTCCCTTACAGTATTTAAGCTCTAATATAATTGAAAAATATTTATTATATTGCATTAACTAAAGATAAAGGGACATTAAAAGAACCAAATTTGTGTCCCCATAAACGCATTGAAATCACAACATTCAAAAAAAATCTCATTCCATATTAATTTTAATAGATTATGAAAATGAATGAAATCCAAACCATATTATGCTCCAAACTTCAACATAGTAATAAATAGATTCAGAATTTATTCATGAGATTGTAGTTCCTTATAGTAGCACTGAAGCTCTAATATCATAGGAATAAAAGTAATATTTAATATCTAGCATTAATTACAGATAAACGTAAATGACTAAAACAAAGAATATTAAAAGTAAAATATTTGTATACTATAAATTAAACAATATTTTAAAATCTAGATAATTAGAATTAGAGCTTTTCACTAGTATATAATCTGTGAATTGATTTGTACGGAGAGTTGATTAATATTAGAGAAAATATCTAGTTTAGTCTTTAAGAGATGTAGGTAACACATATTAATTTATGCCTTAAGAAAAAGTTGATATTAATTTAATCTATAAATTATAAAATAATAACATTAAAATAATTTTTATGTTACGAAATGTAAAAATATTGTAATTGGAGTCTTTGATTAAGAAATTAAATTAATATAATTTTATATGATTAAAGGACTAAATTAATATTATTTTTATAATTTAAAAATTAAATTAATATTAATTTTTTTAAAAAAAATAAATTAATATTATATATATATTTAAAGGATTAAAATAAATGTTTACTTTTAATATTATTAATGCTACTAATTCTTCAATAAATTTTTTTTTTTTGGTGTGTGTTATGTTCATAATGCTTCCGTTAGGGTATGACAGAACCTCGATGTTCATGACATTTCCCTGTTAAGTCACGGGTGTCGATGCCCCTATGACTTTTCCTTTTCTTCATCTTGGATTCAGGTGGCTTGAACTTGACATGCCGGGATATTTTTTTTTTTTCTTTCTTCCTTCTTTTCCCCTTTTGAGAACGGGAATTGTAGTACAACGACAGGTCATTACAAAGAGCTAGACATCATTGAAGGTGAAGTCATCCTTTAAAGTCCAAAAGACACACGTAAACAGGTAACCCCAATAGTGACAGTTAACAAAAGTGAATGTCACGCATGGAGGTTGATGATAGTGTCGCAGTGGACCAACTATTTAAGGCTGTGGTACCAACTGTTTATTAAATGAAATAAGAACTGAATATTTTTTATGTGTTTGGTAAATATTTTATTTATCAGTTAACATATGTGATTAATTATTTAAAAATAATATATATTTATAATATAATTTATAAAATTTTATACATATTAACTATTATATATTAAAAATATAAAACAGTTCAAAGGTAAAAGATAGGTGTAAATTTTTTTTATTTTACTCTTTTTTAAGTATATTTTAATAAATATTAATGACAAAATATATATCTAAAATCTAAACACTAAAAATAGGAGTTCTTATTACTGTGATTTAATTTTTAATAGTTATATTTTAGAAAAAAAATTTATATCATTATTATTTTAATTTAAGAAAAATTAGATTTATGAGACAATTCAAATAGATTAAACCCTATAAGGATATTCCTAATTCAAATATAAAAATAAAAAAAAAGAAATTTTTATTATATAATAGAGTATATTATTAAATATCTATAAATATGCATAAACATCCATTTCTATGAAGTTCAGCCAAGGGAATGAGTAGGAGCAAAAATAGGTTAATTAAGTTAAGTTAAACTTTCTTTAAATAAATCTAGCATGTTTTGTAAACACTGGGTCTGAGCATAACTTATTACTTGACATACACTTTTTTCTAAGTTTGGCATGAACTTTTTATGAAGATACAAAACTCTCATGTAGTCTACAAGCTTATTTAAAGGCTTACATTATATGAAAATTTTAAATTTAATTAACAAGCTTATATTTTAAAAATATCAAATAGTATTTGTCTTTAATTAAAATTGCCAAAGTATGTTTAAAATTAACAAATTATACAAATAAATAATGATAAATTATATAAATAATATAATTTTTTAATATTATACAAAATAATATTATACCTATTAGACTAAATAAATATTTTTAATTCTCATTATATAATAGAGTATATCATTAAATATCTATAAATATGCATAAATATCCACTTCTGAGAAGTCCTGCAAGAGGGATGGGTAGGAACAAAAATATGTTAATTAGGTTAGGTTAGACTTTCTTTAAATAGGTCTAACATGTTTTGTAAACACTGAGTTTGAGCATAGTCTATTACTTGATATAAGCTTTTTACAAGGCTAGGCTTATTCTTTTTACGAAGACACAAAAGTATGAAGTGGTTTGCAAACTTATTTAAAGACTTACATTACATAAAAATTTTAAATTAGATTAACAAGTTTATACTTTAAAAATCTCAAATAGTATATATTTTTAATTAAAATTGTTAAAATATGTCTAAAATTAATAAATTATGTAAATAAATAATGATAAATTATATAAATAATGTAATTTTTAATATTATACTTAATAAACTAAATAAATATTTTTAATGGCTTAAATTTGACTTATTCAACTAAATAAATTTTTATAAAAATTTAAGTTTAATTTTTTTAATAAATAAGTCAAATTTAATAAAGTCAAAAATAAATTAATACGTTATCCGTCCAACTCCCATCGGATCCAATACACTCCACTCTAGTTTTTTTACTTGTCTCTAGAGTCTGGAAGAGGTTAAAGTTGCGAGGCCGGCTGAGTGCAAGTTAAAGACAATCCATCTCACCTTTTCCTATACCCTTATATATATTAGAATTATATGTACAATGTGTTATAATTTAAATATTATTGTATTAATTTACTTGTTTTAATTATAAATAAAAGTAATGAAAGTATATCTTTTCATACATGTTTTTAAATTTATAAGAAATAATGGTTGATTTTTAATATTATAATTAATTATTATATAAATTTATATAAAATATTTATAAGTGCTGGACTATGTATGTTTTAAATATTTTCGTAAGAATAAATTTAAATTTTGATTCTTAAAATACGCACAGCAAATAAAGGTTGATTGTATTATATTTTAAAAGATACATAATGAGGTCTAATTATATAAAAACTCATCCGTACCCGCTTCATTGCTATCGTTGACTTTTGGTCCGAGCTCAATGTCAATGCCATACCCAAGCTGCTTCTTCAAAATTTTGTTCAAAGTCACTAGATGACTGAAAGAAATTGTACAACAGAAATCGTTAATTGTAACAAAAGAAAAAGAAAAAAGAAATGATTAATTGTTTAATTCAGTTTACGATGCCATAATAATATTAATATAGCATTAGAATCCAGTAGTTGACATTTTTCAAGTGATTAAATTAAATATGAATATCATAAAAAAATTTCTATTAATTTTGGATCTAGTCCAACAATCTAAAAATTATCATGCAAAACAATCCAGTAGTCCAGCAGAGTAGTTTGGCATAGCTTGGTGCCTACCTCCAGAAAGCCTGTGTTCTTCAATTCAAATTTACATGATTGGCTGATTGTGAATCTTAATAACCAACTTGGTGGTACTATGGATGATAATTGGCAGGTCCCGTTTACTACCGCTTGTTTGTCTCTTTGTGGCATCTCAGAAATAGCATTATTTTTGAGAATCCAAATGAGGACACCAGTAATCTTATTAGTAAAATTAGGCATGATTTTAAATTACAGTTTCGGTTACAGATGTAATTACATTGTTTTTTGTAAAAATTACAAACAATTGTGAAAAAATACTATTGATATGGTTACGATCTCTTCAGCTGCAGCTATTCGTTCAAAACTACATCAGTTTCTTGGAAATATCCTCCCTGCAGTTGGATAAAATTAAATGTTGATGGTTCCGTTCTTCACCCACTTGAGTAATGCTGGCTTGGAGGAATGCTAAGAAATCATCTTGGTGGTTTTGTAGCAGGTTTCATGAGTAATTTGGGCTCTTATAACTCTATTACAATGGCTGAACTGATGGCAATTTATCTTGGTTTACAAATGAGCCATGATTTGGGCTACATGTATGTGATTTGTGCTATGGCTCTGATTCATCAAATGCTCCGAATGAATTGGACAGTTCGGTTTCACCACATTTATAAGGAAAGCAATGGCTGTCCGGATCAGCTTGCTAAACATGGTCACTTACTCCCTCCTGGATATCATTTTCTCAGTGCTTTACCTTCGTTTGTTTCACTTGCTTATGCAAGTGACCTTAATTCTGTTTCTTTTGATCGTGTAATCTCTAATTAGCTTGGGTCTTTGACCCTTTGTTAATAATAAAAAAAATCACACAAAACAATTGTACTAATGCAACTAAATATCCTAGTTGCGCCTGATTTGAACAAAATATTTTGAGTACTAACTTTCACATAATTTTTATACAATTATTTTAAATTTAAAATAACATTCATATTATACATGTACTTTATGTACAAAAAAATCACTTAAGTAGAACAAAATCCAAAATACAATAATTTTTTACCTTATTCTTATTACGTTATATTAATTTAATTATATGATTAATTTTATTTTGATGTAAAATATATATATATATATATATATATAAAAATTTATATTATTAAAATAATAATTTATAAAATAATGTTATATAACCAATACTTTACACATAATTTTATAAATACATTCTACTATTAGATTTGCCTTTAAATTCATGCAATATCACATCAAAAATTTTATATACAAATTGATTACTCTTAAAAAGTATTATTTACTTTTTATCTTCTTTAAACATTATTAACACAAAGTTATCTTATTTACCAAAAAAAAAAACACAACGTTATCTTAATTTATGTTATTCATTCTCAAATCTGAATATTAATGGTCTTTCTAAATTGTATTAACACAATAAACTATCATTTAATGACTTAAGCTTTTAATCATAAATCGATCAATTATAGAATTAAACTGTTATTGTTATCTATTAAAGGACTCAATCTCACTTATGAATATTTTTCTTATTCAAAAAATACTTGAAAAGACAATTTGGCATATTAAAACAATTTGCAATATAGGAAAACAATTGGTATTTTGGGTTATTGGCCTTGTTGGAGAGTTTTAAGGTTGGTCATCTACAATGGTAGGTATACTTGTAAAATATTCCAACGATTCAGTGAGTATAATGTAATATAAATGGGAAAATATTGAAGACTAGAAAGAAAAACATTACCTTTTTCAATTATAGTTTTCCATATTTATAAAAGATTACGGAGGGATAGTGATGTCATTGCATGGTGCGTGTAACGTTCATTATCTTTTTAGGGCTTGTTTAGATAAACTTATAAAAAATTATTTTTTTATATATTTTTTTTAGTAAATTTTTTTTTAAAAAAAGTAATTTTATATTTGGATACAATATTTAAAAAATATTTTTAAATAATAATAAAAATTTTAAGTTTGTTTGGATAAAAAAAATAGAATTACTTAATTTATATCAAAATTACTGAAAAAGATATTCAAATATAAGATATAATGAGTTATAATATGTAAGATATGATTAAATGGGCTAGCATAATAGGGACGATGAGATTTTAAGTATGTCATTGTAACAGTATCATAGAAAGCGAGACAGAACGTAATAACAATAGGTCTAATTGTTTACTCAAAAACTTAACAACATATTACTACTGTTGTTCTATTTTAATTTTTTTAAGTGATATAATTATTGAAGTCAGGATTTAATTTAAGATATTATGGCACAATAACTTAAAGTTACGTTGTTTAAAATGTAATTCATAAAATTATCTAGGGAGGTTTATGTAAATAAGTTTTATAAGAAAGAAAAAGAGATGATATGAATATATAATTTTTAATAAAGGTAAAGGATATTTTTATCATAAAATTATATTAAAAATAATTTCTTTTTTTACTTTTTTAAGAAGTTAGAGATCATTATTTTTTAAAAAAAGAGATAAATTAATTTTTTTAATTTTTACTTTTTTAAAAAGTTACATTCAAACACACTTAAAAATGTGTTGAAACACTTTTTTTAAAAAAATATTTTTTCTAAAAAAAAATATATCCAAACGAATTCTTACTGTCTCATTTTTTTTTGTTATTGAATTAAGTAATTTTTGAGTGTCCTCTATTATAATAAAATTATTCTTGTGGGAAGATATTTTATTTTAATATTTCGGATATGGGCCGATCGAATCCTTAGTAGGTTCGCGGTTGATCTGCCTTTCCTTAGACCTGAATCAAACGGGTCGTAATACTTAATGGGTCTAGACTACACATTGGTGCAGTCCAATCCTAAAAAAAATATTAATTGATATTATTAAAATATTTTTTTATTAAATTTAATTTTTCAATTGATAAATTTTAAAGTTGAGATCCCAAATTAATTATTACATTAGTGCTAAAGTGCTTGCAGAATAATTTTATCTGCCATACTTGAGATTTACTATGAAGCCTAACGAAGGCTTGGCAATTGTCGTCAATAGCGGTGTTATTAGAGCCTTTACAACTTGCTTTCTATGTCGTGCTCCATATAGAATTACTATACATGCAAAGATGTGTCCTTTATCATGCAAAGATGTGTCCTTTATGTGCCCTGCACCTGCAAGGATTCATAGTCAGTGCCAGTGAAAGCTCAGTCTAAGTTTCTGCATTTGCAAAATGGTTAATTTTTAGTCTTTTCACTAGAACTATGAATCTCATGATAGAAAATTTGAAATAACCTATCTTTAGTTCTTCACTATCGTTTTCTTTTTTTTTTTTGATAAAAAAATTAAAAAAATTAATTAATCTTTATAATGTCACTTAATTTAAATTTTAGTTATTATAATTTTTATAAGATATTGATATCTATAATTTTACTTATTTATATTTTGATTTCTGAAGATCAAAATATTAATAATTGAAAACTATATAAATCAATTTTTATAAAAAATAGAAACTAATATCTTAATAAATAAAAATTATAAGAACTAAGTGTATGTTTGGAATACAGTTTGTAAATTTAATTTTAGATAAATTTAATTTTATAAATTTAATTTTAGTCAGAAGTAAGTTTAAATAAAATAATTTATATTTAAAAAAAATTATGTTCATTTCAAGATCAATAAATAGTTGTTTCACACTAAAATAAACTTTTAAAATTAGAATTATATTTATAAAATAATATAAAAATTAAAATAAATAAGATAAAAAATAAGTTAAAGTATATTTGAGTTTCTAAAAATTAGTTTAGATAGAATAAATACTTACACAAACACATCTTAAAACTTAAATAAATAAAAAAAATATAAAATCAACACCTTAATAAGAACTAAAATTCAAATTTACTCCAAGTAAAATTATACAGTATATAGAGGCTAGTTATTTATGCCAACGGGTTCGCTCCCCTTGCCAGCATTGTTTTTTGTCATGATTTGTATTTAATTTTTGAATTTTTTTTAACGTTTAATAAATTTAAAAGTATGATTTGACCAATGGCACGTGGAATAAGGAAAAGGGCGTGTGGGAGAGTCGTCCCGCGCTTTCCATTTGCACATGATCTATATAACATCACCCCCCACACTCCTTTCCCTTCGCTGGCCTTCCACCATCTCCAACTCACCCCATCTGTTTCTCTCTCCCCCCATTTTCTCTCTCCTTCCCCGCCAGCCATGCATGCCCCCCGCCCTCCGTTTCCCACTCCTCGCGGCGCCTGCGCCGCCGCATCCCCTCTTCCTCGCCGCCGCCTCGAACGGCATTCCTCCGCAGCTAACCGCCGATCCCCTTTCCCGACCCGGACCCCCGCCGCCAAAGCCTCCGACGCCCTCCCTCTCCCGCTGTACCTCACCAACGCCATTTTCTTCACCCTCTTCTTCTCGGTCTCCTACTACCTCCTCCACCGCTGGCGCGACAAGATCCGCAGCTCCGCCCCCCTCCACGTCCTCACCCTGTCTGACATCGCCGCCATTGTCTCCCTCATCGCCTCCCTCATCTACCTCCTCGGTTTCTTCGGCATCGATTTTGTCCAGTCCTTCATCGCGCGCGCGTCCAACGACACCTGGGACCTCGACGAAGACGCCGGCGCCGACTCCCGGCCACGCCAGCATCGCCGGGAGTTCGCCGTCGACCAACCGGTTCCCAAGTTGGTCGATCCCAAACCCTTGATTTCGGCCCTTTCTTCCGAGGAGGACGAAGAGATCGTCAAGCGCGTCCTGGATGGCACCACCCCGTCGTACTCGCTCGAGGCGAAGCTCGGCGATTGCAAGCGAGCGGCGGCTATTCGACGCGAGACCTTGCAGAGAATGACTGGGAGGTGTCTCCAGGGTTTGCCCTTGGATGGGTTTGATTACAAGTCGATTTTGGGGCAGTGCTGCGAAATGCCGGTGGGTTATGTTCAGATTCCGGTGGGCGTTGCTGGGCCCTTGTTGCTCGATGGGTTTGAGTACACGGTGCCAATGGCAACCACCGAGGGTTGCTTGGTGGCCAGCACCAATAGAGGTTGTAAGGCCATCTATGCCTCTGGTGGGGCGAGCAGCGTGGTGTTGAAGGACGGGATGACGAGGGCACCTGTTGTGAGGTTTGCCACAGCCAAAAGGGCTGCGGAGTTGAAGTTCTTCTTGGAGGATCCTCTCAATTTTGAAACCTTGGCTGTCGTTTTCAACAGGTTTGTTTTTGTTCTATTGTTCTGTTTTCTTGAATGATTTTGTGGGTGGGGAAATTATTGTTGTCGGCAATGTATCGTAATTTATCCTTTTTGTTTATTTTGTATTTTCGTACTCAGTTTGACGTTGATGTATTTTCCTGCACATGTTCTGTTTTTTTTGGTTGTGTTTGGTGAGTGTCAACACTGCATTTGTCCTTTGAAATTCAGATTTATTTCTGAAGGTCATGAGGACAAAAAAAAGTGAAGAGAATAAGGGATAGAAAACTAGAATCTGGAGATCTTTTCTGGTACAAGGCAGAAACAATCAAGAACAGTGTTTAAAATATGGTGGGAGATTTCAATTTATACTGAAATTTGTTGTTTGTTTCCGTTGGTGCAGATCAAGTAGATTTGCCAGGCTTCAAAGTGTCAAGTGTTCTATCGCTGGGAAGAACCTTTATTCGAGATTTACCTGCCGCACGGGTGATGCCATGGGGATGAACATGGTTTCCAAAGGGGTGCAGAATGTTCTTGATTTCCTGCAAAATGATTTCCCAGACATGGAAATTATTGGCCTCACTGGTAATTTCCATGCCCTTTTCCACTTTACTGGCTAGGATCTCCCAGATGATCTTCAGCATACGTGCATGATGTCACGGATACTGTTTAATGCAGATAGATAATTTTGTATATGCTATCACACATGGTCTCTTTCAGTCTCCCTTCAATTCTGCGCTTGTTTCTTACAAAGTAGTTCAATTTTATTATCTTATTTCTTTCGCTAACATCTTTGAAGTTATATCTCTTTTTTTTTTTTTCTCAATTATATTGTTATAGGTGTTTTTTCAATTATTTGAACAGATGAACTGTGTCATATAATGGTGCTATTCTACTTATGCATGTAGAGATTGTCAGAATGGATTCTTATTTGAGCTTGATTTGTTTGTTCTATCTGCTTGTTTAAATCTGATCAATCTCCATTAACTTTAAGGTTAATGGTTTTCAATAAAAAAAGAATATAGGTTTATTTGGTGATATGTACGTAAATTTAATCTTATTGTTAGAATAGTCATATTTTATTCATTTATTGCTTAACTTTGAACCATGAATTTTATGCAAAAAAATTGGAACCGTGACATCACGCTCAGACCCATCACCAACTTCTTTATATCTTATTGGGTTCCTCCTGTGTACTAGTATTTATTTCTTTCATCATGTCAAATCCAGATAGGTAGTAAGTTTTCCAGTTCTCTTGCATCATTTGAATGCATCATTGAATTAATCTTTTTGTCCTACAATAAAAGCATGCAGAAATGGTTTTTAATGGGAATATTAGACCTGAAACATGGTGGTTACGCATTGACTCAATTATTTAGGAAATTATTGTTCGGACAAGAAACCTGCTGCAGTAAATTGGATTGAGGGACGTGGGAAGTCAGTTGTTTGTGAAGCAACTATCAAAGAAGAAGTGGTGAAGAAGGTATTGAAGACCAACGTGGCTGCCTTGGTAGAGCTTAACATGCTTAAAAATCTTGCTGGTTCTGCTGTTGCTGGTGCTCTTGGTGGATATAATGCCCATGCCAGCAACATTGTTACTGCCATTTTTATAGCCACTGGTCAAGATCCAGCACAAAATGTCGAGAGTTCTCATTGCATGACCATGATGGAAGCCGTCAATGATGGGAAGGACCTTCATATCTCTGTGACTATGCCTTCTATTGAGGTGATTTAGCATCCCATCTATTATTAGATTTTTACGTTTAGTTAGTTGAGTTTCCAATTTAACAGCTAAGGTTGTATATGATTTGTGGTCCTCTCAGGTGGGAACAGTTGGGGGTGGGACTCAACTTGCATCTCAGTCTGCTTGCTTGAATTTGCTTGGTGTGAAGGGTGCGAGCAAGGATTCACCTGGATCAAACTCAAGACTCTTGGCCACCATTGTTGCTGGATCCGTTCTAGCTGGGGAGCTGTCTCTGATGTCTGCTATCGCCGCAGGGCAGCTAGTCAATAGCCACATGAAATACAACAGATCAAGCAAAGATGTGTGTAAAGTGTAATCTTCAGGAGGAGGATGTGGTTCCAGTGGTTATTTGTGAAGCCTAAAATAAATACTCAAGGATCTTTTGGGGTGCAAAACATGGCAATTTGGAGAGGGAAAATGGAAGGCATTAGATTGTTGGCACCCACTTGAGGTCTCTTGGCTCTGTCTGTAAATGCGAAGCTAGTAATTGTACAAAGGAAAGCAGAGCTCTACCTCTTTCGGGGTCCCCTCTTGTATGATGATTCCTTCAAAGTATAATATGTTCAGTATCTGTACTATTCTCTGTCGCGTATATTTTCTCTGTCGAGGACCATATAGCCGAGTGGTTTGATGATTTTTCTCTTGTCGCATTGTCCACTAGAACCAATCAATTGAATTGGACCATGTCTTTCCTACGATTTTCCCCTTTTTTTTTTGGGTGTGGATATTCCAAAGGTTATCTTGTTTTCATTTGCCGTTTTCAACTTTGTAAGAGTGCTAACAGTGTTGCTTGACATGTTCCATTGGCACATTGCTTCTTGTGTATGCAGTAATGAGATCCATCCTCTAATCATTTGTTGTTCTCTTGTACAATTGTCCATTACAGGTTGGCTATGGCTGTCTTGGTGGTTTAAAATCTATTGCTTTGATATCACTGTACATGCAGCTGAAACTCTTCTCATTAGTGAGGTATAGTTTGTGGGTTGTCATGAGTAATTTACTCTTGTTTCTCATGTGTAAATGAAGAGAAATTTATTAATGTTATGAGGATTATGTTTCATTGAATTATATTTTTATATTTTAACATTAAATGATTAAAAAATATACTTATAATAAAAAAAGGACACATTTTAGGAAAAAAATAATTGATGTTATGTAAATAAGTATTTTTTTTAATAATTTAATACTGAAATATCAAAATATAATTAGATTAACTTATGATTTTAGTGACGTGAACATGTAAAAATTTATCCTAAATGAATATTATAGAAAACAATACAAAATTACTTGATATTACGTGGTCCAATAGCATTTTGTAGAATATAAACCAATCCCTTCAATGAATTTCAGGCACTCACTCTGCCATCTTGAAAGTTAGATCGGGTTCTTTTGTATTTATTACTTATGACTCTTTGAAACACTTTACTAGTTATATATATATATATATATATATTCACAAATCTACAAATATAAAATACAAAATTATTTATAAATAAATTAAATTTTTAAATCAATATCATTCCAAACAAAATTCATACAAGAATTCGTTTGTAAATAAAATGAGTTCTTCTATTTTTGAGACTTCAAGCAGATAGTCCATGTGTTCTATTAGTTGACGTTAGATTCTCAACTTTCACCGATTATCATGATTGTGGAGACTCTAATCGTGGATGCAGCAACCAAACCGCTAGTAAGAGAAAACTTTAGAGAGGGAAGCACATTCTTTAAAAAATAATGAAAATGTATAGAATTAGTTTTAAAAAGGAATTTACCCAAGATAAAGTATACAAGCTCTTCGAGTTGGGCCAGAGTCGGGACTTCTAAGAAAGTTGAATTTTACCAGCATAAATGTGTATTTAAATTAGTTTATTTTATAATAAAAATAATTTATAAAAGATAATTTTTTTATTAAAAATAATATATTGTCAAACATGTTATAATTGTTAAAGTTCTTATTAAATAAATCTAATTTAAAAAATTGTATAAAATTTAAGTTTAATTACAGTTTTAATTTCTTTATTTTAATAAAATAAATAATTTAGTCTTCTTATTTTAAAAATAAACTATTTAATTCATTTATTTTTACAAAATGAGTACTTTTAGTCCTTTCATTTGTGTATTGTTACAAACTTAATGAAATATATTGATTTGACATTAAGAAATCAATTTAATTATAATTTTGATTCTTCTATTTTAACAAAATGGATAATTTGGTCCCTAACTTAGATAATCCCAGTTAATAAATAGGTATCATTCCTTGTAGTTTAAATTTTTATTTAATAAAAAAAGAATAAAATGAAATTATATGTATTTATGAATATATAAAATTTATTTATATGCAGGCTCTTTTATTTATTATTAAGCAGAATTAGTAAATATCTTATTAAAATTTAACACATGAGATTATATTATATAATACAATAAAATTTTATTTATTTAAATATTAAAAATATTTTAAAATTAGGGATCAATTCGTTCGTTTTGCTAAAATAGAAGAATAAATTGTAGTTAATCATATTTGTAAATGTCATGTTAGCATTTTCCATTAAGTTTTTTAATGATATACTAACAAAGGGATCAAAAGTACTAATTTTATGTAAATAGATGGACCAAATAATTTATTTTCAAAATAAGAGACCAAATTATTCATTTTGCTAAAATAAATGGACCAAAATTGCAATTAAGCCTAAAATTTAAAAGATAATTAATATTTCATCTAAATACTTTACTTTAAGGCTTAATTATAGTTTTAGTCCATTTATTTTGGTAAAATAAACAATTTGATCTCTTTACTTTCAAAATAAATTATTTGGTTCCTTTATTTTTACAAAATAAACAATTTAAACCTCTTTGTTTGTGTGTCATTAAAAATTTAACAGAATATGTTGATATGAGATTATAATGTTTAACTTTTTTTTATTCCAAATAAGTATTTTGAATGCTTTTAACATCTATATGACTTTTTAAATATTCAAATTAACCTTAATAACAAAATTAGTTTTTTATTAATTTTATTTTTATTAAGGTTAATTTGGATATTTAGAAAGGCATGTACATATCACATATATTTAAAATGACATATTTGGAAATAAAAATTAGTTGTTTAATATTACATTAACTTTTTCTATTAGACTTGTAACAGCACATTGGTGAAGGAACCAAAAGTATTATTTTTTTTATAATAGAGGGATTAAATAGGTTATTTTCAAAATAAATGAATCAAATTGTTTATTTTGATAAAATAAAGGGACCGAAACTGGAATTAAACATAATTTTAATGTATAATATATTTTTAAAACAAAAGTAAATATTAACTATTAGATTATATATTTATGAATATCTGATTTATCTTGAATTTTGTGTATACGACTATCATAATAATATCATATGATTCAATGATTAAATTAGTAAAACTTGTATTTTATAAAAAGTTATTTAACGATGTAAGTGGACAAAAGTTACTTCTTTAGACAAAAAAATGGCTTTTAATAAATAACATAATGTTCATAAGAAAAGTCGTCAATGGATACTTAATTTAATGTTGTTGGTGGTTACAATAGGAGTGGCAATACTAAGTTAATGATTTAATTTTGATTCACTTTTAATAAAATGTTTTTACACATCATCTAATCATGTCTTACCACATTATTTAAAGAATTTAACAATGATAATAATTTCTTTTACATGATTAGATGATAGTATTAAAAATTTTATGTTGATAATGAATTAAAATTAAACTCGTAACTTAAACCTAAAAATGGTGCCAATTTATTTGTTCACGGATGCATATATTTGGTTAACATTGAGCTTAAATGCAAAACTAAGCAAGTTTGACACCCCTGACTTTGCCCTTATCTATCAACACATTCTATCCAAAAAATCTCCCATCTTCTTCTTTTACCTATCTATATACTGTTGTTAGATTTTCATCCATTCCTACGGAAGCATTGCTGGTAATAGACGGTTAACTAAGCCTAAGAATAATTATGAGCGATGCCATGGAGAGTTTCGTAGTTTGAATTGATTTGGTTTTAAGAGAAAAAATCATCCGTATCAAATCAATTAGTTTTTTTATATTGAGAATCAATCGATTTGATTCAGTTTGATCTAAAAGATTTTTTATGAAACATTTTTCTAAAAAAATTCATATTTAACTTAATTTTCTTTTCCCATAAGTCAATTAACAATAAATTGACTTAAAAATTTTGATGGAAACATCATCAAATATATTTAAACAAATTCCAATTTACTTTGTGTATTAATGTTGATATGTGCTCAAACATATTTTGTTTTTAATGATTTGGTAACTAGGAAAATAAGGTTTATAAAATTAAATGATTCTTAGTCATATTAAATTTTTTTTTTTGACAAATTTCTAATGTAGAACGTGATAAATAAATGGCAAAACAGATCAATCTGTCTTAATTCATCATGGGTTAGCCAAAAATAAGGTGGGTAGATTGACCTGTTTTTTGCTTGTTGGATTAACAAAATCAACCCATCCTATTTTATGGTGAGTTGATAGGTTAATCCACCTAAAATAAAAAAATTTAAAAAAATGATGAGTTGACAAATAGATGGGTCAACCCGTCTAAAATTGAAAAAAAAATTAGTGAATTAAGCAAGTCAACCCATGCCATCACCCAACAATTTTTTTTTTAAAAAAATTGACCTGACAGGCTAACTTGTCCTATCTCGCCCCTTTCTGCCACAACCTGACAGTTATAGGGATGGATTAAATAACCCAACTCAAGAAAATAGGTTACATTTCCTTGTTATTTTTGGTAGGTTAAACATGTTAACTCATCACATCAAACTCGTTTTGCTATATCTATCTAAAATGCATGGTGGTCAAGGCTATCTTTATGTCTACTTTTTATTAGAATCCACTTTATGTATGATGTAACAATGTTCAGTTGATTGTTTGGGGTTGGATGTTCAACAGAGTAATTTGCCAAATGATGCAACATCTAATAAAAGGTTGATTTAAATACACTGAAGTGAGGTGCCTGAAATATCTAGCCCATTCAAGTAATTTTATACCTAGTGAAAATTTATCCTTTGTCCAAAAATATTAAAGCACCATGAAAGTGAAAATTTATCCTTTGTCCAAAATATTGAAGCACCATTAAATAAATGCGAAAAGGACCTTTACTTTTTTTTTTTGGAAGTGCATGCAAATCAGGTCAACAGGTTTGCCCACCTAGCCTATATAGGATTAGGTTTGGCTAATAAATTGTTGGCTTGAGTCAAATTCGAAAAATTTATCCTTTGTCCAAAATATTAAAGCACCATTAAATCAATGGGAAAACGATCTCTGCTTTTTGAAAAAAAAAAATGTATGCACTCCAAGTCAACGGGCTTATGAGCTGCATAGAATTAGGTTGGGCTAATAAATTGTTAGCATGAGTCAAATTCAGCCTATTTGGATTGACGCCCCTACCAATAGAGACTGGCTATATTCCTTGAAGGCTAAAAGTATAATTTGCAATTTTTAACGGTATTGAACTAACCATAAATTGTCTCAAGACAAAATAGTATTATTTATAAAGCCATTTTCGTAAATTTTGCACAAATTAAATTGAATTTATTTTTTGTGCCTAAGAAAGAAAAATAATATTAACTTTTAAAATTTTTTAGGCAAACAACCTACATGTATTTTGAGCATGAGACTCACATAACATATTATCTATGTATTTAGAGATAATATATTAGTTGAATCCATCACATAGATTATGCACCAATTCACCCAAAAAGTCTTTTTGAAAAGATATTATTTTAGTACTTCAAAGATTCACAAGATTTTAATTTAAAAATAATTTTGATTTTTAATAGTTAGTTAATACTGCTTATATGTAAACACAAGAAACAAACACCCAACTTAAACACTGCACATAGGCTAACTATTTAAAATCCAACTAACTTGACATACTTACTATAAAACATTTTTTCAAAATATACAACAACTTTAAAAAACAACCTCAAAGGGTAATGAAATTCTCAAAATAAATTTAAAAGTCAATGTAAGTTACAAATAAAATAAAATAAAAAGAACTGATAACATTATCTTCTGACTTCATAATAGAATCATGAATGACTGTGATGAACAATAAGTCCTAGATAATTTTAATTAGATATCAACAAATCTGATAAAAATATTGGCAGTGAGTTCATTGACTCAATGAACAGTTCTTTTGTCAAGAAACCAATCATAAGAAAATAATTATCATGAAATAACAAATTTGTAAAATATCTTTTAAATAAATATTATAATCTATATCAGTACTACCTAAAGAATCATTTGTCTTACCTCCTCCTAAGTCTTCATAAATAAAAACGATCAAGGGCCTCACTTTCACCCAACATCACTCACACAAACTAAGGGTCATGCTACACCTATCAACGATCATAATATCTAAACAATTATATGCACATAGACCATTAGCCCTTCTAACGGTTACTAAATTCTAAATAGGAACTAATTATGGATAATTTAAATTAATATATTGAATCCAAAGTCATAAATCACATGTAAATTTAAATCTCGAATTTATTATAAAAACTTTTATAAAAACTTCAACAAGTTCACAAAAAAATCAAAACTACCAATATATTTAATTAAAAAATCGATTATAATTATAATTTAAATTCAAATATTTTGACAAAAATTTCAATAATTTTAGGAAGTCTTGTGTTCCCAATTAAAGAGATTAAAAGATGCCACATGAGATACTCCTTGAAAAAATTTAACTAAATTTTTTTTCTCTTTTTTAAAGAGCTTAGAAGAAAATGCAATTAAATTTATTTATCTTAAAGTATATATAACCATTCTTAGGGAAAAATTTTTTACTATTGTTCTGATGTTGGTTTAGTAGTACTTATTATCAAAACTTTGATTTCAATTTTGTTATAACTCACCTTAGACGATATGACTGGCGCACGGTCTAATTCTCTAAAACCTAACTAACTTGGCAAGTTTACTATAAAACAATTTTCTAAAATATACAACAACTGTAAAAAAAAAAAATTTCAAAATATAACGAGATTCTCAACATAAATCCAAAAATCAATATAGGTTATAAATAAAATAAAAAAAAAAGATATGACAACCTAAACACTTCCCTATAGCAACATACTGGTATCATTAATGACTGGAATAAACAAGTCCTAGGTTATCTCAATTAGATACTTGCAAATAATGCAAAACTATTGGGGTGAGTTTACTCACTCAGTGAGGGAATAAAATACATAATGAATAGGAAGAGAAAAAAAAATATGCATAAATAGTTCGCTTGAAAAAATCATAAGAAAATAATTATTGTAGATGATAACAAATTTGTAAAATATATTTTAAATAAATATTAAAGTTCATATTGATATTGCCTAAAGAACCATCTTACAAAAAACTCATCACTCTGAGGGCTTTACTTCCTCATGGGTTCTCAAAAAATAAAAACAACTGAGGCATTCATCTCCAATCGGCTTCCCTCACACAAATTAGGGGCTACACCACATTGGGCAACAATCACAACATTCAAACAACTATGTGCATATAGATTGTTAACCTTACTAACGATTATGGAGTTCTAAACATGAACCAATTATAAACCATTATTAATATATTGAATCCAAAGCTAGGAATCACATTTAAATTGTAAATATATGCAAAATACCTACACACCGACTGTAAGCTACCCAAATCATCGTCAAATATTGCTCTAAAAATCTATTTATAATATATCAATTTTGAAGCAATGCATGTGGTATTGCCATTTCAGCAACTTCAATCTCTAATCAAATGCCACATCAATTTCTTCTCATCCTCTTATGTTGACACTTAAGCAATTTTGAGATGTTAGCGCACTCTCTTTTTATCTCTTTGTTCCCCTCCTGCCACCTCATCTCCTAAATCAGTTTCTTTTCCATTTCACAAATTAAATTCTCATATGTCTTTAGAGTATCTTTAAATGGTGGAGTGTGCACTGTGTTGGAAGCAGGTAAGAATGCACTGTGAAGTTCATTGTACACAAATTTTCTGGTGGCCAAACACGATCCTTCTTTGCCACCTCAGCCAATCTTCAACTCCTTGGAGAGGCTTTGGCTCCAAGTTCATCCCATTGGCTCCCACTGTCCCCACTACGTTGCAAATTGACCAACAAAATTCTATGTTAAATGAAGATCATTGTGATTTTGAAGATGAGATAGTTATCTATGATGAATTGTAGAAAATGTTATAATTGATGGGTGCATGGGTTATTAGAAAAATCACGATGGCTGAGTTTTATTTTTGATTATGCACTGTTATAATTGTTAAGATTCATCAAAGATTTTTTACTATTGCAATGGTTTGATGCAATGTCTCCTTTGATTATACGCTAAAAACTTTGTTACTTTGAGTTGTATTCTGCATATTGATAAAAAGCCTTGAGAATATGGTGTAGTCTCTATTTTGGAGTGAGTTCTTTCTAATGAGTCTTTCTTCTTTTTTTTTTCCTTGCAAATGAACTGATTATTGTTGTATATTCTTGCTACCTTGCATTGCTTGGTCCATTTGACATTTAAGTTTTTACTGTTCTGGCATGGTCTCTCACATCCCCATTGCTCCTTGTAATTTCTATTTATCTGGTTAAGTAAACATGTGGGCATGTTTTATTGCAGACTTGTAATATTGGACATAGGGGTATATGAAGGCTAATATGTTAGATCCCGTATGGCATGTTGAATAAGTGATGGATAGTAAAATATAATTAATATTATTTATCTTTTATACAATATTTGGATAAGATACTAGATAGAATAATATTCAGTCAAAATAATTTTATTTAGCATTATCCTTTAATAAATAAGGATCAAATTATTTTATTTTAAATAATTTTATACACTTAAAGTTAAATAAAATTATTTTAACTGAATAAATTATTATATAATATATTATTCAATTATAAATAATATTAATTATAATATACTATTTATTTCTTATATTTGAGACCTAAATGTACCCATGATGGATGCTGGTTGGTATCCTATTTCAATTCTGGATATTAAAGAATTGTTATATGGCTTAATACGTGATAATCACATCTAAAACGGGTATGAATTCATTGTGTCACGAGGTTTGATATTGATGCACCTAGCCACCAATGCATTACTTTATTACTATATATATTCCGATGCTTCTAAATTAAAAGAATGGAAAAATGGTAGGTAAATTGAACCTTTTGATCTCGAGTATTTTTATAAAAACAAAAGAAACATAGTATACTCACATTTTAGCTATAGCTAAAGGCTCCATCAAATACCAAAATAGTTTACAAATTTTTAGTATCCAACATTCTATGTTTTATAAATATTTTTACACAAGTAACAAACTATAAATATCAATTTAATTGAAAGACTTTTTGCATATTATATAGGGAAAAGAGCATATAAATCTCCTAAACTTTGATTGAAGGGTTGATTTGTATAATTATTATATTTTATATATTAATTAAGATAATTTTAAAATTTAAGTGATGACCAAAATTAATTTTGGAGGTTTATATGTTCTTTTTTCTATTATATATATATATATATATATATATTTATTTATTTATTTAATTTTATTTTTCATTGTATTGTTCAGCATATCATTATTATATATAATACATTGAAAAATATTTATGTCATTAGTTTAATAATATATAATTATCTAAATTAAAACTCACACTTGATCAAAAGACAAAAAAAAGGAAACTACCCATACAAAGTGTGGGTTTATACCTAGTTTATATATAATTAAATAAACCTAAAGAGAATGTATACTTCATGTCTTAACTACTTTAGTTTAAACATTATATAACCAATAGGTTACGGCTCAAGTGATAAACAAGTCAGTAAAAACAAAATTTTAATATAAAATATTGAATCAAAATTAAACTTATTTAATAATAGGTTTAATTTTTATTTACTGTTAATGTAAATTTTTTTTGTACTGTCATTGAATTACATCTTATCAAATATTTAACTTTTTAAGTAATTGTTATTTTAGTTAAACATTTTTTATTGATTTGATAACTTGTGATTGAATGATAGTGTAAAAATTTTTATATTAACAGTGGATCAAAATTAAACTCTTTAATCACACACTTTTAAATTTTTTATTATTTGACAAAATATAATTTGATGATAATATAAAATTATTCACACTAATAGTAGATAAACATTGAATTCTTTAGGACTCGTTTCCATAAACTTATGAAAAAAATATTTTTTTATATATCTTTTTTTAGTAGAGCATTTGTTTTTAAAATTAATTTTGTATTTAGATATAATATTTAAAAAGTACTTTTAAGTAATAGAAAGACTTTTAAATTTATTTGAATATAAAAGAACAAAAAAACTTTATTTATATTAAAATTATTAAAAAAGATATTCAAATATAATATATGATGGGATATGATATGTAACATATGATTAAATGAGCTGTCATAATAGAAACAATGTGATTTTCAAGTATGTCATGATCATAGAGTCATACAAAACAAAACGTGAGGCAATAAAAATATATATAGTTGTGTATTCAAAGGTTTGACAATATGTTTCTAATATTATTCTCTTTTTACTTTTTTTAAGCGGTATGATCATTAAAGTTAGACTTTGGTTTGAGATATTGAAATATAATAGTTAAAAATTATATTGTTTAGAATATACATTACATAATTAGGGAAGTTTTTATTAATAAGATTTGTAAAAGAGAGAAAAAAAAAGAAATAAAATATAATTTTTAATAAAAGTAAATGATATTTTTATCAAAAAATTATATTAAAAATTACTTCTCTTTTTATTTTTTTTAAAACAAAAAAAAAAGAAATATTAACTTTTAAAAATAATAATAAATTAATTTTTTTTTAATTTCTACAATATCTTAAAGTTACATGTAAATACACTTAAATTAAAAAAATAAGTCTATCCACACTCATTCTTACCAATATGCAAATAAGATAATATAAAAGGAAACTAAATCCTCATGGACTACCACACTGTATATATATGTGTGTGATTGTTAAGGTCTGACCGAAGAAACGTTTACCTCAACCATTTTCTTCTTTGCAGCCATGGATTTCCCAACGAAGCCGCAGGCGAGGTCCTATATCCCGCCACACCGCACCCAACTCCACCCTCGCATGATCTCCGTCTACTCCTCTACCCCGCCGCACCTCGCCCCGAATTCCACCAGGCTCCAACCCAAATGCCTCCTCCTTCTCGCCTTTCTCTTCACCGCTCCCTTCTTCTTCTACCTCTTCAGCACTGCCCAGAAAATCCATGCCTCCTCCAAATTCGCCGAACCCAAATCTGCATTCTTCGGCCTCGTCATCGATGCGGGTTTCTCGGGCTCCAGAATCCGCGTTTTCGAGTTCCTCGGGGAGGGTCGGATTCCCTTTCTGGATGGGGCCGGGTCCAGCTCCATGAAGGCTAGGCCTGGGTTGATGGGCTTTTCCGGCGACCCGGATGGCGCCGGGGGCTCCATTGTGCAGTTGGTTGAGTTCGCTCAGCGGCGGGTTCCGAGGAAGGAGTGGGGGAACACTAAGGTGCAGTTGATGGCCACTGCCGAGTTGGAGAATCTGGGTGTCGAGGTGAGGGACAGGATCTTGGAATCTTGTAGACAAGTTCTGAGGTTGTCTGGGTTTTTGTTCAAGGATGAATGGGCACGCGTGATTCAAGGTGAGGTCTTGACCCTTTTGTAGTTTCGCGATGCTTGCTTTTTGGTGGATTTAGTGAGGTTATGTTGTGGGAACTGCGTATGTGTTTTTTTGAGATTGTGAATGTTAACGTCCGTAGGAAAGTGAGCTAAAATTGGTAATTTTGGTGCATTCTTAAGATGAAATTACAAATACTTCTTCCATTTGTTTTTTTTTTAAATTTCAATCCATAAATGGGGAAAAGAACAATAGTTGTCTTCCAAAAGTCTGTCTCAATTTAAGTCATCAGTGTTCAAGATTCAATAGGATTTCATTCTATGTTGCACGAATATTGGCACGAGTATCAGATACAATACGATACAATATGCAAATATGATAATTTTGTAAAAAATTAAGATACGGGTACGACAATATATATTAAATAAAATATTTATATTTATATATGTAAAATATTTATATATGTATCCAAGCCTAAGTTCCATGTATTCTCCTTCTTCTTTACTCATTTTTCTTCCTCGTGCTCTTATATGCTCCTTTGTGAGAATGAAAGTTTGCTGTTATGTGCAATGATTTTGAAGAGGGTAAGATTGTAAGAGTGAGAACATGCTTTGAGCAATGTAATTGGGAAGAACAGGACTTGAATCTGTATCCCAGATATTTCAAGTAGTAGTACTTTGAGGGTGATGGATATAAAAAAAAAGGATACGTCAAAAATACGAATGCAGGCGTATCGTACGAGTATCAGTGTCGGATACGGATACGATACGAATACATCACCAATTTTAGAGTATCAGTGCATCATAGATTCCATTCCAAAAATGTAGAAGACTTGGCTGGTTCTTAAATTGGAATTTGATTGTGGTTTGTTGGTGTTCTATGTATGGTTTTAAATTGCAGTCCACAACCGCAATTGTGGCCGTAATATTATTGTTATGGTAGTCTCTGCAACCACAATTGTGGCTGTATTAACCGTATTTTTTTCTGCAATTTCTACAATCGCAACATAACCACAACTATTACCACATTCACAATTTAAAACCATGGTTCTATGTGCAAGAGGATGGTGAGACCGTTGATCATTGACTGTTGCAATGCCCAGTAGCTCGTGTTTTCTTGTATTTGGTGTTGTCTCTTTACTGTGTGCAGTGGGTGATGCAAATGTCTGTGAGCGTGGTTTTGTATTGATGGAATCTTGGAGAAGGGCTTTTGGTGCTGGTAACCAGAAAGGGTGTTAAAGGCTGTTTCAGCTTGTATTATGTGAAGTGTTTGGATTTTTGAGGAATTAATGTATTTTCATTAGTGATGAGAAATTGAATTACTTATCAATAGCATACTGTGATAATTACTTATCAAAATAAACACTAAGATTCATCAAATTGAATTGAATTGATGTCATGTGTTTCTTAGCCATTGATTAATACATAGATCTTAACAAATTTTACTGTAACAAATTGCCTAAATTTAAGTTGGACTTACTGTCCTTACATATCCAAAGGTAGATGATCCTTGCTAACAGTCTGATTTACTCCTGTTGGGAAGTAATTAGCAAAGCATTAGATATATTTTACATTTCTCAAGTTGCTGTTTAATGCTAGGCTTTGGAAAAATTCAATTATTCTTAATGCTTATATGTAATTCTTTAGAAATGGAAAAGAGGAAGCTATGATAAATTTCATTCTCATTGTATTATCATCTAAAAATGCAAACTAGTTAGATAGGTGTAACAAGGAACGTCTACAAGTAATTTTTGTGTTAATGGTTCTAGTAAAGTATGCTTTTGGAACTAGCATGCACTTAAGACTAATAAAAGTCAACTTCTCCCCCTTGCCCCGTGTGTCAGTCATTTGTTTTTATTTGCTAGACTTTATTTTTCTTTTGGGTGAAAGAAAAATGTATTGAGAGGAAGATAGAAGCGAAAGTACATGTGATGGAGGATAACGAATCCTCTTAAAAAGGAAATAAATATAAAAAGAACAGTGAGCCAAGGTGGCCCAGACAAACAAGGCTTTCCCTTTTTCATATTTGTGATATAGAAATCTTCTTGAAATAGCCATGAGCAGAGGCAGAGCCACAAAGAGAAGCCAAAAGCACAAGGGAAAAGACATGCCCTTGAAAATGTGAGTTTTCCGCTCCAACTAAATACACTAGAGTCCAGACTACTCCATGAACTGCACAGTGCCAGAAAATTTTAGCCTCCTTATTTGTTTCAAAACCTTTAAAATGTATCACCAGAAACTGCCCCAAAGTAGAAGGAGAAAAAGTGAAAAACCTAGCGTTCAATTGCCTAACTTTTGAAAAAAGACAAAGACAAAGAAAGCCAGGTTATTTTTGGGGGGTGGGGGGGTGCTTCCTTTCGACTGAAAATGAATCCGGAAGAGGTGGGAAGAGATAAAAGAAGAGGTTACTTACCATGATTATGTTGCACTTAGAAATTATATGACATTGTGATTTATTACTGTCTGTTATAAAATATCTGGCAAAAAAAACTTTTACTGATTTCGTTTCTTAATCTTTTACTATAGACTTTGTTAGAGGGTGTGAAGTTCTTCATGTTATTGACAAAGTTTATAATCTAAATACAGGGGAAGAACAAGGCATCTCTTCTTGGGTTGCTGTAAATTATGCTCTTGGAAAGTTGGGACATGAGCCTCAAGAAACAATTGGAATTGTTGAACTTGGTGGGGCTTCTTTGCAGGTGTCATTCACTATATGCCAATTTCATTCATGTACAGATGAATCTATATGCATTAATACTCATTTCTGCATAGGTACGCATATCATTGTGGATGTATGTTTGTATGTCTCTTGTAATTTACATTTGTGATACGGTGGTCATTAACTTGTTGGGCAAGTTTTAATTTTTAGTAATGCTAAGGCTGAAGTTATGGGCCATGAGGAAAAGGTCCTTCTGGCCTGGGTCATGATAAGAACATTAAACAACTAGTTGATAATTTTTGGTGACGGTTGCCCTTAATTAAGGTTTCTAGGTCAAGGGTGTTTGATTTTTTCTAAAAGGTCCTGGATTTGGGTTATAATTGCAGCATATAAATTCTGTTTGTTTTCATCGATATTTTTATATTGTTTTGGTCGGTTGTGTTGTGATTATCATAAAATATTCCTATTCTAATGATAATATGACATTCTAAAAGGTCCTGGATTTGGGTTATAATTGCAGCATATAAATCCTGTTTGTTTTCATCGATATTTTTATATTGTTTTGGTCGGTTGTGTTGTGATTATCATAAAATATTCCTATTCTAATGATAATATGACATTTTACGAATATTTTCTATTAATCACAACAGGTTAAAATCCTTGTCACACTCCTTTTGGTGGACGGGAGGGAAGCCTCAAGATGTGGATAATTCTTTTATCATAATCAGTTAGAAAGAAAATAAACGCCTAACTTACGTTTTCTTTTCCTGGTTCTACTACTGCCCATTGTTGTCTTCACAAATCATGATGATGGGGAAGTAACTGATCTGCTAGGAGAGTTTAATATGACATTGGAGCTTTTGTGAAATTGGGATGTTGCATGGCATTTGGGTAATGGTTTAACATGTTTCAGTATTATATTCATTTCCTGGTCAGAGACTCAATTGTTTTTTCGTTATTGTTCAAAATTTTATTGGACATCCCTGAAGGTATAATTCAGTTCTATTGTTTCTCTATCCTCAATGTGGCTTTTAATGATTCAATCGATAAATGCAGTATGATGGTTTTTTTCCTAGTGGAGATCAGTTTTCTTGGCAGTTGCCTTTGATATCTAACATCAGTAGTTGTAATGGATTTGTATCTCGTAGGAAGATTTTTAGCTGTGTCTCTCTTTGAGAGTCTCCTTTCTTATGCATTCTTGATCGTTTCCAATTCCCCCCCGGTTTGTTTAATAGAGGTAAGGCTCAGTTTTCCTTGAGGAAATTTAGCAGATTAAATAATAGAAGATAGAGGTCTCGGTTCCTTAGGAATTTGCTTGAACAAGTAATGCAAAATCTGATTTAAAAGTTTGAGCATATAGGATGTGAGTTGAAGGCAAAAGCTGAGGAATATAAGGCTTAAAGAAGTGCACTCAGTTCTTCTGTTGACTCGCAACTATAGTGGGGACATCATAAGGTGTTCAAATGCAATGTTTTAAGAAAGTAGGGAGCTCTTTTGAGCTAATGTTATATTACCTGTATTCTTTATTTATTTCTGTTTCTCTGTTTTCCTAAGAAGGATAGTCTGTACTCCCGCCTTGCAGATCTTTTCTTTTTAACAAATTTTTTCTTTATCAAATAAGAAAAAAGGGTACCATGGTCTAATTCTCATTACTAATATTTTAAGTTGATCAGTCACATACTGGTACGAGACAGCTGTGGACTGTCTCTGATTCCAGAATATAGGGACTGGCAGAAAGGAATTTGGTGGAGATATAAGAGATTATTGGGATTTTAAAGTAGTTGTTTGATTGGAATATGATTTCTTTCCTGATTTTTGTAACAACGTGTTAGGCTGTAACCACCCAAGTTTACTACTGAAGAGGTAAAAAGGGTAGAAAGGAAATGTTAGCATATGAGAGGAGGAATAGTGGGGGACCAGATAATGGGCCAAAAGAGGAGTTGGTTAAGGGGCTGCATGGGAATGGCGAGCTGCAAGTAAGAGAAAGGGAGGGAAATGATCAAGGTTGTCAAAATCGCCTGCTAACTCGTAGAATAAGAGTTTGCACTGCATGAACGATCCCGATCTTACAAGAGAACTCGTTTTTGTAGGATCGCGATTTTGAGCGTAAGATTGATGGGATCGTGGGATGCTATCAAGTTCAGCTTCCACCCAAAACCTGACCCACCCAATCTCAGAGAACCCACACATGTTGTGACACCATCTTCTTCTGCTGCCGTTGAGGTGTGAAGCGGCCGAAGCCTCCTTCTATGATGCAACTGAGGTGCGAAACCTCTTTCTTTGCTCCGACTGAGGTGCGAAACCTTGTTCTCTACTGCGACTGAGGTGCGAAACCTCCTTCTCTGCTGCAATTGAGGTGCGAAACCTTCATCCCTACGAATCTGCGACTCCTTCCCTGCGAGGTGCGAGGCTGCTGCGACTGGGTGCATCTAAGTTGTGCGATTGGGAGTCTTTGAGGTGTTCGGTGCGTCTGGTCTGAGTTGGTACTTGTGTTGTGCGTCTCGGTTTGATGAAAATGGTTTCTAGTGCTGGTGGGTTCGGTGCTAGTGTTACATTTTGTATATATCGTTTGAGTCTAGTGTTGTGGGTCTTGCAGCGCCAATTCATCTTTTATAAGGATATTATTATTATTATTATTATGTGTGTCTGTGTGTGTGTTTGAATATAATTTTTTTTTTACTTCACCAAAAAAATATATAATTTTTCAATTATAGGTAAGATCTTACGTTTTGTTTTGTGTTACGGTCTCACGTTTTACGTATCTACCTTCTCCTTCCACGTTTTACGTGTCTACCTTCTCTTTCCAATCCTAGGTAGGATCTCGAGTTTGACAACCTTGAAAATGATGAACCGAATAGGAATCATGAGGAAGGAGAGGAGGCATAACAGAATTAAAAAAAAGGGAGATAAAAAGGGAAAAGAACAGCAGAGGGGAAGTAGGAAAATTGTAAGCTGAAGAGTGGGGTTGGCTGTGCCTAAGGCTGGGGATTATGTTTTTCTGGTTACTCTATCTCTGTAATTTTCATTTCTTTTGCTTCTTGTACTGAATTCCAATAATACCACCAGAACTTCATTCCGGTTTCAGTGAAATATAATCACATTTCCATCCAGTTGCCAAGTTATCTATCACAATGTCTCCTTGATGAATGTGATTTTCTTGGCTGTGACACTAAATGGATAGGTTATAGGTGTAGCAATAGAAAATATTAAAACTATATTAATATGTTTATCTGGCAACTTAAATTAAATCCAGCAGAAGTGTTGCTAACAGCTAAATATGGCTAATATTTGAATTCAGAATCCCTTAATCTTTGCTGATTGTCTTGGACCTGCGTAAGGATGCAGACTTTGAGCATTGTTTACTTGTTCCATTTCAAATGGGCATACTATCATGCTAGCTAAAATTCATTGATTCTTCTGATAGATAGTTTTGGTTTTAGTGGAAAATGAAGGATTAGGATTTCCTTTTATTTTTAACATTTACATACTTTGTCTTTTTGGCTCTTTGTTTTGCTTATGTAGTAACAGATCAAGGCCATATGATGCTTTCTCATTTTCTGTTCAAACACTAGACTGCCATTTTTTCTGATTTTGATTTAAACTTTATTGCATGTGGCATGTTTTTTGTTGAAGTGATTTAAAATTTAAAGTAGATATTCTAAATAATGATATTTTGGTCTGGTTATTGATGTGAAATGTGAGGGGGAAAGAGACCCTTTGAAGCATTGTCCTTCCTACCAGTCAATAGCTTCATTTTTTTTTTGCTAAAACGTCCACTTAAGTTCATTTTGTAGGCTTATTGTCTGTCTGTAGAGGGACATGCAGACATGCCATTAATTTGAAAACTTTTTACAATTAATTTATTACATCTTAATTTTATCTTCTTTTGTTTGTTTGTACCTTTTATTTTTTAATTAATATATGATAATTTTTTCAGATCGCAGTGCTTCTATTACAGGAAGAAATTTTAGATGATGCTCTTATTGCAAACAGGGTCTAGAGGATGTTGGAAGAAGGAGAAAATGTGAATGTGTTTTTAGTCTGAATTTTGAGAAAGCTTATGATCGGGTAAGTTAGGGATCTTTGGATGGTTCTTGATACAAAGGGTTTCAGAATAAGATGGAGAAGATGGATTTTTGGTTGTCCTTTGACTGTCACTTTTTCTGTGGTTGTGAATGGTGAGCCCAAGTCTTCGTTTAAAGGACAGCAGGGAGTTAGACAAAGGGACTCTTTATCCCCTTTCATGTTTACTGTAGCAGTTGATGTTTTAAGTTGGATGATCTTGAGTGGTGGAAAGGGATCTCATCATGGGTGTTAGAGTTGGCTCAATCAAATTAGTTTATGGTTTCTCACCTTCAGTTTGCTGAAGGTACTATTCTCTTGTTGGAGGAGGATAGTGATATTTTGGGAATATTCTTTCTATTCTCAATTTTGTTAAGGCTTTTTTTTAAGGTTAATTTGGCTAAGAGTGCTTTGGCGAGTTTGATGCTGATAATCAAATGCTTTCTTTCTGTGCTTCTTTGGCTGGTTGTCAAATTTTGCAATGGCCTCTTACTTATTTGGAGTCCCTTTGGGTGTTAATCGTCGGTCTATTTCCTTTTGGGATCTAAAGCATTTTGATAATAGGAAGGACTGGACACTTGTTCTTGTATTGTAAGAAGGTGACTAATTTCTTGTGAGACAATTTGTTTGGGGTTTTTGGCGAGAACTGGGTGTGTCCCTCCTACTGAGGAGCAGTTTCTGATGATGAGGTATAAAGGCTGAAGTGAAAACAAGGAGGCTAAAATTTTGTGGCAATATGCAGTTTATGCAGTCCTTTGCTGCATTTGATTGGAGATGAATTTTTGCATATTTAAGGGTGTCTCCCTGCCCCTCAACTAACCACGGAATAGGATTGTGTTTTTGGCCTCTCTTTAGTGTTTTGCTAATGGCTGTTTCGAGGGAGTCACATTGCTATTTCGGATATGCATAGAGATTAGGAAGCTTTGTTGCATTCTTGATTTTTTCTTGTTCTATGATGCATTTTGCTTTTCCTGTTTTGGTGATACCTTATTTCTCCTTAAAGCTGTACTTTTCCTCCTTTTTCTCTACTAAATGAATTTCTTTATTCAAAAAAACATTATTGTTTATGGACATATCTGGTGAAATTTCTCAAAAGATTTTGGGCTTTACAGATTCTGAATAGACTTTCAACTGTTTACTGACATTTGCAGGTTACTTCGGCTTTGCAAAATGCAAAGTTGCTTCAGTCTCCAGCTCCGCAGATTATAAAATTGTCTGGTGTTACTTACAATCTTTACACTAAGAGTTGGCCACAATTGGGTCAGGTGTCTTCTTGCTTTTTACCTTACGAAACTATATATATGTTTTTCAATGTTTTGGATGATGCATATTAGTATTTGCTACCATGTTATGTAATTTTTACTTACCTGTTAACTGATGCTAGAATGATATTGAGTTTTATGATTTATCTACATTTTGCAAAAGTAAAATAGGTATATGCATGTTGTGAAATTATGGATTGTATTATGAATCATGAGGCCAACTTTTTGAATTATGAATTGTAAGGTTCACAACTGAAAATGAAAAATATCTCAAAATTTGTGTTCTACACAATAAATCATAATCTAATTATTTTTAAATAATTTAAGATATAAAAATAAGATATCTTCTATAACAAGATTAGGGTTTCAAGAGAGGGCTAAGATTTCAAACAGAATAATTTGAAAGGTGGATCACTCTATAATGCACTCAGACTGAGTGTTTCAGCTGTTCTGGACCATTATCTCATAAACAGATGCTAAAAAACAAAAATAAAAAGGCAGTTTTCCCCATTCAGGTCATACAGGACCTAATTCAGGTCAGTTCTGACCTGACTGGTTTTCCAGGCAACAGAAATGAGATTGTGCCATGATTTTGAAAATTCTGGCCTCCAGCCATCCCTGATCCTAATGGGCAAGTTGGTAACCACCATAATCCAAACCATGTATATGCTATCATATACTCATTATCTAACCATGTTACACATTGTCATGCATTTTTTGAAATTTATTTTTCTGGCCTTAACTCTTGTGGGTTTATTTTTTTAAAATCTCTACAAGATGCGTGATTGGTCTTGCCTGATGTGAACCTATCAAATATTTGTTCTAATGAAACTTGGGTCGCATACGTTTGGAGAAGTTAGCTGTGCAATTTTCTACTCTAAACAACATTCTTGTACAGGATTTAGCATGGAAATCATTACAGGAGCTGCTGAATGATAGAGAGCTGAAATTTTGTAAGTATCGAGTTAGACAACTACTCTTCTTGTATTATGATCTCAATCTTGCTATCTAATCATGGATTGGTTTAGTATTTCAAAGAAATGGAATCGGTTCATCTTGTTTTTCAGAGATTTGTTGCAAGTCTTAATATTTAAGAAGCATGCCACCCTACCCCGGGGGGGGGGGGGGGGAGGATTGGGTTTGGGTCTTGGTAATTAGATTCAAAGAATTTCCTTAGCTAGCAAATGGATGTGAGGGCTACAGTTAATGCAACTCTCTCAAGTCCTTGGAAATTTATCTCTCAGGGTTATACTGCTTTTCTTCCTTTGGTGTAATGGAACACTAGGCCAAGGACACTAAAGTGCTTCAATCATTGAAATGATGGAAAGAACTGATTGCAATAACTACTGAGGACCTTTTTTAGAAGGCATCTAATGACCGTAGCTTCCTAACCGTTCATTACATAAGCCTTAACCCTTATGTAAACCATAGCCATCAAAGGTCATTTAATGGTCACATGCAATTCACATGACTTAAATCACTTAGATTCATAGTATTATTGGCTGGCGCTCCAAATAAAACAAAAGAAAAGGTGACCTAGTGCATGAGACTCCCACCATTTTGGGGTCTGGGGAGGGTCATAAAACATAAGAAGTTAAAATAACACAGTAATGGGCAGATTCCAGATTGCCAATTAGCTGGCCTGAGGGCCTTTTCTGCCCACTTGGACTAAAAAACTTTGTGGGATGTTCATTATTCAGTCTGCCTAATTTTTTTTCATGAAACTTTTTTTTGAACATGATCTAACTGCCTTTATTTTTTTCTTAAGTTTGTATATATGACTTTAATTATTTCAACCCTTCTAAGATTTGCTTCTTAATTCCTTATATTGAAATTTATTCTTTATTCCAAAGTTATTGTGATATGCCTTGGAAAAGTCATAAACCTAAATTGAATAATTGATTAATTTGCTTTAAGTTTTTTTTTTGTTTTTTGTTTTTTGTTTTTTTGGCTATGATTATTTACATAAAATTTGCTTTCTGTGGCAGTACCTTTGTTGGTCCAGGAATACTTTCTATGCTGTATTCATTTTGTATGGGTAACAGTTTTTAGGTTGCATTTTGACTGCAAAGAAATTTTGTAAAGATAATCATTAGTGGTTATTGGTTGTACTAAAGCAAGATGAATGAGAAACTGGTTATTAAGTGTAGACGTTAAGAATTATACAAAAGGTGCAAAGAAGAATGCAAGGAAAGAAAGATAAAGAACATCAATGAACTGTAGTCAAGTAAGAAAAAGAACTTAACATCTACAATTCAATAAAATGTAGAAACTATAGGAACGCAGTCGTGAAAAGAGTGAGTAATATCCAAATTCCAATCACATTTACTTTAACTCTTCCTAATCTTTTGCGCAATCAATGTGGCACTAGTTAATTTATGAGTAGTTTCATTCTTATTTGACATAACCTCTTTGATTATCTTGGCATCATTTTCTTTGTTCCTGCAGTAATATTATTAAGTTGCTTGGTTTGTAACATGTCCTTGGATGCAGATGTTTTCAGTTTTCTATTTCAGTTGATGCGTGCACAAAGAATAAGCATAACAAATCTTTAAATAAAAATTGATGACTGGTTCTGTTACTTGGTGGATCAATATATTTTTTGAATGAGATTTTGCACAAGATCTAAACACCACTAGCGAATCATTATTTTGATATAATTGAATAATTGCTCTTAGTTTTTTATTGACTTGCAGCTTCAGGATCTAGCAGAAGAAATTTAGGTAATCCTTGCATACCTAGAGGGTATCCTTGGATCTCTAATGCAAGTTATGCAAAACGCCCAATCATCAAACCAGCCGGAAATTTCTCCATATGCAGATCTGAAGCTCTGTCATTGTTAAAGAGAACAGAAGGTTGCGTAATCTTTTGATATGTTACTCTGATGATTATCTAAGCTGTCCTTTTGGCCTAAATTTGATCATGTATGCTCCCTCCATTTTTTTTTTTTAACATGACCTGCTACTTTATAGATTAATTGAGCCATGTCCTGAATCTGATGAATGTAATTGATATTTTTGGCAGCAGAGTTTCCCATAGTTCTTCCTAATGCCAACAGTTCATTAGTTCTTAATTCTGGTCAATAGTGATTTTTGACAATTGCTCTTGGCTAAATTAAACGGTTGATGGGGCATATGACCTGTCCCATTCATGACTGTATACATGATAAGGACTTAAGGGAAATGCAAATGTTCATATATTGTTACATGCCTGCTATGCTTTTCTGACAACATGATATGCAAAGCTTGATGATAGATATTTTTGGAAAGAATGTTTTGAAGAATATTTGGCTAATCCATTTGTTTGCTCACAAACATTATGTTGATGACTTGATTTAGGGGTTTTGTGGCAAGCCTGTTCTGGTTTCAGCAACTTTGCAAAGCCTGATATTTGGCATTTTTCTTTTATTGTTTTCTGTCCTTTTTGCTCCATGGAAGATGTCTTATTCTCTAGATTTACATGACCTTTCGTTTGAAACATATTCACTAATTATGTTTTCTCTTAATACAGATAGATGCCTGCGTCCACCTTGTAAAATAACTTCATCCTTTTATGAGTTATCAGGCAAGCAAGTTTCTTCAGGGAGCTTTTTTTGTTCTTCTGAGGTTCGTAGCCAGTGACAGTACTTTGTTTTTTTATGGTCAATTATTTTGTTTGCATGAGTTTATAAACTATGCATAGGATTGTTGAGTGGGCTGAGTTAGCTGTTCTCTACCCTAGCATTGTAAACCAATGAAACTCTTACAAAGATAAAAAGGTCTTTAACCCTTTTTAAAGATTATATACTCGATCTTTTATCACTTTTTCAGTTTTGGTCAAAAGACTTGAATTTGATCTGTTAGACTGGATAACCTAGCCTAAAGATACAAATAAATACACTGCTGCTGCCAGATGCCGCAATTTGGGACAAAGTTCAACTTAGTTAAGAATTCGGTTCTATTATAATATACAACCACAATAACTAGAAGTTAATTGTGCATGTATGCTACTATGCATGCTTGATTTTGTTTACTTGGCTATACCATACAAAGACTAAATATTGTAACATATTATTATGGTGTAGGGTTTGTCGTGCAGCACTTGAGAGGTTGGTGGCTTAAGCTAATGATATGACATGGGATTTTTTTCTTTGGTTCTTTTGTGTTTTGCTTCTTTAACATATAGAAGTTTCTTCGACAGATAAAAGACGGAATTAAAAGGCATTTTTGCACTTTGCTTTATGTTTTTCTGTTTTCTTTGTTCATTTTATTTAGGAGGATTCTTACCCTCTTTTTGTATGAATTTTGTTTCCTTTTCTGATGAGATAGATTTTAATTGATAAAGAAAGATGAGGAAGCATTACTACTGGTCAGTAAAGCTTTACCAAGGAATCTTATTAGGCTTCTGGAGTTTCTAGGCATGTATGTGGACTTTGTGTCAAATATTAGAAAATAGAGCATTCTGTTGTACTCAAACACCAAACTCAGCCTGTTAGCACACCCTTGTGATTGCTCTGGCTCAAATTCTTTTAATGGTTGAATGGAAAAAACTATAGCTGAAAGCTTCATCTAAAGGTGTTTGGAATGTGGAAAGACAACAAAATAAGGGAAATACTTGATTCACCATTTATGAAGCTTGCAACATCTTGCAGTTGAACGACAGTTGCCTGTCTTCCAAATTTATGTCTAAATGGAGTACATATCCATTCAGTTTTAGTTCCTTTTTACACCCTCTTCTACTTTCCTATACAGATACAGTGGTTGATCTAGTGACTTCATTTACACCTTATTGAATTCCCTTCAGTTTTTTGGGATGGTTCCTAGGACTTCTTTGTTTGAACTGGAGGCAGCAGGCCGACATTATTGCGAAGATCATTGGGATGCTCTTAAAGATCAACATAATGAAATTGATTATCTAGATTTGTTGAAGTATTGTTTCTCTTCTGCATATATGGTGGCACTATTGCATGATGTTCTTGGGATCCCTATGACAGAGAAAAGGTATTGCTACTATGTTCCTAACTAAATAGGCAGGCTAAAATATTCTTTTTCTTTTATTTGTATGTGAAAGATAGTTAAAATTACATATTGGCACTGATTTGTAGAAAATGAACGGTGTTTTATTTTACCATGTTGCAGTATTTTAAAATTAACCAATAGAAAGTGCTTTTATAGTTTATGGAAATTGAATTTTGAAAACTAGAAATCTCTTCAGATGGAGCACACCATCAACCATTGGTGAGCCTGGCCTTCCTATTTCACCTTCATTGAGTGTCTGATTGATTGTCAACCACTCTGCAAGTAGCAAATGTCCTCATCTAACCACGTGGCACCCATCACCAATACTTACTACTAAAACATGTACTGTTATCTTGTACCATAATTTGACCAAAAAGCAAGTCTTGTACTGAATTTTCAAGATCTTTTTTCTTTGGCCTCACAGATCATTTCCATGAAATGTCATGTCCCCACACACTGTTGGAGAATTAACTGGCCTACATCTTAAGCTGAATGCAAACTATCTGCACATGTTAATACATGATCATTCTTACCCTGTAAAGGGTGTCAATGTGTTGTTACAAAATAAATGAAACATTATATCAAAATTTGAGTTGTAACATGCGCATAAAGTTTCCCACAAGACTTGGACATGTACAAGTTTTGCTCTCTCGTGCCCCCCCCCCTTCAGTATTCTTTCTCTTTTTCTCTCGCAGATTTTATTTGTTATATAAAATGACAAAATATAGCTTAGATAAGTTTTAAACTCAAAGTAGAGTTTTCTTGTTCTTTTTAATTTTCTCTTCTGTTTTTTTTTTCTAATAAACTATTTGACAAACTTATAAATCTAAAATGGACAAGGGAATAGAAAATTAGTTCATGTCAGGATGCTAGTATATTAATATGCAGCTGTGGTTGAAATGAAAAGAATGCTGACTCCTCTATACAATTGGAAAAATGATATATGATCTTTTAATGTATAGTGTAACTATTAGTGATCTGTTCTCTTAAATACTTTCTGCCTTGGTGATTGTTGAGTTTATGGCATCTATGCACTGTGTGTGGTTTTATGTAAAGTCAAAGCTACATTTTGAACTCCTTGTTAAATGCTGCCCACTAAAGTATGTTTTGTTGCTACAGATTTATCTGTGTAAAACCTTATAGTAGGAAACAATCACAAGAAACTGAGTTTAGTATAATTATGACCAATTATTTGCAGGGTTGGATTTGGGAACCAGAGGATAAACAGTCATGTTGACTGGACACTTGGATCTTTCATAATTGAGACAATGGCAGAACCGCTTGAATTGGAACACATAGAAACGGGGATGGTTGTTGGAAATGAATCAGTCACGTACTTCTCATTATTTGCATTTCTTTTGTTAATTGTGCTTGCTGCATTCTTTGTACTGCAATGGAGAAAGCCACAAGTAAAGACTGTATATGACCTCGAGAAGGGACGCTATATCATTACACGTCTACCTAGGTGATTCTGTTATCTCTGCCAAGAATCTGTAAGCTGATGAGTATTTCTTGGTCAAACAATATCTGAAAGAGAAAGTCTGAGCTCTAGAGTAACCTTGAGCTTTGTTTAGCAGACGGCAGCCCCCACTATTTGCAAAATATTTTATAAGTGGAAGGGACAAGTCTCTGGAATATGAAGAGCAAGCTCATTGATTTTTGGCTGTTTCATTATTGTAATCTTTTTTATTTTCCATTTTTTTTGGCTTTGTGTCCCTGAAATGTGGGAGAGGGAAGGTGAAAGAGAAGCCAGAAGTTGGCAGTTATACCTTTGTAATTGATGGGTGGAAGATATGCCTTAATTATGTTGTACATGTGTAATTAACGCACATGAATGATAGTTCATGCACTATATAATTCTGTTTGTGATTTTTTCTTAGTGTTTTTGGTCTTTGGCTGGCTAGGCAGTTTTTTATTGGCAATTTTAGTGTAGCCAGAAAAAAAAAATGCTTAATTGGCAATGGCCCCTTGTTGGGGTTTGATCTCTATTTCTCTCATCTCTAATCAAGAACTTGCACCTCTGCCAGATCAAATAAAAAAAATGCTCATAGTCTTGACCACAAATTTCATGGCGTTTATAGTTTCTTTTCAACAGATAATTGTTTGTACAATAGTATAACAAGCAGATAGGAGAAATTTTTTACTATTACCATATTTGGTTTGGCTTTTTGAAACTTTTGAACTATAATTTGGGCAAATATATCTTATAATTTTTGTCCAAATCATGATTTTGAAGTTCTTAAAATTAAATCAAATACACTATAGATAACAGGTATTATTGTAATTCAATTTTATCAACCATGTTATTTTCAATTTGTGGCTGAGTTTACATACTTGTCAAAATTTGAAAGGAAGTAGTTCTTACTGTTTGACTAAGAATAAGATCACAAAGTTATTTTACATAGGGTTGGTGAGCAGGCTTAAATTAGCCGTTTGACTCACCTGGTTTGTGAGCCAACTTGATAAATATATTATGTCTATTTACAATATATTTATATTTATACAATATTACAGAATACTATTATTATTTAATATTAATTATAATATATCTTGAGTCAATTGTATTATATTAGTAAATAGATGTTTATTTATTTTAAGGAATTAAAATATTATGGAATTTGAAACACTATCAAAACCTATTTAGTTCTTTAAAGGTTGCTATTTCAATTGGCTCAACTCAATTGAATTCATTGACCCAACTCAAGGAGCTCATGAGTTGTAATTCAAATTGAACGTGAATTAATAAAGTGGTTATTAATTATCAAATATGAATAAATCATGAGTTAAATTATTGATCTTAACATAAGCTTGTCTTGTCTCATCTCAATTTAACTATGATTGAATTGAGCCTAACATAAGCTTCCCTCCCCAAATTCATACACCATCTCTTCGTGTTCGTTGAGTAACCTATGGTTATTCTTCATGTCAATGCTCAAGGTAAGACTTTAAGTTTCTAATGTTCTTGGATTTCCCAGATCTTTTCCAATCAATTTCTTGTTGTCTTACACACTTTCTTAAGTATAAGCTTTTTTCTTCCTCTTAAATTCATAATTTCTTGTGCTTCAAACAAATTTATTGGAGCTTATAATGAGAATTCATATGATGTTATTGTTGTCTTATTTCCAGCAAAACTGTAACTTCACCCTAGTACTTGTAAGAAAATTCTTGCTTCTTTCATCTGAGCAATGGGTCCTATAGATGTGAACCTTTGAAAATAGTATGCATGCAGTTGGAGGGTCTGCACAAAACTGAATCCCTCATGGTATAAAAAAGTTCGAGTAACTTTCTCCAACCTCCTCTTTATTACCTACTTTTTTCACAAACCTCCATCTATTTCTAAAACCTATATAAACCTTCATTCCCAATGGATTTATGTGCAGTGTATTTTTAAAAAATAAAGAAGGTATGTTTAAGTACTTAGGGAAGTATGTGTTGATTTTTAAAAATACTTAGAGAAGTATGTGTAAGTTTTGAAAATAAAGGGGTTAATGAAAAAATAGGCAAATAGAAAAGAGGTTAGAGTAATTTACTCAAAGATTTATGTACCAAATTCAAAATCCTATGAAGTCATCTAAGTTTCCAAGTTCACATCTTATACCACCTAGTTCTGATTTCATGTTTGCTAGCTCTGCTTTGGCCATCTGAAGACGAACCTCTAAGTCCTCCACGACAGTCTCTTGTGCCTTTACTTGCCCTTTAAGTGTCTTCATACGATCAATGGTTTCCTCATCTATCTTGCTTTGCTTAATCATTCTGTGTGTGCTCCTCAACCATTCCATATCAAAGCCAAAGGCCTCCAACTCACATACTAGAGACTCAAATTCAGCTTTTTTCACTTCAGTGAGGTCTCCCCACCTTGTGAACTTGAGGAACTCCAACATGTCACCCAAACTGGTGTATCCAAATTCTCTCATGCTTGGACGCTTGAATTTCTCACGCCATGCCCAAAGAGACGGGTAAATCGCCATGGCTTGCTCTAAAAGAGGGATGTGCCTTTTTTTGATTGCCCCAATGTCCCTAAAAGCAGCATATTCTTCTGTTGGAGTCATCACCAGTTGAACAGTTGAAGAATCCAATGGATCAGCTTCAGCTGGTGGAACAAGAATAGGAGAAACTGATAACACTAGAGCACTTGATGGAGTCATTGGAGAGAAAACTGTAGGAGCTGATGAATCCAGAATGACTACAGGTGAAGGATCATGAACATTCAGAGCTACTGGCATTGAAGTAGACAACTCTTGTGAAGCTTCATCTATTGACATTTCATGAATGAAAACCACTAATCATGAGGTATATAAGAGCAAACATTAAAATAATGACAATGTGCAAAATGGAAGATACTTAGCAGTGAAAAATCAATTAGTACATACCGGAAGCAGCAACTCCAAGGTTGAAATCTTCATGAAAATGCTTAATCTCTCTGTCCTTCTCAAGCTCTTGGCTATAATCTTCTGGCACCTTTGGCAAGTCAAAAATTGTCTCTGTTGGCTTTTTGAGGTAAAAGCATGCATCTACAGAGGGAGTACTAGTACCAGCATGTTCCACATGAACTTCTCTAGTTACTCTAGAGCTTGTGGTCAGATCAATTACATTCATCTCCTCTATTTTTAGTTTTTCTTTTGCCTTGTTTCCTTTCCCCTTTTCTTTAGATTCTTTGCTGCCTTCATCTTCTGAAAAGGAAAGTATCTCAGATTTCAGGAAAGTAATTTATGTATCATGCAATAGGTGAATGTAATGTTATGTGAGCCATGTGACAGTCTGTATACTTCGTGTCTATTGCATAAAAGATAAAGGTAAAGGTTTCATCTTCCTTCTCCTAATATGCTATGTAAATGGTTATCATACAAGAAAATAGTGAAATTGTGACCGATATATTAGTCACAATTTGTGACCGTTTTTGTGACCAAAATAGATAAAATGCATAAATTTCTGACTATTATAAATCATTCAAAAAATCGGTCAGAAATTTTGGTACCATAAGGAGGGAAACATGTTTGTGACAAATCCTGCATTTTTTTAGTGTTACTTGAATTGGAATTATTTCTACTAAATATGTCATGCTTGTTACATTTTGGGAGCGATAAAAAATATAACATGTTTATTCATTTCTTTACTCTGCATAATCAATATATAAAAGTATTTAATCTAACAAGTCATCTAGAATGGTGAACAATCATATGGACTTGCAACAACATAAGCAGAAAAGGTATAGTGCACCTGGGTACTGGTGTTCTTGTGGCAAAATTTTTAAAGTAGCAGTTGTAGCTGAAGCCAGCTTCGGACAATCCTCTACTTCATGATATACAGACTTCAATTTAAATCCTTGGTAGATATCAATGAGGTTTGGCAGTTTTCTGAGCCTTAGGCATTCTAGATTTGGAAGGATAAGGGTAAGCTCTTGTTCAATCTCACAGTCCTTAACTCCAAAGACTTTCTCCAATAGAGAGCCATCTTCTATAAACAGGTACTGTAGCTGAGGAAGCTCATGAGGTGAGGAGATAGAGAAAAGATATTTCAAGTTATTGCACTGCTGAATATCAAGGATTGCCAGCCTTGGGAAGCACACATGTTGACAATGAAGAGTTAAAATTTTTTTGTCACTTTCATCTTCTTCAATGATTTGCTCCAACAGCTCACAGTGTTTAATAGTTAAGGACATTAACTGGGGAAAGCTTCTAAAGACTGAGGAAGAGAAGATAAATTTCAATTTTCTGCACTCCACTACAGATAACTCTATGATATTTTCAAGGCTCAGAAGTTGTGGGGGACCCTTCCATATATGCCACAGCTCAGGTAAATTGTGCAGATCCAAGTAGCTTATGTTTAAGGTCAATGGATCTTGATCTCTATTGATTGAAGGTCCTTCTATTTGGAAAATGGCTTGTATTTTACAGTAACAAAGTAAAAGTTTACCTGAATTTTCAATTGTTTGTAAATCTTGAACTTTTTCCCCCAATTGGTTATCCTCTGTCACAAGCTCCCATGACTCCTGTAAACATGGATGAGAAATTAAATCCATGAATCCTTTGAAATTTTTAAGGGATAGTTTGCATTTGAAATAAAATATCAAATTTAGCTATTTTGGTTGAAAACACTAATTATTGGAAAAGTATCATTTGCAGTGTTGGCGGTAGTTACCACTGCCTGCCTATCTTGGAGAGTAAGTGCTGTTCTTTGGTCTAGTTTTAATTAAATCTAAATATGAATTTAATTGAATTCATACAATTCACATAATTTTCAACCATAATTATTACCACTGCCACCGCCACCACAGTTCCAACCATCATTGCTGCCACCACCCCACTACCACTACCATTGCCATTATCCTATAGCTACGGCCACCATGACAACAACACCAGTATCATCGCTACCATCGTTACCACTCCACCAATTGCACTACTTTAGATGAAAGTACATGAATACCTTGTGCTGACCACTTCATCATTGAGGTTCTGATACCATGTCATGAACCAACTATTCGAAAAACTTAAGTTGTTAAGTGAAAGAACGTAAATGTTTTATATCTCTAACAAATTTCAATTTAGAAAGAAGGACATTTTTATCTTAGTTAATATTTATTTGTGTTATCATACATTTATATAATTATGCACCAAACAACAAATAATATAATAATTTATTCACTTTTTATCTTTTGTTTTATATTATCATATCCTATCTAGTGAACCAAACAAGGCCTTAAGAGGGTATGTCGTGCCGTTTGGTCCAAATTTAAGATTAAACATAAGCCAAGTTTTTGTTTTTGATAAAAAAACAAAAAAACACAAACCAAATGACCTTATATGATTCACAATATTTCAAAGAAAACCAAATCAAGCTAGTCCATGTTTAAAGCATATAATTTTTGCATTAAAAAAAAATCAATATACATACTGTTGGAGATATAGTTGAAAAAATAAATGATTTACAAATGCATTTAGTAGAGTGATCTGAATATTAAATCCATCTTAAACCAAATGAACATTTACACATATGCCATTTTATAAAAGAGAAGAAAACATTATTTTCCTTCCATGGAAAACAAATAACAAAATTAGTAAAATGACATATATTTTTGTTTTTTAGTTTGATTTTAATTCACTTTTAGTGTAAAATTTTTTTTACACTATTATTCAATCATCTGTCACCACACATTAAAAGTGACAAAAAGAGAGGGGAGAGATGCATTGAAAAACAAAGAGTGAAGAAAGTCAGATTCAAAACCCAATGGAATTTTTTAAGTTCAATGAAATTGTCGCTGCTTGTGCCAGAATCAAAATGTGGAGAAGAGGAGGGTGGAGAGTGGTGAATAGCAGAATGAGGAGGGTAGCACTAATTGTGGTGTGTGGCTAAATAGGGTAAAAACCTGCACATAAATCAAGCCCATTCTTGTACCCAAAAAAAAAAAAAATAAGACCATTCATTAATCCAAAAGCTCATAATAAGTGGTGCACCAATGCACTCTACATCTACTTGAAGGGGTGCAACATAGACTTGCCCACTAATTATTCATTAACATTTATAGTTTAATTGATGGATATTGTCTTTTATGCAAAGTTCTTTTTACGACCATCTAACATTGGTGTTGATTTTTTCAATCCCTGCACTTATATGGATTGATATTCATTGACATTGGTGAATCAAAATCAAGCTAACACATCTTTTTATAGTATAAATTGTTCATAAAAAAAAAAACACAAACACAGAGAGAGGGGGTAGGTTACCTGTGTGAATGTGCAGTCCTCCTGTGTTGCTTGTGAAGCAATCATCAAATTATTAGTAGACATGAAGGGTAACCCAAGTGAATCTAGAGAAAACCGCCGCAAAGATAAGCATTCCACATAAAATCTTTCTGGGCAAATGCTAATAATATTGGGTAAACCTCGTAGACAAAGTTCACTCAAAACAGGAAGCTGAATTTGGATCTGGTTTTGGTTTTGATTGGATGGATTTTCTTCATGACTGCTTTCACCAAATATATAGTTTATCTGGGGAGTTTCAAATATTACCATATTTTTCAGTTTTACTAAACCTTGAGCAAAAGAGACTGGGAATATATATTCCAATGAATCACACTTTTCAACCCTGAGAACTTCCAACTTAGGGAACAAGACATAGTTGTCTACTTCATGATCCTCCTTAACTATTTCCTCCCTGTTATTTTCTTGAACTGCCTCATCAGTTACTATGAATTTCAATGCATGACATTCTTCTACAGTTAAATGTTGCAACGATGTCAAAGTTTTAGCAGTAGATGGTGTGAACAGTGATATCAACATTGAACAAGATGCTAGTTTCAGCTGTTTCAAATTGCGCAGATTAAATGGCCCTGAAACACATTGCAAAGAGAAACAATCTGGAGTTTATGCATTCTAATGGTGGTATAGATGCAATAGCTATTCTTGAAGGGTTAGTAAAGTTACTTTTTTATGTATAAAATCTTGAAGAAAAGTGCTTTAGAAATGCACATGTAATTTATCTTTTATGGATTGATATTATGCTTTATCCTCTATTTTTTGTATATAAAACTATCCAACTACAGTTTTAATTTTATGTTAGAAACACAAAAAAAAAGTAAAAAAATATAAGAAAGATCTACGTTTATGTAAAGTTTAAAGCATACCTGCATTTTTGTGGGCATGAGTCAAGCCCTCAAGTGGATCAGAAATCATAGTGATATTTGGACAGTTATCCACTTCATTAGATTCTTTACAATGATTCAAAAGATTTTGGTGCTCTTCATCTTCTATGATTTGCTCTAACTGATCACAATGTTTTATGTCCAGAACCTCCAATTGAGGTAGGCTTCCTACAATACAAGCTGAGAAGATAGATTTTAATTTTCTACATCCATGGACATATAGTTCTACAAGATTTGAAAGGTTCAAAACTTGTACAGGACCCTTAAATATATAGCTAAGCTCAGGTAGGTTCTCCAAAGACAACTGCTGTAAACATGATGTCAATGGATCTAGCACTCCGTTGATGGGAAGTCCTGTTAGCTGAAAGATGCCTTCTATTTTACAGTACCCAACCATGAGCTGTTCTACATTTTGTAGAGTTAGTAAAGGTGAAACTCCATTAACCACTTGGTTGCTATGTATAACAACTGGCATCAATCCCTGCAAAAGTGCATATAATAAACATGCTTGAGATCTATGATGAAAGGAAATAAAATTCAATTTATAAGATTCATATGTCTTTAACAGTATACAAAGTAAAAACATTAAGACAAATTTGTCCATAATTTGTCATTTTCTTTCTTTCTTTCTTTTTTTTTTTTTTGGTTTAGAAAAGTAGTTAATAATCTTATCTTATGAACACCAGCAAAACAAAAATATTTATTTCCTTTTTCCTTCAAAGTTAGTTTAATACATCTGACTGAACAGTACTAGAATTAAATCATTATTTTAGTTTTTATAAATCTAAGTGAGTTTCCTTTTTCATTTTTGATTTCATGCTTGGTAACTAACATCTTCCATGTTAAAAATGATGATTTTATAGTTCCCAAGCACAACCACAGTAGTTAAGCATTGGGTACTCTATCTTAGAGGTCCAAGGTTCAAATCTCATTGGGATCAGGTGGGATGGGATTTAGGGGAACGAGATAGACTACCCTTTTTGTATAGCCTCCAATTAACCAAAAAAATTATGATTTATACAGCTAACATTAACTATTCATGTTTGTCAAGAACCAAATCATCTCAAGAGTTTAAGCTTTTAGGAATTAGCAAAAGAGTGATTTATATCTCTAAAACACTCACTCATGAAAATTCCCTTGGACATGAAGCCTGAAAAAAGTAAAGGCCTATCATACCTTATGCTAAAATTGGATTTAATTATGAAAAGTGGGGCCAAAAGAATCAAACTCTTGATCATTTGGCTATAAGACTATGATATCTTGACAAGAACCAAATTATCTCAAGGAATTCCTGCTTTTACAAGTATCCTAGCAGCTAAATATTATTTAGGGATTTATTTACTTATTTTAGGTAATTATGGTATAATTGAAGTCCTAATAGGATATCTTAATAGGATATTACAAGAGTCAGTACTCGTCATTTTATATTATTATATTATCTTTTATGTTTTTTAGTGGCAGCCAGTGATGGACCTCAATTGAATTGACACATGATAATTGAGAGATTTATATATTATAATTGTAATTCCATATTTATCATTTAGTTTTTGTTCATAAGGTCTCCACAACAAGCATTCCCCCTTCCTAATGCACGTAAATACAAATTAATAATGTAATATAACCTATGAAAGACAAAGAGGAAAGCCATTTCATGTTAAACTATCATATAGAATTTCTATGAATTGACAAGTAACATTTGTTATTTAGCTGATTAGTGTTTGAGGTAAATAAAATACAATGGACCTAAAGCTTTCAATTTTAAAGATGACCTAGTTAACTGTATTGAAAAGAAAAACAAAAAAATTGTTTACTAACCCATACATATAAAATGACAATCGTATATAAATCAGAAACTATATTAAGAATATATTGGAAGTGGTACCTCTGTGATATAACCTTCTTGTCTCATCGTTAAACCAACAGTGGAATTATTGATAGACATGATGTTTAACTGGGGACATTGCAGCAAATATAAGTTTTGCAAAGATGGCCACATTGGATGATAACTTTCCGGGCAAATGCTAATGATATTTGGCAAGTGCAAGAGCCTGAGTAATTTTAAAACAGGAAGCTCAATGATATGTAACTCATTTTGATTCGGACAGGATAATGGATCTTGGTGAAACACATATTTCAACTCCGGAGCTTTGTCTATTTCCAAACTTTCCAATTGTACAAGGCCCTTAGCAAAAGACACTGGAATTAAGCATTCCAATTGTCCACACCATTTGACAATGAGCCGTTTTAATTTTCTGAACACTATTCTATAACTCTGTTGACCATTGTCATCCAAAACTATCTCCGCCTCTTCATTTGTCATTATATGCTTCAATCCATTACAATGTCTTATTTTTAGTACTTCCAACACTCCCAAACTTTCAGCAATAGCAGGTGAGAAGAGAGATGTCAGCATGGGACAATTCTCCAATTTTAAGACCTTAAGACTGCACAGGTTTAGCTTTCCTAAAGATAATATGCTATGCAGTTGGCTACACTGTGCTAGGCGTAACTCCTCTAATTTCTCAAAAAGGCGAAGAGGAGGTGGACCACGGCACAATACTTTCAAATGCTTCATCCATGTGACTCTTAGCTTAATCAAATTAGAGAAGATAATCCCAACCTGAGACAAATTAGAAGTGTCAATCAAGCACTCCATCTCTTCAGAACTGCCAAGGTGAAGCTCAACCAACTCATTTGTACCACTTTCTTCTATTTGAACCATGTCAGGGATAATATTTTTACAACCTCCCTTAATTTTTCTTAGAAAAAGAATTTCTGCTCTCTGTACCAAATCCTTGATTGCTGCACTTGAGGTGGAGATATCAAAATGGTTTAAAGATAAGAATTTTGATCTCAGATCCCCTTCAAATTTATAAATATAACTTCCAATATCTAGATGATACCTTTGCAATCTGTGAGAAGAGCTGTTTTTGTGAAAGAATTTGGCCAAATTCCGATCATTTAATACACTTTCTTGAAGATCATTTTTAATAAAATACAACTCTTCTAGTTGTGAACATCTTCCTAGCACCTCATAAGGATTCCCTCCTATACTGCACAATGATATATCTAGCAACCTCAACTTCCTGAGTTCTGTTGTTTCATATGGCAGTTCATTAACCTTACAATTAGAAAATTCAAGAGTCTCAAGTCTCTCTAAGCTTCCCAAAAAGGAGATGTTGTCCAACCTGAATCCTCTTAGGCATAGAGTTCGAAGATTTGTCAAGCAACAAATTGACTGGGCTGGCAATAGACTCGGGGATCCTTTTAAAAATCTATGATAATGTAAGGTCAAAACTCTGAGGTCTTTCATTCCTTTGAAAAGTGAATTTGGTACTTCAAAGGAACCTTTGCTATCTTTGTACACATATAGAATCTTAAGATTGGGACAATCCAACTGATCTAGAAATTCATTTATGTTATGGCAATACAAGAATCTTATTGTATCTTTTATGTGTGTGTTCTCTGTCAATGCCTTTATATGCATTTTCGGACCCATAATGACATGAATCTCTTTCTTTGCTATCCACAAGGCTACATCACGGACCAAGTCATGCATTATCACAGATGGTCTTTCTTCGACTTGAAGCAACAAACCAGAGTTTATGAGTTTATTAATAGTTGCACCCACTTTGCTCCTCACCCTCTTGTATGAATTAACTTCTTCAAATAAGCCTAACCCAAACCCAAATCTGATTAACATCTCGAGAGGAATTTCTGAATCTTCTGGGAATAGAGAACATAACAAGAAAAGTGACTTGGCTTCTTCATTCTTCAAATTATCATAGCTTAGCTGTAGACATTTATAAGGATTTTCCAGACCGGGTTCAATATCCATTGGTCTAGAATCTTTCAATGTTTCCAATGCTTCCTCCCATTCAACTAGGCTTTTGCTTTTCAAAGTGCTAGCCACAGCTTTGATTGCAACTGGCAGTCCTTTACATTCATGAGTGATTTCTTGTGCCAGACCCTTCAAGGCATCAGATGCATTATCAGTTATGCCTGCATGCTTTTGGAATAGAGCCCACGCTTCTTCTTCAGTTATGAGTGATAGGGGAATCATTCTTTGGCAATCCATCATAGTACATACTTGTAAACTTCGTGTAGTCAAGAGAACATTGCAACCCATGTGATTTTCACCAAAAGGAATTCCTATGGCTTCAAAATCAAGCATTTCCCATACATCATCCAGAATTAAAAGAATATTTTCTCCACTAGCTAATCTCATACACAAGCGTCTAGTTCTCTCTGAGATGTCTTCTTCCTTCAACTCGAAACCTAGTGAGCTTGCAATTTTGCCTTGTATTTTTCTAACGTCTATGGTATTGGATACACCGATAAAAACAACTTTGTCAAAAAGTTGCTCTACTTTTTTACCCACTTCCTTCACCAGGGCTGTTTTTCCAGTGCCCCCCATGCCATACACTCCAATCACATGAACCTCATCATCTTTAAGTGCATTTAGAATTTGATCATACGTTGATTTTGTACTCTCGAAGTATATAAATCCTTCAGAGGAATAATATTTCATACCAATAAGTGTAGCAAGGCGTGAAAATTGTTTAAATTCACATTTTGTATTAAGCTCTATCATGGTATGCCTCTTCTTCGCTACCTCCTTGGCTAGACGATATCGCCAAATCCAATTGGGGCATTGCCCAAGAAAACAACTCTTTTTTGTTTCTGCTTTCTCTTCCAGCTTCTCCACTTCTGCCAACAAAATGTTTGCATCATTCAGCCACTGCTCAACATCATTGGCAATTTTTTCAGTTTTCTCTTTGGCTTTTTCAGCTTTGTCCAGCACATTTTTTCTTGTTAATATCATCTTCTGTTTTTCTTTTCCAGCATCTTCAACAAAATTGTTGAAGCAAAAGGTATAACGAAGTTGACGTATTACTACATACACCACATCCTTCAAAATTGCAGACCCAAGAGATGTACCAAATTCCATTGCCATTAAAAACGTCTTCACCTAAATAAAAAGAAAACAATATTGATTAGAAATCCACAAAAACATCCATTTGATATTCAAGTTATGCTATGAATAGCGTACAAAGAGGCTACCTAGAGGAAAGGATATTGATACTTTTATACTTCTTCACATTGATTCCAATTGAATGCAAAAACAAAGTAAATTGCTACAGTTGCCACAAAATAATCAAGATACAAATTTTGACATCTCTTGTCCAACTTTGTATACTATCTAGTTATACATGCTATTCTATGTCAGTTTGCAATTATTTATCAACATAAAAGAACATGTGTTACTAGAAACCATAGGAAGGTGCACAAAAGTGTAAAAGAAGTTGTGTTAATAGTATTAATGCTTGAATCAATGTTGGTTTGCAATTATTTATACTGTATGCATAGATCACTCTTCTTAAAGAATAATTTAAAATCATATAGAAAGATTCATCAAAAAATTGAGGCAACAAAAGAGCATGTATCTCAATAGCAAAATGACCCAAAGTGCTTTTGGGCAATAGGGATAAAGAACACAACTTCAACACCATAACATAGGTAAAATTATCATCAGTTTTATGTTTTGAACTTTCCTAAAAAGAGTACTTTCTTCTTGATCATGTGATGCAAACTGTTAGAAATATAAAACTATCCCTAGGCATCCACCTTACCGTTTAAGCTTAGGGAGAGTTAGTTTTTTACATGGTTCAGAGCCACTATGACCAAATGGTAAGGAGTTTGATCATTGCCACCCCATTCTTTATGATAAAATCAAACTTCAACATAAGGTAATAAAGTGGGCCTGTGCATTGTTACTTCAAGCCAAAGGCGAGTGCGTTAGAGTTATAAAATTATTCCTGAGCCACCACCTAACAGCTTAAACAAAATTAGTCTTTGACACAAACAAACCCTAGGTTTGATGCCAAAAGAACCTGGGCAGATGCCTACTTGTCTTCCTTAAGACACTAAATTTTCTTTTTTATCCAGACCTACTTTTCTTTGAGAAAACATTGAACAATCCTTTTCATACTTTCTGCCATGATTTTCCAAGCAATATTAAAGATATAAGCCAAAAAGCCATGAAAAAGTTGGACTTCATATTTTCGAATTGAAAAGATTGTTAATTTGACCACGATAGTTGTGCCATCTCTAGAAAGTTTATATTCAAATAGATACCGAATAAGAATAGCAACATTAGAGCAATATTACTCATTATTAGACCTGAGGAACCTCTTATAGAAAGAATACATCGTACTGTTTACTTCCACAGTATCTCAAACAAAGTCCTCATCATCATTAAGAATACAATTAATAGAATTCTTGGCATGTCTGAACTTCTAGCAACTAGAAAATATATTGAATAGCTACAACCATGTATAAGCATATTATTGGGCTTTTAAGCATAAAGTTGGGTTTCAAGATTTCTAAGTTTTCTCATACTTCGACAAATACATCTTCTCTTTTTTAATTACAACATCATTAAAATTGGACAAAGAAAGATTTGAGTAGTCATCACTTATCATCGTCGCTAGACACGTCTAAATAAGCAAACATAATTCATCTTTAACCATTCTTTATTAGCGATCTTCAATTGCACATAGATTCTACACATTGAAAACTTCAAGTAAAAGAGCATTACGATTCTTATTGTTTTAGGAGTATTATTATATTCCTAGTGTTATTGGGTTAGGCTTGTACTAGTTGTATTACATTAGTTATTGACTTATAATATTAGTATAAATAAGACTATAAGTGTATTAGGTTAGTGGTTTTTGTCACATCTCATACCATCACATCAATGATATTTTCTCTTCTTCTCCCTTTTCCGTCTTTTCTCAATAATTTCAACATGGTATCATAGCAATGCAATCATCGATGACCTGATCGCATTACCTGTGACTTGATTCCATCATTATTCCACTGTTGAGTTCCCAAAAATCTGGAACTCCTTTTGTTTGGTCTTCTTCTCCCATAGTGTCTCTGTCTTATGACTCTCTTTCACATTGGTTGTGTACCAACTCCGACCACAAGCTGCCACGCACATTTCCAACCAACATTAGTGGCTACACACACTTTTTCAGTGTGTTTTTTGTTACCAGTCACAGCTGCCAACTCCAATTCTCCAACTTCCCAGTCTCCAATCGCCAAATAGATTCCTGTGTTGCCATTGACCTTGTTTTGCCGTGTCTCCACTGTGATTCCCTTATTTGGATTTGTTCATGTCTGTTTGACCCTGTTCCTACATAGGCTACTCTACTCCCACCTTTGTGTGGCTCTGTCAAGTCTGTTTGGTTCTTATTCCTGTGTGGGATACTATATTCTTGCCCTTGTTTGGTTTCATTCCTGCTGTTTGGATCTAGCAGTATGTTTGCATGTCAGGAAGTTTATTTCCCACTATGCTAATTTCCAATGGTGATTTTATATTGCTGCGCATCTTTACCTCTTCTCCTTAGTCATGCAACATTCCAACTAGCTCTTCTGGTTGTGCATCATTCCACTCATCTTCTTGATGTGTTATCTATGTAGCAATGCTCATTTAGCGTGTTGCTCACTCCAACAATGTTAGAGATACCTTTTACATTATTTGATTTATGAAGCCCAATATATTTTTTAGTTGTTTTCTTTAGTAAATATGTAAATTTGTAACAAGTTGAGAGCTTAGTAAGCTTTAACTTGAGAGGTAGTATTACAGTACTAGAATTCTTATTTGTTTTAGGAGTTCTAGTATGTTAGTGGTATTATTGGAATAGACTTGTACTAGTTGTATTACAGTAATATCTAACCTATAATATTAGTATAAATAGACGTATAAACTTAGTATTTTGTATGATTGTATCATATAGCATCTTATCACATTAACAATATTCTATCTCCTCCCTTTTGCATATTTTCCCTATAATTTCAACGACTTCTTTATACTTCAAGTAAGGATACAAGACAAGGACAATGATATCATGGCTGACAACCTCCTTGGGATAGTGGAAATGAAAAGAAACTAGAAACAATCAAACAAAACTATCCAATTTCATATGGCTAAAAAACATGAACTCTATTCATAGTTCCAAGTAAAAAAAGGCACTCTAAGAAAAGGGTAAATCAACCATACCAATATGTTGGAGACAAATACTAAAATCATATTCAATAGTTAGGTTATACCCATCATTCATCTCCAAATTTATTTTATCATGTCCACACTTACATCTAAAGCTACTTTACTATTCCCTCAAACCCAGCCACAGCTCACACTTTCCTTCTAGCAACTCTCCAACCTTCACCATAAACTGGAGTAAGTTGCAAAAAATTAGAACCAGCGGAAAATTATGGAGCACTAGCACCAGTCCCTACAAAAGAATCATCACATATTACAGGTATTGTTGCTCCAGTGACTGTTCCTGCAGTTGGTAATAATAATTTGGGCAACAAAAGAAGAAATTGAGGAAGATAAATTAAAAAGAAAGAAAAAGAATTAAAAAGGAACAGAGAAAAAAAGCAGAATATGGATGATAATATGTAGCAGAAGAGAAAGATAGTTCAGTAGAATCCTACCTCCTTCCTATTAATATTCACAACTCAATACTCACAACTCAATACTACCTTCAAGTATGCTGCACTTCTTCTCCTTCTTATATTTTTATCAACTTCTGAGAATAATTCAACAAGGAATGGTTATATTATTATGCAATAAAAAAAATCAAAGATGCAAGCTAATTGACAGTGACTGAAAGGCACTAAAGTACTGTTGCACTTACACACGGCATTGACGACTTGTGAGTCTACGACAAAAATAATTAAAGAAATAAACTCATAAATAAAATAAAAGTGTTGATCTTTTTTTTTTTTTAATTTGGTTTCAAAGGATATTAAGGGGAAATGGGATACGCAATTTGGGGGTCGAACCCGCCCACTCCACCACATCATACCATGTTGGTTTTTATTGCATAATTGAATTGACTAAAAGGGGCAAGAAATTTTTAATTTTTTAACTATTTGATTTTAGGAATGAACTTCAACGAGGTCATCACTTCCTTTTACATCAAAATTTAGACCATTTTCTATTTAAAAAAATGTATTAGTTTTTATAAAAATTAAAACTTAAATAAATAAAAAATATAAAGATATAAAAATTAAATTTTAAATAAATAAAATTATATATATTAATATTTAAAAAAATATAAGAATCAAATATAAATTAAATAAAATTATAAAAATTAATTATTTATTTTAATCATATTTTATTAAAATTTAATTGCAGTTTTAATTCTTTTATTTTAATAAAATAAATAATTTAGTCTTCTTATTTTGAAAATAAATTATTTAGTTTCTCTATATTTATAAAATGAATATTTTTTATTCTTTCATGTCATTAAAAAATTTAATAAAAAATATTAACGTGACATTAAAAAATATGAGTAATTATAATTTTAGTTTTTATATTTTAATAAAATGAATGATTTAGTTCATAATTTTAAAAATATTTTTAATATTTGAATAAATAATATTATATTATATTATATAATCTCTTGTGTTAATTTTGATAAAAAGATATTTCAGAATTCCACTTAATAATAAAATAAAAAAACCTACATATAAATAAATTTAATATTTTGATGGATATATATAATTTCATTTTATTTTGTTTCTTATTAAATGAAAATTTAAAATTCAATAAATGATACCTAGTTATTAACTCAAATTATTAAAGTTAGGTAAAAGTTATTATTAACGGAGTCAAAATATAGATGATTTTTCTCCACAAATACATATATAATTAAATTAAAATTAATTATGTAAAATTATAATATACCAAGACTTAGGATTTTAAAGTTTTAAATAAACTTAGACTTTTAATCAAAATTAGTGTATTGTATATAATAAAGTATATAAATATACAATAACATTTATATGAATACTATAATCACTTTACACACACACACACACACATATATATATATATATATATATATATAACAATAATTCATATTTCTATTAGTATTGCAAACATTATTATTTAATAAATTATAAATTTTGAATTAAGATTTGAGCCTATTAAAAATTTTAAAAGCTTAAATCTATTGACTTAGTATGTGTTGAATTAATTTATTTTATGGTTAAAATAATTTATAATCAAAATTTTTTTGAGAGAGTTTTTAAATTTTTTTTTCTTATAATTAAGCTATCTCAAACATGTTATTACTTGAATGCTTTTAAATTTTAGTAAAATGACTTTATGATTTGTGATTTTTATGATTATAACCGCTCATATATAAGGCGTAACTCACTTTTATTATACTAAGTTAGCATATTCAGTCTAATTTTTAATGACATACTAATGAAAAGACTCCACATGTTTATATTAACTTATTTTATATTTAAAATAACTTATAATTAAAATCTTGATGAGATAATTTTTTTAAAAAAAATAATTTTTTCCTAAAAATTAAGCTGAACAAACTTGTGCCAAAAGTGCTCATTTTGTAAAATTAAAAAAACTGAATAACTCATTTTTAAAATAGGAGGACAAGTTGTTCATTTTGTTAAAATATATGGATTAAAATTACAATTAAACCTTTTATTAACACTATCCAAACAATATTAATTCTTTAAAATTACTTTTTAGATAAAAATTTTTAAATAAAAATTATATTCAAGCAAACTTAGTTCATGTTCGGAAAAATTTATTTTTGAAAAAAAATTTATTTATTTTTTAAAAATTTTTTTAATAAAATTTTAATTATAAATTATTCTGATCATAAAATAAATTAATTTAAATACACATTCACTTTTTAACAAAATAAAATTTACTAAATTAAATTTGTGAAACTTAATACAAGACATTTTAGATAGCATACACCAAACTGGTCCTCCTCGACAAAACTGAAAGAAAAGAAAGCAGAGACTTCCGCTTAAACCCTTGCCCTAGTTCTCTTCACTCTCAACACACACACTCTCTCTCTCCTCAACCTCCTCTCGTCTCCAACAATGGCAGCAATGCTGGTACGTTCTTTTTCTCTCTCTAAAACTCTCTCTCTCTGCTCTGCAAATGCCTGCAGTTCGAAGGGGCTCTAACCCATTTTCTCTCGTTGGAAATGTGGGAGCAAACAGCAACCCCAGATCATACTGCTCAAGGAAGGCACCGACACGTCGCAAGGGAAGGCGCAGCTGGTCAGCAACATCAATGCCTGCACGGCCGTGGCGGATGTGGTGCGAACGACGCTCGGGCCGCGCGGGATGGACAAACTCATCCACGACGACAAGGGCGGCGTCACCATTTCCAACGACGGCGCCACCATCATGAAGCTCTTGGACATCGTTCACCCCGCCGCCAAGATCCTCGTCGACATCGCCAAGTCCCAGGACTCCGAGGTAAATTTGTTTTGATCGGCGGTTTCCGCTTGGTTGCGAGGGTTTTGTTTGAAAAATTCGAAACTTTTAGGATGTGATTTTTCCTTTTCGGTGAAGTGTGGTTCTGTTGATTTATTCGTGGAGGACATGCGCCATAGGTTTGCCGCACATGGCTAAAATTCGGGCATCTGGTGCTTTCCTGTGAGTGAATTCTGAGGTTTCATTCTTAGTTGCTTTCATTTTGTAACAAAACCAGCCGTGGGCATGGATGAAAATTTTGAGAGTATTTTGATGGCTTCATTATTTGTACTATATAAAATGGAAAAATGCTAATGGCATTGTTGTTTCAAGGTGAAAAGAACTATGTTTCTTTCAGTGGTTTCTTAGTAAAAAAACATAACTCTAGTATGGGACTGAAAAGTTTATCTTCCATACCAACTGTAGAGAGGGTCATTATATATAATACATATTCATATACTTTTCTTTTTTTTCCAATTTACATATTGAACAGCATAGACAGAGGAAGGGGACTCTTCTTTATGGCAATGACTTATCTGTATTTGACTATGTTTTGAGTGCATTTACTGTTAACAATAATGTACCATGTATTTGATCTGGCATTGTTAAGTATGAGAAACTGCTGGTATGGTGTTTAACTGATTGTTTAACTAATTGCATTACTGCTAAGTTTTAAAAGTGGTGGTCTCTGTTTCATGGGCACACAGGTTGATTGGATATGTATCATAAAAGTGTTATCAACCATTATAGGTCTTCCATGCACCTTAAAATAAAATAAAATAATGGTATTTTGAATTTCTTTTTGTTGTTGTGGGCATTAAATGAGTAATACTGAAATATTAACTGATTCTAAATGATTGTGTTTTGCTTTTTGAACATGAGATATTACTTATAAGATCAGTATTCAGTAAAGAGATGAAATCTAAGACACCAAAATTTAGTTTCTTCTTTCTGTCTTTTTTCTAAAAAATTATTCTTGTTGCACTCAGTTACAATGGAGCAGAAAGTTGTATGATTATAGTTTTAAGTTCATAGTGGCTGAATGAGGGTTGTACTGTGAGAACAAGAGTAATAAACTAAGAATCATGAACATAGATCAGACACAAACACGGACTCTATGACACAACAAAATTTGAAATGTCCCATTAGGGTTTGAAATGTCGTGTCTTAGATGAGTGTCCCATATGTGTCCATTACAGCCACTTCTTTTTTAAGTGTCCATGCTTCATAGGTGATAAGAATATGGTAAATTTTGTAACTGCAAAACTGATGTCAGTGGTTCAAAAATATATGGTTTGACATATTTAATCCTTTGTTGTGTAGAACAGAAGTATTGCTTAATTTTTAAAGCCAGACCTATAATGCACATGTTTCTGAATTTGTACCTAGTAATAGTAGTTTGAGACTTTGAGTAAATTCAAAGTAGTTAGCACCCTAAAAAATGCTATAGTGGCATAGTGGATCGCAGAGCGGCTGCTACAGTGAAGAAAGCAGGTGCAATGAAAAACTTAAATTTGTAAAAACACATAATTGATAATCCTGATAATCCTAATAATTTTAAAACTTTATACCATAAAAAAAAATGAACGATAAACGAAGTTTCCAGACTCAAAACTCAAGATGCATTCTTCATTCATCTTAGTCAAAATGTCAATTGGAAAAAAAATTTAGTAACTACTATTAAGTTCCTAAGTCCTAACTGGTAACTAGAAAAGAACTGAAAAATAGAACAGGGCAATACCTTATGAGAAAAAAGAGGGGACTATCAGTATCAACTGAAGAAAAAGTCCAACAGAGCAAGGCTGAAACCGGTTGGGGGGGGGGTCAAAGTAGCAAGGCCAAAACAAGATTTGTGATTGGAACAACAGAGCAAGGCCGAAACAGGGAGGTTTGAAGGAGGTCAAAGGTCTGAATCCCTAGCTGCATGTGATGGACCTATAATTGCAAGATTTTTGATTGATTAATTCCAAAAGCCAGTTTGTGGGTGTTGATGGACCTAAAAGTCCCTGATTAGGTGCAGCCCATTCGATGAAGGTGGATCTTAGTGAGGTTAAAATGGGAGATTTGTCTCCTTGTAGAATAGTGATGCTCCAGGCCACTACACTGGAAAGCTCTGCCACGAGCATTTAGGAGCAGCTAGGCCTTGGGCTACTCCGCTATTCCACGACAGCGGCGGCTCTGACCACTATTGATAACCCTGAGTATATTAATCCAACCTACCCCAAGTTTTGGTTAATAGTTAGCTCCCAGATTACATTTACTGATTATCTTCTTCTAGCACTTAGAAGCTATCACGTCTAACTTGACTTTTTGTTGAGTATTTGAGAGTTAAATATTCAGACTATTGTCAATGTTCGTCTGAATTTCTTGTGAGTTTTGGGTCCCTCTACTTCAATCAATATTCAGAGCTAGGTTGAATTTTGTCTTGCTTGCTTGTACTTGTCCCTACCCAGCTGCATTTCTGTTGCAGTTTGCCCCCTGACCTTCCTTAACGTGATTTTACAGAGATTCTGTGTTACCAAGTCCATTTGAAGTTGAGCCTGTCCCTCTTCTTGTCCTCCAACCATCCCTCTTGTTTCATCCCACGATTCATTTTTCTGTAAATTGGGCAAGCACTAAAGCTTGTGTGCTACGAATACACACAACAGACTTTATGATATTCCTTTCTCCATTCATTGACCCCTAAATACAGATCAAGAACAGCAAAAACTGCTGTCCTCTGCTTTTGTCTTTGAATGTTGCTGAAATCAGCACATCTAGAGCTCTTAAATTTTTGGGTTTTCTATTAAATCTGCTCATCGGAGTCTTGACACACCACCACGTACTTGTGTAGTTGCTGTCACGTCTCTCTTCCCACAACAACTCCCTTTTCCAACCCCTTCCATCATTACCAACAACTCCTCATTGTACAAACATATATCTGGTAATTAGTTGGGTCATCGTCAAGATCCATTCGCAAGCAAAACCACAAGTACTCAGAAAGTCAGAGTATGGGAGGAGGTGGTGCCACACTGCCACACCATACATGAAGGCTTAGTATGCATCGGGCTGTCAGCAAAGATTTTGGTGTGGTGGGACATAGATTACTACCATGTCCCCAAAAATTGCAATCTAAAAGCCATCTCCCAGAACTCTAATTCTATCCTTGTTCACATGAACTATTGCGGGCCCATCCCATCTCCAGATATGGTGATATCACTCGCATCTCAGGCTCAGTACTGCAAGCGCTCTCTAATACCAGAATCTTCCTCAATCATGTCCCAGCTGGTGTTAAAGATGCTAGCAACAAGATTCTTCTGAACATGCTGTTTCGGGCAGTGGAAAATCCTGCACCTGCAAATTATTTATTAATTTCTGGTGATCGATACTGCTCTCCATCAATTGTGGATTAGTTGTAGAATCTCTTTGAACAGGTCAAGATGTTTACCTGGCTGGAGGTGAGTTCTTCCCCCAGGGAGAATGATGCAGAATGGATAAGCATAATTTAGGACAATTTATGTTATTTTTTTATTTGTGATAATTTGGGGATTTGACCTTATCACTAGATAAGTTATTTTACATATTATTAATAAACTTACTATTGTTAATTTTCGCATGAATTTCTTGTGAATATTGGGACCCTTGGTTCTACATCACTTGGGTCATAAAAGCTTGAACATTTATCAGTTTTGGCATGACGTGCTGTTCATGTGTTTTGCCTGGTGTTAAGATCACTTTTGCGGAACATAATTGTGCTTTGATGTACTATTGATCATCTTTGCCTAATGCAAATGCTTGAAATTGTGGAATTGTATCTTTAAAATTGAATATTGTTATTCTTATTGTGAAGGTTGGTGATGGAACCACGACTGTGGTATTGCTTGCAGCAGAGTTTTTAAAGGAGGCCAAGCCTTTCACTGAAGATGGTGTTCACTCTCAAAACTTAATACGGAGCTATAGGACTGCATGCTCCTTGGTACATAATTATATCTTCACTTTTCCCACCTCAACCTGTAAAACTAGCAGCGTTATGTTCCTGATTTGTTGAATTATATTTATCATATATTATTATTATCGTTGCAGGCAATTGAGAAGGTTAAAGAACTAGCTGTTAGCATAGAGGGAAAAAGTCTGGAAGAAAAGAAAAGCTTACTCGCAAAGTGTGCTTCTACAACACTTTCTTCTAAGCTCATAGGTGGAGAAAAAGAGTTCTTTGCATCAATGGTTGTGGATGCTGTAATTGCAATTGGGAATGATGACAGGTTGAACATGATTGGAATAAAGAAGGTATACGTGTCAGTTCTATTACAACCTTGTATGATCCATATGCTATATTGTATTTTTTATATTGGTAATTATGGCACTATAGGAATTCCCTTAGCCAATATGAAATTAGAGTTAGATGTTTATTTTATAGAAAAATTTACTAGAGAGAAGAAAATGAGTACAAAAAAATGGAGGACAAGAAATCTTCTTAAACAAAGGCACAATAATAGAAAACTGATTAAAAAAATGCTCATAAATGTAGTTAGGCTCTTCAATCTCTCTGCATATATGTAAGAGAAACTCCCTTAAAATGTCATGGGCCGAGTGCCCAAGTGAAGCTATAAAGGCCATCTTACTTCATAACAGATCTAAGGATATAAGGGAGATGCCCTGAAAATAGGAGGGTTGCTCTCCAGCCAATTACCCCAAAGAATGGTACATCTTTACAAAACCGTTCACCTCCTTATTCCTGCCATCGTCCCTGAAGACCATCGTATCCCATAAAAGATGTACGGATAGGGAAGACCACTTAAAGGCATCACTCTCTTGCCGATTACAACAAAAAAACAGTTCATCTTTACAAAGCCTTTTACCTCCTTATTCTTGCCAAAGCCCCTGAAATTATGCAAAAGAAACTGTTCCAAATTCAAAGGACACATGGTTCACTAAAAACTTTCAAAAACCTATTTTCTGAGGTAGAAACACACATAACACACATATTAGGAGAAAGAGTTTTGTGTTTTCCAATAATCTGCGACTTATCATGATTGCTAGACTTAAATGTGTAAGTGGCTTAGTGCATATAGCATAATAATATATTTAAAAGCATTTCTAAAGCTATGCACTTATGACTTGTGTGAATTTTCAATTATATTTGGATAGGAATTTTAAAGTTGACATTGTTTTCCTTTTTTGAGTTTCTATGAAGATAAATCCATCATCTGAGATTATCTGAATTCTGAACACTATAAACCATATTAAACTTTAACATGTGCTTTATTGAATTTCCTGATTTGTGTGCGTATGGGTGTGTGTCTGTGTGAGGGGAAAGAGAGTAGTAAGAGTTTAGGTTTGAACTGTGGTATCTGATTCTCTTGACTACCATGGTAATTGATTATTGTGTTGAAGTCTGGTTTGATTTGTTGTCTAAGGTATTTGTCTGTCTGTGCTGTGGTGAATATGTCTATGCAGTCTGTGTGTGCTTCTGGGTATGCATTTAGAGACTACTCTTTTCCGTACCTTTTCAGGTTTGACATTTTTGTGGAAAATGCTAATTACATGGCTTTTTGTATCTGTTTTGTTATACAGCATAGACTTCATTAATTAATGTTAGGTTATCCAAACACTTCCAGTGCAAGAAAACGTATGATGCTTTCATATAGCAGTGAGATTTTGATTTTACCCTCTTTTTTCTGATTTATTATGGGGGAAATGACAATGGTTTTTTTGCAGTAGCTGTCATTTTTTTCAAAAGATAAATTATTCAGCATAACTCAACAAGACTAAAGGGTCTTCAGTGAACAATGTTCTTCAGTTCTCTAGTCATTTGAGCTAACCAAGTTGTGTTGATGTTTCCCCACAAGCCATATAATCTTCATAGTAACAACCATGGTCATTTACGCCTTTAATTTTAATCATTTCAGTTACACTCTTTGATTTTCAGTTGTATTCTATGACACCTTGTTTTCATATTGTTCTAATGAGGTGCTTGATGCTTCCACTTTTCTTGTGAAATTCTAAAGTGGAGGTGTAATATTTGGTTTGCATAATATTGTTTTGGGAAAATATTTATAAACTAATTGATCAATGAATCCAAAAGATGTGATAGCAACAATCCACTAACTAGAGTGGTTACATATGAAGATCAAGGAGTGTTGTTGTCATGTTGCTTTTTGTTTTTATGATTAATCCGTTAATGTTCAATTATGTACAAATCAATTGGGTGATATTCTGAAACTTATTTAGGAAATCATCACAATGTGATGGAGATTTAATTTTTCTTCCACAGGTTCCTGGTGGTACAATGCGGGACTCGTTTCTAGTAAATGGTGTTGCATTCAAAAAGACATTTTCATATGCTGGGTTTGAACAGCAGCCAAAGAAGTTTCTCGGTCCTAAAATACTCTTACTAAATGTTGAGTTGGAGCTAAAATCTGAGAAAGAAAATGCTGAAATAAGGTGTGAATATTTAAAATTTACTTTTCTGTTTTTTGTTTATTGGTGCGGAGATCCTATTGAAGGATTGCTTACTTTAGGGAATCTCATTCTCTTTCTCTTGTTTTCTACAGATTATCAGATCCATTGCAATATCAGTCAATTGTTGATGCAGAATGGAATATTATTTATGACAAGTTGGATAAATGTGCCAAAAGTGGCGCCAAAGTTGTTCTTTCACGGCTGGCTATTGGTGATCTAGCTACACAGGTTTCATTGTCTTCTTTTATCGCATTTGATCTTCTGACATATTATCCTACTCCTTTCGGTTATTCGCAAAAATATTGAACCTTTTTAATGCGTAACGTGCAGAATTTGCTATGTGTGTCATTTCTCCCATGACCGTCTGATGGTGCATTATATGCATTGCCTCATTATGTAATACTCACATGTATAATTGTTATAATTGTTATTGTTATAATTGTTTTGTCTTTGCATGTGCAATACTGCTTTAGCTTTTGTTTTTACATAATAAGTGCAGATTGATATCAGGCTTATAAACTGTTGAAGATAATGCTAGAAAATGATTACTTTTAGCGGGTTTCCGAAAGAAATTTCAGGGATATTCATAATTTGTACTTGAAACAGTATTTTGCAGATCGAGACATTTTCTGTGCTGGTCGTGTAACAGAAGAAGATCTACAACGGGTTGCTGCTGCAACTGGTGGAACTGTACAGACATCTGTCAATAACATTATCGATGAGGTTGTGCACTATTAATATGTTTGTTATAATATTGTTAAAAAAAAAAGAAGAAGAAGACTCATGATTTGTTTGCTTGGTAATGTTTATATTACAGCTGATATTCTTGTGATTTATTTGCTTGGTAATGTTTATATTACAGCTGATATTCTTGTGATTTATTTGCTTGAAGGTGCTTGGGACTTGCGAGATTTTTGAGGAAAAGCAAGTTGGAAATGAGAGGTTCAATTTATTCAATGGATGTCCATCTGGCCAAACAGCCACTATAGTTCTTCGTGGTGGAGCTGATCAGGTCTGTTAAAGTTTGTGTAATGACTCATTATATACTATGGAATCAAACTCATTTACTTGATCTGCCATTCTTGGGCTTAGACTTACTTTTTTTTTTTTTTTCTCTTACAGTTCATAGAGGAAGCAGAGCGAAGTCTACATGATGCAATCATGATTGTTAGAAGGGCTTTGAAGAATTCTACTGTAGTTGCTGGTGGTGGTGCTATAGATGTATGTGTTGAACATTTGGAAGTATATCTCAATGAATTATGTTAGTGAATGTTTCGGACATAAATTTGTATTGTTGGCAGATGGAGATAAGCCGGTACTTGAGGCAGCATGCACGTACAATAGCTGGAAAGTCTCAGCTTTTTATTAACTCCTATGCAAAAGCTCTTGAGGTGGGTGTCCTTGGAATGTGTCTTAAAATCCATGGTTGTGGTCGATGTATGTGTACTAAATCCTAATATTCTATTATTTTAGTAATTCAATTTTGTAAGTAACAAGATGCAACACTTGCTTGGCACAGGCGGTGAAGAATTTATTTTTTGAACTAATGGGTCTTTCTCTGGAGAATTTCTTAGCTTTATGTTCTAAAGTTCAAACAAATTGCATACCAAACAGTCCATGTAGCTGTGACTGAAGGTGCTACTTAGCATATTTCTTTTTGTGTGTCTTGCATAAGAAAGTGAAAGAAAAACAAGATCCTCCAGTGTACAAGTATAATTTTTTATGAAATGACAGTAGCAATTTCCAATTACATGATATTTGATTCACAAGGGCTTCCTCTAAGTTAGGTTTCCAAGGATGCTATTGTTTGCTTCGCTAGTGATGATTCATTTTGTTGCCAGTATCTTTTGGTTGACATTATCATCACTTTCTTATAATTGATCTACGAACATGATTGAACAATGAACACCATATTTATGATATGTTTTAGATCTGCTGGTTTAGTTTTCTAACCTTCTTGACCTTGCTGTGAGTATTAGACTTGAGATGTGAGGTCCAATCCCTTTGCAGCTAACTGCAGCAGAATGAGGGGAGGAAATCTTTTCTGCTACTTTTATGGCAATATTTCTTATTGTCAACCACTTATTCTAATTCCATTATAACCCAGCTTTGCCATGATGCAGCATTTTTTTGTCTCTATTTTCCTTAAAATATGGTATCTTTATGTTTAAAATAGTATCCAATGCTGCTAAAGGGTTAATACCAGATTTATTTTAGGTGGCAATCTGCGTTGTAGACTCTGTTAGCATGTGGATTACAGTTAATGGACCAATCCCTGCTTTGCAGCTAACTTAAGCAGAGAGGGGAGGAAATCTTTTCTGCTATTTTTCTGGAAATATTTCCTATTGTCGACCACTACTTCAAATTCCACCCACCTCTGCTATGATGACAGCATTTCTTTTCCTCTTCTTTTCCTAAAATATGGCATCTTTATGTTTAAAATAGTATCCAATGCTGCTAAGGGGTTAATACCAGATTTACTTTAGGTGGCTATCTGCATTGTAGACTGATGTTAGATGGGCTTATCTTGAAATTGCATCACTAAGTATCTGAACATTGTATACTAGTTTGGGTAATAACACATGAAGATTTTGAGATTCTTTTGTTATGTATGGACCGGTTAATGTACATCTGTTCAGACTATAGTTACTTGCTTGTATTTTGATGCAAAAAGTTATGGTTTCATTGCAGGTTATACCTCGGCAATTATGCGACAATGCTGGATTTGATGCAACTGATGTGCTGAACAAGCTAAGGCAGAAACATGCGCTTCCTTCTGGTTGGTTGGCCTTCCTTCTATATGCATGCATACCTACATATATGTATTACAAAAGATTACTTGCGTGCCTATGTATACTTGCATGCAGAGCCACTGAAAAGTGGGATTGCAATTGAGCAGAGCCTTGCCAAATGACATGAGCAAGCTGGTTCAATTAAATACAGACTGAGCTCCGACCTGAGCTTATGTTGTGCTAAAACTTGTCTTGTTTAATTATGAGCTGAGCCCGAGTAGATGAATAATTAAAAAAGAAATGATTCTCATATCATATGCACACACTTACATATATAGAATTAATTTAAAGGAACTTTGTTAAAAAAAAAAAATTACATTGTCTATTATGTTATTATTAGTCTCCTAAAAAATATTTACACACTTTCAACATTTTTTTTTGTTTTATATGTAATCATGTACATAACAAAAACTAAAAAAAAAAAATCAAATTATAATCTTAAGTAGGCTTACAAAGAGGTTGTTTTATCTAAACTCTTAATAACTTTAATATATGAAAATGTATATTATTTTATTAATCATTGAGCTGCTTGTGAGCTGAATGGGCTGTGCATCTAAATTCAAGCTTATTCATTTAAAAGACTTTGCTAGAGGATTTCCATATAATAAAACAGCTGTGGCAAGCTTTTAATTCATTTGCACCTCTGCTCAAAAGCAGCTGTCCAAGTTTTTGGACAAGAGTGTAAACGGGATGCAATTAGAGCTATGTATTTAGTATTTTTCTTGGTCAGATCATTGTTCTAACCTGAGCACTTGCAACTCAGCTTCAGGTGTGTAGATAAAAAAAATAATGTAATTGGTAGATTCTTCTGACATGAATTCGTGTGTGCCTGGATACTTGCTAATGTACTTATAAGTGCATCTGCTATAGTGTGATTTTGTAGCATTCTTATGATAAATTATTAGTTGAAAATCTGTTTATTAAATGCTTGTTACAGGTGAGGGGGCACCATTTGGGGTGGATATAGCCACTGGTGGAATTGCTGACTCGTTTGGTAACTTTGTCTGGGAGCCTGCACTTGTAAAGGTATGTGTACACATTTATCTGCATGATTATAGAATCCGATGTTAAGGTTTTTTGTGGATGGTTTTAAGCTAATTAATAAATTTGCAGATCAATGCTATAAATGCTGCTACAGAGGCAGCTTGCCTTGTCTTAAGTGTGGATGAAACAGTTAAAAATCCCAAGGTAAGTTTCTGACTACTTTTGTCATTAAATATTTGCTGATGATTCTTTTTTTTTTTTTTTGTCTCTAATATATTTCTTCATGACTTGCGCAATTTGAATTCATGCCATTTCAGGAATTAATAGTTCAAATTCTGCATAAGATTTTCTTCCTATTTTCACTAGGTTCTTTTTTTTTTTTGGGGGGGGGGGGGGGGCGGGGGTTAAGAGTATGAACTAACATATAGTCTTTTGGATTGTGTATTTTGAATACAAGTTATCAATGTACTTTGTCCATCGGATAAACTTTTTGAAATTTCTTGGAGTCGTAATTTTGAAAATCGTATTCCGGTCAGTCTAAGAGCAGTAGTACGTTTAATGTACAGGAATGGTGGTTCCATTCCCACTTCTATTCCATTGGGATGGGGATTCCTTCGTTTGGGAAGAAAAAGGGATGTGGATGATGATTCCATTCCTGGGCTTGATTCGTTAGATACAGGAATCACTGTTCACTCTTAAAGAGGTGGAAATGCCATTCCTAACAGGCAGCTGTAATGGAGGCAAATTTTCCCTTTCCCAAGTTGCCCTTGTTCCTTTGCATAATGAAAAGAAGTACTCTCACTCATTGTTAGCCTAATATTTTGGCAGTGTATCAAATTTATTGTACCCTGGTCCTGCTGCTTCTCTTTATCATTTATTGTCGAAGCAGCTAAATACTTATTGCACTGGTGAAATGGGTGCCCCTTGGACTTTGGTCTCGTCCCATTGCTTTAGCTTATATTTTCATCATCTAGTTCTGTTGATAGCTATCGTGTATCTTCACCTAAATACTACATTTAAGAACTCTTTCATCCCATATAGAAGGAATAGGGCACTATATACTCGAGAAACCTTAGATTGATAGTAATTTGCTGGACAGCAGGTTGATATTCCTACTGTTTTACTTGGATATCATCATGTGACTTTTGACATGTGCATATATTTACACAATTATGCTGTCATGAATGCTGCTAATATGACTATTTCCTTTGTTTTCCTCTGTAATTAATCTTTATGTACGTTTATTTTATTGTCAATTTGCTGTGAATGATACTTTTGTGATGTTCTGTCAAAAAAGGAAAAACTTGTGATGCATCCAAGTTTGATTATTTAATCTGGTTAACATGTGTAGTCTGAGAGTGCACAAGGAGAGGCTGCTGCAAGTGCCATGGGTGGTAGAGGTCGAGGAGGTGCCTTCCGTGGTCGTGGGCGAGGAATGCAGAGACGATGAGCTCGTAAAAGCTGTATCAGCATTTAATGGGTCAGCATTTCCGTTACTGCATAGAGTGCCTGTCTAACCAGCAAAAATGAACTTAAATGCCAGTTACTGGCTTTTTTAAGGAACGCTGCAGCATGTTTCTGCAAGTTGCTGTTGCTAGAAGCTTGCTAGATCTTGGATGCACAAATGAAGATGATATTGTAATGGCGACCGTGGAAACATCATCAAACTAGGATTTGATTGTAGCAATTTTCAAGCATTTGTCTGTTTGTCCTTTGGGCATTTATACATCGGAGGGGTTGGAACTATTGGGTGGCTGATAGTCGGATTTGAGCTGTTGCATGTCTACTGCATGTGAAATTTTTCATTACTTCGTTCGTACAGTTCTCAACAATTTATATTGCTTTTTATTCATATGTGCATGCGACTCATGTTTTTTTTAGAAAAATTACATTGACCTTAGTTGGTGTTTATTACACCTGACATGTAACACCTCCTTTTGTTATTTACAGGAGAAATTAGTGTAGGAATCATATATAAAATAAGAGAGATAAACCTAAAAACAATATGCAGGCGTAATTTTCTAAACAAGATAAGTATCAAGTATAATAAGTGTTAATTTTGAGGGAGGTTAATGTAATTTTTTTTTTTCAGGATTAGAGAATTCATCGATGGGAATGTGTAGGAACATGGCTTACAAATGGTTAAAACAGTTGTGTTTGGATTGGAGAGAATCACGTTTGATGTGCAAATGTGTCTCGAAGAAAATGCTAACATGTTTCTCAAACTCTATTCTAACTCTTTTAACTGCAGAAGCAACGTTTTTGTTGATTGTATTGATAAATACTTTCATAATTTGGTATCTTTCTATTATTTTAACAATATTTAAATAATTGGAATTTGATGATTTTTACAAATATTTTTATAAATACATTTTAAAAGTCATTTTACTTTATAAAATTTAAACAAACTAAAGATTTTAAAATATTTTTTACCAGTAATACCTTTTAATACCTTTAACATTAATTTCTTTATAATTAAATATTGTAGATTACACTCGAGATAATTTTTTTTTTAGTTATTGCATATTTTAAAAATAGTTTTTATCAATATTATTGAAAAATATTATGTCAAAATTACTTTTTAAGTTTTTATTGTTAGTTTTCAACTGAATGAATAAGCAAACGCACACCAAGGAGAGGAAACAATCCCATATGTTATCTTAACGGGCACCGTGGAGAGCAAACAATCCAATATTGTGTCTTAGCAAATTAAAGACGTCTAATTTTGGGGACATAGATATGCATTTCATGTATGATTGGTACAGGCATAAAAGTGAAAGTGAGAGTGCTGTTCTAGTATTGTCATGTAAATAATGTATATGGACTCTACTATTGTGTGACGTAAACCCAAGAAAAAGTGGGTTAATAATGAACTAATCAAGAACCTGATTAACTCATACTTGAAATCTTAAAGTAAAATATCTTCTCATAAGAATTCTATTATGATAGAGGACACTTGTTACTCAATGATTGCTTAGTTCAATAATAGAAAAGGTGAGGTAATTAGAAGGTAATGAGTGTTACATGCACTAAGCAACAATCATGTAATGACATCATTACCCCCTAATCTCCTATATGTAGCAAGAACCAAGAATGAGAAAAAAGTAATGTTTCTCTCTTTGGCTTGCAATATCTTTCCATTCATATTTCGTTGTACTTATTAGATTGTCGATCTGTCTTTACAGATATTCTCTGTCATCGTAGATATCTGACCTTAAAGCTCTTTGACGAGACCCTACAACCCGAAATACTTCCTGATGTGGTTTGTCATGAACAATATCAACCTGTGTAAGAAGATACAAAAAAGGACGTCCTAACTTGTGACTCACCCTTTTCGTGATTGGTCTTTCCTTTCCTTTATAGTACATTACTTTCACATAAAAGTTCAATGAATGAACCAATAGTAGTTAGTTACATTATTTTTTTTCATTGGAGAAACGATAGTTGCACATAAAATTTGGCTTCACATATCTTATATTTGAAATTAACCAACTATCAAACCGATTTAATCACTTAATTGCATGCATTTAGCTACTTGTTTTCCCTGCAAGAGTCCCTCTTAACTTTGTGGTTATCTATATGTATATTATTGGTTAAATATGTTTAACAGTTGGTTAATTAGTTATCCCTTGTTACCTCTGTAAGTGGTTAATTGTATTTAGTTAAATGATTAATTCAGTTTGATAGTTGGTTAATATCAATTATGTAAAGTATGTAAGGTAAATTGTATGTGTAACTATCATTTCCCTTTTCATTGATTTACCAAGTAAAGAGTTTTCATATACAGAAATGATACTTGCACATACTAATAATCTCACATTCCTCACATATAGGAAATTAACTAATTATTAAATTGATTTAACCAATTAACTACATACATTTAACCACTTATTTAAATCACAAATTTCTTGTCATAGTCGTTTATAAATTTATGGTTATATATAAGTATATTATTGGTTAAATATGTTTGATAATTGATTACTCAACTATCCTTATCACTTATTAATTGTACGTGATTAAGTGGTTAAATTGCTTTACAGTTAGTTATATATGAAGAATGTGAGAAAAAAATTTATGTGTAACTAACATTACTCTTTTATATATTTTATGTGTAACAGTTAAATATATGTGATTAAGAGTTTAAATTGCTTTGACAGTTGGTTATATGTGTGAAGAATTAAGAAAAAGTTTATGTGTAACTAACATTACTCTTTCATATTTTTTTAATCACTGGTTAATTATATGTGATTAAGTGCTTAAACTGCTTTGGTAGTTGGTTATATGTGTGAAGAATTGAGAAAAAAAGTTTATGTGTAACTAACATTACTGTGTCATATTTTTTTTAATCTTTGGTTAATTGCATGTGATTAAGTGCTTAAATTGCTTTCACTTAAGTTATATGTGAAGAATATAAAAAAAAATTTATGTGTAACTAACATTACTCTTTCTTATATTTTTGTGTAATTGGTTAAATGTACATGATTAAGCACTTAAATTGCTTTGAAAGTTGGTTATATGTGTGAAGGATTAAGAAAAAGTTTATGTGTAATTTTCATATTTTTTTAATCATTGGTCAATTGTATGTGATTAAGTGTTTAAATTGCTTTGACTAAGGTCAAGAAAAAGTTTGTCTAACTAACATTACTCTTTCTTATATTTTTATGTGTAATTGGTTAAATATACATGATTTAATACTTAAATTGCTTTGGCAGATAGTTATATGTGTGAAGAATTAAGAAAAAGTTTATGTGTAACTAACATTACTCTTTCATATATATTTTTTAATCATTGGTTAATTGTATGTGATTAGTAAGTGCTTAAATTGCTTTGGCTTAGGTTATATGTGAAGAAACCAATGTGGATTGGTCCAAATAAAAGTGACTTGAGTCCTTTAAGTATTATGTCAGGAGTTCGATTCCTGATAGCTGTGAATAGAGCATGCACTGTTGGGAGGCCTCCTCCTGCAAGGGCATGACTGAAGGCTGGGAGATTGGTCATTCACCTTCCTGGTAAAGGGATACTCTGGGTGCACCTAAAAAAAGGTTATATGTGAAGAATGTGAGAAAAGTTAATTTATGTGTAACTAGTATTACTTTTTTCATATATTTTTTTGAATCACTGGTTAATTGTACGTGATTAAGCACTTAAATTGCTTTGGGAGTTAGTTATATGCGAAAAATGTGAGAAAAATTTTATGTGTAACCAACATTACTCTTTCATATATACTTTTGAAGACAATCTCTGACTCCAACATGTTCAATTTTCCACGTAGTCCACAAACTGATTGGATACACGAGTATTTGTCAATCATGCAATCAAGTATGGAAAGCATTACCACTTGACTAAAAATTGCTATTGACCCTCCCCTGAAATCTTGTGCTTTAGTGATCACTATTAAATGCTAAAAATGTCTAAACTGCGTAAGTATTTTTTTTTTTTCAAAACCTGGTATGTACATTTTTTCTTCTATATAAGTACATATTTGAGAGTGATTATTTTTCAAGAAAAAATCATTTTTTTGTCAAATGCTCTCTTAATAAAATTTTGATTATAAGTTATTTTAAACACAAAATAAATTAATTTAAACACACACTTAGCAATAGAATAATTGAGAGTTGTGACATCTACCACAATGAGTCCTAGAAGTGAAACGACACAATTTTCAGTAAGAAACTATATTTTGCCTCTTACAAGAGTGTCAATTTTTATTCCTTCTATACTTAAGATACATATCTTTTGAATCCTTTGTGTTCTTCAAGTTCAATATGCAAGTGGTTTCCCAACACTTGAAACAAAAAAGCCAGTGGTTTAGGCTTTCTGAGAAAAACAGATTTAAAGTTTGGCCTAAGCAAGAAATGATTCTATCCTTAATTGTACTTTATAGTTTTTACATGACTAAAAGGACACTATCAAAAAGAAAAGCCAGTATCATACCAATGAAGTTGGGGGTTATAAGCAAAATTTAGGAATATCCTCCAATGTTACATACAGCATATAGGACACCAAAACTTTCTAACCTCAACACTAAAATGTAAACTTTCTAATCTGGATTGTAGCACTGGCACTTATTCAGTCAGATCTGGAAATGTACATGCCAAAAAAGGTCAATTTAATATCATGGTTTCAAAATGCTATTGCCTTATCGAATAACTAAAACTGAAATTGCATTTGGGGACTGTATCCAAGAGCTTCAAGATGAGCAGCCATAGCCTTGTTCATGGGAGGTGGTCCACACCTTAATATCTGTAAAAGAAATAAAGTTTGGTATAGTTTTCACCTTAAATGTAAGAGATAAGAGAAAAGGTGGTTGATGGTTCATATGGAGTGCGAAATTGACCTTGATATCAAGTGCTGGTGCAGGGCAATGTGTTTGGATCATTTCCTTGGACACAAATCCAACACCACCATCCCATACTTCTGGTGGCTGCAGAGTATATTGACAAATTCACAAATCACAACCAACATAAGAATACACATCTAAAAGCCAAATTCCATGCAAGTAGATCCTCGGAATTATTATCTTAGCAACAGAAATTAAACAAATAATACCAACCCAAAATTATCTTGGACATTTCAAATACAAGATAATTCCATATACAAAGAGAAGTGTGCCATTTGTCATTTCCACAACGATTTGGAAAAAGCTGAAGACTACTTTAGTATGATTGAAGCGCCATATGATCCTACAATATCAACTACTTTTGTTCGTAGGTATTATTCTCTAAAGGAGTAAACGGAATATGCCCCCTAAATGTCATATGCTGGCATGTCAGGAGCACGAGGCACAATTATAATAATTTTATCTCCAATGGAAAGAGAAGAAATCTGGTAAAGCATGCTGAGGAATAAACTAGGAAGTTTTGGGTAGTGATTTTAATCTAACTGGTTGGCGGCAACCTTTTATAAAAAAGACTAAAACATTTTGTAGGGTAAATTACACTCAACCTCCTCCAAGTTCTGTAAATTACACTCAACCTCCTCCAAGTTCTGTAACATAACACTCAGGCCTATTCTTGTTCAAATATGACACTCCCCTCCATTGAGTCACCTTGACTAACAGCAAGGGTTAAGCATGTGATAGAATATTCTATGTTGCCATAGGTTTAACTAAGATTTACTCAAGTATTTTTAACATATCAGCTTTGTTAAATTTGTGAAGAAAAAATATCCCTACTATTAATAAATAGAACTCTTGGGAAGTTTTCCATCTTCACTTTTTGGCCTAACAGTTTTTAAAAAAAGTCCTCGTTTTATTTTTTTAATTAATTAATAAAACGTATAAGATTAGAAGTGTAATTGATTAATTAAAATATAAAAAAAAATCAAATAGTACAACCTATATTTTCTCCCTTTTTCTTAATTTTATCCTATTTTTTCTCCTACTTTCTCTCATTCTATCACATTTTTTATTTTTATCAATTTTTCATTTGAAAATTTGCACCTATTAGGAGATCTATTCAACTCTGATGTTACAGTTGGGGTCTTGGGGATATCTTCCCTTCAAAAGAGAGAGGTGTGGAGAAGAAAATAGAGCACCAAACCTACTCAATTGGATAACCAATTTCCACACCATCCCATAAATGATGGAGAAAGAATTGGCTAACCAATCCCATATAAGTATAATGCCTAGCCGATTGTCAAACCCAAGAAGCTGTCAAAAACGGTTCAATTAATAAATCAAAAGGGAAAAGGGAGAAGAGCAGATGATGCAAACATTGCATCCCGGCATTACAAATATGGGGGAAGCGGGCTTTTGGAAGGGTCGTGAAAAATCTGTTGGGTCTGGTGTATGTACATCCATCTCAAGTCTCAACAGAACCTTGTCATGTGAAAAGATCACCTTAAATGTGATTCTGCCAAAAATCATGGCGTTACCAACAATCTACTAGTGGATGAGTTGTCTTAAATAAATGAATTTTACTACCAATGAGATACAAATGAATATCTGGCTCTTGGGCTTCCATACATGAAACTTCCACTTATTAGCCCACTGCAGGGTCACAAATACTCTTGTTTTCTTTATTAAACAAATTGTAGTGGTAAATGCATCTTAAATTTAAATATGTTAAAAAGATTTCTTTATTAAACAAATCATAGTGTTAATGCATCCTAAATTAAGATGTTACAAAACCTCCATGAATTAGCTTTTGCACCTACCAAAAGAACATATCTATTTGGAAGATCAGATGAGGTTTCATTTTTATTTGTTCAACATGAAGTAGTGGGACTGGGCAATCATATTTATCAGGCAACACGCATGTGCATGATAGTTCATGTTAGAGAAAATTTTTTGCACTTTCACTTGATGGTTTTACTTCTAAGCCAAGCAGGATGCTTTAGCACATGACTTAAATTAGGAGAGCTATTTTGAAACAAATAAGAAAAATGGATATTTTTATCAAATTGACAGGATAGTTATACTCAAACAAATAAGAATAACTAATATTATCAATTAAATGGAGATTGAAGTTAAGAAGAGTTTGATTGCCTGATTTAGAACAAAATAAACTTTGAATTGATTTGGGAACTTAATGGCAAAATCATCCAGCTCTTCCTGCAAAAGAAACAAGCAGGACACATTAATCTAAATCAAGAGTTTCTTTATCATAATCCAAGCTTTAGAATTATAAACTATAGCCAATTCTTATTTTTCATTGTAGCGATTCTTGCAATTGAGTTCCCAAAGGTATTTCTCTGTTCAAGAATCAAATATCAAAAGACAAAGGAATGGTTACAGAAAATCTATAAATCTACTGTAATGTATCATTTAAATAATATGATCTTCTAGTAAGAACAAACGAATAAATTAAATGACAACTATCAGTTGAAAAATTCTCTTAAATACCAATCTCTCTTGCTCAGACTTGGAGTTTGATTCCTTTCTATTCTTTAACTTCCCTATTTTTCCTTTATAATTGTCCTTAGCACACAATTAAAATCACTCTGGTCATCAATTTATTACCATTTTTTCTTTCTTAATTGTTTCATTAAACAGAAGTATCAGTAAAACACTCATCCAAATAAACTCTGAAGTGCTAGCTTAACAATTAATGAAGCTTAAACAAATAAAGTTTTGCGAATTGGTATATAAAATCTTAATTAGCACAGTTTGAAAATATAGTTTTCTGGGAGATGATTGGAAAAAAGTTAGCAGTAAGCACAACATCATTACAGGTGGCACAGTATCTTCCTCATGCAAAGTTACTAGGTTCATATTGTTAAGTGCATATACAGCACATACAAAACTTTTTCCAAAGAGAAATGCAGAACCTTATATATTCCTTACAAAATTTCCAGTTCGAATATTATTTTAGTTCATATAATTTAGTTATTCCCTGGTACTTAGAATATCAGTAATAGAATCATCAAAAATAGAAAAAAATTGACTAAAAAGACACCAAAAAATGTCCAGAAACAAATCATTTTTATTGTTTTTTTACGATGTGGTTGCTAGTCCATTGTTACATAAAGATCAGACCATTTTTATAGACAATCATGAAAAAATCTAGTTAGATTCTACTCTTGACATGCATGGCAAAGAACTTAAACACAACAGTACTAATGATTGCTGTCTGATTTCTACAGAAACATGGATAGTCTAACTGGCAATTTGTAAGCATCACATATCAAGTTTCTTTCAAAGGGCACACACCTGTTAGATAACAGTGGATGGATAAAGTCCAGAATCACGGAGATAATGATATGCAAGAATATAAAACCACCCTCCATTTCACTAATTTCAGTTGCATTGAATTTAAACAGCAAAGCACATTTGATGCAATGCTGCTTAGGATCCAGATGTTGATCTATTTTACCAAAGTTTTTGTGATGGCCCAAATTTGCCCCCAAGGAGCCAAAACTCATTTTCCCCATCCCCACTTCCTGCGTCAAAGTAGGAGGCATTAGCATGACGCAATACACGGTTTGAATTTTTTTTCTTTCTTTCTTTTATTTTCTTCTTTTCCCTTTTCATTTGCATTAACAGTTTTAAACATCTGATGCAATCCCTCCTTCCAATACACTAGCTCTCTCTCTCATCTCTTTCAAATTGCACACGCGAACTTGATTGATTCAACTGTGTTGTTCTGGTTTTACATTGGCTGAACACTCCATCTTGTTTTGGAAATTTTTAGAGGGCTGAAAATAGCAAGTTGAGTGCAATTGTCACTTCTCACACTTCCCATCCTACTCTTCGGCTCATCAGGTAATTTCTCCCCCGCCTAACCTTCGTTTAATTCGGCTGTTTGGGAATGATTTAGGGACATATGCTGAATGGAAATTAGGGCTTATAAATTGGAATTTGAGATAGGGATTCTAGGATTTAGGAATGTAATTTGACCACTTAGTGATTAAAAGAGTAAAGAATGAAGTTGGTGATATCTTGTGATGTATAATTGACAAGGGAATCTCCTACAAATTGACTGAGTGTTCTGAAAACTGGCTATTGCATGAGTAGCTTTCACCTGCTATATTCCATTGAAACCTCCAAATCTATTTTCATGTATGTTTCACCATATGCATGCTGAATTAAGCTTTTATTTTTACTTGGTTTGTCTAGTTTTGAAGTCATTTTTCGAATTCTATATACAGTAGAGCTTAGGGACTCATGGGACAAGCATATTTTATTAGTCTCTTTGAACTGTGAAAATGAATAGAGAAATGTTACTTTGAGTTAATAAATGTTTTTGGCTTTATTGTGGCTAAAGCAATAGCTCGGCTATATTATGTGTTTGGCTATATAAAAATATATGGAAATAGTAGTGTAACTGGTTTTGGCATAATAGAAGTTCAATTTTGGACTGTCACTGGAAATCAAGGTTCTCCTTGACTATATGATGATTTTGGCCAGAAACTGATGAATATTTGACTTGAAATGTGAGTGTAAACACATATTGTATAAGACAACAATTTTCTGAAACCTTTACATAGCAAAGTGCCACTTGTGTGAGAGGTACCACAAGGGCCACCTCTTGGGTCTTGGATGCACAAATCAGAATGGTATTTGGTTCTAACTAGTGAATCTCACACCCAAATTATGATATTACTTGATCTAGCTAAATTGAAACTTTGAGTGAACTACTATCCTGGTTATGAGCTATTTAGAAAACCATAGGCTTGGCTTGATTAAATACTAGTCTTGATGTTGATTTCTCACAGTTTTATTTTACCTCACAATATATATTTTGGTTAAACTTTAGGTGAATCTTGAATTTTGCCTTATCGTTCTATTGGAATGTTTGACACTGAATAAGTCTTTGGTTAAGGCTGTCCATTTTTTTTATTATTATGAATTTTGTGTTTTCTTAAATTATGTTTTATTGGTTAAGTTCTTGATGGTTTCTTGAGAAAAATTCCTGCTATGATGGGTGTTAGCCACTCACTAAGTTGTCAACTCACCCTTTCCATTCATACCTTGTACAGAAAAGGCCAAAGTGGTAGCTTAAAGTCCTACACCTTCAGCTTACCAAAAGGGTTCATTTTTATTGGTCAGCCAACACCTCAATCATGTGGGCAAATTCAGTTTGTTATTTAAATTTTGTTTGTGAGAAACTTTTTTGATTCTTAAAGTGCTCCGTTAATTTACAAGCAGGATCTTTGGGATGTGTGAATTATTTTTATCTCTGAATTGAGAATTTCTTGACGTTTAAGATGGGAAATAATTTTCTGGAGTTCTTTTTGTGGATACTAGAAAAATTATGAATTGTTGAATGAAAAATTGCAGGTTATGTATTTTTGGGAACAACTGAAATATAGGGGAGACTCTGTTGAATTTCCAGCAGATTATTATTGTTATTTATTATTTTTGAAAAGCCCATGTTCGTATAAATGTCTCTTTTCTACTCTTGGGATATTAGGTGTCAATTATTTAAGAATTGTAGAGGCTTGTGTGACTTGGGTAAGCCTATGATTCACCTTTGTCCTGTACTGGTCACTGACACCTAGCTGGGTCGCTTCTACAGGAGAACAAAAGGGAAAACTTCTAAGGGCAACTCATTGGTCATTTTGATAGGACAGTAGCGAATGTGACTAAGTAATTGGGGATATGTTCTCAACTGAAACATGATATGCATAAAAGATACATGACCCAGATGAACACATGAGGAAGGTTTAGAATGATATACCTTTAGAAGAATGTCATCATATGTGACATTTGCATATATCAGATTTATCTTCGTTTTGTCCTGGGGGTTTTCTAGTATAGCTCTTGTTACCTCAAGAAAAAAGAAAACAATGAAATTATTGTTAACCCAAAGTTACAAAACGTGAAAAATGAAAGATTAAGAAGGGAAGACATAGAAACTCAAGAATCCTTTACATATATAATACACACCTGAAACATTGGGGTGATGCCAGTGCCACCAGCAAGCATCCCAAAAGCTCTAACTTGGTTGGGGTGGTACTTGAAGCGTCCCTGGAGACATCAGAGTAAGTATATTGCTAATAATGATGCATTAGGTATTTCAGAATATAAGGGTGTCCAATGCTAAAGAGTACAATTGTGTTTTGTTATATTCTGTTAGATCTGTGTGTTATTGCGTTGGGCTTGCACTAGTTAGTACTATTCTTGTACTTGACCTAGATTATTGTTAAAGATATAAAATCATTCTTGAACCTCCATCTAACAGTTTAAGCTTTAGGACAGTTAGTCATTGACATGGTATTAGAACCTCCATGTCATCGTAGTTATCTGATAATATTCATGCTGGTAATAATGATGGTATCATAGTAGTCAGGTGAGCAGTGATGGTAATAAGTATGATAATTGTACAGATACGAACAGGAATAAACATAATACCACTTCAATTTGAGGTCATAAGGTTCATATGTCTAATAGTTTGAGAAATCAATCCATTCGAAAAATCACCTCCAAATTTTATCACCAAAAAATCTACTCCAAGGTAATATTTTTGTTTATCTGAGTAACAATTTCTTTAATTATTAATTCGGCCAACTCATTACAGTTAAACCAAAATTCAATTTATAATAGGTTAATGGTCAAAGGCAATAGAAACCTAATGAAAGAACATCTATCAATAAATTTCATGGAGAAATGAAGGGAAATAATCTTAAGAACCTTTGGTCCCTTCACAGCCATGTAATCACCTTCATGCATCTCTCGAAAATGATGAGACATCCTTCCTTGTGGATACATCTAATTAGTACCCAAAAAAAAAATTGTAGAAACAATCAATATGCATGTTTCAAAAAAAGATTGATAACTTAACAATGATAAAATACTGAAGAAAGAAAGTTAATGGCATGTAACCTTTACAACCAATTCAAAGTAGCCAACATCAGTATCCAATGTTGTTGGAGTATATGGTTTGATGACATCGTCACCAAGACTATCTTTCCCTCTGTAAAGAAGACAAAAGACTTTCAAGCTGAATGTATTATAATGGACCATACTGCCTTCAACAAGTGCAATCCAGTAAACCCAATAAGCTCATCATGGGATCTTTATAAAATGAAATTGGGCATTGGCATCATTGCATGAATTGGAAAAGAGAAACAAGCAATTCAAACCTGCAGCTGATATGCTGTCCAATAGGAAGTCCCAACACTGTACTAGGAGTAGGAAGTTCAAATCTGAACGTGGCCACATTATGGCTACGTTGTGTGCGTTTAACAAGTTTAAATTCCTTGAAGTTCTCAGGATCTAAGCAACCTACCAAGAAATTTTGAAACATTATTTATATTAGACAAAAGGGAGGCATGATAAGCAAATGTATCTGCTTCAAGTATAACTTAAGCTTAGAGCAACTACAGAATTTTGCAAGGGATATTATAACATACAACAACTAACAAATTAAAAAGCTAATGTGCAAGCTTTATACACATAAGTAAAACTGGACAAATAAAATTGGCACCCTAAGAGTAGATGATATCCAAAAGATCTTCAAGTATTTTCCTTCTTTTCTCTTCAAACACATTAAAACAAGTCCCATTTTTCTTTCTTTTCCTTTTCCTCCATGGAGATACAACTATAAGGAAATATTCTGCATACCTGATTTTCCAAGAAAAAAAAGCTTTTCCTTGGTTACATGAATTCCCTTAAATCCTATGGTAAAGCATTTCACAAAGGCAACATGTTGATGCCACCCAGCATCCTCACAGGTCCCATTTATTTTCTTTGATTTGCTTTGGCATCACACACACCAATACTGTACATATATACTCTGTAACATTGAATTCTTGATGCCAATGTTCATTTCCTACAAAACATGAAAACTTTCAACATCTTACATCCTTATGCCCCCAAAAATCTCCTAAGCATACCTATGGAAGACACAACTACTAGTTGCTCCATGTTCATTGATTGTTTCCTACAGATAACAGAGGCCGAAAGACTCAATCTTGAAAGTTGTGCAGAAAAAATTCATTGAGAAATCCAACATCGAATTAATTGAAGAAAAAAAGGTGATCCATATGGGACTGTTCAGCAAACTATCACCTCAAATGGAAGACCAGGTAATAAAACTATAGTAGTGAATCATTACAATAAAGAGTACAAGTTAAAATTTCTAAATCACAGAGTCTGGATTCTTTTAGACCTTATAACATTATTGCTTGACTTAATGAATGGAAAAAAAGGAGGGAAAAATATTGTATGTTTATTAGAGGAAGCAAAAGTTGGTCTTTTGCAAATAAGCGTCATTATGACCATGAACAGTTCTCAGTCTCCTTCTTGCTAATTAAAGGTTCAGATTCTGGCTCAATGTGCCTACAACTTACAAATTACCACCCTGCCAAAGGAAGCCGGTTTGAAGTGGCATCCAGTGAATGACTGTTAATAACTAGACTTTTTTTTTTGGGGGGGGGGGGGGTGTTCAATTATGCCGTTATGCCTTATAACCATAATTCACATCTCCTCATTACCCATTGCAACAGCTTCTCTTCACGGGTTTGATCTTATACATAGAAGTATACCCTTCATGAATTCATTTCGGCAAAAATTTAATAACCCCCTCCATGAAAATTTTGTAGTTAAAGCCAATGGCATTCTATAAACTTCCACATTATCCTTTGTCATACTGATGACACAGGAAATTTCACATATCCATAAGAACAAAAAAGATGCACATTAAAACCAAAACAAGTTCAACGGAGGATTAACACCATGTTCACAGCAACAACAACAACAACAACAAGAAATCAATTGCAGGGCATTGAAGAAATGAGAAGGAAAAATAAAAAATAGAGATAACAATGGAACCTTTAGGCTTCTTGGTGACGTAGTAATAGTAAGCGGTACCGCCAACAACGGCTACCAGAGCAACTGCCATGCTTATCATCTCTGCCCTGTGAGTCTGCAAAAAGTCCATTTTTGGAGATCTGGGATACGATTCCGAAAACTTCAGCTTCGAATGATGAATGGGTCTTCCTCAATTGCAGAGTGCCTATGAATTTTGGTATGCAGATTTTGGATCAATTGTGGGTCAAATTCGGCTGCGCCTCCACTGCTAATGGAACAGAAATTCTTCCATTGCAAGAATAGTAGGGACGACACTTTCTTCCACAAGGGTCATACTGGCTATTTTTTCCAAGACAAAAGCATTTTAAAATTAGCGTTGTTGAAAAAAGAGAAAAATGATTTTTTTTATGGTACAAAAATAACTTTTTATTACAATCTACAAGGCTATGTTGGATTTGGCCTTGGCCAAAACACAAAAATCTTGCTCATGACAAAAACTTTTTTAAAAAATTATGCTAACATGTTTAATAACTTATAGAATTTTATTTAAATGTAAAAGTAAATATTTTGTTATTTTTGAGATAAAAAAATTTATTTAAATATGTATTGATAAAAATATTTTTGTAATATAATATTTATATCATAATCTTAATAATATTTAATAAGTCAAATTCAATAAAATTTTTTTAAATATTATAATTATACTCCAAAAATTATTCTACTTTCTAATATTTAAACAAGGATATGGCTATTAGCACTTTAATATCTTTATCCATACCCTCCGCTCCAAAGGAATAGTAATAGACACATAAGTCATGTTAGAATATAAATAGGCATATTAGAGTGCTCATAGCCTTATTCTTCAAACAAAATTGAATTTTAAAAAAAATAATTTTATCATCAATTTATTTACTATCCATTTTTAACATCAGTTTTTTTAAATTTAACTCAAAAAATAATTCATATATATTTTTTTGGTAATTACATATCTTAAAATAATTTTTTATTAATACTATCCAAACATCATTCATTGTGCTAAAATCACTTTTTATTTAAAAGTTTCTAAACATAAATCACTTCGTTTAAACTCAATTATAACCAAAATCAAATTTATAAAATTAAATTCAACCAAAATTAAGTTTACAAAATTTAATCTAAATACACACAAAGTTATTTTCTTGTTAAATTAACTTCACATGTTATGTTTATAATAGCCTTTTATTCTATACTATTGCAGCAGTGCATGTGTTTTTACTCATTGTATTGAAAAATTCGATCATTAGCGGTGAGCATGGGTTAGGTTGGGTTTGAAATATTTTTAGGCCTCACCCACTTATGAAAGCAATGGGTTGACTTTGGTTGAATTCAAAAAAAATTTCGCCTAAATTTGATTCAACATGATGCATACAAATGTGGGATGAGTTGGGTTGAACCTATATATTGAACATAAAAAATTTAACTTATTGAAATAAAAGTCGCAAATCCAAATTACATAAATACAATCTTAAATAATATAATTACACAACATAAATTTCAAATCCAAATATATAAATTATATGATAATCATTGGAGTTGAAGCATTTCTAATTTAAGAGCCGCTAATGGTATTTGAAGTCAAATAATTAGTTCATCTGATCAACCAGATAGTTGAACGAAATCACATATCATGGCCATATTATTAGAAGCTTGGGAGTAAGAACAAGTTTCATTCTTATGCTCAAGAATAATATTCCAAAGCTTTCGTATGCTAGCAAAATAATGCTCAACAATCACATAAAATAAGTTAAAATGTTAGCATAATGTTTACCACAATTTTTCATTCTTAAATAAAATCAACCCAAATGAGAAAGATAACATTAATCTAAAACACAAATTTATGGATAATTAGTACAAGAAATTTATCGAAATCTCACTAAAATCTATAAATTTGAAAACCTAAGAGATAAATACATTAATAGAAGAAAAAAATTTAAAAAAATAAAAAGAAAAAGTTATAGGTTGTACGTGTTGGAAAGTCCAACCTGTAATTTGACCCTTTTATTATGGATTGAGTAATTTCAAATCAAACCCATTCCACAGACCCAAACTAATTCGCTATTTGTGAGTTGGGTTGGTTCAGTTTGTATGGATTTGTTAGTTGACCAAATCCATTGACCATCCTATCGACCATACATAATTATATATCTAGTTTTCGGGCTAGCAAAATTTGCTTTGAGGAAAGAAGCATCTCCTAAGGAGTGTGATTAAGCTCTTGTGTAAACTTGGTCTACACAAGTTGTATAGATTAAACCATTAGAAAATTTACATTGGTCCGTACAATTTCCACTAGGCCTAAGCTCAATAATTTGCATCCAGTCCATCTTTACAAACCCTAAAGGCTATGCCCCTTTATATATACTCACTATAAATTTCACTTTCAAGTATGTTTATTTTCTTTGCTTAAATCCCTGACACCATTTCGCTCTCATGCTAACTTGAGCATCAAGTGCCTTTGCAGGTACCCCTCCACTACGCCTGCTAACATGAACCTCTCAGACATATCAAGGATCAAGGCGAACACCACCCAATTAGAAACAGGCAAGAACATCTGGCGGTGTCTATGAGAAGAGGTAAAATTTTTCCACTTTCTTGATTTATAAGTGGACAACAAAACAAACACCTGATTATCAAGACTGTCACTTAACCTATTCAAGCCCTTAAGCTTAATCTCGTACTTGGTCATTTGGTCAACAATCAGATTTCCAATGAGCTCAGATTTCAGATGGGCGATTAAACCCTTCACTGCAACCACAAAATTAAATTGATTCGTTACATGAGAAGCTTGAAATGAAATTAGATTTGCATGGGTTATCGTGTCGCGGCATCATGCTTGCTCTTGAAAATACGCCTACTGTGTCTCTTTAGTTTCAATGACCAATTGTTTCATTTGGATGACTCCCTTTCGTTCCCCTTGACACTAGTCATGGTCACTCCTCCACTCCACCGTTCTTGCATGTCTTCCTTAGAAATCTCCTAATCACATGTCTTCTTGCATGTCAAACACAGACGATTATGATATACATAACCATCCAAGTTCATCCACAGCACGAGTTTTAAAGGTTGGATCATCAGCGTGGGACCACGCTTCCACCATACTTAAAATTTCATGAAAAGGTTCTCTTTATTTTTCCTACCTAGATCCACATCTTTCAAGGAGCTCACAAAATTCGTGGAACTTGCTTTCCTTTACATATGCAACGGCCGTGGTCCATTAATTACCTTTCATTAGTTTTTTTTCTTACAATTAATTAATTAATTAATTGATTTCCATTAATTAATATTTTTTAACACACATTGATTAGCTAACATTTATTTTCTTTAATACTTATTATCATTGTCATGGCATTTATAATGATGTTCACTCCTTTTGCCAATTATATTAATATGGATATGGCATTTGCTCTGCTATTTATACATTTTTGACAATTAATATTACATGCACTCTTGCATCAATGACCACTCAAAGACTCTAATTAGATCAACCAGGGAAATCAAGGGCTAGCACAGTTTCACTCATTTTGGACTAGGAAGTTTTCCTGTAATTAGCATTAGTCTCTTCTTTCCTGCTAAACCTAGCTAGCTAATTGTGTCATATTTCTTTAAAGCATATTCTCTTGTCGACAGCCACTAATTGCCTGAATAATTAGCATGGTATTATCCCTATGTCATTCTCAATACTTAGCATTAACATTTGATTGCCCTGATTCTTCATTAATGACATTAAAATAGAATGACTTGATTTTTGAATAGCATGGGATTATAAATCATTCGCTAATTTTCCTTTTTACTCTTCAATAGTGATAGTTATATTTTTGCGGGTTCCAAGTTGACTCAGATCAGTTATTTCTGTTCATTGATACTATTTTACTTTAATTGTCATCTTCATATTTAATAGTACCTATTATTCACTTACTACTACAATATGCCATGAATGAATTTCAAAATGGAGAAAAGCCATTATCATGTGACTAGTGTTGATTATTGTATTATCATTTGCCACCCAGAGATGGTAGTGAAATGCAAAAACACTTCTCTCTCTCAATTGCGATTGGACGCCGTGATGACTCAATTCCATGAGTATTAGCTTATATAAAGAAACTAGCTAGGCAACCAAGGGCATAGAGGTATACTAATATTCTTATCGAGCCAAAAGAGAAAGGCATTGCTAATATAGGAAGATGGCCTTATTACTTGGTACAAGCATGGCTAATTTGGCTTTGGTACAAAAACTTTATTACATTTACAAATTATATAATTACATGTTGTCATACTCACTTACAATTCAAGATCAAAATCAACATCACAAGATCTCCAAACTACTTCTAGGCCGAGTCAGGCATCACTTTATTAGAGAAAATCTTGACTCTAGGTTAGGTTGCCATCATAGGTGCCCGTTGAACGCAAATGAGCTAAGGGTGAAGGACGAAGACCAAATCCTAACTCTAAGTTAGGTCGTCACCATAGGCGCCCGCTTGACGAAAAAAAAAAATCTACTCAAGATCACTGCAATGGTGCCCGCTCCGACGCTTCCTAGTTATGGGTGGAAGAAAATCTTGTTCAAGGTTGCTACAATGGTGTCTGCCCCGATGCTTTCGAGCTAAGGGTGAAAGAAAATCCTACTCAAGGTCCTCGCAATAGTGCTTGTCCTAACGCTTTCGAACTAAGGGTGGAAGAAAATCCTGCAGAAGGTCACCACAATGGTGCTCACCTTGATGCTTCAGAGCTAAGGGTGGAAGAAAATCCCGCTCAAGGTTGCCATAATGGTGCCTGCCCCGATGCTTTCGAGCCATGAGTGGAAGAAAATCCAGCAGAAAGTCATCACAATGGTGCTCACCCTGACGCTTTCGAGTCATGGGTGGAAGAAAATAAAGCCCTGACCTTTAGCTCAGGCAATAAAGATAAAGTCTCGATCTCTTATTCGGGCAACGAAGACAAAGTCTCGACCTATTGCTCGAGCAACAAAGACAAAGGCCTGACGCTTCTGAGTTGAAGATGGAAGAAAATCCAACCTAAGGTCACACAATAGTGCCCGCCTTGATGCTTCTAAGCTATGGGTGGAAAAAAATGAAGCCCTGACCTCTAGATTGGGCAACAAAGATAAAGTCCCGACCTCTTTCTTAGGCAATGAAGACAAAGTCTCGACCTATTGCTCGAGCAACAAAGACCAAGTTTTGACGCTTCCGATCTATGGGCAGAAGAAAATCCTGCTCAAGGTCACTGTAATAGTGCCTACCTTAACACTTCCGAGCTAAGGGTGAAAGAAAATATTGCTTAAGGTCACCGCAATGGTGCCCACCCCAACACTTCCAAGCTACGGATGGAAGAAAATCCTGTAGGAGGTTACTGCAATAGTGCCCGTGTTGACACTTCTAAGCTATGAGTGGAAGAAAATAAAGCCCAGACCTCTAGCTCAGGCGGTGAAGATAAAGTTCTGATCTCTTGCTCAGGCGGTGAAGATAAAGTTCTGATCTCTTGCTCAGGCAATGAAAACAAAGCCTTGACCTTTAGCTCAAGCAATGAAGACAAAGCCTCAACCACTAGCTTGGGTATCGAAGATAAAGTCCCGGCTTCTTGCTCGGGCAACGAAGACAGTGCCTCGACCTCTTGCTCTAGCAATAAAGACAGAGCCTCGACCATTAGGTTGGGCATTGAAGGTAAAGCCTCAACGTTTTAGTCAGGCAACTAAGGCAAAGCCCCAACCCCTAGCTCGGCCAACAAAGACAAAGCCCTGACCCTTAACTTAGGTAACAAAGTCAAAGTCCCAACCTCTACCTCAGGCACAAAAATAAAGCCCTGACCTTTAGCTTGGGTAATTAAGTCAAAGCTCCAACCTCTAGCTCGAACAATGGAGATAAAGTAATGACCACTAGCTCAGGCATCGAAGATAAAGACCTAACCTCTTGCTTGGGCAACGAAGACAAAGGTCTGAGCTATAAGAGAAAGAAAACCTTGCTCAAGCTCATCGCAATGGTGCCCCTTCTGACACTTCCGAGCTACGAAAGGAAGAAAATAATCCTATTTAAGGTCGCTGCAACAGTGCATACCCTAACACTTCCAAGCTAAGGGTGGAAGAAAGTAGAGAGAAAAAAATGTTAGATTACAAGGTACAATCGCAATACATTTATGAGCAGTCAAAAGATATACAAAATCAAAGGACATTCAGAATCAGACAAAATTAAAAGATGAAGCCGTTAAATTTAAAAACTAGCCAACAAAAACCAGCACTTATTTAGATTTAGAGCATTAAAGCAAAAGACATCACAACACTTGTTCCGAAGACATTCCCCCAGTTTTTATTACCATCCTACTCTTTTTCATCTTCCTTTTCATCAACTTCTCCATTAGATGGGCCAATAAGTTGGCCATCTTTGATCTTTTTGACTGCCCCGGTCATAATTAAGTCTAGATTTAGATACAAACATAACACTTGATCCATAGCTTTCTTGAACTCAATCTCAAATTGGGCCACCAAGTCATCTACTAGGGCAGTCTTCTTACCAGCAAGACAATAGAAACTTCATGAAGATCATCTTTCGTCACTGAATTTTTTAAGAAAACTATAAATTAACTTTTGGTTACCTTCGGTCAGCCTCATCTTTATTTCTTCAATCTCAATCACTTGTTGCTCGACGATTTTTGAGCTAAGAGGCTGTGGACCATATTAACATTTGGGATTGATATCATTCTTCTTAACTCGACCTGACCAATACAAATCCAAATCAGCTCGTATTTAAGTTTAAGAGGATTCAATGCTCTATGTAACCTGATGTTCATAAATCTCTTCATCAACAAAATCCTTAACCCTCGAGTTAAGTGTCTCTTCATCAAGCCCAAAGTCACACTCAAACGATAGATCATTTTATCTCAACTTGACCTCGACCATCACAATAACAAAGTTAGGTATGATTAAGTTATTAAGTACTTAACATTTATTGCAACTTATATACCTCGGTACTCGACTTATCGACTACTGAGCTGGGAGGCGTGTAGATCGTATAGTTCTTACTATGTCTAAGCCCAATAACTTCCATCTAGCCTATCTTTACAAACCTTAGGGGCCTTGCCCTTCTATATATAATCACTATAAATCTCACCTTTAGGTATGTTCATTTTCTCTACCTAAATCCCTGGTACCATTTCGCTTTCATACTAATTTGAGCGTCAGAGTGTCTTTGTAATTATCCCAACACCATGCTCGGCTAACGTCAAGCTCTCTGGTATATCAAGGATTAAGGCGTACACCACCCTATTGGGAACAGGCAAGAACACACACACCATCATTTTACATCAAATAATAGCATAAAATTGCATAAACTTTTGTATCAAACAATTTTCTACATTTTGAAAATGATGATGTGTTAGTTCCTTATTAGTTTAGTTAACACAAAAGTTTATGGATCAAGCTACTAAAGTATTAAGCATAGCAAAAGCTAAAACAAGTGCAAAATGATTGCAAGAATCTCAAAGGGGTGCTCAAACCGTTTTGCATCGAGTATGGGCCAAACTTTTTGAGCGTGGGCCTAGATAGAAGAAATGTAGTACCTAGCTAAGAGTATGCTGACACAAAAAAAAAAAAAATGAAGCTAAGAGCATGGAGGACTGGGCTAATAAATTCATTCATTGGAAAGAAAATTTTATTATACATATCAAATGGGAACTATATAATTCTTCTCTCAACCAAACAATTTCAATTTGAAATAGCAATAAGGATGCTATGAACCTTGACACATGTGAAGCCTTAGAAGGGAATTATGGAAAATTTGGCAGCAATGCTTCATGTGACTATAGCTTGTGTGATAGTTCTCCATTTCATTATCATTAACAATTTCACCTTTAGAGCCCAAAGCCAATTTACATCAACCTCAATCTTGAGGATAAGATTGTTTTTAAATGGATAAACATTAATAGGAATTATCTTAGTTAGTACACTTTATATTCGTTAGTATAATTGATTAGTTAATTTATAAATGTATAAATAGATTTAAAAGGATTCAAATATGTCATTAGAAAAATTAGATAAAAAATATTTATTATAATAATTTATTTATTTATTAACAATGTAAAAAAAATTTACATTCGTAAAGAATTAAATTTACACTCTTTAAAATATGTGAAATCAACTGTCATACAATTTTTGAATTTAGAAAGAAAAAATCACTATACCTTTACATATTTGAGTCAAATGTACTTTTTTAACACGTACATCGTAGGTGATATTGCTGGGAACATAAAATATAATCATCGGAAAATATCAGCTAACTCACTTGCTAACTTTCTTATTATTTTTTTATTTTGGGAGTAATGGATCCAAAAATTTAGGATCTAATTTCTCTTTCGAGAGAAAAAGGAGGATTTTTGAGAAAAGATAAATAATTACTTTATATTATTTAAGCCACACTCATAAACTAAGGATAGCAAAAATCTCTACACTTGTAGTAGTATGTGGGATTACCCACGACAGGGCTGGAGATAAGTTCCCCATGGTATCAAATTACCTACGTGATTTTTTTTCTTAGTGTAAATAATTTTATTTATAAAATCAAGTTAATTCAAAATTAAGTTTGTAAAATTTAATCTAAATACATACTTAATATTCTGAAGAACTGCAGCAGAATTGTTAATATGTTTGGAATCACAAAATCTTGAGAATTAATTTGATTTATAACTAAAATCTTTTATTTAAAAATTGATAGAATAAGAATTGATTTGATTTTATAATAAGTTTTAAATATAAAAATTAATTTATAAATCAAACTAAATAAAATGAAAGTAATTTTATTTTTTTAATGATTGTAAACAAAGTATGAGGTTAGACAAAGAGGTTGGTTGTTGCAAGATATGTGGGCAACATCCAATTCAAAATCATGTTAGTGGATGGTTGTTTATGAGAAACTCTTGTCTGTTTTGAGCAATAAATTTGGCATTGCTTTGAGAACCAGGTACCCTAATTATTCATATTGTTCTCAAGAAGTTGTACATGATGAAATCAAATCATCGCCACACTTCCCCTCCTCAACAAATTGAGACAAACAATGGTCCCTTACTTCACTTCCACCTGACACTCAGACATCAATGGTCCCTTACATTGCCTCTTATGATAATTTTTTTTTTTCATAAGTTATACAATTTGAATTATGTTATTTATTGATACAGGGACTCAAGAATGTTGGAGGCCTAAAGCCAAATTTTAATATAAGCCCTTTAACTTATTTACTAAAATTAATATAAATTTTTTATTTAAACTTTATTTTTCTAACTTTTAAGATGCAAAGTTATTAATTAAATATTTATAATCTATTTCTTTTAATATTTCTTTTTCAATCAATAATATAGCTAATTAATCCATTAATATTTCTTGAGACATTATTGATCTTAAGTAAGATTTTATTAATTTTAATTATGTAGAACTTCTTTTAGCCGAAGTAACAATTACATAAACCATTGACATTATTCTATAGGCAATATATACATTTGAAAAAGAATCAAATCTTTTCATGTAATTGAGTATGTCATTGAAGTATTATGTTTTACTTACATAATTTCTCTTAATACTTTCAATTCTGAAAATAAATCTATACCAACAATATTAGAGCAATTATTATGTTTTAAGGCACATTCAAAGTTATGACAGTGCTTTTTTAAATTCTTATTGTTTAATGATGTCAATTAGTTTGACATTAAATTAAGAAAATTAAATATCTTAATTTATTATGAGTAAATATAATAATTATACAAATTATATTATATATAATAATATTATTGAAATTTGTGGCCTAAAATGTTTGAGGGCCTAAAGTAAGGGCTTTACTAAACTTACCCTTGAGAATGGCAAATTAGAAGATCATACTTGAAGAAATCACAGGGATACAAATTCAATTTAACATCCAAGCTTCACAATCACAAGTATGAATTTCAACTACATATCTATTTTTTCTTTATCAGATTTATTTTTAATTTGATAATTGTTTTTTATGTGAAAAGATGAACTAACTAGAAAAAGAAGCGCAAAAACTGTTCACAAATATCAGAGATATCGCAAAGCAGGAATGGGAGAATTAGGAGTTTACTAACACTAAAGGATATTTTTATTTTTACAATTAATTAAACATAATTAATAATAATTTTAGGTAAACATAACAGTGGTATTACACTAATGTTTGACTAGGAAAAAAGAAGAAGGATAATTTTAGGAATGGCAATGGATGCTCCCTTGTGGTATAGGTAAAGTTTTCCGAGTGCTAACTAAGCTTCAAGGCACGAAAAGTGAAATCAAATTGAAAATGCGTTACTAATATGTGTTAGTTCAAATGAAAGTGTCTTGAGTCTCTTAAATATTATGTTCAGAGTTCGATTTCTGATGGATATGAAAAAGGACACCAAAGAAATTGAAAATGCATTAGAAGTTTTAACTAAACCCAAGCTTGTAACAAACTTACAATGAATTTAATCTTAAATGAAAATAAAAGGTTACAATTTAATCTTAAATGAAAATAAAAGGTTACTTCATAAGACATTGACAAGTAAAAATTTATTGAGGAATTAATCAACGGATCTGGATTCTTCGTTTATTTTTTCACAAGACTTTTTTATTTAAAAACATGATAGTTTCTTATTATAAGACAAAATATATAAATTATTTCTGTGCATGACCGATAGAACACTAAACAAGTAATGCTTCATTTGGTACACTGTATAAGCGATGGATATTATATATAATTAATATTATTCATCTTTATATACAATATTTTGACAAAATACTAGATAGTATAATATTCAGTTAAAATAATTTTATTTAACCTTTATTTGATAATACATAAAAATCAGATTATTTTATTTTATATAATTTTAGATAGTCAAAATTAAATAAAATTATTTTGACTAAATAAATTATTTTTCAGTATTTTATTCAAATATAAATAATATAAATTATATTATACTATTTATCTATTATATGATATATTAGCCTAAGAATAAAAATTTATCTGGCGTGAAGAATATCCAAATCCTCAATCAATATCAATCACAGGGGAAGCAAATGTGGTGCACAAGATCATATTGAAAATTGGGATCACATATATAGTTATAATAATCACAATTGATGGGTTGCCTCGGGAGTCATTGCAGGTCCTTCTCCCAATTCAACATCCTTCTGATGAATTTGATCATTAATGGCTCCTCTCTTTCCGCTTGCTTAACTCCACTCAACTTGTTTCTTTGGTGGACCCTTTTCCACTTCATGACCATGCATCAATTATGCTGTAGCCATAACAGAGCCTTTCTCCACTGCTATCCCTTCACAATTATTGTGTAGAGCAGACTGCAGAGATATTAAAGAATTAGGTGCTGTGGCTTACACACATAACCAGTGAAATCAAATGTTTGAGTGATACTCTTTCTTGATATTGGTCTCATTACCTCCCTCTGCTACACCCTTTCATAAATAAGATGATGATGCTTCATTACACATATTTATTAAGCCAACTCTATCTTTTGTGAATGTCCAAAGCACACAGAGATGGGCTACTCTGAGCCTCCTAATAAAGGGAAAGCTCCACATGTCAGTCTGGTTCAATTATGGATGGCAAATAAATGAGCTAGATGAATTTTAATTCAATTAAAATCTATTAAGAAATTGTTAAAATTATTCAATGTATGATTTATTTTTATGAATGATATTTAATTCATCTATTAATCTATTTTAATGGATGAATATCATCTATCATTAACTAGATGTATCTAGAATTATTTAATATCAAGTATATTCTATTCTTCAAGCCCCTCGGTGCACACACATACACACACACACACACACACATATATATATACACACACATTGGATCCAACAAATATTTTAGTTAGTCAATTAATTATTCATTAACTAAAATTAATTTAATCTATTCAAATTTGTTAAATTTATTATTATAATTAGATAGTTTGAATTGAATTTAGATATAAATAGATTAGATAGATAATAAATTTATAAATTCAATTATCACCCCCGTTCATCCAAAACAATATTCCTTCCTTCTTACCTACAAATAACAAATATCTTGACAAAATCTCTTGAAATAATTTCATTTCATCCACAACATGGGCAATTTCACATCAGCAACAATACCTTGATTATTGAGCTTACTGATACTTATAGCTAATCCCTCCATTCATGAAACTTGTAAGTGAGTCACCCATGCTAACATATTTTCCCTTGATTACTCCTTGCAAGTGTATGTTTGATTTCCATGTATGTAGCCTCACCCTTTCTGAATTTATTTCTGTAAATTCTCAAACTCATATACAATAATAATATTGAAGCCTAATTGGCTAGTGTCCAAAATTCACTTTATCAATTATGCTCTTTGGGTCCGAAATCAGGTTGGTTGGCTAGTCTCTCTTTTACGTTACGTTAGAAAATGATAGTTATAAAAATACGTAAAGAGATTTTGTAGAGTTTGAATGGTTCAAAATAATTTAAATAAAATTTAATTGTTGTCTAATATTTGACAAAACAATATTTAAAAAGTTTACAGAATTCAAAATTTTAACATTATAAATAAAGCTTATCATATCAAAACTTTAACTTATATCATTGTGAGTTGAAACTCATAATTGCTGCGATTTTCTAAATCTAAAATGATAAGGGAACGAGAAGAATACCTGAAATAGTGGTGTTGAATATTTAACAAAAAAAAATATTACACATATGTTGATGTACATGCGTTGAAATAAAAATTTATGAATAAACTGAAATTACCGTTTTATATTACACGCTTTAGAATATGTATTATATAAAAATTAAGGTTAATAAATTAATAAGAATTTTACTTTTCATGATCTTTCAACAGATTAAAAGTCAAGACAGCAAAGTAAAGGGCGAACTCCCTCAAACTATATTTTCTTTTATATAAGCTTTTGTAAACGCCAATTTTTGTTAAACACAATGCTCCATTTAATAATTAAATTTATTTCTTTGAGCCATTAAGTTTTCTCCCTTTAATTCAACTATACTTGAAAAGATTTATAAAAAAATTTAAACTATAGCAAAAAAAGATCACATTCATACGTGAATTCATAAAAAATAGAATAGAAAATTTTAATTAAAAAAATAGAGAAAATGTGACGAGGAGAGAAATAGTTAAAAAGTGAAAAAGGAAGATAGAGAGACTCTAATGAATAATGAAGAATTAGAAAGTAAATAAAAAATAATTGACGAATACTACAAGTTTTATCATTTATAAGTTTTTTATCTTTTAAAAAATAATAATAAAAAGTAAAATTATATATATTCTTTTAATAATTAATTAAAAATAATAGGCTAAAATACAGAAAAAAGCCCTTCTAATTATGGGTCATTTTTAGAAAAATTCTTATATTTTAAAACTCAACAATTCAATTATCTAAATTTACCAAATCATGTATATTAATTCAACAGTGTATATTAATTCTTTATCGAGGAGTTTTTACACATGCATAAAGAATTCAATTTGTAATAGGATGTACATCTTTTTGTAAGTTGATGGAGTTGTATTACTGAATTTGAAAATACAACGATTTTTTAAAAATAACTAATAATTGGAAGAGTTTTTTGTATTTTGACCAAAATAATAACATAAAATAGTTAAACATCAATCAGAAAGTAAAATAATATATATTCTTGTAAAATTAAGTAAAATATCATACCCGAACTGGTATGGTTGGCCTAATAAAAAATTTAATGACTTAGCCACTTGGCCAGTCCAGTTGAATGGACAAATTATATGTTTTTTTTTTTTGGAAAAAGCATCAAATTCAATCAAAATTCGATTAAATTGAAAAAATTAACTGGTTCCAACGGCTGCAAAGAAAATGAGTACAGCTCCATGCATGCTGAAATGGGAAGTTGCGGACTATTTTTTTTTCCCAATTATCAATGCGGTCCCCCTTGCTTTGAACAGATATGTATATATATATATATATATATATATATAGAGTTAAGGAAAGCCACGCCACAACATTCCAAGTCCTTCAATTTCACAAACATTCTACTTGCTGCTCAGCTTTGTTATTTGGAAACAAAAGCATCCAAAAAAGGAAAATGAACTCACCTCTTACCCAAAAACCACATGTTTTTATGTGTACCATACCCAGCACAGAGCCATGTAAACCCCTTCATGCAACTAGCCAAACTCCTTCGTTGCATGGATTTCCACATAACATTTGTGAACAATGAGTTCAACCATAGGCATTTGGTTAAGTCTCATGGACCAGACTTTGTGAAGGGCATGCCAGATTTTCGATTTGAGGCCATACCAGATGGTTAGCCTCCATCAGATATGGATGCAACCCAAGACATTCTTGCATTGTGTGATTCAACTAGGAAACATTGTTACGCACCCTTTTAAGAGCTGGTGAGGAAGCTGAACTCTTCACCTGAAGTGACTTCAGTTAGCTGCACAATCGCTGATTGGGCCATGGGTTTTGCTGTTAGTGGCTAAGGATTTGGGCATACCAAAGCTTCAGTTTTGGACAGCCTCACGTTGTGGCTTCTTGGGATATTTGTAATACGAGGAGCTTGTCAAGAGAGGCATTATTCCATTCAAAGGTGATTGTTGGTCTCTCTTTCCTAAGTCTTCCATTGCTGGACAATGGATATTTAGTGTTTATGTATGATGATGAGGTAAGATAGCTACTAACTAATGTGTTTTAAGGCAATACCATAACTCATAAAAGAAAATAATTAAGTAGGAGAATTTGTGGTTGGGGATTTTACAGTACTTGTGTCTGTTTTTTTTTTAACCAATATTTGACGATTTTTTAAATATTTATTGGTTGTTAATTTCAATAATTAATGTTTATGGGTTAACATAAGTATAATTAACAACTAATAAATATTAAACAATTTATCAGGTTGTCAATGCCTAGATAAAAAAAATAGGTATCGAATAAATTACTTTTATATGATGTTTCAATCTAATTTGTAGTATTATTTAGGGGATAACCCTGGAACTTTTGCATTTTTCTTGAGTACCCGTACATTAATGAGTTGTAAAAGAATTTATTGATTTATACTTGGTGTGCTCCAAATAGTTATTTAATGTAGACAAATCATTAAATGAACGATAACTGGTCAAGATACTGCTATATCCAAGAAAAGAATCTGAGTATTATACTAGCTCCCAATTAACAATTGATACATGATTGTTGAGAGAATCTTAATCTATAATCTACTATTAAACGATGTAGGATGTATATCAGAACACAAAGTACTGTAGAAAACTCTTTAAATGTATGTAGTTGTGACGCTAAAATTAAGCTAAGATAACTAGGGTGGAGAAGGATATGTGGATGGAACATACTAAACTTCATCCAAATATTTCACGAAATGACTTGCGAAGTAAACGTGGCTATGTTGTGAACTTCATTCTTCCAATGTATTCAATTTACAATCATTTTTTCCCTTTCTATTCTTATTTCGTAGTCTAATTTGTGATTCATAGGTTCAAATAGTGGTGAAGATGATTCTCTAAGGAACCAAAAAAAAAAAAAGAAATTCTATGTATAATTTCCACCAAGCCTGTTGTTAATTAAAGAATTTTCTTTAATTTTCATTATTATCTTATTAAGGAAACTTCTTTAATTTATAAAAATGACAATGTATCACATCAAAAAGAGTAATCAAAATGTTTAAAAATTATCCAACTAATTAACTTGCTTTTGTCAAATCTTCAAATTAAATTTTTGTTACCAACGGCACCTTGGACACAAGTTTAGAATGGATATCAAGAATGAAAGATATTCGCTCAAAGACATAGTAAGCTTCATTAGAGTCACCACCCTAGATGATATTATGTTTGATTTCTTGGATTCTGAGGCACAAAACTGTCTGAGATCATCTTCAATCATCATCAGCACATTCCAAGAATTGGAAAGTGAAGCCCTTGATGCCCATATGGTCGGGAATCCTAACATATATAACATAGCCTACTTCATTTGCTTGGAAGGCATTTCCCTAAGAAGGAAAAGGGCTTTACATCAAGTAGGTCAAGTCTTTGGAAAAATGATTCAAAATGTATACAGTGGCTAGATAAATGGGAACCTTGTTCAGTCATATATGTTAATTATGGAAGTATAACTATCATGACTGAGCAACACCTGAAAGAATTTGCTTGGGGACTAATAAATAGCAAGTTATCATTTAGATAATGAGGCCAGATATAGTAATGGGTAAATCTACAACTTTGCCATGAGAAATTTTAGATGAAATCAAGGACAGAGGATATATAACAAGTTGGTGTCCTCAAGACCAAGTTGTTGCTTATCCATCAATTGGAGTGTTTCTAACTCACTGTGAATGGAATTCTACACTTGAAGGTATAAGCCATGGTTTGCCTCTGATTTGTTGGCCTTTCTTTGCTGAACGGCAAACAAATTGCAGGTATGCATGCATAAGTTGGGGAATAGGGATGGAGGTTAACCATGATGTAAAGAGAGATGAGACAACAACACTTGTGAAGGAAGTAATGGAGGGAGACAAGGGGAAGGAAATGAGTCAAGAAAGTTTGGAGTGGAACAAAAAAGCAATGAAAGCTACAGATTTAGGAGGATCATCTTATTCTGGTTTCTATAGGTTATTGAAGGAGGCTCTTCATTATAATGCTATTTGAATCCTTTATCATCAGGGATAATGAGTGTGGGAAATCAGATAAAATATTTTTCTATTCACAAATTAAATAAAGTACTATATGACTTGATGATGGGATACTAGATTATTGGATAAAATATTTTGTGTATGTATGATGCAATTGTTCCTTAATTAGTATATTTTATTTTGAATGTTTCCATTTATTTTATAGTATGATTATATAGTTATATTGGAAAAGAAGTCTGTGTTCAAAATAAACACGTTATAACTTAATTTTAAAAGATTTTAATAGCTTTAGTGTTCTCTCTTAGTGAAAATAAACACATTTGGTGGCCCTGCCCAGGTAAGGATAAAAATTTGTGCCTTTCTATCTTAGAGCATGACACTGTCATGAGAGGAGATGCAAATCCTTAATTAATATCAATTACCGCGCACATAAGCAAATGTGGTGCACATGAGCATGTTGAAAGAGTTATATAGACCCATTAAAAGTTTTTTTTAATAGTAACAGTATTTTTGAGTCAGATTTTTGTGTAAGTTGAAATTAAATCTCTTCTCATACGATTTTAAGTACACACCTTTAATATCATCTTGGAATATTTTGAAGAATTAAGTCTTCTATCTGTTGGCCTAAGGGGAATTAGATCATTACATCGTTAATCACGATTAATGAGTTGTCTTGTTTTTCAATGTCATCATCTTGTTCGTCATTCTAGGTACTTCCCCCAACTCAACATCCTTATAATGAATTTGATCGTTAATGATTCCTCTATCCACATGCTTAACCCCCCTCAACTTGTTCCTTGGTGGATCCCTTTTCACTTCATGACCACACATCAACCACGTTGTGGTCTTAGCAGAGCCTTTCTCCCACCTATCCCTTCACAATTATTGTGCAGAGCCAATAGCAAACACTAAATAGTAAGATGCTATATATGGCCTAAACAACTAGTTAAATTCAATAGTTGAGCTACCTCTTTCTTGATATTGATTTCTTTACCTCGCTGTTATGACTAAGAGTGTGTGCGATTTGAATTAGCTTGGTTGAGGAAAAATGTCATCTGAACCAAATCAATCGATTTTCTTATATTAAAAACTGATCGATTTTATTTTAATTAAAAATCTGACCGAACCAAACTGTTCTTAATCGACTTAATTCAATTTGGTTTAATTGGTTTTTGCTAAAATACTTTTTTTCTTAAAAGAAATTATAACCAACAATTAGATTTTTTTCTTCTTTATGACTCAATTAACAATAAATTAGTCCTAAAATATTAATAAAAGTATAATCAAATAGGTATAAATAACAAATTGACTTAAATATTTATATTCAAATAATAATAAATTAAAATATAATAATATTTAAGTATGTAATTATAAAAATATATGTATAATTACTTAGTTCAATTTGGTTTGCTTTTTGATTTTTTAATTTTATTTTTTTAATTTTGATTGATTTGATTTGGTTACGAATACCCTTAGTTACGATATATCAAAGAACATTTGATGATAATGCAGCATTATACATATATGTAGTATGCCAACCCTATCTTTTGTGGACGTACAAAGCGTGCAGAGACGGACTACTCTGAGTCTCTGATAAAGGGAAAGCTGCACTTGCTAGTCTGGTCCAGCCAAAACAGTGCTCCTTCCTTTTTACTCGAAAAGAACAAATATCTCCAAAAAATCTCTTGGAACCATTTCATTTCATCCACACCATGAGCAAGTTCATATCAGCATAATACATTGATTATAGAGCCTAGTGATATTTAGCTAATCCCTCCATTCATGAAATTTGTATGTTAATCACCCACCATGACATATTTTCCCTTGATTGCTCCTTATATGTTTGATTTCCATGTTTATAGTGTAAATTTTCAATGTCATATGTAAAAGACTCTTTTGGCTAGTTACCAAAATTCTCTTTATCAATCATGTTCTGTCTAAGGGTACATGTATGGGTACATGGAGGTTGGTTGGATGGGGCCTATTTTATGTTTCGTTAGGAAACGATAGTTAGAAAAAGAATATGTAAAGAGATTGTGAAGAATTTGAATGGTTCATAATAATTTAAATAAAATTTAATTGTTGTTTAATGGTTTACAGAAAAATATTTTAAAAAAGTATATGAAAAAGTTTATTTCCTCCTTATTCTGTCAACTTTATGGCTATAAGCAAAGTAAGTAAGATAAGGCTCTCCTCAAAGTGAAGACCACAGCATTCAAATCCTAACAAAACAAGTAAGATTCGCTTGAGATACAATCTATTATTACTATGCCAATCACTTTTGAGTTCTCTTCCTTTTTAATTATTTTGAAGTTTCAAAACGTATCAGCAATTAAAAAAGATGTGTGAACTGACCCATGTCAGAGCTGATAAAGAAAAATTAAAAAAAAAAAGTGAAAACAAGAGAATGAGAAGAGTTGTGAATTAAGTAAGGAGTCATGGGAATGGGTTGTAGAATGACCAGGGAATGAAAAGAATATGTGAAATAGTGGTGTTGGGTATTTAATATTAATTATTGAAATGAAAAAAATGAGAAGATGCCCACAAAAAAAATCAGAATATTGTAAATACGTTGATGTGCATGCACTAAACAAAAAGATAAAAATAAACTAATGTAACCACTCTATATCACGCGCTTCAAAATATATATTACATATAAATTAAGCTTACTATATAAATAAGAAATGAGAAACAAAGTAAAAATAAGGTGACTTTTTTATAATTATAATTGAAAACATATTAATTAAAAATAAAAATAAAAAACAAAACAGACACCCCTTTACTTTTCGTAATCTTTCAAGTGATGATAACTCAAGACAACAAAGTGAAGCGCAAGCTCTCTCAAACTAAATTTTCTTTTATATAAGTTTTTGTAAATGCATGTGTTTGCAAACAAAATGCTACATTTAATAATTAAATTTATTTCTTTAAACCATTAAGTTTCCTCCCTTTAATTCAACTGTATACTAGAAAAGATTTATAACAAAAAACTAAACTACGCCAAAAAAAATAAGTCATACACATACGTGTATTCATAAAAAAGAGAATATAAAATTGTATTTAAAAAAATCAAATAGCGATGAGGAGAGAAATAGTTTAAAAAGAAAATAGACAAGTAAAGAGAAGGTAATAAATAATAACGAAGAAATAGAATATAAATAAAAAATAAATAACCAATATTATAAATTTTACCATTTATAAGTTATTTACAATTTAAAACAATGTAAAATAATATATATTTTTAATATTAATTAAAAATAATTTCATGAAATAATTAAAATTATTTTAAAATTTTTAAGATAAAAAATGAAAATAAAATTAATTTAAACGTTTTTAATAATTATAGAGATATAAGCATATTTATCATACCCAATTGGTATGGTTGGCCAAATAAAAAAGCTAATAACTTATAGTCACAAGGCCAGTTCAGTTGAATATACAAATTATGTTTTTTTCATAAAAAGAATTTAATGAAATTCAATCAAAATTAGATTAAAATTGAAAAAATCCACTGGTTCTGGCTGCAAAGAAAATGAGTACAGTTCCCCGTATGTGGGAAGTTGTCAGGAGCTGGCGGATGGTGACGTTTTGAATTTGACGAAGTTAGTTTGGAGAGTAAACCTCATTTTGTATCAAAGAAAAAAAAAACTGTAAATCTCATTTTTAGTCTGATTTTTACTCTTTTAAATATATAAATGTTATTATTTTATTATTTTAACTAATTTTAATATTAATTTAATATAAAATTATAAAAAATAATATTATTTTAATTTTTTTAAAAAATTGATACTCATTTTTTGATACATATAAATAATATTATTAATTTAGTTATTCAGTTATTAAAAAATATTATTAACTTAATTTTTTAATCATAAAAATTATATTATTTTAGTTTATATTTATAAAAAAATAATTTTAATATTATTTTTATAGTTTAAAAGTTAAATTAATATAAAATTTTTTAAACAAATAAAATAATATTAAATATATCTTTAAAAAATTAAAAAGAAAATTTAATCTTAGTTTAATCAAAGAAAGATTATAAAAAAAAGATAAAATAAATAAAGGAAAGAAGAAGAAGAAGGAGATGATGTGAAAGCATATTGATGATTATGTTCTTACACTGCGGTTAAGGATTACTTCTTGTGTTAGTAGGTTTCACTTGCCCTTTTGTGTATATGCACACAAAATTATTACATAATATGATAAATTTATTATATTATTTTAATAAAAATATAAGAAATCATACCTGACTGATGAATCATAATTCGGTTATCTGACCAAATCAATTATTGGTTAAATTCATAACTATATTTAATTTCATATATATATATATATATATATATACACACACACATGCGTGTGTTCCTGCACACACGTGTGATGATTCACTTACACTAAATATGTATTTTGAACACTTATACTATTTAGTAATTTTTTATTGACTTTAGATTAAAAGTTTTTATAAAGTAAATTAAGTTTATAAAATTTTATATAATTTAAAAATTAATTTATACTTCATTGCACTACTTTATTTAATGTGCATTGTGTTTTTTAAAATATAAATTAATATTGACTATTAAATTACATATACATGAATGTCTAATTTATCTTAAATTTGACTTATATAATCATCAAAATAATATCACATAATTTAACAGTTAGATTTATAGTTGTGTAATTCAAACTAGAAGTCGATCCAGTCAAAGGGCCAGGTCACTAAACCATTAGTCCAATCACGGGTCAAATGGTCAAATCAAAAACCTAAATAAAGAAAAAAATTTAAAATGAAAAGATACTATATAAAAAATATTTTATATTAAAAGGATATATAATCTAACATTACAATATAATAAAATAGAATATCACAAATATATTTTTATTTTAAAAAAAACTTTCACATCAATACCTTTCACTTTTTAAGAAGGAAGTATCACATTCAAAACGTGGCATTACATATCATTTCTTATACAATTTTTAAAATTTGAATCAAAATCAATAATACCAAACAAGTAGTATGTGCTACAAGAAGAAGGATGGAGAAAAGAACCAAAGCATGAAGCAACATCTTCATTTCCAGAAAAACCACATGTCTGGACCATTGACGAATCTCCAAACCCACGTACCCTTAAACTACACCTACTCGAAATAATATCAGTGGACATAAAATCAGAAGAACTACGACGACAAAGACATGTGCTTCCCTCATACAACTTAGCCTAGATCCATGTGGGTTGTGACCGACTAAACTCTAGACATGTGCTTCTCTCATGTTCTTGCATTTTTTTTTATTTTCTAATTGGAAACTCTAGAACAATTGCCAAATGCCAGAATCTTGTCTTTTTGGTTAGAATTCTGGCATTCGACACTTGTTCTAGAGTTTCCAATTAGAAAATTAAAAAATGCATTCTTCCATTCAAAGGTGACTGTTTATCTCTCCTTCTAAATTTTCAATTCCTGGACAATGGACATCCTTGTGTATATGTGTGATGATGAGGTAAGATAACAATTAATGTGTTTTTGACCCATTGAGGCAATATCATAACTCATAAAAAAGTATGATTTGTTAGGAAAATTTTGTGATTGGGGTTTTTATAGTATTTGTATCTTTTTTTTATTACCAATTATTTGGTGAGCTTTTAGACATTTCTTGATTGTTGATTTCAACAATAAATGTTTGGCAGTTATTACTAAGTATAATCAACAATTAAACAATTCATCAAGGCATTAATGCAAAAAAAAAAGAAAAGAAAAAGATACCATATAAAAGAATTTATATGATAAACCAAAAAAATAAGTAAGCCAAAAATAAATAAATTCTTTTATCTATTTTTAAATCTAATTTGTAGGATTAGTTAGTGGATCACTCTGGTACTATGTTTTTCTTGAATACCGATATATTAATGAGTTGTAAAAAAATTAATGATTTATATTTGATGTAATCCAAACAGTTATTGTGAGAATACAAAATCAATAAATGAATGAAAAATAATAAAGGATTCTTGTATCTAAGAAAAACACCTATGTTCTATAATAACTCCCTATTAGTAATTGTTAAATGATTGTTGAGCGAATCTCAATGTATAATCTATTAATGAAAGATGTAGGAGATACCAAAAAGCAAAGTACCTTAGAAACCTCTTTAAATGCATGTAGCTGCCACCTAAGATAACTAGGATGGAGAAGGAAAAATAGAAATTAAAATGTTTAAATTATCTAATCGAGTAACTTACTTTTGTCAAATTTTAAGGTGAAAATTTTGTTCATGACAGCCCCTTGGATACAAGTCTAGATTGGATCTCTGGAATGAAGGATATTCGACTCAAAGACATCACAAGTTTCATTAGAGTTACTACCCTTGATGATATCATGTTTGATTTTTGGGGTCTTGAGGTGCGAAATTGTCTGAGATCATCATCACGAACACATTCCAAGAATTGGAATGTGAAGCCCTTGATGCCGTTATAGCCAAGAACTCTAACTTATATAACATTGGCCCACTTTACTTGCTTGGTAGGCATTTCCCAAAGAAGGAAAAGGGCTTTACATCTAGTAGGTCAAGTCTTTGGAAAAATGATTCAAAATGCATGCAGTGGATAGACCAATGAGAACCTTGCTCAATCATATATGTTAATTATGGAATTATAATTGTCATGACTGAGCAACACTTGAAAGAATTTGCTTGGGGACTAGAAAATAGCAAGCTTCCATTTTTTTGGATAATGAGGCCAGATATAGTAATGGGTGAATCTATAACTTTTTGCCACAAGAGTTCTTGGATGAAATCGAGGATAGAGGATATAGAACAAGCTAGTGCCCTCAAGACCAAGTTGTTGCTTATCCATCAGTTGGGGGTGTTTCTAACACATAGTGGATGGAATTCTACCCTTGAAGGTATATGCCATGGTCTGCCTATGATTTATTGGACTTTCTTTGCTGAACAACAGACAAATTGCAGGTATGAATGCACAACATGGGAACAGGGATGGAGGTTAACCATGATGTAAAGCGAGATGAGATAACAACACTTGTGAAGGAAGTGATAGAGGGAGAAAATGGGAAGGAAATGCGACAAAAAAGTTTGGAGTGGACAAAAAAAGCAATGAAAGCTACAGATTTAGAAGGATCATCTTACACTGATTTCTATAGGTTAATAAAGGAGGTTCTTCGTCATAATGCTATTTGAATCCTTTAAGATTAGGGATGCTAAGGTTGGGCTTTTATATAAAATATTTATAATGAAAGTACCATGACCTAATGATGGGAAATCTAGACTATCAGACAAAATATTTTGCATATACATATGATGCAATTGGAACTTAATTTGTGCCTTTTATTTTGAATGTTTCGATCTATTTTATTGTAGGAGTGAGTACTTATTTTGGAAAGGCAGTTTGTGATTCGAAATAAACATGTTATGATTGAATTTTATAAGCTTTTAATAGCTTTATTGTTCTCTCCAAATGAAAACAAACAAATTTGTGGACCCCTACCCAAGTAAGGGTACACATGTGTTTTAATTTCTATCTTAGAGCATGACACTGACATGAGGAGATATAAATCCTTAATTAATATTAATTATCACATAAGCAAACGTGGTGCACATCATATTGAAAAAATTATATATATAGAACCATCAAAGGTTTTCTTTTCTAGTAAAAGAATTTTTTGGTTAATTTTTGTGTTAATCAAGGTTAACTTTCTTCCAAGACAATTCAAAGAACGCACCTCCAACATCAACTTTGTACATTTTAAAATATTAATTATCTTTAAACGAGAAAAATTAATTCCCTAACTGTTCGCTTAAGTAGAATTATATCATATCATTACTTATTGTAGGTCCTTGCCCCAATTCAATATCATTATCAATTTGATTATTAATGGTACTCTCCCCACATATTTTACCCCACTCAACTTGCTTCTTGTTGGAACCATTTCCGCTTCATGCCACTTCTTTCACCACAGCTTACCCTTTACAATTATTGTGCATAGGAAAGATAAAATATGTGCTATGGCCTACACAACTAGTGAAAAATTCAATGGTTGAGTTATCTTTTTGATGATAAATGCTGTATTACACATATATAGTAAGACAACCCGTTCTTCCAACGTAGAAAGCACACAATATTTAGTGAACGGTTGATGTTTTTCTTGCTCTGCTCTTGATCGTATCCTCTTTTACTTTTGGCCTTGTGGTTGAGAATGATAGATAAAAGTGCTAAGATAACATTATATATAAATAAAATATATAATAAAATATATACCTAAAATAAAGTTCTTTATTTTTTAATTGTGTTATTTGGGAAATAAACAATTCAAATATTAACTTATTATACTTGGCTCGTGTGGTTAAAAACTGTCTAATATTATACAAGCTCGTTTGATTGGCTAAAACAAATTTTTCTATCAACCAATCCTAAAAGATTTTGGGAATTGCTTGGTTTATCTACATCTCTAACACTAACTACTATGAATCTTGGGAAAAGGAGAACGAAAAATGTCTTGATTGTAAGAAATTCCAGGTAGCTGAACTTACTAATACAATTAGAAACATTTGGAACACAAGGAGATAGTGTAGTTATCAAAACTGAAAGTGAAAAGCATATGACCTAAATAAAAATAAACCTCTTTAATTATCTTGCTTAACTCGGTGAGAAAATAGAACCTTAAAGCAAAAACCTAGAAAAATAAATTATCATAAGCCAAAGAAAGTCAACATGCAGATCTAATCTGGGTGGAGATTCACTTACTCGAAAAGTAAGTTTTATGTACTTACATCATTAAATAAGATTTTGTAAAGAAATTTGTATGTTAGTCACCCATCTTGACATATTTTCCCTTAATTGCTCCTTGCAATTATATGTTTGATTTCCATGTTTATATGTAGCCTCACCCTTTCTGTATTTGTTTGTGTAAAATTTCAATGTCATATGTAAAAGCCTCTTTTGGCTAGTTACCAAAATTCTCTTTATCAATCATGTTCTATCTATGGGTACATGCAGGTTGGTTGGCTGGGGTCTATTTTATGTTTCGTTAGAAAATGATAGTTAGAAAAAGAATACGTAAAGAGATTGTGCAGAATTTGAATGGTTCAAAAGAATTTAAATAATTAAAAATTATTTGTTATTTAATGGTTTACAGAAAAATATGTTAAAAGTGTATTTGAAAAAGTTTATTTCCTCCTTATTCTGTCAAGTTTATGGTTGTATGTAAGGTAAGGTACGGCTCTCCTCAAAGTAAAGACCCCAGGGTTCGAATTCTGACATTACAAATACAATAAGGTTCACTTGGGATACAATCCACTACTACTATGTGAATCACTTTTGAGTTCTCTTCTTCTTTAATTATTTTGAAGTTTCAAAACTTATTAGCAATCAAAAAAGATGTGTGAATTGGCCTATGTCATAGCTGATAAAGAAAAATAAAAAAAAGTGAAAACAAGAGAATGAGGAGAGTTGTGAATTAAGAAAGGAATCATGGGAAAGGTTCTAGAATGATCAGGGAATGAGAGAAATATGTGAAATAGTGGTATTGAGTATTTAATATTAATTATTGAAATGAAAAAAAAATGAGAAGATACTCCAAAAAAAAAAAAAGAATATTGTTGTGCATGTGCTAAACAAAAAGTTAAAAATAAACTAATGTAACCACTCTACATCATCCGCTTCAAAATATATATTAGATATAGATTAAACTTAGTATATAAATAAGAATTTTACTTTTCATAATCTTTCAACTGATGATAACACAAGACAACAAATTGAAGAGCTAACTCCCTCAAATTAAATATTTGGGTTTTTGACCCAAATAGGCCCATTTTGAAGACTATTTTTCAAAATGGGCCAATTTTGAAACAATTTACCATCCTATGATAGTTTTTGACATGCTGGAGGGATACCAGCTTTTTTTTTTGTCCACGTCAGGTGTTATGCCGAATGACGATGCGCAACACCTGGCGTGCTCAGACTAGGCAGCTCTAAAAACTTTTATCAACCTTCGCCTTTTTATTAGACTCTGCCTCCTTATCAAATTCTTCTTCCTTATTAGACACCACCTTCCAATTTTGTTCCATCCATGCGAATAGCTTCACCTCTTTTTGTGCCAAGCCCATATTGTATTCCATCCCTTCCTCCACAGGTACATTCACCGAGTCAGTCAGCATATGCATCACCGATGGTGTTCTCGCCAAGCCAGCTTAGTGATATCACTGTTTTTCTCCCCTGACCAATTTCCACCACCTTTTTGTACATTCATTCCACTAGCCCTTTCACAAAGTCCACATCCTTTGAGGTCGATTGCGCATGAAGATGAAGATGATGATGATTGATTTGATGCTTTGTTTGTGTATTTTTTTTCTATTTGTTATGTTTATGCCGAGACTTATATCAATATTTTCACATGTGATAAAACGTTTTCTTGCTATCTATTTTGTCCTTTTCGAGCATTGAATATTTTTTAATAATCAATTTCCACCCTTATAAGCATTAATTATAAAATGCATTTAATGGAATAGTAGAAAATGAGATAAGCCATGCATATGGCATAGTTGAGAAATCAAACATTGCACATAAATTTTCTAATAGCAAGAAGTCTTTTGTGATCATTACACGAAAGGCACGCATACATTAAATACAATCATTCTTTATCCCCATCATCTTGCTGAGAACTTTCACTTTGAGAGATTCCACGAGTTGGGCAACTACGTTTATTATGACTTTCCTTTTTACATAACTTACACCGTTGTTTAGGCCAGAATTGGTCCAATCCATCTCATTCTTGATGAGCGTGGACTTCGGATGGCCTTTTTGATGAATAGTTGTTTCATCTAGATGTAACTTATAAGAAAGTCCTTCTAGCAAGCATTCCTCATATCAAATAGGCCACTATTGTCTGCTATAAGAATTCACTATGTATTCTATCATGAAAGTAGGATTCACAAATTGCCAAGCATCTATTCATATGGCAGCGCACTAAACTGGCACCAATAATCATTAAGCTTCATACTCCATTTACTACCACACTTTTGGGTCACAGAATTGCATTTTTTCAATATTTCAAAACCTTGTGGTTTGCCTGTCATACTTGAGGATTGGGTGGGAGCAAACATCCTCTTGGTTTTTTTGCATAGCTTTAACTAACATCTTATGAAACCTCTGCTCAAATTGTGCCTCTTTAACAGCTTGCTTACTCCGTTTAACAAAATATTCAATCATTCTGTAGTAAGTGCTCTTGACCAAGGCAGTCATAGGCAAATTTTGAGCACCCTTTAAAATTTTGTTGATGCATTCAAATAAATTAGTTATCATATGCCCATATCTTCGACTGTCGTCCCATGCTTGACTCCATTCATCCTTTGGGATCCTGTCAATCCAAATATAGATAGCTTCACTGGTGTTGCGAAACTGTTTCAACCACCACTCAAATCAGATTTGTGTTGGAGTATAACCTACATTAACATATAAATGTTATTGATTATATTAAGCTTAAATTTCATACATTAAATTTAAAAGAGTTATAAGATATATTGATTACCTAAATTCATTAAGTCGGACTTCAACTTTATGTTCTTGAACTTATGGTTGAAGTTACTGACAATATGGCATATGTAGTAAACATGATATGCATTAGGTGGCTGCAAACCAAGGTGTTGATTTTGAACTACCCTTATTATGCTTGCATGTCGATCAGAAATTAAACATATCCCTTATTTGGTGGTAACACGTCATCGTATGTGTGCAACGAACCACGACCAAGCATCCAAAGTTTCATCTTTAACAATGACAAAAGCAATTGGTAACACACAACTATGTTAATCTTGTGTTGTAACAATCAGAAGTGTCCTACGATATTTACCATAGAGATAGGTCCAATCAATCTGTATAATCGGTTTACAATAGTTAAAAGCATCACAACATTGTTTGAAAGACCAAACCACTCAATGAAACGTTAAAACCGATTATCACGACAATTATTAACAAAATGATCATTTATCGCTATTGTGTAAAAAGACCCAGGTGCATGAAGTTGCATTGCCTCAAGACATCTAGGTAACATTGCATACAAGTCATCTCTAGTCACTAAACACCTTCACAATTGCCTTTTGCTTCTGCTTCCATGCCTTTCTATACAATTCTTTATATCCAAAAATAGATTCAATCCTTTTTCAGATTAGTGAAATTGTAACTGATGGGTCAGTGTTCACCATGCCTAATAGGCATGAATAGACTATGCCATAATCTAACTATCTATGATCTTGAGAAATGACAGGATTGACACATGTATGAAGGCTGCCCTATTTTCTGATTTCCTACTTTCATGATTTCTTGCCCATGATTGCCCTCATTCGCCAGTTGCAGTTTTCTCTAAATCTAAAGCACCTCAACATAGCATGGTTAGGTTGATTCTACCACAATGTATGATTGATGTCTTCTAAGAGAGTAATGTTTAAAAACCAATATAATGGACTCTTTGTTTTTGAATCACAGATCCACATATAATTCGTCACCTTCGCTCTAACTACCACACACGTCTAACCCAAAAAAATTGAACTCTTGATTAGGGAATTCCCAATTGATATAAGAGAAATATAGTGATAGAGTGACAAAAGGATTAGATAATTAAATAGGGTTACCTCCTTGATATAGATTGGTTGAAGGCATTGATGATGAAACCAGTAGACAAGCAATCGGAGAAGGCATACGTGGTTCTAGCTCAGTGTGTTGTGCATCACCACCAACATCAATATCAAAATCTTTGTCAACATTTGTGTTAGATGACTCGTCATTAAGAATTGCATCTTTGTCTTCACTAGTATCAATAATTGGGTTTCTGATGCAATAATCTTCATTGTCTGATAGGTTAATACTAACATTTGACAGCTCATATTCTCTTGTAACAATTACTTTAACATTAACATTGTCAAATGGGACAGATTGTTGAGTATTCATAGGGCATGACAAAACAAGCATAGACGAGCATCTTGCCTTAGCTGTTACGATGTTACAATCTAGTTTGGTCATTGCAACATCTGCATACACCTCCATGAACGTCATAGAGGAATGCAACTCAAAGTTATTGAACATTAACTCAACATCTTCATCATCCTTCAATTCAATAGCTATATATTTATTTCATTTCTTGCATGCCAGCAATCTATATGTAGGACTGCAAATAGTCTGATTAACCTCAAACATCAGTTTTAACTAAATTCTCTCTTTCAAATGCTCAAGACTAATACTTTGTTTAACTTATATTGGTCTTGTACGACCTCAAACATAACATCTTCAAGCCCCTAATGTTTCTGGCTATTTGAATAAACTAATATAACGAACAGGCTTATGTCGTACCTTCAATAACGCACACGTACAAATAAATGAAAGAGAACAAAATATTGCAAAATAAATAAATAATCAATTAAATAAAATGCAAATAAAAAGTTATAAAATACATTATAAATACCAAGAATATAAAAAAAATAATCAATTGTAACACAAGAATTAAATGACTTCAAAAGTAAATTAAATAAAATTATCTAAATAATAGGATGTCATCTCTCAACTTAATGTGATAAAGGCAGAACTAGATGTTGCCATTTCTCTACCTATTTTTATACATTAATTTTTTTAATCTAACTCAAAAATAATTTATGAAGTTTTTGCTACCTAAATATAAATCATTAACATACAAACATACTTTTGAACATAATGAAGTTCATAGAAAATTAAATTTATCAATTTTGATCTAAATACACACATGCAAAAAATTACCTACTTTATGCAAAAAAAAATATTAAATATAAAAATAAAACTTTTAATTACAAATGTACCTAATCAGGGAGAGAATTGCTACCTTGTGAAAATGAAGGAAGAGATTGTTGTACCTGATCACCTCTGAACTTGAAAAAAATTTAATCAATTGTAACACAAGAATTAAATGACTTCAACAGTAAATTAAATAAAATTATCTAAAAAATAGAACTAGATGATGTCATAAAGCTTTTGTTACCTAAATATAAATCATTAATATGCAAACATACTTTTGAACATAATAAAGTTCATAGAAATTAAATCTATCAATTTTAATCTAAATATACACATGCAAAAAATTACCTACTTTATGCAAACAAAAAATATACATATAAAAATAAAATTTTTAATTACAAATGTACATGATCAAGCAGAGAATTGTAACCCCTTCAAAAGGAAGGAAGAGAGAAAAATTGAAAAGGGAGGAGTGAAGAGTGAGGAGTGGAGAGTAAGGAGTGAAGAGTGAGAATGGAAGGAAAGGTTTATATAGGGAGGGAAAAGGGCTAGATGCACTCCATGTGGCAGCATCCAATGAATTGTGCCACATCACTCGACACAATTCGCTTGCTGCTACTATGTGGCACAAAAGCAGGCTGTGCTGACTATGTCAATGGACCTAGGAATTATGCCACATCATTCACGCAATTCCTAGTGTTGCGATATGTGGCAGACTAGGTAGCTCTAAGGCAGCTCCTTTTTAGAGCTACCTAGTCTGAGCATACCAGGTGTTGTGATATGAACCTCGCCAAGAATAACAAGACCTATCAATGAAACTAAGGTACCATGACCATTTTACAATTAGATTTTTGGATGGAAAACCTTGACCCGTTACCTATGCAGAGGTAATAACATTGGTATGTTGAAGACGCCACAAACGGTGATGGAAATGCCATTTGATAAGTCAAATTGTGAACACCACGGAATGATTCCTATAAGTTTGAAAAGTTTTTCAAAGAACCAAAGAGAAACCTTTAATTTTTGTGAATGAAACTAAGCTCTGTTTTTCATACATGTATGCCTTTAAATAGGCTGATTATAATACCATCAAAATTAAACACGCCTAAAAGAAAAAGGAAAGTTTACAAAATATCTGATTACACCCTTAAAATCAGCCCTAACAAATAAAGAAAAATATCTGATTACATCCTTAAAATCAGTCCTAACAAATAAAAGAAAGTTTATAAAAGGAAATGTGGCAATGAACCAAGCTCAAAATGCGTCCAAATTCAGCCCCAAAAACATGCAAATTTGCTGCTACAATTAGCCCCCAAAACATCCAAATTTTGCTGCTGCAATTAGCCTCCAAAATATGCAAATTTGCTGCTGTAATTAGCCCCCAAAATACAAATTTGCTGCTGCAATTAAGTTGGGTTTTGGTCAGAATCATCTAGAGTTTGAATCACATTGATGCTTCTTTGTTGAAAATGTGGGATATGCTCAATGGGCCGTAAATTTAATTGAGAAGAGATTTCTTGAATCAGCTCGTTGAATGCTTCCTTGAATTTCTTTGCCCGAGCTCTCGTAACTGGACTAACTGAAACTTGGACCGGATCCTTTAACATTGTAACTTCATTTGCATCATTCCTCTCCTTTTGAAAATGATTTGTCCTCAAATAATCACCTACATCAAAAAGAGTCAAATCAGTAACATTAAAAGTAGCACTAACATTGTACTCACTCGGTAAATCTAGCTTGTTGGCATTGTCATTGATACGCTCGAGGACTTGGAAATGTCCATCTCCTCGCGAAAATAGTTTGGAACACCTTTGAACTGGAAATCTCTCTTTTCGCATGTGCAGCCAAACCCAATCTCCAGGTTCGAAAATCAACTTATGGCACTCCTTGTTGGCTTGTTTTGCATATTGCTCCATTCTCCACTTGATATTGAGTCTTGCCTTTTTGTGGATCTGTTTAACAAATTTACCTTTCTTTTTGCCATCTAAATTCACACGCTTAGACAAAGATAAAGGAGATAAATCCAATTGAGTCAAGAGATTAAATCTATACACAATTTCAAAAGGTGAACATTTACTAGCAGAATAAACAGTACGATTATAATCAAACTCAACACGTGGTAAACACTCTTCCCATATTTTGATATTTTTCCTAATGATAGCCCTCAACAAAGTTTGCAAAGTCCATTTACTACTTCGGTTTGACCATCAGTTTTTGGGTGACACGTAGTGAAAAACAATAGCTTAGTTCCTAACTTGCACCATAAAGTCTTCCAAAAGTAACTCAAGAACTTAGTATCTCTATTCGAAACAATTATCCCAAGCATACCATGTAATCTCACAATCTCCTTAAAGAACAAATCAACAACATGTGAAGCATCATCCGTTTTGTGACATGGAATAAAATTGCCATCTTAGAGAATCTATCTATAACAACAAATATTGAATCTTTTTCCCGTTTAGATCTAGGCAAACCTAGCACAAAATTCATCGAAATATCAATCCAAGGTTCGCTAGGAATTAGCAAATGAGTATACGAACGGTTGGGTTGCACTCTGGACTTAGCTTGCCTACACATGACACATCTACCATAAATCCTCTCAACATCTTGTTTCATGTGTGGGCAATAGAAGTGTTCTTGCAAAACAGCTAAAGTCTTGGCAACTCCAAAATATTCCATTAATGTTCCACTATGGGATTCCCTTACCAATAAGTCTCGTAATGAATTATTAGGCACACACAACTTATTTTCTCGAAACAAGAAATCTTAATGCCTAAAGAACTTTCCCATGCCCTTTTCCTCACAATTCCTATACTCCTCACAAAAATCTTGTTCGCAAGGGTACAATTCTTTAATGTGTTCAAAACCAAGTAATTTTGCGCCAAGAGTAGACATTAACATGTACTTTCGAGAAAGCGCATTAGCTACCACATTTTCCTTACCTTGTTTATATCGAATGACATATGGGAATGTCTCAATGAACTCTACCTATCGGGCATGTCTCCTACCCAACTTGTGTTGGCTCTTCAGATGCTTCAAGGACTTATGATCAGTGTGAATCACAAACTCCTTAGGCCAAAGGTAATGCTGCCAAGTCTCTAGAGTTCGAACCAATGCGTATAATTCTTTGTCATAAGTGGGATAATTTAGGACTGCCCTACTCAATTTCTCGCTAAGGTATGCAACCGGCCTTTCTTCTTGCATCAAAACGCCTCCAATGGTTATACCTAAAGCATCACACTCAATTTTGAATGTTTTAACAAAGTTAGGTAAAACAAGTAAAGGTTCATTAGTTAATTTTTCCTTGATGAGTTTGAATGCCTTCTCTTGTTTCCCTCCCCATTTGAATGGAACTTTCTTCTTGATGACTTCGGTCAAGGGTGTTGCAATGCTGCTGAAGTCCCGAATAAAGCATCGGTAAAAACTCACCAAGCCATGAAAACTTCTTACTTGACTTACGGAAGTGGGCGTTGGCTATTCTTGGATGGCGCACATTTTTTCTTCGTCCACTTGTGTTTCTTGTGTACACACAGCAAAACCAAGAAACACAAGCTTATCAGTGCAAAAGGTGCACTTCTTAAGGTTAGCAAATAACTTTTCCTTTCTTAACACTTCAAAAACTGATCTTAAGTACTTAACAAGGTCATCTAAGTTTTTGCTATAAATGAGTATATCATCAAAATAGACAACAACAAATCTGCCTATGAAAGCACGTAAGACATGGTTCATTAATCGCATAAAAGTGCTCAGTGCATTAGTTAATCCAAATGGCATCACTAACCACTCATATAAACCATGTTTTGTTTTAAAAGCAGTTTTCCATTCATCTCCTTCTTTCATTCTTATTTGATGATAACCACTTTTCAGATCAATCTTGAAAAATACACAAGCACCATGCAGTTCATCTAGCATATCATCTAAGTGAGGAATAAGATGTCGATCCTTTACCGTTATATTGTTGATGGCTCGACAATCAACGCATATTCTCCACGTCCTATCGTTCTTAGAAACTAAAATCACCGAAATAGTACACGGGCTCATTCTTTCTCTCACGTTCCCCTTTTCCATCAATTCACTAACTTGCCTTTGTAATTCCTTTGTCTCCTTGGGATTAGTTCGGTAGGCTGGTCGGTTTGGAATGAAAGCACCAGGCACAAAATCGATTTAATGCTCAATCCCTCGAGTAGGTGGTAAATCATGTGGAATCTCCTTAAAAATGACATCATCACACTCTTGCAAAAGAGAACCAACAAAACTAGGCAAAGCAGGTTAATTTAATTAGTGTTCAAAAATACCTCTTTGTACAAAAGTATAATCATTGGCTGATTTGCAAATATTACTTGTTTAATTTCACTCGCTTTTGTATGGAAATTCTTTTGTTTTCTATTTGATTTTCTCTCAATGGTCAAATTTTGATTTTTTTTTTACTCTCTTATTTTTCTCGGCCTATATCTGATTTTCACTCTTTTTCTTTTGTTCACTTTCACTCCTTTTCTTTTGATCACTCTCTCTTTGTAGTCTCACTTGATCTTCATAAACTTACTTTGGTGTCATCAGAACAAGAGTGATGGTTCTCTGATTGAGCATAAAAGAGTATTTGTTGGTAAAGCCGCCATGCTTAACTCGCCGATCAAATTGCCAAGGTCGGCCAAATAACAAGTATCCAGCTTGCATCAGGACTACATCGAACAAAGCTTCATCTTCATATTTTTCAATGCGGAATGACGCTAACACCTGTTTAGTCACCCTTAACTCCCTACTATCATTGACCCATTATAATTTATAAGGTCGGGAATGTTTAATTATTGGAAGCCCCAATTTTTCCATCAAAGTAGTGCTAGCAACATTAGTACAACTACCTCCATCAATAATCATACTACATACCTTGTTTTGCACGTGGCATCTAGTATGAAAGATGTTTTCTCGCTGCACTTCTTCATCTTCTTTGACCTGCATGCTTAAAGCTCTTCTTGTAACTAATAATTCTCCTTCGGCTGTATATTCCTCATCCTCATCCTTCAATGGTGGCATAGAGTCAGGCTCTGAGTCATCCTCGATTTCAATCTCACCATTATCCCTATCACCATGACTCTTTTGTTCGGGTATTGGCTTGCTATGTGACCCCTGCCTTGACATTTGAAACACTTAATGTCACGATTTCGAGATGTGGAAGGGTCAGAATTACCTTGAGAACCATGGCTGGTTGTTTCTTGTTTTGGCTCAATTTTGGGTTTTGCAGCTGGCCTTTCTTCTTTCTTTACATAACTTGGTTTCCATAGAGAATAACCTGAACTATGTACTGCACGTGTACCACCCCTCCTCTTAAGCTGTTGCTCTACTTTGATGGCCATGTGCACCATGTCTTCCAACTCCAAGTAATGCTGCATCTCCATCTTATCATGAATTTCTCGATTTAAGCCATGCAAAAACCTTGCTATAGTAGCCTCTCGGTCTTCTTCTACATTAGCCCAAATCTTAGCAATCTCCATCTCCTGATAATAATCCTCCAAACTCTAGTTACTTTGTCCAAGGCTTTGTAGTTTCTGGTACAACTCTCGATAGTAATGACTAGGTACAAACCATCTTCTCATCATTGTTTTCATCTCTTCCTATGTCTCAACTGGGCATTCTCTATTCTGCCGCCTATTCAATACTAACTGATCCCACCAAATAATAGCATAATCAAAAAACTCAATGGCAGTAAGTTTTACCTTCTTCATCTTGGAGTAGTTGTAGCAATCAAACACTAACTCCACCTTCTTTTCCCATTCAAAATAGGCCTTTGGGTCATTCTTTCATTGAAATGAAGGAATTGTCATTTTAATACTACCCAAATTATTATCTTCCCAGTTCCTAGCTTCCCTAAATTTCCTATATCTCCTAGGACTACCCACTAAATTTTGATCTTCTTCTCCATCAAAACCAGCCCCATAATACTCGTTGTCCTCATCCTTTACTTCCCTCGGTTGAACTCTTTCCCTCCTAAGCACATTAGGAATGTTTTGCGGCTGTGCTATACGTTCATTCTCTACCTTATCCAACCGTTCATGCACCAGCTTCAATTCACTCTTATCATTCTTCTCACCTCTTCCGCCATAGCCTCCATGAACAACTTTGAATCAACCACTCCTTCAGTACTATCACCACTGTTATGAGACATTGTCGATCTGTAAAATAAGGTTAGGAACAAAAATGGACCTTATGACACTCCCTCACGGGTTTCACTCAAGAAATGATTCACTCGATTTTACTCATGTTTCACTCAAAATAATTTGGCTTTTACCCTCTAATATGCTCACCATTCCTGCCTTTTTTTTCCACTCGATATTTCTTTTTCAGTTCTTTTTAAACTAATCAGATAATATCGAATCACTTGTAGCAATTTAAAGGTAAAAACATGAAGGACAACATAAATACGAAGAAATAACGACTGATGAGGTTTTTAGAAATACGAAAACTTTTTTTTTTTGACAAAAAATTTTGGTCTTGGAGGTAACTTGATTTCCGGAACAATTGGACCCTAAATAAGTGAAAACAAACAAAATTTCTATTGTTGAGCCTTTTTACTCTTTTTTTTATTTTTCAGATCTCTCTCTTTTTTTTTTATCAATGGAACAAAACTAGAATTTGACAGCAAAAACCCTAGGCGGAAATCAATGGAAAGATGAAAAAGGATAGGCAAACCTAATTTAGAATCAAAGTTCTAATAACCAAATGATGTGAATCTCGCCAAGAATAACGAGATTCGTCAACGAATTAAGGTACCACGACTGTTCTACAATTTTTTAGATGGAAAACCTCGACCCGTTACCTATGCAGAGGTAAGAAGAACCTTGGTATATTAAAGATGCCACAAACCGTAGTGAAAATTTCGTTTAATAAGTCGAATTGTGAATGCCACGGAATGATTTTGATAAGTTCGAAAAGTTCTTCAAAGAACCAAAGAGAAACCCTCAATTTTCGTGAATAAAACTAAGCTCTGTTTTTCATTCATGTATGCCTTTTAATAGGTTGATTACAATACCATCAGAATTAAACATGCCTAAAAGAAAAAGGAAAGTTTACAAAATATCTTATTACACCCTTAAATTCAGCCCTAACAAATAAAGAAAAATATCTGATAACACCCTTAAAATTAGTTCTAACAAATGAAGAAAAGTTTATAAAAGGAAACTTGGCAATGAACCAAGCTCAAAACGCATCTAAATTCAGTTCCCAAAACATGCAAATTTACTGCTACAATTAGCCCCCAAAACATGCAAATTTTACTGCTGTAATTAGCTACCAAAACATGTAAATTTGCTGCTATAATTAGCCCCCAAAATTTGCTGCTATGCCCCAAAACATAAATTTGCTGTAATTGCCTCCAAAACTGCAATTAAATTAGGTTTTGGTTAGAATCTTCTAAAGTTTGAATCACATTGATGCTTCTTTGTTCAAAACGTGGGCTATGCTCAATGGGCCGTAAATTTGGTTGAGACCAGATTTCTTGAATCAACCCGTTAAATGCTTCCCTGAATTTCTTTACCTGAGCTCTCGTAACTGGACCAACTGAAACTTGGACTGGATCCTTTAACGTCATAACTTCATTTGCATCATGTTGCACCTCATCATTCGACGCAACAACTAACGTGAACAAAAAAAAAAATGGCATCCAGCCAGCATGTCAAAAACCACCCTTTGGTGGTAAATTGTTTCAAACTTGGCCCATTTAAAAAAATAGTTTTCAAAATGAGGCTATTTGTGTCAAAAACCCTAAATTTTCTTTTATATAAGTTTTTGTAAACGCAAGTGTTTGTAAAGAAAATTTTACATTTAATAATTAAATTTAATTCTTTGAACAATTAAGTTTTCTCCCTTTAATTCAATTGTATACTAGAAAATATTTATAACAAAAAAATAAACTATACCAAAAAAGAAGTCACATACATACATTTATTCATAAAAAAGAGAATATGAAATTATATTTTAAAAATAAAAAGTGATGAGGAGAGAAATAGTTAAAAAAATAAAATAGAAAAATAGAGAGACAAAAAAAAATAATAACGAATAAATAGAATAAAAATAAAAAATAAAAAACCAAGATTATAAGTTTTACCATTTATAAGTTATTTATAATTTAAAAGAATGTAAAATAATATATATTTTAATATTAATTAAAAATAATTTCATAAAATAATTAAAAATTAATTTAAATTCTTGAAGATAAAAAATGAAAATAAAAATAATTTAATTGTTGTTTTAATAATTATATAGATATAAGCATAGTTACCATATAAATAAGCATCGATGCATAAAAATAAATAGAAACCATGTTAATTCTTTTATATGGTAAACCAAAAATAAATACATTCTTTTATATAATTTTTGAATATAATTTATAGTATTATTTAGACGATTACTCTGGTATTATGTTTTTCTAGAATATTGATATATTAATAAGTTGTAAAAAATTTATTGATTTAAATTTGATGCAATCCGAACAGTTTTTGTGAGAAGCCTAAATCAATAAATGAATGATAAATAGTCAAAAAAATTTGCATCTAAGAAAAAAACCTATGTACTATAATAGCTCTCTATTAATAATTGTTACAAGATTGTTGAGCGAATCCAATGTATAATCTATTACTAATGAAGGACGTAGGAGGTATCAGAAAATAAAGTACCTTAGTAACCTCTTTAAATGCATGTAGGTGGGCCAAAAGTTAGCTAAGATGATTAGGGTGGATGAGGAAAAACAGAAATTAAAATACTTAAATTATCTAATTGGGTAACTTACTTTTGTCAAATTTTCAGATGAAATTTATTTTTTGATGATGGCACCTTGGATACAAGTCTACATTGGATCTTTGGAATGAAAGATATTCGACTCAAAGACATCCCAAACTTCATTAGAGTCACCACCCTTGATGATATCATGTTTGATTTCTTGGTCTCTAAAGCACAAAATTGTTTGAGATTGTCTTCAATCATCATGAACACATTCCAAGAATTGGAATATGAAGCCCTTGATGCCCTTATGGCCAAGAGCCCTAACATATATAACATTGGCGCACTTCACTTGATCAGTAGGAATTTCCCTAAGAAGGAAAAGAGATTTACATCTAGTGTGTCACGTCTTAGGAAAAATAATTCAAAATGCATCCAGTGACTAGACCAATAAGAACCTTGCTCAGTCATATACGTTAATTATGGAAGGGTTACTGTCATGACTGAGCAACACTTGAAAGAATTTGCTTGGGGACTAGCAAATAGCAAGCTACAATTTTTATGGATAATGAGGCCAGATATAGTAATGGGTGACTTTATAACTTTGCCACAAGAGTTCTTAGATGAAATAAAGGATAGAGGATGTATAACAAGTTGGTGCCCTCAAGACCAAGTTGTTGCTCATCCCTCAGTTGGGGTGTTTCTAACACATTGTGGATGGAATTCTACCCTTGAAGATATTTGCCAAGGTTTGCCTATGATTTGTTGGCCTTTCTCTGCTTAACAGCAAACAAATTGCTGGTTTGCTTGCACAACTTGGGGATAGGGATGGAAGTTAACCATGATGTAAAGAGAGATGTGATAACAATACTTGGGAAGGAAGTGATTGCGGGATAAAAGGGGAAGGAAATGAGACTAAAAAGTTTGGAGTGGAAGAAAAAAGCAATGAAAGCTACAGATTTTGGAGGATCATCTTATTCTGACTTCTATAGGATAATAAAGGAGGCTCTTCATTATAATGGTATTTGAATCCTTGATCGTCAGGGATATTAAGGAAGGGCAATTAGATAAAATATTTTTTTGTTCACAAATTAAATAAAGTATTATATGACTTGATGAGGCGATACGTAGACTATTAGGTAAAATATTTTATATATGTATGATCCAATTGATCTTTTGTTAGTATCTTTTTTTTTTTTAATGTTTCCCTTTATTTTATAGTATGAGTATGTAGTTATATGGAAAAGAAGTCTGTGTTTGAAATAAACATGTTATAACTGAATTTTAAAAGGTTTTAATAGCTTTAGTGTTCCCTCTTAGTGAAAATAAACACATTTGATATCCAAGATAAAAAATTGTGTCTTTCTATATTAGAGAATGACACTGTCATGAGATGATACAAATCCTTAATTAATATTACTTACCATAGAAGTAAATGTGGTGCAAATGAGCATATTGAAAGAATTATATAGACCCGTTAAATTTCTTCTCATACGATTTTAAGGACACACCTATAACATCATCTTGATACATTTAGAAGAATTAAGTATTCTAGCCATTAGGCTAAGGAGAGAATTAGATCATCAAATCGTTAATCATGATTAATGAGTTGCCTTGGTCTTCAAATTCATCCCCTTGCTAATTGTGGGTCCTTCTCCAATTCAACGTCCTTATGAATTTGATCATTAATGATTCCTCTCTCCACGTGCTTAACCCCACTCAACTTGCTCCTTGGTGGACCCATTTCCACTTCATGACAACACATCACCTAGCTTGTGGTCTTAGTAGAGCCTTTCTCCACACCTACCCCTTCACAATTATTGTGCAAAGCATGTAGCAGAGATTAAATAGGATTTCGCTCATCTAAAGTGATTGTCTCACTTTAAGTCTCATTTTAGAGTTTAAAGTGAGGATTTATAATCGTTGATGAAAAATTTAGTATTTGAAATTATGGTGAAATATATGTACGTGTATAATAAGTTATGAAGTTGTTACAATCTACTTCCTTGATTTTTTTATCAAGGGTTAATACTCCTCCACTTTACCCTCTAATGTGAGCCCCTCACCTTAGATGAATAAAGTTTAATTAAATAATAAGGTGTTATGTATGGCCTACACAGCTGGTGAAATTAATTCAATGGTTGAGTTACCTCTTTCATGATCATGGTTTCATTACCTTGCTGTTACAACATATTGTAGATCTGATGACAATGCTGCATTATTAAGCCAATTCTATCTTCTTTGGACGTACAGAGCATGCAGAGATGGACTACTCTGAACCTCTGATAAAGGGAAAGCTGCACTTGCCAGTTTGGTCTAGCTGAAATAGTCATAAAATAAAAATTTAAAATTTCTTCTGTACTTCAAATTTTATAATTTTTTCTTTATTTTTTAGCATATAAAAAGTGTAAATACCTAAATAAAATGAAAGAATAAATTATTTAATGAAAATTCCCACATCATGATGTTCTAATCTTAAAAATTAATGCTGTCATCAATTAAACTACAAGCTTGGCTTCTCTCTTAATTTCTTCTTCTTCTTCATGTCAAAACAGAGAGTAAATAACTAAATGTGTTCTATAAATAATTGTGGGTGTGGTAGATCAGTTATTACATATATCACTATTGCATGTGACTTGACTACTTTAATATATGGACAAAGTGGTATGAAAGCGATATCAACAATTCTTTGAATATTCAATGGGTGGGAATAGGATTAGTTCTTGCCGTCAAGCCTCTGACTTGTTGGATGCGATGCCTCTTGGCAGTGTTTATGAAAATTACATACTAATTAGTATGGATTTTAGATATTTTAAGATATACAGTCTTCTTAATTCATTTCATTTAGTAACCTTTGATATGTCACTTTTATTTTTTTAAAATTTTCTTGTATATATAAATAATAAATTTATCAATCATCCTCCGTGTTATGTAGTAAATATAGTTATTTGATGCTAATGGAGATTGACTCGTTTGATCAGTCTTCTATTCATGCTTCGCTATTATTTGGGTTCAATTCTTAATTTCTCTCATTAGTGGGTCATTATTCCATTGTAGAACACAAAATGTAATCATTAGTATTTATACCAAATAGCTATGTAATGTCAGAGAAAATAAAGAAAATATAAATATCAAAGAATATACAAAGAAAGATGAATTTTGAATATTCCCAACAAGAACTTTCCTACACTCTTGGGTTCAATAAGAGCTCAATTTATTTATAACTTTTCAAATATTTGATTCTGGTGAATCAAGTGCTTACCACTAGGCTAAAAGATATAACTATTAGTTAAGATATAATTCTTTTTACATATATAAGACAATCAACAGGTACCATAATTTAATTTGACTTCGACCCACTCCACTAACATATTCTTTTAACATTATATAAGTTGAGGAAAGCCACACCACAACCATTCATAGCTACAAGTCCTTTACTTTCACAAACATTTTAAATTGGGGCTACTCTTCTTTGTTATTTGAAAACAAAAGCATCCAATATCATAGAAAATGGACGCACCTCTTACCCTAAAACCTCATGTTGTATGTGTACCATTCCCAGCACAGGGCCATGTAAACCCCTTCATGCAACTAGCCAAACTCCTTCGTTGCATGGGCTTCCACATAACATTCGTGAACAATGAGTTCAACCACAGGCGTTTGGTTTAAGTCTCATGGACTAGACTTTGTGAAGGGCATGCCAGATTTTCGATTTGAGACCATACCAGATGGTTTGCCTCCATCAGATATGGATGCAACCCAAGACGTTCCAGCACTATGTGATTCAACCAGGAAACATTGTTACGCACCATTTAAAGAGCTGGTGAGGAAGCTAAACTCTTCATCTGATGAAGTGCCTTCAGTTAGCTGCATAATCGCTGATGCGACCATGGGTTTCGCTGTTAAAGTGGCTAAGGATTTGGGCATACCAGGGCTCCAGTTTTGGACTGCCTCAGGTTGTGGCTTCGTGGGATATTTGCAATATGATGAGCTTGTCAGGAGAGGCATTCTTCCATTCAAAGGTGACTGTTTGTCTCTCCTTTGTATGTTTTCAATTAATGGACAATGGATATCCTTGTGTATATATGTGGCGATGAGGTGAGATAACAATTAATTTGTTTTTGACCCCTTGATTGAGGCAATACCATAACTCATAAAACAATATAATTAGTTTGGAGAATTTTGTGATTAGGGTCTTTAAATGCATGTAGCTACCACCGAAATCTCAGCTAAGATGATTAAGGTGGAGAAGGAAAAATAGAAATTAAAAGGTTTAAACTATCTAACCGAGAACTTACTTTTGTCGATCAAATTTTCAGATGACAATTTTGTTGCTGATGGCACCTTGGATAAAAGCCTAGATTGGATATCTGGAATGAAAGATATTCGACTTAAAGACATCCCGAGCTTCATTAGAGTCACCGCCCTTGATGATATCATGTTTGATTTCTTGGGTTCTGAGGCACGAAACTGTTTGAGATCGTCTTCAATCATCATGAACACATTCCAAGAATTGGAATGTGAAGCCCTTGATGCCCTTATGGCCAAGAACCCTAACATATATAACATCGGCCCACTTCACTTGCTTGGTAGGCATTTCCCTGAGAAGGAAAAGGGATTTACATCTAGTGGGTCAAGTCTTTGGAAAAATGATTCAAAATGCATCCAGTGGCTAGACCAATGGGAACCTTGCTCAGTCATATACGTTAATTATGGAAGTATTACTGTCATGACTGAGCAACACTTGAAAGAATTTGCTTTGGGGATTAGCAAATAGCAAGCTACCATTTTTATGGATAATGAGGTCAGATATAGTAATGGGTGAATCTATAACTTTGCCACAAGAGTTCTCAGATGAAATCAAGGATAGAGGATATATAACAAGTTGGTGCCCTCAAGACCAAGTTGTTGCTCATCCCTCAGTTGGGGTGTTTCTAACACATTGTGGATGGAATTCTACCCTTGAAGGTATATGCCAAGGTTTGCCCATGATTTGTTGGCCTTTCTTTGCTGAACAGCAAACAAATTGCAGGTATGCTTGCACAACTTGGGGGATAGGCATGGAAGTTAACCATGATGTAAAGAGAGATGAGATAACAATACTGGTGAAGGAAGTGATTCAGGGTGAAAAGGGGAAGGAAATGAGACAAAAAAGTTTGGAGTGGAAGAAAAAGCAATGAAATGCAACAGATTTAGGAGGATCATCTTATTCTGATTTCTATAGGTTAATAAAGGAGGCTCTTCATTATAATGGTATTTCAATCCTTGATCGTCCGGGATACTAAGGATGGGCAATTAGATAAAATATTTTTTTGCTCACTAATTAAATAAAGTACTATATGACTTGATGATGGGATACGTAGACTACTAGGTAAAATATTTTATATATGGATGATGCAATTGATCTTTTGTTAGTATCGTTTTTTTTTTAATGTTTCCATTTTTTTTATAGTATGAGTATGTAGTTGTATTGAAAAAGAAGTCTGTGTTTGAAATAAACATGTTATAACTGAATTTTAAAAGGTTCCAATAGCTTTAGTATTCTCTCTTAGTGAAAATAAACACATTCGATGACCAAGATAAAAATTTGTGCCTTTCTATATTAGAGAATGACACTGTCATGAAGCAATACAAATCCTTAATTAATATTACTTGCCATAGAAGCAAATATGGTGCAGATGAGCAGATTCAAAGAATTATTTAGATCCGTTGAAAGTTGTTTAGTTAATAGTAAAAGTATTCTTGAGTCAGATTTTTATGTCAATTAAAGTTAAATTTCTTCTCATACAATTTTAAGAACGCACCTTGAACATCATCTTGCTACATTTAGAAGAATTAAGTCTTCTAGCCATTAGCCTAAGGAGAGAATTAGATCATCAAATCGTTAATCACGATTAATGAGTTGCCTTGGCCTTCAAATTCATCACCTTGCTCGTTGTTGTGATCCTTTCCCATTTCAACCTCCTTATGAATTTGATCATTAATGATTCCTCTCTCCACATGCTAAACCCCACTCAACTTGCTCCTTGGTGGACCCATTTCCACTTCATGACAACACATCAACTAGGTTGTGGTCTTTGCAGAGCCTTTCTCCACACCTACCCCTTCACAATTATTGTGCAAAACATGTTACAGAGATTAAATAGGATTTGACTCCTCTAAAGTGAGTGTCTCACTTTAAGTCTCACTTTAGAGTTTAAAGTGAATATTTATAACCGTTGATGAGAAAATTAATATTTGAGATTATGATAAAATACATGCACATGCATAACAAGCCATGAAATTGTTAAAATTCTCTTTATCGATTTTTTTTATCAATGGTTAATACTCCTCGACTTTATCATCTAATGTGAACCCCTCACTTTGGATGAATCAAATCTAATTAAATAATAAGGTGTTATGTATGGCCTACACGACTAGTGAAATTAATTCAATGGTTGAGTTACCTCTTTCATGATCATGGTTTCGTTACCTTGCTGTTACAAAGTATTGTAGATCTGATGACAATGCTGCATTATTAAGCCAATTCTATCTTCTATGGACGTACAGAGAATGCAGAGATGGACTACTCTGAACCTCTGATAAAGCGAAAGCTGCACTTGCCAGTATGGTCTAGCTGAAACAGTACACCTTCCTTTCTACCTGAAAATAACAGATAAAGGGATTGCTGTGCAAAGATGCCATAGGACACCATTTGTTATTGCTAATCGTTTTTTTTTTTTTTTGGTGATATTGCCAATGATTTATGCGTTCCCCTATTCTTTGAACAGTAATTCAATGTTTGGTTTATGGTTTGGGAGGAAGAAAATAAAGAAAATTTAAAAAAAAACTTTAAATTTCCTTTCCTTTTGGACTGAAGAGAAAAGTTAAAAGACAAAAACAGTCATAAAATAAAATTTTAAAATTTCTTCTGTATTTCAAATTTTATAATTTTTCTTAATTTTTTAGCATATAAAAAGTGTAAATACCTAAATAAAATGAAAGAATAAATTATTTAATGAAAATTCCCACATCATCATGTTCTAATCTTAAAAATTAATGCTGACATCAATTAAACTACAAGCTTGGCTTCTCTCTTGATTTCTTCTTCTTCATGTCAAAACAGAGTAAATAACTAAATATGTTCTATAAATATTTGTGGGTGTGGTAGATCAATTATTGCACATATCACTATTGCATGTGACTTGACTACTTTAATATATGGACAAAGTGATACGAAACGATATCAACTATTCATTGAATATTCAGTGGGTGGGGATAGGATTAGTTCTTGCCGTCAAGCATCAAACTTGTTGGATGCGAGTCCTCTTGGCAGTATTTATGAAATTTACTTACTAATTAGTATAAATTTTAGATATTTTAAGATATATTGTATTCTTAATTCATTTCATTTAGTAATCCTTTGATATGTAATTTTTTATTTTTTTTAAAAAAATTGTATATATAAATATTAAATTTATGAATCATCCTCCATCTTAGGTACTAAATATGGTTATTTGATTGTTGTGTGGAATAATTGGATAAGTTAAATTTAATTGAGGATAGTATTTTTTTTGTTTTAAAAAATAAAGATATGTTGACCAAAAAAAATCTCATTTCATTAGACATAAAAAATTATCAATGCTATCTCTTTAAGAAGGAAAAATTAATTACTAGCTATTTTATATTATTAATTTTTGTTTAATTTCTGGAATCATTATTTTATCGTGGAACACAAAAAGTAATCATTAGTATGTACCGGAAAAATTATGTAAAGTGTTCCTCAACATCAATCACATGGCCACTAAAAAGAAAAAGTAATATGAGATGAAATAAAGAAAATATAAATATCATAGAGTATACAAAAAAAAAAGAAGGTCAGATTCTATTTCTAATGTATCTCAGATGAATTTTGACTATTCCCGCCATGAACTTTCCTGCACTCGGGTTGATGGGCACAATTATTTTTAATTAAACCTATCAGCAAGTGTTGTAATTTCTGTACCCTTTTGGAAATTGAACTCTTTGGCTCTAATATTACTTGTTAGATCCAGCACTTACCATTAGATTAAATTCTAGCTAGAGTTATCAGTCATGACACAACTCAATCTATTTAAACTTATTAGTAAGTGCCATAATTTAATCTCACTTTGATTATTCCTGAGCCTGTTAAGATATAATATATGCTAACCCACTTTACCAACGTATTCTTTAACATTATATAAGATGAGGAAAGCCACGCCACAACCATTCCAAGCTACAAGTCCTTCACTTGCACAAACATTCTGAACTGGGGTTGCTTTGCTTTGTTATTTGAAAACAAAAGCATCCAATATCATAGAAAATGGATACAGTGAGACAAAAAGAAAGAGATAAGTTTAATTTTTTTAAATAAAAAGATAATACAGTGAGACAAAAAAAAGGAAGTAGTACACTTTACAAAAAAAAGAACGTCTTTACAAACTTTCACATTGAATTTAATGGTTGACGTTATTTAATATAATTAAGAAACTAGCCCTTGAGAAACTAATCCTTAAAGTTACCGAACAAATAAGTTAGATTCTTTTTCAATAAAATAAAAGAAAAAAAGTGTCATAGGACAACAATTGTTATTAGCAGATAATTATTGTCTCATAAAGCTGCCACATACAGGACAATATTTGTCATTGCCAAACAATGTACCAAGCACTAGAGGTCTCATATTTCTTAGATAGTGACACTTTCTGTTAAGAGGAAGAATACAAAGAAGAAACTACACTTTACAAAAATAAAAAGTAGAGGAAGAATACAAAGAAGAAACAACACTTTAAAAAAATAAAAAGTTTCTTTTATTTGAATAAAAAAAGTAAAAAAGAGAGACAAAAAATTCATAAGATAAGAATTTTTAAATTTTATTGCCGTTTTAAATTTCTAAATTTCTCTTTACTTTTCGGTATATACGAATTGTAAATTCTTAAGCTTGTTATCAATTAAATCCCAAACTTGGCTTCTCTGTTAATTTCTTTTTTACCTTCACGTGGTAAGTGTTCAATAAATATTTGAATATCAATTATTGTACATATAATTAATGTTGTTAAAATTGGATAGTGAATTATTAATATTTCTAATTCAGATTCAACCGACTTAATCATTTTAATTGCCTGGTTGTATTCGGTGATATAAAAAAAAATAATTCATATATAATAGTATAAAATTTATTAAAAAATCATAAAATATAAAAAAATTAGATTTTTGAAAATAAAAAATTAATAACCGCTTGATTCAAGCTGTTTTGATGATAAATTTAGTTATAAGATTGAATCATAACTACTGTTTTCATAGTTTAACCGTAGTTGAATTGTAGCTGAAACAGTGTATGTATGTGTATGTATATATATATATATGTGTGTGTGTGTGTGTTAAAATAAATAATTAGTTCTTATAGTTTCACTCATTTGAATTTTGATCCTTATTGTTAAGGTATTGAATCTTATATTTTCTACTCATTTGGGCTTTAGTTCTAATATTTTCTATTCAATAAGGTATTAGTCCATATTTTCTATAAAAGATTAATCCCTTGGTGCACCCTTTTCCTGTAATATGCCAACTTCTCAAAGTTTTGCAAAACCATAAAAAAAAAAGAAAGAGAAAAATTTGTTATTTAAGTCTCGTATAAGATAAAGAAGTTTTATGTTATTTTAATTTTAAACTTTACATCAGAAAAATAGTAAATTCTTTCCTTCTATGAATGATTACATATAGACGTTAAAGTAGATAAGTTTAATTGCATTTCTTTTCTACGCTCTTTGCAAAACAGTAAGGGGTTCTAGAAAATTTTGAAAACAGTATTTAACGTCGATTTAAATTTCGGGTTATCCTGACTTAAACTTATAATAGGTGAGTAGATATTTTACATAGTGATATTTTTTATATTTTTTATTGGAGAATTTTAGGTAAAGAATTTAGGCTTTAATATCTAGAATTATTTAGGATTTACGGAATAAATTTGGTAATTTAATTGCCTATGATTGGTACAATAATTTTTAGTATTTCTATAGTTATAAAATGATACAGGAACTTCTAGATCACGAAAGTGAATTATTGGAGTAAGATCTAATTGAAAATTACTAGTACTATAAGTGATTTCTATATACATCTATTTAAAATTTATTTTAAAAATTTTGAAATAAATTTTTATTATTAGATTTTAATATAGTAGACTTTTAGAGACTTTCGGGACAAATAAACTTATAAAAAATTCAATACAATTTTGTGAATAAGGTTATGATAAACTATTGAATGATGGGTCCTTGCTCCAATTCAACATCCTTAGCAAGTTGATCATTAATGGGTCCTCTCGTCATATGGTTAACCCCACTTAACTTGCTCCTTGATGGATCCTTTTCCACTTCATGACCACACGTCAACTAGGCTGTGATCTTAGTAGAGCCTTTCACCACAGCTACCCCTTCACAAGCAAAGTAGAGACAAGATATGGTGCTATGGCCTACACAACTAGTGATAGTCAATGGTTGAGTTACCTTTTCCATGATGATCTTGTTCTCATTACCTTGCTTCTACACCATCATAGATCTGATAATAATGCTGCATTACACGTATATAGTAAGACAACCCTTTCTTTGAACGTATAAAGCACATCAAATTCCTTAAACGATTCCTGTCTTTCTTGCTCTACCCTTGATTGTATCCTCTTTACTTTTGTGGCCTCATGGTGGAGAAAAGTAGATAAAAGTGCAAAGGTAACATTATATATAAAACAATATAATAAGTAATATACATAAAAAATAATGTACTACTTTATTTTTACTTGTGTTATTTGCCAATTAATCAATTCAAATATTAAATTATTAAACTTGGCATTAAAAAATGTCTAATATTATACTAAGCTCCTTCGATTGGCCAAAACAAATTTTTATATCAGCCAATCCTAAAAGATCTTCGGCATTGCTTGGTTTATCTACATCTCCAACTCTAACTACAATAATCTCTATATGCCAATATTTCATATTTTATGCCACCCACTAAGCGAGTGATTCTCAATTTCTCTTATATAGACTTAATGATTAAGAACTCTTTGAGTTGTGACATTTGACCACTAGCGTTACTATTTCATTGAATATTACCATTCACTTTTTAAGTTTTGTCTTTCGAAAATTTATCAAAATCATTATTTTTTTCGTTATTAAATATACTGGACCAATCTTTTGTTTTTAGTTGTGACAAGGAGTTTATACGTATATATTTTAGCAGAAGGATTGCAACCTTATACAAAGAAGGTGAATGGAGCTACTTGTTGAAATTATAGGATTTATGTAGTGAGAAGAAAGAAAAAGAATTGAGATTGATAAGAGGAAGATGTATTTAATGTGAAGACAAAGTACTAACCCCTATTTATATTCTAGTAATCTTAATCAAATAAGGAAATACAATCCTAATCAAATAAAGAAAAACAAGAAATATAATGAAATTAGGAGTCCTCAATTAGAGGACTAATTGACTCTATAATATATTCTAAGATCTTCTAAAATATTATAGAAATACTTCCCCTCAAGTTAAAGCTGACTAAGCTTTAAGCTTTTTATAAATAAATACTTTAAATAAATAATATAAATATAAAGTGGGTTACATGGCTGAAAGACAACTCATAATGCTAGAGATGTCGGAGAGATGAATATTGCTGTAAAGATAACTCATTAAGACGAACATGTTACACCAGAACAAGAGGACCCAACCTGTGATTAGGTTGAATCAAGTGTTTTAGACATATTTGAAGACATTATGACAAGAATAGATTTTGGGGCTTTGTTGAACTAGACGACTTCAGAAATCTAAGGATTTGCTTGACCAAATGGCAGACCTAGACGACTTAAGTAGAAACACTACTAGTATGACTCATCAGTGGGAAAGAAGTCATCATCTGAATGATTGTCGATGGAAATATAATAACATAACAAACACAAGTATTAAAGAGATCTCACCACTAGTATGACTCATCAGTAAGAAAGAAGTCACCATCGGAAGGATCATCAATGGGAAGAGAATAACATGACAAACACTAGTATTAAATAAATGTCAATGGGAAGAGAATAATATCACAAACACTAATATTGAAAATAAGTCTACCACAGATATGACTTGATCAGTGAGAAAGAAATTACCATCAGAATGATCATCGATGGGAAGAGAATGGGTTGGGAAAACAAGACAATAAAGAAGAATTTATAAAGGAGTTCTATATAACTCGACGCAGTAGAAAGCATGAACAACCTCAAGGTAGATGGTACTACTCTGATACCATGTTGAAATTATAGGGTTTAGGTAGTGAGAAGAATGGAAAGAGAATTGATATTGATAAGAGGAAGATGTGTTAATGTGTTACAAAAGACAAAGTACTAACCTCTATTTATATTCTAGTAATCTTAATCAAATAAAGAAAATATAATTTTAATCAAATAAGGAAATACAGGAAACATAATGAAATTAGGAGTCCTCCATTAGAGGACTAATTGACTCCATAATATATTTTAAGATCTTTTAAAATATTCTAAAGATATTATAAATATCTTAAAGATATTCTAAAACATTCTAAAGATATTATAAATATCTTAAAGATATTCTAAATATATTCTAATACTACTTAAGGATTATGACTACATTATTCTTTATCATTCAAGAAAAGCAAATATGGTTGCCAATACCTTGAGTAGAAAGTTTATGGGCAATCTTGATCACATATCTAAGGTTAGCAGAGCGATAGTCAAAGAGATTCAAAAAATTGTGGATGGTGATGTACAATTTGAGATCACATATACCAAAACATTGTTAATTCATGTACAACTTTATTCTATTTTTGTAGATAATATTAAGGTAATGCAGGGTCAAGACTCTTGTTTAGCAAGCATCATGAAAGAGGTTCAGAAAGGTAAAGTTTCTGAATTTAATATTGATTTTGATAGTGTTTTATGATATGGCTCTTGATTATGTATCCCAAAAGTTGATGACTAGAGAAGGAAGGTATTAGAGGAGGCTCACCATTCCTTTTACACTATCTATCTAGGATCCACAAAGATGTCATGATTTGAAAGAACTTTATTGGTGGGAAAGTATAAAGAGAGATGCAATAAAATTTGTGTCTAGATGTTTAGTAGGCCAAGAGGTGAATGCTTAGTACCAAAAGCTAGCAAGCTTGTTCCAACAAATAAATATACCTGAATGGAAGTGTGAGAGATTACTATAGATTTTGTAACAGGATAACTGAGGACTTCCAAGGTTTATGACTCAGTTTGGGTAATTGTGGATTGGTTGACTACGTTTGGACATTTCTGGTTAGTGAAAAGCACTTACAAAGTGGAATATTATGCGAAGCTATATTTGGATAATATAGTATTTTTACATGGGCTGCTAAATTAAATTAGGAACCCCAGTTTACTTTCCTGTTTTGGAGATATTTTCATATAGCTTGGGTACCTGTTTGGATTTGAGTATAACTTTTCATCCTTCGACAGATGACCAATTAGATAAAACTATTTATCTTTTTATATTTATTTTATTATTTTTAATGATTACATTATATTGTGTAACTTTCATATTAAATATACTAACATTTAAATTAATATTCAATTTAAAGATATATGATTAATTAGGAGCAAAAATGATAATCAAACATATTTATATTAGTTTCATGAAATAATAATTACCATATAATTATTTAAATTAACTTTTACTGTTGCTTACTTATAGTATAGATAAGAATAAATTATAAATTAATTTTTTGTGGTTTTTTTTTAAATGATGGCCATTGTTAACATCATAAGAATATTACTATATATATATATATATTTCATTTTGTTATTTATGAGGTTGATATACTAACATTTGAATATTCTTTTAAATTATAGAATAAGATGGAAGGTACAAGCAACCATGATTCACGAGATCAATGAAGGGAAAATTAGAGGCAACGTGCTAGACAAAGAAGACGCTTAATAAGCGCAGAGCAAGGAGAGCAATACTTTGCAAGAAGGCGTGCATATTATCGAACATGAATAGAAAGAGGAAAAGAAGTTAAAATATCATCAAATGTCTGCACTACTATTAGGCAACTGGCTCGGTCCACAAACCATCAACAGTTTTAACACAAGTGACTCACATTTTTACCATCGTAATATCAAAAGTAATTTTTAAATAATATTAATATTATCATTCTTTAAATATTTGTTGCCTTTATTATGTGCATAATTCAATTTGGAGACTCAAAGGTATTAGGGAAGACATGACAATAAAGTTGGACCAAGTCATATGCATTTTTAAACTGACACATTTTGCTGATGAATAATGACACACGATATTGATGCATTTTTCAGTATAATAGTATTTACATTATTACCTTTTTATTACCTTTATTATGAAAACCAAATTAAAAAACAATGTAAGCATCAACAAGGTACTACATAAGGCACTCGCAAATTGATTTCTTTATACAAATACATATATTCAACAAAATATTGTAAGTAATTCTTGAAATTATCTAAATATCTAATTCTTTTGACTTTGGTTAACGCTATATTCAAATTTTAATTTTCAGACAACAAGATATTAAGGAACCCATGACAATGAAGTAGGATCAAGTCATACACTTTTTGATGAGAATGTAAATGGTTAGTACAACATATTCAACACAACCACATGTTTAATGTATATTTGTTTTGTCTTTGTGTGTGTGTGTGTGTGTGTTATAAATAGACAAGCCCTAAGTTTATAGCATAGTTGAAAATAACAGTCTATTACCCTTTTTCAAAGAATATATGCTTAAGCATATATTTTTGAAGAGTATTTATTATAAATTTCATTATAAAACACGTCTAATATACAATTCGTATACATTTCATTACATGTGGAAAATAAGTACTAAAATTAGAATTGTACTAATTAGATTCTTTTATCAAACAGAATACAATATTGATGACCTGTATGAATTGTACTAATTAGATTCTTTTATCAAATAGAATAGATTTTATTTGAAAAGTCGTTTTGTGCCTTTTGTTAGCTTATATATCGCATGCAGTATGGGACCTCCACCACATAAGCGAAAGCAATTACTTACAAGGAAACTTCAATAACTATCATAATTGATTGGCCTATATTTTGTTTTGCTAACAATTTTTCAATTTCTAGAATAATTTATCCTAACCATTTATAATAGTTGCTGACATATGTAGTAGTGTCACTTTTGTTATGCTAAAGTTCGCTGAAAAAAGTCGCCGCTTAATCCCTATTTCTTGTTGTACCAAAATACAATGAAGACGGGTTGGGATATTTTACTGATAAAACCACCAATTACATTCCTATGTGCGAAAGAAAAATCTCTTATCAATATATTCATCTCTAGTGTATGTTTGGTACGAGAGTAAAAAATGAAGTAAATTTCATAAATGAGTTTTATATACAAAAATTGAATACAAAATCATCCATCAAATTTTTACTCCCACACCAAATTGACACTTAAAATGAATAATTCAGAATTACTTACATCCTTAAAAAAGGTGATGGCATAGATGAATCATCTTACAAAAAAATATATGTTCCCATGCATATTAGGCATTTAAGGCCAACGACCTTATGAAATAGCAATCTCATTAAAGTGAAAAAGGGCCAATGCTCTGAAAGAAGAACAATACTTTCTAGGAGACAATCATTCATCAAATACTTCAAATTTTTCATTTTTGCCCAACATATAAAAAAGAATCCCCAGCTAGTTGACAGAGTATTAATATGAACAAACCTCAAGAGTGGTGGGCAGCAAAACCCCCCCCCCCCTTTTAAGAGTGCAAAGATTTTGAGAAGCTTCAATATTACAAAGAACAGAAATTTATGATTAGGTATTTATGTTATTTCACTTTACATAAACACCAACATTGAACCCAACGTGATTTTCACAAAAATTGAAAAAGCCAATGTGATTTTGACAAAATTTGCAAGACAAGTTGGTATAATTTTCAATGCATATTGTTTGAGAGCTTAAATGCAGCTTTGGATGTTTCAAAAAACTAATTCCGATAACTTTTTTTATTTTGATTCTATAAAATTTAATTCTATGTGTCGAGTGTGCTCTTTGTTTTTCTATGAAAGAGGTATTTCGATTATAAATGACATTAATTTGATTATTTACATTGCATCTTAAATTATCCACTATATGACAAAAAGAATGAATGAATAGTAATAAAATGAGGTGGATTAATAGAATAACAATTATGGTTCTATTATAACACTATTTGGTTTTCTTATTCAATTCATTATATTTTGTATTTAGTGCATAGAATAAGCATGGGATGAAAGTAATATTTATTACTAAGAAAGAAAATTCCATCTCTTGCAAGTTGCTATCTTATTTTTCTTTCAAAGAGTTTGGTATTTTGTCTTTACTATAATTGAATAAACATGAAAAAATAGTTATTTCAAATTAATCACATAGTTATCTCTCGCCTTTTAATTTTTAAGGAATTTATTTTTTTAAAATATTAAAATTATATATTTAACGCAGTCTTCATATAACTTTTTTACTTTAAAAGTTCAGAGAAGAGTCAGGCCAACTATGGTGGAGCCGAGATTGAAATTTATAGAGCAAAATTTAGATATAGATATAAAGAAGCTAGTATGGGGAGTATCAGTGCCAAGGAAGAGGAATAGATCGTGGGCTTGAACATTTTAAATATTAAATTAACATGGCCGGTAGAAGACAAATAAACAAAGCTACCATAGTGGAGATTATGATTTTCTCTATATTTATATAACTATACCATAAATAATCTTTTAGTTTTTTTTTCAATAAATATTACATACGAAACAATTTTCAAATACAAATATAGATCTACTTTAGCTTCCCAAAGTTGGTCTTCTCATTCCAAAACAATTGTAATCGCAATGTACAACCACCATGGTTAGAAGCGTTGTTTTTTTAGTGTTCACAAATATTAAACACTTTCATAGATTGAGATCAGATTTGAGTCCTAATCACAACATATTTCTGAATCCAATTAGTATACTGTCCTTTAAAATACTCAAAAAATATAATGAAAGAATACTGTTCTAATTAAAATTCGAAAAAAAATTCAACATTACGTACTTACAGATTTAAATCTTTTGTTATAAGAGTTTTTTTAATTTTTGTTTATAATTTTTAACTTGGAACTCTCAATTCTCTAAGTTAGGGATTGACGCTTGAGCAGCTCCTATTTTTCCCAAGACTGTAAAAATTGGTACTGTCAATATCACTTGCAAATACAACTCAAGGTTCCAAATCCCAATAGTATTATTTTAAAAAGTAATAAAAATAAATAAAAAGTTCTTTTATATATATATCTATATGAAACTGTCAACTAAATTTGAAATAGACCATTTATATCTATTTTAATTTGGACATCTGATGATAGATAATATAGTAATTAATTTTTTTAAAAAAATATAATATGGTCAAATTAAATTTCCCAAAAATATTAATTTATTGCACCCAATGCCTATGTACGCCTCCATGCATGATGCTACAACTACTCTTCTTGCTGTGGATTTCTCTCTAAGCTCGAGATTCTTCTACTTAAACAATACCACTCCTTCTGCTGCGTGAAGTAGAGTTTATTCAAACACTTTCTGCTAAAACTTGGATTTGGAGCTCCTTCAATTCAACTCAAATTCATCTTTGCATTCCGATTCCTAAATAATTTCCACACTAGCTGTTTCAAGTTGAGTGATATTCTTTATCTCTTCATGAAATTGAAGTCCTTCAAGGATTCAAACTCTTGCCTATATATTCACTAACACATTCCATTATATATAGCTTTAATTTTTTCTGAGAGGTAGCTCTCGGCTCTAGCTCTAAGTGTGGCAGGGATGACTAAGACGATGATATTGGCTCTTTCAATTTTGTTGTTGTTGGCGTGGGTTCAAGTGCAGGGTATTGATGCCAGACATTCCATTATTTGGGATGATTTCAGGGTCGATAACTATAGGCTTGCCTCCAAAGGTAATGGTGGTGGTTGAGTTATCATGGTCGATCAGAACGACAATAGAAATTCAACAACTGTTCAAGGAGTAGTGGACATGGTTCCAGATGACAACAATAAAAGAGTGAAAATATATATTCATCCAAGAATTTATAGGTATGCAAATGCAAGCATAAAGTTTTAAAGTTATTTTCGTTAAGTTTAGGTTATATATTGATAAGCTATGATATAAACAATGAAAGGGTGAAAATATATATTCATCCAGGAATTTGTAGGCATACTAGCATAAAATTTTAGGAGTAAATACTTCAACCTCTCTTTTATTTATGTGTTTTTTCACAAACCTCTATCTATTTTCAAAACCTACACATACACCCTTAGGTATTTTTAAAAATCTACACATATCATCCTTAGTACTTACACACACTTCTCTTGTATTTTAAAAGACACGCTACACATAAATTTCTTGAGTAGAGAGGTCTACGTAGGTTTTAAAGATAGAGTTTTTGTGAAAAAATAGATAAATAAATTGGAGGTTGGAATAATTTACTCAAATTTTAAAGTTATTTTCATTAGGTTTAGATATGTTGACAAGTTTTAATATAAATATTTTGGTGATGATTTTTCAATATGCAATTTATGCAGAGAAAGAGTCCATATTCCAAGAAGCAAGCCGCTTATTTCATTCATTGGTAAACCAAAAATTACATCCCATGCAACAAATCAATCGTCCAGTGTCCTACAAGTAACCTTTCCCATCATTACAAATAATACTAAGGCATTCGACAGAAAAGGCCCAGATTGGCTAGAAGTGGGCATAGCTTATATGGTAACTATTTGGGTAGAATCTAATTTCTTCTGTGCAACTGCAATTACTTTTGAGGTAACAACAATCTCATGGCTGCTACTATACCCTAACCTTAGTAACATGAATGAGACTATCGACCAAAACATATGTACATTAGACACATTTTTTATGTTCTGCAGAACTCTGTAGCTCAAGTTGGCGATGGATATCAAGCAGTGGCATTATGGGTAGATAGTGACAGAGCTGTGTTCTATCCAGTTAGGATGGTGGGACAATAGGACACACTCCTAGATAATACAGGAACCCATTATTTCTACAAATGTCACATTCAAGGATTCATTGACTTTGTATGTGGCCAAGCAAAATCACTGTTCCAGCAATACATGAGTTAACATTATTAATTGTTGTTTTGAATTTTTGTTTTTTCTTTCTCTTGATAAGCAAACAACTTGATTTTTCTATCCACTGATGTTGGTGTCTACTACCAGGAGTGTACACTTTACTCAGTTGCTGAGAATGCTAGAGCAATTGCAGCCCATCACAGGGATTCAGCAAGGGATAATACAGGATTTTCATTTTTCAATTGCACAATCAAAGGAACTGGTAATATCTACCTTGGCAGAGCATGGGAGAGTATTCAAGAATAGTGTATTCTTACTGCAACATTGATGATATCATTATCTCCCTAGGATAGAGTGATTGGGGTATTCAATCTAGACAGGAGTATGATACTAATTAACTCTCATTCTCATCTGAGTGACACGGTTTAGATTAATTGTTCATTGTTGCACAATCAAAATAACAAGTTAAATTTATTTATTTTTGGTATTTGCAGGACTGTGGTGAGTATCAGTGTAAAGGGACAGGATCAAATAGAACTCAGAGGCCACCGTGGTCAAAGTCTGAGTGATGAGGAAGCAAACTTTACCTGAGCATATCCTACATACATGGATGCCACTGGCTTAGACTATAACCATTTTTCATTTCGCCCACTAGATCTGATATGTGGTTCTGCATATTCATCTCTTGGGTCTCCTCTATTTAGGTCTTAGGTAATTTCTTTATTATCATATATACATAAAGATTATATCAATGCCTGGTATTAGATACTTAAAGTCTACACTCCCTCTGAGTGGCCTATAAGAATCTATACTCAAAAGTCCTTTTCTAAGAAATTCTCTCCTCAATACTATACCTATCAAGATTATATCAATGCCTGGTATTATCTTTTTTTCTATCAACCCTTTACTCATTCTTGGTTCATCTAGTTTCGCAAAGGAATATCTCTTAACTTTTCAAAATGGTTTATTAGATGGTTTCATGATCTTAGACCCACTGTCCAGATTTTCCCTAATATCGCAGTTGCCTCTTTTACTCATTTCAAAACACATACCATCTTTCAACTAGGATATCAACTTTTATCTTTTGTCGCTTCTATGAATATAACTTGGATTATGACCTGGGATTATAAAATTATTCAACAAACCCCTCATGTTGATCTAAATTGGCTGGTCAGAGTTATCAAAGTAAGATGGTGGGCAAAATTCGACCCTACTCTATTATCCCTTCAGAAGTTCAAAGAATGGAGTTATAGAAACTCAAGATATATTAAAAATCTCACTGCTCAAGATATTTCGACTGAGGCATCATTTCTAGTCGAAAAGTCAAAAATTATGGCAAAGCGAGCCTCTTCTATTTCTAAAGAAGAATTTTCCAAAAAACTCAAAAGTGTATTATCTTCCCAAGATGATGAAGATGAGATCGAATCTAGTCAAAGCATTACTCCTCAAGAGGATGACTATGGGATAATTAATCTAAATGACGACTAATAACTTACTTTCGGCCGCCTCAAAAGTAGATAAAGCAAAACATGATTAAAGCAGATAAGATTCCTCTACTTTTAGCCTCCTCAAAAGCAGATAAAGCAAGACATGACTAAAGCAGACAAAATTCCTCTACTTTCGGCCTCCTCAAAAGAAGATAAAGCAAGACATGATTAAAGCAGACAAGATTTCTACTTTCGGCATTCCTCTACTTTTAGTCATTACAAGACAGAAGTTGTAATTATTATGTTTCCCTAGAAATGCTCCGAACTTGTATATAAGGAGTTCTTCAGTCTAGACTTAGGTGTGCTTAACTTCCCTCTTAAAAACTCTCTTCTCTCTAAATTACCGTCTTCTTTCTTTTCTGTACACTCTTTCTCTTCAAGCTCTTCAACTCCTTTCTCTTCAACTCCTTTGTAAGTTATATCTCTTTGTAAATCTTTTCTTTATATCAATATATATCTTATTCTGTATTTTCCATTTCACTGATATAATAAGCATAAAAGATATGAAAATAATGGAAAATACAGAATAAGATATATATTGATATAAAGAAAAGATTTACAAAGAGATATAACTTATAAAGGAGTTGAAGAGCTTGAAGAGAAAGAGTGTACAGAGAAGAAAGAAGACGGTAATTTAGAGAGAAGAGAGTTTTTAAGAGGGAAGTTAAGCACACCTAAGTCTGAACTGAAGAGCTCCTTATATATAAGTTCGGAGCATTTCTAGGGAAACATAATAATTACAACTTCTGTCTTGTAATGACTGAAAGTAGAGGAATCTTGTTAGCTTTAATCATGTCTTGCTTTATCTGCTTTTGAGGAGGCCGAAAGTAGAAATCTTGTCTGCTTTAATCATGTCTTGCTTTATCTGCTTTTGAGGAGGCTGAAAGTAGAGGAATCTTATCTGCTTTAATCATGTTTTGCTTTATCTGCTTTTGAGGCAGCCGAAAGTAAGTTATTAGTCGTCATTTAGATTAATTATCCCATAGTCATCCTCTTGAGGAGTAATACTTTGACTAGATTCGATCTCATCTTCATCATCTTGGGAAGATAATACACTTTTGAATTTTTTGGAAAATTCTTCTTTAGAAATAGAAGAGGCTAGCTCTGCCATAATTTTTGACTTTTCGGCTAGAAATGATGCCTCAGTCGAAATATCTTGAGGAGTGAGATTTTTAATATATCTTCAGTTTCTATAACTCCATTCTTTGAATTTCTAAAGGGATAATAGAGCAAGGTCGAATTTTGCCCACCATTTTACTTTGATAACTTTGACCAGCTAATTTAGATCAACTTGAGGGGTTTGTTGAATAATTTTATAATCCCAGGTCATAATCCAAGTTATATTCATAGAAGCGACAAAAGATAAAAGTTGATATCCTGGTTGAAAGATGGTATGTGTTTTGAAATGCGTAAAAGAGGCAACTGCGATATTAGGAAAAATCTGGACAGTGGGTCCAAGATCATGAAACCATCTGATAAACCATTTTGGAAAGTTAAGAGATATTCCTTTGCGAAACTAGATGAACCAAGAATGAGTAAAGGGTTGATAGAAAAAAAGATAACACCAGGCATTGATATAATCTTGATAGGTATAGTATTGAGGAGAGAATTTCTTAGAAAAGGACTTTTGAGTATAGATTCCTATAGGCCACTCAGAGGGAGTGTAGACTTTAAGTATTTTGATTTTTGAGAATAATATTTTTAATTGATCAGTAGGATCAAGCGAATGAGTTAATTCTATTGAATCGGTGTCAACCAAAATAAATTCATAGAATAATCGATTCTTTTGAAGATCATATGGATGGAAATGCCAGGAAGGAGGAAAAACCTTTTGAGCAATTAATCTAGGAGAAGAAAGGTTTTGGATCCATTCGGGTTCTAGTATGATTATTGGTAGGGGTTCAGGTTTATCATGATAAGAGGAATGCTCAGAGGGATTTTGAGGAGAAAAGGGAGGACGAATGCTGGAAGGAGAAGGAATATGGCTTGGAGAAGGCCCCAGAGGGCTAAATTTGTTTGAAAGGGGAGTAATAGGTTGTGTTGAACTGAAAGATGATTGAGCAGTTTGTAAATAACTTCTTGACGGTGAGGATGGGATAGTAGGATTCTTGAGAGGAGAACTATATTGGTCTTTAGTAACTGGTTTACCTGTTGAACTCATTGAATCTTAGTGGGAGATTTTGGTTTCTTTCCCTGTAAAAATTCTCTAGTAAGAAAATCAGGGTAAATAATTTTGAGCTCCTTTTATATGAGTAATTTCAAAATCAAAACAGGAAAATAAAGCTTGCCATCTTGCAAAAATGTGTTTAGAAACTAGATTTTGAATATCCTTCTGCAAAACACTAGGAGCTGCTTTGCAATCGGTGCGTAGTAAAAATTGTTTGTTAAATAAATCATCTTAAAATTTGGTAATACATAAAACTATAGATAAAATTTCCTTTTTTATAGTACTATACTTTTGTTGAGTTGGTTACCAAATTCTTGAATAATATCTAACTATATCTTCTTTGTTGGATTCTGGTAATACTTGTTTTAATATTCCTTCATATCCTAATTCTGAAGCATCAGTTTCTACAATTAATGAGGCCTCAGGATCTGGAATTCCTAAACAGGGAAGGGTTTTTACTAAGTGTTTTATAGTGATAATAGATTCAGTCATAGTATTATCCCATGCTGGAGGATTTTTCCTAAGTCTTTTAAATAAAGGAGCGCAAATAATCCTAATATTAGGGATAAAATCTGATATATAATTTATGCATCCTAAGAATCTTTGCAATTGGGTTTTATCTTTTATTTCATTTAGAAACTTATTAGCAAATTCTATTCATCTACTTATAGGGGTAAATACTCCTTGGTGTATTTTGAATCCTAAAAATCTGATTTGGGTTTGAAATAATTTCATTTTTCTTGCAGAGACTACTAACCGTTTTCTTTTATAAGATTTAAAAATTTTTCTAAATGTTCTCGATGTTGAGATATTGAGTTAGAAAAAACTAATACATCGTCTAAATAGACTATGGTAAACTTTGTATAGGGATTTAGAATATTATTCATAATGTTTTTTGAAATTCACTAGGGGCATTTTTTAATCCTTGTGGCATTATATTCCATTCATAATGGCTAAAGGGTACTACAAAAGTGGTTTTATATCTATCTTTTTCATCTACTTGAATTTGATAGTATCCTGATTTCATGTCAAATTTTGAAAATATTGTAGCATTATAAATTCATTTAATTAAGTCTCTTTTATTAGGAATGGGGTATCTTATCCATTTTAACGTTTTATTTAAAGGTTTGTAATTTATTACTAATCTTGGGGGCACCTCTTTCCAATTCTGATGAATTCATGACGTAAAAGGCAGCACAACTCCATGGAGATTTACTGGGCCTTATTAACCTTTTATCTAAATACTCTTGAATTTCTTTTTATAATATTCTAAATATTCTTGATTCATTTGTATTGGTCGGGCTTTTGTAGGGATATCTTTTTCATTAAAGTTATTTTCGTAAAGTAAAGTTATAACATGTGATTTTCTTTATCAAAAAGCATTTGGTGATTCACTACAGATTTCTTGTTCAAACCTTTTACACATTTTCTGTATTTCTTGTTGAATTTTTGGAGTTTTTAGCTGTTGATTTATCTTATAATAAGTAATCTCTTTAGTTAACATTTTTAATTGACTTTGTTTATGTTGGATTAAATTTATTTTTGATATCAAAGAATCTTGAACCAAATTTAATTCTTTTATTTGTGGTGATTTTAAAAATTCAAACTGAACGGTATTTCCTAAAGCAGCTGAACTTAATCCCTCATTGTTAACAGTAAAAGGATATAACAAGGTTAAAAAAGGGGTTCCTAATATCATTTATTCTAAAATATTTTTCACTATAAGAAAAGACATTTTATAACAAATTTTATTTTTGCATATCTTGGCTTTAGATAGTTTATAGGTGATAATTAATTTTGATCCATTTGCACTACTTAATGATTCTTTAGTTTTTTCATAATATTTTGTATGTATTAATCCCTCTCTAATACAGTTCATATCTGCTCCTGAGTCTATTAAGGCTATTAAATGAAACCTTTCTTCATTAATTACTAGCTCTATTGGACACTACCATTTATGAACTAATATTTGACTTATTAAATTGATATAAGAAATCTTGTTCTGAAGAGGATTCTTCTATTATTTTATTTTTTCTCATTTTGTGAAGAAATAATTTGGTTTCCTTGTAAAGTTAAAAACTTAAATTCTAATTCTAAATCTTTTTGTTTTAATTCTTGTATTTCTTGTTTTAGGGTTTTTACTTCTTGTTGCAAGTCTTGTAAAGTAACAGAATTTTCTTTTGTGATTTTAAACCTATTTAATATATTTTTCATTTCTATTTTTCTACATAATTTTTTCTGTTATCTTCTTCATTTAATAAGGTTTTTAATTGTTTAAGGAATTCTTGTTTTAATTCGGATTCTTTGCATTTTATCTATTATTGAAATGAGAGTTGTGGCTTGATCTCTTGTTATTACATTTACATATTTTATACATTTTGAACAATTACATAATTTTGGACTTAAACATTCTTCATTACTACTTATTGATTCATTATTAGAAGTTTCTCAAACATTATTAATTGTGGTTAATTCGTGTTCAGATTCTGAACCTGATGAAGATAATTCTTGATCATTTATTAAAATACTAACTAATCCGGTTTCTAATTGATCTCCCAGTTTTAACTGTTTAATTTTTTGCTTTGTTCTATAATCTTGTTTATAATGTCCAAATAATCCACATTTATAGCATACTACTTTGCTTCTTGACTGTTTAGGGGTTTTCTTTATCTTGATGTTAGGGGGTTGAGATTTTTTGGCTGTTTTGGTTCCTTGATAATAAGATTTTGAAAAAGTTCTAGGTTTGGGCTTATTTCTTTTTGACAGGGCTTTTATTCCTTCTATTCCAAACTGTTGACAGAATGTTCCTAATTCTCTTAGGCTTTCTTTTGATTCTTTTCTAAGTTGATTTTGTAACTTATAATGTGTGCATATTTGTAATCCAGTTTCTATTACATAACTAGAGATTTGTCCAAAAGTTAAGGTATTATAGGGTATTGATCCATTAAACTGTTGAGCTATATGAGTCTTTACCTTTTCAGCAAATACTTTGGGAAGACCGGCCAAAAACCATTCTTTCCAATAGTCTGCTGCTTCATCTTTTCTTAAACAGAGTTTTGATAAAAATATGTCTTTGTACCATCTATAATCAGTCATGGAGGGACATTGAAGATTAACTAGTTGGTCTCCTGCTCTAGCTTGAAGTTTTATGGGATGAAATGTTTTGCAATAGTATATAATAAAGTAGTTATAGCATCATCTTGAGTTCTTCCATCAGGTTCTTGTTTTATTGCATTTATTATGGCTTCTCTTTCTATAGGTTGTAGGATATTATCCCACCATCCTTTTAATTGTCCTGTAAATCCTGTTATTAATAAGGTTGCTGTTTTCTTATCTGAATTTCCTCTAGTTTTGAAGGCTGTTGAAGCCATAGTCATTTGTTGTATGGTATCTAGTATTTGTTTATCACTAGCTCCATCTATATTCCATTCTACTATAGATTCTCCTGAGTATGAGCTGTCTACAAAGTTTATTCTTTCTTCGAATTGTATGTCTGGAAAGGTTGGTCTTCTATAGTAATTTCTTGTAGTAGGAAGGGGATTTTTAAAATGTAATTTTTTAATATTGAATTCTTGTTCTTCTAATAAATGTTGTTCTATTTCATTTATTATTAATAAAGTGTTAATTTTTTATGTGCTTCCTAAGGATAGGTTTTCTAATTTTCTTTTAATATCTTCTAAAGTATTCTCTGTTTTGTTTCCTAGCTTTACATTATTTAATTCACTTCTGGGACATTAATTATTTTATATATTGGTCTAGTTGGGTCTAGATTTTGATATTTACTTTGATTATGGTTTGTTGGTTCTTTAATATTTTGACTTTCTATTCTTTGCAAATGTTGAGACATGGTGTTTAAGGTTTGGTTTGTATAATTTAATTGCTGGTGAACCTTTTGAATATCTTGTTTCTCTATTGGTTTACTTATAGAGTTTTGTGAGATTATCTTAAATGGACTAGCTTCTACTTCTATTCCTTCTTTAGTAGGAATTTTTATCGTTTCTAATGGAGGGTAAGTGGCTTCTATTGTTTTGTTATTAATAGTTTTTCAAGGTGTTGATGTTTTGTTTGTTACAGAAATTATATTGCTTTTTACATAAAAATTTGATATTTTATTGTTGGCACAGTGCTTCTCAAACCATGTGAAAAAATGCATATTGAACTTCCTCTCCCTCAAGAAAGAATAGAATTCTTGTAAGTACGAAGAAGTCTGTTCTTTATTAAAGGCAGAGAAATACCAGTTTCTTTTTTTAAGATTATGAGAAGCTTCAAATTCCTGTCTAATCCAAGATTTATCTATTTCAAATGGTTTGTCTAGTGTAAGCATGTTAATTACTTGTGACCTAGTTGGAGAATATTGAGGAGATTCATTATGTTGTGCTTCTTGGTAAATAAGTTGTGGAATATTTGGTCTAAAATTTACTCCTGTTAGGTCTACATTAATAGTAAATCCATCAACAGAGGCTCTTGATGGTGCTTTTGATGTTGTAGTAGAAGTTACAGGTTCATCTACTCTTAATGAGTTTGATCGCATCATTTCGATAATAAGGCTTCCATCTTGTTGTACTATGGATCTTACTTTAGTGTTTTCTATTTTTGGAATAGTCATAATGTCTTCCATTAACCATTTTTGAGGCATTTTATTTATAATTTGTTGATGATTTAACATTTTAAGAGTAGTTATTGAAGCTTTTCTTAAATTTGCTTCCATTATAACTGTTTCAGTTTTTGAAGAGGATCTTAAGGCTTTAAAATTATAATCGGTTGTAGTTACTTTATAATGAATTCTATAAATTATGGAAATATTTTCTATGGCTCCTAAAAATATTCCTTCAGGGATTTTTACATTTAATACTAAAGATTGTGGAGTATAAACATTAGTTAATACCATTGAAAAGTTTGGGTATGAATTGAAGAAGGCAGGACCATAATGAAAATTAGATTCTAATATTCCTATAATGGAATCATTAGGTCTTAATAATCTTGTGTCTCTTAATAATATCATGATGGGTGTGTCGACTCCTAATCTTGAATGTGTTTTTGCTGCTACTTGTATTAATCTTATATGAATATATTTGAATCCTTCTTTTATATGTTGTTCTAATATATTTTCATTTAATAGATGTATTGTTTCACATAATTTATGTAAATCATGAGAAGATTCTACCGTTTCTATTATCTCTTTCGATTTAAAGTTAAAAGTACTATGTTTATAAATTTCTTTGTGCTTAACATCAGGTATTGACTAATTTTGCAGTTTATTTTCTATTTCAGCTATTTCTATTTCTCTATTTTGAACTTGATCTTGATCTACAGACTGAGACGAAGTAGAGGGGTTGAAAGAAGACAGAACTATCTTATTATTCTTATTCTTATTGAGTTCACTCAGAGTTTTCAATAGCTTGGCCATTACTAATCTCACTAATGGTGATTATTAACTAATCGGGACCATAGTGTTATCGGATCGGGACCACCCAAACTTAGGCTTCCACGCCTACTTAACCGGGCAGACTGCTAACCAACGCTAAGTTCTTAATCACATATAGTTTTGATTAATCCTAGCTAAGCAGAACCTCAATGAGGCTCTGATACCATTTTTTACCCTGGCAACTCATTAAAATTTCACTGATATAATAAGCATAAAAGATATGAAAATAATGGAAAATACAGAATAAGATATATATTGATATAAAGAAAAGATTTACAAAGAGATATAACTTACAAAGGAGTTGAAGAGAAAGGAGTTGAAGAGCTTGAAGAGAAAGAGTGTACAGAGAAGAAAGAAGACGGTAATTTTAGAGAGAAGAGAGTTTTTAAGAGGGAAGTTAAGCACACCTAAGTCTAGACTGAAGAGCTCTTTATATACAAGTTCGGAGTATTTCTAGGGAAACATAATAATTACAACTTCTGTCTTGCAATGACTGAAAGTAGAGGAATCTTGTCTGCTTTAATCATGTCTTGCTTTATCTGCTTTTGAGGGGGCCGAAAGTAGAAATCTTGTCTGCTTTAATCATGTCTTGCTTTATCTGCTTTTGAGGAGACCGAAAGTAGAGGAATTTTGTCTGCTTTAGTCATGTCTTGCTTTATCTACTTTTGAGGAGGCTGAAAGTAGAGGAATCTTATATGTGTGTGTGTGTGTGTGTGTGTGTGTGTGTCATAGATTGGGATTTTGCTTTGTTATTAGTGTATCTGGCTAGTTTAGGGTTCAAGACACTCATACGATATGTGACAGAATCATAGTGTTATATGACAATTTTATTTTTCAATCCAAAAGGCGTTTTGTGCCCTATGTTAGCTTATATATTACGTGTAGAATATGACCTCCACCACAAAAGCAAAAGCAATTACTTACAAGGAACCTTCAATAACTATAACGATTGATTGACATATATTTTGTTTTGCTAACAATTTTTTAATTTCTAGAAAAATTTATCCTAACCATTTATAATAATTGCTGGCATATGTAGTAGTGTTACTTTTGTTATGCAAAAGTTCATTGAGAAATGTGTCTGCTTAATCCCTATCTTTTTGTTGTGCCAAAATACAAGGAAGGGTCAGAATATGTTAATGGTAAAACCACCAATTACATTCTTATCTACAAAAGAAAATTCTCTTATCAATATATTCATCTCTAGTGTATTTTTGGTATGAGGGTAAAAATGAGAGTGAATTTTATGAATGAGTTTTGTGTACAAAAATTGAATACAAAAACCATCCATTAAATTTTTACTCCCACACAAAATTGACACTTAAAATGAATAATTCAAAATTACTTACTCACTTCCTAAAAAAAGGTGATGGCGTAGATGAATCATCTTAAAAAAAAAATATATTCCCATGCATATTAGGCACCTAAGGTCAACGACCCTATGAAATATCAATCTCATTAAAGCGAAAAAGAGCCAATGCTCCGAAAGAAGAACAATACTTTCTAGGAGATAATCACTCATTAAATACTTCAAATTTTTCATTTTCGCAGAACATATAAAAAAGAATTGACAGCTAGCTGATGGAGTATTAATATGAACAAACCTCAAGAGTGGTGGGCAGCAAAAACCCCCCATTTGAATAGTGCAGAGATTTTAAGAAGCTCCATCACTAGAAAAAAGAGAAATTTTTTATTAGGGTATTTATGTTATTTCACTTTACATAAACAACAACATTGAACCCAATGTGATTTTGACAAAAATTAAAAAAGCCAATGTGATTTTGACAAAAATTTGCAAGACAAGTTGGTATAATTTTCAAGGCATATTGTTTGAGAGCTTAAATGCAACTTTGGATGTTTTCAAAAAAATAATTCCGTTAACTTTTTTTATTTTGATTGTATAAAATTTAATTCTGTGTCAAATGTTCTCTTTGTTTTTCTATGAAAGAGGTATTCATTTTTAAATGACATTAATTTGATTATTTACGTTACATCTTAAATCATCCACTATATGACAAAAAAATGTATGAATAGTAATAAAATGAGATGGATTAATAGAACCACTATTATGGTTCTTTTATAACACTATTTGGTTTTAATAGACATTTCGATATGTGCTGTTCAAGAGGAAAAATATCATTGACACAAGTACATCAACTCAAGAATTGCTTGAAATATTTTTAGACCTAACAGGTGAAGGAAGACATTTTAGGCAACATATTAGAAATTACAACCACAAGCTTTCCTTCACTTCATGTGGTGTTCATGTTGATGAAAGGGTAGCCACAACAAGCCATGGTATATATGCCTTATGTGCTCCAGGTGCAATATATCACAATATAGGAGGATTCTATCCCAGTGAGGATTGCAGGCTGTGTTTCTTGCAATTTTACATATATGATATAGAGCATGAGTTAGAAAATAGGATGATGAAAAACCCACAACTTCATGAAGTCATAGTTCACAAGTTATAACAAATACTTCATCAACATAATCCTTTTGTTCACATATTTCACCAACTTGCACAACAACTAGATGTTCATGATTGTAGTCTCCTAATTAAAGAGCGTCCTGCTAGTCAACAACAATACAATCCTCCAATTGCTTCCCAAGTGGACGTAGTTATTGTTGGTGCAGATGCAAAATCAATGATATGTAGAAGGGATATTAAGGTGGAAACTGCTGGATGTTATGACCCTCTACAATATCCCCTTTTGTTATCTTTTGGAACATATAGGTGGGTCCTTAACACTACAAATCACAATGAGAGAACAATATCATGCTGAGAATATTAAGCTACATGCTTCAAGTATGTAAACTCTTGAATCATGCAATTACAGTGAGCATGCAATTAACTTGGAATGTGAAATTGAGACATATAATGCTTTCTTTTAGCATTCACTAATGAGATTAAATCTCTAATCATCTAATCTATCTCAAAATCACTACTTGCTAATGTTGACTTAGACATAAGCTAAATTCTAAAATAACTTATCAAATTCTACATGAAAGCAACCATTGTCACTAAAATTTCTGGCATGGTCGTGTACCATACCTAGAATTTCTAAGGTCTTTATTTCATATTTATCTATTAGAAATGCATCAAAACACCTAAATTACATTAACACTTAAATAATTCATTTACTACTCCCCTTTAAACACCTCATGGCCGTGTAGCTCTTTTAGGTTTAGAATAAATTTTCTTTTCACATCTTCGTTAAAATATACTACGTGAACCCTGACATATCTAAAAATCACCCAATCTTTATTAATATACATAATCTTTCCCCTAACCTCTAATGTGGTCGTGGACCAATTAATCACCCTGATTAATTTTTTTAGCTAATCAATCTTAATAGGACTTAGAATATCACCCTAACACCACAAAAACTTCTTTCTATTTCTTAATAACAAAATTCTAATTAGAACAAGAAAATCACACTATAATCTCCTTGGAATCCTAGTGTGGCTGTGAGCCTCATTAAGGCGCATCAAGCAAAGTTTTAGTCATTTGAATATCATTCTACCTCAATCAACATCAAAACCTCATAAGTAATTTATAATTATATAGAAATACAAATAGCCCTCTTTTGAGCCTATCATGGCTGTGACCCATATCGGTGGTCTTCATAAGAATTTGAGCAAATTTTTACACAGGTTATCATAAATCAAAGTTAATCATCTCATGGATCTCATATCCACCCATAATCATCAAAATCAAACCAAAAAGAAAATTATCCATACAAACCCCAGTCTAGACATATTAGGAAAAATTTATAACCCACATGATAGAAGGCTTACCATCAACACAAACTTAGCTCCTTTTGCCATAAGCCACCCATATTCAAACTTAAAATCCAAAAAGAATGGATTTCCATGGATTCAAGAATAGTAAAACAACCATGAAACTGAATGTTTTCAAGAAGAAAAAGCTAGGTTTGAGCCCCTAGTTCTTATAGATCCTAGTTTCTACTTGTTTTGGCTTGGTTTTTTTCTTCTTCTTTATTTTTCCCTTCTTTTCTTTTCCTCCTCCCCTTTAGCCATGAGCTTCTCCTCCTTCTTCCTTTTCCTTTCTTTTCTTTCTTCTTCCCTCTTGGTTCTTGTTTTGGCCGTGCATCTAGGAGCTAGTAGGGATTAAGTGTTTTGTTTATTATTGTTTAAACTAATTTGTCTTGTTAGGCAACCAATAAGAACAAAGCTTTCTGGTTGTCTTTATTTTATTAATCATGGCATTTGGTTAGGATAGAACTAGACTAGTTGGATTTGAACTAGCTTGGAGTAACTAGATAGGTTTAGTTTGATTTCTCTAACCAAGTAATTATTACTTTTTCTAGCCAATGATTAGCTTCCAAGTATTGCCTTACTATTGGCTAATTTTTAGCTAATGGCTTGCCTCCAAATGTCACAATTCTATTGGCCAATTCTTGGCCAACACATGCACCACATGTCACAATTTCATTGGCCAATTTTCTAGCTAATCATAGGCCTCCACGTGCCACTATCTCATTGGCCAATTTTCATCCAATGACATGCTTCCACATGTCACACCCTAATTGGTCCATTCTCTAAATGTCACTTTTCTATTAATTTTATTATGCCATTCTCATCTAATCCAATTATAAAGTAACTACAAATAAATTAGTGGACTCAATAGTCAATTTCAGTCAATTATTGATTTCTTATTTTTTACTGAACGAAAATGCCTCTGTTCACAGATCCAAAATTACCAAATTACTATTATTAAGATTTTACTATTGCATTAGGCATACAACTAGCGCTTAGTTCCCTTAAATAGTTTTCAGTACTCTCTTTAATTTGAACAACACCACAAAAATAATAAAAATTAAACAGGACAAGAAATAGCAAATAATAAATAAATGACTATTAGAGCTAATTAGGGTTTTATAATTGATATTTAGTCATGTGGTGATGTTACATTTTGTGCAATATCTTATGCGCATGAGAGATAGGATTGAACCTGTTAAACAAGATGATATGGTACAAGTATCACATCAAATGGCAATAACATGGGACAAAGAAAACACAATACATAGACTAATACAGGAAACTTTTCCGAATTAAGACTCCCATGGGTAGGACGCTTCTTACATTGTAGAAAGAGTCATATTAACACCTAAAAATGAGGATGTTGACAAACTCAACGAAATTATAATCAGCCAATTTCCCAAAAAAGAGAAGAATTTAGTATCATTTGATGAGGTTGAAGGAGATACAAATAACTTATATCAACAGGAATACTTGAACTCCATTGCTCCAGGTGGTTTGCCACCACATATTTTGAAAATTGAAAAAAGGTGCATCGTTGATGTTATTGCAAAATATAGATCCTAAAGCTGGCCTATGCAATGGGACAAGATTACTATGTCATGGTACATTCATGAATATGCTTGATATTGAAATCTTAATAGGTCACCAGTCAGGAACAAGAGCTTTCTTGTCAAGGATAAAACTTAAAACAAAAGAAAGTGCAGGACTTTCCTTCGTCCTTATTAGAAATCAGTTTCCTGTGAAATTGAGTTTTGCGCTTACAATTAATAAGTCACAAGGACAGACAATTCCCAATTTGGGGATTTATCTTCCAAAACATGCTTTTAGTCATGGACAATTGTATGTCACTTTATCAAAGGGTGTTTCTCAAGCAAATACCAAAATTCTAATTAAGCAAGTAGCAAAGATGTTTTGTTATCTTAGTTTGAGGTATTATTTTTCTATATGTGCATATATTTGGCTTATTAGTTTGTTTTAATAACTAAATATTGTATTATATATCATTATATGTAGATGAATTAAGATTCAAGGAGCTCTTCAAGTTATGTAAGGAGTTGAAAAGAAAGCATATGGAAATGTACTTCAACAAACAGGTAAATGATGAGTTATAATTGGATTTTTTTGACAATCTTTTAAAAAATTTGAATAAATTAGTCTATCATTTTTAAGAGGGAGAATTTGATAAGCTTTGAAATACATGGAAGGATGAGCAATCACTTGCATTGATTCATTCAATTGATAGTAAGGTCAAATATAAAATATATACATAGTTCGTTGTAAAATTTCATTCTTTAAATAACATATCATTGTTATTCATTTTATATATTTCTTTTAATTTGAACACAACATATCCATTCACTACAAACATACTCTATTGGGTGGGGAATCACAATATTTGCAAATAAAACTCAATTGTGGAAGATGGTCAAAAGAGAATTGTTGACTCAAAGAATAATTGGTAAGATATAGTACCTATGTATTTTGTAGATATGTCACTCAGTGTTGTTTTTATAACATATTTTACAATATTTTGGCAGGCAAACAAATGAGACATGTTTTAATAATGCATGTTCAATGGAATGGAATTATAACACTTTCATGTTTAAGCAATATTAAATTTATTTCTTAACACATATAAGAGACTTAAAGATGCAACATTAAGTGATTGCCACTATATTCATGAGAACAGGTAAGGGAAAATTATTTCTAACATTAATGAGACATAATTATGAAATGTACTAAATTTCATATTGATATTATGTTCAATTAGGAAATTTCATGCAAAACAAGATATCTACATTCTCAAGGTACCTATCTATATTTGGTCATTGATTACATTAGTGACTATTTGTATCTATATCACATTATGATTTTGTAATAATATGTTGCAGTTTTTCAAAACTCATGAATTTATTGATGCTGAGATGTACAAAGGATTGAGAAGAATTCTTACAAGGTATGCATTTATTTTATTTAAAGCTTTTGATTTAATAAATTAAGATTATAATTTCATAAGCTAACAACATTTTTATTTTGACAAAATGCAGGGTAATGAAAAGTGATCCAAGAAAGACATTTGAATTTGATCTTCCAACTAAAAAATGAATCAAGAAGGCCAAATAAATGATGATTAGAATATTTGAAAATATATATGTTTACACTTTTTACATGGATGTTTCATTATTTCTATTGATTTTAAATTATTTAAATGTAAATATATGCTCTTCAATACATATTAATGATTGTATTTACTTACATGCAAATCCACATTTCTTTAGTTAGTATTCATACTTCAGCTCAGTGTATTTTATCTCATGACATACATTTTTTAATAATATAGCCCTGCTAATATGCTTCCAAAGAGAAAAATAGGTTATATACTCAACGAGGAAGATAAAGCCACTTGCTTTCGATGAACATCTATATATGAAAGATATAACTCTAAACAATAAAAATACCTTTAATGTGTCAACACCGCATTTGCTATGTAAAATATACATGAATAAAGAAAAAATAAAAAATGCGGATGTCAATACACTAGTTAAAATAATAAGTATATAAAAAGCCAAATATTTGATAATATGTTATTGATGATAATATAAAAAAAATTTATATTAACTGTAAATCAAAATTAAATCCTTAAACTATTTGATTGATCTAATTTTACAATTTAAAAGAAGTATAAAATCAATTATTTAGAATCAAATTGTCAAATTATACACTTTAAAGTTTAATGAGATTTTTTCCGGTTTTCATTTTCAACCATTAGAATTAAAAAAAAGGTTCAATTAATTGCACACCCACTGACTCAAAGATTGAAATTTTGGAAGAAAAAAAAAATTATAGTTGCTTTATTAGTCCTTGAGTTGAGCTTACCATAATTCTTCCTTGCATGAAATTGTACCAACTGAAGTCATCGATCGCATTGCTCAAGTATGCTTTAATTACTCTTTTGGATTGAATATCATGTTCTGGTATCATTTCAAATTCACTTTTTTTTGTGTTTCTAAGCTCATGGATGTGCAGGCATGGCGGCACGTACAAGGTTTTGAAAATTTTGCTCAAGCATAAGTTGTTGCACCATGATTCTTCTAAATGTTGGTAGCTTCTAATCTCTGTTTTGTAATATATTCAAGTTCATCTCCATGACCCCTTGTTAAAACTATTTTTTTTTCTAGATGACGGATTCTACCTGACCTACCTTGGTTATGATTTTCTTGCAATTATAACTATGGTGAACAAAGGAGTGTTTGTGGCTATTGGTCGCCAAATTGGCACTGGAAGGTACTCTTTTTTCTTTTGGATAAATTGCTTTTGATAAAAGTTGTCTAGTACTTTAATGTTCTAATACGGTACCCCTCAATGATATTAAAGTCATTAGCTAATTACCACATTTGGGCTTTGCTAGATATCTTTGAAATTGCTCGTGAAGATGGAACAATTCTAGCTGTGAAAGTTGCGTAGGCTCGGTAGAGTTTCTTTCAGAGCAATGAAATCTAAGCGTGACTACCTAAGGCATCGTAAGTGGCTGTATTTGTCTCGGCTTGCTGCACTTAAAGAATTTGCTTTCATAAAGGTCTTGAAGGTGACTTCGGCATAAGAAGAGGGTTTGAATTGTGCTTAAAAACTTCTGCTATTTATGAAAATTTTGACACTTCTTCTCAAGTAACATTTGTATATTTAGAATGGCTAGTCAAAGCAGTTTTATGACATTCTATCAGAACAGTGATAAGATTAAATATTGAGGTTTAAAAACAAGTAAGTCACCAATGCTCTCTCTTACCAAAGTGGAAAATTTCTTACCAATCTAAGGCTTAGAAAGATATTTTTACTCGCTTATAAACTTTAACTAACTAATTAATAAGTTCACTTCAAAGTATATCAATCAAAGAATACATAAAGGTAAAGAGAAGGGTAAGAAAGATTTAATACACGAGATTTATACTAGTTCGATCAAATCCACGTGTCTACATTCAGTCCACAGCATACCAGCTAAGATTTTTATATCACTAAGTAGTCTTTCTTCCACTCTAGCCTCTTCAATCTGGATTACAAGTATTGTTTTCACACTTAGCCTCTTCAGGCTCTTCAACACTTTCTCACTGACTAGTATTAGGTCCAGGATACAAGAAGATGTTGAGTTTGTATTTGGGTTGCTCTTAAATCACTTAAAAGGTGTATAAACAATAAGATTACAAAGTTGAAAGATCTCTACAAAGAGATAAAAACTGGATACAACTCAATGTAATGGTAAAGAATAAATAAACATAATTAGAATGATGAGGGAGTGATCAGAGTAGTTATATATCAACAAAGATGTTGCGTTCAAAAGTCCTTTTTCTTCTTAGATCAACTCTTTATATATAGTCATTCAAAAACTAACCGTTGGGTATTAAATGCTTATATAGCATCACAAGTTGTTAAATCCGTTGGGCTTGTTCTGTACCTTTGGCGAGGCAACCTTTAGCAGCGCTTAGTTCAAACTTTTGTCTTCTTTTAGTGATACTTAGAATGGTGTTGAGAATGATTAGTCTGCGACCTTTTTGATTGAATTTAATGCATTTTGACTCTACTCATCATCTGTAATTACATTGTCCATATGAAAATCATCCATTGTTGAGTATCTAGCCTTGGATTTGACATCTACCATCCTAACCAACACATGTTGAAGAAGGAAGTGACTTGATTAGTTGACATTAAGCTAGTTTCCTTCGTTAGAATAGTCTTTCTTCATCTTTCTTATCAGCAATACTATCAAGCTATACAACACAGTCAGAATGATGGTGAGAGCAATAATTCAACAATTCCTTTTAGTTGTGTGTCAATTATCAAAACTTAGTCGTTTTTATGGGTTTGGGTGTTACAAGTCTTTTTCTCTTTCTGTTTTTTGTTTTCCTTTCTATTTATCTCTATATTTGAATTATTATCTTTCTAAATGATTTTCTTATGACACATGCTTTGCTTGAGCAGGCTTTGGACAGCACAGCTTTCCTATTCCAAATGCTATAGAGCATAATTGACATTGTGTAGTCATGTCACTTGTCCAAGGTTACCCACTGTAAGTGTCTTTTCATTCACTAAGCATCATTTGATTTCAAATCTCACTTGTAACTAGTTTTTGACCATAGAATGCTTCTTTTTTTTCCCTAAATTTTTGCTATTTAAAGTTTTAGGAAATTCCAGTGCAATTTGTTTCATCAGGAAAAGTAGACTAGGGCCCACATTCACGATAAGTATACATGCCAATTTTTGGATTAAGATTGGTCAAGTCCAACACTATTGGACATTGTGGTTTTCTAGCTGCTGTAGTACTTTCATGGTTGGTTTGATATGTTAGGGTTGGTATTTGTTTTATGACTGTCAGAATTGTAAAACATTGGATGCATGGGCTTCAGATTGGTATTACAGCAGTACATGGATATGTTTGAGCTTTGAATATCTGCATAACTTTCTTTTCTTTCTTAGCTAGTAGCAAGAAGCATGAAGTATGTGCTGCATTCCTTAAGCAGGGTATTTGTTTTATGACTGTCAGACTTAGAGTTCTAAAACATTGGATGCATGGGATTTAGCATGTGCTGCATTATCTCTGAAAAAAACTACTGTTAATTTGTATCTCTTAGGATTCTTGTGGTGGATTTTTTCTAATGAAAGTTTCTTATGTAACACCACAATCTGACTCTAGGTGCTCTTTTCCACAACCTGTATTAGTTGCCTCTTCATGATTTTTGCTACTTTTTACTGTTTTCTCCATTTGTCCTGTTGTTCTTGTTTGTAGTCCCCTCCCCCCATTTTTTTTGGGTTTTATTTGGCTGGGGAGTGGGGATGGGATGGGTGGTATCAGTGAAGAGACGTGATTTTGGTCAACAATTGCTTGACTTTGTCACTTGGTTTTGCAGGTGCAGTGTTCAGGTGAAGCAATTACAAAATCCAAGAGATGGTTTTTAAGACAATTATTGGTATAGTTGTTCGGCTGGCAGAGCATGGTCTCATTCATTGTGATTTCAATGAATTTAACATCGTGGTATGCTTGAATTACTTGTCCTTTAGATTTGTTTGTGCTGACTTGTCAGCATAATTGTTAAAGAGAATGCTAAGTTTTATTTCATGATATCCTTTATTTTGTTGACTTCTGCTTCTAGTTTACTACGCTCTGGTTTCCATTCATTGTAGATCGATGATGATGGGAAAGTTACCATGATTGATTTTCCACAAATGGTATCTGTATCACACCGTAATGCACAGATGTAAGAAGTCTCATGTATCATACTATAAATCATTTGTAATTGATTTTATGGTTGTATAAATCCTAACTTTTGTTTTTTATCACAAGTCTGAAAAGAAAGAACTTACCACTTTGTCACATTTTGGATACAAAGAATAGATCACTTTGGTTACACCTTGTTATTTGTTAATGAAGTGTATATGATTCTGCAAGTCATTTGCTTTCTAATCACTCTCCATTGAGAATTTAATAGCTAATATGTAGCTTTACAAATAATTTTTTTTCTGTAACTGTAATCCATGTATTACATTGTATTTAGGTATATATAAATATATCTTTACATTTATGAGATATCAAAATAATATGATTTGCCTTATTCATTCAATTTTTAGATTGGTTTTTATATCTAATGTTAAATCTTAGAGATAGAAATATAATTTTGGCAAAGCAACTACGAGTACAAATATCGTAATAAAATTTTTCTTGTTTCTAAAATCTATTTAAGTTGTTTGATGATTCCTTATGAATTTACCTATATATAAGTTTGTTTTTTCAATCAAAAGTAGTTTGTGCGAATATAAGTTCCTAGTGGTGATCATACTTTTTAAGTTCAACACAATATGCTTTTGTAAAGTTATTGAAAATTTGCAAAGAGTAACAGCAATGTAATAGTCGTATATGTCTTAGCTTGACTTCTACTTTGATTAATTGTAGTTGATGTTCTCTGTTATTTATTTGTCTATTTAATTATAATTTAATATATATACATCAATAAATTTTTTGGCTATTGCCTATTGTGTGGTTCAGCAAAAGTTTAGTTAGAATATCTAATTCCAATTGCTTCCCCTTTCTAATGTAAGTATATAATCATTAATGAATTTTACTGTACTTCCAGAGTTCCAGGTCATTAATGTATGGTGTCAATGGAAAAAACCAACAATTCATTTTTCATCTTCAGTTTCAATACTTCAACAAATATATGCTATTCGTGGCTTAACTACTTATTACTTATCTTTGTTTCAGGTACTTTGACCATGATGTTGAATGTATCTTCAAATTTTTCAGAAAGAGGTTTGTAGTCATTTTGCATCACTTATTTGTGAACTTCAGGAAGGCTTTTCATATAGTGGATAACATATTATTGTTGTCTTCGTAACTCAGATGATGTTTGGCAAAAATCAAAATGCTTTTTCTCTGATCACTTCCTCAAATTGCTGGCTTAACTTCTTTAAATTACTAATTGTGTCTGGTACCACAAGTGTAGATCTTCTTTTTTTTTTTTTTTTTGGGGGTCATATATTCTGTACAAGTTTTAGAAACAAGTAGTCTTGTTAGAAAATGCGTTTAGTGCAAGATACCAAGGACATGGTTGGAGGACTTGGACTCATGATTCTTCCAGTGTATTTATTTTTAAGTCCACCTTCCATATTCTTATCCTTCTTCCTCTAAGGTCATGTCCTTCATTTTGGTAAAATTTTTGTGTTTATATTCTTGAATATTTTCCTTTTAAGATGCATGTGTATCACTGCTCTTCAATTTGATGTTGTTGTTGTTGTTGTTGTTACTATAAAACTATCCCAATATTGAGAGGTATTTATGTGATATTTGGATTCTTCTTTCCTGTATGTTAAGTACAACACATTGAATGTAGCTCACATTAAAGTTAATTGAAAAATTATAACTTGAAAATTTGAAATCTTGTGCTGATATATGAATAGTGATTTGGTTATCTGATAATTAGTTTTGAGGGCTTTGGTTAAATAGTGATTTGGTTATTTAATAATTAGCTTTGAGGGCTTTGGTTAAAAATTATCAATCAGCCAGGCTGAGCTATCTCAAGTGTTGAGCCCAAAAAACCCGATGGGTTGGCCCAAATCGGGTCAAGGCTCACTTTGTTCAGAAAAGTGATGAGCTGGCCTGTTTAACTTAAAGAAAAGCATTCGGGCAGGACCATGTTTTCATAGGCCTGATAAAAATTGGCCTCGCCCAACCAAAAAGTCCCTAGCCTGAATGGGCTGGCTTGGCCTGCTTGACACCTCTAATTAGTAAGAAAGGAAGCTAGGGGAGGGAAAAAGAAATCAAAGTAAGAAAAAAATAACAAAAAAATAAAAAGAAAAAAAAAAGAAAATGGGAAGCACATTGGATCTCATAAACACTGATGAAATTTTGGAAGCACTTTTTATCTTGATGAAAAAAAGGTTTGTTCGTAACGAGCACTCTTGGTTTCCTTGCCTTACACCGTCTACTTCATTAAATCCTAAATTATTGTCTTTGTCTAGTGGCAATAAGTTTTGATTTTTAAATGGTAGTATACTTGATTTTTGCCTCAAATTTCTTTTGTCTCTTATGCCTTTATCTCAAGAAATTTATTTTCTGTGGCTGTTCAATCAGTTATTTTAATAGCTTAGTCCCCACTTCTCCGTTCAGGTTCAATCTTTCTTTTCAAGAAAGCACGGATGATATTGATGGATTTGACAAAGGGAGAGATGAAGGTGGAAGGCCATGCTTTTTTCTGCAATAGACAGAAGCACTGGTTTTCTAGATAAGGAACTTGCTGCCAGTGGCTTTACTAGAAAGGATGAAGAAGACATTCAGAAGGTATAATGGTTTTCTTGTTCTTTTTGGGAAGGGGTGGAAAGTGTGGAAACCATTTTGTATAAAAATGCTAGATAATTTTGCTTTTTTTGTTTTCTTCTCTTTTTGCTTAGCTGTCAACACTCAACATGGAATTTCCATTTGGTAAAGCATAATATCATTATCGTAGATGGGGATTGGGTTTGTCTGTCTTTAGTTATGATGCATGGATTGTCTGGCCTTTCATCTTGTATTTGATTCTGTCTTAAAGCTCTTCAACTTTATTTGCAGTTCATTGAAGGCAGGGAACAGAGTGATACACATTCAGATGACGAAGGGGTTGAGCCAGTGGAAGACCTGAATGAAACAAACTTTATAGATTGGTGATTCTTCACAGTTGTTGGGGCAGGCAGTATTTCCATTAGCATTTGTTGTCATGTGTCCAGTGAATATATCCTTGACTTTGATACAATGAAGATTGGTGTGATTTTCTTTTCCTTCTCTATTGGAAACTTGGAGTGTTAATTTTTTTGGTTTAGAAGGTCGAAAAGGGAAGTGTTCTTTGCTTTTCTTGATAAAATCATTTTATTAGTGGAAAGAAGTACATGTAAAGAGAAGGATAGGATATCCTGCTTAACAAAGGCAGATAAAACAAAAGGCTTATCTGTTTGGGAGATTGCCTTTGAGAAACTATGTGCTGAGCACCAAAACAAATCTATGGACTGAGACGTGTTCTTGAAAATATGAGCATTTTGTTCCCGTCATATACGCCATAAAACAGCATAGATAGCAGTGGCACATTGGAACTAAAGTCGTTCTCTCCTTAGTCCTGCCATAACCCTGGAAACTTACTGAAAGAAAATGTTCATCTGATAAATATCATTATTCCCCTCCTAGAAAACCCAAGTGGTTAATTAATTCAATTATTCCTAAAACTGAAAATATTTTTTACAAAAAATTCCTTTTTTGTAATTTTTCAATGGATTTTCTCTTTTGCTAATTAAATGATTGGACTGGTATTTGTTCACCAGCAATAGGAACACAGGAAAATCTTTTTAGTACATTATAGATGCTTAGCTATGTATCCATAGAAAGGCTGGAATGGAAATATGGAAGCCAGTGTCAGTAGTGGTGGAAGTGGACAGTGCCGATATCATGTGGAAGTGAAGAAGGTAACAAAGGTGGAGATGGATGGAAATCAGTTCCATTTTGTTCAACAATTGCTGCATACGAAACAGAAGGCTTCAAGTCAGTAATTAATTGAACCATCTCATTGAAAACACTAGACATCAGTGGATTCATCACATGGGCAAAGGGGCAACTTGAGAATGAGGGTCTATGGATGACCAGAATAAGTGTTTAATACTTCTTTAGTTTTAAGTAAAGAATAGTGGACTTCTGAAATCTGTTGATGCCCTTGACAATAAAATATAAAATTAATGCAAATGGAAGGTCTGTGGGTATTTCCTAAGCAAACCAGTGCTAGAAAATTTAGAAGATCTGTTTCAACATTGGAAGAATACCAAACGTGCTTTCTGGGCCTGAGAAGGTTGAGTGATTGAATCTTTCATGTTCACAATGTGAGATTGAATGGGGGAACTTCTGTCATATCATATGCTATGTCAACTGTAATACGGAAATTTGAATAACCAATACCTTGTCTGAAATTTGAATAACCAATACCTTGTCTGAAATTTGATATCCCTCCATTGACTAGTGGACATATACGGCATGCCTAAATTTTTTAAAAACTTATTTCATAAGTTGTGCAATTCTGTTTTCTGCTATCTTGATTGAAGGATTGTTCGTTTTCACTTATACAAAATTGAAACCATGTTTTGAGTAGGATGAGGGACATGAAAGTAGTGGAAAAGAGGAGAGCTGTGAAGCAGGTGAGAGCAGTGAATCTGAAAAGCAAGATGCAAATGGCAAGGTATTTTCTCAACTTATTTTCATAAGTTGTGCAATTCTGTTTTCTGCAATCTTGATTGAAGGGTGATTGTTTTACTTATACAAAATGAAATCATGTTTTGACCAGGACTGAGAGACATGAGATTACGGGAAAAGAGAACCGCTGTGAAGCAGGTGAGAGCAGTGAATCCTGAAGAGCAAGATGCAAGTGACAAGGTATGCAAAGTTGCATTCTTTTTATTGGGTGGTTATCTCAATGTTATGTTTATGCTGCTTCCTTTTCCTTCACCTAATATTCAATTCATAGAATAATTTTTTCAAGTCTTTAAGGTCGTTTCATGATGAGTTTTTTCGGGAAGTTGTTAACAAGGAACCTATGCCTGTGCTTTTCTTGTACATCTACTTTTTATTTCTTTACAAACAACATAGTATATGTTATCAATGAGTGCATGATTCATGGAGTTATCCGAATAAGGATATCACTTCGGGTAAGAATGGGAGCACAATAAAATACTCCATCAATATGGGGAAAAAACATGAGACGGACTCTAATCTCTGTGTGATTTATGATGTGGTATTCCAAATCTAAAATTCTCTCCATCTTAGGCACATTTTATTATTGTAACTTAGTTCAATGTAAAATATTATTTCCTGTATTGCCTCTTTAAAAGTCACAAAAATGTATTTAAATAAGATTTTCTTTTACTTAAAAAATTGGTACAATTGTGATTTAAAGTAGGAATGCTCCGTGGGTTGAGTTAGGTTTGGAGATGATTTTGCATTCAACCCGCTCATAAAAGTAGTGGATTGGGTTAGGTTGGGTTTAGAAATTTTTTTTAAAGACCCAAACCAACCCACCTAGGTTGGGTTAAAACTCGTGGAATCTGACATACATTAAAAAAAATTTATCTACTAAAATAAATGTCGAAATTAATACGAAATCAAAAATTCATCACATATCATAATAAATAACTTTAATAAATCTTAATAAAAGATTGACATACAAAATATCAAATAAACTAAAAGTTAAATATAATAAGTCACAAGTTATAAATATAACATAACAAGTCTTAATATTAAACATAAGAAGTACTAACATAAGTCTCAAAAGTCAAATACAATAAGTCACATAAAATTCTGAGAGATAAGAAAAGAAAAAATATTAGGTTTATTAAGTTGAATATTAAAAAATAGTAATTTTTTATTTAAAAGAAAAAAAGATGGGTTAGGTTTGAAAGGGTTGAAATTTTTCCCACTCACAACCCAACCCATCATCATTGGGTTGGGAATTTTTAAATCCAGCTTAACCTGCAAACCAAATCTAACCTGTCAATTAGGGATTGAGTTGGGTCAAAACCTATAGATTTGCGGATTGATCCAACCCAATGGACATCCCTAATTTGAAGGGCACCTTGCATGGTCCTTGATTTTAGTTCACAGGGTAGTAGTAGCTTTTATCAATCTGATTTAATTCCTTGTCAGAATCTAAAGCATGATGTGTATTATTATTTTAGATGTTTATATTACTCCAATTCATAAAATGCTTGTTATCTGGTCCTTGCTTCAAAAGCCATAATGTTAATGTTGATTTACAGGAGGAAAACAATCAAAATGCAATGGAAAATGAAGCTGAACTCAGAAAATGCTTGAATAAGCAGAGACAACGTGCCATAGCAGCAGCACATAGGGGAAGCAAGACACTTGCATCCAGGAATTCTTACAAAGAAAGGGTGGTAGGTCATCTCACAATTCCAAAATACAAAAACAGTCGAGCAGCGGGTGAGATATGGGAGACAAAACCCATGTGATTGAGCACATGGCTGTCAAATATATGTTAAAACGAACTACAAAAGGAGAAATTATTGTATGCTTTTAGAGTATTAATAAATGCATGCTCTAGGAAGTATCTTTTCTCCTATAGAAGACTCCATACAGTTTTAATTGCTGCCATCTGTCACAAAGCATTAAAGTTTGGTAGGCCATCATAGGCTTTATATTATCTGTTCAACTTCAAACATGTACAAAGTTTGGAGATAGGAACGCATATGGTTCATTATTGAGTCTGTTATACACGAGTTTTTTTCTGTAGAGGATAATCATATTTCTTTTGCGACTGTTACATTTATTTTGAATGAAAACTTTGCCTTCACGTATCAGTGGAAAATTTTCCTTCCTTCATTCTCTTGCAATTTTTTTTTTAATTCTTTTGTGGGAGATTGACAACAATTTTTTTTAAATGTTTTGTGTAACAATTGATAGAAGAACATTATCCTGATCTTTTATTCAAATGCTAGCAACTCTGATTAATTACTTCAATGATAAATTAAAATTGTTTACAACATGAAGAATCACGGATGCTACATGGGTTAATAGCTCCTTGAATCAGCTAACTTTAATGAATAGCTTATTGGGCAGCACATTGTTGCTTGTTTCCTTCACATCTTTTACCTAAAAGAAAAAGGATTGAAAAGAGCTTAATACTATTAATATTTTATAGCAATTGTTGATATGAAAAATATCCTTGTTGGTTAAGTATGCATCTTTGCAAAATGGCTAAAAATAGTCGAGGGTCAAGATTTTTCAGATAGTGGAGCAGTAGACTCACTTAGAGAAATTATTACATGCTCTTAAAGCATAATAAATGTATGCTTCAAAAGGTATATTTACTATTGATTTTAAATTGACATAAAATTTATGTAAGTTTTCTTCAATCAACGGTGAAGATGCTTTATAGAGCATGTATCTATTAGTGAACATACAATAATTTCTCACTTAGAGGAGAGCCTATTCAAGGGACAGTTGACTTAAACAGGTGGTTTTGGCAAATTGGATATCAAGGAAGAATGTGCAACAAATCAAGGATTACTATCTGGACAAGATCGTTCCTAGAAATTGCCAATAAATCCAGAGCTTCAAGCATTATCAGGACAACACAGAACAAGCATAAAACAAAGCTGGGTTTCAAGTTATAGCTAGAAGGTTTGTCTTCATTTATTTTTCTGCATTTTTCTTCAAGTCATTGCATTGCATTTCATGGTGTTTTCCATTTTAGTTTCAACTTGTTTTGTTATTTTCTATTTCAGTACAGTCACTCTACTGTTTCATTTTGATTAATAAAGATTTCCAGTTTCCGTTTCACTTTGTTCCAACTTTTTGCTAGTTTGGTGGGTAAAGCACAAAAGCTAAGTGTACACTTTGTCTGATGTCTTGAGCACCTTTCTAAAAGAAGCAAGTTCCCTTTTCTCACCTCAGCTGATAAACTTTCTTATTAGACTTGGACAAAACAACACATAATTACTTTTCTTTTTTCCTTTTTTTTTTTTTGGGTGTGTACTTAGAGGCACACCTCCTTTTTTTGGTGTACCATTATCACTTTAAACATAAATTAGCATTATTAATTATTACATACAGAATAGTTCCCACTTTTTTGTTATTTCACAACTGTACTCACTTATAGCATGTGATTATCACAAACAAACTACAATATTGCAGTGAGAGTGATGATGATGGTGGCAATGTTAATGATAACAATAATTTGGTGGTAATTGTAATGACATTGTCAATAATTGTGCAATGTCAATGATGGTGACAGAATATATGGTTATGGTGTGGTGGTTGTAGCAAATGATACTTTGGTTATTGTTTGAAAAAAATGAAAGGCATTAAATGTTCAAAATAATAGGAAAGCTAGCCATATAATTGTTGAAATTTTGGGCATGGGTGGAGTGTTTGGCATTAATTGGTTGAAGCGTGGACTACTAATACTTGGGCATAGAACCACTTTGACCCAGAAAGTAACTCTTGAATCTTTGATTCATCCAAACTTATATACCATACTTCTTCCTCGCATAAGAAGAGTGTTTGGCATTAGTTGGTGGAAGTGTGGATTACTAATAGTTAGGCTTGGAACCACTTTGACTCAATAGCTAGATTTTGAGTCTTTGACCAGTTTATATACTATACTTCTTTCTCTATTTTTTCTAATGTGAGACTTACGCACTTCACCATCACACATCACACATCACACACTCACGTGTTTTTTCAACAATAATGAATAGGTCATGTAAACCAGTGCTGCTGAAATCTAGCATATCCCATGTGTGTATGTGTCTAATTTACTATAATTAAAGGGCAAATCAAAAAGTGACTCTGTTGTCTGGGTTGGCTGTAAAATTCTTCAAATGATATCATAATGAATCAAATAGAAGAAAAGGATGGATTATAATTCTATTTAGTATTTTTCTTTTGGTACAAGGCATGGTATGTGAAGAACCAACATCATAGGACATAATAAAAACCAAGATTAATCTTTATTTTGACAAGGAAACATCATTGACATCTCCTCCTAATTAAGTGGAGCTAGGTTATGGCATGGTATAGTACAAAACTCTAACTTTTCTCTATGACTGGTGTACAACTTGCATGAGATTGTATATTTTGCAGACTCCTTTCCATATAGACGTACTATAAAGTCCCGTTTGATAAGAAGGAAAGGAAGGAAATGGAATGGAAATAAGAGAAATTTTATGTTTTAATCTTAGATATTTTGTATATTTTATTCCATTCTATTTATTTTATTTCTATTATACCAAACGTGCACTAAAAGCTTCTACTTAGTGGGCTTGAGAGCTTGAGTGCCGTAGTGGCGAAAGTTGAAGAACTCATTGCCAGGGTGCAGGTCCAGCACTTGCTACTCATCATGTGGAGGCATGATTCTCTTGGAATTGTTCTAGACCTGCTTGATCTGCAAGTCAAATTCTAAATGTAGTGTAGTCCTTCAAATTTAATTCCTATTACTATTACTGTCATTTTTTAAGTGAGAACAAAAGTTAGTTAACTTATATATACTGCAATTCTACACATATGAGCTAGTGAGCTCTTCTTATTCCAATTCAAGGTATTAAATTTCTGGAAAATGCCATTTAATGAGATATTCCACTTCTACATATATAGCATATTTTTCCCTTTTCTCAGTTTCAACATATATTGTTCCTTTTATTGTTATTTGATTTCTATCCAAGCGTAAACCAGATATGTATGTACTATAAAATTTGACCCCTTGTTCTTTAACTTTGTGGGAAGAATGGCCCATCAAAATAACGCATCAGTTGAGCTCTTTAAATCATTTCCTTCCTTAGCAAACGAATCTCTTCCTCTTCAATCATCTGCTCCACATTGATTTAATTAATTAATTTCATAAATAAAGTGTTCTCAAATATTACTCTCAGAATTAAGATCACATATATAAGATTCATGAGAGTCACCACCATAGATGATATCATGTTTGATTTCTTGGGTTCTGAGGTGTGAAACTGTTTGACATCATCTTCAATCATCATGAACACATTCCAAGAATTGAAAGGTGAAGACCTTGATGCCCTTATGGCCTAGGAACCCTAACATATATAACATAGGCCCACTTCACTTGCTTGGTAGGCATTTCTCTGAGAAGGAAAAGGGCTTCAAGTCATAAAGTGGGGCAAGTCTTTGGAAAATTGATTCAAAAAACATCAAGTGGCTAGACAAATAGGAACCTTGCTCAGTCATATATGTTAATTATGGAAGTATTACTGTTATGACTGAGCAACACTTTGGAGAATTTGCTTGGCAACTAGCAAATAGCAAGCTTCCATTTTTATGGATAATAAGGCCAGACATAGTAATAAGTGAATCTATAACTTTGCCAGAAGAGTTTTTAGATGAAATCACAGATAGAGTATATATAACAAGCTAGTTCCCTTAAGACCAAGTAGTCATTCATCCATCAGTTGGGGTGCTTCTAACTCACTGTTGATGGAATTCAACACTTGAAGGTATATTCCAAGGTCTACCTATGATTTGTTGGCCTTTCTTTGCTGATTAGCAAACAAATTGCGGGTATGCATGCACAACTTGGGGGATAGGGATGGAGGTTAACCATAATGAAAAGAGACTCTCCTTCCAACCTTGAATTCTCTTCCAAACTCTAGTCTTAAGGGAGAGGGCAAGATACTTCTCAGAGAAAGCTACCATTTGGATATTGCTTGCAACCATTATTTGAGTCTTCATATTTTGGTTTGCATTTGGGCTAAAGAAGATAGATGATTTCTCAAAATTAACTGCTCGTCTTGATGCGAAACCATAAAGATAAATGTTTTCTAGGATAGTAGTACAATCCACCATAGAAGCCTTAAAAAAGATTAGACTATCATTTGTAAAAAAATAAATTTGACATTGAAGGACATCGTCTACAGATTCTTGGGCCCGAGAATCGATGTTCATCTTCTGCTAGTGATAATAGAGAGGACAAGCCCTCTGCACATAGCACAAGGGTCACCTTGCCTTAATCCCTTGTGAGGTTTAAAACTGCTACCTAGAAAGCTATTAATCATCATAGAATAAGAAACAAATGACACACAAGCCATGATTCTATTTATCCATATGTCATTAAAACCGATTTTCTTCATTAAAGCTTCAAAGAAATTCCATTCGACTCTGTCATAGGACTTGCTCATATCTAGTTTCATAGCTAGGTAACCTTCCTTACCATGTCTTTTGTTTCTTAGAGCATGTACTAGCTCGTACACTATAAGGACATTATCCAAAATACATATATTTTGCACAAAGGCACTTTGAGAATCTGCAATTATGGATGGAAGGATAACCTTGAGTCTATTAGGTAGAGTCTTGCTGATCAATTTATAGAGCACATTACACAAATAAATAGGCCTAAATTGGGTCATACTCTCCGAAGAATTAATTTTATGAATGAGAACAATTTAAGTTTGATTAATATCATATAGAGAAATACCATCATTCAAGAAACTAAGGACAGCTTTTGTGACTTCATTACTAACTAAATTCCAGTACTTTTGAAAAGACAGAGCTGGCATACCATTAGGCCCCGAAGATTTGGTGGCTTTCATTTGAAAAAGTGCTTCTTTAACCTCTACCGTACTAAATGGAAGAGATAGAAATTCAGTCATTTCAGTTGATACCTTTGGAATAATGCCTTGAAGAGCCTCTTCAATTCTATAGGGGTTAGAAGTACTGAATAGACCAATGAAATACTCCTTTGTAATATTTTGAATCTACTGAAAATCCGATTGCCAATCACCATTTGCCATCTTTAATTCTACTAATTTTGTTCTTTGTTTTTACGAACTATAGCTCTACCATGAAAGAACTTGGTGTTTTGGTCACCTTTCCTTTAGCCACCTCACCCTTGATCTTTGCCTCCATCTAATCTTCTCCCTGATTAATAATTCATTAAGCTCCAATTTAAGCTTCTTTAACTTGGCAATGTTTTCCTCTGAGGTAGACATAGTAGACAACTCTTTGATAGATTGTTGCAAAGATTGAATCTGTTTATTAATATTTCCAAAGGAGAAAGAATTCCATGCTTTTAACCCCTTGCCAATATGTAGCAATCTATCAGCCACTCCTCTAAGAGAGTTGCCACTTGCACTAGCCCTCCAGCCTGAACTAATCAAGTAATCACAATCCGAATGTCGTAGCCACATCTTTTCAAATGTAAATGGTTTGACATGTCAAAACTGAATTGCATGAATCTTCTTCAAGCTCTGTATTCAAGATTATAGGCATGTGATCATAATGATGAATGAAGGTGTACTATCTGAGCTTGCTCTTTCACCACCATGCCCATTGTTCCAAGTGTACCTATAACTAGACTAATTTAAATCATGAAGACCACAATAGTCTAAAGCTTGTTTGAATTGGTGCATCTGCCACTGGTTTAGGTTGGCCACCTATTTTTTCCTCTTGCTGAAGAATCTCATTGAAATCGCTACCAATGAGCCATGGTAAATCTGAATGATCATGCAAAGATCTCAGCAACTCCCTGGCTTTTTTATTTTCATTTTACTTATGTTCCAGTTTTAAATATTGAAATACATTGTTTTCATTTAATAGTGGGAGGTCTCCCTTAATTTATAATTTTAAGTTTTGAAGATGACTTTCCAATTATTTTTTTAAAAAGAATTAATAACTATGAGGGGAAGTGTAACTTCTTCCTTAGCCCCATTTGTTTAAAAAAAAATTGCAATGGACATATGAAATAAAACAACATAAATGGAATTTGAAAATGTTGAGGAAGCGGTTCAGGCTAGTGGTTGGATGCCTTGATAGTCTCCGAATCCGTGTTCAATCCCCATTGAGGAAACAGTAGAAAAGCCTCTTTTGGCTAGTTATCAAAATTCACTTTATCAATAATGTTCTATGAGTACATAAATCAACAGGTTGGTTGGTTGGGTCTCTTTTATGGTTCGTTACAAAATGACAATTATAAAAAACACGTAAAGAGTATGTTTGAAATCATTAAATTTAGAATTGAGTTAAATGAGGTTGAATTAAATTAAATTAAATTAAAAATTAATTCTTATATTTTAAAATCATTATAAAAATTATAATTTGAATTAATTTAAAAATTAATTTTTATGTTTGGTGTACATTAAAAAGGAATTGAATTAATTTTATTTTAAAAAATTTATATTTATATTCTTATAATAATATGATTATTTTGTTTCTATCGAGGATATAATAATAAATTTATACAAAATTAATTAAAATTCACTAAAATCCTCTCTTTTATAAGAAGGTTTCTAAACCAACCTAAATAAAACCCATTAATTTTTCATAGATTTTCAAATCATTTTAATTATTATTTTATAATTTTTCAAATAAAAAATTTAATTTCTAAACAAAGTCAAATCATAAAATTTATTATTGCAAACACACCAAAAGAGATTGTTTAGAATTTGAATGGTTCAAAAGAATTTAAATAAAATTTAATTGTTTACAGAAAAATATTGTAAAAAAGTGTCTGAAAAGTTTGCTTCCTTCTTATTATGTCAAGTTTATGGCACTAGCAGTTGCTGCAAACGTTTCCAAATCTAGAAATTTCAACGATGCTAGCTATATTAATAATGTTATCATTACTCTATGGCATTTGTGGAAGTTAACAAATGATTTCAACTTTGGGAGTTGTTAAGTGTGTCACTTTCATAATATAAAGATTAAATTGATGTCAAAAATTTTTAAAAATTAAATGATTACATTTATATATTTAGTAGATTAAAACGCGAATTTACTTTTAATTTAATTAAAGGAAAACTAAAAAAAGACAAAATAAAATAAACTAATATAGGAAAGAGATGAAGTAAAAATATATGGATGATTATGTTTTTACATTATGGTCAAGGATTACTTTTTGTGCCATTAAGTGCATTTGTGGCATTAATTGCATTGCAACCAATGGGTAAAATAATTAGGTTTCACTTGCACTTTATGTGTATACACACAAAAAATTCTTATATAATCTGATATTTATATTAATTTAATAAAACTATAAGAAACTATACTGGACTAATGAATCAATAATTCGGTTATCTAACCATATCAACAGTTGATTATATATATATATATATATTACCAACTAAAAGTTATTGTTCGCAACCAAAAGTGGATTATGAGTTTAAATGAATCTTACTTGTAATGTAAAGGCTCGAAGGACTAATTAGTCGTATAATAATGTCTATGAGAATAAATGTGTACCTACAAATATCTTGAGTATATTAAAAAAAATGAAATAGTCCCTACCTGAAGTTGCTGAAAAAATAAGTAAGAATATTTTGTTTTCCAATAAAAACTAAAGCTGTGATGGCATCACAGGACAATATCTGTCACTGGCAAGCAATTGTTGTTGTATAAAGAGGCCATAGGACAGCATTTGTTATTGCAAATCGTTTATGCGGTTACAATGTTTGGTTTATGGTTTAAGAAAAAGGAAATAAAGAAACTGTTTTAAAAAAATTAAAATTTCCCTTTTTTTACTGAAGAGAAAGACAAAAGTAGTCATAAAATAAAATTTTAAAATTTCATCTGTATTTCAAATTTTACAAATTTTCTTTTTTTTTTTTTTTCAGAATATCTCACATCCATTGAGTGAAAGACTAATTTTCCGTAATATAGTCAAGCGCCAAAGTAAAGATTTCTCTTAAGAATATTTACTCTATGCGAAATTAAATCTCTACTACTAAGGTCGATTCTTAAGAGAATCTGAGCCACTTAGACTAACAATTTTTCTTTGTCTTTTAGTATATAAAAAGCGCAAACACCTAAATAAAATAAAAGAATAAATTATTCAAAGAAAATTCCCACATCATCACGTTCTAATCTTAAGTTATCAATTAAACTACAAGCTTGGCTTCTCCCTTGAATGCTTCTTCATGTTAAATGCTCTATAGATATTTTTGGGTGCGGTTGATCAATTATTGCACATATATATCATTATCGCACGTGAATTGACTACTCTGCTATAATGACAACGCAATATGAAGCTTGATATCAACTCTCCATTGAATGTTCACTAGCGTCAAGCAACTAACTTGTTGGATGCGATGCCTTTTGGCAGTGTACTATTAGTATAAATCTTAGATATTTTAAGATATACAGTATTCTTGATTCATTTAATTTAGTAGTCTTTGATATATATGTAACGTTAATTTTTTTTTTAAATTTGCATATATAAATAATAAATAATAAATTTATGAATCATTCTCTGTGTTATATGCACTAAATTGTTATTCGATTGTTGTGTGAAATAACTGGATGAGTTAAATTTAATTAAGAATAGTATTTTTACTTTATAAAATTAATGAAGATATGTTAAAAAAAAACACTATTTCATGAAACATAAAATTATCAATCTTATCTTTCTGAAAAGGAATAATAATTAATTTGTGATTACTTTTTATAATTAAAAAAATATATGAATCATTATTCCCCAGGATAATTACATTAGAGTTTATTATAATCAGCATTCCTCTAGTTTGAAAATTACATTTATCTTCATGACTTTATTATTTATGATGAAAAATGATATAGAAACTATACATAAAGTAAAAAAGGAATAAGTATAATTTATCAAATAAAAATGGTTTTAAATGTAAAAATAATACAAAAAATAAAGAATTTGGGTATAATCTTTTAAATAAGAAGAGTGTCGAGTATAATAAACATAAACCTTAAATACAACCGATGTAATAATATCTTATTCTAATGTAGAACACAAAACATTATCGTCGGAATGTGTACCACGTCCACTTGTACCATGGAGTATTCTTTTATATCATGTGACATGTGAAGCCACACTAAGATATGTCTACAAAATTTTATGCAATACATAATGTTTTAGCTGGTAAGGCTCAAATTACTTTGCTCATAATGCTTATGTCTGATTTTCGGTGGCAACAATTCTTTTTTCTTTTTTTTTTTTTAATAAACGATATATAAGTATCATTGTTGTTGAAAATTATGGCATACATTGATTTTGAAATCAGGAAGTCTATTTTTTCTTTTAACTTTTGTTTATCAAAAAAATAATGAATCTAAAATTATTATATTTATTACAATTTTATAAATAAAATGATTATATATAAAATAACTAATATATATATATAAATATATATGGGGCATTTAGCCTAGGTTGATTTAAGTCATTTAACCGCGGTTCTTGACCGCTGCTAAATGACACCAGTAGTTATTATTGTTTTTGTTTAGCCGTCTGGTAATGCAAACAACTGCGGCTAAAGGCCTTTTCTGTATAAAAAAAAAGTTTTATTTTTTCATTTTCTTAATACCTAATACATTTAATATTCAAGTTATCAATGAAATTAATAAAACAAAAGCAAATATATTTATTATCAAAGTCAAACAATATAAGTAAATCAGTTAATTGTCTAATTCAAAACCAAATACAATTAATTCAATATTCAAGTTAAAACTAATGTTGCTATCATGGATTGGCGCACAAGTTTACATTGCTTAGCCCAAGACTTCCATCTTTAGCACTAAAAAGATTTATATTTCGGATAAGCCAATCCAAATTCAATTACATGGCCACTAAAAAGAAAAAGTAACATCAAGGACATAAAGACAATATAAATATCACAGAAGATACAAAGAAATGGGTTGGATTCTATTTGTAACGTATCTGAGATAAATTTTGACTATTCCCTCCTTGAACTTTGCTAGACTTTTGGGTTGATGAAGAGCTCAATTTATTTACAACTTTAATTTTAAAATAGTTGATTCTTTAACATTATATAAGTTGCCGAAAGCCACTGCACAACTATTCCTAGCTACAAGTCGTTCACTTTCATAAACATTACGTACTTGCTGCTCTGCTTCTGTTATTTGAAAAGAAAAGCATCCAATATTAAAGAAAAAAGAAAATGGACTCACCTCAAACCCAAAAGCCTCATGTTGTTTGTGTGCCATTCCCTGCACAGGGCCATATAAACGCCATCATGCAATTAGCCAAAATCCTTCGGTGTATGGGTTTCCATATAACATTCGTGAACAATGAGTTCAATCACAGGCGTTTAGGTTAAGTCTCATTGGACCGGACTTTGTGAAGGGCATGCCAGATTTTAGATTTGAGACCATATCAGACGGTTTGCCTCCATCAGATATGGATGCAACCCAAGACATTCCAGCACTATGTGATTCAACTAGGAAGGATTGTTATGCACCATTTAAAGAGCTAGTGAGGAAGCTGAACTCTTCACCTGAAGTGCCTTTAGTTAGCTGCATAATCGCAGATGGGGGTACGGGCTTTGCTGCTAAAGTGGCTAAGGATTTGTGCATACCAGAGCTCCAGTTTTGGACTGCCTCAGCTTGTGGCTTCTTGGGATATTTGCAATATGATGAGCTTGTCAAGAGAGGCATTGTTCCTTTCAAAGGTGATTGTTTGTCTCTCTAAGTATTTCATTCCTAATCTATAGACTCTGTGTTTATCTGTGATGATGAGATAAGATAGTAACTAATGTGTTTTTTTCCCCAACTGATTAAGGTAAAACCATAAAAGATATAATTAGGAGAATTTTGTGAGTGGGGTTGCTATAGTACTAATGTTTTTCTTCCTGTGTAGGTTATTTGACGAGTTTTTAGATATTTATTGGTTATTGATTTTAAAAATAAATGTTTTGGAGTTTATCAAGTATAACAAAAAACTAATAACTATTAAATAATTCATAAGAAAAAAATAGGTAGAAACTTCTTTATGTGATATTTGAATCTAATCTATAGTATTATTTTAGAGACAACCGGCACCTATGATTTTTTTTTTTTCTGGGTACCAATAAATGTATGACAACTAATCCAGAATGCCGTTACCCAAGAAACAACCACTACATCTCTCCTTTTTAATAACTGTTAGATGTAATTGTTTAGTGAATCTCAATGTATACTCTATTAATGTAATGAATTATGTAGCAGTTACCATGACACAAAGTGCCATATAAACTTGTTTAAATGCATTTTAAAAAATAATAATAAAGAAAGAAAGCTATTTAATGACGTAGATGTACTTGGCTAAGATGATTAGGGTGTTGATGGATATTTGGATATATTCATAGGTTAAATTGTAATGATTATAAACACCGTAGTTTGTCTGATTTTTTAATAATAATTAATTAAAAAATGATTTAGTGACAGTCCTGATAATAATAATTAACAAATAAAAATAATAATAAAATTGTCAAAGATAGACTAGACTTAATTATGAGGGGTTATAAAAATAGGATAAAGTATTTAATTTGAATGGTGATAAGAGATTGAATGACATCTCCTTCTTGATACAAAATTTTATTTAGATTTGGGTAGGTTCTATTAAAGAGAGAGAAGGCACGAACAACAAGGGGACAATGAAGAAAGAGGAGAGGACAAAAATAAAAAGAGAGAAGAGTGCACTTATACACAATTATTAGATAAAACACACAAGAGAGCACACACAATTATAAGAGAGAAGCAAGCACATATATCAGGGAGGGGAGAAGAGAAGGTTCCTTTTCAAAAAAACATAGCCTTGGAAGAAGTCTACCGAAAAATTTCCATACTCTTCAACTTGAAATCATCGTGAAGGTATGATGTTTATCCTTAGCCATTTCATTATTGCGTCTGGATGGTCCATAATCCTATCATGCAACCCAAAAAAATATTATATGTCCTTTTCTTGTTTTTAGACACTTGGCTAGAATTTTGTAAATCATGCATTCTTCATACTTCATCACTTTTCGGTGTTAATCACAGATGAGTGTTTGTTTTGTGGTTAACTAGTGAACAGCTTTTCTATTTCAGGTTATGTCTAATGAATGTGCCGAGAATTGTTATGTAGCTATGAAACTTTGATTCATTAAACTCTTCTTTGTTAATGTTAATAAATGGAAGGATGGTCATAATTCTTCATAGGCACGTACTATGTATAGACAATCATGAGCATGATATTTTCTATTGATCCAAAAGATGGCTGATTTTGTGTTAGAAATATTTATGACATTCCTTTCATTATTTACTTGAGGTTGCGGTGAATATAGCCTCTCTTACCCACAAGTGCAATATCATTGATTTTAAAAGAACATCTCTTCTACTGAATGGATCAGAACATTAAATGTGTAATATGAGATATTTATTTCATAGTTGGCATTAAGGAGAGTTCTCTTCTATAGGCATATGATATAAGAATTTTCTTTTGTTCTCGCTCCAATTAGTTGCATATTAAAGTTTTCTAAAAATAGAATAAAATGGAAGTTTATAATATATATTTTAATAGTCTGAATTATTTTAACTATGACAGCTTGTTTGACTTGAAAAATAATTCTATTAGGATTAATATTGTCATGATAACTCTTTGATTATAAAATAATTTTAATCATGATAATTTAAATATTTATTAATATGATATATCTTGATCTTTTGATTTGTCTTATCCTATTTATTTATTTGTGTTTGATATTTTATCTTGATATCTCACTTGATTGCTTATGATATAATTTCAAATTGATTTAGTTATTTATATCATAATTAATCTTTAATTTTAATGAATTTTAGGAAAAATAAAAAATCATAATATATTTCAATAATTTGAGTCATTTAAGCTTGTTTTACTTGAAAGATAATATAATTAGGATTAATGTTGCCGTAACGGTTTTTTGATCATAAAATAAAATTTAATCATGATAATTTAAATGTTTGCTAATGTGATATATCTTAATATTTTAATTTAGCTTATCCTATTTATTTGGTTGCGTTTGATATTTTATCTTAATATTTCTCTTGATTGCTTAGGATAAAATTCAAATTTAATTTGGTTATTTCTATCATAATCGTTTACTTTAAGGAATTTTACGAAAATAAAAATCATAATATAAATATATTATCATAATCATTTTATCTGTGACAACTTATTTGATTTAAAAAATATTTTAATTAGGATTAATGTTGCCAAGATGGTTTTCTAATACTAAAATAAAATTTTAATTATATTTAAAAGATAATGAATTGAGATAAATGTTGCCGTGAAGGCTCTTGAATTTTGAGAGAAAATTTAAAATATCAACATCAATATTGTCATGATGGCTCTGTCATAAATAAAACATTTTTTCAATTAATAATTAATCAATCATTTAATTAAAATTTACTAACCCACAATCATTTTCTAAATGAATTACGTGAGTTTTGATTCTTCACTTTGAGGATACGTAGGCACTTTAGACAAGTCTAACCTAAATAAACTCTTTTTTTTAATCAAAATTTTAAATATATTTTTAATCAAACTTGGAAATAATATATTCTTTCTTCAATTTGTAAATAAATATTCTTTTATTTAATTTAATTTTTAGGAGTAAATTCAATATTATTAAGGTTATTAATAATTTACATAATTAATTTATGGTAATCATTATAGGATGGATGTATTAGGAGTATAGTAGGACTTAGTTCCTGCCCTTCCCTATACATAAATAGACTCCCGAATCCGATCTACTTTAAGGCCAGTTTTTTCTTAAAAGATTTTTTCAATTATTTTTTCTAATAAATAAACATTAGTGACGATTCTATTTTTTCATCAATTTCTCCCACCATATCCATTGCGACACCCTCTGAGAACGATTGTGATAGTGGTTCTCATTGTAAACAAAAATATTATACATGCATACATATGTGTGCGTGTGTGTGTGTGTGTGTGTATAGTCCATTAAATGCTTGTTTTTCATTTTAATGAACAAATTAAATTGTTTAAGTTATCTAATTGAGTGACTTAATTACTTTTGCCAAACTTTTAGATGAAAATTTTCTTGACGATGGCACCTTGGATACAACCATAGATTGGATCTCGGGAATGAAAGATATCCGACTCAAAGACCTTCCGAGCTTCATGAGAGTCACTGCCCTAGATGATATCATGTTTGATTTCTTGGGTTCTGAGGCACGAAACTGTTTGACATCATCTTCAATCATCATGAACACATTCCAAGAATTGGAAAGTGAAGTCCTTGATGCCCTTACGGCCAGGAACCCTAACATATATAACATAGGCCCACTTCACTTGCTTGGTAGGCATTTCCCTGATAAGGAAAAGGGCTTTAAGTCATCAAGTGGGGCAAGTCTTTGGAAAATTGATTCAAAATGCATCAAGTGGCTAGACAAATGGGAACCTTGCTCGGTCATATACATTAATTATGGAAGTATAACTGTTATGACTGAGCAACATTTGAAAGAATTTGCTTGGGGACTAGCAAATAGCAAGCTTCCATTCTTATGGATAATAAGGCCAGATTTAATAATGGGTGAATCTATAACTTTACCTAAAAGAGTTCTTAGATGAGATCACGGATAGAGGATATATAACAAGCTGGTGCCCTCAAGACCAAGTAGTCACTCATCCATCAGTTGGGGTGTTTCTAACTCATTGTGGATGGAATTCTACACTTGAAGGTATATGCGAGGGTTTGCCTATGATTTGTTGGCCTTTCTTTGCCGATCAGCAAACAAATTGCAGGTATGCATGCACAACTTGGGGGATAGGGATTGAGGTTAACTATGATGTAAAGAGAGATGAGATAACAACACTTGTGAAAGAAGTGATGGAGGGAGAAAGGGGGAAAGAAATGAGACAAAAGTCTTTGGAGTGGAAGAAGAAAGCAATGGAAGCTACTGATTTAGGAGGATCATCATACGCTGATTTCAATAGGTTATTAAAAGAAGCTCTTCGTTACGATGCTATTTGAATCCTTTTATCATCAGAGATACGAAGGTGGAGCTATTTGATAATTTTTTTTAATTTATAATGGAAATAAAATGATGTGATGAAGGGAAAGGTAGGCTATTACTATTAGATAAAATATATTGTGATATATATCATGCATCTAGTCCTTAATTACTACCTTGTATTTTGAGTATTTCCATGTATTTTATAGTGTGAATATGTACTTACATTGGAAAAGAAGTATGTGATTCGAAATAAACATGCTATAATTCAATTTTTATAAGGTGTTACTAGCTTTTGTGCTATGTCTTGTTGTAATATGTATATACTCTGTTTATTATAAAGTGGGGTTTTCTATTACTTCTTTTGGCACTAGATTTGATCCATTCGATTGCTGTCACCACTGTATACTGATGTATGAGTTTGACCCATTCCCATTCATCTCTCGCAAGAGTCGCAAAACCCATTCTCTTGCCGTGGTTTTAAAAAAAAAAAAAATTGGAGTTCGAATTCAAATCAAAAGAGAGAAATACTCACTTATTATCAAGTGGGTGACCACAAGACTTTTTAGTCTGATGGTTGTTCTCTCATCATTTGAACTGTCAGTTTTGATTTGAATAGGAGAAGACATTCAAATTCCCAAATCTTCCATTTATATACAGTTTTTTTTTCCCCTTCCTGGCCTGAATTTGATAGTGTTTGCTTCTCTTTGTTAAGAGATAGTCTGTTTTGGAAATTTAATAAACTTAATACATGTATTTAGTTAATTACTATTCATGTATTTGCATATTCATGTATCTCTACTTAATTACCATCCATGCATTTTCACATTAATGTATTTATAGGTTCAAAATATTTACCTATGCGTGTATTTAATTAATAAGTACATTGAATATTTTAGGGTTAAGTTCACCGTAAGAGTTGTTTGGCAAGTATCATGTTTTCTTATAAATAGTCTTGTGTTTGTGTCATTCATATAAATCAAGAATATCAATTCAAAGTGAATTTTATTATAATGTTTGAGTATTTCTTTCTCTACTATCTCCTTTAAAGTGGTATCAAGAGCCAAATTATAATCTTTTGAAGATGTCCAACTCCTCTTTTTGATTCCCAAACTCACAAAAGAAAATTATAATGATTAGTGTGTTCACATGAAGGCAATTCTTGCCTCCCAGGAAGCACGGGAGATGGCGCAGAAAGAATATAATGAACTGGAGAATGAAAGAACTTTGAATCAAGCCCAAAGGAACAACTTATGTGATAACATGGCGTCTCCCAAGCCGTGTAGCGCCATGTCAAGTTATGTGTTGACATGGCCTCCTTCAAAGACTTACTATGTCATCTTATGCGCTGATATTGCCTCATCTAAGCCATACAGTATTACGTCATATTATGTAATAGAGAGTCCCTTCCAAAGATTCATACAAATTATGTAACATTACATAATGTCATGTCTAATGTGATCTAATTCGCATACTTTCCAAGTCATTTAACGCCATATAATATTAAGTGCTGATTACTCCAAACAAATCTAAAATTTAATTGGAGAATAGAAACTTTTAATATTCAGTAAGTGTTTTTATTTATGATAAAACATGATAATGACATAAACCGTTCGCGATACTTTTATAAATAACATTCTCATTGTATTAGTTAACTTAATTGGTTTCTTTTTTTAATTTGTGCTCTTTATTGTCAAGTTATAATAAGACATAAAACATAATCACAGTCCAACATTTTTTATTAAGGACACATAATCATAAAAAAAATATGAAAATAAATTTTAAAAATAATGTCCCGCCAAGGTAAAAAAATAAAATATATTGTGGCATAATTAATTCATAAATTAAGTTCTTATTACAAAAATAGGTATAAATTATATTGAACTTTTTTTACAAATATTAATATGCAATACCCATATTTATTTAATCCATAAACTAATCTAGCATTAGAAAATATTCCTAAATTATATTTATAGAAAATCAACTAAAATATTAATATCAAATTACTTAGAAAAATATCCATAAGTTATATTTAGAAAAAAATAATTATAAATAATAATATGTAGGCACCCGCACAACGTGTAGGCTAATAGACATGCTATAAAAAGTTTAATTTTTAATTTTACATTTCAAAAAATAAAAGATGTTTTAAATAAAAATTATTTTATGTTTAACAAATTAAAAAAAAAAATAACATCACTTTATGATTTGGCTTTACGCCATCAAATGATTTGAGCCGTCCATTCTTGTAAAATACACTGCCATGGCCTATGATGCAAAATGTTCAGTCAATTACCAATTTCACAAAATTAATGAGAAATTATTCTTATTCTTAATTTTTGGGTATGTTGTCAATTAATTTCTTTTCAAAAGCATAAATTCTTGAGGTATTAATATTTGAACTTAATTCTACTGCAAAATCTCGAATTGCCCTAAATTGAGTCCCCCGATGCATTGCACTGAGACATATTGGATATTGTGTAGTGACTTTATTACACCGCTATGGGATAACATTAATAGCTGATGGGTTAGGCACTACTTGAACATAGGGCAAGCAAGCCAATGTTACTTGAAGTATTGGGAGGTCTCATGACTATCTGGACTTGTCCATATTGGAGAATTAGCTATGCAATAGGTTCAATTATTTGATACTTGCCCCCTGGGTTAGCTGGAGTAACCAAAATAGGGATAGTTAGTGCCAAATTGCCTTGCTAAACTGTTTGACCCACTTTGAACAATGATGTGTAATGCTCTCTTCAATGTTGCAAGGCTCTCTGTTCTTACTTATGAACATTGTGCATCTTGTCCATCTCATTGTGGAACATGGGCTTAAAAATATCAGCAAGCCGGTGAGATATCTAGTACATTAGATCATCACGTCAATCTGTTGATGGATGAAAGACATTTCCATGACGATACGCTAAGGAAATGACTCTTTCTAGAGGATTACTTGTTTTTAAATTGCCATTCTTCCTAAAAGTTAATTGTAAAGGCTCCATCTCATTTAAGCTTTTCCCATAACTCATTTGCATGTGCCAATTGAAATCATGACCAATTGTTTATAAACCTTTTAAGAGGCTTGTTTCTTGGTCCCACTAAGTGTACCAAAATATGCAATGTTCTGAAAACCGGACGGGACCGGCCGGTTCGACCGGTCGGACCGGGAATCGGTTCCCTCACCGGTTCAAGTTATCTTCCAAAATAGTTGGGGTCAAAAACTGATTAAAAATTGGTGAACCGATCTCAAACCGGCGCCGGTCCGTAAGGTTGCCCGATTCTGCTCTTTTTTTTTTGAACATTTTACGTCAAAATGACGTCGTTTTAATATATATTTTTCAAAAAAAAAAAAAAGGCGACGACATCGTTTCGGTTTGAATGAAAATCGAAACCCTCGCTGCTCCGCGTTGTCGCTGGCTCACTGCTCATCTCTCACCGTCAGAAAACGAAGGCTTCGCGGTGAAAGCGGAACCCTCGCTGTGTGCGTCTGCGTCATCGATTGCTCGTCTCTTACCATCAGAAAATGAAGGCTTTGCGGCGGAAGCGAAAACCCTCACTGCGAAAACCCTCGCTGCGTGCGTCTGCGTCCTCGACTCCTCGTCTCTTACCGTCAGAAAACGAAGGCTTCGCGGCGGAAGTTGAAACCCTCGCTGCGTCTGCATCCTCGACTCCTCGTTGTGAGTTATCGCCATCGAAGATCCTCAAAGTATACACAGATACACCTCTGCATATTTTTGTTTTTATTTTCTGAGGTTTTTCTGTTTTTGTACTTGGATGCCGAGAATGGGAAAGATTGTGTGCTTGATTTGATCTTGCAGATGGTTTTGATTGTTGTTTATACCGTGTACACTATGTGGGTTGTAGCATTTTTGTTTCTGTAATTGTTATTTAGTTACGCATATAGTGTTTGATAAAATACTTCAAAGAGTTGTTCACTGCAACCAGAATTGCAAAATTGATGTTGACAGTTGGTGTTTTTATGTTGGTTCAGTATTAGATTTTGCCTACATGAAATGTCTTTGTAAACGAAAAATTTCACTTATTTTTGCCCCAAGCCATTGAAGCCTAGCATTACTTCATTAGCTTTAGTAAGCCCTTAGACATTCGTAGAAATTTTTTTATATTCTTGCATTACAAGTTCACAACAGCCATCTGACTTGAGCCATTTCAAGCACTATCTAAACGTTGAAATACAACAAATTCTTAATCCTTGAATCACTTATATTTGGAATTTATTTATCGCTTCCTGCATTAGTTTGGTGTCATAGTCCTCAGGTTCTAGTCATGAAAAAGTGATCCAGCATGGAAATATGTTAGTTTAGCTCATGAAAATGGGAAGCTAGTGTACACTTGTATGTTTTGTTTGACACGGTATAAAGGAGGAGGGATTAATAGGATGAAGCAGCATCTTGCAGGAAAACAAGGACAAATAGCTTTGTGCAAAAAAGTTCCTTATGATGTTAAGTACCAAATGTTAGCATATTTGGAATAAGTAAAAAAAATAAAGATGATAAAGTGAGCTTTGGTGATGATTATGATGAAGCATATGAACAAGAAGAACAAGAGATGACTATTCCTTCACCTCCACTAACTAAGATGCAGCATATTGGAGACAAAGGCAAGCAAAAAGCAAGTGCTTCCCAACCAATTGGTAACTATTTTGCACCAAGGACAACTCTAGGAGCCCAACCAAATTTTAAAAAGTGTTTTTGCTAGCAAAGAGGCCATACATAAAGCTAAATTGGGAATAGCCAGATGGATGGTTGATGCAAGCATTCCATTTAATGCAATTCAATCACCTTATTTTTCAAGCTACATTGGATGGTATTGCTGCTATTGGACCTGGTTTTAAAGGTCCATCTTATGATTAAATGAGGGTTCACTTATTGGGAGATCTTAAGAATGAGTGTCAGCTACTTGTTGATAGTTATCGGAGTTCATGGAAAGAAACTGATTGTACACTTATGGCTGATGGTTGGACTGATCAAAGACAACGAACTCTAATTAATTTTTTGGTGTATTGTCCTGCTGGTGTATCATTTCTGAAATCTGTTGATGCTTCATACATGGTAAAAAATGTCACAACATTATTTAACTTGTTTTGTTGATGTTATTGAATGGGTTGGAGCCTCAGTAATGTTGTACATATGGTGACTGACAATGCAGCCAATTATGTGGCAGCTGGGAGACTTATTCATGATAATCATGAACATATTTTTTGGTCTCCTTGTACTGTCCATTGCATTAATCTCATTTTGAAAGATATTAGCAACATGCCCCATGTAACTAACCTTGCATCCCGTGCTTCAAAGATAACAATATTTGTTTACAATCATATGGTGTTTTTGTCTTGTTTTAGAAAAAGGCCAGATTGGAAGGAAGTTGTTCGTCCAGGAGCTACTCGTTTTGCTACTGTTTTTATTACTTTAAAAAGTATTTATGAACACAAGGAAGACTTGCAAGCTTTAGTTGTAGACAAGCACTTCACTGGACACAAGTTGGGAAAAAGTGTTAGTGGGAAAGCTATTAGTGATATTATCTTGGATAATAAGTTTTGGCATGATTGCTTTACTACGGTGAAGATTGTAGGCCCTTTAATTAGATTGTTGAGAATAATGGATGCTGATGAAAAACCTTCATTGGGATATGTATATGAAGGTATGCAAAGGGCAAAAAATGCTATCAAGCATATGTTTAAGAATAGGAAAAACTTGTACAAGCCTTATACAGAAATCATTAAGGCTCGATGGGATAAGCACTTGCATCAGAATCTCCATGCAGCATCTTACTTTTTTAAATCCTGCTTTCTTTTATGATGATAAATTCATTGAGAAGTACAGGATCATGCAAGGTTTACTTAACTTGTTTGATATAAAAAGCCTTTGCAATGATCCACTTAAAGCAATGAAGGAGATACAGGTGTATCGGCAGCGCAAGGAAAGTTTTGATAGGCCTACTGCTTTGACAGCAGCTAAGGAGTTTCAACCGAGTAAGCAATTTTATTTTAATATGCTGATTTGTTTTAATATTTTGAAACTCATATAATCGATGGTTGATGTTGAGAATTATATTTATTTCTATGTAGATGAATGGTGGACATTTTTTGGTACCAGTACTCCATATTTTGAAAAAGATAGCATATCGTATCCTTAGTCAAATAGCTTCTTCCTCATGATGCGAACGAAATTAGAGTCTTTTTGAACAAATTCATACTAAAAGGAGGAATAGGCTAGAGCATCAAAGACTTAATGATCTTGTGTATGTGACTTACAACTTGCGTCTTAAATCCAGGTATATTAATAATTTAAGTATTTAACACTTATGTTTAAAACTTTAGGTTAGTTAGCTGAAAAATAATTATAATACTTTATTTATTTATTCTAGGTTGCATCGAAAGAAAAGGACTTATGATCCAATTGATTATGAAAGTATTGACAATGTTGACTTTTTGGGTGATGGAAGAAGATCCTAAACCAGAATTTGATAATGAAGAGATTTAAAAATTTAATTTATCAAGATAATATTATTCCTTCTTATCATATTGGTAAGTCTTATTCTTATAGTTCTATATAAAAGTATTGATATTATGTATTATAATTTATAATATTACTATTAACTAACTAAGTCTTTTATTTTCTTAGAAGGCAGAGATATTGATACTAAATTTGGTATGGCTGAAGCAAGTCAAGCAACAATGCAGCCTTCATTTGATGATAATCATGATGGTGGAGATGAACACGAAGATCTTTTTAATGAAAATATTCAACAACTTAATGCTGATTATGATGATCCTATATAATTTGTGAATTTTTTTTATGATTAATTTTGATGAAACATTGTTGAACTTATGTTATTTATATGAATGTAATATTTTTTTTACTTTATGACATTTTTTTGTTGTATTGCTTATATGAATGTAACATTTTTTTGATCTATGATATTATTTTTTTATGTTTCAAATAATTTTATTATTGATTTATATTATTTTTTTATAATTTTTATTTATTTTAGTACTATATAAATAATTATATATATTTATATATAAATATAACTATATATTTAATTATACTCCGGTTCGACCATGGTTCGACTATTGAACCTTAAATCTGTACCTCAACCGGTTCAATGACCGGTTCGGTTTTCAGAACCTTGAAAATATGTTTGCATTTTTTTTCTAGACTAATTGATTGAATCAGCTAAATTACATCAATGATTATCACATTTAGGCGATACGCTAAGGAAATGACTCTATCTCTTAGCTTTGGGTCCCTAAGCTATTAAAAAAAGTGCCTAATGTGCTGGTCAGCTAAAGACTAAGTAAATAAATAGAGAATAAATTTGGTTAGAATAGAGGCATGAATTGAGTATAAAGAACAAACGTAAAGCAATATATAAAGACATAAAAGGCTGAAAATAAAGAAAAGATAGATGACTAGTTCAATGATTTGAGAGAGATGTCTTCAATCTTCACTTTTTAAGCCTTTTATAGCCCCTCAACTAGCCATTAACCCATTAAACTCATTTGACGCATCCTTCTAGTCTTCTTTCCTACGTCTCCATTATTATAGGATTATGACCAATGTTTAGAGTGGTGTTCTTCACCATGTCAACTTAATTCCTTCATTATAGGGGCAAGAAATGCTTCCTCAGCTAACTACCAGACTAGCTGAGACTTCAACCTTATCCCTATTTTTGTGAAATATGGTTGTCTAGCATCTTTCAAGTGGATGTACGTCCCTTGACTTGGTCAATGTAACTTGATCTCCAACTTAATTTTTTTGGTCAAAGATCTCCAGCTAACTTGTTAATTTTACCTAAAAAATAATGAGTCTAACCCAAAATGCAAGCTCATTCTGCCTTCAAAGCCCATTATGCACATAGGCCAACCTTACATATATAGGTAATAACTTGGTCTAATTTAGCCACATTTAGTGGAACAACTTAAACTAGCCCATGGATTTATAATTTGGCCCATGTCTACCTTAATTTTTGGACTTCTCTCTTTTAGGCCCATTATTTTAATAGCTCATAAGCTAACACATTAGCAATACAATAAGAAATTTGAACCTAGTTTAGCCTGATTGAAGCCCAAAATCTTTAGCAGCTCACTTCTTCTTTTTTTTTTCTGTGTCAACAGATATCACTTGCTTCATTTTCATTTGGTGGTGTATTTCTTATTGAATTTGTATACCCTAGTTTACTAATATCCTTTTTCATTAGCTTTGTTGCCACTTATTCTTAGAATATTTCTTCTCTTTGTAGAAAAGACAACAAATGATTCATTTATAGAACTTCTAATTCTTAGTGCATACAATGATCCAAGAATATTCTTTAAACATATAATTCACACACTAAAGTACTTTGGTTGGAAAAAGACTAACTCATCAATAGTTAAATTTGGTTAATTACCCATCGTGATGAAGAAGAACCTCATTTATTAGTCTCAAGAAATTATTGTAAGATGATCCTCCAATATTGGTTGCTTTTATTGCATCCATCTTCCATTTCAAACTTCTTTGCCTTATTTCCATCCCCTTATCTCCCTTTATTATTTCTTTGACAAGAGCTGCAACCTCCTCTCTCTTCACATTGTGGCTAATCTCCATCCCTATTTCCCAATATTTGCATGCACACGTACAATTTATTTGTTGGTTTGAAAACAAAGGCCAACATATCATAGGAACACCCTCACATATACTTTCTATTGTTGAATTCCACCCACAATGGGTTAGAAAGACTCCAACTAATGGGTATGCTAGCACTTCTTGTTGAGGGCACCAACTTGTTATATATCCCCTATCTTTAACCACATCCAAGAACTCTGGTTCAGAATTTGCAAATTCACCTATTACCCCATCTGTCCTCACTATCCACAAAAATGGGTGTCTACTATTTGCCAACCCCCAAGCAAACTCCTTGAAGTGTTGCTCGGTCATAATAGCTATACTCCCATAATTTACATAGATGACTGAGCGAGAGGTACCCATTGTTCTAGCCACTGGATCCATTTAGAGTCACTTTTCCAAAAGCTTGACTGGGATGATGACTGAAATTCCATCTCCAGGAAATGCCTATCAAGCAAGTGGAGTGGGCTAATGCTATAGACATTAAGGTTCTTGGCCATAATGACATCAAGAGCTTCACTTTCCAATTCTTGGAATGTGTTTATGATGATTGCAGATGATCTCAAACAACTTTGTGCTTCTGATCTCAAAAAATCAAACAATAAGTCATTTGGGCTCTTGATTCTAATGATGTTTAGGAGGTCTTTGAGCCTGATGTGCTTCGATCCTGGTATCCAAGATATTGTTGTATAGGGTGTGTCATCAGTAATAAAATTATCATTTGCTTAGTTGATACAAATAAATACATATTTTGCAACTACTCAGTATTCTAAATATTTTTTTTTTCAGTTCAAGCAACGTTTTCGTTAGTTAATATGATAATTGAAAAGTTTTCAAATACTCATTTATGATCGATTAGATTGTGGTATCACAGTACATTACCCAAACTAAGAAGATGACATTCTACATGGTCCTAATCTCTAAGCCTCCCTTGCTCTTAAAATTAGTTATATTTGTATATTATGTTCCAAAGACACATATTGCATGGATTGTTGAAATTCTTATAATTATAATGACCTTCAATGAGGTTAGCGTTTATTACACTGACACTTTTTTTATTTGTGAAATTAATTAGACTTACTTTCCTTATTTTATTATTTATAAAAGATAATTGTGTAGGAACCATACATAAAATGGGAGAGGTAGGCGTATATTTCTTAAACAAATAAAGGTATATGGTATAACAATAGTACATAAAGTAAGGGATGCATGCATAATTTCTCCAACAATAGGGTATTTGGTGTAATAAGCGTTAAGCTTAAAAGAAGTTGGTATAATTATCCCTAAAATTTAATATTGTTTTGGAATTTCTAAATATTTATTTTCAAAGTAACTTTCAATTTATTTTTTTTATGTTTTTAGTTAAGTAAGGATATGTTTGTCAGTTAAAATTATAATTGAATTAAAAATTAATACACATGTTTGGATCTATTATAAAAATTATTATTTGAAAATCAATTTTGTATATTTGAAGTTCACAAATAGTAATGGCTAAAAGAAAGAGTATACTAAAAATGAATTGAATCAATTTTATTTGAAGAAATTTACGTATTTTTTTTCCTTAGTTATAATAACATGATTTCTCTCTATTAATGGTAGAATAGTAAATTTAAACAAAATTCACTAAAATCCATCAAATTTTCTCATTTTTAGCAGGACTACCAACCAAATTAAAATCCATTAAATTTCAATTGATTTTCGAATCACATCAATTTTCATCTTATAACGTTCCAAACAAAGTTGAATTTTGAAAGAAATCAAATCCTAAAATTTATCATTCTAAAGACACTCAAAAAGGATTTATAAATTTTCGTATCATTTCAAACACACCTGAAGAAAATTTATAAATTTGTTATGAATTTAGTCTAATTAAAGTTCCTCAAGTAGAAAAACATTACAAAACTTAAAATCAAAGTTTATGTTTGTACCCTTTGATACTAATCACTCTAACATGTATACATAGGAATTTTGTTTTCTGTTTTTTAAAACAGAGGTTTCCATGAAAAATTTGTACAACTCCCAGATTCATTTCATTGACAATAATTTAGCCCGTATTTATGTGGTTTCTTTATGGCAGTTGTGATTTTTTCATGACTTCTATGGTTATGAAATATGACACTCGCATACTCAAAAGATAGAAAGGCTACCTTTGAATGGAACAATACCTCTTTTAACAAGTTCCTCGTATTGCAAGAAACCGAGAAAACCAGAAGCAGAGCATGCAGAAAAGACAACCACTCGTTAGCCTAAATCCTTTGCAACATTAGCAGCAAAACCAGTGATCCCATAAGATATTATGCAACTCACCTTAGGCAAATCTGGTGTGGAGTAAAGTTTAATAACCAACTCTTTGAATGGTTCACAACAATTTTTCCTTGTTGAATCACACAATTCAGGAATATCTTGTGTTGCATTCAATTCCAATGGAGGCAAACCATCTGGTACATGTTTGAGAATGATTAATTTTAAAAAAAAAAAATCATATTTTTTTCAAAAGTTTTCTTTGTAAAATTTTAGTTATAAGTTATTTAAAAAAAAAACTAATTCAAATACGCATCTGGTATGGTCTCAAACCTGAAATATGGGCTGCCCGTCATAGAATGTGGTCCCTGGGACTGAAGTAAGCGTTTGTAGTTGAACTGAGTTGACATAGGTTATGTTGAATCCATTGCAATGAAACAATTTGGTTAAATGCATGAAGGGGTTTACATGGCCTTGCATTGGAAAAGGAACACATGCAGACAACATGAGGCTTTTGGATCTCATGAGAACACGTTTTCTTCTAATTTGCTTTTGAAAACAAAACAATAGAAGACTAGATCAAACTTAAGGTGGAGATGTTTATTATTTGTGCTTTGGTATGGACGGAGAGAAACAAGACAAACAAGACAAAAGCTAGGTCCCATTGATGTTGGGATCATTCACCATGGACATCAAAGTAGACATGTGCCAATAATGAACTTCAAAAATGTTATTGTTAAATCCTGCACCTCTCTCGTACACATATTTTGAATGGTAATAAGGAAGAGAGAATTTTTTTTTTTGTGTCTTTTCCTTTTCTCTCTTCTTTTTTTTACGATAAAAGGTAAGTGTATGTATGACAAAGAAATATAAGATTGAGATGTAAAAATAACATAGTTGAATGAATTGAATGATTGTATAATTTTACTAGCTCAAAATCCTGATAAGAATATTTATTTATTAATATGGGGATTAATATTAATCATATAGACACAAGTTTATAAATCTTATAAATAAAAAATCTCATTGTATCAGAAAATTTTGCATTGGTATGCTTTATTAACTACTTGCTAATGATAAACTATTTTGATAAAATTTTGAAAGACTGGAAACCTTTTAATAATTCTCATCAAACCAAGTCTGGAATTTTTTAAGCTTACTGAAACGAAGTGTTTGCAAACTTAACTTCTAAAATGGTTTTGCATAGCCATGTATGTCAAAAACCAATTAGGATAGGCAGTCAAACTAACATGAATAGATGATATTAGGTTGATAATATTATTTGTTATACAAACACTATTAACCAACATGGTAACATCTATTGAGACAATATTTTCTTGCAAGTTTAATATCATTACACAAATAAACTGATTAAAACTATATCGTTAAAAATTGGTTAAAATCAACAAAACTGAAACATCTGACGATTTTAAATTGCAATTTTAGTTACGGTTATATTGTTATATTGTGGACCAATAAGAACCCATGTGCGTCAATGCAATTTGTAATTATAAAGTAATGAAATTGCTGCAACTAAAATGTTGTGAAGTGATAGCATCTCAAAAAGCCTTCATGAAATGACAGCACCGTCACAAGGAGAGATTCGATTTAACATACGTTGCCAACTATCAATAAATTAGGTTGCTATGGAGGCATTTTGCTTACTTTTTATCTTGAATCAATCATTATTGTAGACCCACCTGTTATCTTCTCTATGGCTTATTATTGCTCTATCAGGATTTCCTTTGAGTAAGGACGAGAAAGTTAAGAGAAAAATAGTTAATACATAATTAATGATATTAATAATATATAGATTAGTAAATAGCCAAAAATAATAATAAATAGATTAATATTATTTAATTTTAAGTGATGTGAATACACAAAGGATTTAATTTTTAGATATATCATTAATATAAAATTTTTTATATTATCATTTAATCATATTTTATTATTTTTATTAAAAATATTTTACTTTTTAAATAATTATGATTTTAATCAAACTTTTTTAATAATTAATGATGAATCAAAATTACATTCATATAAAAATTATAATTGATTATTTCATTTAATTTACTTTCATAAATATATTTTAAATATATTTATTATATCATTTTTTCCTCTCTAACTCCCATTCAAACATAGTATAAAAAAATCACTGCATTCAACCACAAATTATCTCTTATTATATATAATTCATTTAAAACTCTTTCCCAGCGACAAGCAAATCTCAGATATCACCCAAAAAAAAAAAATTTATACTTGCAATTCATTTCCAAGAACAAACCATGTGCATCCCTCATGTTCCATTTGTGTGATCGTACTATTAGTTTTAATAGAACTGTACAAGATATTAAGGTGTGATATGCACATAATGGGTGAGATTGGCCAGTTCAATTTCATCACTGTTCAACATAGATTTAATATTAGTAGTATTTTCCAATTCTGTCAAGAATTCATGAACATTATACAAACAGATTAAACCTCGATCTCGAATTGCAGCACCAACAAGAAGGCAAAGGATATCTAATTGAGCATAATTTACATTAAAATTGGCACTAAGATAATTAGTAAGACCCAACATTTAGAGCAAATAAAAGGATGTGTTTAGAATCATAAAAATTAAAATTAAATTAAGTTGTTTTAAATTGTATTAAATTGAATTTAATTAAAAATTAATTCTTGTGTTTTGAACTTATTATAAAAAATTATGATTTATATTGATTTAGAAATTAAATTTTATATTTAAAATATAAAAAAAGAATTAAATTGATTTTATTTTAAAAATTTTACATTTTTAACCTTTCTTTTAATAAATTTTCTCTTTTAATTCTAAATAAATGAATAAAAGTAGAAGAATAAATTTAAATAAATTTCACCTAAATTTATTTAAATTCTCTCATTTTAATAAAATTTTAAAAATAACTTAATTAAAAATTTTAAAAAAATTTAAATTTTATCTATTTATATTTTATAATTTTTTTAAATAAAAAATTTTATTTATAAATAAAATTAAATTTTAAAATTATTAATTCTAAACGGACTAATTCCAAAAGCAAACAGAATCCAAAGGCAACAAGCCAAAAATGTGCGAGCTAGCTATCTTTACCCGTGAGGCACCGAAAGCAAATTTAACTCCTCGAGCAACTTTTTTTCGGTCTAGAAGCAGTACATTTCCTACACAATGGTGAAAGTACCTTTGGGGTCTAAGTCTATAGATTTTGCGTGTTTATTTTTAATTTTTTATTTTTACACAAAATTTTTATATTTTTTTTATATTTGATTTGGTAAATTTCTAACAACAATTTTATTTTTTTTATCCTCTCTAGGATAAAAAATTTGCTACATCAAGCATGTAAAAAAAAGGTATAAAATTATAGTATGCAAATATCATTTATAAATATTTTGCAGTGCTTATTTCTCTTCTTAATTTTGGTTAACTCTACGAAATAAGGGTGGTAATTAGATTCACAAATTTATGATCCATTCAATTTATTTATTTTTAAATTCAATCTAATCTATTTAATTATAATAATAAATTTTTAATAAATTTAGATACATTAGATTCGTTTTAATTAATAGATGATTAATAGACTAACCATAATATTTATTAAATCTAATATATATATATATATATATATATATATATATTAAAAAATATAATATATTTAGAAATAGAAAAAGTTTATATGCATCTAATTAAATATAGATATATTAGATATCCATTCATTAAAATATATCATGAATGAATTAAATAATTTTATTAATTTCTAATAGATTCTAGATGGATTATTAATTTTTTTATCTATTTATTAATAATCCAATCAAAAATTTATCAAATACATTCATTTGCTACTCTTAATTTGAAGAAATACATCCAAACAAGCATCTATAAAATGCATATAACAGATTAAAAAAAAAAAAAGCTGCAAACCAACAGTAAATGCCAACATATTTGTAACTCTAGTTTGGCAGCATATGAGATTCTTGCTAATAAACACTATCTTGTACCTGATAACTTACCATTTCAGGACAAATAGTATGCAACACGATCCATCATTTCATTCATTTGCAATAAGAATCTATTTATAACATGTTAATTTTGAAATACCAAATTTGTGATCGACACGTCAACATTTCACAACTTTGTTTTCAAATTACCTTAATATTCTTGCAACTCTATTTTTATGCTAATTTAGCAATTACTTAAAATTCTCAACTCCTAACCCATTGCACATAACCTTGGCACACCATGTCAGCTTATTTCAACAAATAAATTGATTATAAATTATCATTTACAGTTGGATTCAATGTAATTAAATTTTTTATGTGAATAAAGGTCATCAAAGCTGTAAACACCTCATTTTGTCTAATTAAAAAAAATTCTAAAAAGAATTAAAGTTTTTGAACTAGAAAATGAAAAGAAAATTTAAAATAAGAATTTAGAAGAAAAAATGAAATACGTCTTGAAACCCACAAAAACCAGTGTATTTTGTCTTGAAAGTTAATCGATCAAATGGATCCGCTGCTCATTCGGCTCATGGCCCAAAAATTCGATATCCAAAACCCACAATTTACTCGGCCCATGACTCAAATCACCTGTCGCAAGTTCATTACCTCTTTTCTTTCTTAACCAAATTGCAAATATTAAGCAATCCTCACCTAACATACTTAGCCAAAAAATCAGTTAAAATAGAGGATATCACAGCAGAAAAAGAGAGAAATGATCAAGCACATGAGAAAAGGAACCGGCAAAAGGAGAAAGGACAGAGAACGCAAGGGGAATAATAGAAGAAATTAGACCAGAGAAAGAGAGGAGCAAAACGGAGGGGGAGCGGAGGGAAGTTCAATTTCATTGACAGGTTTCACGAAGAAGGAAGAAAAGAGTAACTACGAAGGAAGAGGTAGCTTCTGGAACTTCGTGCTCTATTCTTGAGTCTCAACTCCTTGTGATGTTAGTGATTCAATCTTGGTAATCAGAAGTTTTCCTTCTCTTTGGAACATCCTTATATTCCCCTTTTAGTTCTTGTCACTTTGGAACATTCGCTTTGAATCAAGCTCGCAAACTGTTCAGTTTGACTCATTATATCAATTTACATGAACTAAATGAATTAAAATAAGATAAATAAACTAAATTGAGAAAAAATCAATCAAATGACCAAAATGAAACAAAACGAATCAAATAAATCAAATGTCAATTTAAATTTCTTATTTTTTTTTCAAACTTATTTTATTTTCAAATTATATATATATCGAGCCAGTTTATATATCAAATGAGTCAAGCAGATATTGACTCAATATAGTTCATTTATTTAACAGACTCAATTTTAAATTCAAGTTCATCTCATTTTGTTCATGAACTAAGTTTATTGAGCTAAATAATGATTCAAGTTTCAAACTATTTACTAGTTAGTTCGGTTCATTACCGGCCCTAATCTTTGTCTAGTAGATCTTCTATATTGACTACCCAATTTCGTTTGATTTAAAATGCGTAAATAATCATTTAAGGTCTCGTTTGGTACATAAGAATAGGTAGTATAGTATAATTAATACTATTTATATTTAGACAAAATATTATATAATAATTTATTCTGTCAAAATTATTTTATCTAACTTTAACTGTATAAGACTATATAAGATAAAATAATTTGTTCCCTATCTATTATAAGGTCAAAGTAAAATAATATTATTTTAATTAGATATTATACTATTCAGTATCTTACTAAAATATTACATAAAGATGAATAATATTACGCTTATATAGTATATGCAAAGGGGCCTAAGATGAAGTTTACATTCTGTATTGTGACAAATTGAGTCTGTAAATAAGCTTTGAAGTGTAGATCCATGGAGACGAAGCTGTGTTTGTAGTAATTGTTACTGCTGTCATGAAGCAGCCTCGTAAGCAACGCTACAGTAACGCCGCGAATAATGCTACTGAGATATCACCGTCTGTGATGCTGCACTAATGCTTTTCCTTTCAATTTCAATTTTGTTTCTTTAGCTTTAGGTTTTTTAATATTTTTTTTTTCGTCCGGGGTTTTGGGAGGAGAGGATCAAATACAGGCATGGTTATATTAAAGCTTTCAATTTTGTTCATAGTTTTAAATTACAGTTACAATTACAGTTATGTTGTGATTGTGAATATTACAAATAATTACATAACAATGAAGCTGATACACTTGCAATTACAGTTGTTATGGTTGCAAAAGCTTCTGCAATAGTAATATTGTAATCGCAATTGCGATTATAGACCATAATTTAAAATTGCCATTAAGCTACTAGCCAGAACTGCATTAATTTGTTTGATTAGTGTGCTTATGATAAAAGAAAAAACAATTGGATTCACGGATAGATGTTCAATGGCAACATGCCAAGAAGACCATATAAAGAAGCCCAGTTGTGTGAGATGATGGTAACTTAAAAATAACGAGCCAAAATTGTACCAGCTATTGTACATGTGAGGCACCCAAAGCATATATAACTCCTCAAACAACTGCTGTAGTCATGTGAAGCTTCGGTTTCTTCAAGCAACTTGTCAAACAACTTTCGTATTCATGTTATTCAACAATTGACATGTATTAACATTTTAAAGAGTAGTATATATTTATAACATGACTCACTAACTTTTGCACAGATTGACTATTGAAAAAATACCTAAAATAAATAATGTCTATTTAAGAATTTTTCATGTTATGCACACGACCAAGATTCTAGTTTTGTAAAAAACATGATGGATGAACGATGGCTTGGGATATAAATTTGCTTAGTTTCATTGACCGAAATATCTGAATCATTAATCAAGAAAACTAAATTGAACCCAATCTCAAAGTTTCTTCAGTGTAGTCATTATAGAAAGAAATACACAATAAATAGTGATCTAATGAATTTACCAGAAAGAAAAATATATAGAAGATATCCTATTCTTATATTTCCATTTTAATTTTCTTTGTTGCAGATCTTCCTCTCTTTTTGTCACGAAAAATATTTCATCTCTCCTAAATATTTTTTTTTTCCTCAATGATCTTTCTTTATGTGTGGTTTTACCCTTCTGCTTTGGACAATTTATAGTCCAAGCAAGTGACTAATCTAATTCTCAATCAGGTGACCAATCAAATTCCATTAGTTTTGTCTCAAATTTTGAGCCTTGAACACTCCACCAATTGTACAACATTCAAAAATTTATAAACAGTATTTTTAAATCAAGCCCAATTTGAATATTCTTATTCAAGCTCAATTTGAGCCTAAAATTGTTATTAGAAAAACAAAAAGGATTTGGTTAATTTGACTTTGAATTTAAAATATTTGTGCTCAAATTAAGCTAATGTTAAAGTTTGACTCAATTTATTTTAGGATTTAATTTTAATTTATTGTTAGTATAATTACACTATCATCTAATAATTTATTATTATATTATTAGAGATGTTTAACTTTTTAAGCAGTTACTATTTTAATGAAATTCTTGTAATGATTTGACAACACATAACTAAATGATAGTATAAAATTTTTTATTATGATAATGGATCAAAATTAAACTCTTGATTTTATTACAGAGTAATTTCATTACCTTTGCCAAAAAAATAAACGTTAGTATTCTTTTCTCAAGTTAGTAAAGTTTTCAAGATTTACTGTAATAGACTCGCTTATGTATTAGTCAATTTCCCTATTATTCGTGTTTATCAAGTTTTCATTTGGAACCCATTTTTTATCAAAAACCAGCAATCATTACCAAGATTTTTTAAACTGGACAATATCCCATGCATCATTTTCTTCTAGTGGTGTCTTTCTAGTTGGATCTGTACACCCCAATTTAGTAATACCCTTTTTCATTGGCTGTGCCACTTATTCATAAAATATTTGTCATCTTTGGAGAAAAAACAACAAATGTTTCATTTATAAAATATCTGGCTCTTAATGCATACGATCCACATCAATATTCTTTATACATTAATCACATACTTAAGTACCTTGGATAGAAAAAGACAGGCGAGAAATTTTTAGGTGTTCAAAGAATAAAACTTTCTCTTATTACGTGCTATTTAATAATAGCTATATTAACTTTGTGAAACATTATTGTCTGCTTAAATTAAAATTTTTGAAAGACGTAATGTTTCATAAAACTAATATAACTACCATTAAATGACACAGAATAAGATAAATGTCTTACTCTTTCAGCATTTAAGAAGTTTTCAAGACTAAAACACCAATAGTTGACTTTGTTTAATTACCCATCTTGATGAAGAAGAACCTCTTTTACAAGTCTCATGAAATTAGTGTAAGATGATCCTCCAATATCAGTTGCTTTAGTTGCATCCATCGTCCATTTCAAACTTCTTTGCCTTATTTCCATCCCTTTATCTCCCTTCATTATTTCTTTGACAAGAGCTGCAACTTCGTCTCTCTTCACATCATGGCTAATCTCCATCCCTATCTCCCAATATTTGCATGCAAACCTATAATTCATTAGCTGGTCAGAAAAGAAAGGCCAACATATCATAGGCACACCCTCACATATACTTTCTGTCGTTGAATTCCAACCACAATGGGTTAGAAAGACTCCAACCGATGGGTGTGCTAGCACTTGCTCGAGGGCACCAACTTGTTATATATCCCCTACCTTCAACCACATCCAAGAACTCTGGTGCAAACTTTGCAGATTCGCCTATTACTAGATCTGGCCTCGCTATCCACAAAAATGGGTTGCCAACCGCCAAGCAAACTCCTTGAAGTGTTGCTCAGTCATGACAGCTGTACTCCCATAGTTTACATAGATGACTGAGCAAGGTGCCCATTGGTCAAGCCACTGGATGCATTTTGAGTCATTTTCCAAAAGCTCAACTTTGGTGACTCAGATTCCTTCTCCAGGAAATGCCTACCAAGCAGGCGGAGTGGGCCAATGCTGTAGACATTAGGGTTCTTGGCCATGATGACATCAAGAACTTCACTTTCCAATTCTTGAAATGTGTTGATGATTACTGCAGGTGATCTCCAACATCTCTGTGCTTCTGATCCCAAAAAATTGAACAAGTCATCCAAGTTCGTGATTCTAGAGCTTTTTGGGAGGTCTTTGAGCCTGATGTGCTTGATTCCTGATATCCAATCTATAGTTGTATCCAGTGTTCCATAAGCAATAAAATTATCACCTGCATAGTTGATACAAATAGGTGTTGCAACTAATCAGTATTCCAAAATTTTTCTTCTTGTGTTTCAGTTGATGTAGCTTTTTTGTTAATTAATATGATAATTAAAAAGTTTACAAATACTCATTTATGATCATAATTAGATTGTGGTATCACATTACATTACCTAGACCAAGAAGATGCTATTCTACATGGTCCTTAATTGTATCTCTAATTAAGCCTCCCTTGCCCTTATACCTATAAATAATGCTAGTATAAATTTTCTATCAATCAAATGAAACTGTGTCATTAATTGATTACTGAAAATGAAAAAAATATATATATAATTTTGTTATCTATGAAATTAATTATATTTGTATATTATTTCCGTAAGACATATAGTGCGTGCACTGTTGAAGTTCTTCTAATAACTTAAAATAATATTATTAGAATTATTAAATATTGATTTTAAAAGTAACTTTTGAATTAAATTTTTTAATGTTTTCAGTTATGTATACTTGAAGAGTATGTTTGAAACTATCAAAATTGGAATTGAATTATATATTGGATTAAATTAAATTAAATTAAATTAAAAATTAATTCTTATGTTTAAAACTCATTATAAAAATTATGATTTGAAAATCAATTTTTATGTTTGAAGTACACTAAAAATGAATTCAACTTGTTTTATGTTAATAAATTCACTTTTTTATTCTTACTTAGAACAATATGATATATCTCTCTATTAAGTGTAGAATAATAAACTAAAACAAAATCCACTAAAATATGGCCAAATCCTTTCATTTTTAACAATATTTCTGAATCAACCTAATTAAAATCTATAAGATTTCCATTAATTTCCAAATTATATGAACTCCATTTTATAATTTTTCAAATAAAGAATTTGATTTACAAATAAAATCAAATCTCAAAAGTTATCATTCCAAATACACCCGAAGAGAATCTTCATATTTGGTTTAATTGCAATTTTGATGCCTATTTTTGCAAAACAAATTATGTAATCCCCTATTTTAAAAATGAACTATTTAGTTTCTATATTTTTACAAAACGAATACTTTTGGTCTCTCTATTAATTTATCATTAAAAACTTAACGGAATATGTTAATGTGTTATTACAAAATTAACTTAATTACAATTTTAATCCCTCTATTTTAACAAAACTGATAATTTAATCAGCCAATTTTAAAATAATTTTTCATACTTAAATAAACGAGAGTCTAGTAAATATACTATAATTTCTTGTGAATGATTTGTTAAAATAGGATGATCAACCAAAATTGTAATTATTCTATTTTTTAACGCCACATCAGTATCTTTTATTAAGTTTTCAACAATAAATTAATAAAGAGACAAAAAGTGCTCATTTTATAAAAAATAAAATGGCTAAATAAATTATTTTTAAAATAAAAAAAATCAAATCATTCATTTTATTAAAATGGATGGATCAAATGCAATTAAGCTTATATATTTACTATGAATATAATCCAAAGTTCCTCAAGTAGAAAAACTTCATAAAATTCAAAACTAATGTTTATGTTGGTATCCTTTGATACTAATCTCTTTGATATGTATATACAGGAACTTTTTTTTTAAAAAAAAAGGAGATTTCCACAAAAAATTTATAAAGCTACCAGATTCATTCCTGGTAAGATAGAGATATACTTTGTTTGTATTTTAAGATTAAGCTAGTGTTTATCTTCTATGAGTCTATTTTTCCTTATCTTATTTCATTTTCACAATACTCTTCTTCTACCTTATCATTTAAAGTGCTTAATCCTATAACCATTCAAACTCATTTATCAATGTCATTCCCAAAGATGTATACCCCTACTACAACTGCCTCTATCACTTATCCAAATTCTCACATTCTGCCAACTTCACCTTCACCACCAACCACAACATCACTTATATCTTCACCATTTCAACCTTCCAATGCTAATTCCTTACCCCCATTTCATTCCTACACAACATCTTTCTCATCCCATGATTACAAGAAACATGGATGGAACACGTAAACAAAAGATTAAACCTTCTCTTTTCACCTCAACATCCCTTTCCACCAAAGAGCCATCTTCCTATAAAGTAACCTCTTCATTTCCTATTTGGCAGAAAGCCATGCATGAAGAATATCGAGCCTTAATTATAAACAAAACATTGACACTAGTTCCTCTTCCTCCTAATGTCAATATTGTTGTCTCAAAGTGGATTTATAGAATAAAATACAAGGCGGATGGCTCAATTGAAAGGTATAAAGCCCAGTTAGTGGCACAAGGGTATAGTCAACAATATGGTGTTGATTATTATCAAACTTATTCTCCAGTTGTAAAGCTAGCTATTATAAGAACTATTCTTTCTTTAGATTTCTCAAAGAATTCGAAAATCCGACAACTTGATGTTAAAAATGCATAGACATTCACAAAAGGAAGTCTTTATTATGCAACCTCAAGGCTTTGTTGATCCTACTAGACCTAATTATGTTTGTCATCTCAATAAAGCCATTTATGGTCTTAAACAAACTCCTAGAACTTGGTTTCAAAGGTTTGCTCAATTTCTTCTTAAGCTTGGTTTTAAGTCTAGTCGCTTCAATAGTTTAATGTTTCTTTATCATCATTTGGATGGCATGGCTATACTTCTTTAATATGAGAATGATATTCTCTTCACAGCTTCTTCAAACTCACAACTACAAAGAATTTTAGCACTACTTAGTAAAGAATTTGCCATGAAGGACTTGGGTGATGTTCATTATTTTTTAGGGGTGCATATTCAACAGGTTTGTTCTTGCATCAAAGTAAATATGCATCATCTTTGTTGGAACAGAGTGGTTTGCAATCATGTAAACCTGTTCAGACATCATTATCACCAATGACACTCCTTTTCCATAACAACAATGCTCTGCTTCAGAATGCTAGTGAGTATCGCAGCCTTGCAGTGGCTTGCAATATCTTACTTTCACAAGACCAGATCTTACCTTTGCTATCAATTAAGTGTTTCAATTTATGCATCTTCCAAGAGAGCATCATTTACAAGCTGTAAAAGGAATTCTTCATTATGTTAAAGGCACACTTCATTATAGTTTACAAATTTATTCTGTAATGTCTCTTAGCTTGAAGATTATAAAGACTCAGATTGGACAAGTTGTCCCACTACTAGGCATTCCATTACAGGTTATTGCTTCTTTTTAGGTAAAAATCTTATCAGTTGGAGTGCAAAAAAATAGTCCACAGTATCTCGCTCTAGTATAGAAGCAGAATATCGTGTTTTTGCTTTTTCAGTGGCTGAATCATGTTGGTTATGCAATCTTCTTCATGAACTTCATCACCCTATTTCTTTTCCTACATTACTGCATTATGATAACTTAAGTGCTATATACTTAGCACATAATCCAGTTTTACACCAACGCACCAAGCATTTGGAGATTGACTTGCATTTTGTTAGGGATGCAGTTTTGAAAAAAGAAATTCTGTTACAACACATCTCCATAGATCAACAAGTTGCTGATCTATTTACCAAGGCTTTATCCACTTCCAAGTTTGCTTATCTTTGCAGCAATATAACAGTAATTGCCTTCATTACCCAGATTGAGGGAGGATGACAAGATAGAGATATACTCTATTTGTATTCTAAGATTAAGCTAATATTTATCTTTCTAGATAAGGTTTATCATATTAGGAATCCTAATGTAACACAAACATCTACTACTTTATTATATATTTGTGATGAATGAATGAATTAGTTTATTTCCCTTTTCAATATTCTTTAATTCCATTGATGACAACATATTATTATTCAGTATTTTAGTGGTTTGTTTATGGCAGTTGTGATTTTTTCATGACTTTTTTGGTTGTGAATAAATATATAGATAAGGCTACCTTTGAATGGAACAATGCCTCTTTTAACAAGTTCCTCAAACTGCAAGAACCCCAGGAAACCACAAGCAGAGCTCATAGGAAACACAGCCATTGGTAAGCCTAAATCATTTGCAACATTACCCGCAAATCCTGTGATCCCATCATATACTATGCAACTCACCTTAGGCAAATCTGGTGTGGAGTTAAGTTTAGTAATCAATTCTTTGAATGGTGTATAGCAGTGCTTCCTTGTTGAATCACACAATGCAACAATATCTGTATTGCATTCAACTTCGATTGAGGCAAACCATCTAGTCTATGTTCGGGAATAATTAATTTTCAGAAAAAAGAAATTATCTTTTAAAAAGTTCTCTTATTAAAATTTTGATTAAATACTATTTTAAATACAAAATATGCTAATCTAAATACACACCGGACATAGTTTCAAACCTGAAACCTAAGGTGCCCTTCACAGAGTTTGGTCCTTGGGACTGAAGTAAATGTCTCTGGTTGAACTCAGAGTTAACAAAGGTTATGTGGAATCCGTTGCAATGAAGTAGTTTGGCTAAACGCATGAAGGGGTTTACATGGCCTTGTGATGGGAAAGGAACACAAACAACATGAGGCTTTTTGATCCCATGAGAACACATGTTTTCTTTTATTTTGCTTTTGTAAGCAAAACAACAGAAGACTAGAACGGAATTAAGGTGGAGGAGTCAATTATTTGTGGTTTGCTTTGGCTACATTGATGCATTATATATAGAGTAAAATATATTTTTAGTCATTAAAAGATATATCATTTATCAATTTCATCCTTTAGATATTAATTTTATCGATTTAATTCTTCAAACCTTAAATTCACAATAACTTCATGCTTTTGAGAGACTACATTGATAAAATTAAAAAGAATAAAAAAATAAAATTTGTGAGTAACTTAAAACTTAGAGGATTGAATTAATAAAATTAATTTTTAAGGGACAAAACTAAAAAATAATATATTTTTTATAGATTAAAGATATATTTTACTCTTATATATATCACGTTTTCATCGCGGACGCAATAGAAACAAAAGAAAGAAGGCAAAAGCTAGGTCCCATTGAGGTCCTGGATCACTGACTATGAAACATTAAAGTAGACATGTGCCAGCAATGAATTGTACCAAAAGCATATCTGACTCCTGAACAACTTTTGTAGTATAGCAGTAGTAAATTTCCTACGAAATGGAGAAACTACGTTTGGGGTCTAAGTCTATGTATTTAGCTGTGCTATTCTCTCCTCTTAATTCTGGTCGAATGCTCAAAAAATGCATCCAAAGAAGCGATCATAAAATTTATATAGTATAGAAAAATGCTGCAATGCAAACCAGCAGTAAATGCCAACATATCTGGAACTCTAGCTAGGAAGCAAATGAGATTCGTAAGTAGCATTGGCATTGCTAATATCTCATAGCCAATAACTTAAGGGCTTATTTGGATGAGCTTTTAAAAAAATTTATTTTTATGAGTTTTTTTTAAAAGGTTTTTAAAAAAGGTAGAAACTATTTTATATGTATGTATTATTTGAGGAGTACTTTTTTTTTAAGTTTGATCAGTTTTTTTATGTTATAAAAAAGATAGTTTTTCAAAATTAAAAAAATCTAGTTTCTTACTTCAGCTTTTTTAAAAAGACTTATTCAAACATACTAAAATAATGATAAAAGTTTTTTTTTAAAAAAATTATTAAAAAATCACATCCAAACGGGCAAAATATTTCAGTTCAAAGAGCACACAACACGATCCATCATTTGCAGTAAGAATTACCATTAAAATCAAAGCACAAGATAACATTGAAACATCATGTACCAATACACTTTAAAGGACTCCCACATGACCATTATTAAAGGTAAGTACTGTCATATATATATAAAAAAAAAAAATGCCCCACCTGGCTGTTACTTGACAAATGGATATTAGCTATGATAACTCACTTTTTTTTTTTGTGAACTAGGAATATCCCTACAAAGTTTACTCCATTCGAACGGTCTCTTAAGCCTAATCTCTCTGAATTAGGAGTGATAATAGTATAGCCTTTACCTTGAAATGTGACTCCCAGAATTCGAACTACAATCCTTATGATCGAGGGCATAGCTAACTTTTATTATACCAATACTTCATGGTTATGATAACCCACATATATGGGCATATCTCCCATTATCCTGGATTCATTGTGCGCATTGTTGCGAAATTTTTGCCATTGCCTTTGGAACAATAATTGTTGGACAATAAATTCAATTATCTGCATGCATGTGAAAACATAAGTGACTCATCAGGACTGATTTGGCTTTTGTGGGTTTACTTTAAAGATTAAAATGAGGAGTATTAAATAAGTGAATTTTAACAATCTCATAATTGTTATACATGTGTATGTATTTTATTATGATATTAACTGTCAATTTTTTCATCACAATTAATACTTATTATTTTACCTTCTAAAGTAAACTCCTCGTTTTAAAGGAGCCAAATCCCATCAGAACCACTAGTACTTCTGACTTTAAGTAGGCATACATCAATAACGGCAACAGCATGACCATTCATAAATCAGTTATGAGAGTTACAGGAAATTAAGGATCCACTTTATCAGCACCAACACTTGCCTGAATCTCCAAAGAAAATTGCATATGCTGTGTATATAATTCAATTTTTTTTATCAGATTGAAATATTGAATCTCTATGCTATCTCATTGAAATTTAATTTGAGAAATTCAATTGATGGAGGGAGTGATGATTTGGTTCTCGCTGCATACCACGTCATTATAACTAGAGGGATAAGCATTTACTAGTTATAGTAAAAGAATTATATGTCTTGTTGTAAGTTGCACTCTATTCTTGTTTTGCTTCATTTGTAAATACCTTCCTTGCAGTTATGGTGGTTGGTCATAGGCAAAATATCCAGATAAATGAGAAGATTATAGGCGAGATTTACAGAACGAATGGTTTAAAAGATTTAGATACAAAAATGTGTATATTTACTTCTATGGCACTATCTACGGCTGCAAATAGCACCACTGATGTTGTCGAGCATGAAACTATTAAGCATGGAAGTTACATGAATTTAGGGATTGTTTGCAATAGCACAAAGTCAAACGCTAAGATTGCGAAAATATCACGACTCACAAATCATATCCATTCAGTCAAATAAAGGATCCATAAAATCAACGACAAACCCAAATATTTTAGGCAGTGGAGGCAAGGATAATACATAAAGATAAGAAATAAACTTTCAAGCAATGTTAAAATCATATTAAACATTGAACTAACAAGACTTCTGATTTAAGTTAAACTAGTTCAACTAATTTGACCAAATGCTTGAACCGAATGACATCATAATTACATCATATAATAGGAAAACAATATAACATAACGAGTTAACATGAAAACAAAGAAGTTTCAATAACAAAAACTCAAATTGGGAGAAAGATTGTAACTTTTATTCAATAAATCAATAAAGTAGACTAAACATAATAACTTATTTGTAAGTAAAAACTTTGAAATCTTAATAAGATTTCTTATTCAATAAGAAAATTACTAAGATATAGGAAAAGAAAGACTTAATTAATAGCCCAAAACAGGCTTAATCAAATTTAGACCTTGAAAACATCCCCAATTGGATTTCACTTGGGGGGACGAATTTGAAAAGAGCTTTCCATTTATATTTGTTTGCTTTTGTACAAATTATTGTTGACTTGTTAATATGGAGATGGACTTGATAAGGAGTATGCTTAGCAAATGGATCAAGTGCTAGCTTGTCCACTTTCAATGTATCTATCATAAAATTCTCTACCTCTATCTGATCTTACAATCTTGATTTGATTTTTAAATTGTTTCTCTACTTCTACTTATAAAACTTTAAAGGCGTCCTTTTATTATGAAATAAGTAGAGATACATAAATCGTGAGTAATCATCTATAAAAGAAATAAAATATTTTTTGACTAGGCAAGTCTATGTCTGGATAATAGATATATGTATATATGATTTCTAACATGTCAGACCTCTTCTTGGCATTTTTCTATCTTGTTAGCCTGCTTTCCTTTAATACAGTTTACACAAATTTTAAAATCAATAAAGTTAAGAGTCTCAAGTATTCCATCATTTACCAACCTCTTAATTTTCTCTATGGAGATATGTACTAATCTCTAATGCCATAACATTGAAAATTTTCATTCATAACACAACGTTTAATACCAATGTTTTGTTGCACGGCCACAAGATTATAAGAAATTGTGTTGTTTAAATTAATTTTGAAAAATCCGTCATTCAACTCACCATTTCCAACAATATCATACTTGAACAATAAATTAAAATCAGATGCATTAAACTTTATTGAATAACCCAAAGGTATCAGTCTTAAAATAAAAATTAAATTTGTAAAAAACCCAAGAATGTACAAAGTATTATTCAACTCTAATGCAAATTCGGAATTTAAAAACAAGTCTGCGTGTGTTAATAGCCTCCACATGTGAGCGCATGTGCCAAGGCTATGGCGGGAGGTATTTAAAAAAATTCTACCTACCTATCCTTAATTTATATTTGTTTGTGAATTATTGTTGACTTGGCATAAAGAAGTATTCATGTTATTATATTATTATTATTGTAACATGCCAGTGCAGCTCAAAAGAGGATGAGTCCTTCTGGTCAAGTTTGAAACACCTTTATCTATCCTTATAAGTGCAGTAACTTTTTCTTGCTGTTTCAAGCGTCTTTGTTGTGATTTTTTTCTATTTTGTCTTGGATTTTCTTTTTTCCCAATGTTTTGTTGTCAGATTGTTCTTTTTTTTTTTTTGTATAATGTTAGATTGGTCTTTGATATGGTCTAGTTGGTTTAGTTGATGTTCTTTATTAAAACTCCGTTGTCACAAAATAGGGGGGGGGGGGGGGAAACGAAAATAATTTGTAAGTCTAGCGAATGATTAGTTTCCCCACAATATGTGAACCAAAATGTTTGTGATCCTCATGTAAGGACTGAGAAAGAGCTATTATCACACCCATGATAAAATGCATAGTTAATGGCTTTTTAACACCATACCAGAATCTGCCCTCACTGTTACCTGCCTTCAACCCCCTCCCGCGGTTGTGGAAGTTGAAACAGGACAGAAGCTAAGAAAATGTATAACCTACTTTTCACCTATTAGGAAAGACAATTCAATACTCTTAGAATATGCATATTTTAATATTCAAGTTAGCCTAAGATTAAGTTTTTGGCGTTAAGTGTATTTAGATTAATTTATTTTGAAAAAAAAAAGCTATTTTTCTTAAAAATTAATTAAAACCAAACATATAGTAAACAAAGTCGATTTTGTTCAAGAATCTTAAGTGACACTAATTACCAATGCTCTTTGAAATCTGTTTATTTCTGAAATCAAACTGGAACCACAGCTTTTCGTGCGCTTTAACTTACTCATGCAATGTTGATCTTAGATCTTTTTAGTATAGTAATAATAATAAAAAATTTGTCATTCCTACACCTATTTTCTACACCAAACTCCCTTCTTCATTAAAAAAAAAACACGCTTCTTAAAATTTAAACATATTTTTTAATACTTACTCTCTTATTTTCTTTCTCGAAGAGAAAGGTGTATAACCTATGGCGTAGAATATAAGTGTAAGAATATCAAAATCCTAATTAAAAAAAAAAAAACAGAGAGAGAGAATCAGTTTTGCAACCCTCATGGTTGACTATCTTTGCAACACCATCTACCTGATGTGCTTCATCCAGTCCTTAATAAAATTACAACTGCTAGAAACGGAAGCAAGTTCATAATTATTAAATTCTAATTGCCCATAAACCTCAGCCGGAGATTCAGACAAAAAATAAATAAATAAATAAACCAATGGCCTCAGGCTACAGACTAGGATCAATCAAAGTCCCAGACCTGCTAGCTCAATCTGCAAAGGGTAACAAACAGTACTAAGAATCATCAATCACACTAAATGAGGTAGTACTGTAGTAGTTTTGAAGTCTTGGCATTGCTTTGTCTATGAGCTAGAAAATAAAGCATTCATAATTTCAAAATGAAAAGCAATCAAATCTTGGAGCCTGTAAAGAAGGTAGCCAACCAAATTACCAAAATAACACAGCAACATCGAATATGATTAACAAAAGATACTAGATGAAACAACATAAAAATTCTGAAGAAACTGGTATCCCCAGGAGTACAATCTGGAAATGATTACAAGTTTTCTGCAAAAGAAAAGCTTCAATAATTTGGGACCTCATAATTGAAATTGAAAGTTTCTAAGAAAATGAAAGACAAATCATATCTGACAAGAACAAATCACTAAACTTTCATCATGCTACAAATCTAAATCTCAGAATCTTGTGAGCAAGAAGTGATGGCTGCATCAGTGGCTTCGGCTTCTACAGGAATGGGGGTAATATTATCCATCGACGAGGATACTTGGGTCGCCCTTCCTTCCCATCAAATAACTGCAGGTACATCAAAGATAGAATATCCAAGCAACAAACATCAGACTCCTATAAGAAGCAGTATTTTTCAAAACCACACATAATTAATGTGGCATTGGAAGGAAGTAATATCACACTGGAGTCAAAAAATCAAGTTAGCCACAGTCAAACACCTCTCGAAACCTAGAATTTCACAGATTAGCCAAATGCGCATTTATCAAGTTTGTTTATTTTTATTTATTTTTATTAATTAGGTGACAGGGTAAGTCTTGGTGCAATCGTTAAATTATTGCCTTTTGTGACCCGTTGAACACGGACTTCTAGTCCTAGAAACAGCCTCTCCACTCACTAGAACAAGGTTGTGTACATTGGATCCTCCCAAAACCCCACAGTTGTGGGAGTCTCATGCACTAGTCCGCCCGTTTATCTATACTTACTACTATAAAGGAGATTCTTCTTTTCCAATTGTTCTACTCTTAAAAAACCATTACTAACTACTTAAACACAAATAGAAAAAAAAAAAAAAAGGAGTAAAACTATAAAAATAAACTTTTTTTTCATAACCATACTAACGAGTTATCTTCTATTTACATTAACTGCTTTTAAACATGTTTCACCTTGTATAAAATTATTTTTATTAAACCAATTAATTTATAATTACAATAAATTTATAGTTAAAGTTATTTTTATAGTGACCAAAAAAGTTATTTATTTAAATAATTAATTGATAATTACAATAAACTAAAATAAAAAATGCAGATTGAGGGCTAGTTTTTATTAACTAGGTTCATAGATCCTTTAGAAACAAGTTTTCAGATGGACCATATACATTTTGCTGTCAGTTATATTTTTAGGAAACAAAAACTGTAAACTGAATTAGAGAACTGTGAAATAAAAGGTAAGGAATCAAACCTTCTTCAAACGCTTGTGCTTTGCAAGAGCCCAATTGGACATTATAAGAGTAGCAACAACAAGAAAAACATAACCGGCAACAGTTTGTGTTGCAATGTTGAAGCCCAACCACTGATAGATCTCTGTTGTATAATTCGCACATGTAACAATGTTGAAGAGAAAGCCACAAGGGATTTGATATCCACTACCCCCCTCAGGTCTGCGAAGATTCCTCAGCAAAATATGGCAATAGAAATTCGAAACTTGACAGAGTATCCCAGACACAAATCCTATCTTTATTTGGAGGTCGCTTACAGGGGTATATAGTGGGTGGTTAACGTAGTAAGCAACAAAAGAGCCAAAGGACCAGTAATAGGCACAGTTGCGAAACACATTGGAAAGGGGTGAGGTTGCATGGCTGAAGCGATGCACAAAAAATGTTTCCAGAATTCGTTTGGCATAATGGAAACACCAATAGTACAAGGCATATGTCTGCACAGGGTGGATGACACGCTCACCTTTGTAGCCAAAAAACTGGTAGACAGGGAAGTAATAGAAGACTGGGTAGAGAAGCAAAGGACCCAAATACTCCCAGAAAAATAGTGTACGATAAGAAACTTGTGGGCCTAAGTCCTTGAATACTACGGTTAAGTTTTCTGAATTTCCATTTGTGTAGTCTTTAAGACTTTTCTTGTAGTTAAGAACAATAGGCCTTTCCTTTGATCCTGGTTGGACAGGAATTGTCAAGCGTTGCCTTGATGGGTAGTACTTCTTGGCTGTTGAAGTGAAACATAAAAATCCTGTTAATGATCTATGATATCCAATGCTTCCAAGACAGAGATACAGTCACAGGCAAGCATGGAGAGGTATTAAAAGGGAATAGCAAAAGCCATGAAATAGTACCAGAAGAGGAATGAAATGGATTGAACAACACCCGTCCATAAGCCAGCAATCTTACATTACCAACTCTAAGAAGTTACCGAAAGTTTAGGTTCTGAATCAAAGCATTATCAAATGCTAAGTATGCTAATGAATTTAAAAGTTATCTTGAATTTAAACTCCACCATTTTACATTACCCACTTGATCCCTCAGAAAAACTGATTTTCTTTCCATACATATATTAGACACTTTGAAATTTAGATAGAAGAAGATAACTAAAACAAGAAGTGGTGACCTAACAAATGAATCTAATAATTCCATAAACTCATAACTAAATTGCACCTGAAGCATTGCAGAGATCATCAATTTAATTATTCAGGTATCAGAAAAGCAATGCCATTTTTTACACAGTATCGTAGCCCTAGCAAATGTTCATGTAGAGAACTATTGTCAAACATTTCTATCAGAGACATTTCCAAAAATCTAGTCATCACAAAACTAAAACCACTTGAAGAAAAATCTTAGCACCAGCCTTATATATTCCTATGACTAATTATATTTCACTTTTCAGATGTCACTAAAAAATGAAAATTCAATAAAATTCAATATGGTTTATAAATAAGATTAACATAGAAAAATCACACGTTCCACTTACTTCGCCTATGAATTGCCTCCTGCAGATCTGCTACAGTAGCCTATGGCAAAGAAACAATGGGATAAAATCATTACTCTTGAAAACAAGCTCCTGATTGAAAAGCTCCAAAAAAGGGACAAGAAATTTAAATTATAGAAAAATAAAAGTCCAACTCTCGGAAATCAAAATAAGAAATAAGAACAACCACTTTGATCACAACAATAAAGATAACAAAATGGAGGACAAAAAAAAGGTAATAAACTGAGAGAAAGTAGACATACAGAATCACTGAGTTCTATGCCACCTTTAAGGATTTCTCTTCCACTGCGAGAAACCAAAGTGACCTTCATCGTTGAAACCGCGACAGACCCACTTCACCAAACAACGTCAGAAACAAACTTTGTGAATCACTGAAGGATCCTATGCAAGATCCACAAGAAGGAGCGGGCTGAAACTCAAGGAAAGAGAAAGGAGATTCACATCAGGCCCCATAATATCAGCAGCCAAAAACACAAGGCAAGGAGAATGCTTTTATATGAACCTATCAAATTTGCAATCATATAGCAGAAAGCCGACATTTAATTCCTCAAAACCGCAACGAAGCAATCAAAATCTTCGAAGCATGAAGCAGCAAGTTCGGAGCTTGACAAGTTAAAATTGCATTTGGAATACCCAAATGTACAGGGAAGAAGAAACTAGCAAAACAGACAAATTTTGAGGAAGGAAAATCGGATTTTGATAAATCACAAAGAATGTGAGTCACTAATAGAAGCGGGGGTATTTTACAGTATCCGAAAGTTTCGGTGGTAGCGTTATTGGTTGTTATGTGAAGATTACATGAATTTAGATGCACAATGCAATGGTTAATTAAAAAGAAAAATTATAATACCAAAGAAACATCCTTAGTAGAATCGAAGGGAGAAAAGGGAATAACCCAATTGGACTATGAGCAAAAGGGAGAAATACCTGAAATGGAGGGAGAGAGAGTGACCCAGTTGAGTTAAGCTAAGGAAAAAAGGGTTAAAGGGTTTCAATATATGACAGGGATAAATAAGTGCTGGTTTTTTGAGGCGTGGTGGGCAATCTGGCTGTTGGAGATGCATGTATTAATGGGATACAGTTGGGGGTGGGAGAGCTAACCATACCATTCCAAGGCCAATTACCATCCCTCCTTGTGATTTTCGTTTTCCTCATTCTCTATTAGCCATCTGATGATATTGTTGATTCAGTGATTGTCGTCTTCATTACCTGTGGCGTCAGGTCATCAAGGGGTTTTGATTGTTTAAACTTGCCAGGCCCTGGCCCTGGCCCAAGATCTATCCTGTGAGCCCCGTTGGGGAGTGCGGATTGGAATTTGTACTTGCAGTGTCAAAACCAGTACACATTTGCTAGCCAACTACTACCCACTTTCCCTCACCAGTAAATGACCATCTGTTTCAAAGGAAGAAATGGCAAAAGTAGGTAAGGAGTTGGGCATGACTGTGAGTAATGAGATTGGCCTTGTATTTGATAAAGAGTTGGACATCACTAATGCATAGTCATGCCTTCACATCAAAATAAATGAATATCAATAAATAAATAACTTATAATTAACTTTGTTAGTACTAGATGTTTGCATGATTGAAGGGAAATGGAATTAAAACAATGAAATATAAAAAAAAAGATAAAAGAAATAAAAGAAAATAAAGGGTTAATTAATTATTATTATTATTATTTTATTTAGATGTTTAAAACTTTTTAAAATTAAAAAATTTTAAATTTTATCAAAGTTAGTAAGAGAGGATTTTGAAATAACATATGAAAGTCTTTCATTTTTTTTTCTCCTTTTATAAACTCTCCAAACTAGAAGAATGTTTGTCTAAAAGTTTCCCTTTCCCTTCCTTTTCATTTGTACTAAATTGTTATTTGGTTCTCATTTATAAATAATTGCTCAAATTCATGCTTATTTGCAATTCTCTTGTATTAAAGCACATATTTCATTTTATTCTATATAATAATTATTAATTAGTATCTAAGGTGCGAGTTGAGTCAATCAATCAACTTAGCATGCATTTGTTTTAAATTTTCTTTGCTAAAAACGTGTATTTGCACAATTTTCAATGCTTTCAACTAGTGTTTATTAAGAGAAATTATTATATGTTTTTGAAATACCAATAAATGTATATTATAAGAAGTATTTTTATTATTAATTTTAAAAAAATTATATAAATTTTATGTCAATAACTTAAAATTAATGATAAAAATATTTTTTAAAATATACACTTATTTTGTTCTAAAAATATGCAATAATTTCTCATTTTTTTAGAGCAAAGTTTTGTCACTTTTTTAAACGCTGGTTGGCAATGGGACTCCCAAGTAAAACAAACATACCATTACCCAATCAAAAAAATGAGAAGAACCACCATGCTTTGCCTCCGTTCCCTTAGAAATGTACTAATATATGAAAATGTGACATCAAGATTTTACCACCATTTCAGAATAACTCATATGCATACTTCCCCTTCAAAATAACTTGATACACACCCAAAATTAAATTTTCAACTAGATTTGTCTACAAATATAAAAAAATGGAGTAAAAATCCAAAAACACTGACAAAGGAAATAATAGTTTCCTTCTAGACAACAAATGGAGAGAAAGCTAAAAGCATCCAACTTCAAAATCATATCTTGCCTTCAAAATTTACAAGAACAAAAATGCCCAATTGAATCTCTGGGTCATGGTTTTCATAGGGGAGGGGAAAAGAGAGAGAAAAAAGAGAAGCAAGGTTTTTAAAAATGAGTTTTTACTAAAAAATGCTTGAGACTCTATTAAAAGCAAAATGTAAAATGTAGAAGTTTCAAATTATATAAGATATCATTTTAAAATAATAGATGTAGATATAAGTATTGATATATAAATATTTTAACTCAAATTTAAGTACTAAAATTAGAAATTTAATTCATAACTCAATCTAAATTAATATATCAGAAATTTTGAAAAAGCAACAATTTTAGGATTAGCAAAGCAAAAAGATTATATTTCATATGGTTTACAATATTAGAAAACTAAAACTCATACACAGTAGCCAATAATCGAAGAGTAATAGCCCAAGTAGCTAAGGGTAAGAAATTAAAATAGATAGTTCTCTATAACCCATGTTACATAAAGACAAAAATAGATCATTAATTGTCACTTGATGTCTTTCATCATCTTTACTGCCTTTCTCTTCTAAATTCTCCTCCTCTCCAACGTCTTCATCATTAAGAATAACAACAATAACTAGTCAAAACTAGAAGACTATAAATAGTTGTCCATAACCCATATTTCACTCTTGCATTGTGACAAATATCTGAACCATCTTAATGAAATTATTTTCTTTTTTTTTTTCAGTGTTTGTTGCCCAAGCAAAGTACCAAATCAGGTTTTTTCTTAACCAAACCCGATTAAATGTCCACAAGCCTAGAAATCTCAATTAAAAAAAAAAAGTTCATAACCATAAAGCTCATTCAACCTTATAATATAAAATCGTAAAATCCTTTGACGTAATCGCACTTTTACCACTTTTAATACCTTAAAACGTAAAGAAAAACCATTTTTATAAGTGTTAGCTTTACTTAACATATATAGCGTTTTTAATTCTCAAAGCGTAAAATTCAAGCTTTCACTTCTTTATTTTTTCGTTTCCAAACTCACTTTTAACAAACATAAGATGTGAAATAGGGGTGGGTTTGAAGGCACAAAACAAATTCAATGATTCTTTATTATAATTTTGCAATTGAGGATGAAGAAAAATAACATGCACCTTCATTAGTGGTTTGAACGTGGGTTGTTAGAAGGTAATATTTGCAGAGTGTTACAAATTTAAGAGATAAATTGCAACAATTAAAAATACTTAAAATGAAAAGAAGTGTTTTATAGTTTAGACTTTTTTTCGTCAGAAGACTTTTTTTTATTTGACCTTTTTAGTTTTCTTGTACTTACAGTGTTTATCTCACCTATTGTTGGGCCTTTGGGTCCGGTTGTCACACCTAAAATTAAAATAACCTTTTCGTCAAAGCTTGATAATATCTATTTTTTATTTTGAAATCACAATAAAATTTGCCCACTTTATTTGAGGTATTTTTGAGGTCCAGTCCAGTGTCCAACACAATATTCTCCTCTTCATTTGAAACTCCAGAATGATTGTAGTAACAGTATCAGTATGAAACTACCAAATGCAAGTGGCTCAGTTTTAGGCTTCTGGTTTCCAATTGGAGAGAGAGGCTTCTTGTTTCCATTTTGGACCAAAAGAGGGGAAAAGAAAAAAAAAAGAAATACAGAGAGAGAAAGATTCTAGTTTCGTTGTGTGCTGTCTTAGGCTCTTTGGGTATATTATATATGATAAGGTATGATAATATAAGGTTTAATAGTATAAATTCTAATAATATAGTGTAAGATAGTATAAAGCCTAATTGTGAGAGGAAAACATAAGGATAAAGATTAGGATTGATTTGATGTTAGAATATTTTATTATTATCTAACCTGATACAAAATAATCTTATCAGGTCTTATCAGGCCACCTGAGACTTATTAGTTTATGTCACATCACAATTTTAAGAAATATGATCGGTTAGAAATTAGGCTCCTCCATCCTCGAAGTCTCATTATCACATATTAAATTTAATGCATTTTAACATAATACTATAATAAAATCACTATCATAAGCTTCCAAGAAAAATTAAACAAAAGTAAGGTAATACTAAGACAGTAACTCAAGAGCATTCTAAATACTCACTGAATACACAAAGATTATACTGAACCATCACTTCTTTATTTCTCTTTCTCACTTACAGAGACAATTTTTTTTTTATATCTTCTGCTTCTTCCTTCGAAAGCCTCTATTTACAAAGTTTTTTACGCATGTAAAATAAATGATTTTGCATGCAAGCCTTTACTGACCTACGCATAGATGGAAGAAAATTTCCATCCCTCGCCTGTTCATTTTCCATGTTTGCCTTTAATGCCAACTTCCTGTTGACTTTCTTTTCTACCCTTGTTAAACCAAAGCATTCATTTCCAACCTTCACCTAACTTCATTTGTTATGCTTTCTAGTTTTTTTTTCAATAGTTAAAGATATGAGTTCTGACAATTCTTCCCCCATTAAAGAAATTCGTCCTCGAATTTCAAATCTCAAGCACATACTCGATGCATATATGCATATATACATACCTAATTAGAAAACAGTTAAGGATATTATTGTTTCATTACTTCCTCTAGCTTCCAACTAGCTTATTGTCCTTTATGATGCTACCATAATACTTTGACTGAGGGTATCTCCTTAGAGCGTAACTTATACTATAGCTATAGGTTGCTTTTCATATTTTAAGTGTGAATCAACTTCAATCACCTATGATTGAAGAACATAAGTCTCATCAAGTAGATACTTTCGTAGCATAGACACATAGAATATCGGATACACTTTATCCAAGTTAGAAGGAAGAGCTAACTCATAGGCCACAGCCCCTTTACACTTTAGCATTTGAAAGAATCCAATGTATTTAGGGCTAAGTTTACCTTTCTTTTCGAATATAATAAAACCCTTGAAAGGAGAGACTAATAGAAATACATAATCCCCTTCTTCAATTTCCAATGGTCTTCTCCTGTTGTCAGCGTATGCATTTTGTCTACTTTGTGTTGCTCTTAGTTTGTCTTGCATAACCCAAACTTTCTCTAAAGAATCTTATATCAAATTAGGTTTCAAAAGTTTAGACTTGTCGATCTCAAACTATCCTATCAGCCTATTGGTGATCTGCATCACCTCTTATACAAAGCTTCAAATGGTGTTATTTGTATGCTAAACTGATAACTGTTATTGTATACAAATTCCATCAAAGGTAGATATTAATTCCAACTTCCTTCAAAGTTAAGTACACATGCTCTAAGCATGTCTTTCAAAGTTTGGATAGTTCTCTCAGATTGCCCATCAATTTATGGATAGAAAGCAGTACTGAAGTCTAGCTAACTTCCCAAAGCCATTTGAAAGGATTGCCAAAACTTAGTTGTGAATTGAGATCCATGATATGAAACTATAAAAATTGGGGCTCCATGTAATGATACTATCTCCTCCAAGTATACCTTAGCATATTATTGAGCTGTATAAGTAGTCTTATCTGGGACAAAATAGGCAGACTTTGTTAGTCTATCAACGATTACCCATACAGAATCATAACCTTTTGAGGTTTTTGGTAATCTAATGACAAAATTCATAGTAATTTGTTCCATTTCCATTTAGGAATCTCACGGCTTTGCAGAGTTCCAGAAGGCTTTTGGTGCTCTACCTTCACTTGTTGGCACACTAAACATTTAGTACAAATTTAGCGATTTCCTTTTTTATACCTTCCTACCAATACATCTCCCATAAGTCATAGTACATCTTAGTAGACCTAGGATGCATTATATAGGAAGATTCATGTGTCATCTCAAGCTACTTTCTCTTTAATTCCTTTACTCTAGGCACTACAACTCTATCTTTATATCTTATGATTCCTTCTTGATCAACATGAAAATCTCCATCTTTTCCTTACTCCAAAAATGCCCCTTTTGACTTAATATAGGGATCTAAGGTTTGAGAATTTCTTTTATAAGAGTATATGTCACCTTTACATTGGCTATCAGAACTCCTGAGTTTGAATTTCTAATGAAACTCTACTGTATAATACTTCTTCTAGTTCATTGACAACTTTTCTGCTTTCTATCGATATATCGGATAAACTACCCATTGACTTACTACTCAGGACATTTGCTACCACATTAGCCTTGCCTGGGTGATAAAGTTTAGTGCAATCATAATCTTTTAAAAGTTCAATCTAACGTCTTTGTCTTAAGTTCAGATCCTTTTGATCAAAAATATATTTCAAGCTTTCGTGATCCATGTAGATTTCACACTTCACACTATATAGATAATGTCTCTAAATTTTTAAGGCAAAGATTATTGCAGTCATTTCCAAATGATAGGTGGGGTAGTTTTGCTCATGCTTCTTTAATTGTCTAGATACATAAGTAATAACTTTACTACTTTACATTAAAATGCATCCTAAACCAAATCTTGATGCATTGCAAAACACTACAAATTCTTCAGATGTTGAAAGCAAGATTAAAATTGGTGCTGTAACCAAACACTCTTTGAGTTTTTGAAAAATTTGCCCACAAGCTTTGAATTATTCAAGTTTCATTCCCTTTTGAGTCAATTTAGTAAATGAGTCAATTTAGTAAATGGGACTGCTAAGCGAGAAAAGGTTCTCACAACTCTCTTATAGTAGCTTGCTAACGCAAGAAAACTATGTATTTCAGTAAAAGTTGTAGGACTAGGCCACTCCTGAATTAATTTGACCTTCTTTAGATTAACACTTATTTTATCTGCGGAAACTATATGCCCTAAGAAAGCCACATTAAAAAGCCATAATTCACATTTTGAGAATTTGGCATATAACTTATGATCTTGAAGGATTTGTAAAATAACACGAAAATGCTTCTCATGTTCCTCAATACTCTTGGAATATACCAAAATATTATTGATAAACACAATGACAAATTAGTCTAAGAAAGGCTTGAATACCCTATTTATCAAATTCATGAATACAGTTGGGGCATTAGCAAGTGCAAAAGACATTACTAGAAATTCATAATAACCATAGAGAGTTTGAAATGCTATTTTTTAAATATCCTCCTTTCGAATTCTTATTTGATGATATCTCGATCGTAAGTTAATCTTTGAAAAATACTTGGCACCTTGTAATTGGTCAAACAAGTCATCAATTATAGGCAGAAGATACTTGTTCTTCAAAATTACCTTATTCAATTGACAATAATCAATGCACAGTCTCAAAGATCTGTCCTTTTTTTCACAAAAAGTACCAGAGCACCCTAAGGAGAAGCGCTAGGACGTTTGAAACCTTATCTAAGAGATCTTGTAACTGTAATTTTAATTCTTTTGATTCAGCAGGTGCCATCCTATATGGAGGAATAAAAATAGGTTGGGTATTGTTCACCAACTCTATACTAAACTCAATTTATCTCTCCCATGGTAGACTAGGTAAATCTTCAGGGAACATATTTGGAAACTCTCTGACAATAGGGACTTGTTCAAAAGAAGGAGATTCTTGCTTAATATCTTGAACAAAGGCTAGAAATTCTACACAGCCCTTTCTCAGTAATTCCTCAGCATTTAATACTGAGATCAAATTATTTGGAACCATACTCCTATCTTCTTGATAAACTAAGATAAGTTTCTCAAGTATCTCAAAGAATACTATCGTGACAGTTTAGAATGACATGGTGTGCAGATAACTAGTCCATTCCCATAATTACGTCAAAGTCAAGCATCCCAAGAATAATAAGATCTATTTTAAAAGTCTAATCTTCTATCACAATATCGCATGCTAGTAGGTATTCATTAGTAAGAATAATATCACCTATAAGAGTAGTAACAATTAAGGTCGTTCCTAGTAGATAATTAGCTTTGCTGAGTTATGAGACAAAATAGGGGAAGACAAATGAATGAACAGCACCAGGATCAAATAATAATTTGACAGAATGAGAAGATATTTGAAGTGTACTAGTAACTACTACATTGCTTGTCTAGGTATCTTGATGAGTGAGTACGCAAACTCTAGCTTGTCCTCTTCCTAGAGTGTTTTGACATTTACTACGACTTCTAGCAAAAGCTGACATAGCTGGTTTGACTGCTGAGGTTGTCGGTATGACACTTTTACTGGGTCTGCATTCCTTGAATGGACAATCTCTGATTAGGTGCCCCATTTGTCCACATCCAAAGCAAGCTCCAATCTCCTTTCGACAAGTACTGGTATACTTGTTTATACAAGTATGACAAGGAGGAACTTTCCCAAATCGTAAAGGAAAAGAAGAGGCTGCTTATGACATAGTCACTTATTCTGTTCTTCTATTTTGGCCTCGCCCTTATGATACTCCTCTAAAACCATGACTAGTGGTAAGAATATTTTGGGTTCTATAAGATACAGAACCCTTTATTTTTGTCTTTTTTCTAATTCCTTTTATCAGCATGACGAGCTTTAAATCGCATTTCAATTCGCATGGTTGCATTAACAGCCTGGGGTCATTCCATCAATGATAATCACCGTTTTGAATAGGTAGTCTTTTAGACCATTCACGAATCGGTTCACCCTCATCTGTTTAGTTGCAACTAAGTGAGGAGCAAAATGAGATAGCCTGATGAATTGCAAGCCATATTCTGCTACTGACATATTGTCATATTGCACCAGTTGTTTAAACTCACGTGCTTGTGCACTCCTAACACTTTGCGGAAGAAAGCGATCTAGGAATGCACTACTAAACTCAGGCCAAGCTAGGGGTTCTCTATTATCCCTGCGCTCAGTATAAGAAAACCACCAACTATAAGCTACATCAAGGAGTTGATAGAGTACTATTTGTATAGCTCTAGTGGAGGGTATGACTGCTCCAGGAATACACTAAGATCCTTACGAGGATTAGTGCTTGTGAACTTAGAGGGTTTCAAATCTCTATATTCTCAAAGGATTAAATGCTCCTCTATCTTTGGTGGTGCTGCTACAAGATCTGTTATTTCAGAGTTATGTACTGGTTTATTTTGAGACTGTTGTTGCCTAGCCTCCAATCACCTCAAAACTTGTTGCATATTATTCAGTGTTTCTACTAGTTCATCTAGTTTAGTATCAGCAATCCTTCCACCAGCCATTCCTCTGCCAAGATCTTCTTGATCCCGTTCTTTTATTGTTGGATCACGGGATCCTTAAGAAGCTTGATCAGAAGGGTTCTCTAAAAGATTCTCAAGAGAATTATCAGGGTGACTTGCCATAGCATCTATTAAAGATTAATTAGTTTAGCATATTTAAAATATTTATAAAACAGAAAATAGAGATGTACATACTTGATCGACATGGATATAAGAGAGATAAGTATCTTGCAAGTGAGTTCCTTGAATATACTACCTATGCAAGATATGTATCCCCTATTATTTGCAGTCAAAGACCTTTAGATCATGCTCTAATACTAATTTTGTCACATCCTAATTTTAAGGAATATTACCAGCCAGGAATTAGGCTCCTCTATCCCCAATGTCTCATTATCACATATTAAACTTAATGTATTTTAACACAATATTATAGTAAAATCACTATCATAAGCTTTCAAGAAAAATTAAACAAAAGATTATGGTGATACTAGGACAATAATCCAAGAGCATTCTAAATACTCATTGAATACATAAAGATTATACTGAATCAGCACTTCTCTATTTCTCTCTTTCCCTTGCAGAGACAATTTTTTTTTTTATGTCTTCTGCTACTTCCTTCAAAGGCCTCTATTTATAAAGGTTTTTTTGTATGCAAAACAAATGATTTTGCATATTTGTTTTGCATGAAAGCCTCCACTGGCCTACGTATAGGTGGAAGAAAACTTTCATCCCTTGTGTGTTCATTTTTCATGCTTGCCTTTAATGCCATCTTCCTTATGGCTTTCTTTTCTACTCTCATTAAATCAAAGCATTCATTTCCAACCATCACCTAACTTTATTTATTATGCTTTCTAGTTTTTTTTTTTTAATAGTTAAAGATATAGGTTCTAATAGTTTATCCTATGATCATAGGATAAAAATAGGTATACAAAATAACTTTATCTGATCATATATCACACTAAATATATAACAAAAATGGTCATATAATATAAGCTTATGCTATTAGGTCTTATATTATGTACAAAATAGGGCGCGTTGTTATCAAAAATCTATATGTAGTGTCTTTATAAAAAAAAATTAGGAAAGACCACCTTATTCCAAAATAAAGAGAGTTTACTTGCAAATCACCCACCTATGAAAGAATCAGTAAAATTCAAATCCAAAACACCTTTATGCTATGTTTGGATGTAAGATTAGAGAGGAAAAATGAGGGACCTTGCTTGGGAGTTTTATAAAATAAGAGAAAGAAAATAAAATTTTTTAAGTAATTCTCTAAAACTCCCTTATTAATTTTTATAAATATTTTAAAATTCTTTCAATTTTAAAATTTTTAGAGGATTTAAAACATCCAAATAAAGGAAGAGAAATATATTAATAAGCCTTTCATTCTCTCTCTTTCTCTTTTTTCTTATTTTCTTTAAATTTATTTTCTTCTTATTATCTCCAAACTCTCAAATATAGCCTAAAAAATATACATTTTAATCCTACTAATCAAGCCAAATCTCATGTGACTTTGAGTTCAAGCATGTAACAATTTCGTGAACCAAACTCTTCCAAATGTTGCTGTCTGCTGGGTCTGTCAAAGGACCACTTAGGACTTAGCCATCTCTCTTTAAAAACAAAAGATAGAATTTGTTATATTTTAATATAGAAGTCTTTGTTCCACACCAATACTTCTATACTTATCCTTACACCATTTTATGTTAGAAAAAAAAATAAAGAGAAAATGTGTTGAAATGTATGTTTTACTTATTTTAATATAAAATATACAAAAAAAATATAGTAAAAATGATGTGTAAATAATGTTGTTAATTTTTGAATAGAATATATAGATTTTTCTTTTTTAGAATATATTATCTTTCATTATGTTGTTGCTAGAGATAACTTTTTTCCAGTGCCGGTCACACTCTTAAGAAGTATGATCAATTGAACGCGGTTGAAACTGACAATAGAGATATTCTTATTTCTTAAAAAGTGTGATAGACTCGGATAGAAAATTGTCCCTAATAAAGATATAGTTGAAGAGCAACTGTATCTTCCATACAACAAACCAAAGTTACATGTCACCTTATTCATAAAATCGCGTAATGGATTTAATTCTTTTAAAATAAAAATTTTATTTTAAAAGATAAAATAAAAAATATTAATTATTAATAAAAAAAATTATTTAAAAAAATATTAATTATTATAAAAAAAATTAATAATTAAGATCATAATATAATATATGTATATATATAATAAATTATGATATTATTAAAATTTAATGTCTTAATTTTTTATAAATAATTAATATTTTTTATTTTAATTATTTTTTAAAATAAATTTTTATTTTAAAAAAAATCAAATTTCAGCATAATATCCTTGTAAAATATGTTAGAGTGACATATAACCCTCCAAAAAATGTTGTTCAGATATTGTGAGTATGGGTGTAAAAGTATACTTTTAAAAGTATGAACCTTGAAAAGGACAAACCAAAAAAGGTGAAGACGAGAAGAAGTTTGGAATGTTGAACAAGTCAAATTGACATTTCAAATGTGGCAGACATGCACACTACCGCATGTTCAAAATACATTCGCACGCCACAAACTACTATTGTCTGTTTGGCTTGTTTGATTGGTTTGATGATGAATTTAATTTTTAATTGGTTGTAGTTGTGTTTTATAATTAAATTTATATTTAGATTAGTTTAATATTAATTAAAATTATTTGAATTAATTAATCATTAATTTTTTTTAAAAATTTAATATTTTTATATTTTATAATTTTTTTATAAATATTATGATATTATATATATTATTTTTATGATGTCATCTAATTCAATTAATCTATTTAAATGATTAAATTTAGATCAGAACTCTCGATAATTATTATCCGGTTGGGTTTTACAATTGCCACAAGCAGGATGCAAAGCACTTTTCTTAGGATGATATAACCTTTTTTTTTCTTATTCTTTTCTTTTTTAACTTTTTATTATAAAAACATGAAAAATATTACATTGTAGAATGGAATAAAGAAAATGTATAATATATTTTTTCTATTATATTACATTTTTACACCACTTTTATGTATGAAAATTAGATCCTTAGAAAACTTACATGGACGAGGCTCTGTGCAAGAAAATACATAAAAACTGTAGGGCTATGATCGCTTCAGGGACATGCAAATATTAGGGTCTAGAAAACTCCGCAAATGTTTAGATATAGTCATTATTGCATATGATGTATGTCTTTTATTGTCTTATTATATAATAGAATTCATTTTTTTAGTATTGTGATAAGGGTAGATTTGCTCAAATAATGTCCTCATCATACCAATCCAAAGAAGCTTTTGTACACATTACATAGCAAAGTTATGATAAATTTACTTTCTTCAACCTCTCAATATCTAAGAAAAATATTCATTGATAAATTTTTTTTCTTCCGAATTTCTTAAATTTAAACTAAATAATGAGTGATATTTTATTTCCCTCCTAAAATTTTACCCCATTTTTTTCCTATGGTACTCCTATAATAAATTTTACTTAATTTATCTTAAATTTAAAAAATCTTACTTTATCATATCCTAATGTGAACTTAAGATCTTTAAGTAGATACAGATTAAAAAACAAAAAATCAAAGAAACATGGGATGCAAATTTGATACAGTATAGAATCAGGAGGTATATTCATATCAAGTTCCACACAAATGGGGCTAAGGCTACTAATTAAACACACCATACCATATATGATATCAATTCCCAATTATAAATTGTTGAGTGCATTATTTATATTAGTGTCTTAAGTAGCATTCTCGTGCAATTTTTTAAAATTTGATACCAAAAAAAAGAATGCCCTTTATAATATAATATAAATATTTTCTTTGTGCCAACTAAGTCACCTATCGGAAGCAATAATTAGCTTCCAATGACGGTAATTAACTTGGAATAACATGAAAGGAGAAATCATGTGACCTATATATATATATATATATATATATATATATATATATATATATATATATATATATGTATGTATGTATGTATGTGTATATATGCCCAACACTGACATTTTAATCAACTAAGTTTTCCAGGGATTTCAAGCTGTATCAAAGGCTAATAAACCCTGTTTGGGGAGTGCCAAAAGATGATGTACAAAAGTCCACTTTATAGTATTACATACATATATCAGTAGGGGAGAACAGCTAGTAAAACCATATAAAAATCCTAGATGGCATGTGTGTTTAGAATCACACTTCTTCTCCAATATAAGTACATACTCATACTATAAAATAAATGCAAACTCTCAAAATCAAAATATTTTATCTAATAGCCCGACCTTAGTATCCCTGATGAACAAACACTCAAATAGCATAATGAAGAGCTTCATTTATTAATTTATAGAAATCATAGTAAGATAATCCTCCTAAGTCAGTAGATTTCCTTGCTTTCTTCTTCCACTCCAAACACTTTTGTCTCATTTTTTCCGCTTTTTTCTCTTCACTTTCTTTGCAAGTGTTGTTATCTTATCTCTCTTTACATCATGGTTAATCTCTGTCGCTGTTCCCCAAATTGAGCATGCATGCCTGCAATTCGTTTGTTGCTCAACAAAAAAAGGCCTAACGAATCACATAGGCACACCCCGCATATATCTTCAAGCATAGAATTCTAGCCACAATGAATTAGAAGCACAACAACTAATGAATAACCACTTGAGGGCACTATGTTTTATATCCTCTATCCATGATCCCATCTAAGAACTCTTGTGACAAAGTTAGAGATTCCTCTATTACTGTATTTGGCCTCATTTTCCATAAGAATGGAAGGTTGCTATTTGCCAGTCCCCAAACAACCTCTTTCAAGTGTTGCTAATTAGTCATAACAATTATAGTTCCATAATTAATATATATGACTGAGTAAAGTTCCTATTTGTCTAGCTACATGCATTTTGAGTCATTTTTTCAAATACTTGACCCAAATGACTTGAAAACCTTTTCCTTCTCTAAGAAATGCTTATTAAGCAAGTGGATTGGGCTAATGTTATATATGTTAGGAACCTTGGGTAAGGGCTTCACTTTCCAGTTCTTGGAAAGTGTTCATGATGATTGAATATCATCTCAAACTGTTTGGTGCCTGTGGTTCAGGCTAAAGTTGAAATGGCAAAGTTGATGCATTCAAAGTATTGCACCCGGGGTCAAATTCAGTGGAATCGAATTCCATCTCCCCCCCACCCAAAAAAATTCCCTACCTCCGATGAAAAAAAAAGAACAATTTGGTGCCTCATAACCCAAGAAATCAATCGTCATGTCATATAGGGTGATGACCCTCATGAAGCTTGAAAGGTCATTGAGCGGACTATCTTTCATTCCCACGATACAATCTAGAGTTTGTATCCAAGGTGCCATTGTAAAACTTTGGGAGAAGTAAGTTACTCAGTTAGATGATCTTAAACATTTTAATTTTTGTTAATTTTAAATTGATTTTGTAGTTAACATTTCCTTAGATAAACATAAACTACTTTAAGAATAAAACTCAAATGATAAAGAATTCCTTAACAAGAGAGATATAGTAATGGAAATTAAAATAAAATATCTTCATAAACAACAAGTTTGGTGGAAACTATACATGTAATTTCCTTTTCTGTTACATTGAAAATCGCATTTACCACAGTTTGAACATATTAATTATATCCAAATATCTTACACCCACGTAATTACGTCTAAGCAGGTTTCTATAGTACCTTGTGTTTCCTACATAATTGTACATTACATTATACATTGAAATTTGCTGAATAATCACCAAACAATATTAAAAACATTGCCAATTAGACTGAGATACCACAAAATTCTTCTAATTGTATTTTTTTAATGAAATATGGTCAATAGGAGAGTGGCATGGGTGGTCAAGAGCGGTTTAAACGCCTATCTAATTTTGTATTTTCATTTAATACTTATTTTTAAGTAATCATGAGGATTAATTTTAGATCAAAGAGTTTAGCATTACTCTAAAGCATTAGTTACAATATGGGACTTAAATTCTTCGTCTTATTTCTTGTCCTCAATTATATCTTTTCAATAAAATATTGTCAACTTAGAAACAAGAAAATTACTCATCTCTCTTAGTTAGTTGACAGTATTTTTCTAATTGACAATATTTTATTAAGAAGACAGTACTAAAAACAGTAAATGACATGAGAAAGACAATTTGTCCATCTATCTGATCTCATAATGACACAATTACCTTCAAGGTTTTTTTTTTTTAATTTATAACTTTGACTCTTTTAAAATTTTGAAGTTTGAATCCTAGTTCCGCCCCACGTGAACCTCAAACACAGTTACCTTGACACTAGAAGTATTTTTGGAATTCCTAGTGTGTATATATACGTGTCAATTAGTGTGTATGCAAATACAACATTCATGCAACAAGTCAAAATTACGTGTCAATTGTGGTTCATTAGACCAGTTAATTAAAGCAAGCAAGTCAGAATGACAAACTTTGTCTACAACCTTAAGGGTTTAATCATGTTAAAAAACATTTTATGAGAAAGAAGAATCTCAATATCTCAAATAAAATATTAAGTGTGATAAAACCTTGAAAAAAATAAAGAAAGAAAGAAAAACAGCTTAAAGCATGATATACTCCTAAAACATGGGTGCATCATGTAATACTCCGATAAAAATATTGGCTAGATATATACTGTGTGTATGAAGAATTTTGTGAAATTACTTTTAAAAGTATTGAGTGCTCAAGAGGACAAAAATAAGTTTGGGACGTTGAACAATTGATTGGCGTTTCAAATGTGGCACACATACATGCACATCATTTTCATGTTGAAATTACTTTTAAAAGTATGAATGCTCAAAAGGACAAAAACAAGTTTGGGACGTTGAACACCTCAAACTTTGTTTACGCGGTGCAAATGTCATTTTAAATGAGAAATCAAACATATTAGATTAGAGAAGATATAGCGAATATATATATATATATATATATATATATACCAGGAAGGGGGGCGGAAGGAAAGAAAATAAAAGAAAAGGAACAGAAGAAAAGCAGGAAAGCAGACGGGCTACCTACATAATTAAATGCGTGAAAATAAATGCATTAAAAAAAAAGAAAAAAAACCGGAGCGGCGGTAGTTCATACAGGACCGACGAGAAAGAAGAACAGAAGAAGATGAAAATGAAAGATTGTATTAAGAAAGAAAGCTTACAGAGGAGGCATTTGATTCTCTCTCTTGACTATCTCTCTAAGTGGGTATCTGAAAGAGTGTCTCACAACTGAGATGAGGACTCCCTTTATAACCACATATTTTACTGTTTCTACAGTAGAGGTAATGTTACGGGAACTATTTAAATAGCACAAGTTTGCTACAGTAACTACTACAGGATTTTGCTACAGTAACAGCTGATGTCAGATGATGATCACTATTGGGTCAGTAATCTTCATCTAGGTTAATGCCGTAACAATCATCTTCATTCTGGTAGAATCTTTTTGAAGAGGCTGCCGACAAAGAGGAAGAAGGACGCTTTCATCTTGAAGAGTCTGCTTCATCTTCCTTTAGTAGTTTGAGAATATTTTGCAAGTTTTCTACAAAACGTTCTTTGCTGGTTAATGCTGCCAGTGCTGCTGTGATATGATCTCTCTGATTGGGAAATTGGCAAGTCTCTAGATCAGCTGGTTTAAGTAATTTTGGATTTTTCTTAAACCAAAGTTTGATGCTTTCTGGTGTGGCTCTGGAGCCGTCAAATTCTAGCCACCATTTGACAAAGGCTTGTTTTTTGAGCATTGGGAGCAAGAGGCCATGAAAGGTTGATGTTCTAGACCCGAATTTGTACTTCCATGAGAAAATCCAGGCTAGTGATAGTTTGGAGAAGAAGTGTAGTTCTACCGGGAATGGATCTTCGTCTAGATCTATCTTCTTCACAAAAAATGTTAGTCCCTCCATTATTGGTTAAGGAAGGATATCAATGATTGGTCCGAAGAAATCCCACCATTTGGAGAACTAATGTGAAAATTTGTATTGGATATTTTGTTTGAAATAAATGAGCCACGAATGGCGATTGATTTTGTTCTAGAACCAAAATACATTAGTCCAGGCATGAATATAATTCCAATAATTATAACTGATAGGGTCAAAATTTTGGGAAATTTTTTTAATTTTGTTAAGGTCTTGGCCGAATTCAGTTGGTGTTATGACCTTAAGGATTTGGATGGTTGAATGGGTGACCTGGGTTTGGTCTTTTGGATTTTTATAATGTTTGATTGATGCAGAGTCAGAATCCACTAGTATGACTTCCTAAAACGGCTGGGTTTTCTTTGGAGCAAGAGATTGGAAATGGAAGTCTTTTGGGAATATTTTTTGGGAAACTTTGTTTAGGTTTGTATCCCAAAAATCTGGTTCCATTTGTGTTACTTCTTTAAATTTTTGTTTTTCGACATAATGTGTTTTGGCTATAGGAGCTTTGGATGAGATTGGAACAGGTTAGGAGGCTATGTCTTTGGGAGAATTTAGTCTGATCTATTTATTTTTCATGTTTTGTATAAGGATTGCCAACGATTGGCTTTCCTCTTCAGATTCTTCTTCTGAGGCAATTTCTGCCCAAGATTTTCGGGATAGTTTAGTTAGGCCTTGATCTTGTAAGGCTTGAAGTGTTTGGATTGGAATGGCATAATCAGCCTTGGTTTGTTTGGAAGCTTGTTTTGAAGTGAATACTTCAAGGTTTTGGGTAGAAGACCCAGTTAGTTGGGTTTGTTTCTGGGTAGATGACCTAGATTGGGTAGATGACCCAGACTGTTTGAGTAGTTCTGATAAAGCCAGTTTACCTTTTCCTCTTCCTTTAGAAGAGGTTGTTGATCGCAGCATTTTGCAGAATTAGTGTCCCTATAGGAATTCCCGAGTAAGATAGTCAGGGAGAGAATTTGTAGTACCTTTGATATATTCAATTTCAAAATCAAAAACACTTAAGATTGCCTGTCATCTGGCAAAAATTTGTTTGGATGCTAAATTTTTAACATCGTTTTGCAAAATGTTTTTTGCAAATTTGCAGTCAACTTTGATCAAAAATTTTTGATTTAATAAATTAGATAGAAATTTCGAGATGCATAAAATAATTGCTACAACTTTTTTTTTAACAGTGAAATATTTTTGTTGTGCAGAACTCTAATGTTTTGAAGTATATGCAATGATATACTCTTTGCCTGCGACTCTTTATTTGAGAATGCCACCATAACCGATGTCAGATGCATCTGTTTAGATTACTTTAAATGCCTGAGGATTTGGAAGATAAAGACATGGAAGATTCTTTACCTGGAGTTTGACTTCTTTAACAATGTTTGTATGATTATCTGTCTAATGAGGAGGATCCTTTTTCAGACGAACATGAAATGGTTTGATTAGATTGCTAAGCTGTGGAAAGAAATCAGCCATATAGTTTAAGTAACCTAAAAATTTTTGTAATTGATTTTTGTCAATGATTTGGTTTGGGAACTAGTCTGCAAATTCAATAGCTCTATGGATTGGGATGAATGTTCCTTGATAAATATTATGACCAAGAAACCGAATTTTTGTTTGAAAAAAATTAATCTTTGTTTTGAACAGAACAAGACCATTACGTTTGATTACTCCAACAAAGATATTAAGATGTTTGAAGTGTTGTTCAATGGATTGAGAAAATATCAAGACATCATCAATATAGACAATGGTAAAGTTTGGGTATGGATTGAATATATCGTTCATAATTCTCTGGAATTCAGAGGGGGCATTTTTGAGTCCAAAGGGTATTACATTCCATTCGAATTGCCCAAAGGGAACAGTGAAAGCTGTTTTGTAGCAATCACTTTCTTTTATTTAGATTTGCCAAAATCCTAATTTCATGTCAAATTTTGAAAATATTTTGGCTAAATGAAATCGATTGAGAAGGTCCCTCTTGTTAGGAATATGATATCTAATCCATTGAAGTGCTTGATTAAGAGGTTTGTAATTGATAACTAATCGAGAAGCACCTCTTTCGATTTCAGCTTGTTTGTTGACATTAAAGGCAGAACAAGACCAAGGACTTTTACTTTTTCTGATCAATCCTTTTGTCAATAGATCAGAGATTTCTTTTGGTAATGAATGAGAAGTTATTCATTCATTTGGATTGGTCTAGCTTTTGTTAGAACTTATTTTTCATGAGAATCTTTTTCATATTGGAGATCAACCATATGGTTTTTTCTTTCCCAAAAGGCGTTTGGAAGATTAGAACAAATTAATATTTGGATTTGTTGAAGAAGAGTTTGAATCCTTTTCTGGATTTTTGGTTTGTTAAGTTGAAGATCTATATTCTTAAAAGAAATTTCTTCTTTAAGAAAATTAATTTGATTTTGTTTGTAATTGACTAGATTGAGATTCCTACTGATTGGTATTTTAAGGAATCTGAACTAGATTATTTTTCCTAAATGTTTGGTAGTAATTCCTTCATCAGAAATTTACAAAAGGAAGAGAGATGTAATGAAAGGAGTTCCTAAGATTACTTCATTTTTGAGGTTTTTTGACCAGAAGAAATGACGTCTTAACTTGAAGACTCTGGTTTTCTATGATTGCTTCAGAGAGTTTGAAATTAATCTTTAATCTAGAACCACTAGCGGTGCTAAGTTGTTCAAATGTTTTCTCAAAATATTTAGTTAGGATTAATCCTTCTTGGATACAATTTGAGTCTGCGCCTGTATCGAACAAGGCTACTGTTTCAAGGATAAAATCTTTTATTATGATTCTGATATTAATATAGAATTTCTGGATTTTAAGCTTGTTTATTAATCCTAAAAACTCATCATCTGGATTTGTTTGGATAAAAGGTTTACCAATAGATTCTTGTTCTAAATCTGAGGTTCCTTCTTGAAGTTGGGCTAAGATTACTGTGTGGATTGCTTATTGTTCTTTTAAAAGTTTGACTTCTACTTTGAGATTATGTATCTCATGCTAAAGATCTTGAATCGTTACTGGTTTTAAAGATTTTCTTTCAACTCTTTTAATGATCTCTTTTAAATCATATTTACTAGTTGAAAAGGGAGTTTGGGAAGTATTTGCTTCTAATGATGTTTTTAGATTATCAATATACTATTTTTTATCTTGATTATCAGGTAGTTTGTTAATGACTTCAAAAAGAAGGTCTTGTTCTTTTTTTAAGACGTTAACTTTGTTTGAAGATTGAGAATCTTCTTCCAAAGTAAAGTCGTCATTTTGAACTTGATTTAGATTGTCAGAAGATTCTTTCTTGGATTCTTCCTCAGATGTTTCAATTAAAAGATTGTTAATTCGTTCTTCTACAGATTGTTCTAGGTTTAAAGATTTTATTTTATTTTTTAACCTACAATATTTGCTAATGTGACCAGGTTTGCCACAGTTATAACAAATAACAGGTTTTTTGGAAATTTTGATATTGATTGGAGGTTTTGATTTGATTTCCTACCTAAGTTTCCTAGTAGGAGTATCCGATTTATATTTGTAGTATTTCGATTTTGGTTTAATGGTTTTGGGTTTAGACTTAATCTTTTTCTTTGAACAAGGGAGACCAAATTATTCACAGAAAGATCCTAAATCTTTTTTGGTTTGAGCCTTTTCTCTAGCAAGTTAATGTTGAATCTTATCATCTTGACAAATTTTTAAGGCTACCTTTTGAATATAAGCAATTAGTTGTCCATAACTTAATTGCTTATAAGGGATTTTACCATCTAAAGTTTGGCTTTTGATTTTATCCCTAACTTTATCTCCTAAGGATTTTGAAAGACCAGCTAAGAATTTTTCTTTCCAGAATGGTTGTTAACTATCTTTTCTAGTGTAGACTCTAGTAAGGAATATATCCCTATACCACCTAAAGTCGGCTAATGTTCTACACTTAAGATTGGATAAAAGTTATGCAGATTTATCTTTCCATAAGGAAGGATTTCCAATAAAATGTTGGATAATTGTGAAGATTAATGTATTGACGGTGTCTGAGATTGTTTCACTGTTGTTTGTGATAGGTGTTTCATCAGGTTCTATTTTGATGGCATACATAATCCTTTGTCTATCTTTGTCAGTGAGATAATTATCCCACCAACCTTTTAATTGACCTGAAAACCCTGCAACTAAGATAGATACAATGGTTTCTTTCGGATAATCATAGGTTGTTTGGTAAGCCATATCTACCATAGTCATATGTTGGAGAATATTAAGAATTTGATACTTAGTTTGGTCATCTATGTTCCATTCATAGATATTGTTGGCGCTAAAACTTTGAAAGTTTGAATTTCTTCAATTAATAAGTCTGGAGCAGTAGCTCTCTGGTAATAAAGTTTAGACGAATTTTTCCAATTTAAAGTTTGGTTAATTATTAGATTAACTTTAATCTCAGTATTAACACTCGATTGATCTTCTTCTAAAGAATAGTTTGAAGATTTTTTCTTGTTTTAAGGTATTAATTGCTAATCCCTTGAGTTTTTAAGGTTTAGTTTTGTCTTGTGATTGTGGTGTATCTGGGACAATTATGTTTAATAATTTTAATTGTTCATTGATTTTGGTGAGGAGATTCTCTTGTTGTGGGGTTTGTTGTCTTAGTTTAGACAAGTTTTCTTTAAGTTTTGGTGTCATCTTGAAAGGTTTGAAAATAGGTTTATGTATTATTGGTTTAGATGTTAATGGTTTAGTTTGTTCGGTAGGCTTGATTTTTTCTCCTAATATTTGAAGGTATTTGTTTGTATAATTCAATTGTTTCATAAGATTTTTGATATCTTTTAATATAATAAGCTCATCTTCATTTTTAGTTTTGAAGGGAGAAGCCATTACTGGATTTTGTTTTTCATCTCTAATGTTTGGGAGTTGAAACTGTTTTGTTAGAGGTAGTTCAGTTTGGACTAATTCTCCATCCTTGAGGTGCCAGACAGTATTTACGTCTGTTTCCCTATTTCTTATAAGCTCAGTTTGCTAAGGATAATCTAGATTATTTTTTACTGTGTAAGCATGGAACCAGTCAAAAAATGGAATGTTCATTTTAACGTTGTTAAGAAATTCGTAAAATTTTTCTTGAATATTTTTTCAATTTGTACCCTGATATTGTTGGAAAAATCATTTCCTTTGAGGAGTCCATTCCTCAAAATAAAGTCTTTCCTAAGGGTTTCCTTATCTATAATGAACTTAGATAACATCATAAGGTTCATTAAGAGAGGAATAAGTTAGAGATTGGATTGATTTTTGGTCATCATCTACCTCTGGTTCGTAAGTTGGCCTGGGTAGATTTGATGAGATATCTAAACCTTTAAGTTTAAAATCAGATATTGATATTGGGTTCATGGAAATTGATCTTCCAGAGATTGCCAATTTAAAATCTTCTGATATGAGATCATCAGATTTGATTGAGCTACTTGAGCTGAAAGAGTTTCGTCTATCAAAAGTTATTTCTACATTTCCATATTGGAATTGTTTAATTTCTTTGAAATCAGGAGTTATTCTAGGTAAGGGAGGTGTTGCCTTATCTAGGGTCCATTTTTGTGGAAGTTTGACATCAATCCATTGTATTGTTGTTGGAATCGTGACATTGGCTTTGGAGAAATCAGTGAGAAACAATGTGATTTCTCCTTTCTTATTTTTTAGTTTGAGTACCCTTGACGTGGATGAGTTCATAACCTTGTATTGAACTTTGTACATCAAGGAGAGTGGGTAATATCCAAGTTTCATGTCTATGCCAAAGAAGCGTACATCAAGATGTAAGACATCCATGATGTTTCTATCTAAAAGGCTGACAGTAAGGTTTGGATAACAATTGAAGAAGATTGGTCCATGGGCTAGACTAGTTTCTTTTCTACCATTCCTAAAAGAAAATCGTGAAATTTGTTATGCCTAGCATCTCTTAGACAAAGAAGAACTGAGTCATTAATTGCCTCTCTAATTAGAGGTTTGATAGCAACTTGAACACTTCCTATGTGAAGGAACTTGTATTTTTATTTGTGTTTTTGAATTGATGGTTTTGAGAGAAGTTGAAATTCATCATCTTCTGCAGATTTAAGAGGAATTTTCTCTTCTACTGTTCTGATTACATAATCAGAATTCAAAAAGAATTTTCCTTGAGGTTTGTATAATTCATTAGTTGGGATTTTGGGAATTTCCTCGTTGTCAATATCTTGATTGATATCTTCGAAGCATATTTCTTCATCTAAGATATTGTTTGATATAGGTTGAGTTTGTTACTCTATGAGAGAAGAAGAAGATGGTTCGGAAGACTTAAAAGAAAAATGAGAAGAAAAAGATTTTAATAAAGACATAATTAAAATTTTTCTTTCCCCATGATATCATTGCCATCCTCTGGTTTCATAGTTATAAACAGATAGATCTAAACTAAGTTTTATCAATTGAATTAGATCTTAATACTTTAATACTTATTTTATTACTTCCTAATCTTAATCACCACTTCCTATTAAATTTTCTTAACCATAGTAACCAATTTACTGTTGATCCTCACCATCTTGTGAAAGCATCATCAAATTAAACTTACTATCTCATCTAGGACTTACTGCTACAGCCCCACAAGACTATTAGATCTAGAAAGTCATACTATCCAATTAAGAAATATTAACATTTTTATGTGTATACCAGATTAGGTCATAACATTTAGTATAAAAGCATTAACATATAATTCAACAAAATAAAACAGAATTTAGATCCAGTCATGTATTCCTACTTTCTCATTAGCTCTGATACCAGGAAGGGGGGCGGAAGAAAAGAAAATAAAAGAAAAAAAATAGAAGGAAAGCAGACGGACTGTCTACATAATTAAATGCATGAAAATAAATGTAAAAAAAATAAAAGAAAAAAATTAGAGTAGTAGTAGTCCGCACAGAACCGACAAGAAAGGAGAACAGAAGAAAATGAAAAGGAAAGATTGTATTAAGAAAGAAAACTTATAAAGGAGGCACTTGACTCTCTCTTGACTATCTCTCTTGAATATATATATATATATATATATATATATATATATATATATATATTCAATCAAACACATTTGTACTCCATTTTTATGTATCGAAATTACATATATATCCCTGTCAAACTTACACACTCGAGGGTCTTCCTGCTCAAAAAAGTAGATAAGAATTGGAGTTTTATAATCACTTCTGTGATATCCAAATATTGGTGTATATAAAATAAGAAATATATAAAATATAAAATCCACAAATTTATATATAAATATAAGTAGCTATTTCATGCCATCTACAACGATACCTCTTTCATTGTTTTATTTCAATAGATCTCTTTTTCTTTTTTATTGCAATAAGGAGGTTTTTGGATTTCATCCAATATGATTTTCTCTTCGACCTGATCTAAGCAAACTTTCTTACACAGTACATCACGAAGTTATAGAAAATTCACTTTTAACAGCCTCTCATTATATTCAAACTCGGGGAGCGTAAAATAAATTGAAAACTCCCCTATAATCTAAGTTAACATTCATCAATAAGACTTTTTTTTTATTAATTCCTTGAAATTTAAACTGAAAAATGAGTTATTTGTCATTACTATCCTCAAATCTTACCCTCTCTTTTTTTTTTTTCTTATGGTAGTCCTGTAAACTTTATTTTATTTTTACTATTAAAAATTCTTAAATTGAGACAAAATTTAACAACTAAAAAATTTTGTGGACTTAGAGACGGATTTTACAATAGATTTTCAAATTCTGCAAAAAAAAATTTGAATTTAGCAATGGTATTTCAAATTTGAATTCTGCCATTAGATACTAACAACATAATAACGTTCAATTTTGCAATGGAATATTCTCTTTCATTATCCATCTTTAATATTATTTATTAATATATAATGTTTGATTAAGATATTGAATATCATAATATCCAATCAAAATAATTTTAGTTAATCTTAGTCCTATAACATATAGTGATTATATTATTTTATTTTATATAGTCTTATATAGTTAAAATTAGATAAAATTATTTTGATAAGATAAATTACTATATAGTATTCAAATATAAATAGTATTAATTATACTATATTATTCATACATTATATAATATTCCAAATTAACGGCTTTAAGGGTATAGTAACAGATTTTATGATGCATGGCAATAGAAATTCTTTGTCCCTGAATATAATTTTTCTAATATTGTTTATCTTTTAAAAGAATACCTTATCATATGCTAATTAGCGTTCAACCTAAGGCCTTTGAGTTCAATTAGCTTTAAAAAAAAAAACAGAAATGTGAGATACAAGTTAGAAGCAGACAAACATTATAGATTGAGGAAATAGATTAGAATCGATCAAATGCACACCAATTGAGGTAACACCCTAACTACAAACTGCCAAGTAACAACCTACAAGTCATTAATTAGAAATTGTTGAGTAGATTGATGTATGCAATCTCTAGACCTTTACTTCATGTCAACCATCTCACCTAATGCATCAGAAACTGTAATTAGCTTCCAATGACGGCAATTGACTTCGAACCTGATAATGAAAGATTGACATGGTTACCATCTTAATATGAGGGAAACCATACAGTCTTGCATATAGGCTAGGGAAGATTTGGCCAGCGAGCAAATCTCGCTGAAACTGTTGACTTTAAATTTAAAAGGTCACTACCTATAAACATTGATTATTCATGCCTAATTATTTTAATTGAATTTTATGTACCAACTGTTGTAAGTGAAGAGCTTTTAATGCGAATTGATTTATATTTTGGGGAGTGGGTGATGTGACAGTAGATGATGAAGAAGCACCAAGGACAATGAATCAATCAATGTCTCTCTTTCACAAATTGCTGTGTTGTTTCTCAAAATTTCGTAATCATTTTGGTTAGCAAAAGATGCGCTCATTCAATGAATCTCCAAATTTTGTTCAGGAATTACGTATAATAATCATAAAATTATATCAAGGGATAATTAAACTATGGGCTTAATTGGTTGATTTCTTACTTATTTTTGTCTCATATATATACATGGGTAGAGAGATTCCCTGCGTAAAACTTGCCACACTCTAATGCAAAACATTTTATAAATATTGTTCAACTACTGAATCAGAATTTTTCATAAGATAAATCAGTCCCGTAAAATTTCATAGAATTTAAAAATTAACTTATTTTTCAATGAGATACTTTAGTTTAACATGTTGTATACTTTTAAAATATATATAACTAAATATCAATTTTTAGATTATATATCTATTAATGTACAATATATAATATTACATAATTTAACACTTAGACTACTAAAATTTACATTCTAGAAAATGTTATTTCAACAATGTAAGTGTATCAGACTTAAGATTCATTTAGATGTGCTTTTCTTAATAAGAAAAAACTGTTTATAAAAAAAAAGTTATTTCTTTTTCATGTTTTCGTATGTTTGAATGCATTTTTTAAAGTTAGATTTTAGTATTTTTTTTAAAAGAAAATCTTTTTTAAAATCTAAAAAAATTATTCAAACTTTAAAAAATACTTCTTAAATATTATATTTAAATATAAAAAAACATTTTACGTTTTGTAAAAGAACTCTTAGAGAAACATCATATAAAAAAGATTCTTTTTTCTAAAAGTTTATTCAAATGAGCCCTTACTGTTATAGTTAATCAGACTTCTATTTTTTCCTATACAAACTAAACTTTTGAGGTGTTATATTAGTTTTGAAAGAAAAAAATTGCAATATTTTGAGAGTAGCATTTATTTTTTTGTTGCAACATCATCAATAAATCTGTGAACAAAATATTGCTACAATCGTTTTGTTTTAGGAAACCTCATTTTTAATTCTCTAAAGATATAAATGCAACCATTTTCGTTCTTAGAAGAATTTTAACATTAATTTAGTTTTTGAATTATAAAAAGTGATATCATTTTAGTTATCTAAAAAGATTGACAACAATTTAGTCTATCAATTATCAAAAAATATCATTAATTTAATTATTTAATAATAAAAATTATATCAATTTAATTACTATTTGTCCACAGAATGATAGTTTTGTTATCACTTTCATATTTTAAAAACTAAATTAATATCAAAATTATTTAAAAAACCATAATGATGATACTTGTATTTTTAAAAAATTAAAAAGGGTTTACTCTTTTTTTTTTCTAAAACATTCCTTATAAGAACATATAACATTTTTAGAAAAACGTGCAATTAGTTTTAAAAGCGCAAAACTCCTTATAAAATGTGGTTTTGCTCTAAATTGTAGGACCACCCAATCTAATTCTTTGAGCAATATTACTTGTAAAGTACTTTTATACTTACTATTAATTTGGCAGCATCTATTTTAAATATGTCAATTTGAATAAGTAACATCTTGTAAACAAAGAACAACGCAGCATTCCTCTCATCTAAATCTGTCTACTCAACTGAAACACGTTTTTGCTAAGTTATGTGACACAATTTCTTCTTCCGAACATGGAAAATTTGCAGCTTCTTTGGTCATAGGAAGGTGGTTGATGAGCACAATTCAATATCCATGTCCCCTTTCTTTTCACTCAGAAGGGAAAGTGAAATTGCTAGTTTGGTTATAGGACTTCTCCGTCTGCTGTTTTGTTTGCCTTTACCTGCAACTTGTGGCTTCGTTTTGTTTAGCTGAAGAGTTCAAACCCTTGAGTTCCAACTATTTGGACCCCACCTCTGTCAAGTTTTCGGGAGGTTGCTCTCATAAGACAAGGAAAAATCTTAGCTACTAAAACCTCCTTGACGAAAATTTTCTTATATCATATTATTAAATGTATGTTATGTTAATTATATGAATTATTTTTATTTCTCATTATAAGAGATAAATATGACTACATAATTAATATAATATATGATGGATGGATAAGGTCATAGTATGAGAATAATGTCTTATACGAGATGTATTTAAGAATTTTCTTACAAGATATAAGAACCAAAATTAGGATTTTCTTTTATTGACTGTGTAGGATAAATCAATTTTGTAAAATTTTATAGAATTTAAATATTAATTTATTTTTCAATGAAATACTTTAGTTTAACACGTAATATACTTTTAAAATATAAGTAAATATTAATTATTTAATTATATACCTATAAATGTACAATAATATTACATGTTTTAGTACTAAGATTATTAAAATTCACATTTTACAATATGTTATTTGACGGTATAAGTGCACAAGACTTAATACTTGTTTAGATGTGCTTTTTTTAATAAGAAAATACTTTTTTATGTTTTGATATGTTCCAATGTATTTTTTTTTAAAAAGTTCAAACATTAAAAAAATTAAAAAAAAAACGTATTTTGTGCTTTTTTTAAAGTTAAATTTTTGTAATTTTGAAAAAGGTCCTTTTTCAAAAACATAAAAAAAAAACTGTTCAATCAAAACAAAATTACTTGTTAAGTATTTTACTTAAATAATAAATTTTTTATTTTTTACAAAAGTAATTTTAAAAATCATATTAAAAAGTCTATTTTTAAAAGCTCATATAAATGAGTCCTTACTCCATCCTATAGTTAATGAATTTTTTTCCTGCGTATACGGAATTTTTTAAGTATTATATTACTTTTAAGAGAAACAAAAAATTGCAATCTTTTAAGAGTAGCAGAATTTTTTTGTGGTAACATTATCAATAAATATGTAAATGAATATTGATACAATTTTTTTTTTCTAAAAGCTTTCAAAGAGCATATAACATTGTTAAAAACAACATGCAATATTTTTAAAAGTGCAAAACTCCTCATAAAATGTAATTTTGCAATAACGTAGGACCTTACATTCTAACTTTTTGAGTAATATTATTTATAAAATAATTTTATACTTACTGTTAATTTGGCTGCATGTCTGAATTTAATAAATTTCTATCTTAAATATGACAATTTAATGAAAAATATTATATAACCAAAAATTTTTTGATAAATTAATTTGACATACTTATTAACTCTTAAATAGTTAACTGATTCTCTACTATTTCATTTCATCTAATAACTACTCTTAAATTTGATTGAATTCTATAAAAAAAATTTATCTATTTTTTCTAGTTACCTAATATTACTCCAATTTGAATAGGCAACATTTTGTAAACAATGAACAATGCAGCATTAATTGCTCCAATTAATCTAAATCTGTGTCCACTCAACTCAACCACTTTGGCTGAGTTACGTAACATGGTTTCTTCTTCCGAAAATGGAAAATTTGCAGCTTCTTTGCTCATAGGATGGTGGTTGGTGAGCACAACTCAATGTCCCTGTCCCCTTTCTTTTTACTCCAATGGGAAAATGCGCTGCTAGCTGTAGGGTTATATACTGGACTTCTCCGTCCCGTTATCTGCAACTTGTGGTGGCTTCGCATTGCTTGGCTCGTGAACAGTTGAACGGCACCCCGTGGATTCCAACTATTTGGACCCCACCTTATCTCAAGTTTTCAAGATGCTGCTCACATGAGACATGAAAAATTCTCGGACATAGTATACAAGAGAATTCTTTTATATTATATTATTAAATATGTGTCATATTAATTATGTAAATTATTATTATTTTTTATAATAAAAAATAATAATAATTTACATAATTAATATGACATGTTACGAGTAATGTAATTATGATATAAAAATAATATTTTGTACCATCTTTTACACCCTCTTGCATAAGATATACTTAAAAATATTTAAGAACAATGTTTACACCTTGTTCACGTCATCATTTACATTGTCTTACACGTTGTTCACACTATTATTTATACCACTTTATTTGAGAATAAAAATAAAAATTGTGTTAAAAAGTGTATTTTTTTTTTATTTTATTACTTAAAAAGAAAATAATATAAAAATGATGTAATAAAAATAGTATACAAATAACATTATTATTTTTACAAAAAAAATATTTGTTACATACCACTTTGTTCCCACTGTTATTTATATCACCTTATTTGAGAAACTATATATATATATTGAAATACGTGTTTTTCTTGCAAAAATGATGAAAAAGAATATATATTGAAATACGTGTTTTTCTTGCAAAAATGATGAATTGCATGAAGGAGCTTTCACAAATACCTCCCATCCGTCTGATTTCCAACTCTCCTTGATTTTCATCCATAAAAGAAAGAGATAATTTTATTTCAGTTACATGCTACTTCATTCGTAAAGATTCGTAACAACTAGTTATCTTGCCCGTGCTTGCACGGGTTTGTTTCTATTTGATATATTTAATTTTTACTAAAAGTAATTATAATTAGAAAAATTGTTAATGAATAAATTATATATAACTTTAAAAGACATTGGTAAATGTAATTGTTCACATGTTTAATTCTTTGTCATATTTAAAGAAATTAAATATATTTACATCGAGGGAGTTCAATAAATATTTTATTGTACACAATATTTTTAATCTATTATGCATATTTCTTATCTTCTTCCACCATATAAATTTTAAATACTTTTAGTGAAGTTACTCTTGACAATGTCACATATAATTCTACGTGACAAAATACTGACATGGGTAAATATAATTCAACAAGATTCAATTATTGTCCTTGACTTTTGTTAATTGCCATCATGTAACATACTTTTATTGAAAATTACTTTCTTCTCAAAACAAAAGACTATTATGAGTCCTTTGCTGTCAAAACTATTTATGGGATAAGCACTTTTGCTCCAATATTAGGTCTTGTAATTATTTTTGCTTCTATTATCCAATTTCCAAGATGCATGATGAGGAATCTTGTTTCATTGCATATTCCTAATGCTTGATTGACATTCCTAAGTAACATAACAGGCATCTTTCTTTTAATTTGAGGCAATGACTTAGAAATTCTAAAAAATTAAGAGTATTGAAAATTTCAATTGGGTACGTAATTTCTTGTTCAATTACATTTTCAATTGCTTTGTCAATCTCATATGAGCTTTTGTATTTTTTGATTGGGCCATCAACAGTGTTATTTAAATGAGCAAGTATTGTTCTTTCTCTAAGATATTCTTCATCTGACACGCATTGTTAAATATTTGAATATGTACTTTCAACATTTATTTCACTGGATTACCCATTGCTTACAGTAGGTATTGCTATGCTAATTGAATTATTGTTATATATATCATCATTACTTGAATATTTTTTTATTTTTTAATTTTATTATTTTATTATTTTATTAATATTGATTTAGTATTATTTTTATATGCTATTACGATTACTTGAATAATTAATTTTTTATTTTTAATTTTATTATTTTATTAACACTTACACATATTCTAATATTTTTCTATATGATTTCACCCATACTAGTGAAATAATTTTTAACTTATCAATATTTATATCTTAATATTAATTTCTTTTTTTATTTAACTATTTATTATTTTCTTTTAAAATTTTATATATACTTAAGAATATTATTGTTTCTAAAATTAACATTTAATAATAACATTATTAATTGCTTCTAAAGGCAATTTTATATATTCTTTTTTAGTTTGACTATTTTATTGTTTTCTTTTAATATTTTATATATATTTGAGAATATTATTGTTTTTAAAAAATAGTGTTAAATGTTAATTTCTTTTTTAATATGACTATTTTATTATTTTCTATTAACATTTTATATATGTTTAAGAATATTATTGTTTTTAAAAAATATCATTTAATAACACTATTAATTGCTTCTCAAGGCAATTTTACTTAGGTATATAGATTCTTTTTAAATTTGACTATTTTGTTATTTTTTTAATATTTTATATATATTTAAGAATATTATTCTTTTTGAAAATAACATTTAGTAACACTATTAATTGTTTTTTCTCAAAACAATTTTATTTACAATATTTATATCTGAATATTATTTTTTTTAATTTGACTATTTTGTTATTTTTATTTAACATTTTATATATGTTTAAGAATATTATTATTTTTTAAAAAATATTTAATAGTAATATTAATTGCTTCTTAAGATAATTTTACTTAAATATATAGATATTTATATCTTTATATTAATTTTTTTTTAATTCGACTATTTTATTATTTTCTTTTTAACATTTTATATAAATTTAAGAATATTATTACTTTTAAAAAATAGCATTTAATAACACTATTAATTACTTTTTAAGGCAATTTTACTTACAATATTTATATCTTAATATTAATTTCTTTTTCAATTTGACCATTTTATTATTTTCATTTAACATTTTATATAAGTTTAAGAATATTATTGTTTTCAAAAAATAGCATTTAATAATATTATTAATTACTTCTCAAGATAATTTTGCTTAAATATATAGATTCTTTTTCAATTTAACTATTTTATTTTTTTTTAATATTTTATATATATTTGAGTATATTATTCTTTTTAAAATAATATTTATTAACACTATTGATTGCCTATCATGACAATTTTACTTACAATATTTATATCTGAATATTAATTTTTTTTTCAATTTGAATATTTTATTATTTTCATTTAACATTTTATATAAATTTAAAAATATTATTGTTTTTAAAAAATAATATTTAATAACATTATTAATTGTTTCTCAAGACAATTTTACTTAGATATATAGATTGTTTTTGAGAGAAATAGTAGTACTCATTTATCTTGTTTTATTATCTAAAAATATAATATACAAATAACAATGTTGTTTCTCTAAGAAATTAGAATGAAAGCTAGAATTTTCTTTTTTCTTTACTGAGAAAAATAGGATAACACAAGACGCCGCGCTTTCGTATAGGAAACTTCATATGAATTGTAACACGTGAATTCTTAACTTCTTACGTGGATTCTTAACTTATTACATCAATAGACAGAGATGTCAGATTTGAATTCTTAACCTGTAAGAAGCTTAATCGGATGAGGCACCTCCCAAATTAGAGCTTTGTCTACTATTATGTACATATTCAAAAACACTTCATTTTTAGAAAAGAAAAAATCGTTTCTTAAGTATTTTAAGTAAAAATTTAATTATAAATTATTTAAAATATAAGATAAATTGATATGCACTTATAATTTTGTCAACATTAATAATTATAATTTTAAATTATAATTCATAATTATAATTATATTTATAATATTATTATTATTAAAATTACTTTAATTATAATTACGATGACAATAATTATATTTTTTATAATTATTAATAATTTTTATTACCATAACATAATTATAATTATAATCTTAATTTAAAACCACCGTCGAACTACTAATATTTATCTTTTTGTTTGTGGCAAAAACGTTTCAAACAAAATAGTTGAATGGTTCTCCTTCCAGCAGGTACACCTTGTGGGTCATCCATCTTTCCCCTGAATAGGCCATAAAGAGACTTCCACGGCAAGTTTCCAAGTTCTACGAGTATTGCAGTAGTGTGATACGAACTATATTGGCGGATGAGCAGAGAAAAAGAGCCATAAATAGGCCAGAGAAGCACACAAGATGGCTTTGAAGGAACCTCTAGTGTTCCAATCACTCATCGTCACCGCAACTGCACCTTTCCCCTCATTATATAGACAGAGGCCAGATGCTGATTGGCACAGCAACGTTTGGATCTTGAACCACAGGAATCTCTCTGTCGTACGAAGCAATCATCAGATTCAGAGACAGATCAGAAAGGCTCGCGAGGGTTGTGGGTTTCGGTGCATGAAGGCAGTGATGGCAAGTGGCAACACTAACCCCAGCACCAGCACCAGCACCAGCACCAAAATTCTGGACGTGAAAGCCATTGTGGCCGTGAAGCAAACAGGTGGTGGGCTTCTGTCGAACCTCGTGAGTGGAGGGCTTGATGGGATCAAAGGGTTGGTGTGCAAAGACCTGGCTTTGGAGCTTGTGAGTGATGAGCTTGATCCCAGTAAGTTCAATACTTCAATTTCTTTGCGCCTATAATCTTCTTCTTCTTTTATTTTTTATTTTTCCTTTTTCTATGATCTATTATTATTCAATGCCGGTTTGGATGTGGTTGGTCCCCCTCCCCCCAAAAGTATAATGTTATGTTTGGATAGGTGATTATTGAAGAAAAATTAAAAAAGGGATAAGTTTATCTAAATAAATAATTGATGGAATTCCAAATAGAGTTGGTATTAGGAGTTTTTTTTTATGGGAGAGGTATAAAATCTGTGGGGGTGGACGAATTTCTTCGTATATTTTTTTTTATTTTTTGTATCAATCTTTTTAGTAATTTGCTAACGGACGCGAAGGAAGAAGAACGCAGGCAGCGGAAATGCAAAAGAGAGAGCAAAGATTCCCGACCCAGAGCATGTTATTGACTCAAACACCAGTCTATTGAATAAAGGCTTTTAGGTGCTTACTCTCAGCCACTGGTTAGAAGGAAGGAAATTCTTGACTTCGTTTATGCCCTTATGGCCCTTATGCAGTAAAGCTCCTCACTTATTTAGAAGCTTTAAAAAAAATAAGAATAAAAATGAAAATTTTTAAATTATTTTTTAAATTTTTTTTTGATAAATTGTGTGAATATTTTAAAATTTTTTAATTTAAAAAATTTAAAACATTTAAATAAAAAAAATAATTTACTAATTTACCTTTCATTCTTTTTTTTTTTCTTCTTCGTTCTTTTTATTTTTTTTAAATTTCATTCTTTCTCATTTCTTTCAAATTCCCATACGTAGTCTAAGTTCTCACTTTTCACCCGGACAACTCCAGTGTTAAAAAATTTTAAAATATTTAAAATATTTAAATAAAAAAAATAATTTATTAATTTACCTTTCATTCTTTTTTTTTTCGTCTTCTTTCTTTTTATTTTTTTAAAATTTCATTCTTTCTCATTTCTTTCAAATTCCCAGACGTAGCCTAAGTTCCCACTTTTCACCCGGACAACTCCAGTGTCTCCCGTTTCCTCAGTGGGCAAACGTCAACTCAAGGAGAAACGAAAATTGGTCGCATATGTTACGATAAAATTGGTCGCACACCTTAAATAAGCATTAAGTTGTGTTTGGTTGATATAAGTTGAATGGACCAATATGGGTTCTAGACTTGTATATTTGCACATCAAAATCTATATTGATATGTATACATTCCAAATTTGACTGATGATATTTCTCAAAGAGTGAATAGTCAAATAGAGTCCATAATTTTGCTCATGTTACATAATAATGAGCTTAAAATAAAAGGATAAAGGCCAATTAAAATTGTTTTGCAATAGGGTTTTAAAATGTATTTAATTATAATCTTAAAACTTAAGGGTAACAAATTTATTTATAAAATAATATTTAGTATACAACTCTTCACACAAGAAAAAAAAAATCTCACTTCTTCATGCATAAATTACAGTTCTTTATGCATAAATGGCATTAGCATATATAACGGGGCTTCTAACATTTGTCTAAAATATCCATTAAAAAAAAATTAGTCTAAAATGAATGACATTATATGAAAAAGAAAAGAAAGCACAAATACACATTGTGTTGAGTCACACATCAAATCAAGCACAAATAGCATATATGTAATTTTTTTTAATAAATTAATGAGTTTCATACCCCAAAAAGAAATATGGAGGCAAAAAAGTGACCATAAATGCTGTACAAATTCATTGAATTGAACGTGATTTTGTACAAAAAGTTCGGTTGCGAGACTCTATAAATTTATAGATAAATTTAATAATACATAAATAAGAATAATTTTTTCTATGAACAAAATGTACGTGGCTTATATGTCATTATCCCTACTGAATATCATAGGATCACATTAAAATATAAGACTATTGACACACGTAGCTTTCTATTAACACTCATCACTAATTATTTTTAATTATAACTTCTAAAATTATCATCGATTATTTTTTATTCAAGTCAAACATTAAACAATAATATTTCTATTTATTTATTCATGTTTAATTGATGCCAATTTAAAAAAATTATAAGTAAAAGTCAGTAGTGGGAGTGTAAATACACAATTGAAAATGTCAATATCATTTTCCTTAAAAACAAGTAACAGCTATAAATTATTAGTTGTATGTGAATTCACCTTGTAAGTCTTTTAATTAAGTTCTTTTTATATTCAAATTAATTTTTCAAACCAAATTATATTCTATCTTAAATCAATAGTTCAGATTAGTTGTAGCCAAAGAATATAAATTTGGGTTGTTCTTAATTTGTTTTGATGAAACAATATAGACACCTTTCAAATTGTTTGTTTTTAAAAATGAATTCACCTAAAAATTTTAATGGAAAAATTTAATTGTTTGTGCAAAGTGATAGACTCCACTGGCAATGTGTGAAGAATAAAATTAAACTGATGCATTTTGATTCAGGAAATAATTATTTCATTCAATACGTATAAACTCATTAATCAAATGAGTAATTTCACAAACATTAATGTAAATCATGTGTATGCTTAATTAGTATATTAAAAATTTTCAATTTTCCATTTTAAAAGTTTTTTCTCCCCTTGTTTCAATGAATGAAGAAACGAACTCAGAGAAAAAGACAACAAAAAGTTATGCAAACAAGGCCGAGGAAAAAGAGAACGATGAGGTGCAGTATGAGGCCACATTTGAGTTACCAGCAGATTTTGGGAATGTGGGTGCTGTTCTGGTTGAGAACGAGCACCACAAGGAGATGTTTCTAAAGAGTATAGTCCTTGAAGGCTTCTCCAATGGCCCTGTGCAGATCTCCTGCGATTCATGGATTCAGAGCCAGCATGATGGTTCTCCCAAGAGAGTCTTCTTCACTGACAAGGTTATACAATCATAAACTTTGCATGCATTTTAATTAAGAACTTGCATGCATTTTAATTAAGCTGCTTTTGTTTTATGGAAAACAGTTCAATCTTCTATGTTTTTGTATTTTGGCCTCATAATTTAAATAAAAAAAAAACAGAACCGAATGATTTTTTTTTATGAAAATTGATTGGATTGATTTTATTTTTGATTTTCATTTATATATATATATATAATGATTATATTTTAATTTGTTATTATTTTTATTGAAATTTAAGGTTAATTATTGTTCATATTTATTTGATAATGATTTTATTAATATTTTTGAGTTAATTTGTTATTAATTAAGTTATGAAAAGATAAAAAGTAAGGTTGAATATGATTTTTTTTTTAAATGCTTGGCGAAAAATTAATTAAACCAAACTAATTGAACAATTAGACTGAAGTGAATCCAATAGACAGTTGCGGTTCAGTTTGGTTATTCAATTAGAACAAAATTCATCAGTTCTAATATAAGAAAGCTTATTGATTTAGTTTGGATGACTTTTTCCTTCAAAACCAAACCAATATAAATCACAAACAACCCTATCTTATAAACACTATTGTGCTTGTGTTTAACCTATATATTCATGTAACAGTCATACTTACCATCACAAACACCAAGTGGGTTGAGAAGGCTGAGAGAAGAGGAGCTGGTGCTGCTGAGAGGGAATGGGGAAGGAGAGCGCAAGAGCACAGACAGAATATATGACTACGATGTGTACAACGACCTTGGAGATCCTGATGCCAACATTGGTCTCAAAAGACCTGTTCTTGGTGGCAAACAACATCCATATCCACGAAGGTGTCGCACTGGTCGAAAGCACTCTGATGCAGGTGATCTCTTCTTTCTTATATCACACTTTTTATTTACTTGTCCTCATGAAACAATCTTTAATGGTAAACAACATACCAAAACAGAGGAAAATGTTTCTTGAAAGTATTTATTTACGCCAAATTCTCTACCTTCTTGTTTTGGAAGAATATATTAGAGAAAGTATGTGTTAAAATGTGTTTGTTTTGTTTTATTACTTGAAAAAGAAATATAAAAATAGTGTAATGAAAATAGTGTGTAAATAATATTGTTAGAAAACAAATAACAGCACATTTGCTTGAGAAGAAATTTTTGGATAGATACTATTTACTTTTTCATTCAATAATTAATATATATAAAACTTTATTAATCATATTATAAATATATACTACTTTTTAAAAAATTAATTATATATAACAACTGTTGAATTAAGAATTTCTCTTTAGTTAAGATTCTTCTTACTGCAAATGAGGTTCCCACATTTCCCAAGACACTCTTGTCCAATCCAAAACAACGAATGGGATGTTTAAGGTGCTTCAGAATCTTGAACAAACAAAGCTTATTAATTTTTTTATGAATATTAAAAAACTCTTTCACTCCATAAAAGATTAGAGTGGAATACCTTGACGTGTTTCTCAATTTGTTTAATATATAAAAATTGAATCATTGAAAATGAAGTCCATGATATATGTGAATCAGAACAATTATCATGTCAATTGTAATATCTTTGATTTTTTAAAATTAACTCTAAATGGTAGTAATTCTCTTCTTTTTCTTCAAAATTTTTACTTTTATTTAGTTATGGCCATATATAATCTCAGACTATAACTAAAAGATTTTATCGAGTTAACTAACAACTTTAATCTATTTTTGTTTTTACTCTTTTTTATATTATGTATGGTAGAAGAGTTATGAACATATATATAGGCCGGTTTAGATTAACAATTTAAATAAGTACTTATTTAAATGAATTTTATTTAATAAATTTTACTATCAAAAGTGCGGTTTAAAATAAGATAAATAATATTTGAATATAAAAATATAAAAATATTTATAAGTGTAAAATTTTTTAAAAAGGATACTCATAAATGCTTAAAGTTAATTTTAAAAATTTATTAAGATTAATTTTATCATAAATTATTATAAAAATAACTAGCTCTTAAGTTGTTTTAACTTTTGCAAATATTTATTTTTTTAAGTTTTAATTTTTAGCTTGTGAAAATAAAACAAAAACAATTTATTAAGATTTCAAAAATTATTTTAATAAACTTATTTAAACGAAACAAAATTTTATAAGTGCTTATTATAATAAATAAATCTAAATAACTTATTGATAAGCTTTCAATTTGCATTTTTTGTTGTTTTGATTTCACAGACCCATTATCAGAGAAAAAAGGTTTAAATTTCTATGTTCCTCGCGATGAAGCATTTGCTGAGATAAAGCAGACACAGTTCACAGCCACAACAGTATCCTCTGGGGTGAGTGCAGTTTTGGAATCCTTAGATGCAATTCTCACTGACCAAAATCTCGGATTTGTAAGCTTCGAAGACGTAGACACGCTCTACAAAGAAGGGGTTCATTTACCACCTCTTAGAAACGAGGGCTTAACGTTGCTCCAAAGAGTCATTCCCAAGTTAATCAGGGTTGCTTCTGATAGCCAGAATATTCTGCGCTTTGATACCCCAGAAACAGTTAAAAGTAAGTAAATTCATATTGATAAGTGATTATATGATAAGTGCTTACTTGACACCTGCTTATTGTATATTACCTGCTTTTTTCTACTTATTTTGAGTCCAAATTGTATAATAAACTTTGCAATTGCTCATCTAATGAACTACGGATTTTGGATAAGTGCTAAAGATGTCGAATAAGTGCTTACATGCTGAGATAAAACTATTCATTTTTTTGGCAATGTTCCAATGGCTGAAATGAACTTACCTAAAATATGAAGATACCATAAAATGCAACTTCTCTCTAAGGATATGTTTGGATTGGTAGAGAATAGAGGAGAAGGAAAGTAAAAAGAAGGCTTATTTTAAAAGTTTAAGTTTAAAATAAGCATTTTTCTTCCCGTCCTTTTCTTTTATTCTCGTCAACCCAAACATAGCCTAACTCTGATTGGGATGATTGTGAGTTTTGGAATTGCAGGGGACAGATTCTTTTGGTTTTCAGATGAGGAATTTGCCAGGGAGACTTTGGCAGGTGTCAACCCATATAGCATCCAATTGGTCAAGGCAAGAGTTAACTACAAATATTTTTTGTTTACTCCTTTCACAGTGTCATATTTATTCTCAAGAAATTTTCATGTTTTCTTCTGTGTCCATTCATCATGTAGGAATGGCCTTTGAGAAGCAAACTAGAACCCCAAATCTATGGTCCACCAGAATCAGCAATCACCAGAGAAGTCATCGAGCCACAGATAATCGGCTACGGCACAGTTGAAGAGGTACCATGCAAAGCATCAATGACTCTACTAAATTCGGAATGTGTCATGCTTAAAAATTGTTTCATTTGAATGCATGCAGGCCATTAGAGAGAAGAAGCTGTTCATGTTAGACTACCATGATTTGTTCCTACCATATGTCAGCAAAGTGAGACAGATTAAGGGCACAACACTGTATGGATCAAGGACACTGTTCTTCCTCACCAGTCAAGGCACACTGAAGCCACTAGCTATTGAGCTAACTAGACCACCTATGGATGGCAAGCCACAGTGGAAGCAAGTCATCACCCCTGCTTGTCATTCCACCAATCTCTGGCTTTGGAGGCTTGCCAAAGCTCATGTTCTTACCCATGATTCTGGTCATCATGAACTCATAAGTCATTGGTGCGTACCATCATTCATATCATGGTCTCTCTTCTGCAATGCATTTGCAAAAATGGCTCTTACCATTTTAATTGGTATGAGAAGTTCATTGTATGGTACACGTAAATTGTCAACTTTTGCAGGTTAAGAACTCACTGTGCTGCAGAACCCTTTGTAATTGCAACACACAGGCAACTTAGTGCCATGCATCCAATCTACAGATTACTGCATCCTCATCTGAGATATACTATGGAGATCAATGCCCTTGCCCGTGAAGTGCTTATCAGTGCAAATGGGGTCATTGAAATCTCATTCTCTCCTAATAGATATTCCATGGAACTGAGCTCCGTGGCATATGACCAGCTCTGGCGGTTTGATTTGCAGGCACTTCCCAATGATCTTATTGACAGGTATAGTGACTATAGTCTACAGAGAGGATCTAGAATTCCTTTGTGTTTTCTTCATTTTCACAACCACACCAAGCATTCACTTTCTGGGTGTTCCTGTGTTTTCTGTTCAGAGGAATGGCTGTGGCAGATCCTAATGCACCACATGGCCTGAAGCTAACAATTGAAGATTACCCTTTTGCCAATGATGGCCTCCTCATATGGGATGCCATCAAGCAGTGGGTCACAGAGTATGTCAGCCATTACTATCCAAGCCCAAGCCTCATAGAGTCTGACCAAGAGCTCCAAGCATGGTGGACAGAAATTCGAACAGTGGGTCATGGGGACAAATCTCAGGAACCTTGGTGGCCAAATCTTAACACGCCAGAAGACCTGGTTGAGATCATCACCAACATAGCCTGGGTAGCATCTGCTCATCATGCAGCTGTGAACTTTGCCCAATATACTTATGGAGGCTATTTCCCTAATAGACCCACAATTGCTAGAAACAAAATGCCCACAGAAGATCCTTCAAAGGAAGAGTGGGATAGATTTATGCAAAAACCTGAGCAAACCCTTTTGGAGTGTTTCCCATCACAAATCCAGGCAACCCTAGTGATGACAGTCTTGAACTTATTATCAGATCACTCACCAGATGAACAGTATGTTGGGCAGTACATGGAGCCCTCATGGGCTGAGAATCCAACTATAAAGGCAGCCTTTGAAAGGTTTAACAGGAGATTGAAGGAAATTGAAGGCATCATAGACTCAAGGAATGCAGACAGTCATTTGAAGAACAGAAATGGAGCTGGGATGGTGCCTTATGAGCTAATGAAGCCATTTTCAGGGCCTGGAGTCACTGGAAAGGGAGTTCCATATAGCATATCCATTTGAAGTTTGGAAATCTTATGCAGAACATTGATTAACACTTTCTTTAAGTGCCATATGTTTGGTGTGATCCTCAATAAAAGAGGGCACAAGAAGTCTTCTTGTCCCACATTTAGATAGGCAGGAATAATTGTACTGTGTGCTACATGCAGCAGATGTTATATCAATTGTTCATCATAAAAGCAAGGAATAAACATACACTTCTTTCCAAAACAAGTTCCTTTAATTTTTATTAACTTCATGAAAATAGTTTTGTTAGGGGTATCCATTGTCAACCCGTGAATCTACAGGTTTTGACCCAGCCCAATCCTAATTGACATGTTAAATTGGGTTTACGGGTTGGGTTAGGTTTAAAAAATTTTAACCCAATTATGATAGATTGGGTTGTGGGTTGAGAAAATTTCAACTCACTCAACTTAACTTAACTCAACTCATTTTTTATTTTTTAAATAAAAAATTATTTTATTTTTTAATATTCAACCTACTAAACCTAATATTTTTTCTTTTTTTATTTCTCAGATTTTATGTGACTTATTGTATTTGACTTTTGATACTTATGTTAGTACTTTTTATGTTTAAGATTAAGACTTGTTATGTTATGTCTATAACTTGTAACTTATTATATTTGACTTTTAGTTTATTTAGAATTTTGTATGTCATCTTTTTTTCAAATTTATTAAGTCATTTATTATTATGTGTGATGAATTTTTAATTTCGTATTGATTTCGACATTTATTTTAGTAGATGAAATCTTTTTTTAATATATGCCAGACCCACTGGTTTAACCTAACTCAATGGTTCGAGTTTTAAAAAAAAAATTATCAAACCTAACCCAACCCGACCCACTGCTTTAATGAGCGGGTTAGATACAAAATCACTCTACACTCAACCCAACTCACGGACAGTCCTACAGTATTGTATTCTAAATATTCTAAGAGTTTTTTTTTTTTTTTTGCTTCATAATGTAGCCTTGAATTGATACACTGTAATAGCTGAGTTTGATATTATTAAACCCACCTTTCCTCTGCTATTGAAGTTCCTTTTAACAGACTTTCTAGAAATTCATTACTCCAATTTCGTAAGATATATGGAAGACTAGCGTGGAGATTATAGGTATGGGAATTTTTAAATTAGTGTTCATGATTCTGTCTCATTGATTTCATGGGATAAATGTGGTATATAAAAAAAATTTATGACAACAATAAAGTTGTTGCCAATGATTTTATGTTTAAGTGAGCGTTTATATTATCTAAACATCCTTTTGGAGGGTTAAACGAGTTTTTATCTATTTTTTGTCTTGTTTTTTCTGTTATTTGTATTATTTTTTAAATGTAATTATACTATCAAAAAATTATTTAGTTTAAAACAATTATTTTTAACTTTTACAATGATGTGATTTTGTTTTTTACAAATATAAATTACTTCACTCAAACTCATTTTTTATCAAAATTAAATTTATAAAATTAAGTTTATCAAAAATTAAATTTGTAAAATTTAATCCAAATGAAAAGATGAAATAATAAGATTACTTTCAATTTCCTTTAGAGGAATAGCAATAAAGACTGAAATTTTTTCAAGTAGAGGAATTTCAGTCACCTGTGTTGCGTGTGATTTTTATGGATAAGTAATCAATTAGTTATCTCTTATCTGATAAGTATCCCCACTTGGGTTAGGATAAATCCCAGCCTATGAGTCCAAATCACAGAAAAAGTCAACCTTGAAGCTAGCTTTGCGTCTTTAACATTTTTTTTAATTAAAAATATTTTCATAAAATTTAATTTATTTAAACTATTTTTTAAATTTAATTTTTCGTGTTAAGAGTAAAACAATATATTTTTTTTATAAAATATAATTTTTAAAAATTAAATTATAATCTTTATATTTAAAAATATAATTTACTTATATTATATCAACTATCAGTAGCTGGTTTGCGTCCTCAACTCAAATAGCATTTCTCTATCCTATGAACTAGGAGGCAGTCCATTCATGGCATTAACAGCATTTACACTGTAAGTCTGTGACTTCCTGCCAAGCAAGATAGTAGCTGTAATTGTCCCGGACACGTACCACATTCTATAACTTTTTTTGTTCTCATTTTTTGAATTTTTGTGTTAATAATAATGGAATATCATAGGAATAAAATATACTATAATATTTCCATCGTGTCTACAAACTAATGTTAATTTCTAAACTATTGATATTTTTATTTTAATTTTTTTGGTAAGATATTTTTATTTTGCTTTTTTTTGGGTAACTATTTTTATTTTGTTTTTGTGTTTAACATTTTTATTACAACGAGCATTTGTTTCCATTTCAATGTTGCCATTTGATTCTTAACATGAAAAATCGTGCTCGTCTCGTCGAAATCGATCAAAATGACTATTAATAAATACAAAAATATTACTTTTACATCTTTTCTTATACATATGCTTGAATTGTAATAAATAAGATAAAAAAATTATTTTTTTCAGTTTTTTATCTTTTTTTCTTTTTATTATAAAAAATAAGTATATAAAAAATATAAAATTAAAGTGTAAGAATATATAGTTATAATAAATATAAAGTCTTTCTAGCCAATTAGATTCTCTAAGCTAATAAGACCGTTTTGTGTATTTTAAAAAATTTTAAATTTAAATTTTGTTGAAATCTTTTATTATTAAATTATTTATAAGTCTTTTTGTAAATTCTGGCTTAGGCTTGTTGTATACTATGACTTTAAAATGGTGTAGCTCCTTTTTTCTTAAATTTTACAAAAAAAAAATTCATTATTGAAATAACACCCAAAGTCATAAATAATATTGTTTCTATTCTATCAATGTTTTTATACAAAATAGATTTAAAAAAAAATATTCAAAACAAATTTGGTTTAGGAGTTTTGAGAAAAAAAAATCAGTGGAAAAAACCTTACTCATTTGAGAACATTGTTTAAAATGGTGTACCTCCTTTTTTTCTTAAACTTTAAAAAAAATAATAAAGTCATTCTTAAAATAACACCCAACGTCATAAATAATATTTTTTGTATTCTACCAACCTTTTTATACAAGATAGCTTAAAATAAACACGTATTCAAAACAAATTTGGTTTAGGAGTCTTGAAAAAAAAAATCAGCGGAGAAAACCTTCCTTATTCGAGAGTATATACAAAGATTTAGTTATATGGATTTAAACCTTCTTTTTTTTTTTTTATCTTCAATCATATCTTTTTAATTAAATGTTGATAAGTAAAAAAATCTCAAATTAAAAATAATTTAATATTAATTAAAAGAAAAATATAATTTTATAATAAATCATCAATATTTAATTAAAAGACAAGATAAGAGATAAGAAAAAGAGATAGAAGATTTAATTCCTTTGTTACAAAATTTATATAAACTTAGTTTATGTAAAAAATTTCTAACTTGTAGAATTAAAACTATACCATAAACAGGCTGTAGGCCTATGATCTAATTATTTCAATTTTTTTATATTTTAGGAAATGAAAAATAACAAACTTGTAAGTGATTAAATTATCTTGAAGACTATAAAATAAATTTTCTCAATAAAAAATATTATGCAACATTATCAATTACTTTTAGATTCCAAATGTTAACATGCTTATTTAAAATAGTATTGAAATTATTTATTAGATCAATTATTGATAGCTTTTTTTTTCTGTAAATAAAAGTGTAGGAATAGAAGAAGTTATCTTATTTCAATTCTCATTGGCATTATTGATCACTTTAATATCATAATGAACATTTGGCATTAAATGTAAAATGTTTTAAGATAAAATAAGACAATACTTTTATTAAGAGAAATCAAATATAAATTATTATCTAATATTTTTGTTATTGTTATTTTTTTAATGAATATAACTAATATAACTGAAAGAGTATTTAATATCTATAATCGTTTAAATGAAATTTAAATATGTGAAAAAAATAATAATTATTGGCATTTCATAAATTTAAAAATAAATTTGATAATAAAAAGAAGATATGAATGTAATGGCAGATAATCACCATTCACCATGCATGCTTTCATTTAATGCGCTTGTCTTAACTTCACTACAAGCCAACATACTGCGAAACAGGTCCCACACCACCGCACGCCACCACACCGCACAAAATTGTACGTCTTCAGCTCTTTTATGGTTTCATGTCTTTCTTTTGTACACTCTTCTCTCAGATGTGCAGAACTAAGTTAAAAACTTGAAAGCATTTCTTTGTCATTGCAGCCCAAACAGGAATCTACACAATACCTTTGAGCCAAAGCAAATTTCAATTCCAATGGCAGTGAATGAAAAGAAGAGTAGTCACCTAGTGATGGTACCTTTCATGGCACATGGCCATCTCATCCCCTTCCTAGCACTGGCAAGGGAAATCCATGGAAGGACTGGCTTCACCATCACCATAGCCAGCACCCTCCTCAACATTCACTACCTTCAATCTGCCATTTCGTCCACTGATCATGGCATCCACCTTGCTGAGCTATCCTTCAATCCCCACCAGCATGATCTGCCACCCAATGGAGAGAACACAGAGAACCTTCACCCCGCTGATGTCTGGAAAATGAGTATTGCATCAGTGAGCCTTGAGGCCCCTCTTCGCTGCCTGATATCCCAAATCACAGAACAAGAGGGCCACCCTCCACTCTGCATAATCTCTGATGTGTTCTTCGGGTGGGTCACCAACCTTGCCAACAGCTTAGGCACCAGGAACATAAGCTTCACCACTTGTGGTGCCTATGGAACTCTGGCTTACATCTCTATCTGGTCACACCTCCCCCATAGGAAGACAGAATCTGACGAGTTTTGGGTTCCGGGGTTCCCTGAAAACCACAGATTCCACCGCTCCCAGTTGCATAAATTTGTGAGAGAAGCTGATGGGAGTGATGGTTGGTCTTGGTTCTTCCCTTCCCAGATTGCACTTTCCATGGAGTCTGATGGGTGGATCTGCAACACTGTTGAGGAGATGGAGCCTCTGGGGCTGCAACTTCTGAGTAAGTATCTTCAGCTTCCTGTTTGGAGTGTTGGTCCCCTTCAGCCTCCATTTGCACACAGGGGTTCCAAGCATCGTGTGGGGAAAGAACCTGGCATGGCTTCTGAGGCATGCACTGAGTGGCTCGATTCGAAGGATGAGAATTCAGTGCTCTACGTTTCTTTTGGGTCTCAGAACACAATCAGTGCGTCCCAGATGATGGCTTTGGCTGTGGGATTGGAAGAGAGTGGGAAACCCTTCGTTTGGGCCATAAGGCCACCTTATGGTTTTGACATGAATGGAGATTTAATGGCAGAGTGGTTGCCACAAGGGTTTGAGGAGAGAATGAGGGCTTGCAATAGGGGCTTGTTGGTGCACAACTGGGCACCCCAGATGGAGATTCTGTCACACAAGTCCACTGGGGCATTTCTGAGCCACTGTGGGTGGAACTCGGTGCTGGAGAGCCTCAGCCATGGGGTGCCCATTGTTGGGCTGCCACTGGGGGCAGAACAGGTCTACAATTCAAAGATGTTGGTGGAGGAAATGGGGGTGAGCGTGGAGCTCGCAAGAACAGTGGAAAGTGTCATTTCTGCAGAGGAGGTGAAGAAGGTGATAGAAGTGGTTATGGACCAAGAAGGCAAGGGAAAGGAGATGAAGATGAAGGCCAATGAGATTGCAGAGAAGATGAGAAACGCAAAAATAGAGAAGGATGGTTCTTCGGTGAGAGCAATGAATGATCTTATTAGAACCATTTTATCATCCAAGGCCTGACGGAATGTTACAGTTGAACATAGCAGTATTTGAATAAGTTGTGTGAGATCATCATTGTGTGGTGTGCCAAAAAATGAGAAACAGAAAGGGATCAAATCTATAAAAATATATCATGTCAAAACGTGAATTTGGGGTCTTGGTGTCTTCGATCAAATTTGGTCATTAGCTTGCACGTTGATGCTCTGGAAAGAAAAAAACTAGTTTGTCAATTTCCAATCCCACTGTCTTCCAGAAAACCCGTTTGGCATCCATCGATCTAATGCTACTTTGTGGGTTCCACCTATTTACTGAGTACAATCCCATTTCCCCACGAAAGATTTTTAAGTTTGAGAACAGAAATTTTTATGGGAGCATGTGTTTACGTATATACTTAAATCATTATTTGATTGTTGTAAAATTTTATAGGTTATATTATAAATATATATAAATTTTTAAAAAATTAATTATATATATTAAATGATGACTTAGTATTTAAATATCTATATATTTATTTAAAAATTTCTTCACATAAAATAGTCTTCTTATGCCGCGTTATTTATTGTGTGTTACTTTAATTACGTGACTGTCATTGTTTCTCATAGTTTATTAAAAAAATTATTATATACAAGCTTTGCAACACAATAATCTTACGATGTGCCATTGAACATTTTACACATTAACTTAATTATTGTTTTTTATAGATAATAATAAATAAGATGACTCACAAACTTAATTAGAAGTCTATTCTATGGTATAAAATAAAACAATTATTTTACATTAGGTATATGTAAAAAATTTTCTATCATGTAATTTACGAAAATTATCTTCATATAATGTAAGAGAACTATCTTATAACATTTGCGTCTAAAATTTTTCATTTCCCTACTCATGTCCACTTACATTGACTCACTCATCTCCCATAATATCTGTACATAGGAAATTTTAAATCCTTGTTAATAATTTTAGTTACGTGAAAATATTATGCAATGCTTCTTAAATATCAGCAGTTAAATATTTTAATTTTAAAAAATTATTACTAATTAAAAAGAGAGAAATTTTTATTAAGTTATCACTATTGAACCGAAGTAATAAGTATTTAATTTTTATCAAGTGAGAGATTCACTTTGAAGTATAAGGTAAAAAATATTAATTATTGATTAAAAAATTAACAGTTAAGATTAAAATAAAATATATGTACATGTATAATAAATTATAAAATTATTAAAATTTATTTTATTAATTTTTTCATTAATAGTTAATACCATAGTTGTATAGCTCGAATCGGAAGTTCACACAATCAAAAGGCTGAGTCACCGAATTAGTAGTTGAATTGAAAAATCTGGATAAAGAAAAAAAATTTAAAAAAACTTACTATATAAAAAAGTACTTTATATTTTTAATATAATACAATTCAATTGTAATATTTAAAAAATATATAATTGAACATTATAATTTAATATATTAGACAAATATATTTTTAACTAACATAGCATAAATTAAATCATTTTATACTTGTTTTTATAGGACAATATAAATCTAATAATCCTGTCTAAATTCACTCATTCTTTACTTCTTTTATCAGCATAAAATGAAGAAAAAGTGTTAATAAAACATATATTGTGGCTAGGTCAAACAGGTGGATCAAGCGAGTCAAAGCGGTTGAGCCATGTAGGTCAAGCAAATTAAAGTGGTTGAACTGGATGGGTTAGTTGGGTCAAGTAGATTTTTCTGAGTCGATGTGAAAAACAGTCTAAAATCTCAATTGGACTGGTTTAATGGCTGTTTATAGATTTTTCGATTGGACAAGTCTGTTCGATATATATAATTATGGTTAATACTTTTTATTTTACTTTTTAAAGTTTATTCCTCACGTTAAAAGAACTAAATTTAAATAATAGAATTAAAGGGAAAAACAAAAATCTGCACAGTAACATACTGAATTGTATCAATAGTGCGCCTCCTAAGATGTTGAATGTAAATGTTCTTTTGTGAATCCCCAATTATGGTAGACAAAAGGAAAGTATTATTAAATCAACAGGTGTTAGTTTGAGTGTATAGAACTCGGATTCCTTTAAAAATCAATCTTAGTATTAGAAGTTCGATTCCACATATAATAAATAACCGTGAGAGATATTCTTGTTTTAGTGTTTGATCGTACTCGAAAGATTAGTCTCTCAATCAGTAAGTGAAAAATATTCTAAGAAATTAAAAAAAGAAAAGAAAAGTACTATTGAAGACAATGTGATGGATCAATCATTTTTCACATGTCAAAAAAACAAAATCATCTTTCACTAGTACTTATTATTTTAATATTTTTTTAAAATGACATGAAGAAATGAGAAATTATCATATTTATCAATGATTATGTATATACAAGTTATTACCCGATGAATATTTTTTGTTTGATTAAATGAATATAAAGGGTTGTTTATAAATTTGAATATATGTTCATAGTTTTTAACAGGATAAACTTTGCTTTACAAAAAAAAAAAAGATAAACTTCGTGCGTACATTTTTCCCAACAAAATGGATTCATGGTTTAGGCTTGAGCAAACAAAACAACCCCTTATTTACTTAGTACAATACATAGGAATGATAATGGGGTGAGAAGGGGTAGGATTTTGAACAATTTGACCTTGCTTCTCACTACTTAAAATATAATAGAACTTATCTATGCTTGTCTTGTCTTACACTTAGGAATATTTTACATAACTTTATATCATAATTAATTATAATTTTAAAAATTAATTATTATTTTATATAATCTTACCTTACAAGAATATACAATTCTAACATCTCCCTAAATCTCACGAGACAAGTAAGAAGCCAAACCAATACAAAGCAGGAATGGGTTGAGTACCCATAAAGTAGGACTATACGTTAATCCCTAACAATACAAGCCCGTTTCGTTACGGAAGATTCTTCGTTTAACTCAATGTAAACAGCACTCTTGCACCACACAGAATTTTTCATTTCGCTATTCATGTCCACTTGGTACCTACAGTGACTCATCTCCCAAAATATCTGCGCATATCTTTCTAATAAACAATTTTAAATCCTTCTTAATAATTACATAAAAAATATTAAATTCTTTTTAATCAAATATTTTAATTTTAAAAAAAATTATTACTTTTAATCTTTTATATATTTAATTGATATTAATTTCATTTTTTAAAAATATGTGATATCAAATTAGTTATTTAAAAATTTAAAATAATATTAAAATGATCATTTAAATATATATAACATTAAATTAATTTTTTAAAAATTTAAAATAATATTAAAAAAATTATTTAAAAAAATTATAATAATATTATTTTAAATTTTTTAAAGATTAATTTAATGTTACAAATATTTAAAAAATTAAATTGATATAAAATATTTTTAAAAAATTAAATCCTTATTAAATAAATTTTTAAATATTCAAAATGATAATTTGATTTAAAATTATCAGTATTTAATTAAAAAATAAATAAATTTTGAAAGAAAAAAAAGAGAGAATTTGAATCCACGTAGTAACATACTTGTATCAATGCTGCGCCCATCATGCTGTTAAATATAAAAGTGCTTTTGATTTTGAGAATCCCCAATTCTGCTAGAGAAAAAATGAAAGTACTGTTAAGGACAATGTGATACTGATGTATCAATCATCTTTCACTATCACTTTATTATTTTAATATTATTTAAAATGACATGAGAAAAAGAGAAATTATCATATTTATAATGTGAAGAATATTTTTCATTTAATAAATAAACGTAAAAGGATGTTTATAAATTTCAAAAAGTTTAAAGTCCTTTTACCTAAATTTAAATTCGTTATTTTCAAATAGGGTAAAGTTGGTGTGTACACGTTTCCTACAAATAGTTACATTTTTCTTTCAAATTTTAAATCACAAAATAAAAGTTAAAAGATTTTCAAATTTTTTTATTAACGGTAGTTTTGTATGGAAAAATTATTAATACTTTAATTGTCTATTTATATTTTTTATTATTTATTGTAAGTAATAATTTTTTAAATTATTCTTAATTAAATATCATTAAAAAAACACAAAAAAAATAATTCATTGATGTTTAATTTAAATAAAAAATTATTTAATTGACAACACTGTATGAATTGCATGTTGTTTTCTAGCGGTGGATTACAATTTGAGGACCGACGGAAACGACACGTCGTATGAGAGGCCAAGTAATGCAATAAAACATCAAGGATTCACGGTTCTTTTACTCTTTAGGCTTGAGCAAACAAAACGTCATCGTTTTGGATAATGAGTACGAATTGATGTCTTCTCTTTTCTATCTCGTGCCGATCCCAACATCAATTCAAACATGGACATTCTCCAATCCCCAACGGTTCTTCGATTCTTCGCTCCGGAGAAATCCGCCAGCACCACCTCCACCACCTCGGTCCAAGTCCATCTCGGGCACCCTGGTAACCTCCGCAGCACTACCATTGCCGTGGCGGGGGCACCCACCTCAAGCACCCACAACCTGTTCGATGAAATACCCCTTTGGGACACCTTCGCTTGGAACAATCTCATTCAGACCCATCTCTCATCCGGTGATTCCACCCATGCCCTCTCCACCTACGCCCAAATGCTGCTCCGTGGCATTCGCCCCGACAGGCACACTCTTCCTCGCGTGGTGGACGCTTCTCGTCTCTCGGGTGATTTGTTTGTTGGCAGACAGGTCCATGGCCAAGCTCTCAAACTCGGGTTCTCCTCTGACCAATACGCCATAACCGCATTGATTGAGATGTATGGCCATCTGGGTAGTGTCGATATGGCTAAGGAAATCTTTGACAAGTCCCCTCACAGCAACTCTGTTTCTTGGACCCTGCTTGCCAGGTTGTACATTGTTGGAGGCAAACCATGTTTGGCCCTTGAATTGTTTCATCAGATGGTGGACCAAGGGGTGCTTGTTGATCCCGTAGCATTGGCAACCGCAACCAGTGCTTGTGGATTGCTAAAATCTCTGCAACAAGGAAGAAAGGTGCACGAGCTTGCCAGGAAATGTGGGTTGGAGTTTGATGTTTTGGTGAGTAACTCGCTCTTGAAAATGTACATTGACTGTGACAGCATAAGTGATGCTCGATCGGTATTTGAGCAGATGCCTTGTAAGGATGTAGTTTCATGGACATCGGTAATGCGTGCTTATGTGAGGAAAGGAGGATTCAATGTGGCTCTCAAATTGTTTAGGCAGATGAACTTGAATGGAATGAAACCCGATTCGCACTCGATCTCTAGCATTCTTCCTGCATGTGGAAGAATCACTTCCCATAAACTTGGTAGAGAAATTCATGGCTACTTGCTTAGAAATGGTATTGACTTCAACCTGAAGGTCAAGAATGCACTTATGGATATGTATGTCAAATCAGGATGTATAAATTCTGCTTCAAATATATTTACTGCAATGAATGAAACAGACATTATTTCATGGACTGTGATGATAATGGGATATAGCTTACACGGACAAGGGAAGCTTGGAGTTGATTTGTTTAGACAGATGGAGGAGGACTCAAAGGTGCAGCTAGATGACACCACTTATGCTGCAGTCCTTCATGCTTGCAGCACTGCACGCATGGTTGAGGAAGGGAAGATTTACTTCAACCGCATTAGGGCACCCACAGTTGCACACTGTGCTCTAATGGTGGCTCTGCTAGCGCGGTGTGGACTCCTTGATGAGGCCAGGATCTTTATTGAGGAACAGAAGATTGGAAAGCATCCTGAGGTACTGAGAAAACTGCTAGAAGGGTGTAGGATTCATCATCAATATACTCTAGGCAAGCAAGTCATTGAGCAGCTTTGTGAGTTGGAACATCTAAATTCTGAGAACTTCGTCCTACTGTTGAATTGGTATGCAGGCAGTGAAAAATGGCACATGGTGGACAAATTAAGGGAAACAATTAGAGACATGGGTTTGAAACCCAGGAAGGCTTATTCTTGGATAGTGTTCCGGAGCAAAGTTCATGTGTTTGGAACTGGGGATGAATCTCATCCGAGATCAGGGAGAATATATTCGGAATTACAGGGTTTCATGGAGGAAATGAGAGCCAAAGGAGTTGAACCAACTTGGGATTTCAGTCTCCATGATGTAGGAGAAGAGAGGGAGTGCGTTCAGATTGGGCACAGTGAACTCTTGGCACTTTCTTTTGGTCTTCTCAGCTCACAGGCTGGACCTATCCGTCTTGCAAAGAATTTTAGGGTGTGTCACGGCTGCCATGATTTTGCAAAGTTTGTATCCAAGATGATGAGAACAGAGATCATCCTCAAGGATCCAAATTTGTTTCACCATTTTAAAGACGGATTTTGTTCATGTGAGGACTTTTGGTGATTGTGTTTTGACCATTGATTGCTATGGAAAATAGTTTCCTGAGTTGATCATTTTGACATTATAGTGCTAGTTCTCTATATGGGTCCGGATTCATCATTTATTTTGGCATCAAAGTTATTGCTTTTTATATTTAAGTTATTAAAAGTGTATGAGTTTTTGTTAAATTTAAGTAACTAATTTTTCATAAGCTTTTTAGGACAAAATCTACACACTTTTCTGAACCATTTCTTATTTAGAAATTTTAATTAAATTTTACACTTATAGCAACTTACAGAGTAACTTTTATACAAAAAGTGACAAGTTTCTCGTTTGTGCAGCAGAATTTTTCACGCACAAAAGTCAAGCCCCTTTTATATTGTTCATGTGAGGACTTTTGCTGATGACCATTGATTGCTGTGGAAAATAGTTTCTTGAGTTGATCATTTTGATATTATAGTGCTAGTCCTCTATATGGGTCTGGATTCATCATTTTTTTCTTTTTGCATAAAAGTTACTCTTTTTTCTATGTAAGTTATTAAAAGTGTGTGAATTTTGATCAATTTAAGTAACTGTTTTCTCATAAGCTTCCTAGGAACACAATTTTTAGAACGATTTGTTATTTAAATTTAGTTAAAGTTTACACTTTAGCAACTTAAAGAGTAACTTTTATACAAAAGGTGAGCAGTCTCTCGTTCACGCAGCAGAATTTCTCCCACGCATAGGAGTCAAGCCCTTTTTATATAGTTCATTAAAAAAATAATATTTTAGAAGTTGCAACTAGCGATATCGTTTAGATTCCACGTGTCAAAAGCATTACATTGATTTGACGCATAGGTACATAAGTGTTGTTATTTTCATATCACTGGTAGAAGTCAAATCTTTTCAAATTCTTGCGCAAAAGAAAAAGAAATTTGTGTAAAGGAAAGAAAGTATAAGTGAAATTTTTTTTCTTCATGTTAATTATACTTGGTAAGCAGACGTGGAAGCAAGTGGCTTTTTTATATTTAAAAAAGTAATTTTTTTATTTGCATTATGTACTTTTCTAAAATTATATACTAAAATATACTAAAAAGTGTAAAAGTAAGAAATCGTCATAAGTCAAAATAACTTCTATATAAAACAAAAATTTTTTTAAAATTAGTTAGGAAGTTATATCAGACTAAGGCGACTTTTTAACCGATCGTAAAACCAAAAAGTAAAACAACATAAGTTCGGCTAATCTTAAAATAAAAGAAAAAGACATAGGTGAGAAGTCGTTTTGGCCTGAGGTGACTTCTCACTTGCCCTTAAAATAAATAAATAAACATATGTGTAACTTCCCAACTAAAAGAAAAAATATATATATAACATGAAGTGCATGAGAATTTTTCTCCAGAAATTCAGTGCTGCATGCGTTGTTGATATCGTATTCCCGCAAAGGGAATATATGAAATATTCAACTCTCTTAGCACTTCCTCTCTCACATTCGGCTGCTGCTTGCAACACGAGAGGGAATATATTCCCTTGTATGTGTGCTTGACCAGCGTAGAAACTTGATGGTTCAGGCGGGGATATATTCCCTGCTTGATACAGATCAGTATTCCCTCTTTCATATGACTGATAAATTAGTGGTAGGATAGTTTCGAATGATTAGTTTGGCTTGAATGAGTCTTTTTGAAAGTAGTGTGTTTGAAGGAGATAAAGTGTTTATCAGACAAAGTATTTATTCGAGCGAGTATGTTTGAAGGAGATATTTTCAATCTGTTTTTGAAGGTATGTTAAAATTTAATTTGTGTATATTTTAAGCTTGAGACATAATTTTTATTTACATGAGTTTGACTTACTTGTTTAATTTAAGTGATGGATTTGTCTTGTATGACTTAATTTATCTCTTGTTTGATTTTATTTGATTTTAATTATTAAAAATAAATCTACTATATAAATTGAATCAAACTAATATAAAAAAATGTCATGAACATAATTATCCAACTTAATAATGTTCATACATAAATTTAAAGGTATGTTGAATTTTAATTTTTGTATATTTTAAGTTTGAGACATAAGAAAAGAAAATAATTGTCTTACTAACTAATGGATAGATTTTATATTACATTAAGTTTGTAGCTATGCATTAATAGATATAAATCAATCATATTCTTTAACTATAAATATTATAAATAAATAATTTTGTATCTTAGTAGATTTTATTTGGTTTTAATTTAGCTAAGTATAAATCAATCATATTGATTGAATCAAACAAATTTAAAGAATGTATGAATATATTATTGTTTAGCCTAATAATGGTTTATTATATTAATTTATTTTAATTTTTTAACTGTACTCTTTCTCTCTCTCTCTCTCTCTCTCTCTCTCTATATATATATATATATATATATATATATATATATTAAAGGTATAATTAAAATAATATTAAGAAATTTAAATTTTTTAAATGTTATTTTTAAATGTTATTTTTAAATATTTTAATATATAAAACTATTTTTTATTTTTAGATTTTTAAATTTTTGGTAATTTGATTTAAAATAATTGGTTATTTATGTACCAAAAATAAAATAATTGGTTTATTTAATTGCATTAGTTACATCCTAGTGTAAGTGTAGTGTTTGTTTTAAGTCACACTTTTTTCTCTTTCTTTAATAAATCACTTACTTCAATTGTTTATACATTATTTTTAAAAAATGAAATTGCATTTATGTTGGATACATTAGGTAGTCATATTTAATAGGATAAGATAATTCAAACTAATAATTTAAATATGATAAATCTTAGGCAAACGTGTGCATATATAGATAGTAAGATGAATGTATGTATATTTGTATTTTTTATTTACTAATATAATGTGAAATTTTTATTTGAATTTTCTTTTATTAATGAAATTCTACAATAAAAAATATAGTTAGTTATTCATGAAGTATTTGTTTACTTATTGTTTATTTCTTCTTGTAGCTTTATCAAATACAATGAGTAACAAATTGATAGTACTTGTGTATTATAATGGATAAATTTTTAAAAGTGATGAAGATGTTGACTTTGATTGTGAATTCACTAAAAGCTTCAGTGTTGATGAAAATATCACATTAGAGGAATTGAGAGAAAAAATTCATGCAAAAATCAAAGTTGGAGACATAAAAAGAGTATGTGATATTAAGTTTTGATATCCAGTATCTATTGGTGATGAGAATATCCGGTATAGGTGTGTCTCACTTGGTGATGATGATGACATGAGGTTTATGATTAATGTTTTTCAACAATTTGTAAATATGGGCATAATTAAATCATATGCTAAAGTAGAGAATGTTAATGATGATTGTGGGCCTTTGAGCGTGGCCACTGCTTACAATGTTTCAACACAGTAGTCTTCGGCATTTGACACTCCTCAAAATGAACCACCTTCACATTTACAAGAATTTGTAAATAATTTGAATGAGTCATTATTTTATACTAGTCATTATGGTAAGCCATATAGACAAGCAGAACCTCACTTGTCTAACTCTCCTATTAAAGGTGTTGAAATAGATAATGCTAGACCCAATTCATCTAATGCTAGTGTTGGTGCTGATTCTTCAATTGAAACTCATAGGGAATAAGTCGGTGACTTCAGTGAACTTTAAGATGGTTGAATTAGGATATAGTAATGAAAGTCATGATTCTGATAGAGATGTAGATAATGATATTAATATTGTGCATTTATCATCAATTGGTAGAGGCATTGGTGCTCTTCCATCTTTTGAGCCCTCATCCTACATGCATCCTCTCAAACTAGAGGCAATGCATGTGCCAGAATTTCCAGAATATGCTCATACATTAACAAACTTGATGAGTTAGAATGCATCTAGTGGTGAGCTGTGTGTTAGAATACAGTTTCAAACAAAAAAGGCTGTGCTATTAGCTATAAACCACTATCACATATAGAGGTCGGTAGATTATAAAATTGTAGAATCTGAGCCGGCCAAGTATCATGCTAAGTGTAATATGCAAGGGTGTAATTGGAGTATAAGGGCAACATTTTTGAAGAAGAAGCAGATATGGGAAATTAGAAAATTAAATGGGTCTCATACATGCACATCGACAATGATTTCTCAAGATCATTGCAAATTAGATTCAAACATGATATATACTTGAATTTTGCCAATGGTTAAAGCAAATCCGTTCATTATTGTTACATTTTTTATTGCTGAGATACGAAGTTGATATGGATATATAACCTCCTACAGGAAAGCTTGGAGAGCAAAATAGAAGGAAATTGTTTGACTGTTTGGTGATTGGGAGCAATCCTGTAATGATCTGCCTAAATGGTTAGGTGCAATGCAACATTTCATTCCTGGTACAATTGTGGAGGCTACAAACAAAACGTCATATCACAGTGCCCCATTGGTGGAGGATAAAAGAATCTTTCATAGACTATTTTGGACATTCAAACCTATTGCAAACTAGCAAAATGGAAGGCAATTGTTTGACTGTTTGGTGATTGGGAGCAGTCCTGTAATGATCTGCCTAAATGGTTAGGTGCAATGCAACATTTCATTCTTGGTACAATTGTGGAGTTGCAAACAAAACCTCATATCACAGTGCCCCATTGGTGGAGGATAAAAGAATCTTTCATAGACTATTTTGGACATTCAAACCTATTGCAAACTTATTGTTCAAATAGGCGGTACATTCTTATATAAAAAAATATAAAGAACACTGTTGCTAGCCATTGCATAGCATGGTAACTAGAATATACTACCAATTGCTTTTGCCATTGTGGAGGGTGAGACAATAGAAGTGTGGTCATTTTTTCTTACAAATTTGCATAAACATGTCACATCACAACATGGCATATGCTTGATATCTTATAGGCACGAGTCTATCAAAAGTGCAATCAAACATTGTGCGAATGGATGGCAACCTCCAAACCCATATTCTGCTCCATCCCAAATTGCCGCCTCACCCTTATCAGTGTGGTGCCACTCAACAATTGCAAAGCATGTTATCAATGTGCATGTATTCCACATATGACGATGTTGATAAGCAACCGATGGTAGGCATGTTTGAATTTCATAGGTAGAATATGGCATTCATAGAAACTACAAATAAAGATATAGTTTTTAAGTGTACATATATAGTCTGTAATTAAGCATTTAAGTGTAACTATGACAATATTTACCTTATCATAACCCATTTGGTCTAGATGCCATCGAAATGATTTTATGTCATGCATTAGGGTACCAACATGAATCTTAGGATTACCCTATCTGTTGCAATGTTTACAAAATAATGTTAATATCAAAGTAAATGGGTCATATCAATTATAAAATGCTTAGTAAAGATTTTATTAACCTGCATACAAGAGGATATGATAACATAGAGTTTACTCGTGATGCGATAAATAGCATTTGATACCATGCCCACGATTATAATTAAAAGTACCAAGCATTTGCCTATATCTTATGCATCTAGGTGGGTAGCACGGTACATTTCTCGATACAATCACACATCCAGCCTTAGAAAAATCAATGAGCAAGGGGAGAAACATTAAATGAACCCGATTACTAGATTTATTAGGCATTAACGTTCCTCCAATAATATAAACTCTAGTAAAAGATTCAATTTCATGAGGCTGGCATTTTCCTTAAGATTTTGAAAGGTAGATTGCAACCATGTTATCTTCACGACTGATCCTTTCATCATGTTTTCGGGTGGTATCGCATCCAATAAATTCTGACACTCTTCTACCCAATTTAAACAGGCAGGACCAGTAACTATTACACCATCTACTAAAAGATCGAGTTGAAGCAAAACATCCTCCAAATTCACCTTGCATTCACTACATGGAAGATGTAATGTGTATGTCTCAGGTCTCCATCGCTTAATCAAAGTATTGATTAAAGACGAGTCAAGCAAAAATTGCTAGATTTGGCTTGCATGATAAAGTTTAACTAATTTCAAGTTTTCTATAATATATGGACGTGGTTCTTCAAATTTAATTTGTCTACAATGTAAGACATGTGAATCCTGTACATAATAATTAAATTGATTAGTATAATATAATAAAAATTATTAATAAACCTAAAATTAAAATTATAAAATCTACTTACATTGTAAATGATAACTGAAAATATATGTTGTCTTTGTAATTTAAGTAGTAAAGTTGAATCCATTTATATTAGGGGATACAAAAAAAATGAAAATTTAAATTAAATTGATTAAAAAAAAACTAAAAATAAATAAAAATTTGAAAGATAGTAGACAATAAATATGAAGAGGTGAGATTATTTTTTTTAAAGTGTTCGTGGTGCTAATGAAAGTGCAGAAGAGGACGGATTTTATAGCATAATGCTAGTGTGTGTTATCGGAGAAGGGGATGAATTGTATGTGCAAGAGAAATCATCAGGGAATATATTCCCCTTTGGAATTATGTGTTCAATCTGTGCTTGTGTGTGAGAGTGAGATGAGTGTGTGTGATACAAACTCTCTTTCTTCAAGTTAGAAAAATAACTCCTATAATCAATTTGTTACAAATGATTCATCTAATCTAACAATTAACTATTATACCTTATTTATACTTTTAACCAAAACCAACTATATTCTTTTTCTATACAATTTGTATCAATATCTCTCCCTTCAAACTGAGCTTGTCCTCAAGGTTGATGCTTAACAATATGGTAGTGTATTTCTTGAAAATCATTGCTATTTTATTTACTTCCTTCAGCTATGTTGCTGTGCATTTCACCCCGTCCCAGAATTTACAGTTTTGGCAGCCTTATCCAATCCAAGTGATGAACTTTCCCATAATCACGCCCTGGAATTCAAAGTGAAGGGACCTTGCATATGATTATTAACTGGCTTTTTCCTTTTTGGTTGAGGAAATGACACATTGCCAAGAACACAGTACCACACGCACAAAACGAAACAGTAGCCTTGAAAGTGATGAAGCTGGTGAAAACGTCACTAGCACCATTGACAAAAAAGATCGGATATGGTAACTGATGCATATGGTAACTTGAAATGTGAATCTAATTTGCCACTTGAATTGAACCCTATCAGTTGTTCGGGATGAACAAAATCTCCATAGTTCCAAGCTCCTCACCCTTTCAGCTTACCGCAACAATTCTCCACCATCGTCCTGTTCTTGTTTCCTTGAATTTTCCTGGAAACCAACCCAGAAGCTAAAAGAACCTGTAAATTCCATCCAATCACCCAAGAATAGTCGCATATCGTTAATTCCCATTGGCTGAGGCAAATAGTGAAAACCCCTGCCAGCAAGGAAGACCTCCTTGACCCCGTCGCCCATGGTGGAGATGGCTTTGGGGTTTCGAAATTTCCAGGCTCGCCGGTTGCTCCTACCGCTAATGCCATGATGGTGGTGGTTGTTCACATTACGAGTCTTCTTTTTCTTATCATTTCCTTCTCTAAGAATATACTTGCCCCTGTCTAGAACAGTAGCCAGATCACCGACATTGATCCACAATTTCCCATTGGCCACACTCAAAGCCATTGACGGATACGAGAAGCAGATAGAAGCAGATACTTGTAGTTGTCGTAGAGGTTCTTGCCAGGAATTAGGGTCCTTTCCACGGTCAAACACAACCTTCCCTGGCTTCATATTCTGGCGTCTATCTCTGATGTGATGAACCTGGCGCTTGACCTCCATTGCCGGCTCGATCCGATAGAATCACAAAATTCGATCATTAGCGTTCTTCCGCCATGCCTCAGCCTTTTTCGACGACTGAATGTCTGCCACGCACCGCACCTTCATGACAATCTTGAGCCATTTAGAAGTTTCTCTCTCATTGGGATTTTCATCTGTTGAAGAATGTTGAAACGGTTCTTGAATCTCAACTTCGGAAATCTCTACACTTCTTTCCTCTGCAATAGTTTCTTGAATATCTGGTGAAAAATTATCTGCCACAAGATCATGATAGAAATTTCCAGTTTTCTGATGTGCAAAATCAAGAATTGGATTGTCGATGGTTTCTTAACTCCCTACTTCTACAGAATCTGCGTCTATCCCAACATCAAAATTGACTGGTGTTTCATCTTCACATTCAGCTTTGGAGTTCTTGGAAGAAAACTTGGCAGAATCCTCCCTTTCTACAATCTTCGCTGTCGTTATTTCTTCTTCGATAACTATGAAACATTCTTGAATTTTAGAAATTTCTTGATTTTCTTATCCAATATCTGCTGTGCTAATACTCATTCCATGACACATTTACCTCAACATTTTCTTCTATATTTTTCATGGATTTCAAATATCGTGCCATAGATTTCAGAGCTTGATTCTTAAAATTTTCTCATGCAAATTGAGTTACTTTTGTCATTATAAAATTTCTCAATAAAAGCACCATCGATACAAATTCTTTTTTTTTGAATTAGAAAAATAACTCTTATAATCAATTTGTTACAAATCATTCATCTAATCTAACAATTAATTTATTAAGCCTTATTTATATTACTAACCAAAACTAACTATATTCCTTATCTATACAATTCATATCAGTATGTCTGAATTTCGGAAATATTCTCTCTAGTGCCGTTTGTGAACGTGTGAGAGAGAGAGAGGGAGTGATGGGAGAGGCATGTGTGAATGTGAGAGAGGGAGTAATGAGAGATTTGAAAATCTCATATATTCCCTCTAAGGGAATTTGATATCAACAATGCATGCAGCACTGAATTTCATAAAACTATTCCTATGCATTGCACGTTATATTATTTTTTTAGTAGAAAGTCGGCTTGACTTAAGATAATTTTTTATTTTATTTATTTATTATTTTAAAATTAAGTGGAAAGTCGTCCTAAACCAGTACGAGTTCTCACATGTATGTTCTTTATTTTTTTCTAAAGATCAAATAGAAAATTGTCTTAAATTAAGGCAACTTCCCGCGTGTGTTTTTATATTTTTTTAAATCTAATTAGAATGTCACCCTAACTTAAAGAACTTTTCAATTAGTTTTAAAAAATAATTGTTTCATTATAAGTAAGAAGTGACTTCTTATCTTTTCACTTTTTAGCATATTTTAGTATATAATTTTAGAAAAACACATAATGAAAAAAAAATTACATTTTTTATATAAAAAAGCCGGAAGGAAGTGCTCCGGGGGGAGTGCTTCGTCGAGGCAAGGAGGCAACTTCTATCTTATTTAACAACTACAAATTCATCAATATTTTGATTTGGTTGGTTATCTAGGATGCTTAAAAAACGAAATACCAAAAATAATATTTGATGTGCAAATTATTACAAATAATGGTTCTTTTTGGATACTAAAGGATGAATTTGATGACATTACTTATTATTACAAGACTAATTTAATGTTGATGATGGATTAATGTGATTATGTATTTTTAAAAGATTAAAATGACTATTTATTCTTTGTTTTTTCTTCCCTTCTCCCTCTTTCACCCTTTCTATTTCTTTGTATCTCTCTAATTTTAAATCCCAATTACAATGTTAAAAAAACCTGCTATTCCAAGCCAACTACATCGCTCAAATAGTCCATTGGCTAGGTTTATGAGAGGAAAAAATTCTTTAAGTATAATTAGTGTAAAGCAACTCTCTTACATTATACTATTCATCACATGTCACATCAATTATGTAATTATTAACATGACACAAAATTTTTAAGTGTTCAAAAAATAAGACATTTTTCTTACTCTTTTATTTAATGGTAGTTATATCAATTTTATGAATCATTATTATTTTTAAAAAACTTTAATTTAAACAGACATTAATAACACAAAACTAATATGGTACAATTAAATGTTACAGAACAAGAAAAATATCTTCTTAAATTTCTACAAATCTCTCTTATACACACACATTTAGTGAATTCTTACATTGAATATACATAAGAATTTTTTTCGCCAGAGGCCTGTGGCTTGCCGTTCATGGTCTCACACTCTCACTGGACATTTGTAAGACTAAAAGGAATGTTTGGCTCATTTCCCCGTTTTCTTTCTTGTCATGATGGGTTAATTTGTATTGGAATAATCGAAATTATTCTCTGTATTGTCTCTATCCTTCACGAGCCATCCTATCTTGTCTCTATTTTGTTTATGTCCAAAAAATCAATTTAGATTCCAAGGTATATTTCTCAACCAACTTTCCACGCATCCGTGAGGGTAAAGGGAGAGCAACGCAAGCTTCAAGGATGTATTGTAGAATCAGCCTATATGAAATATGTACATAATTTGAAACATTTAGAGAAATTGCAATGAGACCAAAAATATTATCTAATGGCTTACACATAAATATACGAGAAGTGTGCCAAAATAGGTTAAGAAAAAAAAAACATCATTTGTTGATCACGAGAATAGGAATACCAACCGGGTTCCATTGGGGCGGGGAATTGTCACCATCCCTGTTATGTGTATTCATTTTTAATCCCCATAAAGAAGTAAGTATTTGCAAATTTTTGTAGATATCTAATAATTTAAAATAAAATTTTAATAATCACGTATTAAAAAACATAAATAAAAAAATTTAGCATCACATATCATAACTTTGTCTAAAAATTTAAAATACTAATGAAATTAAAATAATATATCACAAACAACTTACCATGCTCAATTATATTTTATAATAATAAATTTACATAAATATTTATTATGTGAATTATATAAATTTTTTTTAATAATTTTTATTATTATGAACTCATTCACTAAAAATATTTTATCATAAAATAATAAGAAAATATATATTCTCATATTATCTCCAAAAAAAAAGGAAAAAAACAATATATATAAAATGTTAAAAGAGAAAATATATTTATTTTCAAATATCGAGAGTACTCACAGGACTGGTAATATAATCCATACACTCCTCTATTTATTAAATAGATACCCGTCCCCCATCTAATCGCAGCTAAACCTCACATATTGTTGCTATTCCTACATGAGAAGCATTTTTATGTGATTAAGTGACAAAGAAAGAAAGTGATAAAGAAACTCGTACTCAACTTATAGCATGTTTGACATAGTTTAATTATAGGAGAAAAATTATTTTTTTTTAAAAAATTCTCTTAAAAAGATTTTAATTATAAGATATTTTAATCATAAAATAAACTAATTTAAACACACACTTACAGTCAAAATCTAGTTGGATTGGACCAATTTGAACATATTGTTAATTAGGAAAATTTTGATAAATATTAAGAAATGATGTGTGTATGTGTCTCTCTCTCTCTCTCTATATATATATATATATATATATTCTTATTATGTGATATTTCTGCATCTTTTATATATGAGACTAATTTTACTAAGAGAACTAAGCCTGTCATTACTCACAAAATATTTTCGAGTAGAATCAAATTTTTGATATTATAGGTAAAACTTGTCCTACAACTTATATACTACTTTATGGATGGAATGATAATTTGATAAATCAAGGAAACCAAAAGAAATTTCTAGGTTATCTAGATAATTAATTTTATATGGTGTTTTAAAAAATCATGAACCAAACAGCGTCTTTCGGGACTGAAATTGACATGGAGATAAAACTGTCCCCTAATTAATCAACTTATTGAGCAGTTGGATGTTTTCCAACTTATACAATTGGTGTTTGCTGTTTTTTTTTTTTTTTTGGGTACAATACAATTGGTGTAAATGAATAGCGTATAATTATTCTACTGTAAAAGTTAAAAAAGGAAAAACAAAAAAAAGGAAAGACAACTAGAGTAGTGCACGAGAAAAAAGTGAATCTATCAATTGTGAAACAAGTATTCTTTATTTTTTAAAATAAATATTTACAATTTTGAGAATTATTGAAAATTCACTTAATGTTATCACCAAAAAAAAAAAATCACTTAATGTGTTCAAAAATCAAATTTTCGAACCAAAATTGGATAAATTATTTAGATTGAAATAAACGGCAGTTTAATTCAATGAACGATTTAGTCTATAATTAGGGAGAGTTGAATAAATTATATAAGCCAAAACCAAATCATGTATACATATATTACACATTAAATTAGAGATCATGGATGCGAGTATAAAAAGAAATTTTAATTTATTTAAAGCATAACAATTTTCTACTCTTTTATATCTAAAATTTAAATGCAAAATTACTTTAGACCGGAATATTTAAAATACTAATTTGAGAAGGAAAAAAATAAGTAAGAATGGGTATGAATGGCAGCTCTTTCCGATTAATTTATAATGAAAAATTTGTCATTTCTTTTATTCATAATAAATTCAAAACATTATACTTTTAAAGAAAAGAAAGAAAGACACCAAGTGAGGAATCCACTTTCTATAAAAAGAAAAAAATAATATATAGATATAATATTATAACACATTTGAGAATATATATATATATATATATATATATATATATATATATATATATAGACACACACACTCGTTAAGTATTTGGAATATTACAATAATCAACTTTTTAAATTCACCAATTAAACCTTCAAATCATGGCAATCATTGCAATAGGTCCTTTAATTTTTATTTATTTTACAAATTCTATTAATTATGTGATCACTAATATACTTGTCATCGCCTAAAAATTATTTATGTGAACATGGGAAGCCGTGAGAAACAGACACCACGGTTTGTGAATTAAAAGTTAACGACTAAGACTCTGGATTTCGGCCAATAGAGATGAGTTTTAGCTCACTACCTATGTACAGGCAAGTGGCAAACGGGTTAACCCACCCCGATCCGTCAAGGATTAGGCAAAAATGAAACAGGGCAGATTGACTCATTTTATTTAGTGAATTGAAAAAATTAGTCTACCTCATTTTACGATGAGTTGACGGATTGGTAGGTTAATTTACTTAAAATAAAAATAAAAAATGATGAATTAACCGGTTATTTCGTTTAAAATAGAATAAAATGATAAGTTTGGCGAGTTTAGGGCTGTCCACAGTCTAGTTTGGCTCACGTTTAGAGAGAAATCCCAATTGAGCCAAATCATTTGGTTCAGTCACTTTTTCATCCAATCGGTTTGGTTTCCATTCAACAACTGAACCAAACCAAACCGATGAATTTGGTTTGGTTTTTTTTTATTTTTTTAAAATTGGTTCAAATTCTATGACCTAAGAGCACTGTGCAAAATCCTCTAGGATTCAATGAATTTGTAGATTCTGTACAAATTTAATTTTTTAACCAAATAATTATCTAAAAGAAGCTGCTATGGAAAGAAAAGGAAATGTGGCCATGAATTTGCCGTCGGACATGGAGGCCACAGCCGTGAAGATGCATACATGCATGAAGACTTACCTCAGATATGGAGGCAAGATGCAGTCGATGACTCAACGACGGCGTGAACAGGTGGCGAGTAGGCGGCGATGAGGTACAGATTTAACTCGGAGAGGGTGCTCTGGTTTAGGTGCGTCACTGTCCTTGCCGAGAGAGACGAGAGAGAGAGCCGAGACTCCAAGATGTCTTCGATGGCCGAGAGAGATGAAAGCAAGAGGCTGAGAGGGATGAGAGATCAAGAGAGCGGCTGAGAGGGAGAGATGACTTAGATGAGAGATCGAGAGATCCTGAGATCGAGAGAGCGACTGAGAGGGAGAGATGAGAGATCGAGAGAGAGGCTGAAAGGGAGAGATGGGTGTTTGTGCTGCCGTCGTGCTCGTGCGTGTCTGCTAGCTGCTGCGTGAGGGACTCAAGGTGAGGGAGAACGGGGTCAATTAGGAAATTTAGGATGACAAAAGCAAAATAGGTAAAGGGATAAACATGTAAATTAATAAAAGCTATATAATAAAATTATATATATATATATATATTTATATATATCATCAGTTCAGATTTTGAATATTAAAATAAAAAATCAAATCAAATCGAACCGTTTGATTTTTTTAAAAAAATTAAAAAATCAACTTCAATCGATTTTAATTTTTTTAATTAATTTTTTAATTTTGTTTGAATTAAATCGATTTTGAACACCCCTAGGAGAGTTAACGTACCTAAAAATTGGAAAAACAAAAAGACGAGTTATAAAGCAAGTTGACCTAGGAGAGTTAACGTACCTAAAAATTGGAAAAACAAAAAGACGAGTTATAAAGCAAGTTGACCTAATGACTCACTACCAACAACTAAAATAAATAAATAAATAAATAAACATAACTTAACGGGCTAACCAGTTATGCCCACCATAACCTGCGAGTTGTGTGAAGTGAGTTAAGAAAACTCAAATTAAGCAAATGAGTTACATATTGCATTTTAACCCGTTATTTTTTTTGAGTTAAATAAACCAGCCCATTAAGTTAAATTCGTTTTGTCATCTCTAATTAGTAGCCACTAAAACCGCTATTTCGGTCACTACAGTATGCTTTCTCAGCATATAACGCCGCAACACCATAATGCTCAGCTATGAGCGTTCAAGAATAGGGAAGCTCCACCCCCACTTCACTCGGGGGCAATAACAGCCACTTTGACCACGTGTATAATATTAAAGTTACTAGTTATTTTGCTTTCCTACTATTGGATTAGTGTCCTTGTTTTTGCTCTTGTTTTAACCTAGTATTGCTATTAGATAATGCAAAAGATTGAAATTAAATTATGTTTTAAGTTCTTATAATTATTGTGATTCTTTTTTCGGTAACAAAAAATTTAAGTTCAGGAAAAAATGCTCTAATCTAAGGTTTGGATAGGCGCCAAGCTTTTTCTTGTAACAAGTAGTCAAGACAAGAATTTAACTTTGTGATTATCATTTGACGCATTCCTTGGCGGCATAATTATTGTTGTTCTACTTTATTGTCATTATGACACTAATTTTTAAAGAGACTATCTTTTAAATGTACAAAGTAAGCATTGAGGACTCAAAACATCATAGAACTATTATTTAAAACAAAATCAAACCACAAAAATGTTATGTTTTCTTTGGTCTTTACAAACTTGGCATGCTCTTCACACAGCACACTTTGTATGACAATCATTTCTAAACGTAATGAATGTTTTAACAAGATTTTGATCATATCCTCATTATTAGAATCTATATGTTGCTCTCATAAAATAAAAATGAATCAAACAATATAATAGGTAAAAGAAAACATTAGCCTACAATTGAAAAGTACCGCTAGATTCGCTTTATTAATAATAAACTACACAACAATTTAAAGAATATTAACAGTATTTTTTTTTTAAATAGTATTCCAGTTTTGCTATTCCTCATTCAGCATTGTGTTATTTCTCATTTATTTTATGTCTCTAATGCCAAAACATTTTAAGCCACTAGGAGTGGGCTTGTAATAGAAGATTTGGGTAATTTTCAGGAGGTTATAGGTTCAAATCAAGATGCAAAAACATTTTATTTGTTGCACTACCCTAAGAATTTCCTCCTAAATTACTAGGTTCACTAAAATTTGTATTCCCCTAACACTATGTATTTCTTCTTTTTTTTTTCTCCAAATTCTTAAAACCATTGCTACTCATTGTTTTTGGTCGTTTGGAGAAGGCCCTGGAGGAAGGGGGAGTGGATATTCCAACTGCTTCATATAAAACAGATCCGCTGCCTACCACATGATACATGTACAAATATGTTAGACAACAAACCTACTCACATAAAGAAACTAACCAAAATAAAAGAAACACTACAATTTCTAAGCCATTTGTGTATTCAGTGATCATCACACTGCCATCAAGAAGACAAGTAGTCACACACCCACCTGTGTATGAAACGAAAATTAGATGCTTTACTTCCTATGCCTTTTCAATGGAGGATCTGATTGTGCATCGCCCTGCCAAATTTTAACATGTAAATGATATTAATCCCAACAAAGATAGCAATCCCCTGTGATAACACGGATTTTAGGTTAAACAAATGTAAATAGATGCATATTTATAAATCATTTACAAATTACAATTTATATTGCAACATACAACCACAAACAATGAGGTCTTTTAAGTTTTAAAAGAATTATTAAGTCTGTGGATTGAAAACTAATTTAGCTCTCTTGTGAGATAGGTGGATGATTAATACCTTACTTTAAAAAGACATCGGTTTGTCCGTGTTAACCACCAAATATCTTGTCCTGGCACTTTCTATTTGTAGAGAAAATACTACCATCTTACCCTTATATTTAGGAATGCAAACAAAAACCACTCATGAAAACACAAGTTCAAAGTGAAGAAGTGCATTGCCAATGGATTATAAGAGATTCAAGAAATGATTCAACTCATTCTCATTTAGGTAATTCAGAAAGTCACTTTCACAAGGTATTTGCTGCTAGGTAATAAGTTTCCCAAGGGAAAAACTCTTATTGGCTGCAAAGAGTGCTTCTCAGGATTAGGCGCAGGAGCAGACATGAATATTCAAAACAGGCATTTTTGAGTGCCCAAAATATAGTCTTATGATTCAATTATGTAATATCATTGAGTCAAAAGGCCATTCAATATATGAGATTTGTGATATATGTTTGTTAGAAATATAAAACTATTCAAGTGCTTCCCCCTAATAACTTAAACTTTTGAGATAGTTGGTCTTTGGCATAGTATCAAAGCTTCTTTGACTAAGAGATCAAGAATTCAATCCTTGCCACCCCTATTCTTTATATTTAAGTTCAATTTTAGCATAAGGTAAAATGGACTTGTGCATTGTCCATGCTTTAAGCCCAAAGGGCTCATATTAAGAGGCATGTTAGAAACATAAAACCATTCAAGTACTTCTACTTAGTAGTGTGAGCTTTTGGGATAATTGATCCTTAACAATATTCTTGCGATCTTTGCCATGTTTCCTCAACAGAAAAGCTTCTTCATTGTCCACACTCTTTTACCACCCTGTCTTTCTGTCTCCATCTTTCTATTTTGACAAACGTTTTCCCTCGCATTAAGAAAACAATATCCTAATTGTAAAGACCTTTGTTCTTCCTCCCTAGTCTCTCCCTACTTCATTCCGAAGTTTATGTTTTTGATATCTTCTAAAAGCATTCTACCGATACCATCAAACAGTGATAAACTCCTTCCCACTAGCAATGTTATAAGAAATTCCTCAAGGAGAAGACATGCTTTATCGGAAAAAATCCTTATTGGTATTATTTTGAGGGTGTTTTTTCTATCATTCAAGCCACTATTATACATTTCAATCTAGGAACAAGACTCATCAAGGTCAAGGAAAAGAAACTAACCTACTTTTGAAAAATCTTTACAGCCCTCCTGTAAGGTGTTTTATTTTCTCATTTGATCTATCAATATATGCTTGACTCCAAAACAACAGTCTGAAACAAATTTGAATCTTAAAACAACTTTCAGAGTGTCTAGCTATTGCAGGACGCACTAGCTTCACCAGCAGGTATTATTTTGAAAAACAATATCCGAACAAAATACTGATGACATGTTTGCTGGTGTATCAAATCAACCAAAAACAAAAAAAAACTCAAGTCATGATATTGATTTTCATAATCAAAACAGATGGTGAACATGTAAATTTATTTCACAGCAATCTTTGTCTCTCCTCCTTTCATGTGACAAATTAAATTGGTTAAGCATTTTCGAGAAATTATAACTGCTATATAACATGACAGAAAATAGAGAAAAAAAGTACAATTCAACTTCTTCCGGCATATAGGAAAAAAAAAGTTGTAATTAAGAAATTTTACAACTTCACTATGGAATAGTTTGTTTGGCACTTTTATAAAGCTCAGGTGTATCCTTGGAACTTAAGCAATTATTTTAATTAACTTGAGAGGCTTTGGCAGGATTAAGAAGGCCAAAACTATATGATGTTGTGTTTGTGCCCTTAAGTGTATTTATTTGGAGTCAAAAATATCATGGCCTCTATCACTCATAAATGGCAAAAGAACATAAAAGAAAAGCCTTAACTAAATTATTATAATTTTATCTCATAGATACTGTACGTATAGATAACAGGAACAAGACAACTTACAGCATAAGAAAGTTGCTCACGAATATAGGCCATTGATCGTAGCATAGCACCCAATGTATCCTTGGACACCTGAAACTTTACTTCAGACTCACCAGAAGTTGTCTCGGTATCTTGAAGCTGAAACAGTTTACAGAATTTCATTTAACAATCTAATAGTTGGTCAAAGTACAGAGACAAAGAATCGAAGGAAACCTTTTCAGAATGTGAGATTGACATATGATTATAATTTACTACAACAGGAGACATGATATGATTGATGAAAAGTTTTCTGCTTTCATTCTTCTCATTATCTTTCTTTCTACTCTTCCAAGGGAAGGAAGGGGCACAGGTCAGTGAAAACTAACAACACGCTTATATAGACCACAGTCATCAAATGGCAATATGTATTGAGAATTGGGAAACCTTTTTACAAATCATGAATCCTGAACAATACTGTATTGTAAGATACAGTAACAAATTGGTGAATAAAAAAAATAACATAAAAAGATATATGTGCATATAATAGAAGAAAATGCCCATAGTACTAATTCTAAGGCAAGTTCAACAAGATTAATATCACAAATAAGACAAACCAGGTATCCAAGACAAACCAGGAATCTTATATAAATTATAAATAAGTTTATTACTTTATGATTTGTGAGTAACTAACTCCTTACATGATGCAGAAAATATTAAAATGATGCAAAACTCGCAGAACAAAGTTGCAGAGTCACATGGAGAGGGAAAAAGGGCTCATTTTTTTTAATAGAAACATCACAATGATAGGGCAAAACAGATTGTTTTCTGCCTTCAATGAATTCTCATATGATTCTGGGTGTCTTTTTTTTTTCAAAAAAGCAATCCAAAATCATGGGTTTTATCAGTTGGATCACACCAATCCAGGTTGGATCCATCACAAACCAACTGAACAAGAGTTTCAACTGCATTTTGCAAATCGCAGAATGATATGAATCATCCAGAAAGGATCGAATTGCTCCAATCAATGCAATACCATCTCAATTCTTTTAGGTTTCAGATTCAACCTCTAATTCATATTGTTGCAGATGTGTATTGGATTGAGTCGATTCAAATCGAGAATCATATGATTTCAATAACCATAATATAGACCTAACAATAAACACATCTCAAACTACTTCCACAAAGATTTCTCTGAACAAAAGAAAAATGTGACACATCCACATTGAATAAAATTACTCCTCCACATAGGTGCCAGTTTCTTCTAAATATGGCTTCCAAGTCAGAATGCCACTTCCTACTCAGTCATGAGACACTAAGGAATGGAACTTTCTATTTTGCCCTCTGTATGTTCTTTATATTTAAAATAAATTTGGTGAAAACCAATTAAAGGGTATTAGTATCAAATGCATGAAGATTTATGCTTTGCAAAGACATTAAATCTATCTGCCTTAATTAGCATCATGCTATCCTAAAAGGTAAAATTCTCAATGAAATCATGAAAATGAAATATATTTGACACTTTCTCTAACTAGCCAATATGAATATGCTCCTCATAACAATCTTCCCAGCAGTGAATCTCATTGCCCTACATCACCAGCCCCCCTGAAAAACAATTAACAAGTTCTGTTCCCTTGTCATTGAAAATTTAAATAATATTAAATTCTCTTCCTTAGTAGCCTAATCAATAACAAGGACTCCTTATCACAAATTCTCACTTTATATAGTGTAAATCAACACATACACATATTTCCCTAGCCCCTTCAACAACTTATTATGAAGAAAATTGCTTTAAGGAATTTTTATCACAGATGTATAAAGTAGCATTGATCTCAGCTTTTATAGTACTAGTACAATAAAGCAACATAGCTTAAGAACAGGGAATATTTGAGAGGGATAAGTCTAAAAAAAAAACTCATACCTTGAGATTTATTACAGCAACCTTATTAGCTGGTGTTGAGAGCTGTTCGCTGATGTATGCCATAGACCTCAACATTGGTTCCAAAGAAACTTTTGAGAGCTGAAACTTAACCTCAGATTCTGTTGACAGAGTCCTGCTATAATCTTGCAACTGCAATGGTGATGTTCGAAATATGTTAAAGTTACAGAACTTAAGCTCCTCACTGGTTGTTAAATATGTTGTGAGAGGACAAAAACAAAGTACTTTGCCAAATTAAATGCTACAGAAGATATTTATGCACAAAAAGGGCTTCGGTTAACTGAGTCCAAGAAAGTTCCCATGCAAATAAAGCACTGGTACCTCAACCAACTTTAAACTAAATGAAGAATACCACTACAAGTCTTTCCTTGTTTGAGATTATTATGAGCATACCTTCAGGTTGATAACAGCTAATCTATTCCCTGGAGTTGAGTTTTTGTTCTCCATCACCCACGTCATTGATTTTAGACATGGAAGAACCACCTATATGAATGAACCCAAGGACCACATCAATGCCATGCAATCCTATTCCAGTCCCAATGACATACTAAACAATAGAAACAAAAGCAAAAACAAAAAGGTTCTTTTTTCGAATACCATGCTTTCTGGTGGACCATCATCTCGCTGAAGAGACACCGGGGCCATTCGCGGCAAATTTAAATCAGCGACTGATTGTACTGGAGCACCAGCATCATTAAGATTAAACCTCCTTGTTATTTCATCTTGCCGTGGCCACAAAAGAGGGGTTGTATCCGAATTTGAAGTAGTGATTTTCCCGTCATCATAAGCAGTCCCACTGACCCGATTACTAGGAGGGGCAACTTTGGCAATATTTCTTTTCACACCAGCAACTTTCTTTCCACCTTCTCTAAGAGCACTCATCGCAGCATTATAAGTTTCCAAAGTTACTGCCCCTTGCTCAGCATATCTGATGGCTTCCCGACATAGATTACTATACCTTGATGTCAAAGATTCCTGTCCATGTGATTCACCAGCACATTCATCCAATCCAGCACTGCTTTTTGCATTTCTTGTCCACCGTATTGAGATGTAATGGGATGGTAATGTAAGTACATTTGTCACTGTGAAAACAGTTAAAACATGCTTACAAAGAATGCCTGAATACTCAAACATTTGGCAACTACAGTTAGCTCTCAACTCAGAATGGTTTAATGTGACAAGATATGCCTTTTGGTCATCCTCAAATTTTGCAACCCTGAATGTGCTATTTGCTCCATCTCCTTCAATTCTATTTGCGGTATAGACAAAAGTTTCCACTAGCTCTTCCTGAAACTTGGAAAATATTTTTCTCGTATAAAGATTAGCAGCCTGTTTCTCCATTGGTGAAGGTGTCCTCAAAACTGGTGAGGTGCAAATTGTCTCAAAATCTGCTTCCATTTCCTTTTCAATCCAGCTCTCTAAAGCTCTTTCATACTGCCTAAAGAACATTGGTAATGTCATCTGTTGGTTGACATAACCATCAAAAAAAGAACCTTCAAATCCTTGATCAGGAGATATTGCAGCAAAAAATGAATCACGGAAATATGCTGGAACCCAATGAGCACGAGCATTATACAATGACTGAAGCCAATCATTTCTTCTGAGTTCATATTTATCAAGGATAGAATTCCAATATGACTCAAACTCCTCAATGGTTTCTGTCAGGTTAATACAATTATAAAGTTCAACCTGAAAAGTTGGATGCATGTGACATACATGGGCCAACTTTTCCTGGCCTTCTCGCAAAGACATGCCACTTGCTAATACAGTGGCGTGCTTGAGGGAAAACTTGTGAAACTGCTGTCTGTATGGCTCTGTCTTGATCGGTAATTATAGAAACAGGGTGGCGATCATTCATTGCTGTCAAAAATGTCTTAAAGAGCCACAAAAAAGAAGCCTCAGAATCATCCAAAAGGAGTGCACAACCAAACAAAATCATCTGACCATGATGGTTTACCCCAGTAAAAGGAGCAAATGGCACTCTGTATTGATTTATTCTGTATGTTGTGTCAAGATTAACTGCATCACCAAAATGACTGTAAGCTGCCCTTGATCTTGCATCTGCCCAAAATACATTAGACATATGATTATCTTCATCAAGTTGTATTGCATAGAAGAAACCTGGGTTCTCAGCCTGCATTTTCTTAAAATACTCCAGCAGATTCTGAGCATCTCTCCCTAATGTCCTCTTCGGAAAAGATGGCCTAACAGTATAATTCATCGATGTGGAATTCTTAACTGGGTGACTTGGTTCAGCAGCAGAAGCCGGAGGAATATTCCTAATCCCACGAGTATTCTCAGTAGAAATGCGATTCCCATCCATAGATACATACATGACACCACTTGGAACAAGTCCCACTCCTTGATAAGTTTCAGGCATTGTCTTTCCAACGCTGGAAAAATGCTTACGTGGCCGAAGGTTGTGCACCTTACTGGAACTCACCATGGAATGACTATGCTCCTTCACAAATTTTGTTACAACCCATTTATTTTGACCCTTTAGCTCAATCCTAATCATTGCATCACAACTATCAGTAAACCTTCTTTTCAAACCTTCCCTACCACACACAAACTCCCGATACATATTTGCCCCATCAGCTTTAGAACGACCATGCATGCCAGCTTTAGACCTGAAACCCACACGTTTAGCATACTCATTGTAGAAAGTCTTAGCAACATCTTCAGAATCAAATTCCATACCCACATATGGCTCAGAAATCCCATCCTCAACATGAGATCCAGAGTTTTCAGCATTATTAACTTCACCGTCACTAGGTTCAGCATCCCCATCATCTGCCATAGCTTGCTGGCCACTTCCTTCTTCCACGTTTATCACTTGAACATCCATTTGAAACAATTTATACCACTAATTTATTGCGACTATCTCATGGGTAAATGTACTGAGCAATAAACTGCATGTTTTAATCCTATAAGATAGAAAGTAGGTGTCATCTAAGTAGCCTAGGCTCCAAGTAAATTGAAAATTAAACAATACAGTTCAAGAAGATTAAAAAAAGATCTTTAAACACTGCTCAAAACTTCTTTATAAAAATGCCACCATCACTTCCTCTGCACATGTGAAAAATCATTTTGAACTTGTATATTCTCAATAACAAAATGGAGCAAAACAAAGAAAAAGAACTACCAAAAGTGAGCTTCAGATAAAATTCTTGCCAAATTAAGCTTATATGGAGTGGCAAAAAACTATTCTGTCTGATTATAACCCAGTCTTCTATGCGTTTAAAGTATAAGTTATCAATTCAAAACCAACTGCTATCAGAAAGCAGGCACATGTCCACAGGGAATCTTATATATAGCCAAACTATGTCAATAGAACAAGACCTCAAAGTCAAATAAGTGTAAGCTAAATATCATAACTACACAACTCACAATTTTAACAATCAATTAATCATCACAATTTAAAATTCAAATTTTACCGGTGCAGAAATTGCAAAAATTTCAGTACAATTGAAAAAAAAAAATGAATTTCACAAAACCATCGTATAAACATTAATAAGGTGCTTAACACACATGATTATTTCTTACAACAAGGAACATAATTGAAACTTGAAAATTAACCCGAAAACAGGAATACATACAAAATTCATTCACTAAACGATTGTGCACAAATTAACATGAAAAAATTGGAAACCCTAACTTACAGTAATAACTAAAACCCGAGCAAATTATTAGGAGCCAACGGCAAATTAATTCACAATCTTCCAATTTCAGGGTTGAAAATTTCCGGAAAATTGAATTCGAGGAAAGCTCCTCTCTTCCGAACGGTGGCGGAAACTTGCGTGAACAGTGAGACTCGGGAGCGAAACGACCGTGTTTTGGAGGTGGTTAGGGTTTCTCCACCACCGGACGATTGCAGAGCCGGGAGGGTGAGAGAGAGAGAGGGGAGAGAGAGAGAGTGTGTGAGTGCGTGTCACACAGATTCGATATGACATAAGTGCACACGCGTGATATCTGCTGTTGGATTGAGATCAAACGGACAGCGTTGGTTTAGACCAAACCCCTCTCACTTTTATCAAGATGGGATCTGAGTTCATTTTGTGTGTTTTGTGGTGGGATTTTGCCAAGCGCACCACCAATCTCTGTGGGCTCCTTAACACACACTGGACGCTGCCCCAAGTTTTTTTTTTTTTTCCTTTTTTTTTCTAGCTTTGCATAAAATTTTCTATTTTTGTATGTATGTTTCTTTTCAGAAAACTACAAAAGTATTTTAAATTGTTTATTTAATTGATAGTGTTACATGCTGTTGAGTCAGTGTTATATGAATTTATTTTAACAATTTGGATTTGGATAATTTATAATACAAGGTGTACTATAAACATTAAAGTACAAGTTAATAATTATTGAACAGAAAATTAAAGGGGAGCATTTTAATAACTTTTTAATTTATTATTTATGTTTTTATATTTTATTAAATTTTACTACATGTTATCTTTTAAAATGATGTATTTTAAAGGACTCAAAATCATAAAAAAATTCAATGTCAATAAGGTAACAACAAAAGATTTAATCATGTTTTTTATACATCATTAAAATAGTTTATCTTTTCATATAACTATTGTCATGATGAAATTTTTTTTAATAATTTAATAATAATTAAGTGAAATTATAAAAAAAATATATTAACAATGAATTAAAATTATTTTTTATTTTGTATAAAAATCTCAAATATAATATATTGCATAAATTGTGCAATAGTTATAAAAATTCTGAATCATTTAGAATGACTCAAAAAATAAAAAATACATGAAAATTTTGTATGTATATAAAAGGTTACTCTATCAACAATAACTTATGTATTTACATAATTGAATTTTTAATCCATGTTTTGTTAAGTGTTTTCTCTTTAATAAAAGCATACAATACTTCTGGTATAAAAAAGTTTTTCAGATGAGTTAAAGTTTTAACTTTTAAAAAAAATCAAAAAGGCTTTTCTTATTATGATTTTGTTCTTGAGAAAAAAAAAACGTATACTTTCTTTTGAAAAAGGAAATAAAAAAAAACCCTTATCTTTTTTTTTTCTTTTGGTTCGGGGGGGGGGGGTGGGCTCGTCTCCATCCAGGATGGATCTCATGGTGCGGTTAATCAAGGATTATATTCTTAACCATCAATTTAGAGCCTGAATTGCCAAAAAAAAAACAAAATTTCTTTAATTTACTCATCATAACAAGTCAATAATGTTGCAACATTGCCAGAGGTGTGAAATCTTTTCTAATCTTTAGATTATAGTTTACACATCCTAAACCCTAGATTGAGCTATGTAAACTGAGTTTTAGCCATAAATACATGTTTGGCAAAATCATGATTGGATTGTATTTGAATATGATTTTGAGTCTCAGACTATACTTTCAGTGAAAGTAAAAAGAATAAAAAAATTACTTCTCCATTGGATCAAATCATGTTTGCAAATGAAAATCCAAACATGCTAGAGAAGATATGTTTGCATATTTAGTACAAAGGAAAAACTATTGACGTACGAAAATGATAATTTCATTTCAAGATTTCATGCATAGGCAGAGGGAAGGAGGCTAGGTTTTATTTGACACCCCAAAAACTTAAAATTTTTATATATAATTCCAAATAAGAAAGAAATATATAATATATTACAATATGACTTTATAGAAATAAAGTAATAATTTCATTCGTGTATAGAAGAATCACAATGTTAAAATTCTTGATATGAATATTTCTTTCCCTGGTATAATTTATTTTCGTCACCAAAAGAATAATGTGACAATAGAATATTACTAACGAGTGGATATATTTAGAGCTGTTATATATTATCAATTGAAAGATATGAATAATAAAATCAGTGAGCAAGTTACAAAGCTTTTTATATTGAGCACAACTATAAATCCTATGTAGTCCTTCAATTCCTTTAGTATTGCTGATATATCTACTCTTGTTTAAAAATTTTATACAATAGGTTTTTCTAAAAAAACTTCGTTTGAAATATTAATTGGAACATTATGAACAGGATGCACTAAATTAAAAATCTAGAACAAAAAAATTTAACTACTATTGCTAACTTATGTCAAGGAATGGTAAAATATAGAATAGAAAGTGAAAGAACCAAAAGAGGGTGAATTGGTTCTTTGGGTTCAATAATAAAAAATTAAAAATTTATGCCAATGGAACACAAATAATATAAATGCTTGAAAAATAGAAGAGATAGGGATAAGAAAATGTGCACAGCAAATTTATCTTAATTCTGTCATAAAATGTGATCTACGTTCAGTCTCCAAACAACCGCTTGAGATTTTCTTCATTATGATACTTTTTGCTTATAAGGATTCCACAAGAACCTTCCTTTACTTTTACTCCAAAGCAGAGTGACAGTGATGTTATTTTTTTTTAAGGACACCACTATGAACCTCCCTCAACATCAACATGAAGAAGAGTAATAATGATATTTTGATATAAAGGACACCACAATGAATCTCCCTCAACTTTAATCCAAATAAGAGTATCCTAATCTCAAGAAAGCTCTTAAAATACTACCTATACTCTGTTTCTTGATTCGGCCAAAACAAGAGTATAACTCTCTTTTTTAAATGCTCTTATAATTGAGTTATAATGAATATCAAACAACTCTCTCTTTTTAGAGAAGATAAGTAAATATGAAACTCTCAGATATAAAGGAGAAGAAGTTTTGCAAGTGCAAAGTACTTCCTCTAATATTCTTTACAAAAAGCTCTGCCTGTGATTTCTTTAAAAGGATGTTCTTTTATTGCTAATATATTTCCATTAATGTTGCTACCTGTTAGATAGTGATTTCAATCAAGAGATAACATCTTTAAGTCATTAGATGAGAATTACGTGCAAATCTCATAGTTGCTCTTTTTGTTTTTAGTAGTTGCTCGTTTATCCAGTAGTTTGTCGAAATAGTTGCTCTTTTTTTTTTCTATATTTTCGATATGACTTCGGACTAGCATAAATTTGAATGTAAAACTTGATCTTCCCCATATAAATATTGTAATCAAGTAATAATAAGGTAGAGAATATTGTTTTCCTAAATAAACAAATCAATCAATTAAGAGATTTGATCATATAATAATTTGAAAGCTTTCTTTAATAAAACAAATCTCATAATAAAGGAAATTTATCTACTTAATTAATAATAGTAATCAATAACTTTAATCATAATATTTGCTGCAATTTGAATTCAAAATTTTATCTCTAAATATTTCAAATTGATCCCATTAAATTAGGAAATTTATCTAATCAATTAAATAAAATCACCAATAACTCTAATTTTGGATTTATGGTTAAATTCAAATTCAAATGTGTTCAACAATTATTTCAAATCGATTTCATAAGGAAATTCAATTAACCAATTAATTTAATATAATCACACTTTAATATTTTCCAATTCAAAAACATATGCCTAAAAATAATTTATTAATTCTTTTTAAATCAATTATACAAAATATGCACATGTAGAAATCTTCATCATCAAAACCTTAAATCTAACACAGAAAGTTTATTATGTAATTATTTAGTTGCTGGTTATCTTATTTTGACTCTTCATGTTTCAAGAACACTCATTGAAAGAGCTTTTTCAACAATGAAAATTATTAAAACAATGTTTTACAATAAAATGAAAGATAATTTTCTAACATACTATATGATTATATTAAAACAAAAATTATGAAGTGATTTACATCATATTTCATCATGAATTCATCACAATTAGGATTTTTTTAATCTAACAAATACTTTAAGTCTAGAAACTATTAGCCTTTGGCCCTCCCAAGAAAAAATTCTTGGCTCTGTCTGATTTTATAAAATGAGAAATTCTATATTTATTAGTAAAAATAAACATGTAATAGTAATTTTATTTCATGTCTCATTCTGTAAAATTAAAACTAGAAATGATACATGGAGTTTATTTCCTTCAAGAGATGTGATAGTAGGAATCCAGGCTCCATAAAATGAGATTTAATTTTTTACTTCTCCCAACATACCATTATGGGTTTTACAAAATAACAATTATTATACTTATTAAATTTAACTCATTTAAATTCTACAAACAATAGAGTGTGTTATCACTAAAATATTTAAATAAGAAATAAGATAATTAACATTTTAATAATTATATTATATATTCTTTTGAAATGATAATGTACACACTTCAACATTTCTTTATCACAAATAAAACAATGTTTGTTTTTTTCCTTGAGTGACATCATTATGACTACAAGGGCAAAAGCAGGTGTTTTTAAACCTAAAGCATATAGTGCAACACTAGAACCTGCCTCAGTAAAAGATGCACTATCACAACCACATTGGAAAGCTACTATGCAGGCTGAATATGATACTTTGATGAAAAATAACACTTGGACTCTGTTCCTCTCCCACCAAACAGAGAAGCCATTGGATGTAAGTGGGTTTTTCGAGTTAAGGAGAATCCAGATAGAAGAATACAAAAGTACAAAGTAAGACTAGTTGCAAAGGGGTTCCATCAAAGAAAAGGATTTGATTTTTTTAAAACATTCAGCCCAGTGGTTAAGCCAGCTCCTGTGAGGATAATTCTAACCTTGGCCCTATCTTAAAGCTGGCCCATTCATCAGCTAGACTTCAATAATGCGTTTTTGAATGGAGAGCTACCAGAGTTAGTTTACATGCAACAACCATAAGCCTTTATTCAAGGCGATAGCAGCATGGTCTGCAAGTTGCAAAAAGCCTTATATGGGCTTAAGCAAGCACCACGAGCTTGATTTGACAAGCTAGCTTCAGCTCTGTATCAATTGGGATTCAAATCAACCAAGTGTGATTTTTCTCTTTTCACATGAGTTACTGCTCAAGGGACTACACAGGTGTTAGTTTATGTTGATGATGTTTTGGTGACTGGTACCTCATCTACTTCTATATCACATCTCATCTCTAAATTTAATGCCTCTTTTTCTTTAAGGGACCTTAGTCAGCTGAACTACTTTTTAGGTATTGAAGCAAAGTGGACTTGTGATGGAGGAATGCAATGTCTCAAAGCAAATACATCTCAGATTTGTTTCAAAAGGCAAAAATGAGTCTAGCTAAACCAATGAATAGCCCTATGACAGCAGGCCGAAATTGTGTGCACAAGGCACTGACTTGATGGATGATCCTCAACTGTACAGGGCAATTGTAGGAGGCTTACAGTATGCCACCATAACTAGACTAGATATTGCATTTTTTGTGAACAAAAGTTTGTCAGTTTATGCACAGACCCCTTGAGTCTCATAGGAAGGTCAAAAGGATACTTTGGTATCTAAATGGAACTCTGTCATATGGAATTCATCTGAGAAAGTCACGGCAGCTTAACTTGTTTGCTTTCTATGACTCTGACTAGGGCTCAGGCCTTGATGACAGATGCTCCACATCAGGAAATTGTGTATTCCTTGGCTCCAATCCGATCCCTTGGCTCTCAAAGAAACAACATGTTGTTTCCAAGTCAAGGTCCGAGTTAGAGTATCGCAACCTAGTTTCTGCGGTAGCTGAACTCACGTATGTGAAATCCTTACTAAGTGAAATCCAAGTTCCAATTCCTAAACTTCCGGATATATTTTGTGATAACCTAAGTGTTGCAATGCTATTAGCTAATTCAGTTCATCATGCTGAAACAAAACATTTTGAACTTGATCTCTATTTTGTGAGAGAAAAGGTAGTTCAGAAAGAAGTTCAAGTACACCATAAACCCTCACTTGAGCAAGTGGCAGACATATTGACTAAGCCAATTTCAAGCTCTCAATTCAGTATAATGAGACACAAACTCAGAGTAGAGAATCTACATTCTCTGAGTTTGCGGGGGCCTGTGTAGAGAGTATAAAGTAGATGAGAGTGTATTTTTGTTATTGAGTAGTTGTATTTCTGTTATGGTAGTTACTCGCGCGTTCCATGTAATCTCTATTATATATACTCTCTATGTATACAATATTGCATTAACAACGATTCATTCCTTCAATCCATTTCAGAGCATTGATACCTTTCAATTATTAAGTTATAAAAACATTAAACTTGAACATTGCTCTCAAAAACTATACATTCATATTTTATATATATATATATATATATATATATATATATATATATATATATATATATATATATACCAAAAGGGGGCAGAAGGAGGCGGAAGGAGAAATGAAAAGAAAAGAGCAGAAAAGAGAAGTAGGCAGCAGACGGACTGCTTAATGCATTAATAAATAAATGCAAGAAATAAAGAAAAGAAAGGAAAAACAACCGGAATGGTGGTAGTCCGCACAAGACCGGCGAGGAGGAAGAACAGAAAGATTGAAATACTGATGTATTTGATTAAAAGAAAGAAGCTTACAGAGGCACAGAGGTTCTCTCTCTAAACTCTCTCTAGATTGGGTTATGAGAAGGGTGCCTCACAACTGAGACGAGGACTCCTTTTATAACCTCAGATTCTACTGTTTCTACAGTACAGGTTGCCTAAGTGCACAGTGCAGATTACAACCGGAACTATTTAAACAGTACAAGTTTTTACAGTAACTGATACATGTGATGCTACAGTACTATTGGTGAAGGTGACGAAAGCCATTGCATCAGCAGTCTTCGTCTAGATTGAGTCCGAAATCTGGATCTTTATTCTGGTAGAACGGATGACCGTAGTCTTCAGAAGTTGAAGGAGAGGATGACTTTGTGGACAGCTTTGTTCCTGAAGTACCTTCCTCTGCTTTTAAGAATTTAAGAATATCTTACAACTTTTCTGCAAAATCTTCTCTGTTGGTTGATGCTGTTAAGGCTGCCGTTACTCGAGCTCTCTGATTGAGAAATCTGCAAGTATCAGGATCAGCTGCCTTGAGTAATTTTGGGTTCTTTTTGAACCAAAGATTGATGTTGGCTGGATGGGCTCTTGAACCGTCAAACTCCTGCCACCATTTGATGAAAGCTTGTCTTCTGAGCATTGGAAGAAGCAAGCCTCTTGCTGATTGAGATGATCTGGGTCCATAATTGTATCTCCATTGAAAAACCCAGGCCAAAGAAAATTTTGAAAAGAAATGTAGATCTATTGGGAATGGATCATCCAATAGTTCTATTTTCTTTGCAAAGATTGTGAGTCCTTCTAAAACATTTGGTGGAAGGATCTCAAGATTTGGTCCAAAGAAATTCCACCATCTCAGAAACCAATGAGGGAATTTATATTGGATATATTTGTTTAAAATAAATTAACCATGAGTGATGATTAATTTTGTTTTGATACCAAAACACATGTGTTCAGGCATCGATATAATCCTAATAATTATATCCGATTGGATCAAATATATGGAAATTTTTTTTGATTTTATTTAAATCTTGTCCGAATTCTTTTGGTGTGATTATCCTAAGAATTTGGATGGTTGAATGGGTATATTGATCCTTGTCTTTTGGATCAGGGTAATGTTTGATTGAAACGGAGTCAGAATCCACAAGGACGAATTCATAGAACCGTCGGGTTTTGTTTAAGGCTTTCGGCTGGAAGTGAAAGTCTTTGGGAAAGATTATTCTTGGGATTCTATTTGGATTGGTATCTCAAAATTCTGGTTCTGTTTGAATTACATCTACAAAGGAATTTTTGGCAATGTAATTTGTTTGTGGTTTGGGGGATTGGACAGAGATAGGAGTCGGTTGAGAAACCATCTCTTTTGGGGTTGGATTAGCTAGACTTCTGGGGAGTTTTCTGGTAATAACTTCTCCTGAAGGTAGCATTTTGGTTTGTTTGTTTTTTAGATTCTGGACTAAGATAGCCAATGATTGGGCTTCTTCATCCGAATCTTCTTCAGAGGCTATTTCGGCCCAAGTCTTTTTAGGGAGATGGGTCAAGTCTCTGTTTAGATTGTCAAGTATTTGGATCGGTAAAGCATAATCAGCTTTGGCCTGTTTGGATACTTGTTTTTGAGATTGTTGAGTGGTTAATTGGGTAGATGGCCCAGATTGTGTTGTTTGTTTTTAGATAGATGACCCAGATGGGGTTGATGACCCTGTTTGTGGATGAGTTAACAACTCTGATTGATCAACTAGTTCCTGAAGAACCAGTTTTCCTTTGCCTTTTCCCTTCCCTTGAGAGGAAGTTGTTGATCGCAGCATTGGCTGTTTAATGACCCTGTAGAAATTCACGGGTAAGGTAGTCAGGAAGACTGTTTGAGGTGCCTTTGATATAATGGATTTCAAAATCAAAAACACTTAAGATTGCTTGCCATCGGGCAAAATTATGTTTTGATGCTAAATTTTTAACATCTTTTTGCAAAATGTGTTTTGCAGATTTGCAATATACTTTTATCAAAAAATTTTGATTAAGTAAATCAGATTGAAATTTTGATATGCAAAGAACAATTGCTAAAACTTCTTTTTTAACAGTTGAATAATTCTGCTGTGCATGATTCCAATGTTTTGAAGTAAATGCAATGACTTGTTCTTTGTCTGCGACTCTTTGTTTGAGAATGCCACCATAAGCTATATCAGAGGCATCAGTTTCGACAATTTTAAAAAATTGTGGATTTGGAAGATAAAGGCATGGAAGATCCTTTACCTGAAGTTTGACTTGTTTGACAATATTTGTATGAACATCTGACCAAGGAGGAAGATCCTTTTTCAGACGATCATGGAGTGGTTTGATTAGATTGCTAAGTTGCGGGAAGAAATCTGCAACATAATTTAAGCAACCTAAAAATCTTTTGTAATTGATTCTTATCAATTATCTGATTGGGAAATCTATGAGCAAACTGAATTGCTCTATTGATTAGAGTGATTGTTCCCTGATGAATATTATGACCAAGGAATCGAATCTGTGTTTGGAAAAGATTAATTTTTGTTTTTGACAAAGCAAGACCATTATGCTTGATGACAGAAACAAAATGATTAATATGTTTGAAATGTTGGTCAACAGATTAGGAGTATATCAGAACATCGTCAATGTATACTATGACATATTCTGAATACGGATTAAAGATTTTCATTCATGATCTTTTTGGAATTCCGAAGGAGCATTTTTGAGTCCAAAGGGCATTACGTTCCATTCGTATTGCCTAAAGGGAATAGTGAAAGCCGTCTTGTAGCGATCACTTTCTTTGATTTGGATTTGCCAAAATCCGGATTTCATATCGAATTTTGAAAAAGATTTTAGCTGAATGCAGCCTATTGAGTAAATATTTCTTATTTGGAATAGGATACCTAATCCATCTAAGAGCTTGATTAAGAGGTTTGTAGTTGATAACCAATCGAGGTGTTCCTCTTTTCGATTTCAGCTTGTTTGTTGACATAAAAAGCAGAACAAGACCAAGGGCTTTTGCTTTTCCTGATCAAGTTTTTTGCTAATAGGTCAGATATTTCCTTTTGACAATGAATAAGAAGTTCCTCATTCATTTGGATTGGACTAGCTTTTGTTGGAATATCCTGCTCATGAAATTCCTTTTCATAAGGGAGATCCACAGAATGATTTTTTCTATTCCAAAAAGCGTTGGGCAAATCGGAACAGATAGAGTTTTGGATTTGTTGAAGAAGAGAATGAACTTTCTTTTGGATTTCTGGTTGATGAAGTTGATTACTAATTTTCTTAAAAGAGATTTTTTCTTCTTTTAGAAAATTAATTTGATTATGTTTATAGTGGACAAGATTAAGATTTCTAGAGATAGGTTCTTTAAGGAAGCTAAATCTAATCCTTTTGCCCAAATGTTTGGTGATAATCCCTTTATCAGATATTTCGATTGGAAAGAGTAACCTAATGAACGGAGTTCCTAAGATTACTTCATTCTTGAGATTTTTAACCAAGAAGAAAGGTGTTTTAACCTGAAGACTCTGGTTTTGTATGATTGCTTCAGACAATTTGAAGTTTATTTTGAGCTTTGAACCACTAGCAGTGTTAAGTTGTTCGGAGGTTTTCTCAAAATATTTTGTTGGGATTAAACCTTCTTAGATACAGTTTGAATCCGCACCTGTATCAAATAAGGCAATTGTTTGTAAGACGAAGTCTTTGATTATGATTTTAATACTGATGTAGAATTTTTGAATTTTAATCTTATTGATTAGTCCTAAAAATTCATTATCAGATTGGATAGGAGTTTTTCCTAAGATTTCTGGTTCAGAATCTAAGGTTTCTCCTATTTGTAGATTGGCGATAAATTCTCCATGAATTCCTTGTGTTTCTTTTAAGAGTTTGACCTCTGCTTTCAGATTATTTATCTCATGTTGCAGATCAGGGATTGTAATTAGTTTTAAAGTAGATTTTTGTTCAACTCGTTTTATGATTTCTCTTAAATCATATTTACTAGTTGAAAAATGGCTTTTGAACAGTCTTGGCGACTAGAGAGGTTTTCAGTTTATCAATATATTGTCTTTTATCTTAGTTATATGGTAGTTTGTTGATGACTTCGAACAGTAAGTCCTGTTCTTTAGTCAAGACATTAATTTGTTTTGAAGATTCTGTTTCCGAATTGGAACTAAAATCTTCATGTTGGATTTGATTTAAATCTTCAGAAGATTCTTTGTCTGATTCTTGTTCTGATGACTCAATTAGGAGATTACTAATCTGCTGTTGCACAGATTGTTCAAGATTTAAAGATTTTATCTTTTTGTTTAATCTACAGTATTTGCTCATATGTCCTGGTTTGTTACATCTGTAGCAAATTACTGGTTTTTTAGGAATTTTCATGTCGATAGGTGGTTTCGACCTGATTTCCTGTTTGAGTCTCCTAGGGGGAGCGTTCCTTTTATGTTTGTAATAAACTGATTTTCTAAACCGGGGTTTGTCATCTCTTACCGGTTTTGGTTTAGACCTAGGTTTTCTGGAACAAAGAAGTCCAAATTGTTCGCAGAAGTTTCCTAAATCTCTTTTGTTTTGAGCTTTTTCTTTGGCAAGTTGATGTTGGATCTTATCATCTTGACAAATTTTTAGAGCTACTTTTTGAATATAAGCAACAAGTTGACCATAACTTAATTGCTCATACGGTATTTTACCATCAGTGGTATGGCTTCGGATTTTTATCTCTAACCTTATTTCCTAATGACTCAGGAAAGACCGGCTAAGAATTTTTCTTTCCAGAAAGCCTGCTGACTATCTTCTCTAGTGTAAACCCTAGTTAGGAAGGTATCTCTATACTACCTAAAATCAGCTAAAGTTTTACACTTAAGATTGGATAATAATTCACCAGATTTATCTTTCCATAAGGAAGGATCTCCAATGAAATGTTGGGTAATTGTGACAATTAATGTGTTTACTGCATCGGGAATTATTTCACCGTTGCTTAAGATTGGAAGTTTCATCAGGTTCGGTTTTGATGGCAGAGAAGATATTCTGTTTATCTTCTTCAGTGAGATAGTTATCCCACCAGCTTTTTAATTGACCAGAAAATTCTGCAACTAGGATGTTAACTACAGTTTCTTCTGGGCAGGTATAGGTTGTCTGGTAAGCCGTAGCTACCATGGTCATATGTTGAAGAGTATTCAAAATTTGATACTCAGCTTGACCATCTATATTCCATTCATAGATGTTGTTTGCACTAAAACTTAGAAAGTTTGGATTGCGTTCTTTTATCATCAGATCTGGAGTTGTTGCTCTCTGATAATAGAGTTTTGATGGCTTTTCCAGTTTAAAGTTTGATTAATTATTGGATTAACTTTAATTTCAGAATTATTGATTTTAATGGTTGACTGTTCACTTTCTTCTTCAGAAGATGAACATCTGGATGTTTGTCCTAAAGTATTTATTACTGGACTTTTGAGTTTTAATGGTTTGGGTTGAGGAGTTTCTAATGCGACTAGGGCATCTAACTTCTCATTAACCCTTTTGAGCATAATCTGCTCTTTGGAGAGATTAAGTTTATCAAAACTTTCTTTAAGTTTTGGTGTTATCTTGAACGGCTTAAAGATTGGTTTTTGAATTTTAGATTTGGAAATTGAACTTGTTGAAGTTTCAATTAATTCAGAAGATTTGACCTTTTCACCTATGGCTTGAAGGCATTTGTTTGTATAGTTTGACTATTCCATAAGATTTTTAATATCTTTGGAATTTACAGGCTCATCTTCGTTCTTTGTCTTGAACGGAGTTGCCATAACTGGATGTTTTTCTCATCCCTAGTGTTTGGGAGTTGAAATGGTTTAGTCGGAGAGAATTCTGTTTGAACTAATTCTCCATCTTTAAGGTACCAAAGAGTATTTACGTCTGTGGAACCTAAGGGATTTTCCTTTTTCCAAGGATAATCTAGATTGTTTTTGACTGAGTATGCTTCTAACCAGTCAAAGAATAGAATGTTTAAATTAACCCTTTCTAAAAATTCATAGTAAATTTTTTGGATTAATTTTTTGTCTTTACCCTTGTAATGTTGGAAAAACCATTCCCTTTGAGGAGTCCATTCTTCGGAATAAAAGTTTTTCTGGAGGGCCTTTTTATCTATTATGAAGTTAAATTACATCATAAACTTCATTAATAGAGGAATAGGTTAGGGATTGAATTGACTTTTGGTCATCTTCAACCTCCGGTTCATAGATTGGTCTCGGTACGCTTGACGAGGTGTCAATACCCTTGAGTTTATGATCCTTAATGGATACTGGGATTGTAGAGGTAGATCTCCTAGAGATTGCAGATCTAAAATCATCAGACCTGAAATCATCTGATTTAACTGAGCTACTTGAGCTGAAAGATTTTCGCTTGTCAAAAGTAATTTCTACTCGTCCAGACGGGAATTGTTTAATTTCCCTAAAATCAGGGGTATTTCTTTCTTGAGAAGGGGTTGCTTTATTTAAAATCCACTTTTCAGGGAGGTTTACATCTTCCAATCTAATGGTTTTAGGGACATTAACGTTTGCCTTGGAGAAATCTGTAAGAAACAGAGTGGTTTCTCCTCGTTTAGTTTTTGGTTTGATCATCCGAGACATAGAGGAATTCATTACTTTGTATTGAACCCTATACATCAAGGATATTGGATGAAAACCTTGCAACATATCTATACCATGAGTATGGATATCGAGATGCAAGACTTTCATGATATGTCTGTCAGTTAAACTAACAGTCAGATCTGAAAAATTATTAAAATAGATTGGTCTGTGGGCTAAGCTTGTTTCTACGGTTCCTATGAGGGAATCATTGTATTTGTTGTGCCTAGCATCCCTAAGACATAAGAATACTGAAGCATTTATTGCTTCTGTAATCAATGATTTGACAACTACTTGTATACTTCCTATGTGAAGGAACTTATACTTTTGCTTATGTTTAAGGATTGATTTAAGCGATAGAAGTTCAAATTCATCTTTTTCTTCGGGAGTGAAAGGAATTTTCTTTTCTACCGTTTTGATTAAAAAATCAGAAATGGAGAAAAAATTTCTGTTTGGTTTGTAAAGTTCATCGGTTGGTATTCTGGGGATTTTCCCAGTTTCCGATGTCTTGATTAAAATCTTCAAAATAAATTTCTTCATCGAAGATATTGGTTGGTTCCCTCATTTGGGATTGAGTTTGTTGCTCAGTGAGCGAAGAAGAGTCAGGATTGGAAGAACGAAAAGAAAGGCGAGATGAGAGAGATCTGAATAACGACATAAAATTTTATTTTCCTTCCCCGAGATATCATTACCATCACATGGTTCCATAAAAATAAACAGGTAGATCTAAATTTAACTTTATCAATTAGATTGAATATTATTTTCTCTTATACTCAGTTTATTACTTCCTAATCTTAGCCGAAACATATAAATTAAATATTACTTAATCATAGCCATTGATTCTCTTTTGATCGTCATCAGATTTATGCAGATATGGTCGACTTAGACTTACAGCCCTATCCGTCGGGTCTTACTGCCTTTCCCACTTCATGCATAGATTTATCTGATCTAGAGATTCATACTATCTGATTAAGAAATATTAATCACATCATCCATACTATCAGATCAGGATATAATAAGCAAGTATTAAGAAAATAACGCAAAATCTAAATAGATAAACAGAAATTTAGATCCAGCCATGTATTCCTACTTCCCCATCAAGCTCTGATACCAAAAGGGGGGCGAAAGGAGGCGGAAGGAGAAATGAAAAGAAAAGAGTAGAAAAGAGAAGTATATATATATATATATATGAAAGATATACATGAAAATAATTTAAATATTTTTATTTTTCTTATAAAAAATATTTATGTCATTTAAATCAATTTTAATTTTGTTTCATATTATTTCATGTTCCAATCAAAGAGCTAACAAACTATAAATTGAGAATGGATATTCAATTTCATTTAATGAGATGAAGTATTTTTCCACAGATAATATTTTAAATTAGTAATAGCAACAATGTCCTAAAGTATTAGTGACATTGGACATAAAGGGGCTACCAACATATTTATAGTCTGATGACTAGAATTGCAAGGTAACTCTCCCCCGCCCTACTTTGCACCTACCTCACACCCTCTATATATATTAAAAGTATATGTTAAATATATTATAACTTAGAGATCAATTATTGGTTAATTTACTTGTATAAATTATGAATAGAAATAATAGAAGTGTATCCTTTTAAACATGTATATTAATTTATATGAAATACTGATTGATTTTCAAAATTATAATTAATTATTATATACATTTGCGTGAAATATTCATACGTGTAGGATAAGATGAGTATAGTGTGAATTTTAAATATTTTTATAGAGGCAAATTTCAGTTTTAATTCTGAAAACCCACGAGGAAGATAGAGGCAGGTTATGTTGTATTTTAAGAGGTACGGGGTGGGATTGAATTGTGAATAAACCTACCCCCTGCTCACCCTTTTGCCATCCTTAATTCTTAAAAAAAATTGGGAAACAATTTTTTTTAAAACTTTTTTTTTTGTCTTTCCCTTTTAACTTTATTTAATTGATCAATGTAATTTGACGATGGATTATGAAGCCCGTACCTATTTTAACCTCGGAACACCATGGGTCGACACTAGAATGGATTCAGATAAGAGAGTGGGATGGATTCACACTAGAAGATTTATATTGAACTTAACTCAATGCTAAATGAACTTATAGAGTCAAATTTTTTCTATAAAAAACATGTCTCTGCACACCACTTATCATATTCACCAAAAAGCATTTCTCATGCGTTTTATTCAACTTTTCTTTCAATATTTTTTAGTCAACGGTAGACTATTCTTTATAACTTGAAAAAATTGGCTAGTCTTTGTGCCGACCTGAAGTTTATGACTTGACTATATAGTTGACTTGAATATTTGAACTAACAATTTAACAGATTGAAGCATTTGAGATTGAGAAGCACAGAACCTTAATTGTGGAGCTGAGATATGCTGTTTATGATTGTTGTACTCCGGTGTCCTTACATTATTCAAACAGGTTCTCTCTTTTCTTTTGCTCTGTACTCTTTCTTCTTCCTTTTTGCTGAAAATGCTTCTACTTGTCTTTTTTGCTGTTGCTCATTTTCTAGAACAGAATTCAGACTGCTTTGTATAAAAATTCTTGTTCACAGAAGCAATGGAAGGCTAAACTTTTATCTAAAGAACGAGATTCTCAGGTTCAAATTCTGTGGGAGGTCTTGAATGAAAATTAGATTGAAAATAACAAACTATCCTTGTAGCTCAAAGAACACATGCAGTTAATTTGGACTCAGCTCCTCTCCTCCCAAAACTTAGAGTCTCTCCCCTTTCCTGTTACTGTAAAGAACACGAATCTTTTAATTTTGTTTTTTTTTTTGTATATTCTATAATAGTTTAATATATAATAAACATCTGCATTCTGGAATAATAAATAATAAATAGTTATTTTTTAAAAAAATATTAGGTTAAATTAAATATCTAGTCCATATAATTTTACGCTCATTTTTAGTTTGATGCTTATAGTTTTTTTCTTTTCAAACAAGTTTTCATATTATAATTAACGTTTACAATTTGGTTTTCTTTTGTTAAGTTGTACATATGTGCAAAAACATATACTCGTATAGATGTTGACTTGATCAATTCTTTGTTTGTCATATATACACAAGGAGATGGCGTCATAATAATACTAAGTAACAGAAAGGGATTAAATTGAAAATGTTTAAAAATATGATAACTTGTTTGAAAAAAAAAATTATAAGCTTCAAAATAAAAATGAGTGTAAATTATAGGACTAAATATATAATTTGAACAAAATGTTATTATGATATGATAATTAATCAATTAGAAATTATATACTTTTCAGATTAAAGAAAAATTGTCAATTAATTATACTTATCACACAATTTTTTTTGTAAAACCAATTAATCTGAAGTCTCTTATCAATTGGCAATTTTTCTTTAAACTGAAAATCATTGTGTGAGACTCTTCCTGAATCTGCTCACTAATTTGCATTTTTGAAACCGGTACTTGCCTGCATGCTATAAATATTTTCCAGGTTTTGTAATCTGAAAGAGCAACAAAGATGCCAGAGATGAAGGAAATATCACAAGAGAATGGTTCATCATCTGAAAGGGAAAATGAACACAAAGATTTGATAATTAACATGGAAGCCATGTTAGAGAGTGTGGAGCTTCCCTTGGTGTCAAAGTGTTGTATCTATAGAGTACCTCAGAAGATTCGAAAACTAAACGAAGAAGCCTATACCCCTCGCACTGTTTCCATTGGTCCATTTCACAACGGAGACAAGAGATTGGAATCCATGGAAGATCTCAAACTGAGATACCTCAAGAGCTTTCTTGAAAGGACTCAGAAGGGGTTGGGGCATTGCATTGGATACCTCAAAAAGTGGGAAGAACTCATTAGATGTTGTTATTCAGAGACCATTCAACAAAGTAGTGATGATTTTGTAAGGATTGTTCTAATCGATGCTTGCTTCATAATTGAGTATTTTCTTCGATCTCTAGAGTGGCCAAAAGAAGATCCTTTGTTGTCCAAACCATGGCTGAGGTGTGACATAAAGCTTGATCTGATATTACTTGAAAACCAGCTTCCTTGGTTTGTTCTTGAGGACTTGTTCAACCTAACCAGACCTACTTGCCTAAATGGTGATTTCTCTTCATTTTTTGATGTTGCTTTCCACTACTTCAGGGTCCACTTCCTGCAGAGTGTATTACCTAGTGGAGCAGATAGCAGCAAGTTCACCATCCACTATTTTCATGAGCACTACCAGCAGTATATAATGATGCCTGATCAACTCAGCATGCAACTGCAAAACCTAACTGATCTGCTGAGGATCTTCTACTTGCCACCTGATAGGCTTCCAAAAAGAGAGAAAACAACAGTGAAGCATCTATATAGTGCAAGCCAGCAATTGGAGGCAGGTGTGAAGCTCCATGTTGGTCAACACCAGAGTGTGCTTGAGCTGCATTTTGCTAAGGGTGTGTTGACAATACCAAGCTTTGAAGTATGTCACTGGACTGAGATTCTTATCAGAAATGTAGTTGCATTTGAGCAATGTCATTATCCATTTCAGACCTACATTACTGATTACATGATCCTCCTGGACTTCCTCATTGATACTAGCAGAGATGTTGATGCACTTGTTGACAGGGGAATCATGGTTAACATAATGGGTGACAGCAGTGCAGTAGCTAGCATGTTCAACAACCTATCCCTGAATGTTGTGCTGGAAAATATAAATGGGGGTTATGTGTCTCTGTGTGAAAATTTGAATTCCTTTTATGAGAACCCTTCCCACAAGTATAAGGCAATATTGATACATGACTACTGCAGCACTCCCTGGAAAATAGCATCTTCCATTGCTGCAATTTCACTTCTTCTGCTTACCCTAATTCAGGCCACATGTTCTGTCATCTCATTATTTTTAGACAAAACTCTTGTGCTCCCCATTTTCAAATAATAGTGTAGAGTTCTTTTAAAAAGCAAGAAATATTGTAGTGCTCCTTGAATCACTAAAGAAATATTTGTTGAGTTGGTTTTGGGATTAAAAATTTGACAGTATGTTTATTTAATTAGTTTTGTTTTTGTGTATTATAAGTACTTTGCTTGAAACGCCCCAATAAAGAGGTCTACCCAAACATTGATGACATGTATTATAGTATAGGAGACCGTCACCAACTAAAAAAAAAAAAATTTATAGTAGGCAATAGGAGAGCCTTAGTAAAAAAAATTGGATCTTTCTCTCTTTTATTAAACGTGCGCTTGCGTTTGCTTTAATTTAAATTAAACATACTATATTAATAAACTGACTCCTATAATTTATTTTTTAAAAAAAATTTTTATTTCGACATATTTTTCTCTCCGAGTGAGCTGATTTGAAAAGTTTGACTATCAAGAAATTTACAAAATGCATTTTAATGCTCAAATAAGTTGAAAAGAAGAAAAAGTATTTAAAATAAGATGAATTAACTACCTATCATGAGACGATTAGGTTTTATTTATTTATTTTGGTTTATAAGGAGTTAGCATTTGTTAAACAGAGGAGAAAAAAATTTGAATTTGATTCTCCACCTTTAGCGAAAAGTGGTGAACTGAATTCCATTTGTAGTTGTAGGATATTAGATCCTTGCATCTTTATTGTAAATTGTTGAAATCATTAAAAGAGACCATGAATGTTGGTCTTAGGTTGACCATTACGACCATAACTATCTTTACTGGGGTTAATTCTTTTGTAGTGCTAAAGTTCACTTGTGATCATAAACTCATATCTTACGGTTTTAAATATTTTTAATTTGTGTTTTGATACGTGTTTGTTTAATTTTATCTGTATCTTATGTGCTTACCTTATTATATTTACCATACTCGAGGTTATTATCTTAAATTCCAAAATTGAAAACTTAACACTAACATAGTGATGACATATAATTAAGATTTAGAAAATAGTAAAATAAACATAATAACAGTTAATATTCCTTTCATATTCTAAGATTTTCACTTGACTATGATTAATAACATAAACATTTTATCAATAATTAGTCATTACTTTTTTTTATTTAAATGACAATTATATCATTATTATGTCATAATATTATACAATGATTATATATCATATATGATAAAATTATACTTCAAAAATATTCAAAAAATAACAAATAAATTTTTTTATTAATAGTTGAGAAAAAAACTTATATTATTATTTGCATTCATTATCTATTTGTAACTAATATATATATTGTGAAACAAATATTTTTTTAATATAAATTAAGAATATTTTTATGAAATTCGATGCAATCAGTACTGATAAAGAGTAAATCACTTCACCACGATAAACCGTGAAACAAATATTTGAGTATTGGAGTATTGGAGAATTGGCTTATAGCAGTATAGTAGTCCAAGACCCCAAAACCCCAAAACCAATTCATTCTCTACATTCTACAACATCTAAGGCAACATATAATCAAGGTCCCTCACAGTCCCCTCACTACTAATATTTGCTAATTCCTACTTGTTCCATTCCACAAAAACCCTCAAACTCAATTGCTAAGCATTTTCTCTTTTGCCAAAAATCTCAATCAGACATGAAGACCATTCCTCTGATTCTAATGGGTTGTGGAGGCGTTGGCCGTCACCTTCTACAACACATTGTCTCATGCCGTTCTCTTCACTCTACTCAGGTATCCCTTTGGCTTCACAGCTATGGCTTCTTCGTTCCCCCTTTCAGATTCTCTTTCTTTTTTTTTTCTTTCTCCCTCTAATGTTTCTGTATCCCCTTATTTCCATCAAGATCGTTGCTTTTAACTTGATACTGAAAACTCTGTGATGGGCTTCTGATATGATAACCCTTTTGCACTGTAAACAATTATTTGCTCCTGGGTTATTCTTTGAATTTTTTGTACTGCCCAAAATGCATCTAGTTGTTGACTACTGTGCTTTATGATCCTTTTCAGACATTGATGGAAATGGTTTCATAAAAATTTAAGTGTTTTGTTGGCTGATAATTTGAATTTTGAAATTTTTGTGGCAGGGACTCTGCTTGAGAGTTGTGGGAGTTTGTGATAGTAAATCTTTGGTGGTTGCAACGGATTTGTTGAATAAAGGCTTGGATGACAGCTTCTTATTAGAACTTTGCCAGGTCAAGCTTGGTGGCGACTCTCTATCAAAACTTGGTGATTCAGGTAGATATCTATGCTTGGCTTGTCATGGTGGTGATGAGTCATTATTTTTGTGTGTTTCTTATGCTTACTTGTTAATTCTTACATAAAGGAGAATGCCAGGCATTCGCGCATCCAGAATCACAAGGAAAGATTTTAGACATTGCATCTCATCTTGGTAAAAAAACAGGTTTGTTGAATTTTTATCAGGTCACACATTACCTGCTCGCCATGATTGATTTTGAAGAAAATTCAAAATAAGACTAAACTTTAATGCTTTCAATCACTAAGACGTTTGTGAGTTTTTGGCTATAGGTTTGGTCTTTGTAGATTGCTCTGCCAGCTGTGACACTATTGTGGTGCTAAAACAAGTAGTTGATATGGGTTGTTGTGTTGTTATGGCAAATAAGAAGCCTCTTACGTCGACAATGGTAAGATCATCTTATATTTTTCTTAATAATTGTTGAAAATGGAGGGTAGGAGATACATAATTTCTTCATACCTGATTTTCTTTTGGCCTGTCTGTGAAACCTATGATACTCATGCAGAATATAATAAGAGGGTTCCATTATAATTATTTTGTCAAGGAAAAAATTAAGTTTTAGTTTCTACCCATTTCCCCTTCACTTTGTTTCTTCTTTCCACAGTTGTGCTGGCCTCATCTAATAACAACTCTTATGTGGAACAGGAAGATTTTGAGAAACTTTTCACGTATCCACGTCGTATCCGGCATGAGTCAACTGTAAGTGACTTTGTTTTTTTGCCCCCACTTTAGCATCAGCGTGCATAATAGCAATGCAACATATGTGACTGTATAGAAAATAGTTGTGAAAGCATGGATTTTCAACAAAGTGGAATATAAACTGCAAAGTTGTTGCTAGAATTTTTAATTTGTTATGCTTCTGTCTTTAACTCTGATCTCACAGTTTCCAAAATTCGAATTAGAGTCTGTACAAGTATTGAATGTCTTGTTTGGATCCACATTCTGCAAGCAATTTCTCTGCTAAAATGGTTTTAGAAATCTTTACTTAGTGTAGTTAAAGGCGCTCAAAGGCACGCCTAAGGCACTGACACAAGGCGCCATAAAGGGTCAGCGCCTTGAGACATGCCTTTAGTGCCTTATTGGTATCTGTAAAAAAATGCAGAAAGCCCAATCATTTATCTTGCTAACTATGATGCTAAGTGGGGGTAAAATAATAAGTATGTTGAAAAAATAACTAGTTGTCGAATTTTGGGACTCTTAGTACCAAGCAACTTAGGGTTTGTAATGTTAGTACCAAGCAACTTACGGTTTGTAAACTGAACTTTTTAATCTTTATTTTTACTATGAACATTATACTAAAATAGTTATTTTATATGGCAAATTAATAGAAAATAATGAAATATTTTACTGTTTTCTTCTTTTTCGAATGTTAATACCTTTCTTTAGTGAGGCATGTACTTTTTGGCGCCTCTTGTCTCAAGGCATTAAAACCTCCTAACGCCTCAAGTGCATCTTTCGCCTTTGACTACCATGTCTTTACCTTAATAAAGAAGGAAAAGGAAATCCAAGGGAAAATTTGAAGTTATATCATCTGGTTTGCGGGAAGTAGTTTCATGAACTCATCTTAAAATAAGCTATCAAAGAACTTGGTCTGATGTCATCTTCCCCAAGAATGAAGGAGAGAGAGGTCATGAATACAAGGTGTGTGCATGACTTACCAATATATAAAAATATAGGAAATCCCAATAAGACCTAATATATGAATATTAATTTAATTTTGAAATGCAAGAAGGAAACTATTTTATTTTCTTTTTAATAATTATAGAAATGATTTCAGATTTGTCTTTTACTCTTATTATATTCTTATTGGACCAAAATGTATGTCTCTTTTTTATTCATAAATGCATGTTATGCATCTTCTCAGTCATTATATATATTCTGTTTCCCTCCACCTACTGTTGTCTCATCATTCTGTAGTGAAATTTAATATAAATGATTTACAAGAATATAGTTTTTGTCGCCTTGCTACTGGACTACAAAAATTTCTAATGAGCTATTTGTATACTTCTTATAAGCTTTTAAGACACAAATTCTATATAATCCCCATACTCCCCTCCCAATTATATCTTTAATGACAAAATTATTGGAATCAATGCCTTTCTAATAAGGGACTATTTAGTATTGGAACTAATTTTCAAAAGAAGAGGAATGGAATTTGGTCAGAAGAAATGTGCATTCCTTTTTATTGTTTGATTACCATTGGGAAGGGAATCATGATTTCATTCAATTTCATGATTGGTAAACAATAATGGGATTAGGATCTTCTCTAATTACCAAAAAAATACTTATGATATGCAACAAGTAGGATGGTCAATACCAGCCATGCAAGTGGTGTTCTGCAAATGGTGCCCAGTGGTGGTCTGCTAGTGTTAGGAGGGGTAGTCAACAGCAGCCTTACCAGTGACATTGGTGGCTAGTGGTGGTCTATGAAGAACTCAACATGGGGCAGCCAGCAACCCCTTCAACAGTACTGTGAGGGGTTTGTAGTTGGGAGTCACCTTGTTAATGGAATGAGGTTGTAATTTGAATTGGGAAAAAATGGCCACAATATAAAATTTTCTTATTTAATCCAAGTGGGGAATCATGAGTCCAGCCACAACATTTAATGTGAGCATTCTTGTTATGCTATAAACAAAACATTGGATTTTGAAATGTGGAAAATTTAGATGGACAAAAGTTAGTTTTGCAGTTCTTACATATTTCAGAATTTTTTTTTTTGGGTTCTTTTAATCATTTTTATTTTTGAAAGCTCAATATTTCATATTGCCTCTAGCCCATGATCTTAGTCATTGACTCATTACAACTTTATATTTAGAAGAGATTGGCAAATATGTAATACTTTGTGATGTTTATTAATCATCAATTTACTTCATTATCTCTGTTGACTTTCTTACACAACTTTCTGACACAAAAATATTTTTGTTATTGTTCAAGAATGATGCATATATGCTTAAATAAACTATCTCTTCAGGAATGGTCAGTTGTTTACTGGCTTGTTAAGTAATCAAATTTCATGAATTCATGTTGATGATGAAATGTGCTTTAAATGGGCTATTTATATTTGTCAGATTTTCAAATAGTGGAAGTCAAATTCTGATTTGACTTAATGTGCATATTGAACTATAAATGGATCAAGGGGGCTTATACTGATCTGGTTGTGATTTCTTTAAAGGTAGGTGCTGGTCTTCCTGTGATAGCATCCCTGAATCGCATAATCTCTTCTGGTGATCCTGTTCATCGCATTATTGGGAGTTTGAGTGGTATAATATCTTTCACTGCCCAAAATTACATTCTCTAGATATTATTTTTTGGTGCTTGATCATGTGTCTTAATGGGCAGTCTTCCACATAAATATAAAGCATTGGGTTTTTTATATTGTAATTTATGCTGAATGCTCCTACTAGGGACATTGGGGTATGTAATGAGTGAGGTTGAAGATGGAAAGCCACTGAGCCAGGTTGTTAGAGCTGCTAAAAGTCTGGGGTACACTGAACCAGGTCAGTGACTGTGCTATGTTTGAGATTGTATTCTTGATATGTGAAGTTTATGATGTGTACAATTTCTGTATGTAAAAATTGACATTTCAGTCTACTTTAAGATGTGGTTTTAAGTTCTTCCAGTTTCAGGACCGGGAACTCTTGCACATTTTTATTCTTTGGAGCTATGGTCATTGGATGCAATACTTAGAGTTGAAAATGAATTTGTCTTTTTAGAGGAATTATACTCTTATTGAAACAAACTTAATTGGCCTGTAATAACCTCCGTTCACATCAGTCACCTGCTTCATGCTGGTCACCAGCAAGTCAGCAACTTTCTACCAGTTGCTGGCTATGGGCAGCACCCTCCCTCTTGCTGGTCATCTAAAATCCTTTGTTGCTGTCAGCTGATATCTGCCTTTTATTCTTTATTGTCCCCTGAGCTAATTGTTATTGTTGTTCAGAGTTAGTGATGTTGAATGTCTGTTTCTAACTTATGGATACACCAAGCACGATCATATTTTTAGTTTCTTAGAAAATGTGCTCTATGATGTTATGATTAATGAACAATTCAAGCTTGTAATGTAAAACAATTTTTGGTCCATTTACTTATTCTGAAATGTATTTCAGATGGTAATTAAATTTTGGTCAATTGTAAGGACCATTACTATTTTATGTGACAGCTGTTGGTACACCTCATGGCAGATTCTTGAAATTACATTAAATAAGATCATATAAACAATCCTAACTGGTTATTTTAATAACTCCAACATTTCAATTCTACTACATATATTTTCCTTTAAACACTTTCTTTTTCAATGAGCTTTTACTGTTATTAAATTGATTCTTAGATAAGGTATTGACATGATTAGTCTTCTTATTTTTGTTGACTTTTAATTAGCTTCATTGGCTCTTGGGCTCCATTTGCTATGCAGTTATTTGTTGATAATTATGGGTGGTTATTTATTTATACATATTGTCATGTTGCAGATCCTCGTGATGACCTTGGCGGAATGGATGTTGCTAGAAAGGTTAAAACGTGGTTTGTTTTAATTTCTGTGAAGTTTAGTATCATAGCTGTTTCTGCTCTATCTAAAAGCCCAGAATATCTTGCATTCAACAGAAAATGCTTGTCCGGTCTGACAAGGCTTTGGATAAATGTACAGTACTGAAGTAACTTGCATGATGCCCATTTTTAATAATATGCATATCAGTTTGCTCTTGTAGGAAGAAATCTAAGATTGGACACAGACAGCAAAAGCTATGCATGTGGTGATTTTGCTCATGAAAAATGTTATTTTCTATTATAACAACTTGGTGTATGCACCTTGTGTAGCTAGTAGAGCTTGAGTTTTCATTTCTGAAGTCGTGATGTTGAAGTTTATCAACTTTTATGTTGGCTATTTCTTATACTTGGACCTTCAATACTATTGTAGATTAAAGTTGGTTGATTGTGTATTATTATGGATAGTGAACTGTTTATGTTTGCTATGCTTAATTGTTAACTTAAAATGTCCTAATATTAACTTTCTGTTTTTTTGGGCCAATATCAAAACAGGCTTTAATTCTTGCTCGAATACTTGGCCGTCAGATTAATCTGGATAGCATTCAGGTCTGTATGGCATTAGTCATATTCTACTTCCCTCACCCATTCCCTTTCTATTTGTGTGCCAATTGTTTACCGTGTTATGTTTATGTGTGTTTTACAGATTGAGAGCTTGTATCCCAAAGAAATGGGGCCCAATGCAATGACTGTTGAGGACTTCCTCGGCCGTGGGCTCTTGTTGCTGGATAAAGATATTCAAGAGAGAGTTGAGAAGGCAGCTTTAAACGGAAACGTGCTCCGCTATGTCTGTGTGATAGAGGGTTCAAGGCATCTTCTTTTTCCTTCCTTCATATTGTGTGTTCAATCATTGGTGTTACACCTTTGCACTTATATTTTTCTTCTATTTCTTTTTAGATTCAATCTTTGTATGTGATTTGGTAATATTAATAATTGAAATTAGTATTCGATACCATTATGATTCCTTTTCTACTAATGATAACTTATTTGCTCTTCGTAGGTGTGAAGTTGGCATTCAAGAGCTTCCAAAGAATTCTCCCTTAGGAAGACTAAGAGGAAGTGATAATGTGGTAAGCTTCTTTGATTTCATCGTAGTTGGTGTTATGCATTTTTAATTAAAATTCTTTTCCATTAGATAGGGACATGACCTGGTTGAATATGCTTCCATTATGCGTTCTTTTACTTTGCTATATTGTATAATGTTCAGATCTATTAAGCAATAACTTCCAAGGCTTGACTATTTTGTATGTTGATGCAACTGGCAGTTGGAAATATATACTCGATGCTATAGTGACCAACCGCTGGTTATTCAAGGTGCTGGAGCTGGTAATGACACTACTGCAGCTGGTGTCCTTGCTGATATTGTTGATATTCAGGATTTATTTCCTTGAGGGGAAAGATTTTGTGCCTTGAGTTCAAAGAAAGTAAAAGTACAGTTGCTAGGTATCTTGCCCTGGAGGATGTATCTCATGTGCTTTTAATGTGGACTTGTGCTGAGAATTATTGTCTGGACGCATTAGATTCATTAGAAGTTTGTCATCTTTGATTTAATAATGTACGTAGAAAGTCAAGGTTGGATGTGTTAGGAATTAGCCTATGGAAAATTTTGCATCCTTAATGATCAACTGATGGATCTGTGTATTGCATACCCTTAAGCATGCATATTCAGACCAAGTGCTGGTAATTTTGGATGCTTTATTTAAGATAGTCTCTGGAAGAAAACATTATATCTTATTCAAAAGAACTAGGCTGACCATGATTTTGATATGAGGAATCTGATCATCTCTAACATAATAATGTGCAAAATTTAGTATACTTGATGTACCTATGAAGTCTCTTCTTTCATCTCTGAATTTGGTTTTATGGACTAGGCTTTGGGAATCATAGAAATGGTGATAAGTGAACGCATCAAGTTATTTCAATATGGAAATTGTCTACTTTCAATTAGTAGTTCCAAGCTGATATCTTGATACTGCAAGAAATCCAAGGTTATATCAAGGAACAAAAGTATTGCTCTTGCAGACTTGCATGATAACCTCAATCGTTAAAATTCTTCCACTTCATATTACAATCAAAATGGGAACCTGTAGGCCTCCATTTGGTATCCTGAATCAAAACAGAATTATTGCTACAGCAGATTTTTTAAGGTATTTAAGGGTTTATGGATTAACTATTTATAGGTTAAATTACAGGAAACTCTTTCATTTATAGTCATGTGCAGAAAACTTATTTATACTTTAAAACTTATCAACATGACTTTTTAAACTCACTAAAACATTCATATTAGCATATACTGACCTCTTTGTATGTGCATAAAACCTATTATATAGAATCAATATGTATAGTTTGGTGGGTTAATGAAGTCATGTTAGTAAGTTTCAAATTATAGGAGAGTTCTTTACATATAATCCGTAGTAGGAAGGAGTTTTTTGTAATTTAGTCTAATTTATAGTATTGCATAACCCTTCAAAATTCTGCTACTTCAGTACAATCAAAATAGCAACCTGTGGGGCCTTCATCAGGTAAAAGAACCAGCATGACTGGGCCTCTGGCACCCTCCTCTACTGTCATTGTTTCTCTGTGCCAGTTCAGATCAGTACTTACAAAGCCAGGATGAACACAGTTGATGAGCATGATAGGATTCTTTTTGGCAAGGATTCTGGTGTAGGCATTAAGGCTGGACTTGGAGATGCTGTAAGCTGGTAGCATCATGCTCCATCCATTGGCTTCAAGTGCATTTCCTTTCAAATCACGCAGGAATATCTCCACTACAGCATCTATTTTATCTTCAGACAGTGTCTCCACAGCCCCAAGTTCATTTCTTAGGTCCTCATTTCGAATCCTCTGCACACAATCATGATTCCCATGACGTGTTTTGCTAACGTTTTCATCATGTCAGTTTTTATATGTAGGGAGAAACAACAGCTTCTCTAGTAACCAAAAATACTTATGTCTCTTGAAGGGAGATTATCATGTAAAGATCACGTAAAAAATGTTGTCAACTCATGCACTGAGGTGCCAATAGTGAATGAGGTACATGCCCTCTTGGAATCAACTTTATAGTATGATGAAGAAAAGAAAACATGCAGTTGGTGTCGTTAATCAGGGGAAAGCTTTAGGAAAGGAGTGGGCTTAATGAAACTACCTGTCCATTTAATCAAATAAGACTGAGGATGAAACAAAAATTTGGAACTTACTAGATGTGTATGCTTTTGATTTACCAATAGCACTCCTAAGATAAGGGACGATGTATTTGAGTTTCAAGTTAGGAAATGCCTTTAATTATAAATTATGACAAGCACTAGCATTTGGAGAAGTCTCACAAGTGTGTGCACTAGCATTTGATTACATGTGACTCCTGCATAATGTTAACATCATTCAATGTTGGAGAGAGGGTTGCCCAGAAAAAGTGTTGCGGATGTGGCATTATTCTTTTCAATCTATTATTGCCATTATGAATACATCTGCTTCTAGTCTAATGGAGACCAGGGTTTAATCATAGGATGGAATAAAATGATATGAGCTTTAGACAAGTAACTCACACAGTTTAGAATACAATTGTATGTTAAGATTAACGAACATTATGGGATGTCTCTAAAAAGGAAAAAGGAAAAAGGAAAAAGGAAAAGAAAAAAGATAGAAGAGAAATTAAGAATGTATGCTTGTGGATTTTGGTTGGTCAAGGTTTTATTATTTCTTTCATACAAAGAACTGGGCACGTCATCTGTGAACAATTTCTACATTTGGCTTGAAGAGAAAAATTTTCTGCAGCAGGATTTCGGCTTAGTACCTTTAACTCACCCCTGAGAGAGGAGAGATTCACTATACTTGCTTTTGCAGGGGATAGTTGTAGCAGGGGCAGGAGAGCTTCAGTTACTCTTTTGACACCATAGTAATTTATATTTAAGCATTCTTCTGCTTTCTGGTAACTTTGTCTAATAACTCCTTCCAACAAGATGTCAGTCTTGCCTGACAGCTGCATCAACAAGTCATAAAAGGTGCCTTTTCCTTTTTTGTACAAAAAATTTTGTTAACTTCGTAGAAATTTGATCTTACCCAAGTTGCTGGATCCACATTTAAGGCCTTTAGACCCTTCTCATCTACTTCAACGCAGGATGCTCCAGCATTATTAATCTGCATAAAACAAGTCATGAGTTTAGTTAGTCCTGTTTACCCTAACAAAAGGAGGCAAAAGGATAGAATTGTTCATTATGTTGAGGTTCTGATTCATTCTGATCTCAAGAACAACAACAGAGAAAAGGTAAATTGTCCTATTTATTCTTTGAAACCATGATTAGTAAAAAAACAAAATATTTGAGGCAACAAATTGATGGTCTTAAAATATTTTGAGCATCAAATGCTTGTTTAATCTTATGGTGCCTGATCGCTGAGTTTCATACTGCATACATACTGCATAACAGTTTAATTTAGAAAATAATGGCATGCAGCTATATGCATGTTCATGAGAGACATTATGAACACTCAAGAAGGAGATGCTTGAAAGTTTTAGATGGATCCATAAAAGCAATAACACTATTACCAAGATATCAAGCCTGCCAAATTCATCTTGGATGAACTTAGCCAATGACTTGATGCTGAGAATGTCCAGAACATCCAGCTGATGGAATATCACATTTGACAGACCCATCTGGTGGAGCTTTGCTGTGGCATCCATGCCCCTTGTCTCATTTCTTGCGGTTAAGACAACCATGACGCCTAGAGATGCCAGTTGCTGCACTATCTCCAGGCCAATGCCTTTGTTTGCGCCTGTAACTACTGCATATCTATTCATACCAGATCATGTGTCAGCCACAAACCTTGTACAGTCATGCATATCTATCCTTTTGTTTTCTTTTAAATGCAAAAGTTGAGTTTAAAGCTTCTGCGGGGTGATTTTCAATCTTGTGATTTATGAAATGAATTGTGTTGAATCATGATACCCACCTCTCTGCCACATATGTTGCTCCATTTAGTTCCATATGCTCAATTTGCTTGGATGCTTTGAATGTTTTTAGCTGTGGATCTGCAAAGGGTGGTTGAACTTAACCTGCAAAATGTTAAGTTCACCAAGTTAATGCCTCCTATTATTTTTTCTTTCTTTGCAGATTCTTCTGTTTGTAGGGTAGACAGGAAGGTAATGACTCTAGTTTAAGTCAAACAGTTACTATCCCATTGAAGAAAAATGTGACAAGCATGAATTATGCTTTTCTATCAGCTCTTCTCCTTTGTGTCTCAGCATTCAGCAATGCCTTATTCATCTCCATATCAAAGGCTAGGACTCTGGTCTCTGGATGTTGTAGTTGGAAGATAATATGTGTGACATGAAATTTATTAGATATGAGAGGGAGGGTTGTCATCATAAAAGTTTAAATTAAGTGTATGTTTGGTGTCGACATGAAATTTATTAGATATGAGAGGGAGGGTTGTTATCATAAAAGTTTAAATTAAGTATATGTTTGGTGTCAGGGTAAAAATGGGAATGAAATTTTCAAGGATGAATTTTGTATCCCCATACTTGAAGATTTCACCCTTAGTTTTACTACCATACCAAACTGAACCTAAGATGCAACTGAGTTCATTAAAATGTCAAGAAATGCTTGATTCATTAATGGAAGGAAGAAGAAAGAGAACAAGATTTGCAATCATTGATAAAGCTAAAGCCTCTCAAGGTACCTGGTGCAAGTAAAAATGGAGAAAAAAAAATGAAGTATAAAAGATAATTAGGCCAGCTAGGCATGCATTATGTTTACATCTTTAACCAACTTTCACTCATGTCTGTCAATTTCATCCTATTCTCACTTGTACCAAAACAACCCCATAAATCTAGTTTTCCTAATAAAAAAAGAGTAATGCTATACATTTAGAAAAAATAGTCAAATTTTTTTACAAAATTCAATTAGATTTAAGGTTTATTATTAGATGGAGTAAAAATGGTTAAAACCATTTACCTATTCAAAAGTATAAACATGCCAAATCATTCTGTAAAAAAATTTAGCCAAAAAATTCTAATTATATAGTATTTTTCATAAAACAAAAAAGGTCATGATATGCTTCCCAGATGGAATGTAGTCATACTTACAGCAATGGGGCAAACAATTAATGCTGATCACAACTTTGCAAGTGCTTAATGGAAAGCCTCAAGGCAAATAAGAAGAGGAGAAGACCAGTTTCCAACTTGGAGGGGGAGCAGCACCTCAACTTGAAGAAACCGAACAAATGGCAGAGACAGGCAAATTAGTCAATGAGATGTTTGTTTATCATTTTTGGAAAGCATTCTCTGGAATTATTCTTAAAGATGCTGCATTAAATTAAACCTGCAGTTATGTGTACCAAATAAGAAGCATCGTCAAATTTGTAGCAATTGTATGGAAATTTTAGCTTAGATTGACATTATGTGCAGACTGCTATAACAGTTAGATACCTAACCTTTCATCTCACCTTCGAATTTTTCTACCATAATACCGTAATGAAGTATAGAAGTAACTTTGTAAGAAAATTGTGGATGAAATTAGTATGATTAAAATAAAAAATTAGTTCTTATAACTTTATTCAATTTAGATTTTGGTCTCTATAATTTTTCTTTGATATTAGCTCATGTAGTTTTATTCATTTAGATTTTAGTTACTAAGGAACTAATTTTTTAATAATTGAAAACTATTAAGGCCAATCAATCATAAAAAGGCCAATCAATCATAAAAAATACAGATCAATATATTAATGAATAAAAATTATAGAAATTAAAATTTAAATGAATGAAAAATATAAAGATCAATACTTTAACAATAGATACTAAAATCTAAAAAATTAAAATTATAAGAATCGATATTTAAAAAAAATTATAAAAACTAAAATTTAAATTGAGTAAAATTATAGGGAATAATTATTTATTTTAACTAATAAATGTTTATGAAGTGGATAAGAATCGGCTGTGATGAGCTGTAAATTAGGGGAAAAAATTGGAAAAATAACATTTTAGTTCATCTCAAATAATATTCTATTTAGTTTATGGTCATATCTTTATATCAAAATAACATGAGACAAAGTGGAATACTTACCCTGTTAACCCAAAAAAATTAGTGGTTCAATGAGTTACACTTAGCAGATAGACAGATCAGTTCAATAGGATGAACCAAAGTTGAGGGTTTAAACCAAACCTAAATCTTAGAAATCTAAGTGTTTTGATCTTTAAAATTACGGGTTTACGTTGATTCGTAGGCTAGACTCGGTTAATACGTAAAGAAAATAAAAAGCATACCTTATTAACTACTAAGCTAATTTCCTTGAATTTATCAATTTTATTTTTTTTTCATTTGCTTCTCTTTCCTCCTCTTTTAAAACTTTCCCTCCATGTTCTTTACTTTAATCAACATGGCTCATTGGAAGCATCACCTTTTATTAAAATTGTAATAGATTGTTTGGACTTTTATGTTTGACGTATTCTTTGTAACCTTAAAAAAATGAAATGCGTTTTTGAAATTTTTTTTGTATAGATTAAGATAACAAGAAACTAATACATTATTATTTTATATTAAATAATTATATAAATGTTACTTTGGGCTTTTTATTTTTGAAGATTACTTATATCCAAGATAATTTGTCAAGCATATATTGATTCTTGTTTTTCAAAATAAATGCTTGAGGTCAAAAAGTGAAATAACAATAAATAGCGGTACTTAGAGAAAAAAAAAGATGAACACTAAGGGAATCCTTTTATTTGGGTAATTATTTCAATTTCCATATTGATTTTGAGTTTAAATTTAATTTATTGTCAGAATAAGGCTTTATATTATCATTTAACCATATGTTGTTAAATTATTAAAAAAATTTAACTAAAATAACAACTTAAAAAGTCAAAGATATAAGAACATATAATTAAATAATAGTATAAAAAAACTTTATACTAATAGTAAATCAAAATTAAACTTTTTATAATATATAGCAATAATTTGATTTGTTGCTGGATTAAAACCAGTTTAGGCATTAGCTTGCCAATAAGCTTTTCATTATTTGGAAACATCTTTCACTCCATCTTAAAAAATCCCTTTAAAAAAACTAGTGAGAAAAGTTTCAAGCTCTCCCAAATTAGTATGAGGGCACCAGCTATGTATAAACATCATGGAAAAGGGCAGGAACTACCTAACAGCTAGTATTGCACAGAAGACAGATTGGATAAAGAGACAAAGCCACTTTCTCATTTACTTTACCTTTGAAACCTTTGGTTAATGCAAAGGCATTTAATTGTTCTGTGCTTTTTTTTTTTAAATTGTGTTCTTTTAATTAAATATTAACAATTTAATAATAATTTATACATATATATTAATTAGTACTAATAACTTCTTTTTTAATTATTTTTTTGAAAATGTTTAATTGTAGTATTTAATTGAGAATACCGAATTAAAAATAGAAAAACGAGACACAACATGTAAATCCATACGCAAAACATGTGGAGGAAAATGGTAAATAGGCATGCTATTAGTTTCCCTTTCTTTATGACGCCAAACTCAAGATGTTGAATCATTAAATGAAGGAGGGCACAACAAGAAACTGAACGGCAGAAGACAAATAGTATTTGATTAAATTCATTAATAAAGTACCGTCAAGGGTGGGTATGGCACTACTTAGTGTATATTTGATATTATAAAAAGAAATAAGATGAGATATTTTTATTTTTATATTTAGTTAAAAAATAAAAAATGAAATATTTCTTTTTTGAGGAATTTTTATTTTATTTATTTGAGAGAATGAGCATAAATGAATCACACTCTTAAAAAATGATCAAAGTTTGAATCTCGATATAAGTGATTATTGGGAGAGTCTCCTAATTAAAAATTTATTGTAATCGTGTTCGAAAAATTAGTCTTACAATAATGTTTATAGAAATACTTTCATCAAAGACAAAAAGAAAAATTCATTTATAAAGTAAATAACTCAAATTTAAATGAAAAGTGAAGAATTATTATTTAAGCCTTTAAGATGAATTTGGTGTTATGTTTATACAAGAAAAAAAAATCATTTTTGTACAATGCTGTAAAAGTATAATTGGAAAAAATATAAAATTGAAAAAAAAATTCAATTTAGGATAAATTTAGTGCCATGTCATTGTCTACATATAAGGACAGTTTTATCCTTGTCATAATTTTATCCTTTCCGGTCTCACGCAATAAATCACCAATAACGTGGTTGAATTAAGTGGATAGTTTATTCTATAGAAAACATATACATTATTATTATTGTAAAATTCAGATATACATTATTATAATTGAATCAATGAAACACTGCCAAAATTACAAGGTAAAATCATAACAAATTTGATTAATCTAGGAAACTATTATAGGTGTGTACCGAAAACCCAAACAATTAATGCAAGTCTTGGAGTGAAGACAAGCTTAAGAAAACATTAAACCAAACAATTTAAGAAGCAGCTTTCCAAAACTACTGAGATTGCAACGAAGTTGCCTCTAGAATAACTACAATATTTCACAATTTTTTTTATATAAATTATTTGTATCTTAATAGAATTTGCTTTATTTTAAACCACCTCATAAACTTAATTTTTTCGGATCGAGAATATTTCACAATTTTTATCTTAATAAAAACAAGAATATTTTACTGATAGGAGTTAGTTCACCTGGTTAACTTTCTATTCGTGTTTTATTATAACTTAAGTTTGATTTTTAACTTCTCTCGTTAGTGTGTCATCTGACCCTAAATTAAGATAGTCTTCTTTTAACCTAAATTTTTATATACCAAAAGAAAATAAAAAAGAAACAAGACTGTTCCCTTGGACATTTCAAGTCACATAGAAGCAGTTAATCATTAGCATTAACTAGGAGTTATAATGTTTCCATCATTAATTAGCTAAAATTACAACATCACAAATTAGTGAGGACTCTATGATTTGTAGCTTAGTATTTTTATATGATTGTTTGATCTTTCAATTCCACCCTCCCTTCAATTATGGCTAGAACTTTTCTTGACCAAGTCAACTATTCCTATATAATTTAGAAATTGCTTAAAATCAAGAGATTTCTAGATTACTATATAATCAAAATTCGTTCTACTATCATTGGGATTTCTATGATTGAGATATTTAGTTATATCTTAAAAGGACTAAATGCATGTTTGGTTTTAATTAATTTTTAAATTTTTTTTTTCAAAAGCTCTATCCATAAAGCTTTAATTTTAATTTATTTTCAGTATAAGTAAGCATATCCAAAAACACACCAAAAATCTTCTGATGAGATATACTTGAGAAAGGCATTGTTCATGAGTTTTTGAAAAGCTAACACAGTGGAGAGTTAGGTGCACAACGACTTAAGTTGTTCTCTTTAGTGGATTACATTTAAAATTGATATAAGCATTGTTCTCTTTAGTGGACTACTTAGGCATTGTTCTCCTTGCACTGTTCACAACACCCTTTTCAAAGCAGTTGAAGTTATTTAAGTATTCTTTAAAAAAAAAAGATTAAAATTGTACATATATTAACTTTATCACCACTTTAAGATATTAATTGAGCGAATACAATTGATGAGCTATTTGCAAATTGTTCATATGAGATGATTATTCATTATCAATTTGTACATACAAACTACTAGTTAATAACAGGAGTATAATTGCAACAACTAATTAAAAACTATAAGGATGCATTTGTAAATGGACAAATGAAAAGAGTGTTTTCATATTTTGTCCAATTAATAATCAAATCAATGAAAAAAAATGACATTAGGATAGAGACAAAGAGCACCGAAAAATAAATAAGTGAGCATGTGATGTCCATTAGCTAAATGGGCAAAAATCAGTGTAAATCCTACAATGGGTTAAGCTTCATAAATGCTTTCTTCATATCCCAAGGCATCAACCTCTAACTCACAAGAAGAGAAAAAGAGATGAAAAATCAAACACACAGCCCAAACACAAACCCAACCCTCTCATCTCACTTGCCAAACTTGTGGACAACATTCTTGAGGGACCACTTACACATGGGTTGATGGACTAGAGTCATACATCCATCCCCATCCTCCTGTGTAAGTGACGCTATTAAAATTGTTGGTATTCATTAGTTGTTAGTTTATAGTAGTATAGACGATGAATCTTATAAATAATATTACGAGTGCGTTTAAATATATTTATTTTTTAAAAAAAATATATTTTTTTAAAAAAATACTTCTATATATTTTTAAATTTATTTGAATATAACTTTTAAAAGAAATAGAAATTAAAAAAAAGTCTATTTATGTATTTTCTTAAAAGATAATGATCTTTAATTTTTTAAAAAAATAGAAAGTGAAGTAGTTTTTAATATAATTTTTTAATAAAAATTTCTTTTATCTTTATTAAAAATTACTTATCATGTCCTTTTTTTTTCTCTTCTTATAAATCATATTCATATAACTCTCCCTAATTATGTGATTTACATTTTAAATAACATAACTTTTAATTATTGTATTCTAATCTCTCAAATTGAAACTTGATTTCTATAAACATATCACTTAAAGAAAATGAAAGAGAATAAAATTGACAACATTTTATTAAGATTTTAGATACATAACTAAATATATTTTGACCATAACATATTTTGTTTTTTATAGCTCATGACCATAGTATATTTGAAAATATTACTGTCTAAAAATTGATATCTATTTCATTACGTCTTACAGTTAAAAAAAAAGGTATTCTTAGACATCCTTTTTTAATAATTTTGTTATAAAAAAGTGCTTTTGATATTTTTTATCTGAACAAACTTAAAAGTTTTGTCATTTAAAAATATTTTTTAAATATTATATTTAAATGTAAAATTATATTTTTAAAAAAAAATTTACTAAAAAATATGTAAAAATTTACTTTTTTCATAAATTTCTCCAAACAAATTTTATGTCTATTTATTTTAAATAATTCAAAATTATTTATCAGTATATATGACAAAATTCAATTTATAGACATGCCGCATCCGGGTCTATCATTCATGAATCTGAATTCGTTGCAACACAACTATTTACTTCATAAAATTTAAATATTTATTATGAAAAATAAAGACTAATAATTATTAATTTGATAAATTATCTAAAATACGATATCTAAAAAGATCAAGGAACCATCAAAGAAAAGTATGAACAACCTCTGAGCTTTCTCGTGGCCAAATTGGACGAAACAGGAGTGGTGAGAAACACATGCATTTTGGTACTTGTGTCAACTGAATAATTATTGCTTACCAATTGCTGACGCTGTAATCCATAAATGTGAGGAAAGAAAGGACTGAAAGGTCTTTCTCGCATTATACTTTTCTTTTTTTTTTTCCTTGTCAACTAGTATTTATTATTTTTTTTATAAGAAACTATCATTTTCCTTTTACATTATATCGAACATATTTGCAAGTTCTTTTTAAAAATGAAATAAATTTTCAAACTTATATTAAGAATTTAGTTATCAAATTTTGAAGGTAAGATTTGATTAATGAGTTAAATCTGAATTTGAATTTTATCATTTTTTAAAGAATTTGAATCTAAAACCTGAAATCAGGCAGCAATCATTTAAAATTTAAATTTAAATTCAGTTCAATATTAATAAAATAAGTAATGTTATATAAATAAAAAAAATAATCAGAATTTTTTACAAGCTGTTAGATGAAATGAATTTATAAAAATTACTCACTTACTTAAGAATTAATAAATATATTAAATTACTTCATCAAAAACTTTAAATTTTTTTTTAACTATATAATATTTTCTTAATAAAATTCCCAAAAGGACAAGCACCGGTTCAGCTATAACATTGTAAAAATTAACCTGATAAATAATTAATGGGGACTAAATTCAGAATGTTTAATGTGTAAATGTTTACTTGTGTGTAATTGATGTATATACAGAAAATTCAAAATCTGTTATAAGTAATGTGTGTGTAAATAATGTATAAGTTGATGGACTCTATATGAAAATTGAAAAAATATATATGATGATTGACTCTAGACTTAATTTGCTAGAAAAAAACCAAGTTATCTATACTATATATAAAGGAGATTTTTCCTTTTGGTTTTCATATTTTAATTTTTTTTAAAATGTTCTCCTCTATTAGTTACTTAATTTTTTATTTAAAAACTAATTTAAAAAAGGTTAAACTAAAACTATTCACATCCTATTACAGTTACAATTTCATATATAATATAATTGTATTCTCATTTCTATTTTCACATAAAATAATTATTTTGAATACTTAAGTCTTTTTTATTTTTGAAATATAAAAATATTAAAAAATAAAAAATGCATCAATGCGCTCTTTTAGATAATGTGTGTGTAAATAATATATAAGTTGATAAACTCTATGAAAATTAAAAACATATATATATGAGGATTGACTCTTGTCTCAATTTATAAGAAAAAAGAATCAAGTTATTTGGATATAGATTTGTGTTACTTGCATTGTTACATGGTATATATACTTGGATTAGTTTTTGCGTTAATCAATACTAAATCCTCTCCCAATATAATCTTAAGGCCGTACACCCTATTCAAGATAATTAATTCCTTTAAGTGCTAAACCAAAGTTTAAATATGAGCAATCAAGATAGTAAACACCTTCTTAACCATTAGGCTAATTTCTTTTCATTATAGATTTATGCATTAAACTACCATGTTAATTTCATTTTTATTGCTTGCAATTTATATTTTATATATATTAAATATCTCAATAAAAATTTGAAAACTTAATAAAAAATATCAATACTTTAAAAAAAATTAAGGTAATGACAAAATTAATTGACAAGAAAAAAAAATAGGCATACAAGTGAGGGCAACAAGAATTAAATCTTGATGCCTAACCCGACAAAATCTAATTAGGACATAATAAAATATAATGAGCAAAAATAGAAACTACTTCAAGTCATTTGCATCACTCAGTGTTGAAAATGGCTTATAATAAATTTTGTTCACAGTTTTGGGATCAAATAATGCATCACTTTAATAGAACTTGTTGGATAGAGAGAGAGACAGAGAGAGAGGTGGGGGGGAGTGAAGGTTGTTATTGCATTGAGAGAGGGGAAGAAAGATAAGAAAAGCTTTCGTGTCAAAAATAATTTTATATTTTTTAAATTTATTTTTGAATTCTCATAATAATAAAATTTTTTAATTATTGAAATAAATATTAAATATATTTTAAATTTTTAAAATAAAAATATTTTTTTTATTTAATATTTTTTTAATAAATATTAAAAACATTATTAGGAGAACGATTTGATAGCATTACTTTTCTACAAAACCAGAGATGGTGCACATTGAGTTAGTGGCCGTTGTATGCAATTAAATTCAGCCACCACCAAAAGTTAGGGAGTCTCTTTCCAAGTCAAGACCCTCTATTTTTTTTTTTTTTGTCAACCAAGGCTCTATTTAACTTCAAATTACCTATCTTCACAGGCTCAAATTACCCCAACCCAGTTGCCCACACTCTTCCCTTACCAAAGTTCAGAGTACCAAAATAGCTCAAAATCAAATGGCCACCACCACCGGCTGCAGAATGGCAGCCACCATTGCTGTTTTAGTCCTTGCAGCGGCATGTTCTGGCGCATCCGGGCAATCCCCAGCTCCGGAAGCCGCCACAGCACCGGCGCCGGCGGTTAACGGCTGCCTCACAGTGCTAGTAAACACTTCTGATTGCCTGACCTATGTGGAAGATGGAAGTAATCTGACAAAACCAGACAAGGGGTGCTGCCCTGAGCTGGCAGGGTTGGTTGACAGCAACCCAATTTGCCTGTGTGAGCTACTGGGCAATCCTGAGGCCACTGGCATCAAGATTGATGTGAACAAAGCTCTCAAGCTCCCTTCTGTTTGTGGTGTGACTACACCCCCTGTTAGTGCCTGCTCAGGTAAAATTCAACAGCTTCATCATGGGTCTCACTGTCTAAGTTTAGTTTTATATGCGTTAGAAATCTGTTAGTTCTATTTTCTAGCTCATGGAAAGCATGAATTCTAAATACTATAGCACTGTCTAGTTGATTCAAGTGGAGGGATTTGAAAGTATTAACATCATGTTTTAAGTTGCAGCTATAATTATGTCATGATTATAAAAATTATAAATAATTTTTTTTTAAAAATATAATTAATGTAGTTGCAATTATATTTATGTTAGAGTTATAAAAACTCTCACAACGATAATATTAGCTACATCATTTTAAAACCATGATTTGCATGAAGGATCACAAACTCACTAATCAGTTTGCACCAAACACTAGGAGTTAATCAAATCTAGCTTTCATCAATGATTGGTGATGCTATAAAGAATTAGTAGACAGAATCTTAGAAGGACAATAAAGTCAAAATCTTCTTATTTGTAGATCCATTAAATAAGGGGTGATGTTCTAACTTCTATTGTTCTATAAAATATTGCATGTTGATAGGCATATGGATTTTTTTTTTTTTAATGGAGATAGGCATAGAGATTTATGTGCAGTGTTGTCTGCCATGTACAACGATGTATGTGAGGCTATTGGCTCAGGACATTACCTATTTTTTATTATTTAAATTTAGCTCAAATATTTAGGGTAGATGGAAATTGTGGTGACAATATCTCCTTATAAAAAATTCCAATTTACCAATAATTGTTTGACTGAGAATATTAAACATGTGACTCTATTTATAAAAATTGATAAAAATAGAGCATGTATAATTTATAGATAATTGCAATTGTAACACTTGCATAAATATTGCTAAAGTAATAAATCATATATATATATATTTTAATTTTAACTGAATGTTAAATTTATTCAAAGTCACCTCAATATATATACAGATTCCCATATAATATTGTAACTTTGAATACTTGGTGTCCTTTCTATTTGTTTAACATTCATCTCTTTTGTCGTTAGCTCACCTATTTCTTCTTTGACTCATATTTCATCATAATTTAGATTTAATTTTTAAATTTTTTTATTAATAAATTATTTATAAGTATCCTTATAAATTCTTGATAAGCTCAAAGACATGTCTTAATTTTAAATTGAGATAAGTTTTTCTCTTAATTTAAATTTTTGTAAAAAAAAAATTCATCTCCCTTAAGTTTTTCATTTTAATATTATCAATTTCTATCTCAAAAGCTAATGCATATTTAGATATATATTATTTTAATTATAAAATAAATTAATTTAAATATACACTCAACTTATTTATTAGATAGCTGCACATGAACACATGGGGGATGTTGTTCAAAACTTGAACATATTGACAACATTAATAACGCGGTTGAACCACCACCGTCCACCGCCAGCCGCCAACTACTGTATCAACAAAGTGGACATTACAGCTTTTCTTCATTGATGCAATTTGCTGCTGTAGGACCCAGCATAACCGTGTCAACAACCCCAATGTCTTCCCTTAACTTCTTTTAATGCTAACTTTTTCTTTTTTTTTTTCAATTGTTGTTAGTAAGTTTCATATAATTTTATTTTGAATTGACATGCTATCCTGGTTTTATCAAAGTATTAATCATTTGAATGAGTTGGTAAGCATTTAATTAATTGTTTATTCAGTAAACTCTTTTTTTATTTTTTAAAATATAAATATCATTACTTTGATCTTTTAAAATTTTTTTTATTATAATTTTATATAATTAAAGAACTAAATTAATAATATTTTTTGATAATTAAAGAATTTAATTAGAATTAATTTTTTTAAAAGATGAAAATAATATTATTTTTTAAATTTAAATATTAAATTATTAAAATTTTTTTTTAAAATATTCAAATGATGATACTTATATTTTTAAAAGGTTAAAAAAAATTTACTCTTATTTATTTTCATAATTAAGTATTCTCATAACTTGGCTCTGCTTGAAGGCCCAAGCCAACCTGAGCTATTTTGGGTGGGTTGGACCTAATTTTACTAAAATTTTGAATTGGTATTAGACTTAAAAAACAGATCTAAAGAAATTTTTTAGCAAGCTCTAAATTATACTCTGAGTAGAATATTTTACACACACACACACACACACACACACACACACACATATATATATATATATATATAAATGCATTCATTTATTGAGAAGACAGGATCTTATTCAAACCTAGATCTAAGCATGCTCAGGTCGAAAATCTACCTCGTATTGGGATTAAGCCTAATAAATTGCCTTGATCAAATCCTCTAACGGGGACTAAGTTAGGTCAAACTCAGCCGATTAGTACTCTTGTTCACAATATTATTTGTAATGAATAAAGTATAACCAATACCTATTAAATATTTGACAATTTGTCAAATTATTAACACTAAATAAAGGATGGGTACCATAATAATCTTTGTTGCTTCGAGATGAGACTAAAAAATTCATAATCAAATTTTAATACTTATTCATATAATATTACTAATGTGATATAAATACTATACTTAACAAAAATAAACATATTAGAAATAATTAATATTACTTACACCATCATTATTCGTAAATCACTCATACTGCATGTTGTTGTGTGATTACATCTGAATTTAATAAAATACTCCATAGAAGTACTCCAATCTGGAAACAACTGCATCCAGAAAAGTGTGCATAATTTTTAAACAACAAAGATGTAAATAATATAACTTAAAAGTAACTACAGTTTTCGGTTTATTTTTAGAAAATATTTTTTATTTTCAAGTTTCGGTGATTCTCCAAAATCCAAACATAAATTTGTTGGACTTGTGTGCTGTCCATTATTAAAGTTGTATTGAGCAAAGATAATCCTTTTTTCACTGTGGCACAGCTGTGGGGGTCCCTGTGTCATTGTCTCCATCAAGTGAAGATTCTCTGTCACCAACACCAAGTAAGTTCTCCTTCACTTTATTGTTTTGTTTATTACCCTCCGTTTTCAAGGGCTCTAGTGACGAGAACTACCTTTTATATATTTAACATAAAGATTTTACGGCAGGTCTAATGGTTTATTTAATAAAAATATTACTTTTATACTTTATGTTTACATTTTTTCTTTTACACTTATCCTTTATTATAAGGAGACAGATAAACTTATCTTCTCTTTATTTTTTTTATTATAAAAGATAAATATAAAAAAATATAAAAATAAAGTGTGAGAATAATATTATTATTCATTTAACATTTATAAAATACATTTTATATAATTTTTTATTTTCAAGTACTTTTGCTTATTTATTTGTTTATTTACTTTTAATTTTTGACAAGAAGATTTAAATTCACTAATCTTTTGCTAGGATGAAGGAGAGAAAATAAAAAAGATAAAAAATAAAAAAGAAAGAAAAGAAGGTGAGAAAATATGTAAAAAAACTTTCTTTTTTTCTTCTTGTGCTTGAATGAAGAGAAAAAAAGAGAGAAATTTTTTTTTCTTATTTAGTTATATAGAAAAGTACAAGTGAAGAAAATATATTTATATGAAATAAAAATATATCTATATTTCAATGTAATGAAGTTATTGAATAATAGATAGAAAATAATGGGTAAAATTATAATTATATAATTTTTTTCTTCCCGTGTAAGTTTTCTTCCCAGATGTGGGAAGAAATTTTTTTCATGAGCCTCACGTCTTATATTTTTCTATCTCTACAAATTTCTTTTTCAACCAAACGTCTGAAAAGTTTCTCTTCATTCTATTTTCTTCTTTTTTTTTTTTTCTGGCCAAAATTCCATTTTCTTCTCTTCCCCATTCTTGTTTTTTTTTTTGGTCAACTTCTCTTCCCCATTCTTTCTTCACTCTTTTCCACCTATCCAAGCAATGGGTAAGGCACAATGGTTTAACGTGGCTTGTTTAAAAGATTTGATGGCAGGCCCAAAAACAATTAGACAATTGTGTTCTGCACAAGGCTCATGATATTTGTAGCAATTTAACATCTGCTGGGTCACTCCCCTTTAAGTCCGAAAAGTATGTGATTGAGGGTGTATGTGACAAAAGTGAAAAAGAAGAAGTATGAAATAAAGTAATGAAATTGATAAATCTGTTTATATTTGCATTGTGTCTAAATATGTTACAAATCTTCAGTATTTCTATTATGTTACCTCTATTTTTCATTCCTACTATAAGCACAACTTAGAGAGTAGACTGAGGTGATTAATCTAAACTACTCATTGCCACAATTAATTAGGCTATTTTTTTTAAAAAAAAAGAAAGAAATTTTCTTCTTTTTGCAACAGCAATGTTGTTCTGCCCAATGTAAGTTCCTCGAATAACTAGCATTTGCCCGTAGAAGGCTTTGCATATGAGAGTTGTTACTGGCTTGAACTGGGTGGCTGGGTGCTAAATTTATTTCTTCTTTTCTCAAAAATAATGAAGGTAGTCTGCCACCAGGAGCAGCCAGCAGTCCCCCATCAAATGAAGTTGCACCTGGTATGTTGTTCGAGTTTTAATCATATTGTTTTATGCATTAAAAGAATACTTCTTTCAAATTTAGATAAATTTAGAGTATCACACACACGCACATACACATAGACATATATATATATATATAGCATTTAGGAAAATTAATTATCTTAATTATACGAGGTCAATGTAAGATGTGCTTTTAAAATTACTCAAGAAAAAGATTTTAACTTCAATTGGCGCACAAGTTCACTAAAAAATATTTCTTACTATAAATTAAAAAAAAATCATTATTCATATTTGAAGACAATAGAAACTGTAGCCTGTGTAGTCGTGGAAAAGTAACCTTTTGGTGTGAAGAAACCACTTTAACTATTTGCGTAATATTTTCTAATTTATTATTATACTTTAGATTTTAAATTTGTAGAAATTTTATACACATTTGGCTGTTGATATAGGTAACTTTTGATAACACCTTTTGGCTAATAAGTGGAGATTAAACAACTAATAGTGGAGTAACAGTATTCAAGTAGGTTATAGGACATCTTAAGTTCAAAACTCAATATTATCATTGTTAAAAAATAAAAGAAATGGAGATTAATTAAAAGCATAACATGAGTTTATTGATTTAATAATATTAGATGCTCATTTTGCTTAGATAACAAAAAAAACTGTAATGCAAAATATTTCCTATTTACTTTTGCTATAGTAATTTCCTTTTCCCTATAAATATATTCTATATATAAAAGGAATTAAGTGATTTAATTTTATCATTTGTCATTTTGACCATATCATTTGGTATTCTTATTTTGACATTTAACTCTAATAAATAATGTTTATGTGGATCATGAATGTTATAATATATTTATTGTGACAGTTGATAAGTTATAATTTTAAATCTTAAAAAGATAAAATTCATCAGTTAAATTTTTTTAAATTTTTTCTTCTTTCTTTATTTATTATTATTTTATTTCTTCTTTTTATTTAATAATATTTTTCTCACTTTTTAATTTTTTATAAATTAAATTTAAAATTTTAAATCTTTGTTTTACTAGTATGAATTAATCAATAATTATTATTATACTTTTTTGAATAAAAATACTAAATATTAAAAATATTAACAAATATTAAAATAAGTAATGAATAGATAATTTTAAATTATGTAAAATTAAAAAATAATGATTTATTAAACATCTCTTTTAAAATTATTATAAGTATTTTTTTGTTTTTAATTAAATATTATATTATAATTTTTAAATAATATATCATTATTTTTAAATTTTATTTTTTCTTTTAAAATTTTTTCATGCATCGTACGGGTTTTACGCTAGTTTTCCTTAATAAGCTTATAGATAGGTTTTTGTTTTTGTTTTTTTCTTTCTAAACTTCATATGCATCAAATTGAAGCCATCTACCTGAAAATCATTTGCTTTTATGTAATTCTGTATACCAAGTTGATGTCTTGGTTTTTTGAAAAAAATGATGCAGCTGGTGTGCCATCAGGTCCAAGCCCTTCAAATTCAGACTCAGCTGCTGCAAGCCCTTCTAAAGACAACAAGAATGGAGCTTTAGGCATTCAAGCCTCTGCTCTGGTTTTCATTTTTGGCTTGGCCACTGTCTCTGTCTCTATATTCTTCTGATTTTACACACATTTGTTAGTGTCATTTCATTCCATAGATCTTTGATTTCTTCATTATTTTAATGCTGTCATTTGCTTTGACTAAAGCTTTGTTGTAATCTCATGCACTCTTCCAATTATTACTGTTATTATTAGTGAATAACAGGCTCTTAGGACTTTCTTGCCTATCCCACAATACAAGCTCTTCATTTTTTGTGTTGTTTTGTATTCTGCTTTTTATGAAGTAAATTGTTGCTATGTAGTTTTCTATTCAAATAGGACATTTAGTCAATACACTAACCAGGATAAAGTTTGCAGAAGATAAAGTTATCAATAGATCATACTAAAAAAAATCACAGTTTTGTAGAAGTATAAAGGATTAAAACTTAATGCAATTGATTGCAGTTTTTTTTAATTAATATTAAGAGCAATCTCAAAATGCTATATCGCATATTCTCTTTTCAATATTTTTTTATAAATTTAATTTTGATGTATTATTAATGTAATTTTTTTTTACACTAGGAAAATACTATTGAGCTCGAAACTTTACCGGACAATGTTTTGCCCGAATTAGGTAGCATTTATATGTCTTCATATTTTTTTTTTTTAATTTTCTTTTATAATTTTCTCTTCTTTCTCGTCACCTACAAATCTCACTCCATATTTTCACCCAACTTGCTTTCTCTTGTTAATAAGCCGTTGTGGCTGTGCAAAATTACGGGCTCTCCAATAGTCATCATTTTGTTTCAATCCAAGCATAGGTGTACGGTAAAAGGTAGGAAGGAGATCCGATGAGATGAAAATTCTTCTCCTTGTCCTGTTGTGATGTTTCTTTTTGGAACTGTTGTGATAGCAATAGCTAACATAAAATGAAGACTAAACCCCTAATTTGGTATTCTAAGAATTATATCAATATCATTTTAATTTTTCAAAGAACATCAATATTAATTTAGTCTTTGAATTATAGAAAGTGACATCATTTTAGTTCTCCAAAAAAATTAATATCAATTTAGTCTCTTAATTATAAAAAAATATCAATAATTTAGTCCCTTAATTATATAAAATTAACATTAATTTATTTCCTCAATAATAGAAATTATATTAATTTATCCCTATCGATACACAGAAGGACAATGTCGCTTTTATGATTGAAAAATTAAATTGATATCGACATTTTTTAGAGGTCTAAAATAATGTCGACATAATTTTTGAAGGATCAAATTAAAAGTTTAACTCTAAAATAAATGGGAGACACTGTGGCAAAATTCACCTGAATTTTTCTACTTTTCTACTTCAACTTGAGCTCCTTTCTCAAGATTGTAATTACCCTGAGGATTTTCAATTTTCTTTCCACTCCTTAATGAAATTGCCATGCATTGTTCCTTTGGGTTAGGTTCTGGTTGGCTAAGAAGTTGGCCTAGAGCTTTGTTGGAGACGTTAGCTTGTTGAGCAATTTGATTTTTTAGCATCTTGTTATGAGTAGCCAATTGATCAACTTTTGAGGTAAGTTGCTTCATAAATTCATCTTGTTGCTTTCGTGTCAATAGTAGATTCTCCATTAGAAGCTCCAAGTTAAACTTGTAACCTTGAGGTTGAGTTGGGAATGGTGGAGATGGATTTGGATTTCTAGGAGGAAAGTCTAACGGTGGTCTAGTGCCAAGTTGCTGAGCCTTATTTTATTGGTTGGCCAATCAAAAATTTGGATGGTTCTTTTAACCAGGGTTATAAGTATTGGAATAAGGATTTTCTTGAGGCCTTCGGTTGAAATTACTATTGTTCACATAGCTCATTTGCTCCATAGAAGGCTCTTGGGATGGAAGACTATACAATTGACAATCATCGCTAAGGTGTCTCTCTCCACATAACTTACAAGGAGGTGCAGCTATTTGAACAATATTCACTGAAAGATCATCCAACTTCTTGGTTATGGCATCAAACTTGGAATTGATTAGCTTATGGCATCAACTTAAAAAATTTTGGATGTCTTCTTTGCAGTAGAAGCTCTCTCGCTCACTTGACCACTGGTAGTTATTGGAAGCCATTTCTTCAAGCGAATTATAAGCTTCCTTAGTTGTTTTGCCCATGATGCCTCCACCTGCAACTGGATCAATGGTTATCTGAAAATGACAGAGGCTTTGGGTATTGGTAGGCGACACCAAATATTGAAATTGGTTGAGCAATGAATTACACGACATGGGAGAGAAGAGTACAGTGCATTACTATATTGAGAAGATGAGTCCTCTATGGATGAGGAAGTGGAAGAGGAAGACTCTAAGTAGGAAATAACCTTATCTCTAGCCATGACGATTTTAGAAAGTAGGAGTTGATGGACAAAGACAACTTCAAAATCAGAAAAGACGGTTTGGAATGGAAGTTGATTCAAAAGGAAAAAGAAAACCAATGTGGGGAGTTGAAGAGTTAGAGCCAATTTAGAATCCTATATGCCTTAGAAACGTGCCTGATCAAGGAGTTTGTGCCAAATAAGACTCGATTTTTTGAAAAAAATGAGGAGGACCAAGATGTGCCTATACAAACAAAATAATACTAATGACCCATGTCAATCAAAGAGAGAATCTAGGCATACTACGTGTTTGTTTACTCCAGGGATTTCACTCCTTGAACCAATGAACAAGGAGCATCTAGTCCCTTCTTCTACTGAAATTTACTACTGGAGGCTTGGGACGCATTAAATTCATGGTAGAGAGAGGAAGCCAGGTCCTCGAAGGAAAACCTTAATTATCCACTATAAAAAAGGACCTCAAATACAACAAAGACACCATCCTCAACAATATTCCATCTCCTACCTCGTACCAATTTACTCCTAACCTCCATTAAAGCATCATAATAGTAGCTCTTAAAGCATCAATCATCTCTATTAATGCTTCCTATATGGTGCAGACTGTGGTGTTAAAGCCCCTCAGCTTGGTCAACATTTGTTGGATAATGCTCTTCCAAGTAGGAGAAATTATTGCATACTCTTGGAGTATAATAAATGCATGTTCCAAGAAGCATCTCCACTATTGATTCTAAGAAAACTTATATAGATGTTATATAATAACTTAAAATTAATGGTAGAGATATTTTCTGAAGCATGCATTTATTATTTTCCATAAGCATGTAATAATTTCTCACTAATTAAGTTGCAATTAGGAGTGGTGTCTAGAGCTATCATCTACAACTGCATGTATATAGAGGTGCTCAAGATCCAATTCGGCTTGGTGGCCCCAGGCCTGAGCTAATTGGGCCAGGTAAGAACCGATTTCAGTGAAGAGTAGAGCTAGATATAGGTTCAAAAAATTTAGCCCGGTGCATTTTCGGGCCGAGTTAGAATTGCCCTTCAAGTTAGCCCAACCCAGCCCCGAAGTTATATAATATTTATTTTCTTAAAATATTAACTCCTATTTATATTTTAAATAAAAGTAAACATTACCATATTATAACTTAGACATTGAAAAAAAAAACTATTTTAAGTTTCCTACTCTAAAGATCAAAGTTTTATGACTTAATTTATTAATTAAATATGTTAAAGTATAAATTATATTTAAATTTTTGGCTAACTTGGTCTCGGCGCAATTCTTTGAGCCATACACAGACCTGAGCATGATCAGGTTTGCTCAGGTCTAAGGTTGGGTTCAAGTCAAGAAAATTGGCCTGGTCAAAATATTGGGTCAGGTTTAGGTCTGGTTAAACCCAACCCAACCCAGTCCATGAGCATCCCTTGTATATGCTTACCAAGGTGTGTCTTATGCCAGAAAGGGGCATTATAAATGAAGGGGCTATTAGCCACGGTTTATTACTTGCAGTTTATTATATGCAGTTCCATTAACCGTCCCAAAATTGTGTTGTTTAGCTATGGTTTTGGTGTTATAACCGCATCTAGTAACTAAATTCACCTTGCTAGCATGCCATATGTGACATCCCGATAATTATTGTCTAAATTGCTATACAGGAGAAATATAAGGGAAATTATACTAAAGCATTATGTCTTCAAACTTAATATACTTATATGTAATTTTGTCTGCACTCTATATGTATTTTGAATTTCTAGCAATGAGACCATATTTAAATGTAATTCTTTTAATTGTATCATCTAAATTATTTGTTTCCCTATTCTAGTAATTAATATTTAATTAATTCTTCCTTCTTCTATTTTGTTTGCTTCTATAATGGTGTACAGTTATGAAATAGAGGATAAGTATAAATTTCAATTCTATCTATGATAAAGATTAGAGGGGAAAGATTAGAAAGTGGATTCCATGGATTTGATAATTAGATAGGAAATCTCAGGAGAAGAAATATAAATTTGAAAATTTGTTAAGAGAATTTATTAAGAAAAATTGGTAATGATAAGCTAATGAGAAATATAGGATGTAAGTTAGTGGAATGATGATATAGACTTATCCTAAGCTAAATAACATTATAAATTTCTTAAGTGTCATAAATTAATTTAGGCTTTGGACCACTTGGACTGGTGTAGTTAGAAGACTAAATATAAATAGGAGAGATATCTAAACCAAAGCTAATTATATAGCTTAAATCAATTGGTGAATGAACAAATTACAAGTTAATACCTAATTGAGTATCGCATTGCAATAAAATGGACCTATACATGCATATTCTTGGAATAAGGAGCTGCTATATTGTGTTCATGGTGATAATGAGTAAATTACATGTTAATATAGAATTTGGTTCTCTTGTCATAACGGAAATGAATATGTGTATGTTTATGTAGAAGTGTAGGTGTGGTTATGCAAAATAATATGAGTTTAAACATCACATGAGATTATGTCATATTCATACTACTCTTCATAGTTGAATCTAATGAATGCAAGTATGCAGTTGTTATAGCCAATTAAAGAGTGAGATAATGGAAGCAAACTTATTATAGAATTTGACAATATTCTTTATAGCATCACTCTCTGCATATGTGATTTATTGGGATAAGAATGGTAAGATAGATTAAGGAGTTCTCTATTGAAAAAAAAAATTGGTATAGTTGATTATAGAGACGGCCATCCAAAAGTCAATGTTGCCACCTATATTGGAGAAACAACCATATTTATAAAAACATAGTCACAAATCAAGAGATAAAAGGAAAATGCAGTATAAGTTCATTAAGATCCAACTTTTAAATAATTATCCTTCAAGTTAGAAACCCCAATTAAGGGAGAGTATACTATTTTCTTTATTTCCAAGATAACTTCAATACAGTAACTATATATGACTCATATAAAGTGTGGCACGATCCAAGATGTTGCAGCAAGGAAAAATAATAAAATAACCAAAATTTCTCACCTTCATGCAGTAGAAACCACACTTGTGGGCTTGACATCACATCTAAACCCAAAACTTTAAAGTGTTAGATTTATGGGTCTTCCCACTTATATAGCCCTCACTTAACCCATTCCTATCCCATGTGAGACTTTTTCTCATACTTGAATTCCAACATTCTCCCCCTTAATTGTGTGTGATCATGCTCCCATTGAGCATAAGTGTATTCAAGTATAGTGTCATACCAAGCCCACAGGCCTAAGCCTGCCTACATGGGCTTATGCCACCGTAGCGAGATAATCCTTCAAGCTGAACCATCTGCTCTTATACCTCTTATTAGAGGTCTAGTTCACAACAAAAAAAAAAAAAGAATAAGCTAAGTTGTTACACCATCTCTCAATTTTGTCACGTACACTCTTAATTTCCTCACACGCACACTCACTACTTGTCACAAACTCTCATTCTCTAACAAAGCCCAAATTTCACCATCACGTTTCACCCACCATCTTCAACTGTTTCGTTTCACCCATCATTGTGTTGCAAGGAGATGATTATAAACGCTTGGCCAAGTTCAAACGGTTGGCAAGTTGTTGTAAGGAGTTGTGTTTCACCATCTTCACCCTCCATTTTTGAACACTTCACACAACACAAAACCTCCCACTTTAGATCAACATCTAGGAGTGAAGAATTCTTAAGATTGATTTTTTTGGACATGTTTATGTTTTATGATTTGCGCTTTGCTAAGTATCAATATCTAATTATCCAACCATTTGATACTTTGATAGGTTGTTAGTGTTTTAGCTTTCTTGAATTTCTCTTTGAAAGTCTATATTTTTTAACTCTCATAATTATCATCATCATTATTTTTATTGTTTAGGAACTCTATCATTTTGAGACATTTACTTTCCCATTGAGTTTTGATTTCTTCTTTGCTTGAGAATAAGCAAAAGTTTAAGTTTGGGGTTATTTGTTGTATTGAGAAAATATATGCAATTAGGGTTTGTTTTTACAGAGATTTAGTCCTAATTTTGATGAAGTCATGTCCTTTTAGTTAGAATTTGTTAATTGTTTCTTCCTGGAAGACTCTTTGGCTCCCTTTGATATTTTTACGGTTAGGATGGTGTTTTAAATCAATTCTTTGGAAGATTGGATGATTAGAATAGCTTGAAGTTGAGTTTAGAAAGTGATCTCAGGTTTTCTTACCTTTATAAAGTAAATTGAACATATCTTGAGCTACAGAGGTCTAAATCATGTGATTTCCAAGCCTTAGTGAGATAAGACACATAACTACAACTTTTGTGTTGGCCATAACGTCTAATTCTGAATCTAGAGAGTTACACGGCCTGGAGAAAGATTTCATGGTCTAAACCAAGTAATGAATTGTAAGACAAAAGCCAAGGCAGAGAACTACATAGGCAAGGCCATATGCATTCACACTGCTATGTAATTGATGGGAATTGCATGGTTTTGGTTGCTTTATAAGACACAACCGTGTGATCAAATAAAAACTTATACTAAACACTAATAGGACTTAGGATTTTGAGGATGTGATTTCTAGAGACATCTAAACTTGAAAGGAAGGGGCATACTACTATAAAAGGCTTATAGTTAGAGAGAGAAATGGTTTTTTTTTCAAGGACTGAAGACACTTTTAGAGAAGAGAAGAGGTCAAGCCCTAGATTGAAATTTGAAGAACACATGAAGGCAACTCTCCATCATTTTCATCTACTCCACTTATTTTATTTTCCTTTTTGACTTTATTCATGTGTTTCTTTTTTTTCTTCAATTTTTATGTGTTGTTTCTCAATCATGAGAGGCTAGATCCCTTTATTTGAGGTTGAAGATGTAACCCTTTGACGAATGTTACGATTGGATTTTATCTCTTTCTTAGTTAATGAAAACTTGCATTTTTTATTCAATTTTACTACTTTTAATGCTTGTTCCATGTTAGGATCATGTTTGCATGACCTAAAACATTGTGCAAAGAATCGAAAGATGAAGTTCAAAGTTCGAACCTCTAATAATTGGACCTAGGAATTATGACCTATAGATAGGTTTAATCCTTCAAAGAGTCATGCATTATCATAGAACTTAATGGGCTTTAATTGACTTAGTACCATGAAAATAAGTATTATTTTGATTTAAACACGTTTCTTGTATCTCAAAAAAGAACATTAAATAATTTAGGATAATTCACTTTTAAAAGCATAGTTATTCATTACTAAGAAGAAATAATATCCATTACAACAAGTAGATGTGGTAAAACCCTAAATCCTAGAACTTTTGTGTATCAGTGCTCAATCTTTAAAATTGATTTCATTTCATTAGTTTTAGTTTACCTCCACTCCTTTATCTTCCTTTTAATTATCATATTTGGAAGTCTAGACAATCAAAATTGTAAAAGTTCAATACTCAACACGATCCTTGGGGTAATGAATCTTATTTTTACTACTTTAATGATTCATGCACATGCATATGGCTTACATTCTATGCCTAGTCCTCATCCTCACTGTATAAGGATGGTTTGTCTATATTTCAAAAAGAAAGGAAGAGAAAAAACTAAAGAAAAATTTGATCAAGGAGAGCATCATTGCTATTGAAGACCTTATCTTGCAGCACAAGCAGGTGCTTTTCCCGTAATTATAGGCTTGACATTAGCACATTTAGCGGTAGCCGCTGCTCCATTGAATGTGAGATCAACATCACTTAGCTCCACACCCTCACATGGTACACCACTACTACAGATAAGAACCACTCCTTCCTGAGTTGCTGAGGTGCCCTTAATGTTCTTGAAGGTGACTTTGCTTATCTTTATTTTTGATGGATTCTAGGCCATTGAAAGCATGCACAAAATCAACAAAAAACAATGAATAAGAATCCACAAAGTGTATTGAATGTTTAATCATTAAAATCAAGAGTTTTGAAGATTAGTGGTTTAGATAGCATCTCTAGCAATGACTACAGAGAAGGCAGAGTTTAGTGAAGAGATAAAGCTACCTCTTGATGCATACACAACCTACACACCAATGGATAAAAACATTAGTTTCAAAGTAGCTTTTTATTAAATACCTCTTTGGTGCACTGATTATATGGGCAGTACTCTTGGTCTATGATCACTGGATTCTTGACATTAATCATGGTAATATCTTCAAAGTGCATATCAGTCACAGGAGAAGTTCCATCAGTGCCAGGCCAGGTCTTGATCCTCACACCATTATCAGTTTCTTTCAAAGTGCAATTCTTGACAAGAAAACCTTCTACAGGCTCTTCATTCGGGTACCTCCCTAGACTTCCAACACTAATACCATGGCCAGGTCCACAATTCACATTTTGGACAGTTATTTGTTTGCTGCCATCACCCAGTGAGACGCAGTCGTCTCCAGTAGCAATGTTGGTGTTAAGAATTTTCACATCTGTTGATCTTCCAATGTGGATTCCATCAGTGTTCAGACTTGTAGCAGGGGCACTAATGGTGAAACCATCAAATGTTAAATTGTTGCACCCTATAACATTGACATGAAAGTTTTTGCTGTCCTTCGAAGTTATATTCCGGACGATTGAATGTTTAAGGGAATTAAAACCAAAATTCTGTTGACATTTTATGAAAAAAAAAAAAACTCAATTAGCGTGTTTGGTATGGAGGTACTAGCTAGTTATGTGACATTGAAATAGGCATATTATTTACCATGGAAGGCATTTTGCAATTCTTGTTTGATCCACAATCATTTTGTTTCCAAGCAGTTGCACCTTGGCCATCAAAAGTTCCACTACCAGATAAGGTTAAAAAGTCAACAGATCCAAATTTAACCCATTGGTCAGCCCCTTTGAGTTCTTCTGGGTTTGGTGGTGCTTGAATTGTGCCATCAACTTGAACTTCAACTGGAGCTTTGCAAGGACCTTTGACATCTATTGCATTCATCTTGAATGTATCTTTAGGAATCGTAATTTTGCTTGGAGTTGTTGATGCACATGCTTCTTTCCAAGCACTTAAGAAAGCCTTGAGATCATACAAAATACAAATTAGTTAAGAACAGAGAAAATAAAATTTAATGATGTATGAAGCTAATTCTACTTCAACGGCAACTTACATAAGAATATTGAACCACAGATCTGAATTTTTTAACTACTGAGATTATTTTCCTTTAAGTTGAAATCATTTTGTTTAGGTGAATGCAACATGATCTTACCTGGGTTATATCTGCATTTGGTGCTCCACCAAATTTTGTTATATCAAAGACCCCGGGTTGAGCTATACAAGAGTCAGCTAGCATTAAGAATAAAACTGTTGTGGTAATACTCAACTTCATATCCATTTTGACTATTGCTGCTAGCACTTTTTCTTCATGCACTTCTTGAAGAATGAATGTGGTTTCGTAAAATGATGGAACACTATTTATGCTGTACTTGTGAAGCTTTAAGACCATCAACAAGGTAAACAAACTTTTATCTAAATATGACTTTGACCATGTTGGTTGTTTGGCTGAGCTCCTGTTCTATTTTTGGCAACTCATTTTTCAACATTGATTTATTGATTTATAACCAATTACTGTTTAATTGCTTCACTAAAATAAGAAAAGAGGGTTTAGATTAAGAATTTAGAAATGGTATTTTTACATTAAAACTTTACAATTTATCTCTACAACTCTTATATGGCAAAATTATAGCCACAACTCAATCCTTCTTCTATCTCGTGTCTCCTTTCTCAATCTACCACATATGTGTAGAGAAAAAGTGTAAACATTTTATGTAGAATAACACTTTTGTTAAGAATTTCTTTGAGACATTTCATCTCTTGTAAGTACCCTAACGGCAAAAGTAAACCCCAAATCTAGCTAATTGAGGTATAAAAGGAACAAATTGAACCAGCACAAGCTTTAGCTTTTATTGTGCTTCAAGTTAACAAAGATGTTTGATACAATTTATTTTGAATCTTTTATAATGATAAGTTCGATATTTCGAAGCTTTTAGAAATCAAAGTAGATTTGAGGACAAAGAAAAGACAAAATAGGGAGAGTAAAGAAATGAAAAAAAAAAAAATCTAAAACGAAGTTTTGAAAACGTTATGCTGTCACAAGTAGCATGGATTTTGCAAATCGCAATTTAGTTACCTCTCATTTAATTTTACCTTTGTTCTTATTTTAAAATACATTTTTAAAATAGTTTATTAAAGAAGTAACTACGTGACCATGACACAACGGCACCTAAAAAACATGACCGTGACACAATAAAATGTGAAATGACAAAAACGGAAAGAAAATAAAGGAAAAGAAAACAAAGGAAAAGAAAACATAATTTCATCAGTTTTTGTTATAAAAAAAATGTATTAATAGAATGAAAGCTACATGAGCTAGTCATAAAAATAATGAAAAGCTAAGAATAAACTATAAAGCAAGTGAAAACTAAGGCAAAGCGTAAAATGGTAAAAGCAATGCCAAATAACACAGCCAGTAAAGAAAATAATAGTAATCAACTTTGTTGAGAGAAGACAATAGAAGGTTTGATAAACTACTTAACAGACGTACGCCTAAGAAACAATATCTTATATGCCAGCCAAAATGTTTGTCCTTATTATCCAAAACAAAATTGTCCTTTTGATTTATAGTAGAAAACAAAAAAAATTATATTTTCTTATTTTCAAAAAATGAAAGAAAAAAATTGTTTTTGTCCTTTTCCTTATGTTTTGCAACTTTAGCCTCCCTCAATTTTGTTCACAATGCACTAATCAATGCACCATTTAATGCATATCATTCTCATTCACTCTCACCTGCTCTAATAACAGTAGAAATTGGGCAAAGATTGAGGACTAGATTATGAGCATTTTGGAAAGAAGAAAGAGAAGGAACCAATGGAGGAATCTTTTTTTTTTTTTGTATCTTTGAACCCGGATTTTCTTAGAAGCATTGCTGTGAGAATAATTTCTTGGGCCCGGTTGCAATTGATCCATAACTTGGAGGCCCTTCTAACAAGTGCTTACTCTAGGATTTGACCTTTGACTTATGAATGGACAAGGTGTATAAATTGGGAAAAATTTTCTTTCCTTTCTTTTTTTTTACAATAAAAAATTAATGAATATCACTTACCGGACATCAAACCATAAACATAATTGCCTTTGGAGGAGTTAGCGGTCCAAATGCTCAATAACCCAAATAAAAGAACCCAAAAGTTATAACTTACAAAACAAGTCTCTCCAAGTCACCAAAGATAATTTTGATGTTTTTATCTTTCATTTTGTTAGTCTCCTCAAAGTGTTACTTTACAAATTGATGGTTAAAATAAAAAATTAGTTTCTATAATTTCATTTGATTTGGATTTCGGTCCGTATAATTTTTTTCTTTGGATATTGGTCCCTATAGTTTTACTTATTTAGATTTTAGTCCCTGAGAAACTAATATCTTAATAATTGAAAACTATAAAAACCAATCCTTTATGAAAAATAGGGATCAATTCTTTAATGAATATAAAATATAGGGACTAAAACCCAAATGAATAGAAAATATAAAGATTGATACCTTAATAGTAGGGACCAAAATCTAAATAAGTAAAATTGTAGGGAAATAAAAAATTATAATAACTAAAATCCAAATCAGATAAAATTATAAAGACTAATTGTTTATTTTAACTAAAATTGATAATAATTTTATTAAAGTTAAAATAAACAATTGAACCATATAGTTTTTACTCATTTGTAATTTGGTCCTTATAACTCATCTTAGTACCTTATAGTGCCATATAAGATACACATAAGATTTTGTTTGACAATTGGGCCAAAGACTAAATAAACTATATTAACAATAGAAAATTGTAGACACTCAAATAGAAAAAATTATAAGAACCAAATTATAAATATGTCTAAACTATTGGGACTAATTATTTATTGGGATAATTACACTTACCACCCCTGAGGTTAGCCCTTATTACACCCAACACCCCTCTTGTTTGAGAAATTATTCCCACATTCCTTATTTTATATCTGTTCTTATACCTTAATTATATTTTTTTTGTTTAAAAAATATACACCTACCTTTCATATTTTATATATGGTTCTTACACCATTACTCCTTGTAAATAACAAAACAAGGGAGGTTTTCACAAACAAAAAGAGTGTCAACGTAATAAGTGCTAACCTCAAGGGAGATCAATATAATTACCCCTAGTTTATTCTAACAATTTTGTTTTGGTAAAGGATATATGTTGACTTTGACAGCAGTGTTGACTACTCTTTCCCCAACTTGTGAGAATTATTTTTATCTTCTTGCAATATCAATAGTTTCCCTAAGTTCTTACCCCTACTCCAAAATCTGTAGCATTTAGATCTTTCTAATAACAAGATTCATGGAAGGATTCCTATTTGGTGGAATGAGAGTCTCTCAATTTCATGGGAGAACATTCAACTTATTAACATCAGTTTCAGCATGTTGAAAGGGGACCTTCCAATTTCTCCTTTTGGCACTCAATTTTATTGGGTCTTAAATAACAAATTCACAGGAGACATTTCTTCTACAATTTGCAATGCAAGCTCCCTCAGTATACTAGACTTTTCTCACAACTACTTGACAAACAACATTTCACAAAGCCTTCAAACATTTCCATCTCTTTCAGTCTTGAATCTTCATATGAACAACCTTTATGGAATTATCCCCAAAAAGTTTTCTGACAGAAATGTCACAATCTGAACGGGAGGGATCTATGATTGACGTATGACAAGGGTTTACCGTAAACTCGCCCAAGCCATATAAGCCTCAAACTTGTAACTCAAAACAAACAAATCTAAAATAGCCACCATAGGGGCTCAAAAAATACTTTTATTCAAGTAAATATTTAGACTTGCAATATCTGATAAAGGAAGCTTAATCACCAATAATTTATTACAAATAGAATATCATGAAATATAGTCGAATTGGTTACTAAAATATAATAAATTAACAAAGATCATACATGTAGAAATAATGGAGCACATCAAAGAGTGTCAGCCAACAAGACTTTTAAATTCAAATATAAATAAAATAAGATAAATGTTTATACTTGCCCACACAAATAGTATGGAGGGCACACCAAAAACAACTGAAAACTCCATCGAACAAATCAGATAAGTCGAAAGAGAAACAACCTCTTTTTCCAAATCTGAAAAAACATATAACAACAATTTAGGTGAGTGTACAACTCAGTAAGCAGTTAATACCTACTACACAAGAAATGGGACAAGCGAGGGTGTGAATTTTTCGATGAGTAATAATAACAATTTTCTAAAATAATAAATAACAAATGAAACTAAATAAAAAATGCCTAGGAAAAATATAACAAGCATATATAATTCTTTCTAAAATATAACAGTTGTAAATTGCAGTCATTATAAATTTTATTTAAAAATATAACAAAATGTTAAAGTCAATAAATAATTTTCAATAACAAATCTCAAATATTAAGAAAAATTAATTAGAATAAAATCCAAGTGGAATAATTCAACAAGCAGAAACAAAACAAACTGAGCACACAACTCATAAGGTAAGCTAACCAAACTGATAAGGCTAATGCTTGAAGTAAACAAAGTGCATACAGCTCGCGGGTAAACTAACCAAACTAACAAGCACACGGTTTGAACTAATGAGCATTATGCTCCAAGTTCATAACCAACCCATGTGTACTTACTTAACACTAAGTTAGCATATCCTCTACAGAGTCTAATCCTAAGTGTACTAGGGCTAGTATTTACTGCTATTAGATATAGTATTCTGACATGATTTTGTTTTAAAAAAAATAATTTACAAAAATATCATATTTCTCAAGAAAATATTTTTCATGAAAATAAAAATTTTTAATTTACTTAAAATTAATATTATTTCAAAGTGAACATTTCCTGACATAAGAAAACTCACTCAAAAATATTTTTCAGATATGTTTTTCATAAGCAACTATTATCTGTAACAATAACCATCATTGGTTCAAAACTGATATGCGAAATAATTATTATTATTGTTTCCAAGCCATTATCAATATTTTTCTGATAACAAAACTTATCAATTCAACCAATAATTTGTTATAACCATGCTCAAAAGCTAATAGCGAGTTTTTTAAAATTTTGCTTGTCCCAAGAGTACCTAAGGCTTTCTAATATATTTAAAATAAAAGTTCTAAAATTCATTGAAATTTAATCATAAATAGACATGTAGTAGATAATAACCATTCTCAGTACTTAGTGATTTCTAATAGGGTTCTTTCTCCAACAATTTATCTTGTTGAACTGAACATTTCCTATATCGATCTATAACTATAAAAAAAACTAGTAATTTAGTATCTATCATAGACAATTGATCTTTCCAATTAAATCCCTAAATCCTAAATAATTCTAGATACTAAAGCCTAAATTCACTATCTAAAACTGCCCAATAAAAACATAAATAATAAAATAAAATAAAATGAAAACATAAAAGAAATACCACTAAATAAAATATCTACTTACCTAGCTTAAGTCAAGATAACCCAAAACCTGACTCCATGTTAGATCATGTTCTTAAAATTTACTTGAACCTCTTACTCTTTTATAAAGAGCCTAGAAGGAAAATACAATTAAACTTGTTTACTTTGGGATCTATATATAACCATTCATAGGGGAAGGAGTTTACTAATTTTCTGATGTGAGTCTTAAAACTAAAAGAACAAAAAAACTTTTTATTTGGTGTGGCACTTGAATAACAACCCTTTCTCTTCTTCTTATTTTTCTCCTTTAAAAACTTATCCCCTTTTTTTAAAGTTATCTAAATCTCTTTTTATAACATACCGTCACATGAAATATATTTGTGACTATAAACTTTAATGACAAGCACTTGGAGGGACCATTACCACAATCCTTGGCCCACTGCAAGCAATTGGAAATTCTTGATCTTGGGGAAAATAATATAAAAGATACATTTCCCAATTGACTTGAATCTATTCATCCTTTTGAAAATTGAGCACATATTTCCCAAGTCAAAGATTCTTGATATCTCCAAAAACTCTTTTAAAGACCCTTTGCCAACAGCATACATCAAGAACTTTAAAGGAATGATGAATGCCAATGATGGTCCAAATGGTTTGAAATATATGGAAAGTTACTCCATATTCAATTCATATAATGATTATGTGGAAGTCATAATGGAAGGGAATGATATAAAGTTAGAGGGGATCTTAACTACTTTCACAACTATTGATTTATCAAATAACATGTTTGAACATGAGATTCCAGAAATCCTTGGAACGTTAAATTCACTCATTGGGTTCAACCTTTCCCATAATAGAATCACTGGAAACATTCCACAATTATTGGGTAATTTGAAAAGTCTAAAATGTTTGGACCTCTCATCAAATATGCTCATGGGTGACATTCCTACATCACTGACCACTCTCCGCTATCTTTCTTTCTTGAACCTTTCACAAAACCAACTTGAAGGAATCATATATACCTACGGGTAGACAATTCAAAACATTACAAAATGATTCATAAATGAGAAATGAATAGCTATGTAGCTGGCCCTTGTCAAAATCATGCAATAACGATGAAAAACAACCCCTAGATTCAACAATATTTGACCATGGAAATGAACTTGGATTTGGATGGAAAGCTGTAGTTGTGGGATATGCAAGTGAGGTGGTTTTTAGAATATTCTTGGGATATTATCTATTCTCAATCGAGAAACCTCAATGGCTTGAGACTGCTTGAAGGAGTGCCTAGTAAAAGGGTGAAAAAGGGGATCAACAGAGCCCATGCAAATCATAGATTTTGTACTGTATCTTGTTTTGTCACTTTTTATTCTTTGATTTTACACTTCTTTTATTTTTGGTTTATAGCTATTTTGAAAAGGAATATTGTAATCTTATTTTCTTCATTGTTGAATGACTTGTTAATTGTTACTTTGGTTACAGTATAAAGTGATTTGTTGACAATTGCCCATGTTATTAATGAACAAGCAGTTGTGAAACATATTCTGATTTTATATACTTAAAATCAGCTAAAGAATTGTCCTTACAAATCAAGAAAAAAATAATTACTTGATTGCGTTATTTTTATATTCATTACATTAGTTAAGCTAGTGAAAAGAGTAAAAAACATGGAAAGAAAAAACATGACAATAACAAAGATTGCTAATCATATGAGTAAACTTGCCTCGTGGTTTGTTTGGAACACATCAAATGTATAGGTTGCAATTTAATAATTGCGCAAAATAATTATTTTTCTTCAAATATTGCCATATTACTTATTTCAATGGACTCAATTATTCATATAATGATTAGTAGACAATTTGCATGGTTTTCATTTGAGATGTGTCTAGAAATAACATTAAATAATTTAGAATAATTTACCTTTTTGCCTAAATACACAATTTGAATAGTAGACAATTTAAATGCTTAAAGAACATTAGACATGTTTCTTGTATCTCAAAAAAGAACATTAAATAATTTAAGATAATTCACCTTTAAAAGCATAGTTATTCATTACTAAGAAGAAATAATCTCTATCATAGCAAGTAGATGTGAAGAATCCCTAAGCCCTAGAGCTTTTGTCTATCAGTGTTGAATCTTTAAAATTGATTTGCTTTGATTAGTTTTAGTTTACTTCCAATCCGTTATTTGCCTTTTAATTATCACTAGAGTCTAGATAATTGAAATTGCAAAAGTTCAATACTCAACATGATCCTCGTGGTAACGAATCTTATTTTTATTACTTTAACGATTCGTGCACATGCAATGGCTTACATTCTATGACTAGTGCTCATCCTCACTTTTAGGGATGGCTTTTCTACTCTTCAAAAAGAAAGGAAGAGAAAAAACTAAAGAATAATCTGATCAAAGACGGCATCATTGCTGGTGAAGACTCTATGCTGCAGCACAAGTAGGAGCTTTCCCTGTAATTATGGGCTTGACATTAGCACATTTAGCAGTGGCCACTGCTCCATTGAATGTGAGATCAACATCACTTAACTCCACACCCTCACATGGTACACCACTACTACAAATAAGAACTACTCCTTCTTGAGTTGCTGAGGTGCCCTTAATGTTCTTGAAGGTGACTTTGCTTATCTTTATTTTTGATGGATTCTAGGCCATTGAAAGCATGCACAAAATCAACAAAAGCAATGAATAAGAAACCACAATGTATATTGAATGTTTAGTCATTAAAATCAAGAGTTAGAAAATTAGTGATTTAGTAATGATTATAGCGAGGGAAGAGTTCAGTAAAGAGACAGAGCTACCTTTTAAATTATATACAACCTACACACTAATGGATAAAAATATTAGTTTTCAAGTAAATTTTTATTAAATACCTCTTTGGTGCACTGATTATATGGGCAGTACTCTTGGTCTATGATCACTGGATTCTTGACATTAATCATGGTAATATCTTCAAAATGCATATCAGTCACAGGAGTAGTTCCGTCAGTGCCAGGCCAGGTCTTGATCCTTACACCATTATCAGTTTCTTTCAAAGTACAATTCTTGACAAGAAAACCTTCTACAGGCTCTTCATTTGGGTACCTTCCTAGACTACCAACACTAATACCATGGCCTGGTCCACAATTCACATTTTGGACAGTTATTTGTTTGCTGCCATCACCCAATGAGATGCAGTCATCTCCAGTAGCAATGTTGGTGTTAAGAATCTTCACATCTGTTGATCTTCCAATGTGTATTCCATCAGTGTTCAGGCTTGTAGCAGGGGCACTAATGGTGAAGCCATCAAATGTTAAATTGTTGCACCCTATAACATTGACATGAAAGTTTTTGCTGTCCTTTGAAGTTATGTTCCGGACGATTGAATGTTTTAAGGAATTAAAACCAAAATTCTGTTGACATTTTACGAAAGGGAGAAAACTAAATTAGTATGTTTGGTATAAAGGTACTAGCTAGTTATGTGACATTGAAATGGGCATATTATTTACCATGGAAGGCATCTTGCAATTCTTGTTTGATCCACAATCGTTTTGTTTCCAAGCAGTTGCACCTTGGCCATCAAAAGTCCCACTACCTGATAAGGTTAAAAAGTCAACAGATCCAAATTTAACCCACTGGTCAGTCCCTTTGAGTTCATCCGGGTTTGCTGGTGCTTGAATTGTGCCATCAACTTGAACTTCAACCGGAGCCTTGCAAGGACCTTTGACATCTATTGAATTCATCTTGAATGTATCTTTAGGAACCACAATTTTGCTTGGAGTTGTTGATGCACATGCTTCTTTCCAAGAACTTAAGAAAGCCTTAAGAACATACAAAGTGCGAATCAATTAAGAACAGAGAAAATAAAATTTAATGATGCAACAAGCTAATTCTACTTCAATGGCAACTTACATAAGAATCTTGATCCACAGACCTGAATTTTTTTAAAAACTGAGTTTATTTTCCTATAAATTGAAATCATTTTGTTTATGTGAATGCAACATGATCTTACCTGGGTTATATCTGTATTTGGTGCTCCACCAAATTTTGTTATATCAAAGACCCCGGGTTGAGCTATACCAGAGTCAGCTAGCATTAAGAATAAAACTATTGTGGTAATACTCAACTTCCTATCCATTTTGATTATTGTTGCTCGTGCAGTTCTTGAAGAATGAAAGTGGTTTCGTAAAACGATGGAACACTATTTATGCTGAACTTGCAAAGCTTTAAGACCATCGACAAGGTAAACAAACTTTTCTCTAAATATGACTTTGACCATGTTAGTGGTTTGGCTGAGCCCCTGTTCTATTATTGGCAATTCATTTTTCAACATTGATTTATTGATTTATAACCAAGTACTGTTTAACTGCTTAACTAAAATAAGAGTAGAAGGGTTAGATTAAGAATTTAGAAATGGTATTTTTGCATTAAAACTTTACAATTTACCCCTACACCTCTTATATGCCAAAGTTATTGCCATAGCTCAATCCTTCTTCACAACTCAATCCTTATGTGTAGAGAAAAGCTGTGAACTTTGTATGTAGAAATAACACTTTTGATACTATTTTCTTTTAGATATTTTATTTCTAGAAATTGAAAGACTGATTGTTGTTTCAAGTAAGTACCCTATTGGCGAAAGTAAACCCTAAATCTAGCTAATTGAGGTATAAGAGGAACAAATTGAACCAGCACAAGCTTTAGCTTTTATAGTGGTTCAAGTTAACAAAACTATTTGATAGAGTTTATTTTGAGTCTTTTATAATGATAAGTTCAATATTCTGAAGTTTTTAAAAATCAAAGTATATTTGAGGACAAAGAAAAGATAAAATAGGGAGAGAAAAGAAATGAAAAAAAATTCTAAAACGAACTTTTGAAAATGTTATGCTGTCACAAGTAGCATGGATTTTGCAAATCGCAATTTAGTTACCTCTAATTTATTTTTACCTTTGTTCTTATTTTGAAATATATTTTTAAAATAGTTTATGAAACAAATAACTACATGACCATGACACACCTGTACCAAAAAAAAATATGAACGTGACCCAATAAAATGTTAAATGAGAAAAAATATAAAGAAAATAAAGGAAAAGAAAACATAATTTCATCAGGTTTTGTTATAAAAAATTGTATCGATAGAATGAAAATTACATGAGCTAGCCAGAAAAATAATCAAAAACTAAGAATAAACTATAAATCAAGAGAAAACAAAGGCAAAGCGTAAAATGGTAAAAGCAATGCCAAATAGCAAAGCTAGTAAAGAAAATAATAATAATTAACTTTGTTGAGAAAAGACAATAGAAGGTTTGATAAACTACTTAACAGACCTACATGCCTGAGAAACAATATCATATATGCCAGAAAAAAAATTTGTCCTTGTTATCCAAAAAAAATTGTCCTTTTTATTTTCAGTAAACAATAAAAAAAATTATATTTCATTTTTTTCAGAAAATGAAGTAAAAAAAATCGTTTTTGTCCTTTTTCCTAGGTTTTGTAGCTTCTTCCTCCCTCAATTTTGTCCACAATGCACTAATCAGTGCACCATTTGGTGCATATCATTCTCATCCACTATCACCAGCTCTAATTGAGAAATAACATAATTGAAAAATAACTATCATTCACTATCATTCTCATCCACAGTGCATACCATAATTGAGAAATAACAAAACTCAACAACAGAACTTGGGCAAAGATTGAGGACAAGATTTTGAGCATTTTCAGAAGAAGAAAGAGAAGGAACCATTGGAAGAATCTTTTTTTTTTTCCTTTGATTGGGATATTCTTATAAGCATTGATGTGAGAATAATTTGTTGGGCTCAGTGGCAGCTGATCTTTGACCAAGAAGCCCTCCTAACAAGTGTTTTTTCCAATACAAAATTAACTTACGAATGGACAAGATGCATAATTTGGGAAAATTTTTCTTTCCTTCTTTTTACAATACAAAATTAACGAATACCACTTATTGGACATCAAACCTAACATAATTGCCTTTGCAGGAGTTAGCTGTCCAAATGCTCAATAGCTCAAATAAAAGAACCCAAAAGTCACAACTTACAAAACAAGTCTCTCCAAGCCACCAAAGATAATTTTGATGTTTTTATTTTCATTTTGTTAGTCTCCTCAAAGTGTTACTTTAAAAAATTAATAATAGTAAACAATTGAACTCTATAGTTTTCACTCATTTTTAATTTAGTCCCTATTACTCATCTCAAAACCTTATAGTGCCATATAAGATACACATAAGATTCTGTTTGATAGTTGGATAAAAAACTAAATAAACTATGTTATAATCTTAGGTGATGGTAGAGACTAACTCGTTAATTTTAGAAAATTGTAGGGACTCATAGAAAAAATTATAGGGACTAATTTACAAATATATCAAAACTATTGGGACCAATTGTTTATTAGCCTTTAAATATACCAACATAGGCAATTGTGGTTTGCAGTTGCAATTGCAGAACCATCGAGTCCAAGTAGCCACATTGTAGCCTTTGTTTCACCATTGTACATTTCCTATAGTTCCCTAGTCCTCACCATGGTTCTAAATTACAGTTGTAATTGTGGATGTAGTTATGTTACGATTGTAAAAATTGTGACAATTGCAAAAAAATGTGAGCGGCCTTAATTGCAGTCACTTTACGATTGCAGATCACAATTTAAAATCATGATTCTCACCGAGCCATGCACCCCAGAAATGCAAACCACAACCTCCACTGTCAAACTAACACCAACCACCAAAAGCATAGGCCATCTTCCCCTAGTTTCACGCCACACAGCTACGGCCATCATAGCACAAATTAATTGCTACTCACTATTTCAAACCATACGCTCCACAAAATCCCTTCATGCAACTCCAGGTATCAAGAAACCATCATTGCGCACCTCATCATCCAGACTCACTCGACACAACAAAGCCAAGCTCCACGCACCTCCTCTAGTCACAAAAACCCTCCAGTTAGCATCATAAACCTTCAAACACCCGAACATAGTCCTTCCAATCGGCCATGGCCAAAGCTAGCATCCGCCAGCATTTACGCGTCCATGCGTCACCAACCTCGCCAAGCACTCACCACGAATCCAGCATTGCACCCCCAACACACCAACACGGACTCCATGAACGCACCACGGTATTTGAGCCAAATCCCTTCCCTTGCTTTACGTTTGCGCTTTTTTCTTTTTTTGGGTCTTAACTTTACATTTGCGTTGCTAGTTAGTATCTTTGCTCTATTTGGTTTGCTATCATTTGGGTAGCCCATTTTGAGTCTTAGGCTTATAATCCATTTTCTTTTTAAGTTGTTGAATATTCTGAGTTTTTTTCTAGTATGAATAATATTAAGGGTGAGGGCAGGCTCTTTCTATCCCAAAGTCAAGACAAACCACTAATTTCAGTGAGGATTTCTAGTAGTATATAAATCGCCTATAAAAAGGGAACTCTTAAATTCAAATCCAAATCATCCAATTGTTATGAATAGAAGTTCGACCAGGTGAGTCAATTCTTGTTAGTTAATATTTTAGGTTAAGTGTCCACATGTGTGATCAGAAAAAATAAAAGAAAAAAGTCTTTACATGTTGGCCGTTACTATTTAAAAGGTTTATGCTCTAATAGGGAAATAAAGTTGTTGAATGACAAATAGAAATGCTTCAAGCTAATATGGGCTTGGTCATTCAACTATAAATAAATAAATAATAAAAAAAATAATTATAAACAAAAATGACACCAAAATTTAAAATTCAATTAAAGTCAACACAATTGCAATGACTTGTTGACTTAAAAGTAATATTTCTGACTTTGTACTAGTTATTTATGACAGCTCATTAATTAATTATAAAATTAAGAATTAATTTGAAACTTCTAAATTGTGACAGATCGTTGATCCTGAAAATAAATTTAAAGATGGGTAAAATACATTTTATCTTTTTGAATTATAGGCTTATAGCCATTTCTCAGCTTACTAACATGAAAATTTTTTTATCACTTAACCCTTTGAAGTTTAGCTTTAAATGCGTTAAATCAAACCAAACAAATGACGCGCATACATCATGACGTGACTTTACCTTTATGTAGTCAAGTTTTTTATCAGTTAACATCCTTAAATTTGAATCTTTATTACTTAACCTCTTGAAGGTCGTATGATGTGCACATGTCATATTTTTCGTTTGATTTAACTAAAATAGAACCGTTTCCACCTAAAACTAAACTTCAATTGCTTAAGTGATAAATTCTTTTTAGGAAGGTAATTTAAGAAAGGATTATATTTCAAAGGCTTAAAATGTATTTTACTCTTTAAAAAGTATCAATGGAAAAAATGCAACTGCAGTAGTTCATTTGTCTCAAAATTAAATTTAACTTATAAAAAAGTAACGCAGCCACTATGACTCGTCAATCTCAAAAATAAATTTGTATTCATTTAAGCTTTATGCCCTATAATGACTCGTTGACTCACGAGTGATATAAGTATTAAGTTTTTATCAATTAACAAAGTGTTGTTGCTTTATACAAGCTTTAAATTACTTGCAAGTGGATAAATCGTACTGTAGTAAAATTAGGCAAATACAAGGTCAATCTCACAAATAGTTTGTGTTAATATTTTAAACCTATATGAAATTTCACTAATCTAGTGCCCTTAGATTATTAAAATTAAATGTAGAACTAAGATTAAAATTAAGACTCAAAATAATTAAATACTAAAAATTGAAAACTAAATCTAAACAACGCAACAAGGAATTAAGAATTAACCAGATATTGAGTGACTAAAGTTCAAAATCTACCAAGATTAATTATAGTCTCAACTATACTAAATTATTATTTTCAGATAATTTATCTCATGAATATCTATGACTCGCGAAAGATCTACTAATTAAGCCCTAAAAGTAACAATCAAATGCATGTTTCTATTTTTCTAATCAATAATAAACTGTCAAATCATCAATTGTTCGCTATTTAAAAATGACGATTGATATCAAACAGTTACTATCAACACTGAGATAGTAAGAATAAATTGAAAGCGTGAAAAAAGCATAGCTAAACTCATCTAAAAATTTAATAGAAAATTTAACAACTCATACTGGAAATAAAAATCATAAAATTCTCACTAAAATATTTCGTTGGTCTCTTCTTCTCTGCACAAATTCTGGATTTCTTCTCCTCTGCTCCGCTCAAAAACCAATGCCGGCTCCTTTGCGTAACTCTCGGTGCCCTTTTATAATTACACGCTGCCACTCCTTTTATTCATAAGCTGCCGCCCTTAGGGTGCCACCGCCTCAAGACCCTTGCGACTTCAAAATTTAAAGAAGCAGCCCTTGCTTTTCTTTAATTTGTCCATGGGCTGTGAAAAATGGCCTTTTTGGCTGGAGAAATTTTTGTATGTTCATAAAAAATAATAAATACATGCTTTAAAACATATATTCATAATTGATTTTAAAAAAAATTATATAAATTTTATATCAATAATTTAAAATTAATAATAGAGATGCTTTTTAGTGCATATATTTAATTATGTTTAAAGAACATACAATAATTTCTGCTTTGGTTGTGCACCTTCAATTCATCAACAAGGAATTACTTTGCTCGTGGGTTCCCTTGCTTTTCTAGCTTCCTTTAACTTGTTTTGCTCCTTGCTATTTGACCGTGTAGCTTCTCTTCCAATTGGGCTGCACTTGCTCTTTTTTAAAATAAAAAAATTCTGCAATAATACAAAAAATAATTTAATAAATAATCATTCTCAAATAAATAATTACTAATGCATAAAATTACCAAAATTAAGTTGTCCAATGATATGAATAAGCACACTTTTAATAGGAAAAATATGTAATATTTAGACAATTATCACAAAGCTTTTTAAACTAATCAATCATCATTACTTTTTAAAATCAATCAACCAATAATAAATTTTTATATGAATTTTCAGATTTTGATTTCTTACTTTAAGGTTACATAGGTATTTCGAGCAACCCAAACATGTAAATATTTTATTTTAGTTTTTAGAACATTTCTATCATTAGTATTTACTTTTTTTTTGCTTTATGGGGGATCATAAAAGTTATAAACATTTGCACAATTAATTTTAAGATAACTATCACAAGATTAATGTATTAAGAGTACAGGAAATTAAGTTTTCACCTTTTTCTATGCATAATCAAACCCTCAAATATAATCTCTTTTCAAATAACAGTTTTCTTCCAAAAATGTTCAAATTATTTTTTTAACAAAATAAAAATTAGTGACAACTCCTAAACTGTTTTAAATATAGTTACATCTCTCATTATTATCACAACGTAGCGGAGGACACTGCAAACGAGAGGCAACTAAATTTATAAAAACTTTAGGAGCTGCTACCAATTTTTATTTAAATGAAAAAATAATTAAAAAACCCTTTTTGAAAGAAAACTGGTCTTTGAAAATAAAAATAAGTTTGGGAGTCTAATTATGCATAAGGAAGAGTAGGAACTTAATCTTATTATACCCTTAATATATCTGTCTCAAGATAGTCACACTAAAGCTAATTGTACAAAAATTATTATGACCTTAAAATGTATTTAACTTAGCCCAAAAGTAAAATAATGGATAAAAATCAATGATAAAAAATAATCAAAGAAGTAAATGAAAATATTTATAATTTTAGCTTGCTTTATGTGCCTATGTATCCTTACGTGCAATGAAAAATTAAAGTCGCGTAATTATTGTAGAAAATAATTGTGTGCTGAAGAGTTTTAAAAATTAAGGATTGATTAAATGCAAAATGATTTGTGCATTGATATGATTAATGTAAAAATGCTTTGATGGTATTGATTAAAATAAAAATGCTTTATGAAGATTGATTGACAAAAATAATAAGGATATTTGATTAATTAAGAAGAAATGATTGATTGGTTATTTTTAAAAGAAATGATTAATGTATATAGCACCCACGAATTAAAGAGATATCACGTCATCGATAATTCTAATTTATTTTCAAGAAGGATTGATTAATGTTCATGATATATTAAAAAAGTGATTAACAATTAATTAAAAATCTATATCACCTCTAAGTCAAAGAGTTATCATGACAACAATAATCATAGGTGATCCTAAAATATTTTTGGGATGGAAGAGTTGTTATGACAATAAGGTACTAATTAATTAATGATTTTAAATTAACGAGTAGAGAGTTTTGAAATAATTTTTAATTTAATTTTGGAACTAAAGCATCGTCACGACAACAAAGCCTCGATTAAATTATTTTTCAAATAAAAAAATTATCACAACTCAAGTGACTCAAAATGATTATTAAAATTTTGGAATTGATTTAATAAAATAAAATAAAACAAAACAAAACAAAATAAAACAAAGATAAAAATATGATGAAGCAACAAATAATCAAATGGGATAAAAAAAATGTAGTGAGGTAAATAAAAATTGGAACTAAACAAATAAACTAAAAGCATACAAAGTAAACAATTACCATTTTTGTTCAATTTCTATCTTTATTAACCCAACCAAAAATTAAAACCAATACATATAAATAAAACTTTAGCCATTAAGTCAAGCCTAATATTCACATAACAATAGCTTAGTTCACTAACAGAACTTGGACCAATAACAAACATGATAAAAATAAATCAAATTTATTCCCAAACCAATAATGACAGCAAATAAGCCCCAGCACTTGATCTGACCCAAGAACAAAACAAAAATGAAATAAATAAATAATCAATTAAAACAACAAATAAACAAAAGAAGAAAATTCACCTGTGTTTGGGCGTGAAGTTTGGCTGGTGTAGGAGTGGTGGCCTGGTGCCGTGCTACTGGTGTTGTGAGGTGGTGCTGTGCAAGGGTATGAGGTATGGTGCTCTAATGCAAGGGTGTGTGATGTGGGTGGCTTGCAGCAATTGGTGTGTTGAGGGTGCAATGCAGGGGCTGATTGAGAGTGGGAGTGGTGTCAGAGTGACCTACAGTGTCGAGGGTGTGAGGAGGGTGATTTGTGGTGAGCTTGGGTGAGAGTGATGTTCTAGAAGTATGGACACTTCAAAATGATAGTTGTACCTGATAGAAAACTCTTTATGTGGGCTTACATTAATAATGGATTTTATATTGATTTAAAAAAACGGGTTGATGAGATAGTTGTAAATAATTAATCTTAAGATATATGTGATATAAAGTGTATTGAGCTTGACATCTTATTGTAAAAGTCTAGTTGGGCAGCTATGTGTAAGCATAATGGGCCACCAGGATTAGACCCAATGTTTGTGACATGAACCTTCATGGTTTGACTCAACAGTTATGAACCTTGATGGGAGGGTATGATAACATATATATATATAAGGCATACTAGGTCCCCTCTCTAACCCTACTTGAATGATCAAAAGCATCTCTTCAGATAAGCATTTTGTAGTCTGGTTGCCACATTGCAAAACTGTCATTCTGGATTTGGGTATAGGGAGGAAGACCTTGCACTACTTGATATGGCAACAATGGCATGAATAGGTATGCTTTCTAATTCACTTCTCTTTCTTGATTGGTGTTCTAACTTCACATGTGATGATACACCTTTAAAAAAAAGAGAGAAAAAGTTTAAGATAACTATGAAAAAGGGGATAAGTTTTTTTTTAAAAAAAAAGGGTTGTTATTTAAGTTCTACATTAGAGAAAAAAGTTTTATATTATTTTAGTTATAACCTTCTTCCTAGGAATGGTTATATATACACGCTTAGATAAATAAGTTCAATTGTCTTTTCCTTCTAGGCTTTTTGTAAACAAAGTAAGAGGTTCTAATAAATTTTGGAAGTAAGATCTAACATTGAATCAGATTTTGGATTATCTTAACTTAAGTTAGGTGAGTATATATTTTATTTAGTGACATTTTTTTAGTGTTTTTATTTTATTTTTATTTTTATTTTATGTTATGTTATTTTTTGGGTAATTTTGGATAGTGAATTTAGGCTTTACGATATAAAAATATTTAGAATTTATAGATTTAATTGAAAATATCAATTGTCTATGATTGATATTGATATTTATCTAGAACAGTATAAGAAACTTCCAATTCACCAAGGCAAATCATTGGAGGAGGACCCAATTGAAAATCGCTAAGTATTATGAATGGTTATTATCTGTTATATGTCTATCTATGATTTTTAAATCTTGAATGATTTTTACAATTTTTATTTTGAATATATTAGAGCCTTAGATATTCTTGAGACAAGCAAAATTTTGAAAAACTTATATTTGGCATCCGAGCATGGTTATAATGAAATGATGGATAAACTGATAATTTTTGTTGATAGAAATATATTGATAATGGTTTTGGAATAATTATAACAATTGTTTCATATATCAATTTTGGATTAATGATGGTCATTGTTATAGACAATGGTTTTTGGACTATTAATTGCAATTGTTTCAAAATATAGATTGACGCTAATAATTATTATCGACATTGGTTGCTTATGAAAAACATATATGAAAAATATTTTTGAGTGAGTTTTCTAATGTTAGAAAATATTCTCTTTGAAATAAGATTGATTTTAATAAATTAAAATTTTTATTTTCACTTTGAAAAATTTATTTTCTTACGAAATATGATATTTTTGTAAATTATTTTCTTTGGAGAAAATCATGTCAAAACACTGTATTTAACAACCGTAAATGTTAGCCTGGTGCACCTAGGATTAGACTCTGCAGAGGAGATGCTAACTCTGTGTTAAGTTAGCACACATGAGTTGGTTATGAATTTGGAGCCTGATGCTCATTAGTTCAAGTCTTGAACTTGAGATGCTAACTCTGTGTTAAGTTAATACATATGAGTTGGTTAAGGATTTGGAGTGTAATGCTCATTTGTATAAGCCTTAAGTTTGTTAGTTTAGTTAGCTTATCTTGTGAACTATGTACTCGGTTTGTTTCGGTTCTGGTTGATGAATTATTCCATTGGGATTTTATTCTCATTAATTTTCTCAATGTTTGATATTTGTTATTGGAAATTGTTTATTGACTTTAAAGCTTCGTTATATATTTTTTTAATGACATTTATAATGATTGATTTAGAAACTTTATATTTTGAAAAGAGTTGTATATGCTTGTTATATTTTTTCAGGTATTTTTATTTAGTTTTAATTGCTATTTATCATTTTCGAAATTATCTTGTTATTACTTTTGAAAAACTTATACCCCCACTTGTCCCGTTTCTAGTGTAGTAGATATTAACTACTCACTGAGTTGTAAACTCACCCAAATTGTTGTTATATCCTTCTAGAAAAGGAAAAAGAGGTTGTTTCTAGTTCGACTCCTCCAGTGTGATTGAGATAGTTTTTAAATGTTTATGGTGAGCTCTATACACTATTTGAATATGAAAGCCTTGTAAAATGACACTCTTAGAAGTGCTCTATTATTTTCACAAATAGGATCCATGTTAGTTTGTTATATGTTAGTTACCGATTGTATCATTATGGTATTTTGTTTCGAAATAAATTATTGATATTTGAGATTCACCTATCGAATGTTATAAGTTTGAACATATACTAAAATAAAGTATTTTATGAGGCCCTGTGGTGATTATTGTGGTTTGTCAATTCTGATTTACATGTTTGGAGGCTTATATGGCTTAGATGAACTTATGGTAAGCCTTTATCATACGCTGGTCATAAATCCCCAGTTCGGGTGGTGACATCATGTATGTATGATCTAGGGGAATATTATTTGTGTAAAATACTCACAATTGGTATCAAAGCCTAGATACATGATTTAGGACCCAAACAGATATATGAATATGTATGATTGCATTGAAACATGCAGTGATTGTTTCATGTGAATTTTTTCTTTGTTAACTTAACATGAAACTTCATAATTTTTATTTTCTTTGTTAAAGACTCAAAGTTGCATTATTATATGTGTTTCAAGTCTGTATAATTGCAGCCTAATTGAAATTAGAATGTCACGTTAGAACAAGCAAAGTTTACTTAAAACCCATATATTGAAATTCCTTGAATTTGGTGTTTAACATACGGAATGTTGTATGGGTTCCATTCCTTAGAGTTTCTGAAACAGTGACTGGAAATTGGCTTGTGTTTTTGGTTCAAACCGTGACACTGGCGTTCATGGTGGAAGTGGGTATTCTTAACTGGCTTTGTATCTAACATTCTCACTGGTTTATATCAAATAATCAATTTAATTTGTTTTTGAATTTGGTAATTGGCTCATGGTTATCTAAATCATGTCTATAGACTATAATGTGGATTTATTATAATTACTTTGAAACACTTGCATATTACAATATGCAGTGAATATATTAAGCATTGATAATCATTTTCTATAGATGCTTCCCTTCATTTTGGAGGGCCTTCTGTAACATAAAACCTTTATAGAATTATGGTAGACTTAAATTATTCTATCCTTTTTACCATAGGCACACCTGGTTAAATTGCTCTGATACCATAAATGTAATACCTTTCCTTTATATAGTGTAGTGTCACTTGTCTTTTTAAACTTATATTCTTAAATAAATCATTTAAGTAAATTTATTTTTATTATGTGATTATATTAATTATTAGTTGGACTTCATTATTAACTTGAGGAAAAATTTGTTCTTAACGTAACTTAATTATTTATCACATCAATTACATTGTAATTATAAGATAAAAAAAAAACTATTATCTCGTACATAAAAAACATACTAGATTGTCATTATTTACACATAGAGAATTACATTCATCAACTATTTACAACAGCCATAAACAAATAAATTAGCCACTACTAGTCCATGCAAGTAATTTTACTAGGCAGTTTATATAGTATCACTACATAATACTAGTCAAAACATTTACAAGTAACATTCCACGCTACTATTATGAAAGCATCATCTTCTGCAGAACACACCCACTGAATTACATCAAGCTCAATCAACAGGGTGATACAAGGCATCTTCAATCTTAACCTGAAATCTCTAGAAACACCACACTCAAGGATGGGAATCATTAATTCTCAATAGAAATTCAAATAGTGTAAAAACTGTCAAATAAAACTATAGTGCTTCTAGCTGTGTAAGTTACAAAAAAATAGTTTCATAGCCATATTGCCAATTCCATTATAAAAATATGAATAATCCACAGCAGATAATCCAAAACATTTTACAAACAATATCTAGCTATTCTTCTAGCACTTATAATGTATAATAGTAAAACAAACATTACAACTACTCAATTACATGCTCAATAATTCTTACATCTTATTAGCCTTTTATCTCTCTACGCTTACATGGTCAAAACATCATGGGTGGGAGCTCTCCTTGGCATAGGGTGTTCCCTAATCTGGTTGGCTATTCCACACACTAAAAGGGATTTCACCCAGCCTATATCCACACACTTGGGTGGATAACTAGACACATGTAAGACTTTCATGGATCACATCTAGATCATTTCTTAGGATCACCTCTGTTTTTTTTTTAGGATCATCTCCAAGCTTTTCAACTTTTCTTTCACTTTATTAATCATGAGCATGTAATTGATGCAGAAATAATTCTAACGTATCTAGCACTTTAGATTTCAATAACTATCACTTTTAGCTAGCTCTTTTACTTTAGAATCATAATTAACATAATATCTTCTATCTTAATACATAAAAATCTAAGTGAAAGGTAATCTAATTAACCCTTATAGGCCGAAACCTTATGTGTGAACTTCCCAAGGATTTAATTCCATCAGAACATCTAATTAAGCTTAATTTATCACTTAATTATACTATTATTGATCCCAACAAGGCTTAAGTATCAATTTTCTTAAGATAACAAATTAACCATTTCCACATAATATGACCGAAATCTCCACCTGCTTGAAGTCCTTAGTTTTCTTTTAAATTCTAGGTAGTTCTTACTTAACACCTCACTTTGTAGTCAAGGTACAACTACAATTTCAAGTATTAATCAAATCCCCTTTTTAACCTTGCTTGGCTGAAACCCTAAGGACAGGAAATCTTATTCAATCAATCAAATTCTCATATAACCTAAATATTAACTAGTACTAGTTCACCTAGAAACATCCATAATTACCAACAGTTGCCAAGATTCACACCTAGAAACATCCATAACTACCAACAATTACCAAGATTCAAGAAATAGAAGGATTTGAACCCACAAATCCTAGCTTGGCCAAAACCTTAAGGAAAATTTATTGAACCTTAATATTCATCTAGGTGATTCTAGCAAGTAATATGCCGTCAATTACTCATATTCAATCTAAACCTAAACTTACCCAAGTTTCCATAAATTCAAAGCCTTAACCACGAAACTTAAAGGATTTAAAAGAAAAAAAGTTTAAACCCCTGCCCCTTGATGTTCTCAGTTTTGGAAGAAAAAGGAGAGGAAATCCTTGCTTTTGTTCCAAGCTTGATCTTCTTCTTGTTTTCTCTTCTTCCCTCAATTCTTGCTTTCTTCTGTATTTCTTTCTCTTGTTTTTCTTTTCTTATTTCCTCCTATTCTTCTCTTGGCTATGACTTTTAGGAGTTTTAGGAATTTTGTTACTTTGTTTATTCTATTTTATCTTATCTTAACTTTTGAGTCATAACTAACAACCAATAAAACTTCACCAGGTGCTTACTTAGGTGTCTACCTAATTATTATTAATAATTCTAACCATTTCTATGCTTCTACATGACCCCTTTGGTGTTTACCTAATCGTTATTAATAATTCTAATCAATCTTATGCTTACACACATCCCTTAGGTGTCAACCTCTCATTATTACTAATAATTCTAACCAATCTTATGCTTACACACACCCTCTTTGGTGTTAATCTATCAATGCAAGAAATTAATAATAGCAAATAGTAAAACAAATATTTGGGTAATTAAAGACTATAAAATTTACACTAACCTATGAGCGGACGCTACATCTTCCCACTTGTTACAATGTCTCATGGCCAAAAAATAACTAGGCTTTACCAAAAGGTCTGCACATTAGATGATAACAAAACTAAAAGTTGTTCTATATATACATGCTTGTGGTTTGTATTCCTATCAATTTTGCTACATTAACCTATCTAGAGCATGTTATTTGTCTTCTCAAATAAATCAAGTTTTAGGATACATTTAGATAGAAAACTATGGAGGAAAGGTAAGGGGCAAAAATTTTCTTTGTAACTAAACATTCTCCTTATTTGGGAGATTTTAAAATAACAGAAACAAAATGAGCGATTATCATTTAAGACTCAAATCAAATTCTCTCTTTTTTTTTTATAAAAAAATTTATAATTCTCTCAAATTAAAAATAAAAATTTATCTTTTACTTCCATACTCCTTTGTTTAAACATATGTTCAAGAAATGATATCTATTTAGGAAAAAAAAAAAGAGAAAACAAGATTAAAATAGAGTATTTAACGATGATTGATTCACTTTCTACCATGATTTCAATTTGGCAAAACATAAATGTTGCCATATACCAAGAGCGGAATGGTCAAACAAGATGGTAGAGCAAATCAACATGTCTAGTCAAGCCTAAGGATGATTCGATGCACTTTTTATGTAAGTCGATAGGTAGCCAGGTTGAAGGTGGAGTTGACAGGTAGTTGGGTCAAAGAGAAAAGATCAAACATCAAAATGTTCAATTAAGTCCATTGAGACCATCGACAAAGGCTAATCAAGTTGGGGGATCGACGTCAAACTAGTATGTACAATTATGGCCACTCGGCCAACACCTTTAGGTTGTGGAAGAAGTTTTGTCAAAAAATTAGTTTTGGACTTAGACCTTTGGGTTTAAGATCAAGACCGAAGGAATCTCGATGAAAGGTTGATATGCAAGATGGTTCCCACCAATGTCAACCAAATGGTTACTCAGGATGTGGATTTATCAATTGAGAAATCTTTTAGAAGCCACAAGTCATTACCATAGACATGGGTAAGATTGAGCGTAGACTCGTGAAAGAAACTGCTTGAATACATGGCATTATCAGAACGAGTCAAAGACATGCAGTCAAATCTCAAAGACTTATGCGATTACGAGAAAATGTCTATAAATTCAAAGTGAGGTCATCGAGAAAGCGACTTCTAACACTCATATTCCTTACTCACAAAGGAAAAGAGTTATCTAGATTGTTTTATTTTTCTTGCACTTTTCAATATGATTCACTTTGGTTCATTATAAGCTTTAATGTCCATTTCTTTATGTTTTCTTTAAGTTGTTCATGTTCATTTCGTTTTGTGTTCTTTAAGTTGCTACTGTATTGTTATTTCATGGATTTAATGCAATTCATTTTTCCTATTCATCTTTCTTATCATTTGATTTGATCATTAACCACCTAATTCATAGTTAAGGACACTGGTTAAAAGCAAACAATGATACCCTCTATTGGAAGTTGGGTCCCTTTCCAAGATTGTGTCTGGGATCAAATTTGTCATCTAATGACAAATTATGCAAGAAACAATAAATTTACAATTTTTATTTTTAATTGCACCTATCGAGTCAATCTGAATACCTAATTTACTAAGGGTTAGGCTTTTAAATTATTGAAAAAACAAATTAATCGCTTAGTATGTATAATTAATATGGGCATCAAATTGTATTATTATTAGTCGCCAAATATTATTAATTTAGAAAAGCCACCAAACTTTTCTATAGATGCTAATGAGTGAATGTTGTCATCACTTATCAAATTAGTAAAAGTCATCGACATATATTGAGTACTTACATATAATTCAATTGAACAAGTCCAAGTCTCCCCTTCTAGAGATTATGATCCAACCATAGCATGATTTGAGTCCATTTTTTTTTCTATGCTGTCTTTATCAGAAGAGAGCCAAAATTTCATACATGGTGCCCTATTCCACACATTCAATATAACTAAACTAGCTTAATTCAACATTTGTGAAACCTCACTTCATGAGTTAGGATGACTTAACTGGAAACAAAGATAAAAGATTAAGACCCTTTATCAAGTTAGTTTGGCTATAAATTAACGTTCATCAATTGTTGTTTTCAGTTGTGAATCAAGTAGATATATACTTATGGGGTGATTTTCATTGCCATATTTTATCCTCTGTTTCTTTCACTTGTTGGTTTTTCATTTTCCATCATACTTTTCTTCTTTGGTGCCATTGCTTAACCAAGATGAGAGCTATGCCTTGCTTTAATTCAAAAACTCATTTACTCTTAAAAGTTCTCACTCGTTTGGATCTTGTTTTCAATCTTATCCTAAGACAGAATCATGGGGAAATGATACAAATTGTTGTTTATGGGATGGGGTGACATTAAGTTAAGCCATGTGATTGGCCTCGACCTTAGCTGTAGCTGGCTTCATCATCTTCAAAAACTCAACCTCGCTTTCAATGAATTTGGTGGTTTGAAATTAGACTCACCCAACCTAGTTTTCAATGATTTCTTTGAGTCTCCAATGTCTTCTGGATTTGGTGATCTTGTGAGTCTTTCACATTTAAACCTATCAAACTCTAGATTTGGTGGTGTTATCCCTTCCAAATCTCTCAGCTATCAAAGTTGTCTCACTGGATCTCTCATATTCTTTGTTCAATAAGAGATTGGGATTTGAACCATCAACTTGGAAAATGCTCATTCTTAATGAAATTGATTTAAGGGAGCTTTTTCTAGATTATGTAAACATGTCTTCCCCCACTCCAAACTCTGTCTTTGTTGATGAATTTAGCATCCTCTTTGGTCTATCTTGGTCTTGGAAATACTAATTCGCAGGGGAATTTGGCAGAAAACATTCTTGGTTTGCCCAATCTTAAAAAGCTTGATTTATCATCAAATTTCAATCTTAAAGGTGAACTTCAAATGTTCAATTGGAGTATTCCTCTTAGGTACTTGGATCTCTCTTTCAGTGCTTTCTTGGGAGAAACTCCTAATTCCGTAGCCCATTTAAAGTCTCTTAGCCACTTAGATTTTTTTCAATATAACTTTGATCGATGGATTCCTTTATCTTTGGGGAGCCTTATGCAACTAACATCTTTGAGCCTCAGATCAAAACAAGCTTAGTAGTGAGATTCTTTCATCACTTTCAAACCTTTACCATCTCACTTCCTTAGATCTTTCTGAATGTAACTTTGATGGATAGATTCCTCTATCTTTGGGGAACCTCACGCAACTAACATCTTTAAGCCTCAGATCAAACAAGCTTAGTTGTGAAATTCCTTCATCACTTTCAAACCTTCAGCATCTCTTTTTTTTTTTTTAGATCTTTCTGAATGCAACTTTGATGAATTGATTACTCAAGCATTATGGACCTTACAAAACTAATAGATTTGATCCTTAGTGATAATAATTTTGGTGTTAAGATTTCATCTTTACTTTCAAACCTTCAACAGCTCATTTATTTAGATCTCTCTGCATGCAACTTTAAAGGACTAACTCATTTATGGAACCTCACACAACAAACATATTTATAACTCAATTCAAACAACTTCAATGGTAAGATTCCATCATCACTTTCAAATCTTCAACATCTCATCACTTTAAATATTCTGGATGTAACTTTGAAGGACCATTAATTCATTTAGGGAACCTCACGTAACGAAATGAACTGTTCCTCTCATCGGACAACTTCCATGGTGAGATTCCATCATCACGTTCAAATCTTCACCATCTCACTGATTTAGATCTTTCAGTTAATGGTTTTAGTAGTCATATCTGAGATGTTTTTGGTAAGCTTAGCAAATTAAGATCTTTGTCCTTTCACCGTAACAAGCTAGGACGCTAGCTGCCATAGTCACTATTTGACCTAACTCAACTTTCTTTTTTAAATTACAGATGAAATAAATTGGTTGGCCCGATTCTGGACAAAATCAGCAAACTTTCTAATTTACATCTTATGGATTTATCTGGTAAATTATTGAATGAAACAATTCCACAAGAGTGTTTTTCTTAGGCTATGATATTAGAATTGTATCTTTATGACAACCAACTCACGAGGCCAGTTAGTGAATTCTGAACTTTTCTTTGGAACATTGTTACCTTTCTAATAACAAGCTACAAGGTCTTATCCCAAAGTCAATTTTTGATCTCCCACAACTTTATGAGTAGGGTCTTTCATCAAATAACTTAAATGGCTTTATGGATTTTCACCAATTTTCAAAACTCTAAAATCTAATGAGTCTTGAACTTTCTGACAATAATTTTCTCTCTTTTAACTTTGACAATAGTGTTGACTATACCTTCCCTAACTTGCAAGAATTATTTTTATCTACTTGATTTATCAATAGTTTCCCTAAGTTCTTATCGTTGCTCCAAAATCTGTAGCGTTTAGATCTTTCTACTAACAAGATTCATGCAAGGATTCCCAATTGCTGGAATGAGAATCTCCGACTTTCATGGGAGAACATTCAATTCATTGACCTCAGTTTCAACATGTTGGAAGGAGATCTTCCAATTTCACCTTTTGCCACTCAATTATTTTTTGTATCAAATAACAAATTCATAGGAGACAGTTCTTCTACAATTTGCAATACAATCTCCCTCTAGACATGTCTCGCAACTACTTGACAGGCATGATTCCATATTGCCTTGAAGCATTTCCATCTCTTTCGGTTTTGGATCTTCAGATGAACAACCTTTGTGGAGTTATCCTCAAAAAATTTTCCAAGAGAAATATATTTGAGACTAAAAAATTTAATGATAAGCACTTGGAGGGACCATTACCTCGATCCTTGGCCCACTGTAAACAAATGGAAATTCTTGATCTTGGAGAAAATAATATAGAAGATACATTTCCTAACTGGTTTCAACCTACTCAAGAACTGCAAGTCCTTGATCTATGAGCTAATAAGTTCTATGGTGTCATCACCCCTTTGAAAATTGAGCACATACTACCCAAGTTGAGAATTCTTGATATCTCCAAAAACTAGAGGCCCTTTGTCAACAGTATACATCAAGAACTTTAAAGGAATGACGAATGCCAATGATGGTCCAATTGGTTTGAAATATATGGAAAGTTACTCCTATTCAATTCATATAATGATTATGTGGTAGTCACAAAGGAAGGGAATGATGTAAAGTTGGAGAGGATCTTAACTACTTTCATAATTATTGATTTATCCAATAACAAGTTTGAAGGTGAGATTCCAAAAATCCTTGGAATGTTAAATTCACTCATTGGGTTCAGCGTTTCCCATATTAGAATCACTAGAAACGTTCCACAATTATTGGGTGATTTGTAAAGTCTAGAATGGTTGGATCTCTTATCAAATATGCTCATAGGTGAGATTCCCACATCATTGACCAATCTCAGCTATCTTTCTTTCTTGAACCTTTCACAAAACCAACTTGAAGGAATCATACCTACAAGTAGACAATTCAATACATTTCAAAATGATTCTTATAGGAGAAATGAATGGCCATGTGGCTAGCCCTTGTCAAATCATGCAATAAGGATGAAAAACAACCCGCAGATTCAACAATTTTTGACCATGGAAATAAACTAGGATTTGGATGGAAAACTGTAGTTGTGGGATATGCATGTGGGGTGGTGTTTGGAATATTTTGGGGATATAATTTATTCTTGATCAAGAAACCTCAGTGGCTCGGCACATGTTGAAGGAGTGCTTGGTAAAAGGGTGAAAAGGAGGATCAACAGAGCCCATGCAAATCGTAGAGGAATGAATTACTGTAATGTATCATGTCTTGTCACTTTCTTTTCTTTGATTTTATACTTCTCAACTTTGGGTTTTAGCTATTCTGAAAAGGAATATTGTAATCTTATTTTTGGTTGTTGAATGACTTGTTAATTCTTGCTTTGGTTACAGTATAAAGTGATTTGTTGACAATTGCCCATGGCATTAATGAACAAGTACTTGTGAAATATATTATGATTTTATATACTTAAAATCAACTAAAAAATTGTCCTCACAAATCAAGACAAAAAAAATAATTGCTTGATTGCATTATTTTTATATTCATTACATTAGTTAAGCTAGTGAAATGAGTATAAAACATGGAAAGAATAAAATGACAATCACAAAGATTACTAATCATATGAGTAATCTTGGCTTAGGGTTTGTTTTGGAACACAACAAATGTAAAATAATTATTTTTCTTCGAATATTACCATATTACTTCTTTCAGTGGATTCAATTATTCACATAATAATTAGTAGATAATTTGAATGGTTTTCATTGGAGATGTATCTAGAAAGAACATTAAATAATTTAGAATAATTCATCTTTGTGCCTAAATACACAATTGGAATATTAGACAATTTGAATGCTTAAAGAACATTAAACACATTTCTATTATCTCAAAAAAGAACAACAAAGAATTTAGGATAATTCACCTTTAAAAGCATAGCTATTCATTACTAAGAAGAAATAATCTCTATCACAATAAGTAGATGTGGTGAAACCCAAAGCCCTAGAGATTTTGTCTATCGGGGTTGAATCTTTAAAATTAATTTGTTTTCATTAGTTTTAGTTTACTTCCAATCCTTTATTTACCTTTTAATTATCACATTCTCAAGTCTAGATAAATAAAATTGCAAAAGTTCAATACTAAACACAATCCTCAAAATAACGAATCTTATTTTTACTACTTTAACAATTCGTGATGGCTTACATTCTATGACTAGTCCTCATCCTCACTCTATAGGGATGGCTTTCTACTCTTCAAAAAGAAAGGAAGAGAAAAAACTAAAGAAAAATCTGATCAAGGAGGCATCATTGCTGCTGAAGACTTTATGCTGCAGTGCAAGTAGGAGCTTTTCCTGTAATTATGTGAGATCAACATCACTTAGCTCCACACCCTCACATGGTACACCACTGCTACACATATGAAGCACTCCTTCCTGAGTTACTGAGGTGGCCTTAGAGTTCTTGAAGGTGACTCTGCTTATCTTTATTTTTTTTTGGATTTTAAGCCATTGAAAGCATGCACAAAATCAACAAAAACAATGAATAAGAAACCACAATATATAATGCATGTTTAATCATTGAAATCAAGAGTTGGAAGATTAGTGATTTAGATAGCATCTCTAGCAATGATTACAGAGAAGGCAGAGTTTAGTAAAGAGACAAAGCTACCTCTTGATGTATATACAACCTACAAACTAATGGATAAAAATATCATTTTTAAAGTAGCTTTTTATTAAATACCTCTTTGGTGCACTAATTATATGGGCACTACTATTGGTCTATGATCACAAAACTCTTGACATTAATCATGGTGATATCTTGAAAATGCATATCAGTCATTGGAGAAGTTCCATCGGTGCCAGACCAGGTCTTGATCCTCTCACCATTATCAGTTTCTTTCAAAGTGCAATTCTTGACAAGAAAACCTTCTGCAGGCTCTTCATTCGGGTACCTCCCTAGACTCCAACACTAATACCATGGTCAGGTCCATAATTCACATTTTGGACAGTTATTTGTTTTCCGCCATCACCCATTGAGTTGCAGTCGTCTCCAATAGCAATGTTGGCGTTAAGAATTTTCACATCTATTGATCTTCCAATGTGGATTCTATCAGTGTTGAGACTTTTAGCAGGGTCACTAATGGTGAAGCCATCAAATGTTAAATTGTTGCATCCTATAACATTGACATGAAAGTTTTTGCTGTCCTTCGAGGTTATGTCCCAGATGATTGAATGTTTTAGAGCATTAAAACCAAAATTCTTTTGACATTTTACGCAAAACAAAAAAGAAAGAAAAAAACTCAATTAGCATGTTTTGTATAGAGATACCAACTAGTTATGTGACATTTAAATGGGCATATTATTTACCATGGAAGGCATCTTGCAGTTCTTGTTTGATCCACAATCATTTTGTTTCCAAGTTGTTGCACCTTGACCATCAAAAGTTCCACTACCTGATAAGGTTAAAAAGTCAACATATCCAAATTTAACCCACTGGTCAGTCCCCTTGAGTTCTTCTAGGTTTGCGGATGCTTGAATTGTGCCATCAACTTGAACTTCAACCGGAGCCTTGCAAGGACCTTTGACATCTATTGAATTCATCTTGAATGTATCTTTAGGAATTACAATTTTGCTTGGAGTTGTTGATGCACCTGCTTCTTTCCAAGCACTTAAGAAAGCCTTAAAAACATACAAAACACAAATCAATTAAGAACAAAAACAAATTTAATTAATGCTGCAACAAGCTAATTCTACTTCAATGGCAACTTGCATGAGAATATCTTGAACCACATATATCTGAATTTTTTAACAACAAATTTTACTTTCCTACAAGTTGAAATCCATGTTTTAGGTGAAGTGAACATGATCTTACCTGGGTTTATATATGCGTTTGGTGCTCCACCAAATTTTCTTATATGAAAGCACCAGGTTGAGCTATACCAGAGTCAACTAGCATTAAGAATAAAACTATTTTAGTAATACTCAACTTCATATCCATTCTGATTATTGTTGCCAACACTTTGTATTCCTACACTTCTTGAAGAATGAATGTGGTTTCATAAAATGATGGAACACTATTTATGCTTAACTTGCGATACTTTAAGACCATCAACAAGGTGAACAAACTTTTATCTAAATATGACTTTGATCGTTTTAGTTGTTTAGTTGAGCTCCTATTCTATCATTGCAAATTCATTTTTAAACAATGATTTAGTGATTTATAGCCATATTCAACTAGTTAACTAAAATAAGAATAGTGGGGCTAGTTTACAAAAATGTTTGATAAAGTTTATCTGAGATTTTTATAATGATAAGTTCAATTTTCAGTAGTTTTTACAGATTAGACTTGAGGATATAGAAAATATATAATAGGGAGAGAAAAGAAATGAAAAAAAATCTAAAAACGAATTTTTCAAAAGGTTATGCTATTCTCACAAGTAGCATTGATTTTGCAAATCGTAATTTAGTTGCCTCTAATTTATTTTTAACTTTGTGCTTATGTTTAAAACATTTTTTAAAATAGTTTATGAAACAAATATCTACATGACCGTAACACAAGAAAATGTGAAACGAGAAAATAGAAAGAAAATAAAAAGAAAGAAAATTATAGCATTATGAAACTAAGTTTAAGAAACATAATTTCATGAGTTTTTTTATCCAAAAAAAAATGTATTGATAGAATGAAAATTACATAAGCTAGCTATAAATATAATGAAACATACTAAGAATAAACTATAAAGCATAAGAAAATTAAAGCAAAGCGTAAAACGGTAAAAGCATTGCCAAACAGCAAAGCTTGTAAAGAAAACAATAGTAATTACCCAAAAAAAGACTTTGTTGAGAGAAGACAATAAAAGGTACCTACATGCCTGATAAACAATATCATATATGGTAGCAAAAATTTTTGTCCTGATTATATAAAAAAAAATGTCCTTTTGATTTACAGTAAAAAATTGAAAAGAATAATTTTTTTCTTTTTTTTTCAAAAAATGAAGTAAAAAAATTCGTTTTTGTCCAATTTACTTAAGTTAGCAGCTTCTTTCTCTCTCAATTTTGCCCACATTGCTTTAATTTGTGCACCATTTAACGCATAGTATTCTCACCTACTCTTTCACCCACGTATCTTATAAGCATTAGTGTAACATTAATCTCTCAAGTATTATCGTAACTTATTTTTAATCAGAAATCCCTCCTAACAAATATTTATTACAATGTTTAAAATTTGATCCTTTCACATTCGCTTTAGGTGGTCTGTTTCCTTAGCCAAAAAAAAGAAGCCTATGACTTAAGCTCATCCTCTATTTATTATTATTAGTTTAAAAGTGAAAAAGAAAAAAATTAGAGAGATAAATTTAGAATGATTTATATCTTTCCCTTATTCAAAAAATTGAGAATAAAAAAAATTTTAAAATTTAACTTTTTTATTTTATTTATACTAAAATAAAATATTATGACTTAAAAAGAGTAACAAAATAATTTAACATTTATTTACAATCAATTTCAAAAAAACTAAATAAAATAGGGAAGCCTTCCACTACTTTTCATTTTTTTTCTTTTCTTTTGATCATTATTTTTGCTTTACCAGGAAAAAAAAGCATAAGTGTTCCTCTTCGATCCGCGGGTGACTTGAAACCGCTACCAAAAGGGGTTTGGGGGTTGGCATTTATGCAGCTTTCTTCTTTTCTGCCTTATGCAATTCACCATTCGTTGGTCTTCCCAATGGCCACTAGTCCTCTATCTCTCTCTCCGCCAATCTCGCCAATACATCCGATTACCTCTCTTCTTCGCCGTCAGGTAAACGATCTTCCTGTATCTCTATTCTTTCTTTTTTTTTTTTTTGGTCTTTTAATTGGAATCGTGATTGGAATTGATCGAATTTCCATTTTTTTTATTACTTTATGCTGGAATGTTACAGTCGGAATCCCAATTTGAATTCAAGAGTTGTGTTCTATTGCTTGTGCATGAAGTGGTTGATGAATCCCATTTGAATTTAAGGGCTGTTTTTCGTTTGACCTTCTTGTTCATTTCCTAAACCCTTGGTGGAATGCATGTGGTCTTTTTGTTGCTCTGTAGTGAAGACATTTTCAGGAAATTTTGGTTCATTTATTAGTTTTGGATTATGCATTAAAACTACTTGAACTTTAATTTTTGCTTTAGTTCTAAATGACAAAGAAAAATCTTGCTTTAGTTTGTGCTTGATAAGAAAAGGTATGTCGGTAGGTATGAACCATTTACAATTTCAGTGACCTGGGTGTCTCTGACTCCCTGACATGGGAATTTTAATACTAAACTAACTCTTCCATCTGTTTATCGGAATGTTATTATTTAAAAGGAAATATTTAATTTTTTTCAAGAAAGATTAAAACCTTCCCGCATTTGACTTTTCCTACATTTAAAATTTATCACTCGCAAGATCTGTGGCTGCTAAATTTGTTTCTTTCCTTGTCTGATGCAAGTTATGTATTCTTATTATTTAGGCTAAAAATCCTATTCAAGAATGAAGTTTCCTCCAACAAGTAACAACCTATGCACCTTTCTATGGTTTATTTAGTTAGATTATGTTGCTCATATCGTTTTTAGCTGAAAATCTTAAAATCCTATGCTTTGGTTCTTGATGTTTATAAAGAAATTGTATTGATTAGTCATTAGTGTGACTAAAAGCATTACTTTTTGTAAACTATAATGTAAGTATGACAGTGGTTGATCAATTTTTAAGTAATTTCTTAAGGAATTGGTTTTCCTCTTCACTTAGGGCACCCATTTGTTGAGTTGATAAAAGAATGTCAAGTGTTGCTCTCATAATTCTATGTTTACATTCTTTGTCATTGTAACTATTTGGGATAGTTGATCATAAAAGTCGAAATGCATAATTCTTTATTCTTAGCCATCAATTATTCATTAAAACAGTCCTTCTTTCTGATTTAACTGTACTAAACCTTTTAGTATCAATTCTCACAATGTTTGTTCAACATTTTCTTTAGGTCAGCTTCTATAAAATAATCTATAAAGCTTAAACCAAGATCTATTATCTTCAATTGTGTCTATTGTGCTAATATGTGCCCAAAGTAATAGGAACCATAAGCCTTTTTTAACTTCTTATCAAAGTTGCTTGTTTCTTCAAGTAGTTTCCAGTTCTCACTTTCACTACAGAGATATAAATAACCAAGTCGGACATCCGTAGCTAATTAGCGAGGGAGTTCCATTCACATGCTCTTGCTAAATAATCACCCTGCTTAAAATGGGGAAAAGACATAATCTAATTTTACTTTTTTTTTTTTTCCTTTCTGCAAGTTGAGGATTTCTATTTAATACTGTTTCTGTTAGTCGGCACCATCTTGTGTTGTAGGCACCATCGCAGGTAAAGCGGAAGAAAAGGATGACGAGGATGGTGACAATGATAGCATAGACTTCAATTAGTTGTGTTGTTTTTTTTTTTTTTGTTGAACTTGCACTACAAGCATTTTACTGATTTGCTAGGGAATATAGCTACACAAATATTTCATAGCTAATCAATAGCTAATTAACTATGGATTAGCTAAGGAAAAATGATCCCGAGCTAAAATAACAAAATGAAAAAAGAGAATTTTACTGAACTGGATCCTAGATTAGCAAGATGGTTGGCACTTTGATTACCTTCTAAGATAAATTGAGTTTTCAAGATATTAGTATGCCTAAGAAGTGAAAACCTGCGTGCTTCTTCTTTCTTAGTATTTTTGCGTATCTCTAATAATCCACATCCATTAACTACACATAGGGGGATTGAGACATCAGATATTCAGATTTATAATAGGAAACAGTATATATATGAAAATTTTATTTACAAAAACTAAGGAAAAAAAAAAAAGCACATGCACAAAGAAAAAGGAGGGGCTACCTTTTAAGAGGAGGGAAGTAAACACAAGTCACTTAAAAATCCATCTTACAGGATCACTTAGATACTTTGGATAATAATAGGAGCTCCATGTTGTGGCTTTAGAGTAGCATTGGTATGAGGAGCATGAGCATAAGAGGGTGACAGCTGAAATGAAAAATGTTGAAGAATCATAGCTAGAGCCATCTTTGCTTCTATGAAGGCAAAGTTTTGGCCAAGGCAGATTCTTGGGCCCCAACCAAATGGATAGAAAGCAACTTGATCCTTTGAAGCTTTCAAAACCCCTTCAGAGAACCTCTCTGGGTTGAACTGTTCTGGGTTGTCCCAGCTCTTTTTATCATAATGAAGAAGCATAACTTGTAACCAAAGCTCAACCCCAGCCGGGATGGACATGCTTCCTAACCTAGTTTCACACTGAGCATATCTTTGGACAACTGACACAGGTGGATACAGTCTCAGAACTTCATGCAGTACCATTGACACCTGCAAAGTCAAATATGTATGTCAGTTTTTTTTGTTTAAAAGAGCATTTTAGGAGACATTAGATGTTATATAAGGAGGGGAAAGGAAAGGAAAGGGAAGGGAAAAATTATATGAACCTTTGTTTGGATGATTTTTAATGAGGGGAAGGGAGGGGTAAGGAGGGGGAACACTTCCCCGTCTTTCCCCCTCAAAGTCTCAAAATTCTTTCCCCTCAAATTGAGGAGTAAGGAGGGGGAAAGGTTTAATTTTAAATTGGATAAGAAAAATAACTCTTATTCCCCCTCTGTTCCTCTCATTTATTTACTTAAATATCCAAACAAGGGGAAATAACTCCCTTTCCATTCCCTTCCTTTCCTTTCCTCTCTTTCCCTTTCCTTCCCTTCCCTTTCCCCTCACTCAAAAACATCCAAACATAGCATAGAAGTGGGACAATGACGACAAGTTTAAATAGTTTGCAAAAATTATTTGTTCAAAACATGGCCATGTGCAACAAAATAATAATAGTATCATAGAAAATTGTATATTAGATTTATGCTTTTTGATTCTTTAGACTTACAATCTTAAGGCGATTTATGTCTTCGAGATCAGGAGTTCTTTTGCCACAAATCTCTAATACCTCTGCTCTTGCCTTTTCTTGCCAATTTGGATGCATAGATAAAACAACCATATTCCATGTAAGAAGATTGGCTGTGGTCTCATGGCCAGCGAAGTAAATGAACTTGCATTCCTCAATCACATCCTCAATTGTGAGAGAATTTGTATTTTCTTCTTTGTACTGTAACAGTAGGCTTAATAGATCATGCCCTTCCAGTGTACCCTTTTTCATTGCCTGCTCTTTCCTTTGGATCATATCTAGCAATATAGTTTTGATTTGGTCGTATATTTGGTATCTCTTCTTGTTATTTCTAGTCGGTATGAACCTGGGGACACAGGACAACCATACAATTACAAGGTGGGAGAGCTAGGAAGAAATCAATTCATAAACTTTTAAAGTTGACTAATATACAGTTTAAAAATCCTTATGGCCTGCCATCTAGATTTAAGTAAAAGTAAATGTTCTCTCCCTAAAATTTTAAAATATAATGTATAATTTCAAAAGAAAAACCCAAAATATTTGATGAAAATTAATAGAGTAAATTACTCTTACATTACATTTACATTCTGTGGTAAAAATCATTCATACCATTTTTTCAGTTTAAGGTACTAAGAAAATTTAAAAAAACTCATTTATTTGGTACCATTGAATTAATTTTTTTTCTACCCAAGTATTTAAACCTACAATTGAATTATATCAAATGAATGTGCTCTTCATATTTTCTTAATAAATAACACTGAATAAGAAAAGAAAAAATATTTGACCGCAAAATATCTATGACCTAGTTAACGGGCTTAGTTCATGAATCTATATAACAATCCTAATTATAAGAATCACGGAGTAATTTACACAAATGAAGAACTTCCCAAAACAATTTTCAAAGTCTTGAAATATTTACTTTTAGAGAAGCCCTTATTGGCTCCCCAAAAAACTCATGTCTCCAAAAAAAGCAAAAAAAAGTTTTGTTTGTCCACAAGTTCAAAGCTCACAAAATGCTTTTAGATAGTAAGTGATTGAAAACATTGCATATTCCAGAGCTTGAAAAGGAACCCTCGACCTTTTAGAACTTCTTCACTAATCTGTCCTTTTCATTCATGGGTTTCGGTCAAAGCTAGCACCTCTATCCAATAGACTACTAGTAGTCTAATTTTGCATCCAATGCTTCATTTTTTCCAATTTTTCCTGGCATGATATCAAATAATTAAAAGAAAAAAACTATAGTATGACTCATATAATCTTTTCCGTTGTTTGTCTAAGACTTTGTTTGATTTTTAGCAAATTATTGAATCAGCACACACCTAGTGCAATGTGTGTTCTATTTAGATAATTTCAAATACGCATAAGCGAAGAATAATGATTCAACGACTGATAGTGAAAAAATATTAAAGAAATGCGATTTACGAGTGTAAATATAGTGTTACTCTATTTTTATTAGTAAAATTATGTTTTTAATTACCAATGCAGTTTTACCTTTTTGTTTCTTTTACTTTATTTACTTCTATTTTAGGTTGTTATACTTTTTCTTTGAATAGGTGTGTATAATATAGGTTAGTAAAATAATATATGGCATTAATGAATGATAATGCACCTGAAACCTGGGATATAGACGCTGTAATAGGCATCTTGAATCAATAACACTTGCTCATTCTGTAGTTCAAATATCTTCTTTCCCTCTCGGTAGTTGCTTCCAAAGGCTGTTCTTGCTATAACATCACCAGTGAGAACATCGAATTCTAGAGCAACATCAAGTTCACAAGATCCTTGGGGTTTCACTAGTTCCCGCCACCGTTCTATCAGGCTGCAGCAGCTGGTTGAAAATGCTGGTACCATTGCCTAGTTTTTTTTTTTTTTACCCAAACTAATATATTACTTTCTAATTAAGCTAAGTAGTAGTTAACATAAATTGGATAGCAGGTTTGATATTATAATATGGTACCTTCAGCTTCTCAAGGAGGAAAGCAGATGCTACTAGCTTTCTGCGGTTATTCCATTGTTCACCATCCAAGGTTGACACACCCAGATGCAGAAGTTTCACTAGGGGGTTACGTGGTGGCTTGATAAAGTGGCCATTCTTATTTGTTAAAACCAACCTGATAAGCTCTGCGTCCTTTATTATCAGACATGGTTTCATCCCAAACCAAAAAAGTGAAACATTTCCTAAGCATGGCGTCACAACAACAAAGCATTAGTTTGTAGTGGTATCATGCATCAACGGAAGCAAGGGAACTCAGTTTTGGACCTTTTGGTTCCGGACACAAATGATGATAGGTAAATTACAGCAAAATATATATCAGTAGACATTTTTTTTCACCTTTGCTAAATTTAATTCTATCTGTAAGGTTACTTACCATATTGTTGAACGATTTTGTGAATGAAAGGGATGACTCGAGGAACAATTTGGTGGCTGAGGGTGATAGGTTTGGATGATGCCTCCCGGGAAGACTTCAACAACTCTGGCAAGTCACCAATTAAAGCCTTGTACGAAGTGCCTCTGATACCTTGCTGTCTTAGACGTTTCTCCAAACTTTTGGGTCTCCACCAAATGTTGCGAACAAGTTTAATCATAGAGTATAGAACTAGAAAAGAAAAAGAGATCGTCAAGGTTTTGAAGATGTAACCTTCCATGTTTTGTGCAAAGTAGAGAGAGGAATTAGAGGGATTTAAGTTTCAAAAGGAGAAGAGGAATTTAGAAAGCAAGTCCTTTCTGGATGATAAATTATTGGTTAGCTAAGAACTTATATTCATAAACCGAATTATAAAATGACAACACATCTAAAATTGAGTCCCAATAGGTAGTGGCCTAGCCAAATAATCAGTGGCTTTACCACCCTTACTGGCTTAGCTTTCTTCTTTTCTATCATGCCCAGTTAGTGTGCACGCACTGACACACATTATACAATATTTTATTAGTTTTTTCTTTTGGCCCGATCCACGTAATATGTGTTGCACACTTGGTGGGCGGAAATTTATGTTTGTTTCTTATGTGTTGCATTAGCATTTTGAATGTTGATGAGAAATGATTGCTTTCGGCCAGACCCACATGTTATATGGGATGCGCACTCGGTGGTAAGAAATTATTGTTTGTTTCTTATGTGTTGCATGAGCATTTTGTACGTGGATGAGAAATGATTGCGTTGCTTTGATACATTTGTTTTAAAAATAGAAAATTTTCTTTTCTGATGAAAGATTATCTTTGAGTCAGTTTTTACATTAGATTAAGTTCCTCTCTGAATTATTTTAAAGTCGCACATTTTATATTGGCCCGTTACATTTAGAGTTAGTTTGGTATATCTTTTAAAAATGGGAGTGAAAATTTAAAGGTTGAATTTTAAATATAATTTTTCATAAAAATCTCATTTCCAATTTTTTTTTACCCCTACTTTTAAGAGTATCGGTGTACCAAACTAAACCTTGAAAGAATTAAATTTACTAACTGGCTCATTGTTTAAACTCAAGCAGTAAGATAAGGAGTGTACTTCTTTAATCACTGGGTTAACTTGTTTGGTGAAAAAATAAGAAATACTAAACCAAAGACTAGATACCTTAATTTTTTTGGTGTGTATGGTAAAAGTATTCTTGGATCAGCAGCTATGTCAATCGAGACTAAATTTCTCCTTGAAGGATTTTAAGAGTGCACCACCCACATTAGCATGATGCACTTAAGCGGCACAGTTCCACTAGTTGTTGACCCAAGTTTGATTTGAACCTATGTGCCTCGGCTTCTAAAGTTTAAGAGCAAGGCAAATTTTCCAATTTATTGCACTATATTGCACACACATCTACACATGAAATTTTGAAGTGATAGTCACACCAAATCTCTGTCACGCCACTTTAATTTGCTTAGATCCATTCCTCCTCCACGTTCAATTGCGGTGGCAGACAATTCGAGTGTGATTTGATTCTACGCAATATTTCATTATATTTGGATTCGAATGATCCACACTCACACAGCACCCACTCACTCACTTTCACATTCGCATAATTACTTGCACTCACACACACACACACACACTCACACTCACATTCACATAACGACTCGTGCCCCACACAATTTCTCACATCTAGCACCAACACTTGCCCCCACATTCACATAATCGCCCACACCTCCACTCACTCTCATTCACGCCTACACTCTCACATGGCACATACATTCACACTCATAGCATGCTAAGATCTTGATCATCTAAAAATGAAGGGCTTGGGAAATATTTTTTTAGTCATATGGTTTATGAGATTTTGGGGAATGTGAATCTACTTTTTTTTAGTTAAATGATTATCTTGTTTTAATAGGTTAACCTTCATATTATTTTTTTTATATTAGTATTAATATTATTATTTGATCCTTGACATTTGTATAGCTCCTCTTAATATAAGATGTTATTGTTCATGTTTGACGAATTCTCTTAATTAAAAATTGATAAGAGTGTTTTTAAAAAAAAAAAAGGCCTCCAATTACTTTAAAAAAAAAAAAGCCTCCAACTAAAGGTAATCTAAGGAACCTTTTATATGAGTTCCTCAAAGTGTTATGCTATTTGTTATGAATTCGTGATTAACGAATTCACCGTTTTACAGTTAACTATAACAAAACGTTCTACGAATTTAATTTCTTAAAAAATAGTATTTTTCTTCTTCTTTTTTTTTGTCTGCAAGCATTGTCCTTTTCTTTCTTTTTTTTTAATCATCCAAGCATTTTCTTTCTTCTTTTTTTGGGTCAGGGAAGAGGAGATGGAGAAGGTCCTCAGCACGATTAAACCCCCAGTGTGATTTTTCAAGACAGGAAATGCTTGTCAATAGGCCACAGGCCTTCTTAACAATGACAGCAGTACTATTAAAGGTCACCATGACCGTGGGCCCAATTCGGCCACAAAACCTGCAAGTAATAAAGATTAAAACTCAACAAAAAAAGATCATGTTTGGGCTGTAAAAGACTCTTGGGCCCTTGCCACAATCGGATTTTGCGAGGGGAAGAGGTATAGAGGAGCATATGAAAACAAGGAAAAATTAAAGACAATAAGAGAAGAGAAAGGGGAATAAAAAGAATGCAGTAGGGAATGGTTAAGGTTGAATAATACAAGCTGGGGATTTGAGAGTCTAAAGGCTGTTCCTACATGATAACCCTCACAGTCTCACTATCACATGCTGGCATGGTTTATTTTTGTTGTCCCTCTTTCTATGTTCATTAGGATATCATCTGAAAATGCTTCTGGTTTGTTTTTTGTTTCTTTGTTTTTTTGTTTGAGTCCCTGGTAGCTGGAGTCACATGCATGACTGACTCCTCTTGTTATGAGAAGTTTGGTCTGAAGCTCTTCCCGTCCTCACCTTATACACCACCCCCTAGGAGTTTCCTGTCACCATTTTGCACTGCCCAAGCCCTTAACACCATGCCAAGCACTACCAAACAGCCTGTATATATGAAGCCCTGAATACCGACCACCTCCACCATGTAAGTGGTCAATGATCATGACTTGAGCAAGGTTTTAAATTACAGCTATAATCGTATTACATATGTTATAGACTGATGTGAATTGATAGGGTCGATAGGATTTACAGTTTAAAACGCATTCATTAACTCCAAACAATCACCGTTTAACATTGCCTCTCAAAACTTGTATGCGTGTCATATCAAAAAAAAGAAAAACTTCTATACCTGTGGTCCTGTGAAAAGCATAAGGCTTATTATAACCTAAAACAGGGGTAAGTAAATAAAAGGGACTTCTTTATTTTTTTCACGAATAATAAAAATAATAATTAATATTTTTTGTTCATTTAATTTTGGTCTTTTCCTTTGGTCTACTATTGTGCTAATTTTGATTTTGATTACTATAAATTTTTAATGGATTAAGATTTCGATGATAAAATAATCAAAATTCATTATAACAATAGTGACATTTTGAATTTATGAAAGTGAGGAATATTTTTATAATTTTGCTAAGAACGGGACTTTAGATAATCTTTGATAAAAAAGTCTAAGCCCAAACATTCATTTTATTTTAATTATTTTTAGTATGTTCGTGCATATCATCCAGTACAATTTTTTGCATTCATATAATAAGTAAAATCCTGAAATCTGTCGGCGACAAAATATTTGGGAGAGGATCGTAATGATAATCAACTAAATTCTTTCCAATACTCTTAAAGCATTTACATTATATTTCGCCAAAAGCGCAAACGAAGTCTAATTTCTAAGTGAACAAATTTATATGACCCCAACTTTTTTATAATGGTGAATTCAAAATTTCATTTTACCACTCATTTTTAGATAACCTTTTGTAAAAAAAAATTTCCAAAAAAATGCATTTGTGAAATCATTTTCAAAATCTTCCATTTTATTAAAATTATTTATTAGAAATTTGAGTTTCTAATTCACCTCTATCAAACCTAACATGTGGTGGGTTTTCCATTTGTTTCATACAATAATGACTATTTAGTTATCCATTCATTGTCATAGTCATATATCGATAATGTGCATGATAAAATGGAACACGTTAAAAATTAAAAACCAAAAATAATATTTTAATAATTAAGGACCTATGTAATTCATTTATCAAATAACTTTAAATTAAATAGGTAATCATTCTCAAAATAGACAATATAGGATACTAATACTTTTCCCATTCATAATCAACCCCAAACCTGAACTTTGGAATGTAGACCATTTCTTTTAGGTATCCCATTGCACCTTTCCACTTTTAATAGAAGACGATTGGTAGTGATCCCATCTCTTGTATCCACATGCCTTCATATCATCTCATCATACCTTACCATTTTTAATTTTATTTTCCAAAGGAGTTTTGTTGATCCACTTCGCATACATCATCACAACAAGTAGTTTTGATAGATAAATAGAGTGGCAATGGATGCACACTTATTTTGGTCCTTGGCATTTAAGTGAACTCACAAGATCACGTCATTTTTAAGTGAAACAACTCACTCAATCATCGTTCAAGTGCCATATCAAAGATAATAGTATCATATCACTCTTAATGATAACATGTCATCATTTGTATTTATAAGAAAATGGAAATACTAATTGATAGACTAAATGAATGGCGAGGAATAAAGTAAAAAATAAATTAAAATATTGGAGATGAAATTGAAAATAAAATTAAATATAAATGACTAAAATAAGGTTTTAATCTTGATTTATTGAGTAACTAAATGTTTTAAAGGAGAAATATATTCTAACCATGCTTATTAAAACCGAACCGGCTGATCAAACTGGTTCGACCATGAACAGCTCTTCATTTCAGTTATGATTCAATGCCATAACTAGATTTGTGATTAGACCAGATTGTAAGGATAGGCAAAAAGAATTAAAAACTAAACGAAACCATTAAATTGAATTAAACTGGTCCAAAAAAAAACTGAACTGTTAAAATCAGTTTACAAACTAATATGTTTTTCTTTATCAAAGTGGTGCGATTAATTACTAATGATATAAGGTCTGGTTAATCAAAAATAACTGAACACAACTACCTTGTCTAAAACAAGAAAATCAAGATTGACAATTTCAATTTGGAGGAGTTCAAGCTGCCATTGGACGCTGGCAACGAATTGACCTTGCAATTTCGAAGAAGAGAAGAAGGTGGTTCTAGACTTTCTGACAATAACTGCTAGAAGTCTTTCACCTTCACGATCAAGATCTGAAGCTTTATTGTTTTTAGTCATCAGTAAAACCTATTGGTTATTCAGAACAAAATATGGCTATGGGCTATGCGCTCCATAATTTCATTATACAAAATATTTTTGTTTTGGTAAATCAACAGTTTAGTTTTTCTTGTGTGGTAGAATACTCTTCGTTGGAGGCATGTCTTGGGAGACTACTGTAGTAACAAGCTTGATTTTTGTCTATAAAAAAACATGGACACAAATTTTATAAACCGATCAACCAAACCATAGTTTTGGTTCAGTTATGTTTTCTTACATAATAGATACAGTTTAACAATTTGTAATTATTTAAACCAAACCATATTTCAAGTTTGGTTCAGTTTTTTAAAAAATCCAAACTGAAATGAACTATGCCCAGGCCTACTACATTGAACCGGTCAAAAATCGGTCATAACCGAGAAAACTAGCCAATTTTCAATGAACCAGTCGGTCATGATTTTTTTTTTAAAAAATTTTTTAACTTTAAATAGTCATATCTTTTGATTTGAAAAGAGTTATGGACACATAATATATCAATTGAAAACTCTTTTCAAGCTTATGATAGTAGTAACCCAAGTTTAAATGTTTTCAAGACCTAAATTTGGTATTAAGTCTTTTTTGGGGTTGTTTTAGTCTTTCTCTTCCTATATTTTAATTATTTCCTTATTTAATCAAGATTTTCATTACAACTTCAGACTAAAACCTCTTTATATATTTTCATTATTAGTGATGTGTGTTATGATATGTGTGTATGTGTGTGTATATATATATATTTAACCTAAACTAGAAGTCTTGTCGGTTCAATGTCCGGTCCAGTTTTAAAAACATTAATTCTAACTGAACTCCCTAATGCCTCTTCATTATGATAACAACTTTTGGCAAAATCCGTAAGAGTTCAACTTAGATAAATTCTCTCAAGTTTTCAAGAGCTTCAAAGGATGTCATATGGCTTTCTATCCATTTGGTAGAGGCCAAGAATTTGACTTCATCAAAACTTAGCCTTAAGGATTAATTTGATATGGGCATAAAATAGGGATGAAAAATTAATGGATGAATTTTTTATATAAATACATAAAAATTTTGTCCATATTTTTATCCCCATACCTAATATACATTTATAGAAGAAAATGATTAAAAGATGGCTTTAGATATGTTTCTTCATCATTTCCCATTTCAGCTCTCAGCCTATGCTCACGCAGTCATGCTACTTATAATTGTGTTACTCATAAGCCACAACACATCATATTTAACAAACCAAATGCACAACACCAAAACACCTTAATCTCTTGTCCAAGCATATCTTGTGCATAAACTAGAAACGCGTGCATACTTGGCAAAAGTGATGTTTAATTTGGTACATGATTCTGTCCAAGCTGTGTGAGGAAGAGCGAGCAAGTCCAAACTTGAGGCATAAGGAAGTGTGCATAAGAGACAAGCTAGAGAGACTACGCACTTTTCCTCGTCACCGAAAATGGCAAATGTTACAAACCTAATGAGTCATCTAATTATATAAGGATGTGGGTAGATATTTCTCTAGGTTGATACGAAACATAATACATTCTTACTAACTACTAATTAACATGATGCCCAAATACCCACATCAGATAAACTCATAACAAAATTGGCACAACATAATTAAGTGAACACAAACCATTAATTGGCCTGCCATTATACTATGAGACATTTGACATTCAATTGATGTGGCCTTTTACAAAATATGTCCATGCTAGCCTACATGAAAATTGTCGAGTTGGGTCGGTTGCATTAACTATCTTGCCATGCATTTAGGGTGGGTTAAGTTGATGACAAAAAAAAAATGGCGGGTTCAGTTTATCATTTGTTAATCAATTGATAAGCAAGTTAAACTTAACTCTGTTGGGTCATGAGTTGTATCAAACTTAAAAGTAGCAATTAGATCTATAAATCTATAATCTATCCAATTATAATAATAGATTTAATAGATTTAGATAGATTATATTAGTTTTAGTTAATTAATAGGTAATTGATCAATCAAAATATTTATTGGATCCAATAAATATGTATATATAATTTGGATAATAAAATGTATTTAAACATAAGAGGAATCTATATGCATCTAATTGAAAATGAATGCATATTATCGATCCATTAAAATTAATTAATGTATCGATTTAATATCATTCATTAAAATAAATTATGAATAGATCGAATGATTTTAATAATTTTTTTAATAGATTCTAAATGGATTATTAGTTTATTTTTATTCATACAGTAGTAATCCAATCCATCTACTTGCCACTCCTAATCAAACTGGAATGGGGTTGAGTTTGAGGCAAGTCAACTTGTGAATTTAAATAATATGAAAACAAAAACAATATTTTTAAATTTTTCCAATCCCTAACTAATGAGAGATCAAAATAGAGGCATGTTTTTTGGTCCTTCACATCATCACCGATTCACTTGCCTTCGTTGTTCTTCCCTTGTGACCTCACTCTCTCGTCCTTATCCTCTCCCTTCGACATTTTCTTTGTGTTCCGTTTCCCCTTTGTCATTCACGTTCACCCATTTTAGCTAGCTTTTCAAATATGTGACTTCAATCTAAGTGGATTTTGGTGTTTCAACTATATCTAGCTATCTCTATGTGTACTTTTTAAATTTAGGCAAATTTAAATGTTTGACCGCCACTAGGTTATGTTAGGTTATGTTAAGGTTTTCTCAACCTACTAGGGTGCCAGTGGCAAGTTATGGTAGGTGTATTTTTTTAATTTAGGCAAATTTAAATGTTTGACCGTCACTAGGTTATGTTAGGTTATGTTAAGGTTTTCTCAACCTGCCAGGGTGCCAGTGGCAAGTTATGGTAGGTTTATTTCAACCAGCCCATTCTGATATAGCTCCAGTCGATGTACAAATTAAAGAACATTATTTTTGTACGTGAAAATTTCTAACATTTTGTAACTTGAATTGCATGAATTATGTTTTGAAAAACAAAACAATCCAAATCAACAAAGGCCATTACATAGAATGAAATGGGAATATTGATACTTTACTAACAATACAAGTCTCAAATGAGATACTCAAGCATTAAAGGTGCATATCTTTTCAATAAGGGAGAATAGTGTCATGTCTCATATAAGAGGATATATCTGTAATAAGGCCAAAGCTTAGGAAAAGTCGGTGTAATTTTTCTCATATTTCTTTTTGTGTTGAGGCCAACTCAATTTTATTGAGCCTATGAAAACACAGCCCCAATCAAAATGTTTTTTGTTGTTGACTTGAGCCTATTTTTAATGCTATTTTATAAAATGAATATGGCTCAATATGATTAAACTATCTTGTTGGATTAGGACAAGTCCAACAGATTTTTATTTAGACATAAAAATACAACCCAACTTGTTAAATTTTTAAACTAAATGAGTCAGATTTATTTTGACACCCTGATAGTAGGATTAAGACATTATTATGGGTATGGGAGACTGACTCTTCTCCAAAAAGATAAGAGAGTTTATAAAATTTTTTTTGGAAAAAATTACATAAACACTCCCTAAATTTTACCTCATTTTGAAATAGACTCCATAAATTTTCAAATTTGAATAAAAGGGCCTCAAACTTTTTTTTTTAAACTTTTAGACTAACCTTTCTATACACAAGTTAAATAGAAACCATTTATCACCTTAATTGTATGTGTGGGGATGACAAAAATTTCCACAAATTAGTCATAATGAAACAAGAGACGAGGACTTGTTTAATAAATGGAGATGAGCTTAAGGATCATAATACCCATTTCACATGTACCTCAAATTTTTCTTTAACTTTTGCTCAATTTTTTTTCTCTTTTTCTTTTAAGATAAGATGGGAATATATATATATATATATATATATATATATATATATATATAGTAAATGAGTCCATAATGTTAAAAATTGCTGAGAAAATTTATACCATTAACATAATAATTATTTACTTTACTCATGTGAATTTATTATTATAAAATATATGTCTGAACCTATTCTTTCAAACAAACAAAAAAAAAGAGGCAAATTAAATACACGTGGGTGGAAGTTGAAAAGATGAATTTATAGGAGAAGTTTGAAAATTTTCTTCTTTGCATCATAAAGGTTGAAAAATGAAGGAAGCCTATCTATAGATCGATGACTATCTACATGCAAAATTGTTTGTTTTGCATGCGTAAGGCCTCTATAAATAGAGGCTTTGAAGGCAACAGAAAAGGTATGAAATACATCTGTGAGTGAGAGAAATTTTGCTAGATCTTTATTCTTCTTCGTCTAGTATCTTGATAATATTAAGAAAAGTGTTGGTTCAGTATTGTTAGACATAAAATTTGCAATTGTGCATATATTTTGGGATTGTATATTAATCAAACATTAGTTTAGGGATTGTATATCAATCACGCATTATTTTAGGGATTATGCATATATTTAGGAATTTTGTAATTAAGTATTTTCCCAATTTATTCCCCTCCTGTGTGTATATATATGGGTTCTATATGTTTAGAGTAATACAACACAGAAATTCTCTTCTCCCTTTTTGCTTCTTGTTTCTCCCATTTTCTTCAACTTGATATCAGAGTCTCAATAACTAAGTAGTCAGGAGTTCGATCCCTGTTGCCCTCACTCTTTACAATTAAGTTGAATTTTAGCGCAAGGTATAGTGGGCCTGTGCATTGTCCACACTTCAAGCCTAAATGGCTCTTGCATGAGGGGTGTGTTAGAGATATAAAACCATTCATATATCTTTACCTAATAGATTAAACTTTTAGGATAAATAGTTCATAACATGGTATCAAAGCTAAATGGATCCAATTACAGTCATTGGCTTGAAGGAATGCGTGGATTTTTAAAAGGTCGAAAACTTTGGAGATATGTAACAGGTGATATCAAGTGCCCTACAAAGAATGATATAGACACTGCTGAAAAATTGGAAGATTGGGATAACAAAAATAATCAGACAATTACTTGGTTTAGAAATACCTCCACTCCAAATATTCACATCTAATTTGGATGTTATGAAACCACTAACAAGGTGTGGGATCACCTTGCCAATCGATATACTATTTCTAATTTATCTCATCAGTAACAATTATTAAAGGAACTCAACAACTTGAAACAAGAATCAAGACAACCTGTTTATGATTTTTAGCCCAGATGGAGTTTATATGGGATCAATTGACATTATGTGAACTATCTTTTAAAGACAATTCTGATGCTAAGACATATGAGGATTATCGTAATCGCACCAGGATAATTCAATTTTTGATGGCTCTCATCGATGATTATGAACCTGCTCTAGTCTCTCTTCTCCATCAAACTCCTTTACCTACACTGGAAGTTGCCCTCTCCCGTCTTAAGTCTGAAGAAACCAAATTAGGCTTAGCACGACCCAAGATCGAAGATTTGGCCTTTGCTGTTGCTGAAGGGCAAAATAATGTCGTTTCTGTCAACAATTCGGACATCTCATTCCTGCATGCCCAATTATTGAATGTCGCACTTGCAAAAAAAATGGTCTTATTGCTCCTCATTGCCCATCACTAACGTTTCGATATTGTAAGAAGATAGGTCATTTGATTAAGAATTGCTCTATTCATCCACCAAGGTCTAATCAGTATAAAGCTCAACCTCGTCCCAGTTCATCCTCCAAGCTTGTGTTTGCTGCTACTACAGGTGTCAATGAGCCTCCTTCAACTCCACAAATCTCTCTCACTGCCACTGATATTGAGTCTCTCCTCAAACAAGTCCTTTCCAATTTTGGTAACATATCTACTGCCTTAGCCACTACACTAGGTACTATCTGTTGGTATTTTGACTCTGCTTGTTGTAATCATATGACATCTTTATCCCATCTTTTCTCATCTCTATCCTCTGGTGATACTACTCATTCCATTCACACTGCTGATGGATCTCTTATGAAAGTAAGTCACAAGGGTCCTATCTCTCTACCTACTCTTACTCTATCTAACATTTATCTCATTCCTAAGTTGAATTTCAATTCATCTCTGTTGGACAATTATGTGATCTTGGTTATACACTTACTTTTTCCTTTGATGGGTGTTGTGTTCAGGACTCGCAGACGGAACAGATCATTGGGAGTGGTCGTAAAGTTGGACGGTTGTTTAAACTCATTAATCTTCATGTTCCTAACCCACCTGTATCCAAACTCTATGCTGCTTCTCTCCAGTTATGGCATTGTCATCTTGGTCATAGTGCTCTCAGTAAATTGCATTTTCTTATTTCCCAAAGGATTCTTAGATCTATTAAAGAAGAATTTTTTCATTGTACTTCTTGTCAGACTGCTAAATAGTCTGCTTTATCTTTTAATAAAAGTGTTTCCATTTTCTAGTTCTCCCTTTGATCTTATACATTCTGACATTTGGATCTTATACATTCTGACATTTGGGGCCCCGTTCCCACACCAACTATAGGAGGTTGTTAATATTTTGTGTTATTCATTGATGATTGTTCTCATTTTCCTTGGATATATTTAATGAAAAATTGCTTTGAACTTGCTCAGATCTATATTAAATTTGCTATAATAGTCAAAACTCAATTCTCTAAATCCATTGAAGTCTTTCGTCGTGACAATGTTATGGAATATCGTGACTCAAAACTTGTAACATTTCTTGCTGAACAGGACACTCTTTTTGAATTTTCTTATCCAGGCACATCTAAGTAAAATGGTCATACTAAAAGAAAGCATCGCCATATTCTTGATTGTGTTTGGGCCTCCTTATTTTCTCTTCGTGTCCTGAACGTGTTTAGAGAGAAGTTGCTCTTACTTCTGTTTATGTCATAAATCGCCTTCCTTCTTCAGCTATTAGTAATGTCTCTCCTTTTGAACATTTCTTTCATACCTCTCCAAACTACAGTTTTCTTAAAGTTTTTTATTGTACTTACTTGTACTTTTTTAACCTCATGAATACACTAAACTCGAGCCTCGTGCTTATCTCTGCTGCTTTCTTGGGTATGGAACTGAACACAAGGGTTATCATTGTTGGGATCCTATATCTTAACGCATTTGTATCGCCCTTCGTGCAGTTTTTTGGGAAGATACCATGTTCTCCTCCTTGTCTCAATTCAAATCCATTCCTCCTACTTCAACTCCTTTGTTTACTAATCCCTCTATTGATTTTTTTTCCAGTGATTATGATTCAAGTTCCTCCAGTAACTCTAATACAAATTCTTTTAGTGATCCTGATGCAGGTTCTTCTGGTGAGCTTCTAGCAACCTCTGATGTTCCAACTACTCTCATTGATGCTATTCCGACCATTGGTTCTACTTTTGACACTGATCCTTCTCTCTATAAGCATCCCTCTCATGTAAGAATTATTCCTACCTATCTTCGTGATTATAATTGTTTTTTTACCATGCTTCATCTCCATGAACCTCAGTCATATAAATAGGGCTCAATTGATCCTTGTTGGTAACAAACTATGCAAGAAGAATTACAGGTTCTTGAGCGCACTGATACTTGGGACATGGTTGATCTTCCTCCTGACAAGACACTTATGGAATGCAAATGAGCCTACAAAATTAAAACTCAATCTGATGGATCTGTTGAATGGTATAAAGCTCGTCTAGTTGCTAAAGGTTTTACTCAGGAGTATGGTATTGATTATGAAGAAATGTTTACCCCTATTGCTCACATCACTTTCGTTTGCACTCTGTTTACTATTACTACTACCCAAAGATGAGGTCTTTGTCAAATGGATGTGAAAAATACTTTCCTCAATTGTGATTTCCAAGAAGAGGTCTATATTCGCCCACCTTTAGGCTATATTTGTCCAACCAATAAGGCCTATAGTCTTCGAAATGCCTTGTATGGTCTCAAACAAGCTCCTAGGGCTTGGTTCGCTAAACTTAGTTTTAATGTCAGTCAGCTTGGCTTCTCATCTAGTCCTCATGACTCAGCCCTATTTATTCACAAGACTATTTAAGGAATTGTGATCTTACTCCTTTATGTTAATGATATGATTATTATAGGTGATGACACAACTGGTTTCACTGATCTTAAATAATCTCTAAGTCGCACTTTTGAAATAAAAGATATCTTGGGCTTGAAGTTCTTTCTTCTAGTTATAAACTTTTTCTTTCTCAAGCCAAGTATGCTTCCCCCCTTATCTCTCGAGCTAGTCTTATGGATAGTTGAATAGAACCGACCCCTCTTGAACTGAATGTTTGATTTACTCCTTTGGATGGCTCTTTATTGAATTATGCTACTCTGTACCACCAATTAGTGGGCAACTTGATCTATCTCACTATTACTCGCCCAAACATTTCCTATGCTGTTTACCTGGTAAGTCAATTCATGGTAGCACCTCGTTCCACCCATTATGCTATTGTTCTTCGCATCCTTCGATATGTTAAAGGCACCTTGTTCCATGGTTTACATTTCTCTATTAATTCTCATTTGGATTTGCGAGCTTATTTTGATGTTGATTGGGGTGGTGATCCCACTAATCGACAATCTACTATTAGTTACTGTATCTTTCTTAATGACTCTCTTGTTTCTTGGCATAGCAAGAAACAAACTCTAACTGCTCATTCTAGTATAGAAGCCGAGTATCGTGCTCTTGCTGATACCACATTTGAAATTCTGTGGATTAGTTGGCTACTTGATGACTTGGGAATTTCTCAGATCTCTCCTACTGCTCTATATTATCACAACTGAATTGTTATTCAAATTGCTCACAATGATGTCTTTCATGAACAAAACAAGCATATTGAAATTGAATGCCACTTCATTCATCAACACATAACTCGTGGTGCTATTCGTCTTGTCTCCATCGGCACACTTGACCAACCTGCTAACTTGTTTACCAAATCTCATCATCCTGGTCGTTTCCGCACTTTAGTTTCCAAACTCAAGTTGATTTCTTCTACACCCACTTGAGTTTGAAGGGAGTTAGACATAAAATCTGCAATTGTAGATATAAATTTGGGATTGTAATATGCAATTGTGCATATATTTTGGGATTGTATATTAATCAGGATTTAGTTTAGGGATTGTATATCAATCAGGGATTAGTTTAGGGATTATGCATATATTTAAGAATTTTGTAATTAAATAGTTCCCAGTTTATTCCCCTCCTATGTGTATATATATGGGTTTTGTATGTTTAGAGTAATACAACACATAAATTCTCTTTTCCCTTTTTGTTTCTTGTTTCTCCCCTTTTTATTCAACTAGTATAATTTTCTTTTTGTATATTTAGTGAGTATTTAGAATGCTTTTGAGTTATTGCCCTCATATCACCCTGCTTTTATTTAAATTTTTTTTGCAAGCTTATGATGATAATTTTATTATATTTTATATTCTATTATTGCTATATGTAATATAATTTATGAACTTAATGTTAAATACTCTAATTTTTGAATTGTTATATTTACTGTATAATTCTGGTATTTTGAGTAAAATATATTTTTTATGACATCAGTATATTTTGAGCATTATACTTATTTCTGTCTATATTTATAATTTTAATATTTTATGCTATGATTACATGTATAAATTATGTTACTAATATTTTGATAATATATATGAAAATATCAGAAGTACTAGGAAAAACCTTAAGTATACTATGGTATGATAAATAACCACTCTGCTATAAGATTTATGTGTACCCGTTGTCTGGGTGAAAATATTTGGGATTACAAAAATGATTGGCTAATGCCTGGCTGAAAGTACTTAGGCTATAAAAATGATTGGCTGATGACTGGCTGAAAATATTTGAGGCTAAAAGCTTAAAGGCTGATACATGTATTAAACTGTTTTTTGAGTTGAGCTGGAAAATATTCCTATAAGAAATTATTATTTGATGATAAAAGATTTCCATGATAAGGATTCCTAATAAATATGAGATTCCTTGGAGAAGAATTTTCTAAAAGAAAGTATTTCTATATATCAAAATTTGAATTCATATTTATTGAATATCAAATAAAAGCCTTGAAGTATAATTTTTTATATTTAATCCTTATTATTAGTATAAAGTATACTTATATTATTTTTGATTAGTGTCACTTGAGTGTTTTTGTACTTACTGAGTTACAAAATTCATCATTTTTCATATTTCTTTTTCAGAGCCTGATCAAGAATTTTCTGCACCTCCAGCATAGAGAACTGTTCACTTCTAAAGTGAGACAGATTTCTTTTATGGAGATGATATGAAGACATAGATATTTGATGTTGTAGTCATAGGGTTGGGTCCATTTGTCTTGCATATTAAGTATTTGTAATTTAAATAAATGATCGTGAAATATGAACTGCTCATATGTGTAAAATATTTTGACAATATATATTTACATATTTAATATGATGAAGCTTAAGTGATTATGGTTTTGTGATAAAATGCATTGAGTTAAACATCTGTTAATGAGACTTTAGGAGTAAGAGTGTCTAATCCCTGATCAGTCATATTCTATAAAATTAGAATGTGACAAAGTTGGTATCAGAGTATGGTCTAGAAGTCTATGACTGCAAATAGTAAGGGGATATGTGTCTTACATAGATAGTATACACTAGGTACTCATTTGCAAGATTCTTATCTCTCTGATATCCATGTCGATCAACTACATGGATATTTATTTTCCATTTTATAAATATTTTATATATGCTAAATTGATTATTTTTTAATAGATATTATGGCATGTCATCTTGAAAATTCTTATGAGAATCTTCTAAAGAACCCTTCTAATCAAGTTTCTTCAAGACCCTGTGAACCCACAAAAAAGGGGCGGGATCAAGAAGATCTTAACAGAGAAATGGTTGGTGGGAAGATGGCTGATACTAGATTAGATGAACTAGTAAAAACGATAAATAATATGCAACAAGCTTTAAGGAAATTGGAAGCTAGGAAACAATAATATCAAAATTAACCTGTTCATAATCCTGAATTGGCAGATCTTATAACAACAATACCTAGGATAGAGGAGCATTTAATGCTTCGAGAATATATAGATCTGAAACCTCCTAAGTTCATAGGCACTGATCCTCGTGAGGATCCTAGTTATTCCTGGAGCAGTCACACTAATTGTGCATGTCACTAGGATGCTCTCCCACCATAACTGTACAAATAGTAAGCTATCAACTCTATAATGTCGCTTATGACTAGTGGTTTCCTTATACTGAGTGCAGGAATAATAGAGAACCCCTAGCCTAACTGGAGTTTAGTAATACATTCCTAGATCTCTTTCTTTTACAAAGTGCCAGGAGTGCACAAGCATGTGAGTTTGAACAACTAGTGCAAACTGACAACATGTTAGTAGCAGAATATGATGTGCAATTCATTAAACTATCTCCTTTTGCTCCTCACTTAGTTGCAAGCAGATGAGGGTGAACCAATTCGTGAATAGTCTAAAAGATTACCTATTCAGGACAGTGACTATCACCGAATGAATAACTTATGCCCAAATTGTTAATGCAGCCATGTGAATTGAAATGCAATTTAATGCTCGAAATACTTATAAAAGAAATTAGAAAAGGGCAAAAACATATGGTTCTATACCTTATAGAACTCAAATACTCCTACCACTTATTATGGTTTTCAAGGAATATCGCAGGGTCAAGGACAAAATACAATATCAGAACAAGTAGTTATGTCATAAGCAGTCTCTTCTATTCCTCTACGATTTGGGAAAGTTTCTCTATGTCATACTTGTGGGAACAGGAATATCGGTACCTATCAAAAGGAGACTGGAACTTGCTTTGGAAGCTAACAGATGGGGCACTTAATCAGATATTGTCTTCTAAAAAAAGGGGGACCTAGCAAAAGTGTTGTACCGACAATCTTAGCAGTCAAACTAGCTGTGTTAGCTCCTGCTGAAAGTCGTGATAGAGGTCAAAACACTTAAAAAAGAGGACAAGCTAAAGTTTACGCACTCACTCATCAAGAAGCTCAAATAAGTAATACAGTAGTTACTAGTACACTTCAAATATTTTCTTATTCTACCAAAATATTATTTGATTATAGTGCTATTCATTCGTTTCTTTTATCCTATTTTATTTCACAATTTGGTAAAGTTAGTTATTTATTAAAAACAGTCTTTCACTACAAGAAAAATGTCATATACCCACAGATAACTTTCCTGACAGGCATAAAAACTATGGGTATAAATAGTCTATACCTACATATATATATATATATTATTGACACTATAAGTATCAATGACTATTTAAAAAATTATGGGTATAAATAACCTATACTTACAGTTGTATAATTTTGTCATTATAAGTACTAGTGATAGCTTTAAAACTGTGGGTATAAATAGTTTATACCTACATAAGTATATATCTATCACTATAAATATTAGTAATAGTCTCAAAAACTATGGGTATATATAATCTTTAGTTACAGATGTTAATTATTGTCACTTAATGCATTTTATTGTCACGTAATGCATTTATAATAATCTTTTATTTTAACTTAAACATTATTTTTTTTGAAGTACTCTGCGTTCTGTACTCTGCTTCTTCATTCCACAGCATTCGCTCCACGCTCGACCATGGCTTCGTCTCCACCATGGCTTCATTCCATTCCACCACTCCAGCCACCGCCCTAGTTGCCTGTGTTGTCTTCACCGTCTCCGCCCTAGTCGCCTCCGTTGTCTCCGCCCTAGGCAACTGCGTTCCTCTCCACCATTCAAGCCCTAGCCCCTTATGCGTGTTCATGTCCACCATTGGAAGCCCTCTTTTGCTCCTCTTTGTCACTGCCTCTTTTGCTCGCTCCATTTAGGTATTTTAAATTGATTTTTCTGTGTTGATTTTCCGACAATGGTTCGCATTTTGCAATTTGATAACTCTTTCATTTTCTGGTTGATAATAATTTGGTTTACCTGTGACGAGCTTAATGTATAAGAGATTTGGGCTCTGGTTTACTGGTTTGTTTTAATTTACTGTTTCAATTCCACAAATCGACTATATTATACTGGTTTACTATGTTCGTGCAGTTCGTTGATATAGTTCCTGCAAATTATTTGGAAAAAATTGCTAACTGCTATATTATGCTTCAATCAAATTATTTGGAAAAAAATTGCAGTTCGTGCGTATAGTTCCATCTACATAAAAGTTGGAAGATTAGAGCAAGAACAAATTAGAAAATAGTAGATTTCATTTAGCCCAGCTATATGATTGTTAATTCCTTTCAATATGATATTTCAATAAAATACGTTATTATTTAACTCTATCTATATAATTTAGAAACATAATTTATTTATTAAAGATTCTCTGGTTGGTGTTTTGATTTGCATTGATAGTCTAAAGAGTGAGAATTAGAAAGATAGGGTCCTCCACCATATATATATATATATATATATATATATATATATATATATATATATATATATATATATATATATGTATGTATGTATGAGATTCTACCGTATATACTCTTTCATGTTATAAAAAAAAAAAAAATTGTGTGCATACTACTGCGTACATGAAGTAAAGATTTAAGCTTGGGGAAATAAAGTACTGCTCTCATGTCCCTTTTTTTTTTTTTGAGGTCAAAGTACTGCTCTCATGTCTAATATAACATATTTGTAGGGAAGAAAAAAAGTTCTTCTTCAGTCTTCTATCTGCCCAAAGTCACGCTAATAATGAAACTTTTATTTATTTTTTTTTTTTTGCCTTAATGAAACAGATTCTGAGACTCTCATGAGATTATCATTTTGCTTATTCTTCCAGTATTAATATGTGGATTAGGTGGATTTAATTTTGTGGCTTGAGCTCATCTTGTCTGTACATTAATATCATTCACATTTTATACCATATTTTTGCTTCTGATTTTTATTTTTCACTAGGAAATGAGAAATGGTGTTGCAAGTTTCAATGTCTTCCTTTGTTCTTTCGTAAATAATAATAACCTGTTGTTTATTCAAGGCAGCTAAATGGAAATTGTACTTTAATAGGGACAGTATTTAGTTTGCTTTAGCATGGTGTACCAACTCCAACAGTCAATTACATGAAATGTTTATGTGAGTGAGAGAAATTTTGTTAGATCTTTATTCTTCTTCGATCTAGTATCTTAATAATATTAAGAAAAGTGTTAGTTTAGTATAATCTTCTTCTCGTATATTTAGTGAATATTTAGAATATTTTTGGGTTACTGTCCTCGTATTATCTTGCTTTTGTTTAATTATTTTTGCAAATTTATGATAATAATTTTATTATAGTTTATATTCTGTTATTATTATATACAATATAATTTATGAACTTAATGTTAAATACTCTAATTTTTAAATTCCTATATTTATTGCATAATTATGGTATTTTGAGTTACATATATTTTTATGATATCAATATATCTTGAGTACTACACTTATTTCTGTCTATATTTATAATTTTAATATTTTATGTTTTGATTACGTGTATAAATTATTTTGCTAATATTTTAATAATATATTTAAAAATGTCAGATGCACTAGGAAAAGCCCTGGGTATACCATAATATGATAAATAACCACTTTGCTATGAAATTTATGTGTGCCTGATGTCTAGACAAAAATATTTGGGGTTACAAAAATGATTGGCTGATGTCCGGTTAGAAATACTTGGAGCTATAGAAAAAATTAGCTGATGTCCAGCTGGAAATATTTGGGGTTAAAAGTTTAAAGACTGATGCATGTATTAAGCTGTTCTTTTAGTAGAGTCTGAAAATATTATTGTGAGAAATTACTGTTTGATGATAAAAGATTTTTGTGATAAAGATTCCTAATAAATATGAGATTTATTGAAGAAAGATTTTCTGAAAAAAAGTATTTCTAATATATCGGAATTTGAATTCATATTTATGGAATATCAAATAAAAGCCTTCGAGTATAATTTTTATATTTAATCCTTATTATCAGTATGAAGTATACTTATATTTTTTTTGGTTAGTAGCATTTGAGTATTATTGTACTTGTTGAGTTACAAAACTCATTCCTTTTCATATTTCTTTTTCAAAGTCTAATCAAGAATTTTTTACACTTCTTGCATAGAGAGCTGTTCACTTTTAAAGTGAGACAGATTTCTTTTATGGAGATGATATGAAAACATGGATATTTGATGTTACAGTCATATGGTTGAGTTCATTTATTTTGTATATTGATTGTTTGTAATTTAAATAAATGATTATGAAATCTTAACTGCTCATGTGTGTAAGATATTTTAACAATATATACAGAGTTTTAAAAATAGAATCAGATTGGCTGGTCGGACCGGTTCAATTGGGAACTGGATTATTGGCCGGTCCGGTCAAGCCTCTGTGATCGATGTGTTAAAAATTGGTTACAGAACTGTTAAACCAGATGCAAACCGCCCAAACTAGCCACGGTTTGATTGGTCACTGGTTCAACACTTCATTTCCAATTGAATAAAAAGTTTCTCACCTGGGTTCAAAACTTGGTCGTGGGAGTGAAAAGCCAATTGTTTTGCCACTACACCAAGTGGTCTTTCAATACTTGAGATGGCTTATTATATATTTAATATGAAGTAGGGACATTATTCTAACTTTCAACAAAAGGTCCTTGATTCGAACTTGGAATAAGCGGCCAGATGGGAGAAGCATTGTTACTGTTCCAATGCAACGTTTATAACATATGGTATATTATTATATTAAAATATGTATATAATTTTAAATTAGTATAAATATTATATTTTAAAATATAAATACATATTTAATTATATACTGGTTCGATCACCGTTAAACCATTAAATCATAAATCAGTCCTTTCACTGGTTTGATGACCGGTTCGGTTTTCAGAACCTTGAATATATATTTACATATTTGATATGATGAAACTTAAGTGATTATAGTTTTATGATAAAATGTATTGAGTTAAACATATGTTAATGAGGTTTCAGGAATAGGAATACTTAATCTGTGACCGGTCATATGCCCTAAAATTAAGATGTGACAATATAACTGAACTTGGTATTTTATGTGGATCATTCTTTTAATTTTTTTAAGTATTTTAAATTATTAGGCAAAGTAATAATTTGTTATGCTAATTTTTTTTATTATGTTTTCTTTATAATTTTTAAAATTTATTTTAAAATATTAAATATCTACGAGTGTATATAGGTACCCGTCTCCTTAATAGAGATCGGGGACGAGTACATGCAACGGGATGTGGTGGAGGATGGGGGATGGGGGAGCAATACTCGCTCTCCCCCACCTTGTTCGTGTGGGGGATGGGGGAGCATTATCGGTTCTCGCCCCACCTTGTTAACATTCATGAGTATGTGTTTATTGATACACATGAAAATCTCTAATTTGTTCAAATTATGTTTTAAAATATATCTCCTTTTTATTTAACTTCTTTTTTAATTATTCAATAAATTTTATTTTTAAAAATATAAATTACAAAAAAATGGAAAAAATATTTTTTAAATAATGTGAGCAAAAGATTGACACATTTAGTAATAAATGTAAACATAAATTTGTATCCTTTACATTATGGTTTATCATACTAGAATACAATTAAGATCTTAGAATTCATAGTTTTCACATACATCAGAATTAAATCAAAATATGAATACTTATCTTTATCTATAATGCTGAATAAACTTCAGATCTGAAAGCCTTCTTGATTGTTGAATCTTTATCAGTCTCTTCCCCTTTCGTGCTTACGGCTTTTCACTTTCTGATGGAAATAAATCTTGGTGTATCCTTATGGGTAGAGACTGAATATATGGGGGTTTAATTTAAAATTCAAAACCATCAGATAGCACCATCAGTTATTGGTTTCTTTTCGAATTTCAAAACTATCAGTTATCACTAGGATAACATCCCACAACTATCAGATAACTGTTCCCATCAAGCAATTACTTAATTATCCTTTTCATAATCTCCTTTAACTTACAACTAAATTTACCTTTTAGCCCTTTAATATGTTTTAATTAAATCATGCTTAATTCCCATTAAACATGAGACACATTTCTAACATTCTCCCACTTGGCTCATGTGATAAATGTCATTTCATAATTTAATAAAACATCAACTTTAATGCGCATAAATTCGGCTAAAGGTTTCATACATTAGTTGCATCATAATTCATAATTAGGAATAAAACCAACAAAAGTCATGACGGTTCTACACTATCAAATCGGCATAGTTCTTTCCATATGCTTAGCACCTTTGGAATACTTGTCGTTTTTAAAAAAGAGGACTGTTGTGGAATTGTCACAATAAATTTTCAGTGGCCTATCAATACTGCCGACCAATCCAAGCCCTGAAATAAAATTCCGTAGCCATTAAGCCTGAACTATGGCCTCAAAGCATGCACAAATTCAGCTTCCATAGTGGATGCAGCAATTACAGACTGCTTCGCACTTTTCCATGATATAGCTCTTCCAGCTAAAAGATATAAATAGGCAAAAGTGAATTTTTTTGTGTCCACACATCCGGCAAAGTCTGAATCTGAATATCCAATGACTTCAAGGTTGTTGGATTTCCTATAAGTAAGCATGTGGATTCTTTGTTTCTTGCAAATATCTCAGAACTTTTCTTTGCATACTTTCCAATGATCCATACCAGGGATTACTCTGGTATCTTCCTAATATTCCTAAATGCAAAACTGATATCTGGTCTCGTACAAGTCTAAGCATACATTAAGCTCCTAACAAGAGATGCATATGGAATTGCTTTCATTTCTTTCTGTGTCCAAATCATTCTTAGGACATTGCATGAGACTAAATTTGTCTCCTTTCTGAATTGGAACCGGAGATGATGAGTATTTTTCCATTCCAAATCTCTCTAAAACTTTATTAATATATGCTTTCTAAGACAAGCCTAACAATCCTTGTGATCTGTTACAGAATATCTCTATCCCAATCACATAGGTTGTCTCACCCATATTATTTCATTTCAAAGTTTACTAGAGAGAAATATTTTAGTCTCACTCAGAAGACCAAGATTATTAGTTGTAAGTAAGATGTCATCAACATACAGAATCAAAAATATAAACTTGCTCCCAGTGACCTTTAGATATATACACCGATCGACGGTGTTTTTCTTTAAATTCACAGGAAACAACGGTATTGTTAAACTTAAGATACCATTGTCGTGAAGCTTGTTTAAGTCCGTATATTGATTTCTTAAATTTGCACACCATGTGCTCTTTTTCTTTTTCTATGAACCCAATGGTTGGTCTAATGTACACATCTTCCTCTAAATTTTCATTTAGAAAGGCAGTTTTCACATCCATTTGGTGTAATTCTAAATCATAATGAGCCACTAATGCTATAATGATTTTTAAAGAATCTTTCTTGGATACCGGTGAAAATGTCTCCTTATAGTCGATGCCATCTTTCTGAGTGAATCCTTTTGCAACTAATCTGGCCTTGTAACGTTCTAAATTACCATGAGAGTCACGTTTGGTCTTAAAGGCTCATTTACAACCAACTCTCTTACAACCTTATGGTAATTTAATAAGGTCCCAAACATTATTTTGTTCCATAAATTTCAACTCTTCTTTCATGGCATCTAACCATTTTTCACCATTATTACTATTCATGGCTTGTGAAAACGTAACTGGATCATCTTCCATTCCCAAGTCAAATTCAGACTCTTGTAGATATACCACATAGTCATTAGAAATAACGGATCTCCTTTCTCTTTGAGATATTCTTAATGCTATTTATTGTGGTTCTTCTACTATGAGCTCATTCGGTTCATTTACTATAATTTCATTGTGAGTAGTGGGATCATTTATTTATTGTTCTTCATTATTATTAATTAGTACAACAACATGAGGAACAACAACTTTATTAGAGACACAAGTCAAGAGAACTTGTACTCTCAATTCTTGAATCTCCACTTTACGTGATTTTTCACTCTCACTAACTTCACCATTCTCAATGAACCTAACATTTTCAGTTTCAATAATCCTTGTAGTATGATTAGGATAAATAAAATATATACCCTTTCAATTTTTTTCGGATAACTAATGAAATATCCACTGATTGTTCTTGCATCCAGTTTCTTTTCTTGTGGATTATAATATCTAATTTCTACCTGGCAACCCCAAACATGTAGGTACCTTAGATTAGGTTTCCTTCCAGTCCACAGTTCAAAAGGAGTCTTTGGAACTATCTTACTAGGACTCTATTCAACAGATACATGACAGTTTTAAGAGCATAAGTCCACAACAAAATGGGTAAAGATGAATTACTTAACATACTCCTAACCATATATGACAAGGTCCTATTACGTTCTGACATACCATTTTGTTGTGGTGTACCTGGCATGTGTATTGAGCACATATGCCTATCTTTTCAAGAAATTTAGCAAATGGACCCGAATGTTGTCCGCTTTCATCATACACTCCATAATACTCACCACCCCTATCAGATCTAACAATTTTCACCTTTCTGTAATTGCCTTTCAACTTCATCAATGTAAATCTCCAAAGCATTTACAGCCTGAGATTTATCATGTAGGCAAATAGACAATAATCATAACGTGAATAATCATCAATGAAGGTGATAAAGTATCTTTCTTTATTGAAAGCGTTAACATTAAAAGGCCCACATACATCATTGTGTATAATTTCAAGAAAGCTGGGTGCTTCTTGTGGCTCCTTTTCTTTGTGTGTTTTGTTTGTTTACTTTTAATACAATCCACACATACATTCAGATCAGTAAAATCTAAACCTGGAAGGATTTCATTCATTACCAATCTTTCCATTCTTTCTTTGAAAATATGTCCCAAACGTTTATGCCACAAGTAAGCAGAACATTCATTTATTAAGGCACGTTAGTGCCAAACGTTATGATGTAAGGTCATAAGTGTTTCAGCATATAGATTATCAAGACATAATTTATATAATCCATCACATAAGTACATTGCCAATTAAATGATTGTGCTTGTACAGACTGAAACAACCACTACCAAATCTAAAGAATATTCAGTCTTATCAAGTTTAGAAATTGGGACTAAATTTCTAGTTATACTAGGTACATACAAAGTTTTCAATAAATCTTAAATGATATCCAGTGTCAAGAATTAAATGATAAGTCGTGACAGTTTCCACTGGAGCTTTCATTCCATTGCCCATGAAGATATAACTTTTCATTTTTGCCTTGTGGCTTGGGTTGTAAAGGAATTCTTGCAACATATTAGAAACATGAGTAGTACATTGAGAATCAATTCCACCAAGTGTTATAAGGAACTTCAGCTAGGTTTGATTCATAACATACATAAGCACTAGGCTTACCTTTCTTTTCGAACCAAGCCTTACGTTTCGGGCAATCCTTTTGGAAGTGCCCAACATTTTTATAGAAATGACATATTTTCATTATGTTCCTTCTTGTGAATTTTAGAAATAAGAAGCCCTCATTAACCTTCAGAGGTCCTTCTCCTTTCTTCTCAATGTTTCTTGAAACTTTTCTTTTCAGTTCCTTGACCTTTCACATAATTGATTGGAAATGAATTCCCTAGTTCTTGAGTCTGGTCTCTCTCTCCTAAACCAACATACTGTGCAATTCATGCACATTTCATTTATCCTTCATGGTATTATAGTTCATCTAGAAAGGACCATACTAAAACCGATAATGAGTTCAGGATGAACTGCACCAAGAAATTTTCATGCACATCCATCCCCAATGACTTCAGTTTTGCTGTAATGTTTGTCATCTCAATAACATGCTCATGTATTGTACGATAACCATCAAATTTCATGGTGGTCAGTGTACTCATTAGTGTCTTCAGCAAAGAGACTTATCAGCAGTTTGGGAGCGCTCTTCCACAAGCTTCATAATTTCTTTGGGACTTTCAGTTTGTGTAAGAGCTGACTTAATGTTACTGGCAATGCTCATTCGTATGTACATCAGACTCAACTTATTGAATCTTTCCCAATTTCTATAATTGACATTTTTCTCTTCAGTGCTTGTAGCAGTAATAGCACCAGGTTTTTCTTCTCTAAGAGCCAAATCCAGATCCATTATCCCAAGGTAAAATTGGATTTTGCTCACTCTATTCAAAGAAGTTAAATCCATTAAAAACTACAACAGTTGAGAACAGTGAATGTGTAGCAACTAGTACTGCAAGGAAGTAAAATTTAAAAACATTAATACTTTGAGTTATACATACATACACATCAACATGCTTCACAGATTCAGATACATTTCTTACAATGCATATTGATGTTCACCTTTGGGCAATCCATCAATACACAAACATTCAACATAATGATGCTAATAGAAATTTCACATAATTTGGCAATGATGTATACACTAACTAGAAATATTTATTATCTTTGGATATATAAATATAACTAATAATATATTCACATCAACCAACATTCATACTCATTTATTATAAAGAATAAACAATCAACCTTTGGGTTGATCCTTAACTGCCTTATAATAATGAACTTCAATTTACCCATACTAAAAAAAATAATTTTCATGTTATTTATAGCATCATCAAAATTTATGGGTAATTGAAATACAAATCATAATGTTCAGAATTAAAACAATTCATAAGGATTTGGTCACTTTGGTGACTAACAAATCCATCATACTTAATTCCAAACAAAAAATTTTTCTAAATAATTATAGGATTAAAATTTTACATTCAATTTTTTTTTTAATCCTATCAACATCATGCGAACCATCATAGTCCGGTCGTCTCCAACTCCGGTCAATCCCTTCTGCGACGCCAATCCCTGGACTTGTAGGAGGCATCACGCAACATAAATCTGGAGCGCCGACGAGTCAGCTGCGTCTCAGCCCCTCTAAACGCGTCTCAACCTCGAAGATCTGCGTCAGATTCGATTTCCTCTCGGGTGGCAGCAACCCCTCCACACCACAGTTGCAGCGACAGCAATCTCAACAGATCTCGACAGCAATCTGAAATCCCCACTCGGAAACGAGTGATCTGCGAGTTCGGGATCTGTCTCGCACGTGGTTCGTCAAGCCCAAAAACCCCGAATCCTTTCCTTCCATCTCTGCTCAGCCTCACGGCCTTCGCGAGCGTCAACGAGTACCGGTCGCCGGCCATGTAGTCCTCCACGAACCGTACGCACTTCGCCAGGATTCGATCTCAAATTCCAGCGTTGTTCGTTTCCACAGACAGTCACGCACCGTCGTCCAATCGAGGCTTCTAGTTTCGGCCGCAAATCTCGCTTTCCAACGGGAGTTTGATGGTGGATCTGAAGGAATTGTGACCGATCGTTGAGAGGGAGAGCAGAAAGAAGCCACCAGAGACCATCGCCGGAAAGCAGAGGAGACGCTGGGATTCTGACGGAAAGCAGAAGGGTTTCGAAGGGAACCAGTTTTTTTTTGAACGATTTCTCAGGTCTGGATTTATTAGATCTTTGTCCTTGATGTTTATTTTGTGAGAACAATTTAAAAATTATCATGCATGAAAAATCATGAATTGTCAAACCTCGTTATGATACCACATGTAAACATAAATTTGTGTCCTTTACATTATGGTCTATCATACTAGAACACGATTAGGATCTTGGAATTCATGATTTTCACATATATCAGAATTAAATCAAAATATGAATACTGAGCTTTATCCATAATGCGGAATAAACTTCAGATCTGAAAGCCTTCTTGATTGTTGAATCTTTATCGGTCTCTTCCCCTTTCGTGCTTACGCTTTTCACTTTCTGATGGAAATAAATCTTGGTGTATCCTTATGGGTAGAGATTGAATATATGGGGGTTTAATTTGAAAATTCAAAACCATCAGATAGCACCATCAGTTATCGATTTTTTTCGAAGTTCAAAACATCAGTTATCACTAGGATAACATCCCACAACTATCAGATAACTGCTCTCATCAAGCAATTACTTAATTATCCTTTTCATAATTTCCCTTAACTTACAACTAAATTTACCTTTTAACCTTTTAATATGTTTTAATTAAATCATATTTAATTCCCATTAAACATAAGACACATTTTTAACAATAAATACTTACAAGTTATGTAATGAATGATTTTCATGTAATTTGTGGACAAAAGGGTTAACAGTTTTCATGTTACAAAAAATTTAAGGACCTCTCTTACCTGAATTGAAAGTTCATAGTGACTGTTCAAAATAAGATAAAGTTCATAAGGTATTTATGCATTTTTATTATTATTTTTATTAGAAAAGAGATTTAAGACTTAATGTGAAAAACGTAAAGGTAAAATCAAAAGTGTTTATAAAATGGTAGGTGAAAGTTTAAAATTTGGATCCTAAAGTGCATGGTACACTTTAAACAATAAAATATAAGTAGATAATTAATGATGAAAAAATTTAAAAAAAAAAAAGATTTTCAACCGTTTTGATTGTCACTTTTTTTTAACCCGACTTGTCACTTAAAACATAATACTTAGCAACTACATTTGGGGTCCGTCAAGTTGAGGGCAACCTGGGGCAGCCATACTAGGAGTAACAAGATCTTTCTCTTCCTCACTTTATGGAGCCAAAAACCTATAGGTCTAGGTAGGATGCATTCTATAATTTGTTATTTATGTATTTATATTTTATTAAATTTTTAATTTTTAATTTTGTAAAAAAAATAATTATAAACAATGTATCCTACATTTTAAAGGATTTAATTCAAAATTTTGACTCCAAAATTAATACTTTGTGTGATTTTTTTTTTTTTGACATGAATACTTGTTATTTGAAATAGAGATATTGCCAAATTTACGAATTTTAAATTTATAATGGATCATGGGTTGGTAAAGTACGGTGCCCCTTTTCGACCCATCATTCCTCTTGTGACTAGCGAGGTGCGAAGGATCGGCAAAGCCTACCAGAGATTTCGTTTGGGTGCTGATAATCTCTCGCTCTTGTTCCGCTGGAAACCCTTGCAAGGGGAAAGCTTGCTGAAGCAACCGGAGAATAACCCCATCAAGGTTTCTTTCTGTCAGCCATGGCCCATAGGTTGCTCAGGGACCATGAAGCCGATGGTTGGGAGCGCTCTGACTTTCCCATCATCTGCGAATCCTGTCTTGGTGACAACCCATATGTTCGAATGGTATGTGTTTTTTTCACACCCCACTTGCGGTTTATCGCCTTTTGTTGTTGTAAATGATGTTTTGGAGAGGGGGAGGGGGTTCTGTTTTATTTTGGGGAGTGAATTTTCTTTCCAAAGTTTCTATTTTGTTGTGAAATTTGAAGGGTTCTTGGATTCCAGAGAGGTGAATGAGTGATAATTTTGAAGTTAGCAGCGGGGAAAAAAATGAATTTTTGCTTTTCATTTTTGTGGGTTCCCTGAAAAATTAAAGGTTGAAGGAGCAGCTGGGTCAGATCTTGAATCAGTTTTATTTTATCCCACATTTAGCCATGCCAAGTGTCAACCATTGGTGTCTCTAGCAGCTTCTGTTGAAACTATTTCATCAGCGACCTCATTATACAACCAACTATGAAGAATACGTTTTCCAATAGTTGTAGTTTGCAGGTGTATTTCCTTATTGATGCATGACATGATAGATTTCCGGATTCAAGTGTTGAATTTAAAACTTCATTGATGCAAGGCAGTGGCTTTGTCTTGAACTGTCTGAACTCTGAACTTGGAACTCTGAAGTACTTTTGCTTAACACTTGAAAGACTTTTCATTTTGATTTTAGAAGTTATTATAAAAGAGAATTTTTTTTTTAATTGAAATAGAATTGGAGATCCTAGGAAATAGAACTGAGTAAGTTTTGGTGCAGTTCTTAGATTTTTTGGTGATTTAAATCTTTTAATGTCAGCCCTCTTTTAGGATCATTCACAAGGCTTATATAGGTAGGCCTTTAGTTTTATGTAAGATCCAAATTATGTTCCTTACGGCTGCATAGGTTTACTATAAATATCATTTTGGGATTATCTTTATATTTTATTGCAGTCTAGACTATAGTTTCATAGTAACCACTTGGATTTGATTGATGTGTTCCTGACGTGCGACCTGATATTCTCCATCTAAATTTGATATTGAATGTGTGGGAAGCACTGTTTGACTTGATGGTCTTTGGTAGAAGACTTTTCAAGATTTTTTTTTTAAATTTTTAGGAGGCATTTGGTAACTCTGCTTTAATAAGTGTTTATCATGGCTTTTAAGCAGACAAGAAATTCATGTCAAAGAAGTTGTTTTTGCCATTGTTTTACTTTTGTTATTAGTAGAAGTCGATAAAAACTGGGTTCAAGTTGTACGCTTAGTTCAATTCCCAAGTTTTTACCATATGTTTTTTCTACCTAATATGAAGGGAGATTTTTCAGCACCTTCTCTTTACATAAATCATTTTGAATTGCTTTTATTGTAATTACTTTTTATTCTCTAAAAGCTTTTCCAGATTCCGCCTCAGTGACAGTTGATCCTTTTTTATTTGGGAGGGGGGATATTTGACACTTTAGTTTGATATGGATGAGGACATGTGGAAAAATGTACAACAAATTTAATTTTTAATTACAAAATATGCAATAAATGGAAATATAAAGTTCATGCTATCTATTAATTGCGAGATTTTGCAAAATTTTGACAGACATAGTCTGATTAGTTGGTAGGTGTTTCTGATTTAATTGAAGATGACTGGGCTTTTGTGGATGTGAGAATGTCAAGTGTTCATTGTCTCCAATTGATTTCTTGATGCTACAGAATCTTAATTTTGTGACTATGATAAATGGGATTCTTTACAATGTTTACTCTTCTTGTGAAAAAAGGAGTCAGATAATGATCCGATTTTTCTCCTGCACTATTAGCAGGTATTTAGGCTTAATTATTTCAAAGTGATGGTAGCTACGTTTGTCCAAGAGAAAATGAATGCTGTTTTGAAGTACAGTTTGTAGATGGCAAGTTATAGCTTCAATTTGTGGAGGTCTATTTGTGATGACTGATAACCTGGGGCAGATGGATTTCATGGTGGGGAGGTTAACACCCAAGGACATCAAATCCTTGGGAGTTAGGGCTTGAAACTGAGTCATTGATGTTTCTTAAGTACAGTTGCAGTTCTAAAAATTTTGAACGGTTTTAAGTGTAAACAAGAATATTTTTCGTTCTAAATATTATTGAATTTAAAAGTTGTTGGAGTATGTTTTATTTGTACTACTAAAAGGTTCATAGACAGTTTGGGTATTTGTTCTCCTAACCTGATAAGGAGCATTCAGAATTTGCATATTTACTATATCAAGTTTTAACTATTTCTATTCCACTGAAAGTTGCTTAGACCTTTAGCCTTCCAAATTATTGATTTGCAGCAGGTGTCTGAATCCATTTTTTTTAATCAAGGAACATTAAGCTTGTCCTGCATAGAGTAGTTAATGTTTAGACTACCGTTAAATCATGGTTTCCTCTTGCACTATACAAGACCAAGTATTAAGGGAGTTGATAAATATGCACTGTTAATAATTTTCAGATTTCAGCATCTTTCATCATACATAGGGAAATCCAATTGTTTGTTTAATTGCTTTGTTATGTGTATCTTTGGATGCAGACAAGAGCAGAGTATGATAAGGAGTGCAAGATTTGTACGCGGCCATTTACTGTTTTTAGATGGAGACCTGGTCGAGATGCAAGATATAAGAAAACTGAGATCTGCCAGACATGTAGTAAATTGAAAAATGTTTGTCAAGTGTGCCTTCTGGATCTTGAATATGGACTACCGGTTCAAGTCCGGGACACTGCTCTCAGCGTCAATTCCAACGATGCCATTCCAAAGAGTGACGTTAATAGGGAGTATTTTGCTGAGGAGCACGACCGCAGGGTATGGTTTCTTATGATACTGCATGATTATAGTTGATGATAGTTTTTTTTTGGTACATATAGTTGATGATAGTTGAACATGATTAAAGATGGTGAAATTATAGTTGATACTCCATTGTGAAGTTGGTGAAATTATAGTTTAACGTGATAAAGCAATGGCTTCTTATCCCAGGTACACTGCCATCACAGGCCTAGCTGCACCTTTGATTCTGTGTTCTTACTATGGTAGTTGTTTCCCCCCAATGATGTCTCAGAGGATTTGATTTGCTTCTGAAGAAGCCCAATCTTAAGATTTGAATCTTGTCAATAAATCAACCCAATAAAAAAGTTGATCATGTTAAGGGTTTGAAAACTCATTTGTTGGTTTTTCTTTTTTATGATTTTTCATTTTCATCTGAATTTATGTAAGTTAGCTTTGATCTTTTCTCCTTTCTCTGTATATTTAACAAGAATGGATTATCTTTCTGAATGTCACTTTTCTCCTACCCCTTTATTTTGGCTCTTATAGTTTATCGCTTTATCTCCACCTTTGTTGTGATGTTAGATTGAAAGAAACTCTTTTTTCTTTGCTCAAACTGTTTATTGATGTGGGTATGTTGAAGAAAAAAATTATTGAAAGATTGTTTTGTTTTTGTTTGAACTAACTCATGAATACAATCTATTTCCCCATCTTATTACAGATTTTTAACTATTTTTATGGCAGTTTAATTTAGGCACATTATGTGTCTGCAACCCCCCGGTCCTAACATTCTTTTTTTCATGCGCAGAGTTATATTGTCACTACCTCCACACCTACCATCAATTCAATGACCCTCTCCTGATAGCTTGGCTTGAACAAGTTACTTAAATTTTCTCATAATCTGGGTGTACTCATCTACCTTGTTAGATTTAGAACATTGTAAATATATAGTCAACTGTAAAAATTAATGATTGATTGTTATAAATTAGCTCTTAATTAGCTCCTTGATTGATTGTAACTAGACTATAAATGACAGATCTGTATGCAGCCTAGATACGCACAATTTATCTCAAACACTCTCTCTTTCAACATGGTATCAAAACGGGTCTCAACCCGTCTCTCTGCCACACCCTAACACGTGCTGTGCCCACTGCCCAGCTGCCCTCCTCTGCTATGACTCAATTCAAGCAGCCTTTTCCTCCTCCTTGCCTCAATTCCGGCGAGTTCCCTCTGCTGCCTCCATTCTCACCCACTGTGCAGTAACCAGTGGTGCCTTCCTCCATCCTGCTGTGGTCTCATTGCAGTGGTGTTCTCTTTCTTCATTTGGACTGAGAACTTACCAGTTTATTCCCTTTTATTTCTTGGTTTTTAATGGCTACACCATGTAGCAGCCACCACTGGAGCTACTTCTGACCATCGGTCACATCAGAAGTGGAAAAGTCCAACTAGCCATAACCTGCAGCACCACTATCTGAAACCAGCTGGCAGCCATATTTATTAAGTCCCTTAGAGGGCCTCAGCCCTCGGGTTGACTTTATTTGTAAAAAGCTTGGCACAAACGATATATATGCTCCAGCTTGAGAGGGGGGGGTGAGATTTAGTACATGTGTAATACATAGTCAACTGTGATTAGGATGATTGTTATAAATTAGCTAGTGGTTAGGCTGTAAGTTAGCCACTGATTAGCTCTTAATTAGCTCATTGATTGATTGTAATTACACTATATATAAGAGATCAGTGTGCAGCCTAGATACACAATTTGTCTCAAAAGCTTTAAACATACCTAATGCACAGACCTCTCAGCTACCTCCTTTTATCTGACTAACTAAACTGGCATATATGTTGAACTCTAATGTCTGAGCATTTTGATGCTCTGTTTTTGTTTTCAATACCAGCTTTGCATAGTTTCCACCTGAAGTTATCTATCTTGTGTAATCCTTTTCATGAATTTTACTTCTTAATTGTAATTAGTTTAGGTTCGATCCATTAGTAGTTGTGAGTGAATTCTTATTTGTTATGACTTGCATGGTTTTGTGGTATTTTGGAGTTATTTTTGTTACCTATAACTGCTTCATTACATTTTCTTGCTAGGAGCCATAACTAATTGAAGCCCAATAAAGTTCTTTTGCTTTCTTACTTGCAGAATTCCTCAGCCATGGAACTCTGATTTTCACATTTTCTTTTGGCACCAGCCATTAAAATTTCAAATTTCTGAGTGCTGTTTTTCATCAATTTAGTTTTGTTTTTAAATTTCTGTACTATTTTGACTCAGTTGGCTTTGGTTATTACTTCATGATGATCTTTCTACTAAGAATGTAAGCATGGTGCAGGCAAGAGCTGGTATAGATTATGAATCCTCTTACGGGAAAGCACGCCCAAATGATACTATCCTGAAGCTTCAAAGGACAACACCATATTACAAAAGAAACCGGGCACATATTTGCAGTTTCTACATACGGGGTGAATGTTCTAGAGGAGCTGAGTGCCCTTATAGGCATGAGATGCCGGTAACTGGGGAGTTGTCTCAACAAAATATTAAGGATCGTTATTATGGGTATGTACGGTTGTTAATGACTTGCTCATTTGGTTATGGGTTTCTCCTACCTGATCTCTCCTCTTTCAATTGCTATATTACTTTCTACTTCCAATTCAGTTTTGTTATGTAATGTCCTCTGCACTAAACAACAACTCAAGCATTTTCCCTTTTGTGTTGGAGATGGATATTGGGTGCTTAAGCATTCACTTAGTTCTTTTGTGGTTGTTCTGCATGATGACTTGCTCCATGCTGACAAGTTCGCAGTTTGCTTTTTATCTGCAAAGTCAAGTGATAGTTTTGCTTCTAGGAGTTTCAAACAACAACCAAGCCTTATCCCACTAGATGGGGCTGGCTCCATGGATCAAATGATTCTTTTGTCATCTGACCATTATTTGGCATTAACATTTGAGAATCCAAAGTGAGGAAAATTTCTTGATTACTAACTACCATTTACCTGCAAGTTGGGCTCATTCTTTGTTTCCTGCTGTTTGTGGCTAAAGTCATGTATTTTTGTTTTTTTTTTCAGTGAAATGAAAAGCCTAACTTGCGTGTATGGTTCTTAGCCTGTAATTTTGGCTACTCTTAGTGACATTTTGTTTGTGTTTTGCTACTTGCATTTTGTACACGTCAATCTGTTGTAAGAGAGATTTTTTTAGCATGGATGAAGGAAGATGTATTTATAGTAGGTACCATTAATCCTCTAACATGTGCAAAAGTGATGTAGCAGAGTATTATAGCCAACTAACATGTATCAAACTTGTTATGTGGTTTCTATCGTTTCATTCCATTATGTATACAATAGTCATTGTTTTTTCAATCTCATATTAACCTTTGCCCTTCTGTGTTTTAATTTTCTGCACAATTTCCTTTTGACTACAGTTACTGGTGATATTTTTAGTTTTTTAGTTGGTGACATTTTTTAATATTACTTCATGCTTTTAACTTTGTTTTTCTTTAGAAAAATATGTTGTTCATGTTTTTAAACCTGCAGGGTGAATGATCCAGTGGCATTGAAGCTACTCGGCAAGGCAGGGGAGATGACCTCTCTGGAGTCTCCTGAGGATGAGAGCATTAAAACTCTTTATGTTGGTGGGCTTGATGCTAGGGTCAGTGAGCAGGATTTGCGGGATCATTTTTATGCCCATGGCGAAATCGAATCCATCAAAATGGTTCTCCAAAGGGCTTGTGCTTTTGTAACCTACACAACCAGAGAAGGTGCAGAAAAAGCAGCAGAAGAACTCTCCAACAAACTGGTTATTAAGGGCCTAAGGCTCAAGCTGATGTGGGGGAGGCCTCAGTCATCGAAACCTGAGTCAGATGTCTCTGATCATGCAAGGCAGCAGGCATCTGTGGCTCATAGTGGCTTATTACCTCGAGCAGTTATATCACAGCAGCAAAATCAGGACCAAACCCAAGGAATGCATTACTATAACATTCCACCACCTCCTCAGCAAGAAAGAAGCTATTACCCATCAATGGATCCTCAAAGAATGGGTGCTCTTGTTCCATCTCAAGAGGGTCCTCCTGGTGGGCCTACTGGATCAGGGGAGAACAAACCCAGTTCGGAGAAGCAGCAACTGCAACATTATACCCATCCAATGATGCCTCCACCACCTGGCCAATATCATCATCAGTATTATCCTCCCTATGGTTACATGCCACCAGTTCCCCCTTATCAACAGTACCCACCACCATACAATGCTGCAATGGCCCCATCTCAGCCACCAGCTGGAAATCAGCCCTATCAGCATCCTATGCAGCCAGGGTCATCTACTCACTCAGGGTCTTCCCAGGCAGGGTCTGGTCAGGCTGGATCTGCACCAGCAGAATCTGGAACATCAACATCAGGGTCACAGCAGCAGTGAAATTGCCCATATACTGATGTTTCTAGCTATGTTTAATTCTTGTGCAAAAATTTTCGGTAAATTGACCTTGATGACAGGGAAGATATTATGGCTCAGGTTGTCAGTTTACTATCTCAACTAGCTTGATACCGATATGCATTGTGGCTTGAACAGGCTGTTTTATGATTTGATTTTTGTGCTTTTGTAACTCTTGGTATCCTGGTTAGATCATTGTCATACTGTGTTTTGGGACTACCCAATGCTAAGTTATAGTGTAACATCTTAATATGTTTTGGTATGCAAGCATTAGGTAAAAATGGTCAATTGATTTTATAACTTACCACCAAATAATTCATAGAGAATGTAAGATTGTAGTGGAATTTTCTGTTGTTGGGCGTTATTTTTCCTTGAATTTTGAAAAGCTTCAATCAGTTTTTGATTTTTTTTTTTTGGTCATCAATCAGTTTTTGATTGAATGCTGCAAACATTTGTAGCTTTTATAAAAAGCAGGATGGACATCCAGTTAAAGAATGACCAATTTTTTTTTGGTAGCTTTTGACATGATTTGATTATTGTATCAAGAACAGACTAATGTGGTAATGTTCTTAACTTTTTTGTTCATAGAAAAAAAAGTACTTGACTTTTTTGCCCGCAAATTACATTATATAGTCAATTTTTTTCCATGCTATTTACCCTTGATGTGGCTGAATGTAAGGAAACAAAATTTAGTGGGATTACTTGAATCTGGATCCAGCAACATTAGTAATTTTTGCACAATTTGTAATATTGTAAAATTGCTATTTTATAAAAATTAAGTAATGTAATATTTATTTATTTAAATTTCACATACATTATTTTTTTGCTTTAATGTGGAGGCCAAGTGTCAGTTTGATATTCCATTAAGAATAATGGTAAATAATTTATAGATTAATTTTACATAAAATAATTTTTAAATTATATTTGCTATTAATAGCATCATTCAGTTTTCATACAGTGGTGTTAAAAACTGTGTAACTTACTTTTACTGTAAAAAATGTTGATCCTGGATCTTATAAGATTAGGCTTGGTAGATATTGTAGGTTCGGTTAATTTCTTCTTCTTTTTTTCCTTCTCTCTTTTCCAGGTTATTAGGAACTTTTCTGTAAGTAAAGAAAATTATCACAATTATTACCATATTGTGCTGAATTTTTTTGTTATCATAATTAAAGTGTAGACGTCCATAAGGAGGTATGTTAATAAGGGAGTTCCTATTATATTCTATTTTTTTTAGAGGTATTCATACTATTCTTGATGAGTTATTAAACATTTTTGCGTTATTAGTTTCACAATAAATAGTTATAATTCTTATAGCATAAATTGTAATCAATAAGTATTTGACAATTTATTACAGTATCAATATGAAAAAAAAAGGACATTGGAGTAATCCCCTCCTAAACACAAATATTTTATTTTAAAATTTTACATTCAAATCCTATTAAAAATGAATAAAAATATTTATAGAAGAGAATAACCTGCACTTTATGTAATTTCTTATGAAAAAACAAGCATCGAATTATCTTAAAAACCTAATTGTTTTACATGACTACTGCTCTGGATATAAGACAGACAATGGAGGGAAATGAGAAGAAAAATTGGCTTTCAATCTTTTCATAAAATATAATATATAAATATGTTTTTATTAAGATTTAAAACTATTTTACCCTATAAATTCATAATCAATTATATTTTAAAAAATTATTATACATTATATAATTTTTAATTTAATGCATATTCTGTTAAAAGTTTTTTTAAAATAAACATGTTTTGAATTATGAAAATTAAAAAAATTATCATAAAAATAATTATTCTGTTTATTATATTCTTATCATTTCAAACTTTCATAAAATGATCGCATTTTCTTGGAGTTTTGTCATCAAGATTAGAGTTATCAATGCCAACATTGAGAATAATTTACTAAGGAGATGTTTGGTAAAACTTAATTTTTAGAAAAAAAAAATTTTTTTTTCAAAAGCTCTTTCAATAAAATTTTAATTATTAACTGTTTTGAGTATAAAATAAACTAATTCAAATACACACTAAGCTTTCAATTTTAAATTTGACTGAAATTAGAGCAGTCCCTAATTTGTTTATGAAAGTATTTAAAGTTAATTTATTTATTAATATAAAAAATCAAAATATGATCTGAAAGTGTAAAATAATAGTAAAAAACATGTGTAATGAAAAGTAAAAATAAATGATATCTAGTGAAAAATTCACTACGTGATAAACTAGTTTGTACCCTAAACAATAATTCACTCATTTAAAAGGGTATACTTTTGATTAATGTGAACGTAATGTATATTTATACTATTATCTAATAATATATTATGAATTATTTAAAGAGTTTAATAATGATAATGAATATTTTTTTTATGTATTCAAAATATTCCTTTACTCAAAAGGTAAAAAAATTAATCTCGCGGCTTTCGATCGTGTCTCTTGTAGGATAAAAGCATACCAATAATGCATGCTTCATTCATATTCACTAGGGATCCAACTCCAGATAAAGCTTAAGGGACTTAAATTATTTTCACTTGAACCAACGCATATTGGTAATGATAATGAATATTTGACAACTATTAATAATATCTTCTAATGATATGAGAAAATATAATCACTGAATTAATTTTTTTGATATTTTTTATATGAAATGAATTTAATTTTGGTTTATTGTTGTTGTATAAAACTTTTTTATATTGTGATCTAATAATAAGCTATTACATTATTGAAAGAATTTGACTATAACGACAACTACTTGAAAAGTCAAACTCTTTTAAAATCAAATTTGTCAAAAATAAATTTTCACTAAAAAGTGCTAGATAGTTTAGCAAAAGTGAAGAGTAAAAATGGATGTTACATGCTAGATAGAATATTATTTAAAAATAATACTTATTAATATATAAATATTATAACTTAAATTTAAATACTAAAGTTATAAATTCCATAGCATACTAATTAATATTTGACAAATTATGAAAATTGAATATTTCCAACATTAGCATAGTAGCATCTACAAAGTTTTTTTTTTTTTTTTATTCTTACAAAGTATAACATCATTTAGGATATTAAAGTTATTTTTTTTCACAAAGTATTTTTCAATGAGATTTAAATCTATAAATTACAAATAAAGCTTATCATACTGTGATTATAGTCTACCACTGGGCCACATCTTTATGGGTGTAGCATCTTCAAAGTTTACAACAACATAATAGCATCTAAAATCCATAAGGTTTACAATAACAAAAAGATAAACTCATAAATAATAGCCAACAATGCTATCATGGAAAGGTATGCCCTTAATATCATTTATGAAGTGACATAGTATATGTGAACGAAAAAGATGACTGAGGATACTTATAAACAAAAATATTGGTGATTTACTAACATATCCGATTTTCTATTAAATTGATTACTATTAATTAAATTGTCAAAACTCAAAAGAGGAACGATAATAATAGCTAAACTTCAGTTAACCAAAAAAAAAACTAAACTCCAAACCAAGGCTTATAATAATAGAGCCAAAACACATTGTCACAATTCAAGTACCAACACGTACAGAGGAAAAAAAAAATGGAAGGCAAACATGGAAGGCAAACCAAACCAAAATAAATAAAGAAATTCAACTTTTCCATCTTCAAAATCCATGAGTAGCATGCACTTCAAATTTTGATGAAGAGCTCCGTCATAATAAATGATTTGTCTTTGACGCACTCCTATTAACTACAAATCAAAGCTGAACAATGATGTTTAAGTACTTTTTTTTAAGTGACATCAAGTCTTTCTTGAGAAAGAGTATTCACATTACATATTCAAATTGATCTAAGTTATCACAAACTTCTGATGCCCAATGTTATATGTAACTTTAGGATTAATTTTATTATAATTTTTGATAAATTATTTCATCATTTAAATTAATCTCTATTCAAAAATTGTTATGATTAATTTTTAAATAATTCAAAAATTAACTTAAATAATAAAATAATTTATTAAAAATTACAGATAAAATTAAAATTAAGAATTAATGTAAATTTAATGAAATCTTTTAAAAATCAATTTAATAATTTAGGTGTAGCATTAGTGATGCAACGTCATGAGTCCATGACAATTTAGGCGAGCTACCTCCCGAGTCCAAGACAATATAAGTGAATTTAAATCCTAAGTATAACCCTTCTTTAGAAACTACTTGATTTTGGATAAGGGAATTATATGACTAAATTATCAAATTAATTTTTAAAAGATTTTATTAATTTTATATTAATTTTAAAATATTTAATTTCATCCTTAATTTATCGTTTTATTATTTAAATAAATTAAAAAGAATTTACAACTCTTATATCCAAAAAAAAAAAAAAGAATTTAAAACTTATTCATATTAATTGTTGAAACGACTGAAAAGTGATGGAGTAAAACGTGATAAACCCTAATCTCCAGCCAGCTAATCCATCATAAATAAAAGCCTCCAAGGCATAGTTCGGCTCCGTAGCCATAGCCGAACTTTCACGCTCTGCACTTGCTTTCATCACAGAAGCTAGCCATGGTTGCCGCCAAGAAAACCGTAAGCTCTCTCTCTTACGCCTCTGCACGTTTCGCACCCACAGGCACAAGAAGCGGGGTTAATTTGTTCTTGGGTGTCTTCACCATTTCGTTTCTGATTCCGACATTTTCTTTGATTTTCTCTTTCTTTCTCTTAATCCAAACGGGATGTGAAATGTTTTCCGTAATTTGGATTTTTACAGAAGAAGACCCATGAGAGCATCAACAACAGGCTCGCTCTTGTAATGAAGAGCGGGAAATATACCCTTGGCTATAAAACCGTTCTGAAATCCCTCAGGAACTCTAAAGGTGTGGTTTTTACACAAATGGGCCCCTCTGGTTTGATTTCCCTTTATCAGCTCCATTGAATTGATTGATCAGAAATGTTGTGGAATTTGAATTGATTGATTGTGCTGAGGAATTTGTGTAATATTTTACATAAAAGTTAATTTCATTTTTGTAATTTTGTAGCATCAGGTCACTTCATTTATAATGCTCTCATTGTTGGGCTTTATATGAAACCAAATTATTTTTGAAGAGTGAAGAGGTTGGAATCTGGAATGCTAAATTGGGTTAAGGCTAAATATATGTTGCACAAGTGAAATTTCTGTTTTTAAGTGTTGGTGCTATAGATATGTTATAGAAGGTTTCATTCTGGTACATTTGAATAGAATCAATACTATTGGCTTTGAAGTCTCTTAGTTTGATAATTGGGTCCTTGACTCTTTAGAATTTGTGTATGTTATTAAGGTATTTGGTAATGGTATAGGAATCGTGGTAAAAATTCTTCACTATTTTTTGTAGGGAAACTGATTATCATTGCCAACAATTGTCCACCTTTAAGGAAATCTGAGATAGAGTACTACGCTATGCTTGCCAAAGTGGGTGTGCATCATTACAATGGGAGTGAGTTCTTAATCTGATAACTTTTGTCTCATTTCTGTACGCAATTATTCATTGTGATAATTGAATGTTTAATTGTTATATGATTGTTTTAATTTTTTCCATCTGATAGTTTTGCTTTTTCTCCGTTATTACTTTCAAATTCGTTTGCTTTAAGCTTAAGAATCTTTTATCAAATATAGAGTAGTATCTTAGCAGATATGGCATAGAATATGCTGCACAAGAAACTATGATGTATATTGGTTGAGGTCTTTCTTTCCTTAACTATCTTTTTGCATCTTAATTATCATAGTTGTCTTTCTGTATACTCCTCAATCCTCATACTTCATTCGGACCTAATCATGATTAGGTTACAGAATAATTACTGACTGGCTTGATTTCCTCAACTATGCAAATTAATTCAACTTTCTGCCTACATGATTAAATTGGTTTTTCTTGGCTTACTCCATTGCTATATTTGTCTGTTGAGAATTCAATATCCTGTTTTATGAAGTTATGATTGATTTTTTTCCCTGGCACATATTATACTCTTGCAAAACTGTTTGCATTAGATTGCAGATTAAACTCAACTCTTCATGGGATTAATTCATTTGATTTGAACTCCTGTTAAATTCCCAGCCTGCGGAGGATTTTATTGCTAGTTTGAATCTTGTATTGCACTTTTTTATATCACTTGAATGTTTGAGTGGTTCCTATTGGAAGCACTGTTTCTAAGGAAAAAATGTCTGAATTATTTTTTGAACGAAGCATATGATGAAATATTCATATATATATATATATATATATATATTTGTAATCAATTTGACTTTCTAAGATACTAATTCTCTGTGGCACTGGTAGTTAGACCAAAAAACAAATGTGGTACTGGTAAAAGTGTTTGATGCACATCTTGTTGCCTTATTTCAATGAGCAATTACGTTGCATTGTATTTGTTTGACATCAAATACTGAGATATCAAAGAATTTGTCAATGGACAGACATGGTAGTCTCTTGTGGTTCATGAACATTTCTCTTCTTCTATCAAACATCAATAACAAAGGGTGTCTTGTTAATCAGACAACGTGGATTTGGGCACAGCTTGCGGCAAATATTACAGGGTTTGCTGCCTCAGTATTATTGATCCTGGTATTTATTCCCTCCAACTTTTAACATTTTTAAGATTGCAAGTCAATTTCATGCTTTCGTTTTCTTTAATGTTTTGATAATGATGTTTTCAGGTGATTCCGACATTATCAAGACAATGCCTAGTGAACACTAAAGTAGTTCAAGTTTATCGTCCTCTGAACTGCTTGCTGTTCAATCATTTTTTAATGTAGTGGATTACCTCGTACCATTCGCGCATGTTTCGTATTGTTCTAGCTTGTTGAGCTTTGAATGTTGTGAAAATTAGCGAGGTGAAAGCAATACAATATTTCTTGTGTCCAATATTCATTATAATTTCATTGTTGGCAACCCCAAGTATTTTATAACTGGTCAAAATTTGTACACTTCTAAAGTTTCAATAGAATTGTAAGTTAACAAAATGAAGAATGAAATCAAATAATCTATTAGAAAATCATTCTTCACGTATTCTAAAGGGAAGAGAGCAGGTAGGTTTTTTAAACTTTGAGTTATTTGTAAATAATTTTAAAATTTTAAAAATTTTTAATTAATATTTAAATTATAATAATTATACAAAGTAATACTTTCATTTACTTGTCATTAAAGAGTTGTTGTTATGTGACGTGTATAGGTATTTTTTAATTATGTAGCATAATCATAACCATTGAATTTAAATAAATATAGTTTATTTATTTTAAATTTAAACATATAATGTTATGTTACAAATTTATTTAAAAAAAAGATTAAATGTGAATGGATTAAATTTGTTTAGATTTAATGAATATGATTGTATTACATCAATCAAAAATGCATGTGTAAGTACATTAATAGTAAGTGGATAGAAGAGTTTGTGTAATTGTTAGAGTTTGTATAATTATTATAGTTTAGTTAATTTAAAATTTAGAGAGTTTGTATAATTTTTTTTCTATTTTAAAGGATTTAATGTTTATCTATCCTCTGTTTTGACGATGGTGTAAGAGGTTTATAGTGAAAATGGATACAAAAATAAACTGATTCTAAATGCACGTTTCTTTAAATCAACTAAAGTAAATGATTTTAGGATCATTTAATTATAAATAACCCGTACGCGTAGCAAATATTTCTGGTTTTAAAAAAGAGAAGGAAAGTTGCTTGTTTAATATAATATGATGGGAAATAATTATTTTAGTAATGATAGTGATATTGGCTCATGTACTCAGTAGTTCAATAGTTTCAACATATTTAAATGACAGGCCTATAACCATTACCATTTTATGGCCAACAAAAGAGAGAACTATAACATCTTTTAACTTTAAGTCCTTCAAGTGAAGGTTTGTATACAAGAATATGCAGCCACAGGCATATTGAGCAAATTATTTTTGATGCTAAAGAAGAAAAGAAACATTGCTTGTTTGATATAAAATGATGGGAAATCTTTATGGCTATTTTTACAATACACTACAGAATTATAGTGTATGAATAATTATATCATCGTCAACGTTAAAATTTGTGCGTACACATTAACAATTATTACTTTATTAAATTGAGATAATTACAATCGTCTATATGGACACACAAAAATGTAACATATAAAATTTTATAGTGTACTCATACACTATAATTTTATAGTATATTGTATAATTGGCCAATGGTTATTTTTCTAATCATATTAGTAATGGTGGTGATACTGGCTCATGCACTCAGTATTTCACTGATTTCAATATGCTCAAACGACTGCCCTATTATAACCATAACCATTTTTATGGCCAACAAAAGGGAGAACATCTTTTAATTTCAAGTCCTTCAAGTGAAGGTTTGTGTGCAAGACTATGCAACCACAGGCTTATATATATATATATATTTGGCGGCTGAGTTCATGTAGATCTCACAGTAAGGGACAGAAGAATACCTTGGGAATCACCTTCACATTTCGTCGCAAACTAAGCAGTAATACTTGGTGCCAGCACGAAAAGCTTGGGATAGGTAGAAAGAATCAACTCGTATCAGAATCCAAGAAATTCCATTGTTCTCATTTATGCATATAAATATATATATACATGAGAAGATTAACAACATGAAGCCAAGAGGGTGATTGGAATCACCAGCAAAATGACTCAAAATCATGTCATCGTTGCCTTGGTTTTGGTGTGTGCTTGGACTTGGATGCAATGCACACACGGTGAGTACTTGATTGGAGTGGGGAGCTATGACATGACTGGCCCTGCTGCTGATGTGAACATGATGGGCTATGCCAACTTTGGACAGAACACTGCTGGCATTCATTTCAGGCTCAGAGCCAGAACTTTCATTGTGGCTGAGAGCCTCCAGGGCCCTAGGTTTGTTTTTGTCAACCTTGATGCGGGAATGGCATCGCAGCTTGTAACCATTAAGGTGCTTGAGAGACTTAAATCAAGGTACCACAAATTTAAGCCAACACAGTTTCTCTTGTAAGCATGTGTCCAACTCAGTGTTTGTACTTCACTTTGTACACTAAATTTTGCACATCACTTAATAACAAAGTTGTAAAAGTCATATTGGGGTCCAACCGGTTCGATCTTTAGTCACTAGCTAGAAAAACCGGACAAACAAAACAATTTATTTAAAAAAAGAAAAAAAATCATGTAACTGGCTAATTTTTTTTATTAGATAGAAAACTAGACAATTTTTTTTAAAAAAATTTTATCCCTTTTAAACCGGTCAATTTTTTCAATTTTCTTCCTGTTCATGGGATTTGAATGAATTTGACCAAAATATAATTAGTGAATTGAACTGGACCAGCCAAGAGGTGCCTAGGTCACTAAGCGGCCCTGCTTTATTGCAAGGTGCACAAAGTCATAAATGGAGCGGTTCAGGCCTGAAACGGAGTGACACTAATGTTCCCTTGAATGACACTATAACCGAAATCGATTTCTAATGAAGAATGAATCACAGCCCTCGCCCCCAACCAAAAAAAAAAAAAAAAGAACCGCATACGAAAAAGTCTTATATCAATCTAATTAAATTCAAAGTACAAGTGTAAAAGGTGTGTGCAAATGGCATGGCCTTTCCTTTTTATTGGTTTATTTTTTTGAAGGTTTGGAAATTTGTACACTGAAGAAAATGTAGCAATCAGTGGGACTCACACACATGCTGGCCCTGGCGGTTATCTGCAATACGTGGTCTACTCAGTGACCTCTCTGGGTTTTGTGCAACAATCCTTTGATGCCATTGCCAACGCGATAGAACAGAGCATTATCCAAGCGCATAACAACCTCAAGCCTGGTTCCATTTTTATCAACAAGGGTGAGCATTTCTTACTGTCTCCATGTTTTCTAGGTTAAATTGAAAAGTACTTTCTTTTTTTATAAGTGTTATCCCTTTAACTCTTTAAAAGATTTTGTCATTAATTTAATTAATAAATTTAAGAAGTAACATCAAAATTGTCTATTTTTATACAAATAAAGACTAAATTAATATAATTACAATAATTGAGAAATTAAATAGATAATAATTTAATATAATTAAATAATTAAATTAATAATATTTTTTAATGATTAAAGAATTATATTAATATTAATATTTTTAACAGACCAAAATGACGTAATTTTCTAGATTTATAGACTAAATAAATAGCATTTATATTTTTAGAGACTAAAAAGGGAATTTACTCTAAAATAAGTAATTAGTCTCTATAATTTTATCTAATTTAGATTTTGATTATATATATATATATATATATATATATATATTGAATATCAATCCTTATAGTTTTACTTATTTAGATTTTGATTTGTACCGCTAAGTTGTTGGTATTTATATTTTTTACTCATTTGAGTTTTAGTTCCTAAAATTTCTATTCATTAAGTATTGATGATTATTTTCCATGAAAGATTGACTTTCATAATTCAATGATCAAAATATTAGTTTCTCAAGAACCAAAATTCAAATGAGTAAAATTATAGAAACTGATATAAAAAAAATTATAAGAATTAAAATTTAAATTGGATAAAAAACTATAAGGGTAATTATTTATTTTAGCCTGATTTATATTTATGGATTATATATGGACTCAACTTTTTCTTTGACATCATAATATATCAGTGTTTTGGTTTCGTTTGTTCTTGTAGGAGAAGTGAAGGAAGCAGGAATAAACAGGAGCCCAAGTGCGTATCTGCTGAACCCAGCAGAGGAGAGAGCTCGATACCCTTTTAATGTCGACACAGAAATGACCCTATTGAAGTTTGTAGACGGTGCAAGTGGGAAAACCATTGGAGCATTCAACTGGTTTGCAACGCACGGAACCTCAATGAGCAGAGAAAACAGGCTCATCAGTGGAGACAACAAGGGTGTTGCTGCCAGGCTTTTTGAAGACTGGTTTGCTTCTCAAAACAGATCCTCATCCTCCATCACCAATTCCACAACACCAGGTATGTTTCAAATCTGCACCAAAGCTCAGTTTCTGCTCCTAAGTCATTTTCTGAGAGGTGTGAAGGGCCCAGAACCAAGCCATCTTATAAGCCTAATGCACTCGTGTTTCTATCATGTCACACGCATGAAAGTTCTTTGGGTTTGAAAAGTGGACTAAACATAAGCTTACTCAAATCTTGTATTGAAATTTTATTTTATTTTTGGAGAGTCACAGCAGAAAAGATTCAACAATTCGTTACTCAATGTGTTGCTTTATAATCAAAATGCTCCGCGGAAAATCTTTTGTTAGCATAAAATAAGTTAATACAAACATATGCTAAAAGGCTAATACCATGTCAACCAACTATGGAAAACAAACTGTTTAGTGGAGGAAAAAAATTTTATATCTAACATATAAAGTATGTTTGGATCAAAAACTGTTTACAACTGCTACCCTAGCAAAAGACAAAAGGATTTATACATATTTGGTTTTATTAATTTTTACAAGCTTTTTCTTTTTCTGAATTCTCTTTTGATAAAATTTTGATTATAAATTATTTTGACCATAAAATAAACTAATCCAAATACAAAAGTTTTCAAATTTTTACCTTAATGCTTGATTTAATCAAATATGTAAAGAGATTGATATAGATTAGGGTAAAATATAATTTATACTATTGAAATTTATCCCAATATCAAATTACTCCCTACAGTAAAAAAAATATATATCAAATTACCCATGAAGTTTTTTTTATCTCACTAAACCCCCTGAAATTTGATTTGACTTAAAAATATTAATTTTTCTGTTAAATGAAACGAAGATTTACATCCAGTTTCAAGTTACATCAAATTTCGGAAGGTTTACTATGACAAAAAACATCGGAGGATAATTTAATATAACAGTAAATTTTAAGGATGTAAATTATATTTTATCTCATAAAGTCTTATGACTAAATGGTCATGTAATGTACATGTGGGCCACATGGTATGCATGTGGAGGTAGCCTCTGTTTCATTTAATAACAAAATTAATATTTTCAAGTTAGATTAAAATTTAAAAAGATTTAATGAGATAAAAAAAAATTTCAAAGGATAATTTGACATTAGGATAAACTTCAATAGTATAAATTTTATTTTATCCTATAGATTATGTGAGTAATGCAATTGTGATGGATGATGCAGACATTGGCCAATTAGTGGAGAAAGCAAGAACAATTAAAGCCACAGGAGGAAAAAATTGCAGCCAGCAAACAAGCCAAGCAGCGAAGGTGAGGAAGAATGATGGATCCTTATTTGTGGGAGCATTTTGCCAATCAAATGTTGGAGATGTAACACCAAATGTTCTTGGAGCATTCTGCATCGACAGTGGAAAACCTTGTGACTTCAACCATTCTTCATGCCATGGCAATGACCAGCTTTGTGTCGGCAGGGGACCTGGGTAATGATCAGTCTCTCTAATACAAGACGGGGTCTATATGAATACGAGAAATGTTTATTACATTCCCTTTTTTTTACACCATTCTTTCACATTTTTTTATTTAGGAAATAAGATAGAGAAAGAGTGCGTTAGAATGTGACTTTTTCTTATTTTACTATCTAAAATACAGGACATAAGTAAGGTTATTAAAATAAGTCGAACCTGTTGGGCCGACTCATTTAACTACAAGAAAAATATGAGTCAAATTTCTATAATTATGATATGTATAAACGTGAGAATCTTTAGATTGCTTCGTTTTAAATGAGGAGTCGGTTTACCCGCAAGACTTGTTTATTTTTTATTTAGTGAATTTGTTTTAAGTGCATAGTCATACTCATAAAACATACTATATAACTTACTTTTCCAAGTAGGTTATTTATATTTGTTTTCTATTATTATATTTTTTTATTTCGTTTAAATTTTGAATAATATTTAAATTATGTCATATATTTGTGAATGCAGTTTAGATAATGCTTAAATTATGTATTTAGTTTGGTAAATTCCTTTGATAATTAAGTAAGTTTAAAATTTTTTTAACTTTTTGATAAATAAAGCATGGAAATTTATAAAAAATTTATGTAGATAGCCCATTTAGGTTCGTGAATTCATGCAAGGCGAGTCAATTGATTTTTTTTAATTCATTTAAATGCAAGTAATTTTGACTCGGTTCGTTTAACTCTCAGTCTGTTGAGCAGGCTTAAACAGGTTGATCTGTTTGACAGTCCTAAGTATAAAAATAATAAAATAAAAATGATGTGTAAATAATGTTATTGATACGACTGCTCTATGGATGCTTGTTCCATAATGTTTGTAGAATAAGATGTGCATGGGCTTATAATTTTGCATGGGACAGGAACCCAGACGAAATATTGAGCACAAAGATCATAGGGGAAAGGCAATTCAAAACAGCTGTGGAACTTTTTGCATCTGCTTCAGAGGAACTAACAGGGAAGATAGACTATCGCCATGTGTATCTGAATTTTACAGATATTGAGGTTGAATTGGACAGCAACAAGGTCGTCAGAACTTGTCCTGCAGCGCTTGGTCCTGGTTTTGCCGCCGGCACCACAGATGGGCCAGGTGCTTTTGGGTTTCAACAAGGTGATACTGAGGTAAGTGACCTTCTAATCTTGCTTTGCAATACTTCTCTGTCTATCAAGAGGAGCATGAAAAAAAAAAAAAAAGGAGCATGTGTAGTGTGTACTACTTGGTGTTCATTTGGTTGAGATTTTGCAGAATTTGAAAATTAATTTTAAAAAAATTAAGTGAGTCAGAACTAATTTTTTTTAAAAATTAGTTTGAGTAATACAATAGAAACACTTTAAAAATGTTAAATTACTGAAAATTTGTGTGTAAAATGTTTGAATCTCATTTAATGGGATTGATAGTAAGAATATTTTTAAAAAATAATTGGTAATATTCATGGTTAATTACGGCTAATATAATAATGTTGTAATGGTAGAAATTACAAAAAAATATGGTTGATATAACTCAAATTACATTAATATTATAATTGCAAATACTCTTATAACAGAAATAATGCGACTATAATTACATTACAAAATGTAATTTAAAACTACAATCATAGTTAACTGAATTTATTTTGGATAAGATTAAAATTTTCGCTTTTGATTTTAATCGAGCCTCAAAATTGATTCTAATAATCAAGCCAAAATTTGGCCAAACCATAAAGGCACAATTTTCAAGACCCGTTCAAGCCCTCATACACGATTTTGACATCACAATTAAAATACTAAAAAGCTTTTATTTTCAAGTGTTGGCTACATGAATTCTAACATGTAGGGCCAATGTATACACTGTTAATATACATTAAAATGTTTACATCTAAACTAATTTTACACCACTATTTCATTAAAATAATTTATAAAATTTATATAAAACACAAAATTATGGATCATTGCTTCTGGTTTTATTAAAAAAATTGTCAATCAGTAGAATACTTTGAATTAATAATCTTTAATATTATAACTGGTATTTATAATACGTTGTCTTTTTATGATTTTAGTCCAACATATGATATAACATAACTCATATTTTTTAGTATATGCTATTAAAATTTAATCTGAATTGATTAAAATGATATTAATCTTTCAAATCTAACTGTTTTTTCCTTTTCAATGAACCTAATACTTTATTTTCATATTCATCAAGCACTTGAAATAAGAAAGAAAAAAAAAAGTTTCACTAATGTTTATTTTCTCTTGAAAATGTCATCCATGGTTAATACATTGAAAGTCAATGTGATCAGAATTTTTTATATATAATTTGCTTACATTACAAACCGGATTTTTCTACTAGGAGGGGAGAATGTTAAATATTCAAGCCAACCATTTGTTAAATAAAAAAAATAAAAAGCACATGAACAACATAATAATAATTCAACAAATACCTAAATACTCTAATTTTTAATAAAATGTAACAATCATATAAATTTTTTATTTTTAAACCAAGAGTGCCAGAATTAGATGACTGTAATATAATTGTTTAAATAATCTTTAAAAAAATTAAACGCACACCAAGGATGCAAAATTTTAATAAAAATATATTCATCATAGTCACACAAAAGATATCCCATAACAGTAGGACCTTCCCAACAACACTCTGAAACTTCCCCTTTTAGGTTCACTTAATTACAACTGTTCCTTGTAAGTACTGTATCAATTTCTTGCCTCTTTTTTTTTTTTCCATCCTATCTGTGCCCTATTAAGTGGGATATCTCAGTGCAGATTAATCCAATGTGGAAAAGGTTGAGAGATTCACTGAAAGAACCAAGCCAATATCAAGTGGACTGCCAAAACCCAAAGCCAGTTTTGTTGAGCACTGGGGAAATGTTTGACCCTTATGCATGGGCGGTAAGACTACAATTAAGCACTGGTTACCCATTTAGTCTCTTAAATATATAAGTGACATCAATTTAATTTTTAAATATAGTTAATATTAATTTAGTTTCTCAATTATAAAAAATAACTTCAAAATAATGCTTCTGTTACAAATAGTAAGAATACTATTAATAGAGTCTTTGATTGAGAAATCAGATTAATGTAACTTTCTAAGATTGAAAGATTAAATTGGTGTCACCTTTTATGATTAAGTGATTAAATTGATATCAACTTCTTTTAAGGGACTAAATTAATGTCACTTTCTATCATTTAAGGACTAAATTGATATCAACTTTTTTTTTTGTTACTTGTGTCTTTGGAAGACTAATATGGGTGTTTACCCTTATATAAACTAAAGATAACACTCTGCTTAAGTACTGATCAATAATGATTTGGATATTTATACAGCCAGCCATTCTTCCAATCCAAATGCTGAGGTTGGGAAAATTGATCATTCTTTCTGTGCCAGGAGGTTTGTTTTCTTGTCATTGTCAAATCTTCAATTGAATCTATAGGAAATACACTTGCTCTTTTATATGAATTACCAGGTGCAAGGCTTCAACATGATTTGCATCATTGGTAAGTACAGAATGATGCACAAACACATGCTCTAACCCTTTGAGTATTGCAGAGTTCACAACAATGGCGGGCAGAAGGCTGCGGGAGGCAGTGAAGGAGACACTAGTATCTAGTGGAAATAGAGAATTCAATGATGAAACACATATTGTTATTGCAGGACTCACAAATACTTACTCACAGTATATTGCAACTTTTGAAGAATACCAGCACCAACGGTATGAGGTATGGCCAAATGGAAGAAAATACCAAGTTATCAAGTTATTATAAAGCCATTGGAAATCCATATTTGATAGAAGCAACTGGTGTAAAACAGAATTTTTATCATCATTTAACCTCAAGGGTGGTAATAAGCTAACCAAATTAAGCCAATAGAATGTCTACTGGCTTATAATAATTCAGTTCCTTGATTGCCCTGTCTTGTACCAGTCTTCTACCATGGCATAGGCAAGCAGCGCATTGCATCATAGCTTTCAGGTTTTGTATCTATACTGATCATAATGAAATGTGCAGGCTGCTTCAACCCTCTATGGTCCTCACACATTATCAGCATACATCCAGGAGTTTAAGAAACTAGCACAAGCAATGGGTAAAGGTGAGAAAATTACTGTAAAAGCTTCGCCACCAGATCTTTCATCTGTACAACTCAGAGCCTTGCTTGGCCCCTTTGGAGACTCTACTCCAGATGGCATCAAATTTGGTGACATAAAGGAAGACATAGCCTTTCCTAAAAGGGGCTATTTTACCAAGGAAGATAGACCTAGTGCTACATTCTGGAGTGCCAATCCAAGATATGACCTTCTAACAGAAGGCACATTTGCTGCAGTTGAGAGGCTTCAAGGGGAAAGATGGATTGCCACTCATGATGATGATGATTTAAGCTTGTTTTTCAAGTGGAAAATAGATAATAGTTCCTTCCATGGCTTAGCTACCATAGAATGGGAAATACCAAATGATGCTATTTCTGGAGTATACAGACTAACACACTTCGGAGCATCAAAGATCAGCATCAACTCCTCTAACATTTACTTTACTGGTGCATCAAGTGCATTTGCAGTGCTATAGAATATCACCTCTGTTTAATTGAATATGTTTCAATCAAATACAAATAAAAGAGCTCCATCCAATATTTTTCATATTGCATGTCATAATTCGAGGGCTCAAAGCAACAATTACATAAGAATGTACTCATTTGTCCATCCAAATCACACATCGGAGACACTGTCCTTTATTCATTAAGTCAAATGCTTTATTGATGTCCTTGAACTCCACCTCATGTGTGACAAACTCATCCAACTGCAGTTCCTGTTAATAATAGGGGCAAAATTCAACAGACAAGAAGCATCCCAAATGATTTGGTACTTTGTCATTACTATTTTTACATAATTATCAGTGCTATTTACAATATATAAATATATCACAGGAGAGGGGACAGAGAACATAAAAGAAAATGAAATAAAAGAAATTACATGCAATACCTTGTCCATGTAACGTTTAAGGAGAATGGGTATATGAGACTTAGGTTTGAGTCCTCCAAACAAGGATCCCATCAGGTTCTTCCCATCATGAAGAACCTCACTAGAGCTGAGGCTCATCCTAGATCCTGGCTTGGCCACTCCTAAAACAATTGTTTTCCCCCAACCCTGAAGGCAAAATCATCAGTTTTCCACTTAATGCTATCAACAAGATTTATCTGCTGAGGTCATATTATAGGCAAGTCCAATCAATCCTGTCTCTATCTGACTGCAAACTTCATTCTCATAAAGTATATGGCATTTCAATTTAGTTATAACAGATGAAAACTTTACTACTTTTATTGGAGTTTCAAGCTTTGTGCAGAGGTGATTGGTCAAAATAAATTTTAGCTATAGCTTTAATCACATAATTGCTGTCTGCCTATATGACAGTAAAAGGATGTGTTCGGGCACTTTTGAGAGAGAGAGAAAGAGACCTTCCTACAAGAAGCATATGCTTCATGCACCAATGATGCCAGACCAACACATTCAAAGCAATAATCTGCTCCCCCACCAGTTATCTCTATGATAACCTGCTCCACAACCACAAGCAAATATAAACAGCAGACGATTAGTAAAGACAAATATGCTTATGATATTCAAAAATTCATTTTAATCTTTTCGTCTTTTCTCATGCAAAGGGAAATAGCATATCTACTTCCCTTGGCAATAGCAAGGGAATTTCAAGACTCAGAGCATATATTTTAAAATAAAGATCGGAGCCTTCAAGAGGGTAGACCTGGCTAACAGGTTTGTTCTCACATTCTCCAGCATGGACAAAGTCTGTGAGTCCAAACTTCTTTCCTGAGTAAATGAAAGGAACAAAACCATGAAATCAAATTCATAATTTTGGCATAAAAATCAGAAAAATTGACTTAATTATTGATGTGGTATTATTAAACAAACAGTGCATTACCAATTTCAAACTTTTCTGGCTTGACATCCACACCTATAATACGAGTTGCTCCACAAAGTCTAGCTCCCTCAGCAACCTTGAAAACCAAGCAATAGCAATGAGCATTAAGTTTGCAGATAACCACAAAGAAAAGAAAGAAGACAAAGCTATGTTCTAAGAGTCCATACTGCTAATCCAACAGATCCCAGCCCAAAAATAGCTACTGTAGACCCTGGCTCCACACCTGCTGTTCTCCAAGCAGCACCTACACCTAAAAATGAAAGTTTTAATCCAAATACTGAATTAGATGAATGTTGTCGACTTGTAATGTAAGAACAACCTTGTGTTTATCGATGACCAGGCATTCTGACCATAATTTAGAATTAATATAGTTTTTCTCTACTTTTTTTTAGTTAAATGTTTGCATTGTTGAGGAAAATTACCAGTTGATACACCGCAGCTGAGGAGGCATGCCCTGTTAGGAGGAATTTCCGGATCAATCTTTGTTAGATTGGCAATGTCAACCAGAGTGTACTCGCTAAAACTTGAAACAAACATGAAATGGTATATGATCTCTCCTTTTAGGTCAGTGAATCTAGAGGTAGCATGTCTAGGCATCCAAGGAGACACCTTGAAAGGGAAGTTCGAACAAAGGTTGCTCTTGGTTGATTTGCAATCTATACACTCCCCACAATCCGGTAGGAAAATTGGGACGACCACATCTCCTTTAGTAACTTCAGTTACATCCTCGCCTACACTTTCCACAACCCTATATCACATAAAAATTGGTTGGAACACATCATCAGCTCCTATAGTCTTAAATATCTTATGTAGAAGAAATAAATGGATGCACATGGCCACAAATCATTGGCAACCAACATAAGAGAAATGAAGAAACAAATATAGTCACAGAATTTGTTCATGAATCAATTGTTCAAATTACTTTCGTTGAATCATCAAAAGGCTTGTAGATAAGCTTTGCTCTCAATATAAATCCACGCTCAAAATTTAAATACCAAAATCAGTCTCATATTTATTCAATCCTTCCCCTAAAAATTGGATTTATAAAAATTAACTATTCTTGAGAGTGAGACTGTAAATATGGCTCTTCAAAATTTTACTACATGTAACCCAGAATGACTACTTAAAAGCAATCAAACAACAAAGGCACAAAATTTAGGAGTAGAAACCATTTTTGTAGCTTGTAAGGTCCCCAAAAAATTGTCAGCAAACATATACATTATAGCAAAAAAGGTTATGATAATATAAAAAGACCATACAAATTTACCATACAAACAGGATAGCAATATATGTTGGGATTTTTCTTTCAATGCCGAATGAGAAAACTTTTCAGTAAACAGAATGAGTAAAATGCAGAAGCTCACCCAATTGCCTCATGACCCAAAATTCTTGGGAAATATCCAGGAGGTTCCTTCAAAACACAGAAAAAGCAGCTTAAAAAAATACTCAAAAGGCATTACATGCTGTTGAAAGGGTAGAACTATTGAATAAGAATCATTAAAAAAAGAAAAAACTTTAAAAATAAAAAAATTATTGAATGAATAAAAGAAAGCAAAAAAAAAAAACCTGCATTTTCCAAAAAGTGATATCGCTTTGGCAGAGAGAGGTACAGATAATACGAATACGAACTTCACGAGGCATTGGTGGCGCCACAATGATCTCCTCAATTGTCAATGGCTCACCCGGTTTGCGGCTAACCGCAGCTACAGTTCATATCAACTTCAAATGGCTAAGAAGGCTTTTTTTCTAAAGAAAATACAGAAACAGAAAAAAAGAAGAAAGAAGAAGAATGGAAGAAACCTATTTTCATGAACAACCATGGACGCACCTTTACATCTTATAGGTTGTCCTTCACTTGTTCTTGCTGGTTTTTCTTCCATGGCGTCCAAAAAACACAAGCTGAGTCCCCGGCCCTCCTCTGCGTCAATGGCTGGCAACCTGTAGTATTATGGTGAAAGCTTTTGCCTTGTTTTAATGATTTTTGTAATTGATTTAATTTTGATTTACTGTATAATATCTTTTTGCATTTACGTTCAATACTTTTTGATAGATATTATTTTAATTAATTTTTTTAATAATTTATTAACTTATAATTATATAATAATATAAAATTTTTTATATTAATAATAAATTAAAATTAAAATTTTATATTTTTTTATCACAAACTTACAATAAAAAAGGATAAATATAAAATTTATTATATAAAAAATAATTTTATATCTTCATAATTTATTCTTTAAATAATTTCCTTAATTATTTTTTTTGTTTATTTTTATTTTACATAAAAATTAAGAAAGTTATTAAATAATTTTAATTATAAAAAAATATAATTTAAAATAATTAAATTATATTTTTTTATTTCATTAATATTTTTTTAATTTTATTTATTCTATTAATTTTTTTTATTAAAAATTAAAGATAAAATTAAAAAATATTAATTAATATTTTTTAATATTATCAAATAATAAATATTATTAAATAAAAAAAATTATACACAACAAATAAAAGTGAATGGAATGAATACTAAACAAAATAAGTATTGAAAACTTTTTATATTTTTAAAATATTAAATATTTTATTTTTTCATTTAATACTTACTAAACATTAAAAAGATTATTAAAAAGAAATTTAAAAAATACAACAAAACTCTTATATAAAATATTTGTTGAGAAAATTAATGATTTATATTTTTTTCTGTCACAAATCTTAATAGAATAAGATATTTGTTGCAAGAAAAAGACATAAAGAAATTTTCAAAAAATTAATAAATTTACAACCGTTTATGATAGTCCTTACAATATAAAATTTAGGTCTATTTCTATTAATATAAGATTCTCTAAGAACGAATCCAAATTCTTTAGGACATGATTCCAAAGTTCTAAAATTGATGGTTTATGATTGCAATAGTGTGACTGTGGACATTGCCGAAACAGTGTTATTATTACCCTATAATTGGCAGCGAGATAATTCTCTTTTAAAAGGAAAAGTCATAACGTAAACTTTTTTAAAAAAATAAATTCAAAGATGTTTAATTTATTATTTATCAAAAAAAATTTCACAGCCCATATATGGCAACTCACTTGTAATACTATAATGGAAATGTAACTGCAACGTTAATCTAAATTTAAAATCATATAACAAATGTATTACCTAAAAAAAAATTATACAACAAATCAGCATTCTTTAAGACTAGCAAATTGAGAGGCATTACATTTTTTATTTTGGTAGTTTTAATTTATTTCTTACACACATTCTAATTTTTTTTATAAATTAAGAATGTGAGAATGAAAATATACTGTCAATTTAAACATAAATTTTGTCAAATATAACTAAAGTAATTTATAAATCTTTTAAAAAAACTCTATAAAATCAACAGTGTTCATAAATAATTATAATTATAGATTATAAGTGAAAAAAATTAATTTCTAACGTAATTATAACTTTTAAGAATAAGAGTGTAAAATTTTTTTATATGAAACAAATTTATATTTATATTTATATATATATTTATGATTAATTGATTATTAATAATATTTTAAAAAAGTTAAAAGATAAATATCAAATTGGAAAAATCCCCTTTATATATGAGATTACATTGTAACGTGAATGCGGTTGATGCGCAGCTTATCGCCTCACCTAATTTATTGCTTGCACTGCATGAAACAAAAATGAAAAAGACACAATAACGAACTCTGTGCAAGATTTTTTAATGTTGACCAAAGTGAAGAGAAAGGTCACTGGGAGAGCCGTCAAATCGTTAAGTGGGCCTGTAGTTTAAAACACTAAATTATTAAGTGGAGAGTGGACCATATGCCATATATAGCGAGTCAAAGTATATAGCAACGAAAGATAAATGGTGGACGACTTCATTTGGGAGAAGAATCATGTGAAGTTGTCAACGCAACTTACTTGGATTTTTTTTTTCCTTTCTTGCAAGTTATCCTGGTCATCTTTGAGGGTGAGATTGATTTTCACTTGAGTTACTGGAATTATTTTTTTTAATAAAATATTTTTTAATAAAATTAAATTTCTAACATTACATATAAAGTTTATTTTATTAAAGTTTTAGTTTGTTTATCAACGAGTCACATTCTTGTGGGTATGCAACTTGTTGAATTCGACAAAATTAATAAGTTTGTTAATAAATAAAAAATTAATAAATTTAGGTCTTGAAATTGGCTTACTAGCTCAATCATCTTGTTTTTTCTTTACATTTGTATATACAAAAATTACGAATGTGGATGTCAAGTGCATATATACTTATTTTGCTTGTTCCTAATAGAATGTGTTTGTCTTGATCTTTTGATATGCTAGAGAGCTCCACATCGGCAGGTGGAGCACTTATAAAGGTGTTTTGACGATTAAGTTAATCTTAGAGCAAAATAGGGGCTATGTATAAGCAAAAAGTGAACATACCAGGAAATGATCTCCAAGATGCATATAAATAGAGTGAGGTCCTTAGAGATGACGGGCTAGATGCATGTTATTAGGCTCAAGCCCAATAGAGACTTATCAGTCCACAACCTTTAGCTCAGCAATAGATAAGTTGTGTATGTTGAGTATAAATTGCAATAAATATTAATTGCTTAATAACTTTATTATACATGACTTTGCTGTTACGGTGACTGAGATTAGGTTGAGATGAAATGGTCGATTGTTTAAGTGTAATTTTGACCTTGATGTAAAGACACCTAACTCAGAGGTTAGGGCTTTTAGTGATAAAGACCAAGCTCAGATGCTCAAGGCACCTAGCTCAAAAACTAGGGTTTTTGCTGATAGAGAAGCACTTAGTTCAAAGGCCAGGGTTTTTTCTGATAAAGACACATATAACTAAGAGGCTGAGGGTTTTGGGTCCCTGCTATGCCTGAGCCTAATGACATGCATCTACATATTCTTTCGAATCCTAAGTACTTCACTTCTCTATTTATATGTGTCTTAGAGACTTTCTCTTGATATGTTCATTTTCTACCTATACTTAGTCTCCATTTTGCTTTAAAACTAACTTAAGTTTCGAAGCATCTTGACAGATATTCTATTTTTATAATAAGAGACTATATATTATTCAAAAAATATGTAATAATTTTTTGGTAAGAAAGAGAGATGTCAAAGTGCCAAAGCTTAGCCTGAATGGGTTGGGACTTTTGTCATTTGAGTCAAAAAGTCCACAAACTAATGGTCTGGCAAAATTTTGACCTAGTCCAGAGTTAATATTAATCCATGAGTTGGCTCATCAAATAATAAAGATTAGATTTAAAAAAATTCATTAACTGTAATGTCAATTATACTTTAATTAGTATACTAACATAACAATTTAAGTAAAAAATAAAACATCTATTAAGTAATTTACAAATAAAATATATTGTCATGACTCGAATTAAAATTCATGATTGACACGTAATAAAGTGTGTCATAAACTTACTCAGGTCACACAATTCTTAAAACATGTAATTTCAAACAAATAGTTCATAATATTCATAATAGCCAGTACATGACTTTAGAAATACTTTCATTTCAATTAACTTATACTTTTTAATTTCAAACTTGATAATATTCCATAGTTGAATTCATATCACTAACAATTTATTTAAAAACAAAATATTATAAACTTGTCTAATTTCTAATTAACACATAATATACTAACATGAATCCTACTTAAAAAAATAATAAAACACATAGTGTTAGCACATAAGTATCCAAATCCAAAATAAACAAGACTTACAACAAATTCTCAAATTTGTCTATATAAATAATATATTAGGCTAACAAAAAAATAATTAAATACTCCATTGTTCAAACCGGATAAGTAAAATCAGAATATATTTGTAAAATATATAATTGGGATGATTTTATAATTACCTCCTATATATTTAGTGAGAATAACATATAATAAAATTATACATCATACGTCATGATAAAGATTAACTATGTTTAAGTGGGCCAACTATTCCAGCCCTAGCCTAGATGGGCTTTAGCCTTCTAGTGCCATGGGCTTAAAAGCCCACCCCATATGTTTCTTTGATTCAATCAACCAATGTCATAATTCCCAATCTTAAACCTTTTTCAAGTTTTTTTAATACAAATTTTATTTATAAAAATTTATTATTTATTTTTATTTTTATACTAAATATACATTTAGCCTGAATTCTATCGATCTCCGACTCAATCCAAAGAAACCCACTAAACAATAGAGAAAGATTCTTTCTTAAAGTTTTGGGGCTTTAGATGACAAAAGAAAAAAATAACAAGTTTTGGTGCTTTAACGTAGAGATAATTATATAATTAAAATAAATAATTAATTTTTATAATTTTATGTAATCTAAATTTTAGTTTTTATAATTTTTTTTAGATATTACTCATCATAATTTTATTTATTTAAATTTTAATCTCTATAATTAAAGTGTAAGTTCTTATATTTTTATTCTTATACTAAATATTCATTTAGCCTTACTCCTATTGCTCCAACTCAATCCAAAGGAACCCACTAAACAGTAGAGAAAGATTCTTTCTTCAAGTTTTGGGGCTTTAGATGACTTAAAAAAAACAAGTTTTGGAGCTTTAACGTAGAGATATTATATAATTAAAATAAATAATTAATTCTTATAATTTTATTTAATTTAAATTTTAGTTCTTATAATTTTTTTTTAATATCAATTCTCATAATTTTATTCATTTAAATTTTAGTCTCTATAATTAAGATGTGAATTCTTATATTTTTTACTTATTTAAATTTAAATTTTTATAAATTTTTATTTATTAAAATATTAATTTTTTTTTTATAAAAAATTAATTTTATAATTTTTAATTATTAAAATATTAATTTTTTAAAAATTAAAATATAAATAAATAAAGTTATAAGAATTAATTTTTAAAAATAATATTTAATAAATTAAAATATAAATTAAGTGAAATTATATGAATTAAATAATTATTTTAACCTAGATATATTATCCTTTCTTCAACTAAAGACTAGAGAGCAACTGAGGAGAGCAACCACACTTGCTGTCCCATAAACGAGCTCCAAGCTGGTCGAGCTTGAATTTCAAGATATTTCTCCATTTTCTCAACCTTAAGCAGACGTCAACGCTGTCTTGTCGTGAAGAGGGTCCCTCAACCTTAATCCAAAGTCCAAACCTTCACAGCCACCGTTGTTCACACCCCTCAAAGGTTCAACCTCAAGGTGACCCCAACAATTATAAGCCTCTCTGCAAGTCCAACCAAACTCTGTGGTTTCCAGCATCCGGTATCTTTCCTTTCCCCTTGAAATCTTCTGAATTTCGGATATTGGTTTAGAGGAACTTGGTTGGGTCTTTAGTGCTCTAGGGGTGTCTTTGTTTGTCGAGTAAACTGTGTTGCTTTTCTTACTGCCAATCACTTTTTGAGTTTATAAATTTTATAGGGTTGCCATGTGGTGTCTTTTTTTTCCCCCCATTTCAGTTTTGAACCCACTAGTCTTCCACTTGCTTACCCAAGTTCATATTTTTCAGTATTTTGGGACAAATTAATCTCATTAGAAATATGGCTGGTTTGGCATTTAACAAACTTGGCCTCTTTGGTTCTTTTGAACTCTTCTCATGACATACTGGCTTATGGTTTGACGTCGTTATTGGGGTAATCTGATGGACATTTTTGGCTTCAGTGTTGTCTTGGTTGAAATGTCAAGTGAATGACAAGTATTTGTTCAAATGCCTGCATGAATACAATCTTGGACTCACATTTCTTGCTATTTGTGACTACTGTTAACTGCATCTTGCAACAATATCTCAACCCTCCACGTTTTATTGTTCTCTTTTACGGCGAATTGATATTATCTGCTTCACTTTTGTGATTTTGGATGACCCATTATCTCTGGAGTCTGGACACAATGGCTGATACCATGTGAATCCTTGGGTCAAGGCCTGTTTAGTTCCCTTGTCTATATTTTGTTGCCCCATGCGGGAAAGGCATGTTTTTTCAGTTTCGGTGGACTTCAATTTTTAGTTGAAGATGCTGTTATCAAGGTCTTTTGATATTCTTGCATATTTGACATTAGTTTTCATCCATGGTTGTAGTCTCCTTTAGCAGCAGCCTAGGAGAGTGACGTGTGAGTTTGGTCTGCCATTTTTGAAACCTGGTTTAGTTTGCACTAGATGATTCTCCACAAAAGGGATTCTGATTGATATGCTATTCTTCAGTGAAAATTCTGGTGTGCTTAACCTCTCTCCCTTAGATAAGAGTTCTGGTTCTCATGAATTCAAGCTTGCACTTTGAACTTTGTTATGTATTGCATCCTTTTCCTTTTATGATTTTGTATCCTATTTCCACGGATAATGCTGGCAACCATTGACCATCAGGTATTTCATATCATTTTGTGTTAATTGGTTCACTAAAAAAAAAATGCATATTTGTCAAAGTGACGCAACCAGGATGGCAATTTGGAATATTTTTTATTGATAAATCCTTCACATGTCAATAAAAGTTTGCAGTACTTTCTGCATTTATTTTTTGTGTAGCTATTAGCTATCTAAATTTTCTCAAAATTTATATCATTGCTCATTGTCGTTGCCTAGCTGAGAGGCAATTCCTTTTTGATGCAACCTTGTTCATTGGGAATGTGCAAATTTGACTCAGATAATCAATTGGACAGAGTGAGAATTGCATCCTAGTTTCATTAAATCAATGATGTGGGGTTATAATGGTTGTTTTCTGTAATGCAGTCAACCACTACCCTAATGAATTGATATGCTTATGTACATGCTAGGGAACAAAGTAGCAATGGCTTCCTGTCTTTTCAATCCTTTACCTACTAGCTCCCATCTCATCTCAACAGACTTCTCTAGACAGTTCAAGATTCCGAAGCTTCTTCACAGGGTAAATTTCTGGGACTGATATTAATTGTTTTCCTGATTAATTTCCCTTTAAACTTTATGTAATTTCTTTGGCTGCCTTTTCTGATGTACTTAAAAACATGGACATATATTACAATTGAGATAAATTTTATGTATCTAGTCTTCAGGTTTCATAGTAACATTGATATATGGAGATTGCAGATTCTATTTAAAGAATAAGATACTAAAATAACCATATTTAATTTTTGTTGAAGATATAATGTATATTTTGGCATTGAGAAATTTGAATCTTCTTAATGAAAATGCTTGAAGCCTTAAACTGTTATTCCTATTTTGTAAAATGGACGCTAACAAACAAAATAATGAGGAACTTCGAAGTGCAAAGTTTCCATTTACTTGGGTGGGTTTTAAGTCATGGAATTAATAACATCTTTTTAAAAAACAAAAACAAATATGTTGAGTTTTAATCTTACAAGAAGATTAAATGACTGATAAGCATTATTTTGGTAATACTAATAGTCCGGCTATATGTAATGTTGGTTGTTTGTTGACTAAGTATGCATTGTCATCTGTCTATATTTTCATGTACAATAGGTCCTTCACAGCATGGAGTGGCTATTGGGATAGCATCATTCCGTAACGTAGAAATTGTAAATAGTCATTGAGGGTTTTCTGCTATAATACTGGGGAAAACGTATTGGAGCTCTGCCATTGCCATAGACTGCTTTTGTATTGATGAAATTGCTATATCATTCCTTATGGGGAATTTCTTTCTTATGGTAACTTCCTATCTGGTTTGTGATGATGCATTCCCCCTCTTGCATGTAAGCAGAAAAAAAGAAGGTTCAATGGTTCCCCAAGATCTTCAAAAGTTACTGCATTTTATGGCTTGAAGACCCCTCCTTATGAACTTGTAAGTGAATTGCTTAGTTACCTGCATATGTGTGTGTATATGGAGATAATTATACAGTGTTGGCCTATTTACTTGGATTTGTTGATTCAGCTACCACAGCAATAAGCATATCAAACAAATAACTGCAGTAATTGCGTTCATTTTTCCTGTGATTGGTGTCTTCTTGATAGCAGGCTGGCTGAAATGTAGCCTAAAATTATCATATTTAGTTTTGTTTAAGCTAGACACAATATTATTGCCATTTAGCTATCGGAATGATCAAGAAAGAAACTAGAATTGAGAAAAAAAGTAGTAATTGGTAAAGAGAAGATATCACAGAAGGATATGTTTCTGATGAAACGTACAATTACATCCAACCTTCAATGAACACTACAATGTAGCTTACTTTTGAAAAGTTTTTATTTGAAATTTATTTGTCTTAGTCTAAGTTTAACTTTCTTAGTATTTTTTATTTCAACCAGCTTGTCAATTGGGAACAATAGGTACACCTTCAGTTTGTTTGTTATTCTTGCTCTCCTTTTTTATTTTCCAATTAACTTTTTACGGTATCTATCATAGTAATATGGAAACAACAAAGTAATAATATTTTACTGCACATGGAAAATATTTATTAAGATATTTAGAGGAAGAAAGAGAGAAAGGTGGCAACTAATTATAACCTCGTAAAAAAGTTACCATTTATTGTGTAACCCAACACCAAGTTAGGTTTTTACAAGTTTTAAGAGCCTATAAGATAAATAGGAGTTCTAGAACCTCCTTGAGGCTCTTATAAACTGGATGCACAACATTACTCACAGCAGCCGCTAGTTGGCCCATATCATAGTTCTAACTTTGATGTTCTTCAGTTAAAATTTCAAACTTCAATCTTTAAGTTGTAGTATTCCTTCCAAGGTTTTTCAATATTTGACGATATTTGCTTGTCTCTGATATTTATGTGAGCTTCAATATTCTTAGGATGCATTAGAGCCATATATGAGTAAGAGGACCATTGACATGCACTGGGGAGAACATCATCGGAATTTTATAGAAGGTTTGAACAAACAACTGGAGAAGGATGACATACTATATGGCTACACCTTGGATGAACTAGTCAAAGTGACATATAACAATGGCAATCCCTTACCTGAATTCAACAATGCAGCTGAGGTACTAATTAAATTAATAGGTTATTGGCTTAGATAATTTATGTTGTTGTTGTTGTTGTTGTTTCTGCTGCTGCTGCTGCTTATAACTGCCTATGCTTCTATTAAATTTGTTTTCTCTGCAGAAATGGGGAGAAAGTTGACCATGTAAAGAATTTTTTGCTTGTTCTAATGTTGCAAAAAGCACTTCTTAAGCTCCACATAGTGAATGGGTGCTAAAAAGAACATGAGCGGAACTAAGCAGTCTCAGTTGTTGTTTTGTTTAGGACTTGGATTTTTCCTCTAACCATGAATCAGGGGATGAAAATAATCCTAACGTATCATATCTCTGGTGTTACCTTTTTATGGTCATTCTGTGTTATTTTTTTACTTGGATCTATAGGATGATTTTATGAATACATGGATGCAGCCAGGGGATGAGAGGAGGTGGCTTGCTTTCCTCCCTGCCTCTCCAGAAAACACCGTCTCACCCTTCTGCTAGCTCCAGAAAAATAAACCCTTCCCTCTATGAGCTTATTGAAACTTTTTTAAATGTATATTAGAGTCGTCGTAGAACTGTATAAGTTTAATCTCTAAGTCAAGTGTCTGCCTTTTGGCCTTATTCACTTAGTTGAATTATCATGTTATCATGTACTTATACTATATAACTCTTTTTCCCCTGGCATACACAAATTAATTTGTTTTGGCTCCATTTTCATAACTAACATAATAATTCATGTGAAGTTGGCAAGCTTCAGTGTAGTTGTACTAAATAAATCCTTTATGTTTTTCATACATTAATTTCTGTTAATGAGAAATTCTTTCATATGAACTATATGCTTTTGTTCCTCCCAAATTGCCAGTGTATTTGTCCTTGTCAAGAGTTGCACAATATCAAAATTATTAGTTTGATCCTATAAATATTAATTTATTTTTATCATTTTTATAATAAATTCTTTAACAAAAGCTTCTATAAATAATTTATTATACTTACAAATGTAATTAATTTTTACTATTTTAGCAAGATTTTCATTGACTGAATGATAAAGTTACTTCCTGAATTGCTTAATGCACGTTTGGAAAACAATTTATCACCCCCGGAATTAATTATCTACCAAAAATGTACATTTAGGATGTACATGCGGTTATTCTTCTGTGTACATTATATAGTAAAGTTAGAATATAGAGATAGAGTAAGTTATAATTACCTCCTCTAAGATTTTCCAAAATTATAATCATCTGCTCTCTTGTTTCAGAAATTACATTCACCTCCCTTTTCTTTGATTTCTCATTTGTACGTAAGGCTATATGAAGGGGGTATATATGCCTCGAAAAAATTAAAGAGGGGAGGTGAGAGTAATTTTGGTAAATCTCAAGAGAAGTATGTGTAATTACTCCAAGTTACTTTGCCCAAAAAAGAATAGAAATTTAATCCCGGTAACAAACTTCAAACTGTATAAGATTATATCTAGGATGCATAGTTATAATTGTTGAATGTGTGTATTTAATGGAAGAATAAATAGTCATCCAGTTATATAAACCAAGGTATTTATTAACATTTAAAAAAAATAAAGTTCATCTTTTAGCTCCAAAGGTGATAAGGGGACTTCATTCTTCTTAAATACTGGGATAATGTTGTATGTGGTTACTGGGAGGGCATAGACTTGAGATTCGGGATAATAGGATGCTTTAGGATGTTGCATGCTACTGCTGTAGGATATGGACTAAAGATGACAATTATAGTTGAAAAAGGAATCAGGACGTCAATGTCATTGAGGGAGGGCATTAATGCACAATTCATGCAGTTTCTTAAGTTCCAGCCTAGAGAAAAATCAAATTTTCCTGCAGTCTCTGAGAATGTGAATTGTGGTGCATTTCTGTCTTTCTTTATTTCTGTCTCTCTCCATCTATCTGTCTACAATTTCTCTCTCTGTGTCACTTTAAATTTACCTCTCAAAATTTGGAGCTCTAAAAGTTGTCTGTAAATATGCTAGCTTATGTTTGTGGTTATGGTGATGTATGATTGGTGATGCACTGTTTGAATTTTGAGATCTCCCGCGATCAAGATTAGAAAACCTGCGTCCGAGACTCATCTGGAGACCATAAAAATATTAAATACGTCATATTCTGAGTTTGAAACTAAATAAGCTGTAGATTGGAAACTGAAACTAGATTACTAATCTTTTTTCTTATGGCTCCTGCACCATTTTCTTTTTCTACTTGTCCTTTATAAATAATTTTCTTTCTCTTTCTGGTAGTCTTTTTTGTCTTCAAATATTTATCAAAATTTTATTTGGTTGCTAACATTTGCTTTCTTAGTTGGCTTGAAATTAGAAGTTCTCTGACATATCTGTATGATGAAACAAATCTTGTCTGTTCATCTAATTTATAATAGTGATACAATTACGGTTGAGGCTGCTATTGTATTTAAATACTGTCTACTTCATAAATTGGTGTAACCTAATTAATTTTTGCCCCTCCCCATGCAGGTTTGGAATCATGACTTCTTCTGGGAATCCATGCAACCAGGAGGGGGTGAGATACCTAAACTAGGTCTCTTTCATCAGATCGAAAAGGATTTTGGCTCATTTACGAATTTTAAAGAGAAGTTTGTAGAAGCTGCCCTCACATTATTCGGTTCTGGCTGGGTTTGGCTAGTTTGTAAGTCCATTCCTAATTGATTCCCCCATCCTGCCAAAAGAATGTTAAATGCTTGTTGTTCAAAATTCATTAATCTTTCTTAATATGTCATTAAATCCATGGAGTTCTTTTATATGTTTGTTAGTCTAAATTAAATGTAAAATTTGAAAATAAGAACCTCAATTTTGTATGCGTAGGCTTCTTAAATTCTCATTATTGATGCTTATTTATAATGCATTGGTAAGTTAACATAATAGTATATTAAGTAGGTGCAGATGAAGAAAGTTGCATGATAACTTTAATAATAGAATGCTCTTGTGGATAACATTCTCCCTATCATTCCATGTTGCTTTTATGTCATTGAGAATTTTTTATTTTTCTATGCTTGAACCAGTAACTTGTCTTTCCTTGTTAGCTGGTTTAATTCCAGATTAATTGTTGCATGGTAAGACCTGTTAGGTAGAACTATGCTGATTTATAGTATCTTAAATGTACCCTCATTGTTTGGTATGTTGCTTTGATAATGCCGGTTATATTTGCTAATATTCATCGGTGGATTGTTTTAGTGAAGAGAGAAGAGAGACAACTAGCCATAGTTAAAACATCAAATGCAATTTGCCCAATCGTCTGGGATGACATAGTAAGTCAATTTCCACTTCCCCCCATAAATTTGTTTGATTTAATGTTGACAATGGAGTTGAACATCTTTCATGCAGCCCATCATCAATTTGGACTTGTGGGAGGTATGATCATCTCTCTCTCTCTCTCATCCCCCCCTCTACAACTCACAACCAAACACGAAAACACGTGGATGCACATACTAATTACAGAGCAAGAACAATTATGTAGTCATCACTAGCTGACAATCCCTTTCCTTCATTTTCTGCAGCATGCATACTATCTCGATTACAAGGTATGTAACCTTCATAGTTTGTCACCTATTTCCCTAAAGATATTTTTTTAACAATCCTTGTGCAACTTTTGGACAGAATGACAGAGCAAAGTATGTGAATGTATTTGTGAACCACGTGGTGTCTTGGAATGCTGCAATGGGACGCTTGGCAAGGGCAGAGGCTTTTGTGAATTTAGGAGAACCTAAAATTCCTATTGCATGAAATATTGAAATGCTTAATGGTTATAAGTGTGGCATCTGGCATCTTAGGTGGAGTTGTTATAGATATCAAGGGCTTCACATGGTTTGAATAGGGTTTGAACATATGGCCAAAATGGAATGAGTAGGTTATTATTTCAATTCAACATATGCATAGTGCCCCATATGCTTCTTTCCAGTTGTCTATTTTTGCTATATTAGTCTAGGAGTGAGGACAACTTTGGCATTTGGAGGGAACTAATGAACATAGAGCAGGAGGCAAGGATTTCAATGTATAAATACCAGGAGAGAAAAAAGCGCATGTTCTTTGACTTATTGGAGTCTCTAAGTATGCAAGTCTATGAATGTAATTATTTGAGTGGCAAGAGGTTATTAACTCCAAATACTGAACCATAATTCTGAATGTACTTTTGCTGGTACAAGTTCAACTCCAGGAGTTGTATTATTCACACACACAAAAGGAACACTATAACTTGATCAAGGTCAGGATCACATAGATCTCAAGTAATCAATTCTGGTATGGTAGTGTTGGTGTAGAAAAAGCTAAAATAGCTTTACCAATAAAGTGAATTTTCACTTCTACCGTTGTCCCCATAAGATGAGCCTCGTGCAATGGAGATTCTTTCGGTGTAGGTCTTTAAAATACTAAAGAAAGTCCTAAAAAATGACTCAAGATGCGAAATTAAGAAAAGTAACTTGAAATTGCATTAATCGGTTTTAAAGAAATAAAGTACATGAACATAAATTGAATTATAATGATCTCAAAAATAAGTAAATAACTGGAAATGAACAAATTGCATGAAATAAGGTTAAAAATAACAACAAAGCTGGAAAAAAAATAAAGAAAAGCTGGTAAATAAACTGTTGAACGAAAGAAACTTAAGTAAATTACGAAAAAAGTAAAGGTAAAATGAAAAATTCTAGATTGATTGGTGTGGTGATGTTTTAGGATTCATTCTTCAATTTTCAATTGTCCCTTTTATAGTCTCAAAGTTGGGAAAAACTTCCAACTTCTAATTTTGCACGTTGAAGCTAGTAGGAATCTCCATTACCCACGTGTTTAGGAGTTATGGCACCAATTCTCAACGTTCACCTTCTAATCCAAGTTATGACCAGGTCAAATAACTTTCTTTTAAAGATTTCTTAGTCCGAAGCATACTAGTTCCTACTGATTTCCCTTTGGGCCATTAGTCACACTCACATAATCCAACCCATAATCTCATCCATTAGTGCTCAGCTTAAGACTTGGTCAAACTGCATTCTTTCACCTGTTTATTGTAGCAAAGCACATCTAATCCAATTGAATCCTTATTGGGCCGTTGCATGGGTGTTAATTAACCAACCCATGTTGTTACCTGCTTTTTCCTTCAACTCGTCAGTCTAACCTAACATTTTTGGGTCTCAACACTACCCTTGCATTAGCTAGCCAAATGGCCAAGGCTTGATGATTGGATTAAGATCCATACCGTGTACTGTATGCAATCCTTTGTGATTGAAGGCCGAATAAATCCATAAGCCATAGCGGTGCAATAGCCATGGCATCTTTGGTCCAGCTTTGTCAGCTCCACAAAGCCCTTCATGGACTTCCCCCATGGCTTTTATTATATCTTCAAGACCCAAATAGAGAAGAAGCAAGGCTCTTTTTGTGCAATTTCCCCTTAATTAGCTAGTATCTTAATGCCTTTCTCTTCAAAAAAGCTTCAACTTTGGCATTCGACTGTTTCAAATAGGCTGTTAACTTATTTTGCCAATCTATCTTGTCCCCTATTTGACATATAGCCGTTGCTTCTCTTGGGCTGGGTGTTATTAACTTTAATGAAGTTGACTGTTTGGGTTTGTAATCATACGCTTCTATATTGGCATTTCTAGGTACATGCAGAAAGAAAGGCATCGGCTAATTCCTCTAGCAATTCAAAGCTTGTGATACTTGGTTGGATTCAAATTGACACATTGATATTCTCTAGTTTGATGACAAGTTGCAAATCCCCCCATAATCTTCACATACTTAGCTCCTTGTGCAGTTAGTATGCGAAGGCCGAAAGAGAGAGCCTCATACTCAACTTGGTTATTGGAGTAGTGGCTTTCCAACTCGAGTTTAAACCTACCATGTTTTCCTGAAGGGCTGGTTATGATTAATCCAATACCAGCACTAATTGCTGCATAAGATTCATTAAAGTATAGAAGCCAATAAGGCAACTCAACAAAACCGCGGGGATTGGCTAGGGGATCTTGTACTTAAGCAAGGATGCTTGGCCAAGAAGTTAGAAAGAGCTTGCCCTTTTATTGCGCAAAATGGGACATATTCTAGGGCAAACACATCTAATTTCATAACCTATTTTGTCAATTTGCTTTGGAAAATTGGCCGAAAGAATAGACATTCTCGCCAGTTGTGAAGTTAATAACAGTAAGAGTACTTTTATCTTTGGTAGCCATAAAAGGATGGAGCTTGATGCAACTTATAATACATAATGCTTTCCTTGATAGAGACCTATTTGAAGAAGTTTACATGGACTTGCCTCTTAGCTATCCTAAATTTGGGGAGAATATGGCTTGAAAGCTAAATAAATCCATTTATGGATTAAGACAGGCCTTAAGACAATGGTTCACTAAATTCTCAACAACTATATTAGCTCAGGGCTTCAAATAGTCAAAGTGTGATTATTCCTTGTTCACAAAAGGGCATGGTTCCTTATTCATTGCTTTTTTAGTATACATGGATGATATAATCATTGCTTGCTCAAATCAAACTACAATAGATGATGCTAAACAATATATTTGGTAGACAGAAGACATTCAAACTCAAGGATCTAGGAAAATTGAAATACTTCCTTAGCTTAGAAATAGTTAAATCTACGTAGGGTACTTTACTTTCTCAAAGAAAATACACTCTTTCTCTTCTTGAAAACAATGGATTCTAGGTTGCAAATCAGCATCTCTGCTTATGGACCCAAACAACAAAATTAGTGTTGATGCAAGTGAATTGCCTGATGACATTATATTGTAGGCTCATTGGGAGGTTACTTTACTTAACAATTTTAAGGCCAAACATTACCTATGCAGTAAATAAGTTGAGTCAATACATGCCAAAGCCAAGAACCTCCACTGCATTACCTCTCAAGGTTTCTTAAAGGAACATTAGGCCAAGGCAAATTGTTCTCCTCCAACTTAACACTGAATCTGCGAGCATATGCTTGATGCAGACCGAGATAGCTTCATAAACACGAGAAAATCAGTGTCTGGCTATTGTATTTTCATAGCAATTCATTACTTTCTTGGAAATCAAAGAAGCATAATATGGTATCAAGGTCATCAACAAAAGCTGAATATCGTTTATTGGCAACTATTGCTAGTGAAATCACTTGGATTACAAATCTATTATCTGACTTTGAGATAAAGCCTAGACATGCAATGGTTAAATGTGACAACCAAGCATCAATTCATATTGCTTCAAATCTAACATTTCACCAGAGGTCTAAACACATAGAGATAGACTATCATTTTGTTAGAGACAAAGTGAATCTTGGATTAATTAAGCTCGTGCATATCAACTCAGTACATCAACTAGTTGATTTATTTATAAAGCCTTTACCAATCTTTCAATTTAGGAGATTGATGTCTAAGTTGGGAACTCTTGACATATACTTCCCACCTTGAAGGGGAGTGTTACACATATAGCAAAGTTATATAGTCACTTATAAATTAGTTAATTTCGGTTAAGTTAGTTAACAAACTAGATGTATGTATATATACTTTGTAACACACAGTTAATGAGACAACTTCACATTTTCTTTCAGTTTCATATTCAATAACTCCATCAAGTAGAGACCAACCTTTGGTTGGATGGGTTAAGATGTTTAACTTAGTCATGAGTTGTAACTTAGTACTAAGACTTAATCTAATGGTTCAAAACGAGAACTAATGTATATTTGAATTAAATTTTTTTTATTTTAAAAAAGTTTATAATAAAAATGCTTCTAAAAATTTTTTTGTTTAAATTTTTTAATGTAAAATAATCAAAACTAAATATGCACTTATTAGAAAATTTATCATTTTATTTTTCTTATTTTTTTATACAATAAGGTAGTTACTGTTAACTGAATAAAAAAAGAAATTACTAATAATAAAATTAAAATAAATATAGAATTATACCTATAAAAAATGCATTTAGACTAATTGTGCTAAGAATGAATCATCTTATTAAGATAGTTGTTAAGAACTTGTTAATAAATGAGATATGTTTTAATAATGTTATTTGAAAAGCTCCTCTTGTTATAATTTAGAGTTTAATTATGATTGATTATTGTAAACAGTTTTACACTATCATTCAATCAAACTTTGATAAATCATTAAAAACATTTGACTAAGATTACAATTATCTAAAAACTCAAAATCTTTTAATGATTTGGAGATAGGTAATTGAATGAAAGTGTAAAAAAATTTTATATTGACAATAAATCAAAATTAAATCATACAATTTATTCCTTTTAAAGATTCAGCCTCCTTGTAAGTTTAGTTGCCATTATGTTCTAATTCTTCATTTAAGAAATAACACTCGTATTATCTTTTTTTGTTTACAAAAAATAATCTGTTACTTTTTATCTAAAATTTACCTTACTTTTATCAATTGAGTTAAGCCGAAATTACATCATAGTGTTTTTCTTTTTGCTGATTAAGGCACCGTCATTTTTAAATCCTTAACCATAAGATCACACAATGAAACTAAATAATTATATTATATTGTTATTTAACCTTCAGCTATAAGATCTTTCTTTCTTTATACTTCCCTATTTTTTATCTACCCTTTCTCACGTGGAAGCAAACTTTTTCTTTTCCTACATAAATGTATTATCAAGTAAGTTTTGTGTTAATTAAGACTAAGTGCATGTTTGGTATAGTTTTTTTAGGAAAAAATTACTTTTTTTAAAAAAAATTCTTTCAAAAAGATTTTAATTATAAATTATTTTAACTACAAAATATATTAATTTAAATACACACTAAATATATAAATGTTAAGAACATATTCTTACATCAATCCATTTTTACATTAACTGAGATTCAATATCTGAAAACAATCTCAAAAGTATATCCTACCATCAAGTTGATGTATTTAAAAAATTAATTGTAAATGATGAAGTGAAGCAACTTCTCTTTTATGAGAATTGTTATGACCAATAAAAAAAAGGTTAAAATATAATTTTTGTCCCTATAATTTATAATCATTTTTAATTTTGTCTCTACTTTTTTTTTTAATCGAGTTCTTATACTTTCAAATGATATTAATTTAGTCCCTATATTCAAATAATGTTATAACTTCGTGAAAGTAGTATCTAACGTGGCAAACAGAGTCTACATGGCAGTAGGCTGCTTAGCAGCTTAAGTGATTTCTTGAAGTCTTTTCCATGTCATCCCATTTTCTTGCTCCTTTGACTCCAGACCCAACCTCATGTTGGATCCATCATGGGTTGTCGCTGTCTCTTCGTCTTCCTAGGTCTCTTTGTAATCCCTTTATCTTCCTCCTCCATTGACCCTTCTATTTAAGTTTCAATGATTACTGATGTTATTGCTGCTGCTTTATTGTTTTTTGGTTCTGAAGCTAGCTACAAAGACTGCAGGAGAGGAAGCAAGTCTGAGCTTTCATCGTTTTCCTTTTGGTAGAGGTGTTCTAGCTTCAAGTGAAGCCTTGAACTCGCATTAAGTCATATGCCAATAAAATTTTGCCTTTCTCATGGAACCAACCATGAAGGCTAACAAGATTTCAATGTCTAACAGTCCCAATAATGGATAATTCAAAAAATCTATTCTTATCCTAACTACTAGCTACATCTTTTCACTACAAGATGTCTTTTTTCTCTTGCAAAATGCCCTTATAGTCAATCTGTTATAAATTGTCCCAAATGCGCCAAGACCAATTATCCTCTTCGTATTGAAGCACTTGGTGGCTGACCTGAGCTCCTTGTAGTAGAACTACTTTGGCATTTTGATGATTTTTGACCCAAGCAAATCAAACCTTCACACGTGTTTGACTATTTTAGAGTACACCCAAATTACTCCATCTGCAAACAAAGCCAAAACAAAAGCCCTTTGCATTCAACCCTTGCAACTACTTCTTCTCCCCATCCTCTCGGAGCAAGCTAGGCTGAACCTATTTTGTTTTTGGTTTCTCGAGATCTACCTGAACTTCAGGGAAGGAAAGACCCAAATAGGCTTCATCTTACTGATTGACATTTCCTCCTCCGTCTTCATCTTCTCCCTCTTCTTCTTTGACTTCATTTGCTTAAGGAACTTCATTGGTTTCAGGGTTGGTTATGCTTTCAATTTCATAACTCTCCACCTCTAGTTTTGCTTTTGGGATTACGTTCTCTTCACTGGACACAAACCAACTCTTTCACTTTCACAAATGCTATTCTCTTCAATTTTTATTTGCACTTCTTTATCTTTCTCCATTTCAATTTGTTCACTACCTTCTTCTTCTTGCTTCTCATCATCTCCATTATTCTCATCTTCTCATATATAACGTTCTTAGGTTTTACGGATTAGGAAATTGAGCAATTTAGGTTTTGAGACGAGAGATGTCAACTTTGACTTCCACCTTAGTTTTCATTTGCCGACTGTACAAGCAATAAGAAAAATTAAATGCTAATTCAGCTTCTCTTAGCCACATCAGGTGAGCAATTCGCGATGTAATAACTTTAACTGACGATGGAGATTATGTGCTAGTTTGGATAAGTTTCTACAAAAAATACTTTTTTATATATTTTATTGTAGTAGATTTTTTTTAAAATAAAAAAGTAATTTTATATTTAAATATAATATTTAAAAAATACTTTTAAATAATAAAAAATTTAACTTTATTTTGATAAAAAAATAAAATTTTAAATTTATATCAAAATTACTGAAAAATATATCTAAATACAAAATATGATGAGTTATGATATATAAGATGTGATTAAATGAGCTAACATAATAGGGGACGATGAGATTTTTAAGTATGTCATGATAACAACGTTATGAAAAACGAGACATAAGGTAATAACAATATGTTTAATTGTGTGCCCAAGGCTTAATCACATGTTATTAATGTTATTTTATTTTACTTTTTCTAAATGGTATAGTCATTGAAAACAGAATTCAATTTAAGACATTATGACACAATGACTTAAAGTTATATTATTTAAAATATAATTCATAAAATTACTTAAAAAATTTATGTAAATAAGGTTTATAAAAAGAAAAAAGAGATGATATAAAATATAATTTTTAATAAAAATAAAATATATTTTTATTATAAAATTATATTAAAAATCACTTCTCCTTTTATTTTTTTTTAATTAAAGATCATTTATTTTTTTAAAAAAAATAAATTAAATTTTTTTAATTTTTATTTTTAAAAAAATTTATATCTAAATATATTTAAAAATACGTTGAAATATTTTTTTAAAAAAAGTATTTTTTTTTAAAGTGTATTCAAATGAATTTTATTTTATAAATATTTATAAGAATGAGGACTGATTTAAAAATAAAAAAAAATATAAGAAGTAAATTAAAAATAAATATAAATTATAGAGGCTAAATATATAGTTATAAATATATAGTTAAAAAAAAGTGTCATGATATTTTATTTTTTGAGTTATCGAATGTGCATGTTTGATTTAACTTGTTTGTATTATTAAACAAAATCTACGTATATTAGTTAGTTGCTTCTCGTTACCGTAATAAATATTTAAAATTCATAAAATTTATCACAAACTTTATGCTGATGGGGTTACCCATCGCAGAGTTCCACTGCTAGATCTTGCTCACAAATTCTCCATTATTTGTTCCTTTTCTCTCTGTGAGAATTTCTGGTGGGTAATGGACACTTTCACCGCCGAAGATCTCTCTACCATCGGAGGAATCGCCACCGTCTCACTTCTGCATTCCTTCATTCCCACCCATTGGCTTCCTTTCTCCATCGTGGGTCGTGCCCAGAAATGGACCCTGTCTCGAACTCTGCTCGTCAGTACGTTTCTCTCTGCCTCTTCTCATGCATAGCTCGATTTGATTTTCGGATCCCAAAATCTAGTTTCAGCTTTATGGGTACCCAGAAAATCGTGGGCAGGAAGAGAAAATGAAATTTGGGTCCTTAATGGCGCAGGTTGTGTCACTTACACTTGGACCTGTATGAGGTCACTTGGTTTGAGTTCTTGAGTTTTGCATTGGATGATGTACATGTTGAATCAATTTATAGTTTTATCTTTTGAAAGGTTTTATAATGCGTGATGTATATGCCAATCTATATCAGGGTTTAGAGATTATTGTTTTCTTCAAGCTTTACAAGCATTTTTCTGTTGCAGTAAGAAAATGTCCTCATAAATGACTTGACTTATGTATAAACTTGAAATCTGGTGATGAGATTTTGAGCTTCAATGTCCCCTTTTGTCCCTTTGTGTCCCTATCTGGATGCACACCACGCTTGTCATTGTATTATATATGTCTGGAATTGAATAACTATTTTATTAAGAAAGAAAAAGAGAATAAGGTATGTTAATGGAGTGTGTTTCAAAATCTAAATTCATTTTTGCACCCTTTGTGCAGTCATCTTATATTTAACTCCCATTGTAATATTCTGTTGGTTCTATCTAGTCTTTACTCAAGAACAGAGTCAGCACTTGACTCGTCAAATAGTCACTGATTTATTAATAGCAGAGTTGATCAGTTTTGGACTAATGGAATCAAATCCTGCATAAGTACCTAGGTTATTATATCTTGTACCTTTTTTTTCTGCTTATTCTATGAAGTTGTATAAACTGTATTCTAGAGAATTCATTTCTGCGCACATGTGCATGCCAAAATCTTAAGTTTGACATCTCAGTTTTGTAGAGAAGATGGCTTAAAGAGAAAAGTCAAAGATAATGGAAAGTCTTCAAGTGTTGATGGATGCTGGCATTTTGTTTTTTTTTCTTTTAACTAATCAAATTGGCGATAACATGGAATCATATCGTGTTGTTTTGGTACATTCTTTTGATCATGTAATTATCACTTCTTTGTCATGTTTCTGAACACTTATTATCTAAAAGGAAACGGTGATGGAAGATTAAGTAGCCTTGTTCTGGCATTGTAATTATCATTATAATCAGAGGTGTCAGTGGCAAAATGTATAAGAGTGAAGCATGGTGCAAACATATGAATAGTTAAACCATGTAGTGATATAAATTGCATTGATAACCAGTCATTCTAATAATATTAACACATCCCTTGTGTCACTGAATTTTATGAAGTTTTAATCTTGTCAAGATTGGTTGGTGTGGGCAAGTAAATCTTTGTTTTGATATGTTTTTTATTTGATGGAAACATAGGCGTGTTCAAAATAGAATGCTATATAACTATAAGGGCTGCATGTGAAGCTGGATCATTGTTTTTAAATAATTTGAAAATTTAAACTTTTTCTTGACATGGACTAAATATAACTATAAGAACACGCAATGGTCTTTCAGCATCCATACTCATCTCGCATCTGAAGATAGCATTCTATTATGTAAACTTGTAGCTTTTGTTTAAGAAAGCAAAAGCTCTATATTTATAAGCCTCTATCTTTTGTTTTGTCAAAGCCAATATTTATGGACAAAAAAGCCTATTTTAAAATTCCTTAAATTGATTGACTCGGCAGACTTTTATCCTGGGAGATTTAAAAACAAAGCCATTAGTTTAAGAGTGGATTTGTTTCTAGCACTATAAAGTCAACTAAGCCACTTAGCGATACTGATTACTGAAAAAGTTGTCTGATATGCTTAAATTTGAAATAGAGAAACTAACATCTTCAAAAGATTGTTTTAGTATTGTCTTTGGAGATTCTTTTACTTCGTCCATTTTCTTCACGCAGCTGCACTAGGAGCAATTTTGCACGTAATATCTACTTCACTTCTTGGTATAACGTCAATCACCATAGCAAACACCATTGCTGGTGAAGAAACAGTTCACAAGCTTGCTTCACTTTTGCTCGTATTTCTTGGTGGTGGTTATGTTCTGTTGTTTTTGACTGGAAAGGGCGGCCATAATCATTCCCACAACCAACCCATGGAGAAAATGGCTGTTGCTGGGCTTATTCTTGTTCCTGCATTGTCTCCTTGTGCTACAACACTTCCAGTATTTCTTGCTGTTGGAAATTCATCCTCCATGATGGTACTTGCCATCATAGTTTTGCTATTCAGGTATCAATCAATTGCATTGAACATTTAGAGATTTTTTTGATGTTTTTTCTTTTTAGTTTGCAAGTTTCACTTCTGCTTTTTATGTGATTGTGCTATTATTGATGAGTGACATGTTTATTGGAAATCTGTGCCACACCGCAAGTTGTTATCAAGGTGAGAAATTTTTATTTTTGCCATAACAGTGAATTAATTAAGCAGAGGGTGCTAAGCAACTTTCCACCTCAAGAAAATGTGTATTGACTATTGAGACCGGAATATACAAATGAAATCCTCCATTGCTAACATTTACATATCATGTACTCACTTAAAAAAATTAATTTAAAGTAACACAATATCATGTGAATAATTTCTCCATAAGGGTTTGTGCTAAAAGCTTCTACTATGGTAGTGGTGGTCTTAGTTGCTATAATATTAAGTACTCCCCATCTGTTGCTTTACTATAACAAGCTCCTCAGAATTTGAGAAGCCACTGAAGAGATGGTTAACCGTCTAGCTAGATAGCCTGATTGTTATTGAAAAATTCAGGTTAATTCATAAAACTATTAAACTTAACAATCCTTTTTTAGGTCATGTATTTGGATGCTGCTCTGTATACTAAAAAATTATAGTCATTAAAGCCCTATAAATTTCTTATAATGGGCTGGTGCTAAGTTGTTCAGAAGTCAGCTAAGTTTGTGAATGTCTTATGTTTGGAAATTTGTACTGTTATGAAGCTTAACACATGGTAATATTTCATTTACAGTACGATATCTGTGATGACTTCGCTGGTTGCATTATCATTCTACGGGGCTAGTCAGCTGAAGTTTCACTGGGTGGAGCGGTATGACAAACTCCTTGTTGGTTCAGTGCTGTGTTTGGTAGGAGTTTTGACCCTAATTTTTCACGATCATGACGGAGAAGTAAGTTCTGTTGGAGAGCACTCACATAGGAAGATCATTTCCCTGTGAGAATTATTAATGTCCTGTAATTATGAGCTTTTTGGGCATCAGACATTATTGTTGCTATTAAAAGAATTGATCATATTGGCCTACTTAAAGTGGGTGTACACAGGGTTTACAATGTGCAGTTAATGAATATTCAAATTGCTTTCATTAAATAGTAGTAATTCTTATCATCACTGGCTATATTGTAAACTGACATGTCAATATGATATGCAGCTTTTTCCTTTTTTTGGGTGAGAGTGGAAGGGAAACACCAATTTGTACCCCCTACTGTCTACTGGCAATGCAATGAAACAAGGAAAATGAAAGTAGCAAAAACTTGTGAGGAGATTGTGTAAAATCTGAATCCTCTAGAGAAAAAGTTTTAACTGGGGCTTAGATACCCAAATAACTCAGAAAAGGTTGTGAAGAGTGTCTGAGGTATAATACTATAAACTGAAAGTCTCCACCTTAATGAGCTCTGGAGAGACTTTCAAATGACAAAATGATGCAGTTGATTCACAAAATGCCAGACAGCACTGGAGAATATCATATTCCATTATGCTTCAAAGGAACAATCCTCACTCACCGATAAATAAGCAAAACTTGTGTAGGGTGTGTAGAGGAAACACAAGGTAGGTGACTAACCTTGTGCAGAAATAGATTCCATTTTCAGGGTTTTTAATGTTTAAATGAGAGAATCACTGGTGGATCAAGGTAAACAGAAGGAGAAAATGTCACATTCATTGAACAAACAGCCAGAGCTGTAGTAGAAGTGGTCACAGTGAGTCCAGTTAAGGAAAATTAAATATCACAATCCAAGTAGTATAGGTGGCCTGCAAGCACCATGATTGTATGCAACCTTTTGAAATTGAGAGAATCTTTTGAGGTCAAACATGGTACTTATTTGCTTAATGTAATTTGTCATCATGCAACCCGCAACCAATTGATGATGCCAAAATCCAGCATGATCTTGTACTGGTACAAATAACTGGTATCCTAGAGCTGTTGTGGAAACCTTGCTGCAGTAAGGTGGGAAGAGAGACTATGATGCCATTGAACAGTCTGTGAGCTGTAGTTGTAGGTGTTGGGTAAGACAAGCAACAAGAATACTTGTAATTTTTCAGATTTAACGAGTGCTATGAGTTTTCAAAGATGCTGTTGAAGTCTATGGTTGCTCATTACTTGACAGGTTGCTAAAGTCAGGACTTGGAAGTTGGCAAAATTGAACAAGAAGCATGTAAGAACAAATAAAGTTTGAGAAAGGAAAATTACGTGTAAACTATCTGACTAGTGTCTCTTGTGTTAATGTTTAAAGAAAGGAAAATGCTACTTCTCAAAAATTAGAGAAATATTATCTGCACATCTTTAAACTTTTGGGGCAGATGCTGGGTTTTGCAGACACAACTGACAATTTGAAAGCTTTTTGGTTCTCAGTTAAAGCTTTGTTCTGGAGTCTTTGAAGTGTCACCGGTGACTAGTAATGTAATGCTTCATTAGGATACATGCATTGATGAAATAATTTATTGATTTTGGGCAAATTAATGCATCGGTTCATTGACAAGTGAGTTTTGTTTTGTTTTTTTTAGATGAGTTTTTGTTATTGTTATTATTTTGAAGAACTTTTAATTTACTTAATTTCATTGCAAAACTGGCTGCAATTACCAGTTTGTCAAACTTGATCTCCTTAATTGACTTCACCATTTCTTGTCCAATAGGCTTCTCTTATGATGTATTGATGTCATAATTATAGTTAATAATTCTTCAAAAGCTAAGTTTGGTGCAATAAAAATTTTTAAAAAAAGATACCAAACTTTTTTTTTAATATGAAAAAAAAAGATACCAAACTTAAACATAAACATATCACTACTAGCGAGCCCATATAACTTTACCCTCCATTCCATATTAAGATTCATTTTGTTCATGACGGGCTTTTTTATATAGATAATGTTTTTTATTTTTTATTTTTCATTTTATATTCTTTTCAGGTTAATTATCAATATACGCTAATTTTTTTAATGGCAAAAAGTTGCTTCAGGCTTTGGCAACTTTCTAATTACTTTTTGAACATAATTTGAAAATATAAGTAAAAAGTTATTTTACGTTAAGACGACTTTACACTTGACCTAGACAAGTTTATAAAAAAAGTGTTTCATGAGAAAATTTTGACTCATATTGAGAGGTCGCCATAATTCAGGATGACTTTCTTAATGTGAAACTTTTTTTTTAATCAAGTTGTGAAGTTGCCTTAATTCACAATGACTTCTCAATTAAGTTTTTTAAAATTTTATTTAAAAATTAATTGAAAAGTTGTTATAGGCCATGACAATTGTCTAACTAATTTTTTTAAAAAAAATTGCAAACTGAAGATGAGAAGTTGCCTTAGTCTATGACTACTTTCCATCTACATAAAAGTAAGCGCATTTGTGTATAATATGAAAAGAGCACAAATTGATAAATAAAAATATATATATACATTATTTACATAAAAAAGCCTACTTGTTTTCACCAATAATATCTTTTTTTTTGTGCATGTCATTGTTAAGAAATAGTTTATAATTGATGAAAGGAAAAACATAATTATTCCTCTAAAAATAAAAAAATTATAATCCATTACTTTTATTTACAAACTTTACAATGCATATCTTTTTCTAAAAAATATTTCCATACAGGGTTGCTGCGAAATTGACTGCACCGAGCCCCCCGGCCCACCTCTTCACATAAGCTTATTTATTTTTAGACTGATTTGGGAAACATGCAAATTTCTATAATGTTAACCTATACATGAAAAACAAGTGGGTTAATCGTATATATATATATATATATATATAACTTTTATGATACAAATTTTACACTAAATACATATTCTTTTGTAAAAGAATTTTTTTTTTCTCGTTTTAGAATTGATCACACTCATATTCACATTTTTATAATAATTTCCTTTTACGCAAACCGATCAAGGAAGCTTGCAAATTTTAGAAGAGTCCGTCAAAATTATTAATTTTGTTGGCCGTTAACATCTTACAGCTATTTTTTCTATATTTAATTTTGTAAATTAGTAAAGATATAAAATAACAGTCAAATTTATTTGAGGGATAGAGAGAGAATAAGCAAAAAAGAGCAAAAATAGTTTTAAGAATAATAACAGAATTGAAACTAACAACTTCCATGAAATATTACAGATTTTATTATAATATATAATAATAAGTAAATATAATATAATCACGTAAAAAAAAAGTAAATATAATATAATAAATTTGTGCACAAAAGTGTGTGTGTGTGTGTTTTTTTTTTTTTTTTTCTATTTTAAGTGTGCTCAAGTCACTTGTATCATATTCTCTCCTTAACTGCATCCCTAAACGTAGATGAAAAGTGAGCCAATTTCATCATTCTCTCTAACTAGAGTTTTCTATACTAAAAAACAAAAAAAAGAAAAAGAATTTACCCGAGGAAAAAAAATTATTAAATAAAAAAAAAACTCAAAGATTGCTTGATCATCAAAACCTAACATTTTCCCGCCACCTCAAAAGCTTTAGAAGCCTTGTCCCTACATTGTGAAACTTAGAATTTAGAATGTAAACAATTTCTTCAATTTCCTCCATGTATTATTTTCTCTATCTAAAATCTCTGAGGTTTTCTGCAAATTTCAAACCCCAATTCGGATTCCGCATTAGGGTTTCTGAATCTCCATCGAAAAAGCATGTCCGGGGGTTTAAGCTGGAGGCACCAAGTCATAATTCAAGCTTTGCTGTCACGGGGACCGCTCAAGGAGAAGGACTTGCACTCCATGTTCGAGGAACTCACCAAGAGAAACCCAGGTTCTGCTTTTCCACTCTTCCCTGAAAATGATTTTCAATTTTTTGTTTTCTTGTTTTCTCGTCAAACAGTTCTATGATTCACTCAAAATTTCTTCTTTTTTTTTTGTTTTAAAAAATTTACGCTGAGGTTTGTAGTTTTGACGCCCAAGACAGAAGCTTTTTGCCATGATTGATACTTTTTGCATAAAGGAAAATGAGAATATTGTAGAGACCAAACATGGTTATCATGTTCAGTTCTGAACATTCAGAGCAAGGAATTCCTGTCAGCGAAGAAAATTTTTCATTTTCTAACTTGGAATTATTTATGTTTCATGCGATCCTTGTTAGCTTTTTCTCATGATTTTGATTGCATTTGTCATACCTGATGTAGGCACTGATCGACAGCTATTCAATGATTTTATTCTGAAAATAAACAAGGCGCTTTCTTGTGTTCATTTTGAGTTGCGTGCCTGCATAGATCAATATGATGGCCAAGTTTATTATGGAGTGGTCAATACTGTTTCAGATGAACAATCCAAGCTGGGGACGAAGTATACGGTTCCACAAATTGCTTTCTATAAGGCCATTGTAAGTATAGCTGATCTGTCTGTGTCTGTGCACGTGTGCGGAACAAGTACTAGGCTCTACAAATTGCGTTTTAGAAGGCAATACCTAACTTGTGTGCGTATCATAGGACACAGTGTGAGTTCTTTAAAATGAAAGAAATATGTCTTAGTTAATAGGGGTGATTTATATGAAAAGATTCAAATTTGATGATGAAAAATATTAATGGTTTTAGTCAATAAAATAATCTGCGGTGAAAAAGCATCAAGTTTAGGATGTGGATTGCATTTGATGGAGAAGGAAAAGTTGGGTTTTGAAATGCAGCATAAACAAGATCAGTGTACAAGATCGAAGAAGTAGAAGATTAACAAGAAAGAAGGTTTTCCAGCATTCAAAAATCCCACTATCTTCTTATTTAACAGCTTACCAAATCTTAAAAATTTAGGGATCTAAATACATATATCTCAAAAGGGTAGTATTAATAATAAAAAATTGGACAAGGACCAAGAATAGTCAAACTTGGGAATCAAACTTACTCTTTAAGCTGGACTTATAGTCAATGTTCCTTCTTCAAACTAACAACAACATCTGCATGCAGTGAGTGCATACTTGCATGAGGAACGTGCACATGTGTGCATCAAGAGGAAGAGAAATTCCTTAATGCTTTTCATTTCTTGTTTATTGTGGAATAAGATCTCATGTTTATGATTTGTAATAAAGTGTCTATCAGTGACGGACTCAGACATTTTGGATAACAAGGGAAAAGATAATACATAAAGATAAGAAATAAATTTTCAAATCTTTATATTTACACATCAAAGTATATTAAAGTAAAATGATGAAAGATATATCAATGAGTTTCATAGTGGGGGCAAAGTTTGAAAGATTTTGAGGGCGAAAATGATAAATTAGTAGTATAGTAATAGAAAAATTTGAAAAGTGAGTGGAGGCATGTGCCTCCATTCTCTCTAATGTGGATATATCACTGGTGTCTAATTCTTGCTAAGAATTCATGAAAAGAATTCATCATATCAAAACTTAGTTTATAACTACTCATCTCATATCATGTTTCTCTGTCTCCCTCCATCCCTCCCTCTCCCTCTGTCTGGACTCTGTGTGTGTGTGCATATCTATCTGACAGAGAGAAGAGAGAGAGGGCAGAGGTGGAAAATAATCTTATTGTTCTCTTTTGATGGCAAACAACAGATTGAAGCAATAGTACAAGATGGCACTGCTGATGGTGTTGTCTCCAGCATTGATGCTCTCAATTTTAAATTGGATAGTCAGGTAATAAATTTTCACTTAACTACATTTTTCTGCTCATGAAAAATTGAATTTTGTTTTAATTTATTTGTGTTTAATGCCCGAGAAGAATGATCAAACATATATGTGTGAAATAATTGTAATTTATCAATTAACTAAATTTGTGAGAATATAATTGTTTATAGATGCAATCAACTGTAAAATTGTTGTTGTATGTTCTTATCCACATTAAAGTTTCTATTCAGCTAATTTTTGAAGATGTGATGAGAAACCTAACAAGTTTATTTCCCTAACACTTTAAGTAGCAGTTATTCATAAATGAGGCCGGTTGTTGGAGTAATGTAATGAATCACACTGCTGTATAATTAATAATATATTTTAAGAAGAAAGAAAACAAAAGATTAACTCATAAGGAGTTCTTGTTTCTGGCTAGTTACAGACAATAACGATAACAATCAAGTCTTATCCCAGCAGGTAGGGTCTACTACATGGATCACTTGACACAGTGGGGCTCTATCAAAAACCAAAATTTCAATAAAACCATTTAGAGCATGGCCTTTAATGGTTTCTTCTAATGTTTTCTTAGGTCCTCCTCTAGCCCTTATAATCAAATGATCTTCCATTCGATCCACTTTTCTCACTGGAGCCTTAATCAGTCTTCTTCTCATATGACCAAACCACTTTAGGCAAGTATTGCTGGTGTTAAATGTAGCCTCCATGGTTGACCTCCTTGGCATGAAACCAAATTTGTTCTATGATATGCAGTTCTCTTGTCTTAATCTACTCTTAATTATTCTTTTCCACATTTCTTAGTGTGGCTCATGAGTTTGATCCCTCTTTAGTTTGCACAATTTTGTATGTCTATTTATTCTTGTAAATAGGTATCTAAGTGATTGATGGACCCTTAATCAGCAAGTTCTACTCGAGAAGACAAAGGAAGAAGTGGATGAAGTTGTATGAGAGGAGGAAATGGGGGGCTGCTGGGGAATATTACAAGCTGAAAGCGAAAAGAAGACAAGAGGAGTTAGAGTTAGTTAGGGAGAATGGAGAGGGGTCTGGACCACATGGGGGAAGAAGGAGTTGAGCAATAACAGCAGGCCAGCTGCCATAACTTGAGTGGTGGGGACCAGAGGGGAATGATAGCAGAGGGAAGGGAGGAAGGAATTAAGGGGAGACGAGGAGACATAGGGGAAATCAGAGAAGATTTTGAAGAGTAAGGAGGTCAAGTGGTCTGAGGGGTCTTGGTATCTTCTAATAGGGAAACGTTATCTGTTCTTGGGTGTTCTTGTATCTGGTTTTTTACTGTTTTAAGTAGGAAATCCCAGTATACTTACCAGAACTTGTTTCTATAAGGAGCTTAATCTCCCCATTTGTAAGTATATAAATACCAGTTTTAACAGTGCTCCCCTTTGCTGACCGAAAAAAAAAAAAAAAACAGTGCTCCTCTTCAACTCATTTGACATTTTGCTAGACCTCATTATCTCATTGAGCAACTTAGTAAGCCAAGTTATACGTCTTTCCCCTAAATACCTCCATACTTCATAAGTATATTGTCCGGTCCAACTGCTTTACTGTTGTTTATCTTCTTTAGTGCTTCTTTTACCTCAAGTTCTCGAATTTTGGATAAAGTGTATAATTTTGATCGTTCTCTCTAGTGGTGAAACTCTCCAAGCCTATTCTTGTTTCATGCTAATCATTGAATAGTTTCTAGAAATAACTACTCTATCTTTCCTTGATATCTTGCTCAATTATCATAACAACCCTCATCTTTTATCCAGGTGTAAGACGAGCCATGTAAAGTTTGCCAGAAAAAATATGACATAAGCAGAGTTTTTGGCTAGTTACAGAAGGAGAAATGATTTTGTTTCTGGTTTTTGGCTGAAGATTATTGAAAACTCCATCTATAGTTGATTTTGTTTGTTGATTGTTGTTTGCTTTGAGACCATATAAACACATATGTTGGAGAACAAGATAATCTGATCTACTGTCAGAAAGATTTTGGCTGATGCTTTTGTGCAAACCTAGCTTTGTTTATTGCCAAAATTGCCTTGCATGATTGAGCTTTTACACCTTTTATTGACTGGGGAACACTTTAGGAGATCTGTTGAAACGTAGATGTTACTAGCCTCATATTGAAAACATCTATACTTTATGTCTTTTAAATGTTGACTTTCGTTCTCAAATTTCATGGTCTATGTTCAGGTTACAGTTGTGACTGATCCACAATCTCAAGGAACCCAGCCTCATGTTCCACCTGCATTAAAGTATTTCAATTTTTCTCAGAAGGAAAAAACTCTAGATGAACTTGTGAGGGACCAGTGGCTTAATTTGACTGCAGATGGTAATATTAAACTTGGTGTGAAGTCATTCCTTGATCTTCGCAGTTGGTTTCGAAATAATGATGTTGCATCATGTCAAGTTTGCAATGAAGCTGGAGTGAAGGTTGTTCCTGTTGCATTCCCACGAAGTCTTATTTTCTTTTTCTTCTTCTTGGTTTTGATTATTTTGAATCAGCATTTGACTTTCTGTTTATCTTTTCCGGTGGGTTTTCAATATTTTTTAATATGCCCAATAAATTTTCAGAAAAAAATTCACAAGAGGAACTATTGGTAAAAATAAGTTTTAGTTTAGGAATGACCGAGTGGTTATTAAGTCAATAAGTAGTTATTCATTAATGATTCCTTGAACATTTTTAACAAATTGAGTAGTTAATTTTTCTTAAATTAAAAATATATTTGCCAAGAATTTTTCTTTATAATTTTCTCTAAATTTTATGGTTTAATATAATTCCTTATGTCTAACCGTCTGCCTTGAGGTGGCATTGAGAACCCAAGACAAAAGCCACTAGTCACTAGATTTTGTTTGCATTAGAAGGAACAGAAATGGAAAATTTTAAATGTGTAGATACTATCAGTTATACTTACCAGTTATGACACACGTTGCTGCCAATTCTGTGTCTGATAATTCTTTAGTCAATGTTTGACAGGCAGAGTTATGCCAAAATGAAAATTGTACAGTGCGAATTCATCACTACTGCCTGAAGCAACTTTTCTCACAAAGAAAGGTATTATTAGTCTTGATGCATTTTTATCATTTTACATTGGATTTGTGGAGAGTTTGTCTTTCTTACTACTGCCAACTGGTTTCTAGGCTGCAAAAGTTTGCCCAAGTTGTGGCACTCCATGGCAATATACAGTACCCAAGGCAGAAGCCATACAGACTGAAGATGACAACGAACCTAGTGGAAGCCAACGAGCCACTGGCTCTAGAGGAAAGAGGCGTAGAACCAATAGGATTGTTGAGGATGATGCAGTTGAACCCAGCAATGAGGGTGAGCTGAATGCAGGTACTGGAAGCCAGCATGGTAGTGAGTTGCAACGAAAAAGTAGTAGAATCCTTAGAAAAGATGATGCAAATAGAGGAGGATCTGGTGGTGGGTCGCAATCTTCTGCAGCTGTTTCTGATTTGAGAAGAGTAACTAGAAGTTCTGCTCGTCTGAATTAGATCAATACTGGTGCCCTGTTGTACCAGGGAGTGCTAGGTTAAGCACTGTATAGTTTACTGCTGACAGTTGCTAATTTTATCTTACAATTTTTTGCTAAACTTCATGGTTGTATGAGTGGGCTTTTGTAGTAATGCAATTGACTAGTTTTCAGTGAATATTTCAAAAGGAAAATGTTATATAGCCAAAAAAAATTTGTTAAGGTGATTTAGCATATTTGTTAACTATTGAATAAGTGAATAATCTTTATTATTTTATTTTATCTAATATTCACTTTTAAATATAATTAAATTTTTTTAACGATTCTGACTATTTTTCTAATTTTGCAGCATTACTCATTTTAAAATATGCAATGCACTTACTAAGTTGACTCACCAGTGGGTTTGGCAATCAAAGTATTAGGGTGTCAATTTGTGTCACTGAATCAAAATTAAAAAGATGTTGCAACACGCACTTGAAAGAGAATGTAAATGAATTTTACACTAACGGTTAAACTCTAAAATCAATTCTTGTAAACCATATTATTTACTTCACCTCAAGATCTTGTAAAACACAATAGAAAAAAATTGGAATAGCTTGTGGTACTAGTGTTTTGTGAGGTTCTCAAATGTCTTTGGATTTCTTCTAACAATTGATTATAAATTAGGTGACATTTGTTCGCAAGATCCTAGATGCCTTAATAGTTTAGCATTACCAAAATGTACATTTGTAGCATAAAAAAGAAACCACCATAAAGTACTAAATCTCACGTGCGGTAATAAAGGGAAACTTTTCAAATTTTTCTCGCTGATCCAAGTAATTTATTTTGTCACACATTCGAAGAGCAGAAAAGCACACAAGAAAAAGTGTTTAAAATTAAAAAATAAAAAGAATTCCCAAAATTTTATTTTATTTTCTTTCTTTCTTTTCATAATCCTGTTTACATTTGGATTCTCTTCTATCATCAATTAGAGAGGGATAAATATAAACTTTTAATATGTAAAGACTTATTACGATAGGTTATAAATTTATTTATTATATTTAAGATTTTTTGTGTTTGTTATCTTTTTAACAGAATATTTTTTTATTATTTTAATAATAAGAAAGAATTCTAATTTATTAAAAAATAAAATAGATTTGATTTGAAAATTAATTCTCATAAAAAATATTTTGTTTATAAATCAAATCAATTCTCAAAATTCATAATTTCAAACATGCTTACACAATAAATTACATATTAAAGATATATCTTCTTAAAATTTTAAGTTAATTGGTAGAATAATTACATAAATAATTTTATATCTCTAATATACAAATTAAAACATAAATAATGTTCATTATTGAGCGAAGGCACGTGTATAAATTTGTATCTCTAACAATCACCATTGAAAAATTAGGTAGCTCTAACTCATGATTTTCAATAGAAAAAGTAAAATCAGCAACGTGACCGCCCCTCGGTTAGTCAGTTGGAAACGTCTCTCTTATGGAGCTGTCAAGCTTTAATGTGGACGGGAGTTATCTGGGGAGAAAAATATTCTATCAAGGCATAAATTTTAGTGTGATAATCAATTAAATATCTAAATATCTGAACTTTAAAATTTATTAATTAAAGAATTAAACTCAACAAAAAAATATTTTTGACAATACATATCAATCAAAAAAAAAAATTAAAGTCATAAAAAAAATTTTAGATAAAATTCTGTCCTTTAATTGATAATAATAAAAGTTTAGTCCCTTAATTAATTTATTATAAAAAGTCTCATATTCCACTGTAATACTAAACGTACACTGCAACGAGAAGGAATTAAGTAATTTTAAATTATTAGATTAAAATAAAATTTATAACTAAATATTATTATAAGAATTTTATTTTTGTATTTGTTCATGGTTAAAGATATAATATCGAGATGAAAATTTTATAAATAAATTTTATGTAAGACTTGTCAGATAACTGAATCTAAAAAGAATATGCAAAAAGAGGATTTGTGTTTGAAACGTACGAAGAACATTGTCCTGAAGACCAATTTGGCCGCATTATTTGCTGTAGGGTTATGACAAATCACCTCTAAAAATAATTCAAGCACCCAAAAATTATCAACCAGCAATTCTAATAATTTCACTTTCAATAATTATCTTAAAAGATTTTGAGAAGAGAGAAAACGAGAAAAGATCGTACAGCCTTTTTTATATTGATTTGGACTTTTATTTATAAGAGAATTTCCGAAAGTATATAACCCTTGACATCATGATTGTTCTCTCATTAATTGCCAAAATAAATTACTATTAATAAACAATCATCTCAACCATTATTAACTGCCATATCAAATAAAAAAACAAAAAATTATAAGAGTCTCATTCTGTGCACGTGCAAGTGTCAAGCACTTCAAAATGTAAATATTAAATATATATTTATATTTCAAATTAATTAATAAATGTACTTTTATCTTTTTCTTCAAAACAAATTTAACATGCGAAATTTCTTTCCATATATAAGGAACTAAAAAAATATTATTCTCTTCTGTATAAAACTTTATCCCTCACATATTAATTCTATCCCAACAAAACTTCGAGAATAAATTCCAGCTTTAAATTGATACAGTGTGTGGCCTCACCCGTTTTGGCTTTTAAATTTTAATAGATAGATTTGGTGGTCCCTTCGAAGGAATCTTTGAGTCACTGACACATCGGACTAATGTCAGCACAAACATGGCAGTTTTCAAAAGAGACAGGCTTATGGCTTGACATGCACTAAAAATGCTTCATAAAGTTTATATGTCCAGTGGTACAGGCAATTCGCCCTTTTCTGCAGAAAAGAAAATTTTAAGAAAAATAAAGTAATTTGCTTCTTTTTTTTTTTTTTACTTCTTGTTAATTTTTCTTCTTCTTTTTTTCTTGTTATTACAATTTATCCCTTTAAAATTAGAACTTGAAAAAAAATTTGAAAACTTAATACTAAAATGTTCTAACATTGGGATTGAGATGAAACGGTTAAGGTCTCAGTAATATTTTATGAGCTAGAAAATATGGAGAAATATAATAACTAGGAGTGTTTGTGGGTTTGGTTAGGGTAGGTTTAGAGTTTTTTTACATTGGATTTGGTTCTTCTAAAATGAAAGTTCACTTTAAAAGGTAAAATAAGAAGTAATAACCGTTGATAAGAAAATTAACGGTTGAGATCATGATAAAATACATGTACATATATAACAAACTATGAGGTTATTAAAATTTACTTCTTTAATTTTTCTTATAAATAATTAATACTCCTCACTTTACTTTTTAAAGTGAATCCCTCGCTTTAAAGGAGTCAAATCTTTTACATTTAACCCTCTCATTGAAGTAGTGGATTGGGAATTATTTTCTAAAATCTGAACTAACCCAACCCACATGGTTGGGTTGTGTTAAACCCATAATTTTGACATATATTTTAAAAAAATTTTACCTACTAAAATATATGTCAAAATTAACACAAAATCAAAAATTCATCACATATCATAATAAATAACTTAATAAGTCTTAACAAAAGATGACATATAAAATCTTAAATAAACTAAAAGTCAAATATAATAAGTCATAAACATAATATAACAAGTATTAATCTTAAACATAAAAAGTACTAACACAAATATCAAAAGTTAAATATAATAAAATTAAATGTAATAAGTCACATAAGATCTAAGAAAATAAAAAAAAAGAAATATTAATTTAAGTATGTTGAATATAAAAAAAGACATCATTTTTCATTAAAAAAAAAAGATAAGTTACGTTGAGTTGAATAAGTTAAAATTTTTTTAGCCCACAACCAACTCATCATTATCAGGTTAAAAATTTTTAAACACAATCTAACTCATAAACCCAATTCAATCTATCAATTATGAGTTGGGTTGAGTCAAAACTCGTGAGTTTACGGATTGACTTGACCCATTAGACACTCCTAATGACAAGAAGACTTGTGATTTGTATGTGTATATGCATAATTCCATTTTTTTTTTCTCAGGAGATATCCTTGTTTGAGACACTAACATGCCTCTCACCACAAAGTTTTTATTAGTAAGATTTAAATTCATGATATTATAAATAAAGTTCATCCTATTAATATTGTGGCTTACTTATCATTGAAGTACATCTTTGTAGGTTATATACTTTTGATATTTGACTAAAGTATCTCTATAAATATTACTATAAGACTAATGTATCGAGTTGAAAGTGATAGTTAGCTTGCATTACTTTAATTTAACCATAATGTTATTGTTTTCTTTTTATCCAAACACTAAAAAAAGTTTAGTGCAAAATTTTAAAATTATAGTAACTCTTAAAATATTGAATTGTTAAAAATCTTCTTTTATAAAATTTCAGTTTGATTTTTATTTTCAGTATTCTCTCATGATAGATGATATGTAAATGACTATAAATTATTATTAAAATTTATAACGCATATGATTTTATTATAAAATAACTGTTTTTTTTTTGTTTTTAACTTTTTTGGTTTATCAAAATCAAAGATTGCGCAAAGTTCAGAGAATAAATTAAGTTTATCATTTTTTATGAATAAAAAAGAATATTCCTTTTCCCATTCTTTTGCCTTTATAAATTTTTGTTCACGTGGCAGCTAGAATCATAGCGGAGGCCATTTCCCAAGTGAGTCACCGATCGCAGCAGGGAATGATGAACAACTTTATTCCCGGATGTGATAAGATTTCTGTAATAATAAATCGCGTAGACGAAAAAGTTATATAAATATAAAAAATTTAAAAGAAAGTTATAGCCATTATTTGAATATGATAGTGTATAAATTTAAAAATAAGTTCAATAATATAAAAATATAATTGTTGTATTATAAACTATTATTTATATAAAATTATTAAAATCTCAAATTAGATATATAACAATATTTAAAATTAAGTGATCTTGCTTAAATTGTAACTTAGAGGTAATCACATCTATAATTATAACAAATTACATTATTCTTGTAATTTATGTACATTGCATGTGTCCAACGCTTACTTTCTAACTAGGTGAATTGAAGCGCATATTCTTCATGAAAAAAAATAAAAATGTGAGTTGGTACTCAAATGTTTAAATATTTATATAATTAAGATATTATAAGTTTAAGTATCATTGTCATAAAGGAAAAAAAGAAATCTTGTTTGTACCACAAACATGACAAGCTATGATATTCCTGTCCCTTGAGAATTTGACGTTCGAATGAATAGCCTTTGCATCTGGAGTTTTTTTTTTTTTGTTTGGTTAGGAGTATTTCATATAATTTGGCCTATTTGAATCATTTTATAGTGTTAATTTTTTCATATAAAAAATTATAATAATATGACATTTTTTATAAAATAAAACTCTCAAAAATCAAACTATAATTTTTATATTTAGAGATATAACTCATTTTCAATATACTAACATCTAATGGTTCTTTTGCTTATGGAGTTATCTATTTCAAAATATTACAATTATGTACACAATAGCTTTCATAGTAGTATAAATGCAAATGTCATTATCCACATTAGAAAATTCTTGCTCTCATGATTGCTATCATATTTATCTTTGTTTTTGAGAAATATTATGTTAATTTTTTTTACAAATTTACTTTTAATCTAATATTTATGTATATTTGTTATCTCCTTTTAAATATTTTTCATATAATATTATTACTCATTATACTAGCATATATGTTAATGATGATGCATGAACAACGATGTTTCTGTTGTTCTATTTGATGACTTAAAAAATTGTGATAAGTAAAACATGTTTATTTTGTTAAAAATTATATATTTAATTTATGGTCTATATTTTCAGTGACCGTTCTGTTTAACTTTTAATAAAGAATATATTGTTAAAAGAATTTATTTTTATTTTTTGGTTACTAGTTTTAAAAATTTGAGATTGTTTAAGTATTATAAAACATAATTGCTTTTTAAAATTTAGGAATATTTTGAATAACTACTGGTTCTTATTTGTTAAAATTAATTTTACAATGTTGATTACATATTTTTTTTAAAAAAATTCTAAATTGCACCTTGAAATCTATTCTATATATGCAAAAGCAACCTTCCAATAACTCAAGGGAACTGGTTTAGTGGTTAAGGGAGGTGTACTCCATATTTTAATTATTTAGGTTTAAACTTTAGATCAACACTTAGGGAAGTTAATTTTCCTAAATGCATGAGGCCTATGTTTGGGATACTCTCTTAAGATCATTTGGGGATGAACTTAGTTTTGATTGATACAAAATCTAGCCCAATGATACCTTTATCATTAAAAAAAAAATGCAACCTTCCTGTAATTTTCATCTGGGATAAATTTAAGTTGTTATCTTCCAATCTTATTTGGTCTAGAGAAAGAATAGAAGTTTTTTGGTTATTGAACAGTAAGGATAATTTTTATCAATTTTTACATTAATTGAGATTAAGTGTTTTCTTTTTAAGACAATCTTAAAAGATTATCTCTTATATTGATCTAATACATTTTTAAAAAAAATAATTTTTTTTAAATGTTGAGTTAAAATTTAAAATTGAGTATTCAAGACAAAAAGAACCACAACCATTCTTATATATGAAAATTAGTTTCTATATTTTTTTTATGTGAAATTAGATTAATGTTTATGTATGAATTGAAATAAGTGTAAATTTTACACCACTAAAATAATATGTCAATATGAGAGTTTTGTTTTCTTTACCCTTTTCCTATTTTATTGCTTCAACTAAAATTATCCTTTTTGATAAATGATTCATAAATATCATTGTTTGCCTCTGACAAAACCTGTGATATACTATAACATTAAAGGTTCGTTTGTCATGATGGAAAAAAATAAAATAGAATAAGAATGAAAATAAAATATTCTCATTTCTTTATTTGAGAGAAAATTAGATAGGAAATACTTATTACCATTTCTTTCATTTTTAAAGTATTAATTTTATTTTTATTTTCACTCCTATTTTTGCTTCTATTTTTATTCTCATTTTTATTCTATTTATTTTCTTTTTATGATATCAAACGTGCACTAAGCCTCCCCTCCTAAAAATTGACTACTATCCACAGCACCGTTAGTTAAATTGCTGGTCCTTTAAGAGCTTACCATTTCTACCAGTCAAACGGAAATATAAAGAAGGTAAAGGTGGAGTATAATATGTTAGTGAAGTTAGGAATCAAGGTACTTTGTTGTTCTCATAAAAGCCAGGTGCTTCAAAACACCTAATATTAAATACATGCTTCAAATCATCTACCCCCTTTTATTTTATTAGGAAAACACTTGTTGATGTGTAACTAAATCACGTAGCACCAGTCAGTCACAACTACGAGCATGTTAGTGTTGTTGATGTTTAAGTCACGTAGCACTTGTTAGTCACAGCTACGAGATCATATCATTGTTGTTAAAACTGAATTAGACGATTTATTAATTATAAATTAAATACTTAATTAATTATAATTTAATTTTATAATTGAATTCACGATCAAATTAACTTAGATTAATCAAAATTAAGTAAAATTACTTGAATCGGCGGATTAAACAATTTGAAGTAGTTGGCCAATAATTTTTTCACAAAATTAATATTTTTTTCAAATTTTTATAAATATTTCATAAATTTCATATTATTACATATAAATTATTTTTAAAATATTATCTAATTTGTCTAATAAATTTAAATAATTAAATGGGATAAAATTAAATTAAACGTTTTTCCGATTCATTAACAACATTAAAACATATATACACATGTAAGATTCCTACATAAAAAGAGATGCTTAATTTATTACTAGTTAGTGGATGAATGAAGCTACTGTTCTCTTTCCTTGGATTCTATAAACATGCAGGACAGTTGATAGGAATTTCATATTGATCGATTTCTTCTTTCCTCAAAATAATGGAAGTTTAAAAGCACGATATGTTAAAAAAAAAGGGGGGGGGGGGGAATAATAAGTAAAAAAAATTAAAATGCAAATAAAATAATCTGAAAGACTTTCGATTATAAAATTAAACAGTCACAAAAGAATCTCATACCACTTAAATTAATTAAAACTCCTGGGCCATATTGATCATCATTTTCTTGTTTCCACTATTTGGCTCTTTCTATCTCAGATTCCTAACATTTTTATTTAACTTAGAATAATAATATTGAGACATATTTACTATTCACATACTCCTTTATAAATTATTAGATAATAACCAATAGGATCCCACATTATTACAATGCTTCTTTTTATTAAATAATCCAAATTTATACATATGGATTAATGAGAGATATATAACTCCCTTACTTTCTTAATTAATCACTTATCTCTAATAAAAAAGGGTTTGATCTTAACTTCTTACACTGATTACTAAAAAAGTTTTATCAGTTGAAATCATAGTTATAAAAATGAATCAAAAATTGACCTAATTAATTAGATATATGAGTTGAGTCATCAAGTTACTAGTTCAATCGTCAATTTAATTTGACAGAAGAAACTAAAATGATTAAACGGTCAAAATGGTCAAACCCTTCAAGAAAACAATCAAGTAATTTAGCCATTAATTATTTATTTTGATCGATTAACTGGATTAGTTTGGTTCCTATAACTATGGTTTTGAGACAATTGACACCTTCTCAATATATAAATTTATTTTCTTAACTAAGATCAGGTAGGCACTATGTTTAATTATGCCTTTTGCACAACTTTTCTTTCTTTCCCCGTTGTCAAAAAAAAAAAAGGAAAAAACTTTTCTTTCTTTTCCAGCTTAGTACTGCAGGTGGATTCTACTGGCATTTTGCTTAAAAAAATCTAACATACACATTATCAATTTTTTTTTTTTTAACTTAGTAGCTTTTCTCGTCTTTTATAACTTTTCCGGCTCTTTATTCTTTGGTAAGCCTTGTAAGTTTTATAGTTGAGAGAAAGAGATTTCAAAAGCTTCATGCTATTACTTAAGTAGTGCAAAGGTATCTGATGTATCATGTATTTGTCGCCTTCTTCTACATTCACGTGGATTGCCCTTTTTTATTCATCAGATCTTACAATAATTTCAGCAAAAAAAAAAAAGGAAAAAAACATTGGAGGAAACAGAACAACTAGTTGCATTGTTGTGTGTTTGGATTAAAGTTTTCAAATTTGATTTTGGATGAACTTGATTTTGGTGAGAAATGAGTTTCAGTGAAGTGATTTATGTTTAGAAAAAAATTTACGTTAAAGTAAAAAATAAGAAATAGTTACTTCAGACAAAATAAACTTTTAAAAGACAAAGCTAATCTCTCTAAGTTAAGAGTGATAATGGTATAACTCATCTAATAAAATACGACTCAGGAATCAAACCATAATTCTCATGCTTATAGCGTAACTTACTTTCACTATACTAATACTTTTTAAGTCACCCAACATACCTTAAGTATATTAGAACAGTTTCTCAATTGTTATGATTGAATACAAACTTAATTGATCAGAAAAATCTAAACCAATAAAAGAAAGTTAGTACTCTAACTTTATTTTCAGTTTGGTATACCCATAAAAATATGAATCAAAAGTTTATAGATGAAATTTTAGATTTATATATAAAATTATATTAAAAAAATTTCACTCCTATTTTTAAGAGCAATATACCAAACTCATCCTTAAGATTAGCTTAAAAGGTTAATCAGTGAAGGATAATATTAGGAGAATAAAGAGTGTCTTAAATTCTACTTTTTACGTAATTTAAAAAAATTATTCAATTTTTTTGTTTATTCAATTTTTTTCAATAAGTAACAATTCTATTCAACTAAATCACAGGTAACCGCTAGGAAAACAAACTTACAGAAGTGAGGAAAAAACTTTTATTATATGAGCCAGAGCCTCATTCCGTTCTCAACTGCATATAAAATTATAAATATCTATTGGAGAGAGAATTTGTTTCCCATTATTGATATTTCATAAGCCTTCTTGTTGTAATTGGTTTGTCACACATTGAATTTGGTTACTAAGTTATCTAGTCAAGTGTTATTCATTGTGCATGTTTAGTTTCATGAAAATAAAAGATATAAAATAAGAATGAAAATAAGAGTGGGACAGACAGTGAGAATAGAAAATGCAATAAGTATTTTAAAAATAAAAAAATGACATTTTTTAGAAATTAAATATTCATTATTTAATTTTTTTTATTAGATAAAGAAATGAAAAACTTTCGTTCACATTCTCATTTTATTTTTTCTTTGACGATTCCTTTTCTATTTTTTTGTCCGCTTGATTTACATAATCACACAATCTCACAATTGGATTTAAAAATACTCAGTAACTTTTAAAAAATTACACTTAACTGTTTCCCATATCAGTTCACATTATCATCTTCCATATTCAAACCATATTGAGAAAAGATGCTCCCTCTCCCCTTCCCTAGAAAAGCAGCTTTACAGGAATCCAGTTTCCAGATTTAGCTATTAATTAAATGTTTTTCATCTAAAGTAAGGTAATGTTATTGATGTTACAATTAAATTAATTACTAGTTTAGAAAAAGCAGAGTTAAGCATGAATCAAAAAACTTGACTAATAGGCGGTCAAGCCAAAAGCCAACCACAAGTCCACATTCCCCGCCTTTCGTGCTCCTTTTGCCTGTACTTTTTTTCATTATAAAAAATTCTTACACTGTTACACATTCTTGACTCTTCCACCAAACCATTACATGCTATAAACACTATAGCTATTTGGTATTTTCTTCTTTTTATGCATTTTTCAAATTCTTTATTTTTACTTAAAGTATTTTTTCGTCTAAAAAGTAAATGATTAATCTCTTGATCTTTAATCACATCTTTTATAGGAAGAAGACTTATCAATAATACATACTCTATTCACATTTATCAAAAATTAAACTCTTAATATGATACTTAAAAAACTTAAATTACTTCTATTTAAATTAATATATGTTAGTTCAAATTTACTTTTTTACCAATACAAACATAAATGTAATATTTTATGATTACCCCTCCACAAAATCTAGGATAGAATACATATCAAAATTCAATGAACTTTTATGTATATTTTTATTTTCATTAAAGTATTATCTCTTTTTCAAAACCAATGAGAAAGACAAAGAATATCAAAATTCAATGAACTCTTATGTATTTTTTTTTCATTAAAGAATTATCTTTTTAGATCAATCTTTTATAGATGAATAAATAACATACACCAATTTAGAAGTTTTTTTTTTTTTCTTTCTCGTGAATGGTTGAAACTAGATGCTTTAACAATTTTTTTATTTGGATGCTAGGCAGAAGAGTGGGACCCTCTGCAATGGCGGGCTCCATGGTCCACAGGGAGATGTTCTGTCTTTCTATGTGCTTTTTGCATGGAAGCAGCGATGGGCCGATGAGATTCGTCTGTCTCACTCTTTTCTTAATCCGTCGTTTCTCTCTCTCTCTTCTCTGAAAATTCTCTTTCTCTCTGGAATCCCATTTCTGTTAATGATTCTCTTACATGGTCTTCGCTGAAATCCAAGTTCTTGGCGTGCTCATCTGATTCACTGTTCCCTCGGTACACCGCCAACTTCATCAAATTCCATTCCGTTTTCCTTTTTTTCTGTGTTCATTCTAATTTTTACTTTTTGGGGTTTCTGCTTGTTCGTGCTACCGGAACTGTATCTGGGTCTGATCGAACATTTGTAATTTTTAAGAATTTCCCACTTTCTGTTTGCCGATTTTGTAGCTGGGTTTTCTGTCCCTCCCTTGAAATTTGCCTCTTCTGTTTTAAAGTTCATTGCTTTCTGCATCTCCAAGCACTCCGGTTTTTGTAAAATTTTGCAGTATGCTTTGGCTTTCATCTGCAACTACCTTATTTCTATTCTGGTTTGTTGTATTGGGTTGTTTTCTTTTCCCTATTCCAAAGTCCCAATGTCCCAATAGTTTTACTAGCAGACTTGAGGTTTTTCTGGATCATTGGTGTGATATTGTTTATGCATACTTGTTGTAGAAGTGCTGTTATGTGGGTTTGATTCTTCTTTGTATGCTAAAGGGGTAGGGGCCTGGGGGTGGGAGTGGAGGTTGGGGAAGTTCGAGTGTGGGAATATTCATGAGACTCTTTTGCCTCTTTGTCCCCAACTTTGGTTTTTGTTCTTTCTTTGCTAGATTTTGATGATGAACACTCGATTGTGTTTTCCTTTTTATAGAATGGATAGGCGAACAAAATGGATATTCTTTTTCATTGATTGTTTCCAAATTTGAACTGGTTTTCCTTCAGCAATTGTTGGTACTGTTAGTGATGATTTCATCAACGTAGTTTTCTTCAGTGTGTTCGTTGGATACATTTCAGCTTGCTTGCTTTTCTGTCCAGATGGAAATTGATGGAGATATTTTGTAGTTGTAACCATAACATCTCCACTACTTCTTTAGACTTGATGCTACCGACTTTTATAATGTTTCAGAATCTGGTTGATGTGGATACAAAGATGCTTCTGAGATTTATTTTTCTTGTGGCAATTGTTACTAGGTTTATTATCTTTATTAATTATATATAATTAATTTATTATTTCTCTAATATATTTAATACTGAATTAATTTGCAGATTGAAGTCCAGCTATAAAATTTGCATAAAGGGAAAGCCAAAGCTAGGCCTGGGATAATGGGGGCCTCAGGCTCCAAAATGGATGATGATAAGGCACTGCAGCTGTGCCGTGAAAGGAGGAAGTTTGTTAGGCAAGCACTTGATGGGCGTTGCTCACTAGCAGCTGCTCATGTTTCATATATTCAGTCACTGAAAATTACAGGAATAGCTCTGAGAAAATTCACAGAACCTGAAGCACCAATTGAGTCTTCCTTATACACTTCTACTAATGCAACACCAGAGCCACTTGCTTTAACTGAGAAGACGCTGTCCCAGTTCTCCTTCTCTTCGCCATCTGCGTCACAACGCATTGACACAGCTGAAACCTTCTCTCCAACTCCCTCTCCTCCTAGCTCTAGTAAGTTCCGGGCGAATCATATGAAATTTAGCAGTAGTACTTCTAAAAAAGTTGAAGAAAAGCCACCTGTACCTGTTATACGAACGGTAACATCATCAGGTACTCCACAAAATGACACTCCTCATTCTACTGGAAGATCTAAAACATCGGCATTTGAAGATTCTTCTCTTCCGGTTGGAACTCAACCATGGGATTTCTTTGGCCTTTTTCATCCTATTGACCATCAATTTTCTTCTCAAGACGGCAAGGGAATGCACCAAGAGATGGGGAATGCTGATGATATAACACGACTAAGGGAGGAGGAAGGAATTCCTGAGTTGGAAGATGATGAAGAGAAGGCTTCTTCTAATGGAAGGGAAGACTCTGAGGATTCTGAAGATGAATTTGATGATGAGCCTGCCACAGATACCCTTGTCCGAAGATTTGAAAATCTTAATAGAGTTAATGACCAAGTACAAGCAAATGCATTACCTGCCACAGCTAAGCCTCTGACAGGGGATTCAGCTTCTGAAGTTGAATTTGTGAATGGGGAAAAGGGGAACTCACCTAATTTATCACCATTAAAGGCAGCATCTACAGTAGCTTTGCTTCCAAATGAAACAAATAAATCATCACAGAAAGAAAATCATAGTGAAAATAAAGTTGCCCCTAAGGATTTCTTTTCAAGCATGAAAGATATTGAAGATCTCTTTATTAAAGCTTCTGAATCTGGTAAAGAGGTTCCAAGAATGCTTGAAGCAAATAAATTGAACTTTCGTCCAATATTTCCAGTGAAAGAAAGTAATCTTTCTAGCTCTCTAATCTCAAAATCTCTATCTGTCTCTCTGTGTCAGTTATCATTTGGGGAATATTAAATTTTAGCAGTTCTTAGTAGGATTTTAATCCCTTGTCTTTAGTTTTTTGCATGACAGAGTCATGTGGAGAGAGATAGAGACAAAGATCATGCATGGGACCAAATTTGTACTGGTTCTGTGTCTATCTCTTCACATGAATCTCTCATGTGAGAAACTAACATGAGAAGATCCAAATTTGTTCTTAGCAATATACAAGTAAAATAAAATGGTGAAGTTTTATATGACATATGCTTTTCCCCACAGTTTATAATTCATGCCACTTTTGTAGACTACATAAATATAATCCATAGACACGTAGATGAAAAAAGAAAAAGGAATATACCCTACAGGCTATAGGGCTGTTCCTGCATGAATGGCCATTCCATACCTGAGATGATGGTACATTATGAGTAAATATCTTGTTGTTGTTGAGAAATTTATTTTCATTACTATGTAATTCATTTTAAGATGAAATGCTATAAAGTTTAAACAAGAGAATTCTTAATTGTAACAGATGGTTCCTTGGCATCCTCATTTTTGAAGGCATGTTTCTCATGTGGGGAAGACCCAAGTCAAGTTCCAGAAGGTATTTTTCTAAGTATCTTTCATGTTTCCATGATATTAACCAGTCTGATTGTTAGTTCAGACTTATTCCTTAGGAGCACTTATTTTACCCAGTAGGAATGATGCATATCCTATTATTAAATCTGGGTATTGTTTGAATTGTTTAAGAAATTATTGGACGTTCTTGAATCTGTGCTGTAGAAAGTAGAGAGTCTAGAGACCCCATTATATTTTGAATGATGTTGATCCTTTACTATTATTTACAATTATTAAAAGCATTTTGAGTTCTTTTTCATTTAAATACTGTAAGTTAGTTTTTTGATAGTATTTTCTATAGTCTGCCATTAAATTGAAACTTGTTTGGAAGACACAGTTGTATTAAACAATCTGTGATTCTGAAGCATTTTTTATAGGGAATGTGCCTCGGAAAAATTCAACATTTTAACGATGCAAAATAAAAAAAAAAATCTAGTGGTTTGTTTTAAAGATGTAGAATAATCTAATCCTGGTTGTTTTCTTGATATCAGATTTTATGTTTGAAGTACTCTAAGTAGGGGAGCATCATCATACATAAATTTTACATAGTAAATATTAGGCAGTATGATGTCATATAGAGGCATGAAGTACAGGATCAATCATGCATGATTAACTCAACCAAGAAAAAAGTAAGATTTGAGGCTTATAAAAGGTAACATTATATTCCCGGTTTCTTTATAAGTGTTTCTTTATTACTATCATGGGTTTGGTTTGGCAGAGATCATCAATACCTCTTAAGAGGAAAAAGGATGTGGTCAATTCACAAAAAGCAAAAATGCCAAGCAGAAAGATATCTGCTCACCACTATAATTTGGTTGCTTAGTTATAGACTATACCATATGAAATATGAAGTTGAAGTTATATTAAATTTCAATATATATGATTCTTGTTTCTAAACTTTTTTGTGCTTATTGTGGTATTTAATAACTCTCCAATATGCTATGTGATATAAAACGCTCTCTATCTATAGTCGTTCCTGTTTGTCAAAAGCCATTTCTGGAATTCTGTATCTAATTTTTTCTTTACATCTTCTTAGAACCTGCTCAAAACTCGGTTAAGTACTTAACTTGGCATAGGACGACATCATCTCGATCCTCTTCATCCAGAAATCCTTTGGGAGCAAACTCAAAAGATGATATAGAGGACCTTACAAATAATCCATTTGATAATTTCTGCATGATCTCTGGAAGTCATGCATCAACCTTGGATAGGCTATATGCATGGGAAAGGAAACTCTATGATGAAGTCAAGGTACAGTGTATTTCTTCTTAACAATTACATTAACTTTTTTTGTATTTTTGGTATGTTACCATTTGATAATAGGATGTTGCAGAAGTTGTTTTGGTTCTTAGACCAGGCTCTGATGTTATTTTGTTGACAAATTGACAAGTATTTTAAGCAGACGCGTACTTGAGTATACACAAGGTACTGTCAATTATATGTCATGATTGGTGGCTTCTTATTCTTTACGGGTGTTTTTGGTGCCCTAGATTTAGTTGACTAGAAAGGATATGCTATCCTATCTAGCTTTGTACAATGTTTGGTGCACTTATAGGACTGTATAAGCTTCTCCAAGTAGTACTTTTTGCCCAGCATTTCCGTATAGCTCTATTCAGCATGTGGGATTAGGCACGCTAAGAAAACCTGTATAACACCATTTCCACTTTCCTCTGCACCCTACCAGCACCACCACTCTAACACCCACACAGCTGCCACCGCCACCAATGTGACCACCAGCAGCATGTGAATATTGTTTGGTTATTTCATTTTATGTTCCTGTCTTCACTGAGTTTGCTTGTGAATATTTTATGCTTTGGTTGATCAATGAGGGAGGTTTGGTGCTAGTACATTTCTGAACTTACACCTCCCATTTAGGAACTAGAGTAGGGGATGATATAAGCTAAATGGTGAGGATACCTTTATAACCATTCAAATAAAGTAGGGTGATGCGGTATTATCTATCAACCTAATGAATCCACCGCCACTAATTAAGCAAATGATGAGCAGCGTTATCTGAATTATGCTTGTAGTTGGAGTTTCATTTTATGGAATTTGAACCTACTGACAGGACTTGGGAATTGATCTTTACAATCTGGCAAGTGGGGAAGCCATTAGGAGCCAATGAAGCTCATAAATTTGACAGTGGGGGGTTAAGCAGTGCACATGACGTTTGGGTGCTGTTCCCTTAATAAGATGGGCTGAAAATATAAAAAATCAAGGGGGAGATGTGCTAACAGGATAAATTTAAGGGAGGCAAGGTGACACTTTTCAAACCACAGGGTGGCAAGCTAAAGTCAAGCCATACCACGGGCAGCCTGTGAAAGTTTCCTTTTTTCTTTCAAGAAAGAATTAGGATGGAAGAATGCTCAAGACACAGCATGAAATATCTTCCTTAATTAGTATGAAGATAGAAACCAAAAAAAAAAAAAAAGTGAAAGATCTTCACAGTGGAGTCGGTAAATCTGTATGAATGTGTAAACTCATTTAAAGGACTCCTTAGAAGAACAACATAAGGATGCCAAACAAAATTCTATTCCACAATTAAAGTAATGGCACTTTCTTCTCCTTGAAATTTCTTCTATTTTTTCTCTCCATGTACGCCCCCAAAAAAGAAAATCACAATTTGCACATCTCCCTAGAATTTCACCATCCTTGGTCCTTCCTAGACCTCGCAAATGCATGACCAAAACTCCTCCCAGTTTTACGAGTGAGCCGACAACTTATAATTTGCCAGAAGTATCACTCCAACATTCAATGCGATTGAAAAATGCAAAATAAATTGTAATCAATGTACAAGCTTCATGGTCTTGTATGACATAAAGCCTTATGTAGTCTCCTTACATGCAAAAGATGTTTGGTATTAAGTACTATTTATCTAGTAAAAGCTTTGACCTGACCTCGAAGGGAAACTCTTGCTTCCATAAAGCATTGGCCATAGGGAAATGACTCCACTTTTGATTGAAACAAGAAACTTGAAAAGTCTATGAACTTGATGCTGGTAGACACCAACCTTTCATAGAGATATTTTAAAATCCAAATAGAACCAATGCAATTCAAAGGAAATTTAAGTCCAATGTTTGCCTGCAATAAACATTGCTCAATCTCTCAGTAAAAAGAAAAAATTCCTAAAATTATGAAAGTTCCAAACATGTCAATGTTATACATGAAAAAATATGCTACATGATTTTCCCCCTCTATCTTCTTGGGAAGCTATTCTTTTTTTGCCTCGTATATATCTGCTTCCATGTTTTCCTCAGACTCAATTTTATAGGCATGTTTGTTATAGCATGTTAAGGGCCTTAAGGCTTAAAGTATATTGATATTGCCAAGTGCCAACAACATGAAGGAAATGCAACAAACGGATAGGACATTCTACTATTTAGGCGGGGGGGGGGGGGGGGAGTATTTTTGCCACTTTTGCTAGTTTTTGTGCCAGCCTGTCACCTTCCTCTTGGTATAGGTGCATGAGAACCTCTTAAGTATTGCTAGCAAAATTCAATAAGGGCTGCTATGGTGTGGCCTATTTACATTTTTCCAGAGGTAAAGTTTGTTGGACCTGATCAAAATAATTGATGCTAATTTTTTTAGATGTTAGGACATTGTGGAGAAGTTAGGAATATTTTTTTTTTTTCAAACGAAAAACCTAGTTATAATTACTCAAAAGGAACCAGTATAAAAAGTTATATAAGAAACACGCCATTCACTCTTTATATATGTTTCATATCAAGGGTTAGAAACATGAGTTTTATGTTCATGAGTATTGGTTGGACTTGGACATGGACCTGGAGGCTAAGTGAATCTTAAAGGCTCATTTGAAAATTTTCAAACAAAAAAAAATGAGATACTAAGAGTGAAGCATTGCATGTGAGGGCAATTGGTGTGAAATATATGTTTTTTTTTTTTTTTTTTGGGGGGGGGGGCGGAATGGGTCGCATTGGAAGTGAGAGCTTAAGGGGATTGTTAGTCTAAAGTGCCTAGAAATGGTGGGATTCTTTTGAAGATTAGGGCTATTGTGAAGTTAGTGGTAAGAGGAACATCGTACTTTTGGAGTATGTTTGGTGAGCTAATATTCCCTTAATAATACTGTTTTGGAAATGTCTTTTTAAGAGCATACTAAATTTTAGCTTATGAATGGGGAAAGTAAAAATGGTATTGTGCCACTATTGCCTTGCACGGATGCCAATATGTTAATAACATAGTCTGGTGGTCTTGGGTCTTATTCATCTGATATGAGCATAGCTGGTATAAATGGTATAGTTTGACTTTGATTAAAACTTTCCATGGTAATGGGATTAATGAGCTAATAGCCAGATATATTCTCAACATAGTTTGGCATAAAGGTTTGACAACTGACAAGTATTGAAAAGAAATTAATCAAATTAAATAGGTCGAGGAAATATTTGTACTTTTTTGGCGGATTAAATGTCATGCATGTGTAAAGATGAGCTTTGATTACTCTTTAAAAGAATAAGCAGAACTATTTGTCAGCTGCTGCAAACTTAAAGCTCTCGGCTTTTGATGATTTAAAACTGACATCCTTTTGAGGCATTGCCTTGTAAGTTACTGGTTTAGAATACTTGAAGGTTAAACATATGTCACAAGTAACATGTATCTGCTTGTAAGTATAAATGAACTATTTAAAATAGTTTCATGTTGAAGTACAGTAAAGCTAGTAAAATATGTAAAATTAAAATGTTAAATAACAAGATTATGTGACATAATATGGTCCAAACCAAATGGAAATCACCTTCAAAAGTGGAAACAGCTTGTTCAAGAATAGTTGGCAGTGCTTATGAAGGTAAAGCATATTACATTTATGTTTTTTCCCCTTCATGTCAAGGAACCTTCAACAGGGTTGCAATTATTCCTTTTACTTCATTGTGGATTTTATCCTTTCTGTGTCCATGTGATTAATGGTTACTTTGTCATCTCTCCATGTAGAAAATTATAATTCTTGTTCCAAGCCTAGATGTTTTCTTTTTCTATGATTAGGCTTGCACATGATCTGAATCCAATCATATGGAGTTCTATATCCGATTTGTTTCTGTTTATCTAGATTAGTTCTGGTCCCTTGTTTTTTTTTTACCAGCTTGGGTAGATTCTAGACCTAATTGGTCAGATGATAAGTGCAAATACATAGATCATAATCTTAATAATGCATTAATCTGGATGAGAGTAAAACAGATAATGAAAACTCATTTAATGCTTTGGATTTTAGTTTCTATTATTGAATCATCATACATCTAATTCTTTTACAGCATATAAGAAAGTGTAGAACTTGCTATATATTCTAACAAGTCTGAACTTGGGGTCAACAACAGTAATGTCACCAAATGTTATACTTTTGAAATTCTTTAATTATGACTTTCCTTCGAGCGATTTGTCATGTGGACTTGCCTTTATAACTTATCTGATTTTATTATGGACATTTCTTTCTCTATTTTCTAACATCATTGCTTATTGCTCTTAATTACAGGCTAGTGGGATGGTCAGAAAGGAATATGACATGAAGTGCAAAATCTTACAGCACCTGGAATCAAAAGGAGAAAAGACCTCTACAATTGATAAAACTCGTGCTGTAGTCAAGGATCTGCATTCAAGAATTAGAGTTGCTATTCACAGGATAGACTCTATATCAAAGAGGATTGAGGAATTACGGGACAAAGAGCTTCAGCCACAACTTGAGGAGTTGATTGAAGGGTATGATTCTATAGATTCCTCTTGTTTTACTAAGAGTTTGTTTCATGCTGTCATGTGTTGGCTTTAATACATTGTATATCCAGAGTGGGATAAAAGGTGCAGCAACTGCGAAGAGTAATTGAAAAGTGTCTTTAATAAACAAATTTTTCGAGAAAAAAGGTTTATTAGGAAGTTTTTGTCAAGGACCAACTCTCCCAAAGGCGTAAGCTATTAGAGGTGGAGGCCTAGGAATGATTTTATATTTCTAACATATTCCCTAATGCTAGAGACCTTTGGCCTTAAAGTGTGAATAATATTTAGGCCCACTTTACTTTGTATTTTAGTTTTAATTATGAAGAATGGGAGCAGTAAGGATTAAACTCTTAACTCCTTGGTCATTAAAGGCTTTGATATTATGTCAAGGACTCCCAAAAGCTTAAGCTATCAGGTAGAGGCTCAAGAATGATTTTTTATATTTCTAACAGTTTTTATTAGTAGTTTTTTGGTAGAAGTTTCTAATGTTTGATAAAAGTCTTCATTTGAATGTGTTGAAATTATAGGGAATAGATGGAAAATGATTGGAGATTCTGAATAATTGGTCTTATGATGATATGATGTGTTGAGATATGTACAAAAACACTAACCTAATACTTATGTTTGCTCAAGCATGAGATGTATGATTTGCGTATGTGAATTTACTTGTGTCTATTAGTATGAACTTCTTGCTTTTGTGTTTCATCTGTTTTTATTTTGCTTTCATGGCAGGTTAAGTCGGATGTGGGAAGTGATGTTTGAATGCCACAAGCTTCAGTTTCAGATCATGTCAGCAGCGTATAACAATAGCCATGCTAGAATCACAATGCATTCTGAATTACATAGACAGATTACTGCCTATCTTGAGAATGAACTCGATTCTCTATCATCAAGTTTTACCAAGTGGATTGGAGCTCAGAAGTCCTATTTGGACGCTATAAATGGATGGCTTAACAAATGTGTTTCTCTTCCACAAGAATCATCCAAGAAAAAAAGGAGGAGGCCTCATACTACACGCCTGAAAGATCATGGCCCTCCAATATATGCCACCTGTGAAGTCTGGTTGGAAAAACTTGGTGAATTACCTATCCAGGATGTTGTGGATTCTATAAAGAGTTTAGCAGGTGAAACTGCTCGATTCTTACCACATCAAGAGAAGAACCAGGGTAAAGGTGCAAATCATCCTCATATAACATCCTGGAAGGCTGGTATTGGTAGTGAATCAACAGATAATTTATTGAGAGACGACACTTCAGAGGACTGGGTTTCAGGCTTTGATCGCTTTCGATCAAGCTTAATCAGATTTCTCAGTCAATTAAATACTTTTGCTGGCTCTTCTGTCAAAATGTACATGGAACTGAGACAAACAATTCAGAATGCCCACATCCGATGTAATTCTCAGGCTCAAGATGGTCGCTGGAATTCTCATTCTCAAGATGGTCATTTGAATTCTCAGTCTCAAAATGATCAGTCAAAGTCACAATCTCAAGTTGCCTAGTCAGAAAAGGAAAGAAAGAAAGAAAAAAAAAAGAATCCAAAGGATAAGAGAAGAATTGCATGAAACGTGGTGGAGTTGCAGGATTATAGCTGTGTTGAACTCATGGATGATGATGACTTTCAGATACAAGTCCATTGGATGTGGCTTTTGTACATGAAAGGGCAGAATAAAATCGTTCTTGGTTGGTCATACTTCATATCATAGTTTCATCTTTTTTGATAATAAAAGGGAGCTGATAGAATTTCTTTAGTAGGGTTGTGATGGAGTGGTTACAGTACAGGATAGGTAAAAGCTGTAATTACCAGGTTTTGATGGTGAAAGAGTTATGTAAGCAAAGAGAAAGAGACGGAACTTGTATAGTGTCATTTTTGTAAACAAGGTCTCTTGTAGGACTTGTGCTTGATTTTCTTTACCAATATCATTTTTTCCATTTATGTTCTGAGTATATAATTATAGGTTAAGATTTATTTGGATTTTAAGAGGGTACACTCATAGATGAGAGAGCTCTTAGGATTCGTTTGGTATCAGAAAAAAGAATAAAATAGAAATGAGAAATTTTTTATATTTTAATATAAAAATTTTATAATATTTATTTTATTTTTTTATTTTATTTTATTGTACCAAACATGCTTTTATTTAACTCGTAAACTCCTGAAATTAGTATTTTCTAAATCGGCGAAGCTTTTATACAACTCTTTCTTTTTTCTTTTTTTTTCAAATTCCTGGCATTAATTGAACCTTGCTGGATTTTAGCATTTTTTTTATTTTGTTGCTTTTGAGCTATACCTTTTCCCTTTTAGGGTATAGGTTATACTCTCTCCTTTTTTTTTTTTTGTCATGACTGGAATGATAATTTTTTCCTATAGGATGTTTTGTTTTACTTGCTTTTTTTGTTTTCTGGTCTAAATTTTAGACAGCCTGCATCTGTTACGAAGCCAGGATGGTCTTTCTGAGAACTTGTCAACTTGTCTCTGTTGCTGCTTTCAATTAAATGCGGTTTCAAGAAATGAAGACCGACTAAGAACTAGACTCTCTTAGGTATAGTCAGATGATAAAAAAACAATTTCTCACTTTAATTTAGTCTACTTAAGATTTAGCTTATAATTTCTAGTACCATAGTTGGTTGTCTTGCTAATTATATTTAATACTATAGTAACCTTTAATTATGAGACATTGTTAGGCACAGCTAATTCTTATTAGGGAAAATTATAGCAATCTCTAATGAGTTATGAACGATAATATACTTTATTCTTAGAGTAAAATATGATTTATACTCTTAAAATTTATTTTAATATTAAATTATTTTTATAAAAAAATTTGTCTCACTAAATTTTCATAAATTTTGATCTGACTTGAAAATGTAATTTTTTTTGTTAAATGAAATAGAAGTTAACATCCAGTTTCAAGTTACACCAAATTTCAGGAAGGTTTAGTGAGATAAAAAACAAATTTTAAAAGGATAATTTTATATTGAGATAAGCTTCACGGATATAAATTGTATTTTATTCCTAAGGTTTTCTAATTAAATGGTCACATAATGTGTACGTGGGTCATATGGTGTGGACATGAAGGTAACTTTCATTTCATTTAACACCAAAATCAATATTTTCAAGTCAGAACAAAGTTCAATAAGACTTTAGAAAGTAATTTGACACTGGATAAATTTTAGAGATATAAATTATATTTTATCTTTATTCTTATAATATTTATTATCATATTGTAGCATTTTTCTCTTGAAGTTCTTAAAATGAGATTGACAGAAAAATTGACATGGGCTGCACTTTATCTATAGATATAAGCAAAGTTCCATTAGAATTTAGGTGCAACTATTTTGTTTTGTCAAAATTAATGTAAGACATCACTTAAACCGAAAACAAAGATATAATAGCAATTTAAGTATCAAAATTTACCACCCACAAAGGTATGGTTAAGTAGTAAATAAGTTGGAGTTTCAATAAAAACAAGATTTATTTGTAGTGTCAGGAATTTAAATTCTATTAGAGAAAACATTTTGTAAAACAAGGCAACCTTAATACTCTAAGTGAGGTTACTCTTTATAATTAAAAAAAAAATCAAGATTTACTTTTGGGAATCTAAACTATCTATAAGAGCCATAAGCTTCCTAAGAATCAAAACCTGAGTGTTAGTTGTAATCTAAGTGTCAAGACTAACTCTTGGAAACTATTGTTTAATATTAGAATTGTCTTTGCACTGCAAAGTATAGAGCTTTTACATCACACAAGAACACACTTGTTATTGACCTTGCGAAAAATATATTGGGTTTTTCTTTTTCTTTTTTCTTTTTTTTTTTGGTTGAGACAGCTATTGGGTTCTTTCTTTGCACTTTTAAATGCCTCTTAACTATCTAATGCCTGCTTTTTGTCTTTTGTAAAGTTATTGTAAAGGGACAAATTGGTGTTATAAGGGAGGGATAATGGAAGAATCCACTAAAATAAGTTCAATACCAATGACCTAGTCCCCATAAGCTGTTTAAATAAAATTTGACTACTCTAATTCTTCTGTTTAGGTACAAGAACAACCATAAAAAAAGAATTCATTTCTGTCTTAATAAGTGGCATTATATATATATATATATATATATATATAATGATTTTCATTGTGACATAAAATGTTTGCAAGCTTCCAACGTTGATGACTTGGCAGTGGTTGACGCTGAGTGTGATAGCTTTGAAATATGCATTAACGAGAGTGAAAGGATATGGAGATTGTGTAATGAGTACGAAACACCTTTTATTTCAACTGCATCTTGTGTTTCAATATCCACCAGTTGATTAGGCAAAGAGCGGACAAGACATGTTAACACTTTGGGGTCTGTCTGAAAACCAAGTAATATTGGTTTTAATTTTAGCTATACTCACATGACTTTCATATTATTGCGACTGACATAGATATAAAGCTTTTTTTTTTTGACAATTTTTATTGATATTAACATAAACTCAGAAATTCTTATGTATTGTAACGTTGTGTTTGAAATCATTTAAAACAAAATTGATTTGATTTAAATTAATTTAATTTGATTTGATTTAAAAATTAATTTTTATATATGTAACTCTGTATAAAAAATAGAATTTAATTTGTTTTGTAACTTAAATTTTGTATTTAGAACATTTCAAAAATTATTGAAATTTATTTTATTTTAGTAATTTACTTTATTTCTATTACTTAAATTAGATAAGTGAATGAATTAGTAAGGGTAAAATTGTTAATTGAATTAAAATTAAATCAAATACAACCTAATTTGAATGGATTTCTAAATACACATAACTTAAATCTAATAGATTTTTAAATCAAATCAATTTTAATTTTATAACTTTCTAAACATAAAATTTCATTTACAAATCAAATCAATTCTTAAAACTTATCATTCCAAATACTCCAAGGCTCTGTTTGACACACTATAAGGTAACACAGTATAATATAATTAATACTATTTACTTTGAGACAGTATTTGAACAAAATATAGGATAGTATAAATTATACTGTCAAACAAATTTTATACATAGTTGACCGTATAAGCCTATGCAGCCTTGAGAGGTGGATAGATTTCTTATCTATTAGACCCAAAACATCTGGCCATTTTCAAAGGTATCTTTGCCGCACATCCTTGGCATTTTCAGAGGTCTCTTTGCCGCACCTCATGGCCATTTTTAGAGCTCTCTTTATTGCACATCCCTAGTTATTTTTTGAGGGAAGGTGCTCTTTTTCCTGGTTGAATCTACATCGATTTCACTGTAGATTCTCTCAACTCAATCTCTACACGGTTTTGAATCTGTATGAATTTGTTCGATAAATGTTGGTTGATGTTTGTGATTTCCTTTGTACTTGTGAGCTTCGATTCTGTTGGCATTCCAAATTTGAATCCTTTTCAACTAGGGTTTAGATTGGATCTGAAACCACCACCCTCACCCCTCCCCTTGTTATATATTACTCTTATGTTTTACTTATGCTACAGTTCTTCTATTTTTAGGCCTCCATAATTTTCACCCTCATTTTTGTGATTTTTTTATTTGTATAATTGATCAAATAACGCAAACAGTTCAAATTAGCTGCAAGTTCTTTAATAAATCTATAAACAAAATGGAGCAACAATTTCCTCCAACCCATCTAAATAGCATTTAAATATAGATGACGTTACAGTTAACACTAACCTAACATGTAGTAGGACAATCAAAATTCAAAAGCTTATACAGTCTTATACATTTTTAACACCAAACACATGATAGGATAGCATTATACAATCCTATATGTTATACAATGTTACACCAAATATTGTATTGAATAAAAATCTTATACAATCCACCCATTCACCCTTATCCTATACAGGGCACCAAACGTGGCATAAGAGTATTACACTTAATTAGTAAAAATATGAAATTTGTTATAATTAATAATACATGCCGTTGGATCAAAATTTTAATTTTATATAATAATATTTATATGAAATCTAAAGAATTGAGTATAATATCACGAGAGTACTTAAAATTTTTTTCAATATTTGATGTATTGACTTTCAAAATTTGATGGATAATTTCAGAGGAAGAAAGCATCCTCTAATGACAAAGATCACAAGTTCAAACCACATGGATTATTAATTTCTTCTGCTTAGGTATAACTAAGAAGGATTGTAATAAATATATAAAAAGAAGAATCAGAGCCTCCTCTATCTACATGTTCAGACTTCAAAGTAAACTTGACTTGTGCATATATGCAATGCAATAAAATTTGACACCCTGGTGTGGAAGGAAACAACTTGCGATTGGCTTCTAGTTTCAAACTTACTACAATGACACTATGGGAGCAGCCAAGGCTACGACATTAAACAACTAAGTTGAAATGTATACTGTATATCTGACAGTAGTAATTGAATTTATGAATTTATTATTCATTTAATCTATTTATATATAAATTCAACACAGTTTATTCAATTACAATAATAGATTTGATTGATTTAGCTAGATAAAATTAATTTTAATTAATGAATGATTAATGAACTAATTAAAATATTTATTAGATCTAATAGATTTATATATATGGTTTAAATAGTAGAATAAATTTAGATATAAGAAGAGTCTAAATGCATTTAATTAATAGATAGATTACAGATATCATTTATTAAAATAAATTATAAATGAATTCAATGGTTTAACAATTTTTTAATAAATCCTAAATAAATTATCTATTTATTTTTTTATCTATTCATTAATAATTCAATCTAAAATCTATCAAAAGCATTAATTTGTCACTCCTAACATTGATGGGTCATTGAAGGAGAGTACTGTGACACTTACACAACACAATGGTCCAAGAATCTCTCAAATAGCCAGGAGACCCGGGTTTTAACCCGTACCCCAATACTCCAGCCGAAGAATCTAGCTATTAAATGCCCACTTATATTTTTTAAAAAAAAGGAAGAATACTGTGGATTAGGTTAGGTACATGAGCTTCCTTCCAAGTTTATTCAACCTTCAGTTTGTGCATCTAAATCTCTCTAATTAAAAAATAATTGTGGTAAGAGTAGAGCTTTTCCCCACTTGTTGATTTTGACTTAGTAATTACACATAGCTACTTGCCAAAATAATAATAATAATAATAACATATAGCTGCCAATTGGTACCACTATACAATACTAGGTTGTGGTTTCCGGCCATAGAAAAACTTTTCCCGTCAAAGATATTAAACAATCAATTTAACTAAAATTAATTAGTTCAAAAGAGAGGAACTAATTAAATATAAATCTTATTATATTATAAAACATTTGGGTGGCATACTACGACAGGAAATGTTATATCTATAAAAGAAAAATAAAAAATTAATAATGCATAAAGTTGTAGGATTATATGTGAAAATTATTGACGTGGCTTTATACAAATTTAAAAATACATCTAATCGCATTGAAGAGTATTAACTTTTTGTAATCAAACATTAAGAGATAAAAAGAATAAACAGAAAATAACAAATATCAAACAAAAACGATATGTACACATAAACCGTACAGTCAGATTTTAAATATGTGAATCCTACGTGCTCCAACATCTATATTGATGCAGATTATCTTACCGTAATTAAATTAGGTACGTATTTAAAATTGAATATATGTTTATAATAAAATTGACTTGAATCTAATAAATGTTATTAAATAATATACATTAAAAATTAACCTAAATAAAATTAATAATAAATTTTATTAAATAAGATATATTAAATATTAACTCAATCAAAATATTTCACTACTTCAAATTATTTTACTGAAAAAAATTTAAAATTACTTTAAAAGGCCCTTTAAATAATCTAAAATATATATAAATTCAATTTAGATGATATTTGTTACGACTCAAACCCATAAAGTGTTTATCCCAAAAGACAAGCTTAGTGAGTGGGAGTGCCTTATAATTTAAGTACTATATTGAGCCTCATATTCTACTCAATGTGAGACATAAAATTGCATACTCCTTCGAAAGCTGGTGTTCACAACGACCCACTCTAGGAGCATCACACTGGTTGGCTGTGCACTAGTCTCCTTTTACTAGTTTCAGGCTAACACTACAATATCGACGTCACTACCTATGCCGTTTTTTCCAAATTGCTTCTTTCGCTTCGGCTAACTCTCAATGAAAACATCAATTGTCATTGCCCAAGCTCATAAGGGCCATCTCAAAAGACTAGTCTAGTGGGTAAGAGTGTCTCATAATTTAAATATCACATTGAACTTTCTATCCTATTCAATCTAAATTTTTTAGCTTAAGTGACTAGTCTAATAAATGTTTGTAGATAAAGTACATTAAACATTAACCTAATTCATATAAAATTACAATTATCGAATCTTAATTTCCTAAATTTTCTCTAAGTGCATTAGATACTAACATGAAATTAATATTCTCATATCCCATTCAATGAAAAAATTAAAATTACTTTAAATAACTTTCTAATTCATGAATCACATGAGAATAATAACTAATTGCTTACAATTGAATAGAATAAAAAAAATAAAAGTAAAATATGTATAAATACATAAATCACACCAGAATCATAGCTAATATTATATAAACAACGCTTGACAAATACAAAATTGACAACTATTTTTATACTATTAGATTATCGTATCAAAACTTTTTTTTTTTCATTAATCGAATTGCAGTGCAATAGTTAATTAATTCTGTACACTTGCCTCTTTTTGTTTATCTTTAGTATATATGGATTAAATAGTATTATTTTTTAGTTACTTTTTACTGTTTACTAGTTATTATTCTCATGAATACACATATTTATATATATTTTAGATTATTTAGAGAATTATTAAAAATAACTTTAATTTTTTTACTGAAAAGAATTTCATTGACATTGTGTTAATATTCAATTAATTTATCTTAAAAAATCATAAAAAAATTATAATAGTATAATATAATAATAATAATTTTATCATAATTATTGTTCAATATATATTATCAAATATCATTTATCATACTCAAAGTAATTTTATTATATATACTTTATCAAATGTGAATATTTAAAATTGACTATTTTATTAACCACTCTTACAATCGAAGAACTACATTATACAAACGGAAATCTTATATACACAAAATATTTTTCTCACATTTCTTATATACTTCTCACATGAACCAATGTCAGAGGAAAAAAAAATAATAATAATGATTGATTGAAAATAAGGAATGTAAAAAAATAATATACATATATAACATTACCCTTTATACGAATACAAAATTGCAGTTTATGAGTAAACCAATTTCCCTTCTAACTGAGTCTAATCAAATCATGCACTAAGTTTTCAAGTTGGAATGATAGTCAAAAACCAGATTCAAAATCTCAAACCGTAAAAACAAGGGAAATCATTTGATATTTTATGTTCATTTGGTGCCCATATGATACACCTGGTATCTTCTATTGCAAAAACAAGCAATTGTGATTGTGGAAATTTTTTTATCTATTCTGAAAATAATACTCTCCTGTTTGGTAAGATAAAAATGAAAGAAATGGAATAAAAATAGAAATAAAAAATTAAATAATAAATATGAAATACCTAATTTTTAAAGAATATTATTTTTTTATTTACTAAATAATTATTCTATTTTTCATTCTCACTTTTACTTCAATTTTTATTTCATTATTTTTTTATGATATCAAACGTGCATTTAAGAAGATCTTAAAGAATTAAATTTAATTTTAATTTTATTATTTTAAAACATATTATTCAAATTATAAAATTTCACGTGCTGCATGTTTACCATATAAGTATATCATTATGAAAGCACACTAGAATTTCTAGTGTCTGTGACCATCAAGTTTTGAAAGAGTTTTAGTGTGTGTTTAATTTAAATTTTATAAATTTGATTTTGAATGAATTTAATTTTATAAACTTAATTTTGATGAGAAGTGAATTTGAAGTGAAATGATTTATATTTAAAAAATTTTATTTAAAATTAATTTTAATAAGATAAATATTATTTATATAGTATTATTAAAATTATTTTTAAATATATAATTATTAAAAAATATGAGTTTAGGTATATTAAAAAAATAAAATAAATTACAAAAAAAATATTAAAATTAAAAATATTAAAAGTTTTTTAATTAACTTTTATTTTAATATAAAAATAATAAAATCTTATTTTTATTAAAATATTAATTTTTAATAAAAATAATTCTATCTTATAATTATTAAATATAATAATACAACTTTCGAAAAGAAACTTTTACCCTCAAAAAAGACTTTTGAGAAAGCGTTTGCTGCCCCAAACACACTGTTATTCTCCCACAACCATCAACAAAATTGCATCCGAAAATGAACAATGAAACTAATTCCCTTCAATAAAAATTGAACGACTGAAACAAAATAATGCAGCAATGTATTATTGTGTTTAGTATATAAAATCTACATAATCTCTGTGCAAAATCACTACAAATCACCATACATGTGTAATCTCAAAGCGGTATCATCCTAACCCTGTATCCAAACACTCCTTTTCATCATCCCCAGAGATCCACTCCGTAACTACAATCCTTGGAAACAATCTTGGCCTGCGCCGTTAACTTATCCACCGTTACATCACAGTCCACCTTAACGGTGATCTTCCACGTCTTAACGGACCCCACTTTTATTTTCACCGGCGCCCTCAGGCTCAACGTTAACGGCACCTTCCGTTGGTTCTGCGCGTCCACCAACGCTCTGAAATCGGAGCTCAGCTCGATGTTGGAACCTTTTAACGCCGTCTCAAACACCGTCACGTTATTTGCCGGCTGGTAAAACGCCGGCAACGCGCCGTTACCGAGCAACACGTCCTTGTAGAACACTTCGACGGAGCTGTCCCTCTCGTAGTAGATCCCGATCTTGCCATTGGGGTTGTCGGCCCTGACGGCGATGTCGAACTCCGGCGATATCGCCGCCGCGGACGACGCCGAGGTGAGATTCATTCCCTTGACGGCGACGCGGTCGATGGTGTAGTCCGGCGCCTTCGGGCGGAAGACGAGGTAGAGAACGCCGGCGGCGATTACGAGAAGCACGATGAGGATGAACAGGATCCCGAGGAGCCAGCAGAGGCAGCAGCAGCACCGACACCGGCGTTGCTTCCGGCGAGTGTAGTTGTTGTAGCGACGCGCATTCTCCGCTGGAGGGACGCGGTAGACCTGGTCCTTGGGGATCTGGATGACGTAAGTTCCCGGCGATGGGACCGGCTTCTCCGGAGCGGGCTGAGTGGGCTTCCGAGTCACGCCGGCGTTCTCCTGAGACGACGTTTGGGACTCGCCAGAAACCGGGGGCGAGTTGTGCGGGTGAACTCGGTCGTCCATGAGGTGAGTGAGCAACGAGTCAGGAGCTATCTGCAACTGAAAATGAAATGAGGAGAACGAGTAGTGAGCGTTGCAGCATTTCTTCAGTTGTGAGCTTGTTAAGTAGGAATAGGAAGGAAAACGTGTGCGCGTAACGTGTACAACTGTACACGTCATAGGGGTATATATGGAATTTCGTGAATACAACAACTTTGAGAAATTTTCTTTTGAATTTAATAAGGTAACAACTTTGCGAAGTGCATTGCACGAAAGGCGGATTTCGGAATTTGTTGTTGTTGTTTTTTTTTTTTTAAATTTACTTGTCTCAAACGAAAAATTCACTTTAAGATCAATTTAGCATGAGATTAAAAATAAAAGATAAATTTTTTTAAATAATTTTTGTATCCATAAGTAAAAATTTATCCATCAATCATTTTTTTTATAACAAACATACATTAAAAAAAAAATAAAAAATTTTAACTGTTAATAAAAAATAATTTTATATTTATTTTCTTAATTTTTTTAATTATAGCTCTATATCTCTTTTCTCAAAGTAAATAAATTTTTTTTAAACTATTTGTTTTGGATTTTTATTATAATTTTAAACTAAAAACGTAAATTTATTTCGCATCTTCATTTGCATTATGTACTTGCTACATTGAAGATATCTTGATATTAAGTAATAAACCCCCTTTTTTTTTTTTACTTTCCATGAGTTTTTTTTTCTCTTCTTTAAAATTAGAATGAAACTTTCTAAAAAAAAAAATAGAATGAAACTTTCTAAAAGATAAAATTAGAATGAAACTTGATGATATATCTTAGAGAAGAGAGAACACAGATAATGAATGCATCAAAGAAAGAGCAACATGAATAAAAAAGGAAAAAGAGAAAGAACCAAAAAGAACCATAACTTACGTGAATGAGTACGATGGGAAGATTGACGGCGTCGTTTGTTGCGTGACAAAGAGAAAACCGCCGATGATGACTCTGGCTAGGGGCGAGGGTGACGGTGAGAGGAGCAGTGAACAAAACGACGTAGGATTTGTGTATTTATAGGGACAGGAGGAGTGGCTATGGATTGGGGAATGAGCAATGATTCTTCGAAGAAAGAGAGAAAATGAGTGGGGTACAGTTAAGTGTGGGATGTGTGTTTGGATTTTAGAATCACAAAGAAAGCTCGAAGATCGAAGCGAACGAGTCAAGGCGTGTTAGGCTGTCGCCGTCTACCTTTCTCCTTTTTCAAATGAGACATGATGTTTTGTCTTCGGGTTCGTTGGCGCTTCCCATACGCGGTATTGTTCCTTTTCGGTTTGCCTGGGGTTCTCAAAAGTCCGAAATTCCCCGATCTATTTTTAAATTTCCAAAATGTCCTATTGTCGGTTTGAGTTTTATTTTTTTTTCCTCGGTACAAAACTGTGGGAAGTGGACGCAATGTTGGTTTGGTTTTAAAAAGGAAAAGACGAAGGATAAGAATCATTAGATTGAGTGTGTTTATATTAAACTATGCAAATTGATTTCAGTCTTTTAGATGAATTTGATTGTGTTTAATTTAAACTTTAAAATAAAATTGGTAATAAAGTGATTTATTTTTTAAAAAATATATTTACTGTAAAAATAAGAAATATTTATTTAAGATTAAATAAAGTTTCAACTTCAAAATTATTTTTAATGAAAAATTATGCAGACATAAAATTAAATAAGATAAAAAAATAAACAAATAATTTGTTTGAGTAACGAAAAGTCCATTTTTATGGGATAAAGATCCACCCAAATGTGTTATTAATTAGGTGTAAATACAAAAGGAAGCTTGAGAGTTATAAGAATGCAAATGTTTTAAGAAAAAAATTGTAACTACAAAATGTGACACGAGTTAAGAAGGGATTCCAAAATGTGATATTTCTCATTTTAGACAAAAAAAAAATGATAACCTCTTATACTAGAATCATTTGATGTATGAATTGAAAAAGCTATCTTAACGAAGAAGTCTATTGCTACAAATTTTTTTTATTTAATTAAAAATTATATTAAGTGTATGTTTTGTATAAAAATAAAAATAATAATAATTTTTTACGGAATAATTTTTGTATATAATTTTATATAAAAAATTCATCATAAAAATTTATTTCTATTTTTATCTTTATACTAAACTAATCTTAACAAAAGAATTGAGGGAAAGGTAAAAAAAATAAAATAAAATGTAGACAGTCACACATCTTAAAAAGAGTATGTGTGACTTAGATTGTATGTGTATATTGTATGTGCAAAATAATTTGTGGATGCATGTAACCCATCACAGATTTAGAGATATTTAGTGGCATATAAAAAGAGTAAAGACATGTCTGTGTGATGTAAAGAAAAAAAAGACTGTGATTATCAATTACTCAAAATATTAAAAACTTTTTGGTCTAACCAATTACTTATCACAAGAATCAAATATCCAACCGCTATATATTGACCTAGATAATTTTTTTTTCCAAATTATTTGTATTCACATTACATTTTTAAGGATTAATATTAAGTGTTTATTTTGCGGTAGAGCTCTATAGTGGGGATAGATCCTACTTGTGATGACCTCAACTGATCTTTGTCTTGTTTGAGGTAGGTTAGTCAACAGTTTGCTAGGGTTATGGACAAAACCAAAAAAATGTAATTGGGTTTTAGGATTTACACATATTCTATTCCACACTCTATCCTAATCTACCTCGCTTTAAAATTTATATAATATAAATACAATATTATATTTTAAAATTAAATATAACATATAGTATACTTTTTTAAAAAAGAAATTGTGCAAATAATTTTAGGTCAGCAGTAATAAAGTAAAAAAAAAATAATTTTAGGATTTGAATTCCTGACATAATAAATAAGCTTCATAACATATAGTATAATTTAATATAATACAGTATAGTGAAAATGCTAATGTATACAAAATTAAAAATTGAAACTTTACTATTTTAGTGAAAAGGCTAATCAATGATGAAACAAGGCACGCGCGGGTGACAATTGATCGATGAAAGGGATATAAATGAAACAAAATCATAATAGTTTTCATGTTGGAAAGAAAAAAAACCTAGTGAAACGTTGACCTTTTTTTATTAAGAATTTAATTTTAATTTAGTATTAATTTAATATTTTTATCTAATTATGTATTATCAAATCATTCAATAAATTTAATTATAATAATAATTATTTAAAAAATAAAATATTTTTAATAATATAATAATATATAATTAAATAATAATATAAAATTTTTATATTAATAATAAATTAAAATTAAGCTCTTTTAACATTGACTATTACCAAGAAGTTATTATTATTATTTTTCGGTCAATCCAATGGTAGCAGTAAGGGCTGCCCTTGGCATTGTCTTGAAACAAAAACACGGCAACTAAAAAGCCGTGCAAGTTTCTTTAATATTCTGCCTGAAATCCAAGAATCGGAGGCAATTTTCATGGGGTTAGGATTGCTTTGAAATTCTTACACCAAAGAAAAACACATGGTGGAGAGAATGGAATGATTCTTGAAATCAACTATGAATACTCTTCGAAATGAAGTCTTTGTTTGTGGGATGTTCCCTGTTAAATGCAGGAGAAAGCCCCTTGTTAAGTTTGGAGCTTCTATGGTGCCAAAGGTTCATGTCCTTATAAAATCCCTTATTTGTGCACCCTTACCTCATAAATGTTCTGGTTTTATCGATGTTTATTCATACCCATCATCTATAAACCAAATAAATTTTTGGGAAAAATTGTTATTAACTACTAAGTACCAGTTGATGGAATATAAATAAGATATGGTTAGTTCACTTAGTTGATTACTTAGTTCACTTCCTGAGTGGTTAATTAGCCATTAACCACTTATAATGTTATATTCCAGTTCAAAACTAATTAGTATTAAGTAAAGTTACCTAACAAGTATATAAATTGCATATCAAAAATTGAAGCAGGCGATGTAGGACTTTAACACCTTCTCTCTACGTATATCTACTAATATAGGTAACGGACACATCCCTCCTCAATGGATGCTTGGCGTGGAATAGGCAACATAGAACGGATGGGCTTTGTCTCTAATATCATGTTATATTCTAGTTTAAAATTAATTAGTGTTAAGTAAAATTGCTCAACAAGTATATAAACGGCACTTTGAAGATTGAGGGTGGCAATATTGGGCGTTAACATATTAAATGAATTACTATTAATCATATTTATTTTTTTAAAAATAAATTAAATATGATTATCCACCAGTCTATTTCAATAATTTTTTACAGTCACTAAACTAAACACTCCTTACCTTAGAACTTGGAACCTACCCACATCATGGAAACTATGAAAGATTACATATCAACTTAATTTAATGCCTTTAATGCGAATGGAACAAGAAAACTCATGTTGGAATACTTTAAAATTTTGGAGTTCGAATAAAACAAAATGAAAAAATACACAACAAAAGGAGAAGTCAATATTTTATTTTTTAAATAAAGAAAGATGAAAGAAAAGAAAGCCACCTCAGTCTCAGTGAGTTTGGGGTCCAACCCCTCCTCACTCTCTTGTTCTAGGTAACCTACCTTGTTCTTTGAAATTCTCGAGTCCAAGTTAGAATCATCTTAACACTCGAGTACTGACCAATTGTAGATGCCATGTCTCATACGATCCTCAATGCTATTTAGCAAAGTTTTAAATTGTGATTGTGGTTTCATTATGGTCGAGGTCACACTACGACTGTCGCAAGTTGATACACACTGATGTGGGCCAATGTAGAATGTAATCGTGGTGCATCATGATCGCGATGTCCATCGCAACCAAAATGCTGCGGCCTCATCACTTGATGCAATTTTCAATTTCATTCCTTTTTATTTATGAAGGTAAACTGTCTGGTATTATATTGGCTCCCAATTCCTCCAATCTCTCCCACCCATTTTTTGTGTCAATGATTCCATCCTTTTTGTTAGAGCATATGTGGAAGAAGTAGAAGAAGTATATCAGATCTTAAAAATTTTAAATACCTATTCCATTGTCTCGGGACAAGGTGTTAGCCCCAATAGTTCAATGTGTTATGTTTTGATAGTGACAAATAAAGGATTGATAGATGTTGAATATAATACATGCATGTACTTATGGATTATATTAGATCATGCATGATTATATGCTCTATATTGATATATTTCACATAAGAATCATCAATGAGTTCTATGTAGCATTATTTATAGAATATATCTAATAATACTTGATAATATCTTAGTTAAGTAATATTGGATATGTATCTAAATGAATCATATATGCATGATGAATTTTCTAAAGTTACATATTTGCATATTGGGTTTTTGAATAATTATGCTGGACTACCTATGATTTGCAAGTCAATTATGTCTTGTAGGATAGTTCAAGCTGCAAGAGTGAGCATTGGAGCAAGAAAGTGAAAAATCTTAATGATGCTCAACTCAAAAAGACGAAGAATGAAGAGTGCTCCGAATTTGACCATTAGTCACTCTTTTGATTATAAATTTCAAAATACTTTGAATTTGGTTTTGAAACTTGTTGCAAATGAAAGTAGAGTAAAATAGCTTTCCAATGATAGGTTGCTCAATTCTGATAAGAAATGAAGAAGTTTTGACATTTTAAAAGTTGTATCATATTGCTAAATTCCAAAATGACTTGGTAATCAATTATTAGAGTTCAATAATCGATTACAATGCATCAGAAAACAAAAATAACGTCTTGTTTTCATATTAAATCATTTTCCAACACCACAAATGGTTCTTTTATAACTTGGGTTCTATATATAAGTGAAGATTGAAACTATGACAACATAAGAACACTTGATTTAATCTGTGAATCATCAAAATCATTTTTGAGCTCTTCATTGTCAAAATCTTTCTATCTCTTTAGTGCTTCAAGTTGTATATCTACTCTTTGAGAGAGTTTATCTTCAATTTCTTTTGTAAACACTTTGCAAGAGTGGAGAATCCCCCTAGTTCATAGATTGTGAGGCTCAAGTACAAGGATAGAAGATCTCAAGGTGTGAAGAGTGCTCAAACTTTGTTAATAGATTGTAAGGCTTTAGCACAAGGATGGAGGATCCCCAAGGTATCAGGAGTGCTTAAATCTTGTAAAGGTTTCTCAAGCACCTATTGAAGCTTGAAGAATAGCAAAAAATCTCAAGTGGAGGATTTTAAGGATTGGATGTACGTCAAATTTGGTTGGTGGCTGAAACAAGATAAATCATTGTGTTTGGTTCTCTCTCCCCTACACTCTTTAAATTCCATATTTACTGCAATATAGTTTGCTTGCGTGGTTTAGGTTGATATTTAGCTTGCTTGCTTGATTTCTCAGTTATCCAAGTTATATTTGAGTTATATATAATCATCTTTGTGTCATTGTTTTTGTATTTGACTCATAAGTAATCAAATCATGATTTGCATTGTTTTGTATCTCTATATGTATTTCACATAATGCATTGTATGTGAAGTTGAGATTATCAATCATCTCCAATCATAGATTTGACATCAATACACCTTTGTTAGACTTATTCCCCTACTTATACGTACTAATTAGTTATATAAAAATGCATATTTGTGCAAATTGAATTGAGAATTTGTCAACACCCAATTTACCCCCTCTTGGGTGATGGTTGCCATGTCTAACACAAGGAATCAATACTGAAAAATCTAGAATTGTATTTCGTAGGCATACGTCTCCATATACAAAAGCTTGTATCTCAACAACCATCAACATCAAGGCTTGGGACTATCCAAGCAATTATTTGGGTCTACTAGCTGACTGGGGAAGATTCAAGAGCACGACCCTAACCTAGTTAAAAGAGAAACTATTCGATAGAGTACAAGGCTGAAAAAAAAAGCTTCTCAATCAGGCAAGCAAAGAGGTGCTCATAAAAGTTGTCTTGCAAGCCATTCCCTTTTATGCCATGTTTGTAGTTAGATTTCCAAAAAAAATTGTGCAAATCTTTGTGCTGAAAATTGTCTAATTCTGGAGGAGAAATTTAAGGATAGATAAAGGTATTCATTGGAAGAACTGGAAGAAGTCAAGGGGAATTGGGTTTAGAGATTTTAAGCATATGAACACCACTTTACTTGCAAAACAAGCTTGGATAATTCTCAAAAATTCAGAGGCTCCTTGTCACGAGCCGAACTGAGGTTTTATGATTAGTATATGACAAGGGTTTATCATAGGTTTATCCAAACTACACAAGTCTCAAACCTATAATTCAAAACAGATAATCCGAAACATCCACCACAGGGTCTCAGAAAATACTTTTATTCTAGTACATATTCAAACTTGTAATATCTGACAGGTGAATCTCAATCACCAACAATTTATTACAAATAAAATATCATAAAATGGTCAAATTGGTAACTAACATAAAACAAATTAACATGGATTCTACTTGTAGAAATAATCGAGCATATATAAGAGTGTTAGTCAACAAGACTTTCAGATCCAAATATAAATAAGAAACAAATGTACAGATTTGTGCTTATGAACAATGTGTAGAGTTCACCAAAAATAACTGAAAATTGCCTCGATCAAACCATAGGAATCAAACTAGAAACAACATCTTTTCCTTTATCTAAAGAACATACAACCATGATTTATGTAAGTTTACAATTTAATGAGTAGTTAATACCTATTACACTAGAAAATGAATAGAAATTAAAACTAAATAAAAATAACTAAAAAAATATAACAAGCATATATAATTCTTTCTGGATTATAACAGTTATAAATCATAGTTATTATTAATTTCATTGAAAAAAAATAACAAAACTTTAAAGTCAATAAATAATTTCTAATAACAAATCTTAAACATTGAGAACATTAATTAGAATAAAAATCCAAGTAGAATAATTCACCAAGCATAACCAGAACAAACCGAGTACACAGCTCATGGAGTAAGCTAACAAAAAATAAAATAAAATAAAAATATAAAGAAATGCCACTAAAAAAATATCTACTCACCAATCTTAGGCCAGAATAATTTGAAATCTGAATTGATATTAGATCTTGCTCTCAAAATTTACTAGAACCTTTTACTCTTCTATAGAGAGCCTAGAAAGGAAATGCAATTAAGCTTGTTTATCTTAGGGTCTATATATAACCATTCCTCGGGAGAAAAAATTTACTAATTTTCTAATGTGGGACTTCAAACTAAAACAATATAAAACTTCTTCCTTTTTGATGTGAGACTTAAATAACAACTCTTTCTCTTTCTCTTTAATTTTTGTTTTAAACTTATCTCCCTTTTTTTTTAAACTTATCTTAACCTTTTTTTCAAAATTTTTTTTTTTTACATATCGTCACATTCTCCTCCTATTAAAATACATTTGTCCTCGAATTTGAAATTGCTATTAACTTTGTTTATAAAAAAAGTGTGAGTACTTCTCACACATAATCGCTTCAAGTCCCCAAATTACTCCTTCACCTGACGGTCCACGCTAAACAACTTCTACGGAAATGACATTGTTAGAGTGTAAACACTTCACCTGTTTATCTACTATGGCCACTAGTTGCTCTATGTAGCTGAGACGCTATCCAATGATTATATTCCAATTTAGCTTTCTTATTATTTGATCCAAAAACTTTAGACTTGCCAACCTTAGCCAACTAATTGGTTATTAGCATTGTTTCTTATGTAAGTCCTCAATAGATTCTACTGAATATATTAGTAATTGTTGCTATATGTTCCTCCAAGGTTTAGAACATAAGAACAAAATATATCCTCTATCATCTGAATAGGTCTCTCTAATTGACCAGATTATAAGGATAATAGACTAATATTAAATTTAAAGGATCTTTAAGGCTATTTGAAGAGATTTCTAAAGTAAGTAATTAATTGACATCCCCAATATGATATGATAAATATTGACAGTAGGTTCATTAATCTCTTTAAAACTTTAATTTGGTTGATTAGCTTAGCAATGTAATTCGGTCAAATATTTTACTGCTTTCTTCACTAAAACCATCAAGATCTTCATACTTAACATTTAACGTATTAATTACAAAATATTCAAATTAACTTAAGGAAATTCTATTATTAGATTCCTTTATAGATATCGCAACCATTTTAATATTAAACAACATCAATCACTCCCTATTAACCTATAAGTCCAATCAATTAATCAAGCTATTAGGTTTTAAATGTTTACAAATCATTCATAATTAACATCTAAGGCCTTAACCATCATATACCAAATTTCATCATAATCATGTTTCAATTATTCGCGTTTAGGAAAAGATTTCAAGCCAATATTATAAATCAAAATAACATAGTCACTTCCTTAACTATCCCACCTGAGAGTCTTACAGTTTTCTACCTTACGAAACCTTTAGTTTCATACACTCAAACATGAACCTTATTCAATTCTTGATTCTAAACATTGCTATATATTGTGGTCTTCTAACCACCATAATTTATTTCCAAATAACTTATTTAACAATGGGCTGAATCAAAAAATTTTCTAATATTATCCACATATACGTTAACTCCACTTGGGTGAATTTCCAATCTTGAACTAACCCATACAATTTTGTACTAAGCAACTTAAATAAATCATAATTGTCTACATTGGATATCTAATCTATCTCCAAAATTTTGAAATTTCTAAAATTTCTAATCTCAATTCTAAGGTGTCCAACCTTATTCTTATAAAATATTAAGTCTTTGAACAATCATTTGATCCCCTATCATAACTAAATCAATAGACAATTTATTAACCTTTTCTAAAAAGTTCTCATAGCTAAGTCTAGCCATTTTTCCAACGCAATTAACCTAGTTTTACACTCTTGATAACCATGAAACTTTGAAAATATGTTTACTCACATCTTACATGCACCATATAAAAATATCAATATTAAATTCAAAGGTTTGGGCCTCCAAACACTCACCAATTCAATCTATAATAAACTGTATATTAAATTTGCCTTAACTCATATATGTAACATTCATATATGCCATTCAAAAAAGTTTTTACTCTAAACCTAACTATTCAATCATCAAAAAGTGCATAAAACCATTTAAACATTCGTATCAATTTATAGTCCTATTTTCAAATAAATCTAACAAGCTTTCTATAATACCAAACCACTAGCTGGTCATAACCTTATGCTCAAAATATAATAATCACTATATATAAACCTCATTATAACTGTCCATCCAAGACTAAATCATAATCCATACGAACAAGCAATTCAAGGTATTACCAAGACATTCACTTGAAATCCTACTACTAATATATTAGTATCTATTTACTCTCCATAATAATATAAATCCCAAGGTAAACCTTCTTACCCTTAGGCCAATTTTGCAATAAAACCATGAATCATAGGGATTAACTACTCATTATTGATAACAACATTATCTAGCCATTAAACTTAAATTTTGATCGATCAAGCCTACAATTTTACTCACTAATAATTTACATACTTAATGGAAGCCAAACATAATCATCCTGAAGTTACAGCAATTCCCAAACATTTTTAAATAAATATAATATGTTCAGTTGATCCTTATGTTTTTCCAGATGTGATCAACCAAGACTACATATCCAAAGACCTCTAGCAATCATTGAGTTTGTAAATCTGAGTGAGTAACAACTTTCTATTTTATGTTATTTCCACAATTCTTAAACACCAAGAGTAAAAAAAAATATGCCACCTCATAACATTTACCTTTTCTTGAAAATATAAACAAGGAGTCTCCTTTACAGACCTCAATATTTAATATGAGTATATTTTCATTAGAACTTTATTTAACCATAACTTTAACATCATCTATAAGTCAAACTAATATCACTTAATCATATTCATACTAAGACTATCTCATAAATTAGATTAACAAGAAAAATGTTTCTATCCCTTAAGTACTTTAAACTAGTATCAACATATTCTTTTCAAATTTATCTTGTATAATAAGTGGACATCTAGTCCATAATGAAACCACATATATACTCAGTATATTGTGTAATCTCGAATTGCTAAACTTAGCCTTTCTACTTTTAGACCTTACTAGTTTGCATTCTATTTCACTATAAACATATCCCATATGCTTAGCAATCATGTTCATATCTAACCATTGCTTTACAAGAATATAAAACAATTAAACACATGATTCATACTAGTTGCAGATTATCATACTTAAAAGATAAAGAATTCACCGTAAATTTTTATATCTGCACTTGCAATCATATAAGACTTTGACCTTTTGTTTCTATAACATAGACAATGAAGGAAATTTTCTAATTCAGAATTTCTAAAAGAAATGATAGACATCCTAATAAGTTTCTAATAGCATCGCAATTATTAGTATGCTTAGATTCATGCCATAATTTTGATACTATTACAGAACACTTGCTCCATTATCTATAAGAACAACTAGGCTCTGATACCAACATTGTCACGACCTAAACTGGGGGTTCATGACCAGCATATGACAAGATCCTACCATAGGTTCATCCAAACCAAACAAGCCTCAAACTTATAATTTAGAATAGACAATCTGAAACAGTCACCACAAGACCTCAAAAAATATTTTTATTCCAGTGCATATTCATACTTTTAATAACTAATAGGTGAATTTTAATCACTAACAATGTATTACAAATAAAATATCATAAAATAGTCCAGTCGGGAACTAATATATAACAAACTAACATGGATCATACTTGTAGAAATAATATAGCACATCTAAGAGTGTCATCCAACAAGGCTTTTAGATCCAAATATAAATAAAAGGCACATTTTCAGACTTGTCCACCTGAACAGTGTGTCGGGCTTACAAAAATTAACTGAAAACTCTATCGATCAAACCAGAAGAGTTGAACCAGAAACATCTTTTTCCTTATCTAAAAAACATATAACTGCAATTTAGGTGAGTTTACAACTTAATGAGTAATTAATACCTACTACACTAGAAACAGGACAAGCGGGGGCATGGGTTTTTCCATGAGTAAGAATAAAAAAATAATTTCTAAAATAATGGATAGCAATTAAAACTAAATAAAAACATTTGAAAAAAAATAACAAGCATATATAATTCTTTTTAAATTATAACAGTTCTAAATCATAGTAATTATATATTTTATTTTAAAAAAATAAAATAAAATGAAAACATAAAAAAATGCCAATAACAAAATATCTACTTACCTAACTTAAGTTAGGATAATTTAAAATCTGAATTGATATATGATTCTATTCCTAAAATTTACTAAAACATCTTACTGTTTTATAAAGAGCCTAAAACTAAAATAATATAAAACTTTTTTTTCCGATGTAGGACTTAAATAACAATCATTTCTCCTTCTCTTTAATTTTTGTTTTAAACTTATCCCTTTTTTTTAAAAAACTTATCTTAATCTTTTTTTTATTTACGTATTGTCACACTCCTTGGGTTAAAATTTTAAAGAATATCTATTTCCTTGAGGAGGAGTTCTTGGAGCCTAGGAGACAAAGGGATTCCTCCTGGGTTGGCATAGTATTCTTTATGGGAGAGATTTCTTGAAGAGAAACGGCAGAAGAGTTGAAATATGTGGAAGCTTAAGAATTCTTTCACCACAAATTAGGCCATCCAAGCTATTAAAATCCCCTTTCAAATTTCTATATGTTTGTGTGGCCTCTGGTTAAATCTGGAGATTATTCATTTAGATCAGGATACAATGCTGCCGGGCTGAGGATGATTGCTCTCAACTTAGCAGTGGTTCGTCATCCTACATCTTCACCTCAGATCTTTAGAATGTCATATGGGATTTTGAAGAAATAAAGCCATGGTTCAAAAGAAACTAATACAATACGCAGTGAAAGGGCCCACAATCAAACACAAGAAGATGTGCGAATTTTAGGAGAAACAACCTAGCAGCGCAAAATTGAAAGTATTAAAGGGAGAGCAAAACGGGATTGAGAGGGGGCTGCGTAAACAAGGAAGAAGAAGGTTAGCAAAGGGTACCACACTATATAGGAAGGCAAAAATTAAGGAGATTTTATCTTTAAAAATGTTTATTGTTTTATTCGCCTTTTAGTTTGGTTGAATAAATTTTTAGATGAGTTTATTCATGCTTTTTATATGAGTGTTGACATTAATTATTAAATATCAATTGTAATTTTTAACTAGAGATACATGTGATGATTTGATATATTATTGTTAATTAGGAAAATAATGATGTAATTGATTATGATTTTTAGGGCTTAATTGATAAATTTTCTATGAATACATGTTTTGCTGCTAGACATTCATAAGATAAAAATATCTGGGGATAATATTTTCATAATTGATCTAAAAATTAGTCTTGATAAATTATGATTCTTAGTCAATTTTCATTTAATAAGTCTTTAGTTTATTTGTTGCTTTTATTAATTTTTGCGTCTAATTTTTATTATTGTTTTGAGTCAATTAAATTTTGTATTTTTAATATTATAGTTTAAATTGTTTTTGTGCAACTAGACTAGGAATATTTGTCAATTCTTAAAACTTAATTTAAGATTGACATCGTATTTTGTAGACTATAAAATATGATTCTTGTACTTATGTGTATTTTTAAAGCATTGTAAAAGCCACGACATTCACATTCATTATTCTTGTGTTTGGTTAATTCCTACATTTCAGAGTTAACAATGGAAATATTCGGTTGCTATCTTTAGACCTCAATGTCTTTGCCTTTCAAGCAGTGCTAAAGACATTGAGAGGAGAAGACAACTTTTTTATATCATATTTTTTTTGTGATATGCTTGGATCCATTTTCATAATGACCACACTTTTATTGGTACTGTTTATCATACTGCTTCTCTATCCCAAAATGGTTTAGTTTATGAATGTGCAGTTGGATATTATAGTTTTTTATCGGTGATCGGCTTGAGATCTTGGTCTGGTGCAAATACTTGCCCATCAAAGTAAGAAACTTTCCAACCCAATTATCGCAGTTGTGATAGTACTTACTCTTCCACAGATGCCAAATAAGCCATTTGACTTCCTACTTTATTATCTTTGCTAGTATTAATGACTAAAATTACATATTTCATAATTAAAAGTCTTTCAAATTTTAAAATATTATTTTTGTATGTTCCCAATTTGATTTAATTTTTTGAGTCAGTCGCAATCTTGTTGGGCTAAGCCTTTTCTTTTGCTTCAAGTGCTTGTAGTTGGCCTCAGTTTTTTTTGGTAATCCTTCAGAGAATAATAAAATTATTTTCTGAAAAAGAATTGTTCTAAGTATTAGCAACGATAATCTTAAATCTTCTTTCTCTTTTTTTACAATCGACCTATACATTTCTTCTATATTGAGTACAAAGTGAAAAAGAAAATTTTCTTTCTTTTCAATTCTTCAAAATAATTCCTTTTTAGAAATAAATGAGAAAGAAAATTATACCATAAAAAAAATTTATTTCTTTGTTGCCTTCGATAGGGCATCTTTCGGTTTCAAAACAATAAGAACGTAAAACCTTAATTTTAGGGATTAAAAGGATAAGAACATAACTTTCTTTTTCCTTGGATTTGAAAAATATAACTCTTTAGAGAAAAATATAACTCTTTAGAGAAGAATATAACTCTTTCATTTTGGGGCTGAAAAGGATTAGAATATAACTTTCTTTCCTTTTAAGAAGGTTACTTTCATTCCTTTCGAGGACGAAAAAGATAATATCGAAAATTTCTTTCCTTTCAAGGCTAAGAATGAAAAGAAGGTGAACAATACTCTTAGTAATCAATTTGTCAAACTCTAAGTGTCTCCACTTGCACAAACTATTGCCCATTGTTTTTTTCGTCAAAAACCACTTTGCCCACAATTTTACAACTACAATGTTCTCTATATAATAAGGTCTTATCTTAGGGTTATAACACAATCCAATCTTATGCACTCCTCTAATTTTCCATCTTAGTCTCATAGCTAGTTAAACTTTAGTCATGGCATTCCTGAAGAAACTAGGCATGGTTTCCAAGGTAGCTAAGGATGAAGATGAATGAAGATGATAATGCTATTTGGGAAAATATTGGATTTTCAAGTATCGAATCCCTTAAATACAATGGCAACTTACTAGTTTCTTGTTTGATTTGCATTTCAATGGTTAGTTTCTATAACTCACAAATATTTAGTGATGTGGATATCTTTCAGATGCAAGGTTTTAGCACATAATCAGGACCTTAGATAGGGCACTGGTGGGATTGGACAATATCTAGTCACTCACATGGTTCCATCCAATATACGTGCTACTATGCTAAACGTTGTTGCTATTGTTGCTTACAGCATAGCCATGTGAATTGGACCAAATTTGATGAACTTCTAGATGTTACTTGTCTTAGTGGTTGTGATATTTGGATGCTCACTAGGTAAACAACCCAAAACCCGTAAATATCAGAACTTGACTAGTAAAGTACCCAAAAGCTTATATATAGAAAATGAAAGATAGATGCGTCGTTGCTGTTAACATCGTATTATTGTTTCTCGCAACTTCAAAATTGTATTGTGGATTATTTCCCTCAACTTCATATAGTTGTATAATGAATTGTTTTTGTTATCTTTATTGATTCAGCAACTTGATTGGATTGTTTCCCTAATCTTAATAGATTAATCAAATTGAGTTTTACTGAATTGGTAGCCCAAGTCTTCACCAAAAGTTGACAGATGCAATTTGCCTCTACTAGCTTCCAATGTTTGAGCTCCCTAAGAGCGAAAGAGTAATGAAAAAACTTGGTAAAAGTACATGTTTCCCTCAACTTCATAGATGCAGCCACGTTAACTTTGCTAAATTGTAATTAACCCTAAGCCTTCACTTAATGTAGGGGTGGCAATTGGATCCTTGAATTCACGATCCATCCAATCCATATATATCTAAATTCTATTCAATTCATTCAATTATAATAGTAGATTTAATAGATTAGATTAGATTAGTTTTTGTTAATTGACGGCTAATGGACAAACCAAAGTATTTATTGGATATCTGTATGGTTTAGAGAATAAAATGTATTTAGAATAAATGAGTCTATATGCATTTAGTCGATAATGAATGGATTGGATATCTATCAATTAAAATGGATTAATTGATAGATTAGGTATTCATTCATTAAAATAGGTCATATATTAATTGGATGATTTTAAGAATTTTTAAGGGATCCTAAATAGATTATTGATTTATCTTTTATCCATCCATTAATAATTCAATCCAAAATTCATCCAATCCATCCATTTGTCACCCTTACTTTAATGTAAGGAATATTGGTTTAATTCCTCTTCCCCAACTTGTAATGTCAAAGCGTTAAAGGACATAATTCATAGATGTATTTCAGACTTGTTTATGATAACTTGTTTTCTACATTGTCTTTTGTTCCTACAATTAAGAGTTAACAACGGAAATTTTGGAGTTTCTAGCTTCGGACTTATTGTCTTCGCCTTTTACAAACAATGAGAGGAAAAGAAATTTTTTTTAAAATCTTTATTGACCATAAATTGACAAAAATTGAGGACTAGAAAAATTAAGTTTTACTTTGGTTATAAAATATTAAATCCGCATTTGAAACAAAATGACCAAAATCAAACCGAGTTGTGTTTTTATCATTGAGGTACAATTTTTTTAGTGGTATATGTTCTTGTGTTTCTGTGGTAAATTAATACAAAAGATGACTATTGTCATTTGAAATAAGCAAGAATCTATCAATTGAAGACTCGGAGCAAACAATAATGTTAATATCACTACTCTTATCGTAAGTTTTCTTTTTCTTTTTTTTATAGTCGACCTATACATTTCTTCTATATTAGGGACAAAGTGAGAATAAATTTTTCTTTCTTTTCAATTATTTAAAATAATTCTTTTTTAGAAATAAATGAGAAAGACACTGTAAACAAGAATTTTTTCTTTCTTTGTTGCTCAAGATAGGATATCGTTGGGTTTGAAAACAATAAGAACGTAAAACCTTAATTTTAGGGGTTAAAAGGATAATAACATAACTTTCTTTTCTCTTGGGTGTGAAGAGGAGAAGAATGCAACTCTCTTTCGTTTTGGGGATAAAAAGGATAAGAATGTAACTTTCTTTCCTTTTGGGGGCCAAAGGATAGAGCGTAACGTTCATTCCTTTCGAGGATGAAAAAGATAAGATCATAAATTCTTTCCTTTTGAGGTTGAGAACGAAAAGAATGTGAACAATCCTTTTAGTCATTAAATCGTCAAACCCTAAGTGTCCCTACTAGCACACAATATTGCCCATTGTTTTCTTCACCAAAAACCACTTTGCCCACAGTTTCACAGCTGCACTATATATAAGGCCTTATCTTAGTGTTATAACACAAGCCAGTCTAATTCCCTCATCTAACTCTCCATCTCAGTTTCATAGCTAGTTAAACTTTAGTCATGGCATTCGTGAAGAAACTATGCATGGTTTCCAAGGTAGCTGAGGATGAAGATGAAGATGATGATGCTATTTGGGAAAATATTGAATTATATATTATTGAATCCCTGAAATACAATGGTAACCTAATAGTTTCTTATTTGATTTACATTTCATTGGTTATTTTTTGTAACTCACAAATATTTGGTACTACAGGATATCTTTCAGATGCAAGTTTTCAGCACATAATCAAGAGACTACAGATAGGTCATTGGTGGATATTCATGTAATTGGATCATATTTAGTCACTCACATAATTCCAGCCAGTATACATGATGATATGCTGAATGTTGTTGCTGTTGTTGCATGTAGCATAACCATATGGATTGGATCGAATTTGATGATTTTCTGGATGTTGCTTTCTCAGTGATTGTAATATTTGGACGCTCACTAGGTAAACAACCTAACAGTAGTAACAATCAGAGGTTGATTTGTAAAGTACCCAAATGCACATAGAAAATGCAAGATACGTTTTTATTAACATCTTATTATTGTTTCAGTCAACTTTAAAATAATATTGTGGATTGTTTCCCTCAACTTCATATAGTTGTAAATGGATTGTTTCCATTATCTTTATAGATAGCTTTATCAAATTGAGTTTTATTGAATTGGTAGCCTAAGTCTTCAACAAAAGTTGACTAAAAGTTGACGGATGCAATTCACCTATACCAGTTTCCAATGTTTGTACTAGTTTCCCTTAGCTTCATAGATGCAACCATGTGAACTTTGTTAAAGGGTAACCCTAAGTCTCCACCATAATGTAAGGAATATTGGTTTAATTCCCTTTCCCCAACTTGTAATGTCAAAACATTAAAGCACATAATTCATAGTTGTATTTCAGACTTATTTATCCTAATTTCTTTTATAGTTACTATTAGAATATGTAAAGAATCTGTTAGAATATGTAAAGAATCAATTAGAATCATGTTAAAATATGGAAAGAATCAATTAGGATCATGTTAGGATCATGTTAGAATCACGTAGATTATGTAATAGGATCATTATATTATTTTTATTTTATTGTACATTAATTACACAAGTATTATAAAATCTGATACAGAGGGCAGTGTAATTTCACTGACTCATTCTCACAAACTAAGGGTTTCTGTGATCCTTTCTCCTTTCAACATGGTATCTAGAGCCTAGGGACAGAAACCCAAAATTTTTTTTCGCTTCCTTGTTGTTAGCGCTATTTTTTTTTCTCTCTTCTTGCAATTTTTCTCTCTCTTCCTGCGGATTCCATCTCAGATCAGCGCATTTGAGGTGTGTTTCTCAGGCAGCCGACCCGACCACGACGTGCGTCTCACAGAACCCGTCCCACCCCCGGAGCCGCGCCGTCATCAGAGCTCCGACGAGCTGGTCACCAGAATCCGTCCAGTCCGTGTTTTCAGCCAGTGCGAGAGAGCGTTTTGCCTTCTTTCCGGCTGCCGTTCTCCCGACCACTTCTCTGTGTGTTTTCCGGCCAGATTCAGTCCTATCCACGTGGTTCGTGATCTTCTAGTAGGTGTTTGGCTTCCTCACCTCCGCGAACTGCGTCTACTATCGTAATTTTTGGGTCTTCCACTTTCAAACTCAGGTTCTTGTTTTCTGGGTTTCTTGCAGTTCTGTGCCCATCATGTCCACATTTGGTGCCCCTTCCTTCACTGGAAAGTCGAGTATTTTCAGTTCTGTAATACTGGGATCTCCAATCATCACTACTGAACCACTTAATGGTTCCAACTATCTGCATTGGGCTTCGGCAATTGAACTCTGGTTTAAAGGTCAAAGATTTTCTAATCATCTGACAAAAAAAGCATATGATATTCCTGTAGTTGATCGAGACACTTGGGAGGCAATTGATGTTCAACTTTACAGTCTCCTTTGGAATAACATTGATCGTGAGATTCTTCCTCTTTTTCGATCATATCATACTTGTCATGAGGTGTGGACCGAAGCCAAATTGCTATACACTAATGATATTCAGTGCTTCTATGGCGTTATTTCTGATATGCTTAATATTCGCAAACAAGATCAATCAATGTCCAGCTATTTAGGTCATATTCAGAGTGTTCGTACCAAGTTCACTAAACTTCTCCCTATCACTGCTGATATTACAACGCAAGAGACTAACTATGACAAGTTGTTCATGCTTCTCACATTGGCTGGTTGGCCTCTTGAACTCGACTTTGTTCACCAATAATTATTGGCTAGTGCTTCTATTTCCTCTATAGAGGATGTCTTTGATCGGCTACTTCGAGTTACTCAGTCTATCCCTGCTCTAGCTGTATCTATTGGTGACTCTTCTGTTCTAGCTTCTCCGTCTACCATTGCTGTTGCCAGTTCTGGGTCTCATGGTCGTGGCAAAGGTTAACGTCCACAGTGCACTTATCGCCACAAGTTTGGCCACACTCGTGAATGTTGCTTCAAACTCCATGGGAAACCCCCTCGCACAGCTAATATTGTCCAATCAGACTCTTTTGTTCTGGCATCTGACTCTTCGGACGTGCCCACCGTCACTATCCTAGCTGCTGCTATGAGGGTTATCTAGCGTATCAGGCTGCTCAGTCATCGACCTCTGCCTCCACTTCTCAGACTGGTAATTCTGTTGCTTGCCTCACCCATTCTTCCCTTAGTCTATGGATTTTGGATTCTGGTGTCTCTGATCACATATCTGGTAACATTAGTCTTTTCTCTCATCTTTATCATTCAACTTCCCTCCCTATGGTTACCTTAGCCAATGATTCTAAAACTATGGCTAAAGGTCTTGGTTAAATTTGTCCTCTACCGTCTCTAACTCTTGATTCTGTCCTTTATGTTCTGGGTTGTCCTTTCAATCTTATCTCTATCAGTAAATTAACTAGCTCTCTTCATTGTTCTGTTATCTTCACTAATAATTCTATTCATGTGCATGACCGAGATACGGAACGGATGATTGGCGAAGGGCGTGAGTCTCATGGGTTTTACCATCTTACTATACCTTCATCACCTGCTGCCTTTACTTCTGTTGTTTCTCCTTCTCTCCTCCACAGTTGCCTTGGTCATCCTAGTAACTCCAAACTTCACTGAATGGTTCTTACATTGTCGTATTTATTATCTTTAGATTGTGAGTCGTGTCAACTTGGGAAACATGTTCGCACTTCGTTCCCAAAAGTGTCAATAATCGGGCTGTGTCACCTTTTGATTTAGTACATACAGATGTTTGGGGTCCTAGTCGTGTCCCCACAACTATGGGATATCAGTATTTTGTAACTTTTATTAATAACTTTTCTCGATGTACTTGGTTATTTTTAATAAAGAGTCGTGCTGAGATATTTTCTGTTTTTCAATCTTTCTGTGCTAAAAATTCGCAATCAATTTAATACTTCTATTCGCATTTTTTGTAGTGATAATGCTCATGAATATTTTTCTTCTTCTTTTACCTCTTTTATGGATTCACAGGGTATTCTTCGCCAGTCCTCTTATGCTCACGCTCCACAACAAAATGGTGTTGCTGAGCATAAGAATCGTCATCTCATTGAAACAATACGAACTTTACTTATTCATAATCATGTCCCTCTATGATTTTGGGGTGATGCAGTTCTCACTGCTTGTTATTTGATTAATCGCATGCCTTCCTCTGTTTTAAATAATCAAATTCCTTCGTCTATCCTGTTTCCGTCTTAACCATTGTATTCTATTCCATCTTGTGTTTTTGGTTGCACTTGTTTTGTTTATAATCTAAATCCTGGATAGGATAAACTTCAAGCAAAATCCCTTAATTGTGCCTTTCTCGGATATTCTCATCTATAGAAAGGATACAGGTGCTTTCACTCAGACAGTAACCGATATATCACCTCAGCTGATGTCACCTTCTTTGAGGAGTCACCATTTTTCTCATCTTCCCCTGCTGAGCGTTCTTCAGTGTCTGATGTTCTTCATGTTCCCTTACTTGGACATCCTACTGAAGCTACTTCTTCTACTCCACTTTAAGATACTTTCATGGTGGTACCAGTGGACTCTAGCCCTGAACCAGCACCTTTACCGCTCCAGGTCCTGCCTCCCGCTAGTCCGCCAGTTGCTATTCGCAAAGGTATTCGTTCTACTCGTAATCCTCATTCTATTTATACCTTTTTCAGCTGTCACCGTTTGTCCTCTCCATATTTTTCTTTTGTAACCTCGTTGTCATCTGTTTCCATTCCTATGACTACAGGTGAGGCACTATCCCATCCGTTGTGGTGACAGGTTATGGTAGATGAAATGCAAGCCTTACCCTCTAGTGGTACTTGGGAGTTAGTTCCGTTACCTAAGGGTAAGTTCACAGTTGGGTGTTGATGGGTGTATGTTGTGAAAATTGGCCCTGATGGATAGATTGACCATTTGAAAGCTCGCCTAGTCGCCAAGGGATATGCTCAGATATATGGTTTAGACTACAGTGATACATTCTCATCTGTTGCCAAGATTGCTTCTATTCGGCTTCTTCTATCCTTGGCTGCCATGCGACATTGTCCTCTATTCCAACTTGATATTAAGAATGCCTTCTTATATGGTGAACTTGCTGAAGAGATTTACATGGAGCAACCTCCTGGTTTTGTTGTCAGGGGGAGTCCGGATTAGTTTGTCGCTTATGTCACTCTATTTATGGGTTGAAGCAGTCTCCGCAGGCATGGTTTGGATGGTTCAATACAGTCATTCAGCAATTTGGCTTGATCTGCAGTGAGGCAGATCATTATGTTTTCTACCACCATTCTCCTCAACATCAGAATATCTTTCTAACAGTATATATAGATGATATTGTCATCACAGGTGACGATGAAGATGGTATTTATCAAGTAAAACAACACCTCTTTCATCATTTTCAGACTAAGGACTTAGGTCGCCTTAAATATTTTCTTGGTATTGAGGTCGCTCAATCCTCTATTGGTGTTTGCTATTTCTCAAAGAAAGTATGCCCTTGATATTTTAGAGAAGACTGGCATGACAGATTGTCAACCTGTAGATACTCCTATGGATCCAAATATCAAGCTTTTACTAGGACAGGGGGAGCCCTTGTCAGATCCTAGAAGATATCGAAGACTTATTGGTAAACTAAACTACCTTACCATCACTCAACCAGACATCTCCTTTGCTGTAAATGTAGTTAGTCAATTTCTACAAGCTCCTTTTGATAGTCATTGGGATGCTGCAATCAGAATACTTAGGTATATCATAGGAGCGCCAAGTCAAGGTCTTCTCTATGAATACAAAGGATATACCCAGATCATTAGTTTTACAGATGCAGACTGGGCTGGCTCTCCCTCAGATAGACGTTCTACCACAAGTTATTGCGTGATGATTGGAGGCAACTTGATATCTTAGAAAAGTAACAAGGTCAAGTGCAGAAGCAGAATATCGAGCTATGACATTGGCAACATGTGAACTTATATGGCTGAAACAATTGCTTCAAGATTTAAAATTTGGAGATGTTAAGCAAATGCAACTGATTTGTGATAATCAAGCAGCTCTGCACATTGCCTCAAATCCAGTGTTTCATGAAAGGGCCAAACATATAGAAGTGGACTGGCACTTTATCCGAGAAAAGATTGTATCTGGATGCATCACCACTAACTTTATCAATTCAAATGATTAATTAACAGATGTATTCACAAAGTCTCTCAGAGATCCTCGAATTAGTTATATTTTGTAACAAGCTTGGTGCATATGATTTATATGCTCTAGCTTGAGGGGGAGTATTAGAATATGTAAAGAATCTGTTAGAATATGTAAAGAATCAATTAGGATCATGTTAGAATATGGAAAGAATCAATTAGGATCATGTTAGAATATGGAAAGAATCAATTAGGATCATGTTAGAATCACGTAGATTATGTAATAGGATCATTGCATTATTTCCTTTTTATTGTACATTAATTACACAAGTATTATATAAAATTTGATACAGAGGGCAGTGTAATTTCACTGACTCATTCTCACAAACTAAGGGTTTCTGTGATCCTTTCTTCTTTCAACAGTTACATTGTCTTTAGTTCCTACAATCTAGAGTTAACAATGGAAATTTTGGGGTGTCTAGTTTTATATCTCAGTGTCTTCGCCTTAGAAGTAGTCTATAGACATTGAGAGGAATAGAAAACTTTTTTGTTTTTTCACTCTTTATTGACCCTGAATTGACAAAAATTGAACACTAGAAACATTAAGTTTTACTTTGGTTGTAAAATATTAAATCCACATTTGAAACAAATAAGCAGAATCAAACCGAGAGTTGTGTCTTTTTTTGTTGCATAAAAAGTTGTGTCTTTATCATTATGTTACAATTTATTCAGTGGTATATGCTTTTGTTTTCTTTTGGCAAAATAATACAAAAGATGACTCTTGTCATTTGAAATAAACAATACTCTATGAATTGAAGACTTGGAGCAAACAATAATGTTAATGTCACTACCCTTTTCAGCACCGAAAGAAGGGATTTAGTTAAGTAAATTAACCTTGAACTTGGATGTTAGATACTAATTGTAACGACTAATCTAGATAAGAATCATAACCAAATAACGTGGATGACAACATGTGGGAAGACAACATGTAGGCTTGTTTAGCGACTAAACAACCAACGATTAAATGAAAAATTTTATTCATTTCATGGCTAATAGGATTGCTCATGTCAATTTTAATTGTCATGTTACAAATTAAATTCACTGTATGTTTTATTCTTAAAAAATGCATCATCTTTGCGTCTCATACACCTTGCATCAACGCCTAATTTGTTATAAGATGATGTATTCATAAAACTATTTTTGGATTAAAATTTTTATCATGCATTCTCCTCCTACTCATAAAAATTTAACATTTATCCAATATCATTTTATAAAAGATCAAAATGTTTCTAAAATAAAATATAGGGTTAAATTCAGTTTACCCTTCTATGCTTTAATTTGGGGTGATATCGCTTTACCACCTTGTAGTTTTAGTTTTGTCACTTGCCCCACTATAATTAATTGTGTTTGCAATTTGCCCCCTGTTAGGTTTAAGGTTTTGATGATGAGGATTTTAACATGTGCATATTTTGTATGATTGATTTAAAATGAATTAATGAATTGTTTTTAGCCATATGTTTTTGAATTGGAAAAGATTACAATGTGATTATATTTGATTAATTGGTTGATTGAATTTCCTAATTTAATGGGATCGATTTGAAATATTTGGAGATAAAATTTTGAATTCAAATTATAGCAAATATTCTTATTGAAGTTATCAATTATTATTATTAATTGTCTAGATGAATTTCCTTTATCATGTGATTTGTTTTATTAAGGAAAGTTTTCAAATTATTATTTGATTAAATTTGTTGATTAGTTGATTATGTTTAATTAGGGAAAGTATATTCTCTATCACATTATTACTTGATTACAACATATATGTGAGGAAGTTGATGCTCAACGTTCAATGTATGCTACATATTGAAACTAGAGAAACAAGTAAATACTTTGAGCAACTACTGGGTAAAGGAGCAACTATTGGTGAAAAATGGAGCAACTACTTTAATGTGCTGCCAAACAAAAAAATAGAGGAAACGAGTAACTACTTTGAGCAACTACTTTAATGTGTACGAAAATTGCATCCAATGATTTTGAGAAGCTATTCTGAGGCCTAATCTCACTCTCCAATGACTATAAAAATTAGGGAAGGTTTTCACTACAAAAGCACACCATTTTGTAGAAATCAAAGAGCTTTTGTAAAGAACAATAAAGGAAGTACTTTACACCTGTTGAACTTCTTCTCCTCCATATCAGAGATGTTCATACTTGCTTATCTTATCTAGAAAGAGGGAGTTAATTATTTGATACTTATTGTAACTCAATTATAAGAGCATTTGAAAAGAGAGTTATACTTTTGTATTTTTAGATAGAGGCCAGGTTACTTTTCTTCGAGTTGAAGTTGAGGGAGGGTCATGATATTATTGGAAGAAATAACATCACTATCACTCTGTTTTGAGGTAGAAGTAGAGAAAGGTTCTTATGGAGTCCTTGTAAGTAAAAATGCCATAGTGAAGAAAATCTTAAGCGGTTGCTTGAGATTGGACCTAGGTCATGCATTGTGGCTGAGTTAGGATAAATTCACTGTGTATATTTTTTAATTCCTATCTCTTTTACTTTTAAGCATTCGTATAATTTGTATTTCATTGGCATAATTTTTAATTTATAAATTTTTTGATATTGAATCCAAAGAACCAATTCACCCCCTTTTGGTTCTTTCACCCCCTATGATTAATTCTGTTAGCAATTTGCCCCCTTGTGGTTTCAAGTTTGACACTTTGGCCCCTGTGATTTCAACTTTGACACTTTGTCCCACTATGGTTTCAGTCTACTAGTACTTTATCTCCCCTACTTTGTCCCACTATGGTTTCAGTCTATTAGTACTTTATCTCCCCTATAATATAATTACCAAATATGTTATATTTATAATATTTAAAATTATTTATTTAGTTTATAATTTTAAAATAATTTGTTTAATAAATGATTCTTTACTATCAATTCTTTAAAATTTAAATTCAGCGGACATAATCTCTTATATGAAAGAAATTTTCAGGTGAATTAATTGAATAATTTCTAGAGCTAATATAGCTAAATTAGATAAGTGATAGGATAAGGATGAGTCTCCTTTTCATCAGATTAAGTTACGTCACTTATTTGTAAGCTCATTAACTATAAGCTACTATGTCCAAACTCGACAGGCAATGTGCAGAAATTGCTAAAATTTATTGAGACGCAACTCAACAATGGCACTAATATTGTGGCCTACAAGATAATTTTGAAAGCTAATATATTATTAATTAAAGAAGAGAAATATTTATAATCAATTTGTAGATTATGAATATGTTTTAGAGATGTTTGGAACCGGTACGTTCACAGCTAAATTATGAACCTCTACATGGTTGTTTGAAAAGAAAATATTAAGAAGTAAATATTCAACTGAACAGTTAATGGAATTGTAGTCTAAGGTCAAGTCTTATGCAAGGAACTTCACTTCTTGAATGTACCTCCCTTGATGCTCCCAATGGACTTTCTCCTAGCTTTGCCAATTGATGCAGATGATATTGAAGCTCCTTGCGAGCATTGAGAATACCATGGTGCCATAGGTGGAGGCATAGCCTTCTTTGCAACTTCTAAGTTTGCTTTTTTTTGCAAGTGGCTGCAAAATCAAATATAATCGAATGAGAAATGAGAAGTTATAACTCTACTGACAATTAGTGAGTCTACCGTTACCTCAAAATGAGGGTTAGTGAGTATACCGTTACCTCCAAATGAGGGTTCCTTCCAATCCTTTTGGGTCCTATTGGTTTAGGTGTAACTTGAGTCTTTTTTGGTGCCACCCTTTGACTTCAAGGAGTCACTTGTTCATCTCCATGATTTCTTGCAGGTACTTGTTTACCCCTTCATCCTCTTGTTTGAGAGAACTAACATGATGACCTTGATATGTTAGTATGTAATTGTCAAAGCTAAATATGACAGCTAATGATAATAACATAAATTTACCTCCTCCTTTTAGAGTCTGACCATTCTTTGCCATGGAGTCTCTCTTGTGATAGATGACTTACATGAACGTGAGTTGTGTTCAATTTGGTGGCATTTGCTGCAGTAATTGCACTGATTTGTTTTTCCTTGTCACCTTATATGAGTTTTGAGGCTCATTTGCAGCCCTTCACTATAAGTCTTGATGTAAGTTTCTTTGCTATAGCAATCATGAATGCATTTCTCTGGCTGCTGTCTGTTAAGTTGGATGGCGGCCATATCATGTTTACAAGGTATTCGCGTAACACTTCATAGCCTACAGCTGCACTTTTTCATATTCAAATCAACCATATGGTTTCCATCAAAACACTCAATTTGATATATCAATCTTCCATGTTCTGCACCAAAGCAATGTCTAGAATCGTACCTGATCTTTTCTAAATTATCAAGGACATTGGGAAAAAAAGGACCACCAAAGTTTTGCATACTAGTCAGTTTGATATGAAATCTTCTCGTTAGTTTTAACCTTATCCATTCAAACATAGAGATAATTGGCTTATCTCATTAGCTTTGAAAGCTGTTGGCATGATGAGAGTTTATGATATGTGCATTAGGCACACAGACACATATTTGAATATTTAGGCTAGAGCTTTTGATGTGAGGATTAGGCGCACGATCTTGAATTCAAGTGGCACTAAGCCAAATTCTAATACATACAACAAGCTAAAAGATCACTTTTCATGTTCTAGAATTTAATGAAGTCCTAATGATCCTCTATGCGCTAATGTAATAAGGACACTAGTTTTACCTATGGGGATTGGACATTAACTAATTCTATTCATTAGAGTTTACCTATTATCCTTAAACTCCTTCAGGAGTGAAGAATTATTGAGATTGAATTCTGAGAACATGTTTTTGCTTGATGATTTGTGCTTTGTTAAGTATCAATGTTTATTTGTTCAACCACTTAATACTTGGATAGGTTGTTATTGTTTTGGCTTTCTTGATGTTTTCTTTGAAAGTCTAGATTTTCAATTATCATCATTCTCATTTTTATTAATTTTATTGTTTTGAAACTCTATCATTTTGAGACATTTACTTTTCAATTGATTTTTTATTTCTTCTATGCTTGAGGGTGAGCAAACATTTATGTTTGAGGATATTTGTTGTGCTATGAAAATACATGCATTTAGGGTTTGTTTTGTGAGAGATTTTGTCCCAATTTTGATTAATTAAGGTCATTTTAGTTTGGATTTGTTAATTGTTTGTTTCTAGCAGATTCTTTGTTTTTTTAAAAATGTTTTTAGGGGTTTAGATGGTATTTTGAATCAATTTGTTGCTGGATTGGATGATTGGGATAGCTTGGAGTCAAGTTTAGAATGAAGGATCTCGTGTTTCCTAACCTTTGCGGAATTAATTGAAGATATCTTGAGCTATATAGGTCCAAATCCCATGATTCTAATGCCTATGGTTAGATAATACACAATGCTACGACTTTCTTGTTCGCTACCAAGTCCAATTCTAATTTAAAGTTACATATTATTGCTAGAAATAATGACTAAAGTTACAAATTTGATAATTCAAACTCTTTTATATTTAAATATATTATTTTTGTTTGTTCATAAGTTGATTTGATTTTTTAAGTGGGTTGCAATCTTATTAGGCTAAGCCTTTTTGGTTGTCTTGAATGCTTGTAATTGGTTTTATTTTTTTGTAATGCTTTAAAGAATAATACAATTATTTTCTTTAAAAGAATAATTCTAAGTATTAGCAATGACAGTTGTAAATCTTTTGATTCTCTTTATTTTTTGTCGACCTATGCATTTCTTCTATATAAGGGGCAAAGCAAGAAAGAAGATTTTCATTTTTTTCAATTCTTCAAAATAATTCCTTTTTATAAATAAAGGAGAAAGAAAATACCACAAACAACAAATTTTTATTTCTTTGTTGCTCCTGATAGCGCATTATTGGGTTTCAAAAAGATAAGAACATAAAACCTCAATTGTTGGGGTTGAAAGGTTAAGAACATAACTTTCTTTTCTCCTAGATGTGAAGAGAAGAATGCAACTCTCTGTTGTTTTGGGGCTAAAAAGGATAGGAATGTAACTTTCTTTCCTTTTAGGGCCAAAAGGATAAAAATGTTACTTTCATTTCTTTTAAGGACGAAAAAGATAAGATCATAACAAGGTTATGAAAATTGAACCGGTCGAGGTACTAATTCAAGATTCAATGGTTCAACCGTGGTCGAACCGGAATATAATTAAAATATATATTTATATTTTATATATAAATATAAGTATATATATATAATTATATATATGTATATAATTATTTATATACTAATAAAATAAATAAAAATTATAAAAAATACAATATAAATCAATAATAAAATTATTTGAAACATAAAAAAATAGTATCATAAAGTAAAAAAATATTACATTCATATAAGCAACACAACATTAATTCACATAGCAATATAGCATACAAATTAACCCAAATAAACATAATTCACACAGTTCACAATTTACAGTCTTACACCAACACAATATTAATCCACCATTGTAGTCAATCATACTAACAATAACAATCTTAAACAAGTTAAGAACACAAGTTCAATAATATTCCATCAAAAGTAGTCATAAAAAAGTTCACAAATTAAACAGGATCATCATAATCAACATTAATTTGTTGAATATCTTCATCAAAAAGATCATCTTCTTGTTCATATCCACCATCATGATCATCATCAAATGAAGGTTGTATTGTTGCTTCAAGCATACTAAATTCAGTATCAATATCTCCGCCTTCTAACAGAATAAAAGACTTAGTTAATAGTAATGCATAATGCTAATGATTTTATATAGAACTATAAGAATAAGACTCACCAACATGATAAGAAAGAATGACATTGTCTTGATAGATTAAATTTTCAATCTCATTACCAAACTCTGGCTTGGGATCTTCTTCCATCACCCAAAAGTCAACATAGTCAATCCTTTCATAATCAATTGGATCATAGGTCCTTTTCTTTCGATGCAACCTAGAACAAATAAGGAAAGTATTATAATAATTTTTCAACTTACTAACCTAAAGTTTTAAACATAATAAATGGTGTCATTAATATAGAGAAGTGTTAAATACTTAAATTATTAATATACCTGGATTTAAGACCCAGGTTATAAGTCACATACACAAGATCATTGAGTCTTTGATGCTTTAGCCTATTCTTCCTTTTTAGTATGAATTTGTTCAAAAAAGACTCCAATTTCACTCACATCATGAGGAAGAAACTGTTTGATTAAGGACACGATATACTATCTTTTCCAAATATGGAGTACTAGTGCCAAACAATGTCCACCATTGATCTACATAGAAATGAATATAATTCTCAACATCAACCATCAATTATATATTATAGGTTTCAAAATATTAAAACAAATAAGCATATAAATATAAAATTACTTACTCGGTTGAAGCTCCTTGGCTGCTTTCAAAGCATTTGGCCTATCAAAACTTTCCTTGCGTTACCGATACACCTGTATCTCCTTCATTACTTTAATTGGATCACTACAAAGGCTTTTTATATCAAGCAAGTTAAGTAAACCTTGCATAACCTTATATTTCTCAATGAAGGCTTGATAGCATTTTTAGCCCTTTGCATGCCTTCATATACATATCCCAATGAAGGCTTTTTCATCAGCATCTATAATTCTCAACAATCTAATTAAAGGGCCTACAATCTTCACTACAGTAAAGCAATTATGCCAAAACTTATTATTCAAGATAATATCACAAACAGCTTTCCCACTAACACTTCTTCCTAACTTGTGTCCAGTGAAGCGTTTGTCTACAACTAAAGTTTGTAAGTCTTCCTTGTGTTCATAAACACTTTTTAAAGTAATAAAAACAGTAACAAAACAGATAGCTCCTAGATGATTAACTTCCTTCCAACCTGGCCTTTTTCTAGGCCAAGACAAAAATACCATATGGTTGTAAACAAATATAGTTATCTTTGAAGCATGCGATGCAAGGTTAGTTACATGGGACATGCTGCCAATATCTTTCAATATGAGATTCATGCAATGGGTAGCACAAAGAGACCAAAAATTATATTCATACTTATCATGAATAAGTCTCCCAGCTGCCACATAATTAGTTGCATTGTCAGTCACCACATACACAACATTACTGGACCTAACCCATTCAATAACATCAACAAACAAGTTAAATAATGTTGTGGTATTTTTCACCATGTCTGAAGCACCAACAGATTTCAAAAAGGATATACTAGCAGGACAATACACTAAAAAATTCATTAGAGTTTGTTGTCTTTGATCAATCCAACCATCAGCCATAAGTGTACAACCAGTTTCTTTCCATGAACTCTGATAACTATCAACAAGTAGCTGACACTCGTTCTTAAGATCTCCTAATAAGTAAACCCTCATTTCATCATAAGATGGACCTTTAAAACCAGGTCCAATAGCAGCAATATCATCCAATGCAGCTTGAAAATAAGGTGATTGAATTGCATTAAATGGAATGCCTGCATCAACCATCCATCTGGCTATTCCCAATTTAGCTTTATGTATGACTTCTTTGCTAGCAAAAACACTTTTTAAACTTGGTTAGGCTCCTGGAGTTGTCCTTGGTGCAAAATAGTTACCAATTGGTTGGGAAGCACTTGCTTTTCTCTTGCCTTTGTCTCCAATATGTTGCATCTTAGTTGATGGAGGTGGAGGAGTAATCATCTCTTGTTCTTCTTGTTCCTCTGCTTCATCATAATCATCACCAAAGCTCACTTTATCATCTTTATTTTTTTTTACTTGTTCTAAATGTGTTAACATTTAGCACTTAACATCATGAGGAACTTTTTTGCATGAAGTTATTTGTCCTTGTTTCCCTGCAAGATGCTGCTTCATCCTATTAATCCCTCTTCCTTTATATCATGTCAAACAAAACATACATGTGTACACTGACTTTCCATTTTCGTGACCTAAACTAACATATTTTAATGCTAGATCACTTTTTTTACGACTAGAACCTAAGGAAGATTGCTGGTCAATACTATTGCTCTCTCCTGTCTGATTATTAGAATTATCCATATTTGAAAAAAGTAAAATTACAAAATCTACAACTCTAAATCAACTCCCTCATTGAAGATATTCCATTTGTCATATTGCAATTTAGTTCATAAGCACATAACAGTAAAATAAAATATTTATAATATGTATATACTCCACGGTTTTGCTAATATCAAATTACAAAAAAAGTCATCATCATTTATGCTTAATCTAGAAGCTAATATCCAATAAATTCCTAGTGGATCATTTTATCAAATAAGTTATGTGCAATTAACTAAATGCACAGAATGAAACAAATGAAAAACAAGCCAGATCACTTTACACATCTATCAATCTGCAACAGTCAGTCAAATTGATATACAATATTAGAGAATTCATCAAACAAAGACTGACAATAAACTAGATAAAATCAGGCCAGCAATGCAATAAAAAGAAGCAGAGAACCAGTAAGTTCCTATGGTAGAGAGCTTGATAGCTCCTTACCCCAAAACCTCAAATGGTGGCTTTCCAATGAAAACAAATTATGCAGAGCAGACACAAACAACGAACATTTGAACACCTATTTGAGATTTCATAACAATATGTACTGACTAGTAAATGGACAAAATAAACCTTGTGTTTAAACTATTAAACCGAGTCAAGTTGCCATTCATTTCAAACATCCCAGCCAACAAATTCTAGAATGAAAATTAAAAACAAGTAAAGTTCATGAAACCTTGAGGTTAGTCAGATTACAAAATCAGAGATGAAACTGAAATACAGCTCACTCAATCCTTGAACCAAAATCACCCACAAAGTATTTTATCAAACAATATATGGGCAACTGAATTGCACAAAAACTAAACCAAAGAAATAAAAATGCTAGAACCCACATGGTGTACATGGCACAAACAAGAATCAAACTCCACAAATAAATCATTTATCTCGATTCCTATATAGACAAAACAACTGGAAAATAGTAGGAATTTCAAACATACTGAAATCAAGAACACCACAAATCTCATAAGCATCCAGATAGAGCTTCACCATTGTCATTATGAGAAAAATCATGATAACTCAACACAATAGTAAAATCACTCGAAAACAGAAACAATGACAGTAGAGAAAACATAGCAAAACCATATGCAAGATCAAATCACACAGATAACCTTTCCCATTCTCGGCTTCCAGATATAAAAACCTTAGAAAAAAATAAAAACTATATTCATACTTAGTGCAGAGGTCTAAAACTATATTCATACTCCGATAAGTCACCAAACTCACACTTTCTCTGCCGTGGGTCTTAGACGTCAGTTCTCCTGGTCTCAAGATGTAAGGCAGCCGACGGTCTTCGACCCCCTCCAGCCCAAAATGATGCCGTCGGGATTTTTTTTGTAAATTGGGAACAAAATGACGTCGTTTTACGTACAGCGGTTCAAAAAAAAATATTAGAACCGGCAACCGTACGGACCAGTGCCAGGTTGATCAGTTCATCAGTTTTTGATCAATTTTTGACCCTACTGGTTCTGGGAGATTGCCCGAACCGGTGAGGAGACCGGTTCCTGGTCCGACCGGTTGAATCGGCCAGTCTGGTCCGATTTTCAAAACTTTCATAAAAGTATTTCCTTTCGAGGTGGAGATTTAAAAGAATGTGAACAATCCTCTTAGTCATCAAATTGTCAAACCCTAAGTGTCCCCACTAGCACATAGTATAGCCTATTGTTTTCTTTGTCGAAAACCACTTTGCCCATAGTTTTAGAGCTGCAATGTTCTCTATATAAGACCGTGTCTTAGGGTTATAACACATTCCAATCTTATGTTCATATCTAATTCTCCAGCTTAGTCTCATTGCTAGTTAAACTTTAGTCATCCTGAAGAAACCTTGGCAAGGTTTCCAAGGTAGTAGAGGATGAAGATAAAGATGATGATGCTATTTGGGAAAATATTGGATTCTCAATTGTCGAATCCCGTAAATACAATGGTAAATTACTAGTTTTTTGTTTGATTTGTATTTCATTGGTTACTTTCTATAACAAAAATATTTGTTGTTGCAGGATATTTTTCAGATGCAAATTTTCAGCATATAATTAAGAGAATACAGGTAGGCATTGATCATTAGTAGTGGGATTCGACAATATCTAGTCACTCACATAGGTCCAATCAATATATATGATGCTACGCTAAATGTTGTTGCTATTGTTGTTTATAGCATAGCCATGTGGATTGGACCGAAATTGATGATCCATGGGAAGAGCCGAAGGCAACATAGGACGAAAGGGAGGTGATGTTATTGAGGATGCATTGTTATTGCTAGAATATGAGGGTGGAGCCATTGACTTAGCTTTCAGACCTTAACTTTTTCCTCCCTTGATGCTTACCTAACAAGTAAAATTTGGCTCCTATAAAATGAGAACTTCACTTTAAAGGGAAAAGTGATGGGTGGTAATGCTAGCTAGATGTTTCCCTAAACTTCAAACTTGTATTATGGATTGTTTCCGTTAGCTTCATATTTGTATTGAGAATCATTTCCTTCAACTTCATATACTTGTATTGTGAATTGTTATCCATATCTTCATATTTAAAGAAACATAAGTTTTTCCTAAGATGTAGGCTAAGAATAAAAAAAAAAAAAATAGAGGATATTAGTTCGACTTCCCCCATCAAATAATATATAAATTAAATAAATAGATAAAGCATGATTGACAATTGATTTAATAATTTTGTGTAGTCTTAAGAGACTTAGAAAACGATAATAACATAATGAATAGATGATTTATCATGCTGACATACAACAGTGGAAGCCTAAATTATCCCCTAAGATTTTAATTAACTCTATGCAATCAAGAATTTGACAATGTGGTAAACTGCACTATATATATATATTTATAAATATTGTGACGTCTATGGAAAAAAATTAACAAAGGAAAAAAGTATAAAATGAGGGTTTTAATTATAAGGGCAATTTTGTCAATTCACACATAGCTAATCCTAAATCCAGTTCTAATCCTATTAGAGTATAAAAGCCGTTCAACCTTCCCTTCACCTTTGTGCCTGTTTTGCATTTCCTTTCCCCACTTCTCTTCAATCAACTACTAGGGAGAGTTTGCAAAATTAAATATTGTTCTTTGGTGAAGGGCTTGTGCTACTCACTCTGTAAAGATTGCTTCTTTGGCTTGTGAAGTTAACCAAAAAATTAAAAAACTTGACTATTTAATTTATCTTGAGGAATATTAAGTAGTGAATCTAGGTGTTGGTATATAGACTTATATAGGTTTTGGAAATTTAATTTATTTAGGTAAATCAATTGTCTATGGCTGATACATGAATTATTGGTATTTTCTATGATCGTATAACGATACAGGAAACCTCTAATTCAATTATGTCAATTATTGGAGGGAGACATGCGTAGAAACTGTTGGTACAACAGGTAATTTTTATTTGTTATACGTCTATTTGAAATTTTTTTTAAAATTTTAAAATACATTTTATTTTGTTATTTGATTTTGGATATATTATAGCCTCAAAAACTCTTAGAATAGACAAACTTTTGAAAAACTTAGAACTAATTTATGAACACATTTTTGTTGAATCATTAATTGAACTACAAATTTTGCTATTCGGAAAAATATTGATCTTTCATATTGTCATGTGCATGAACTTATATCAAATGGTTTTGGATCATAGATAGATATTGATTCAAAATTTGATATACCTATGAAAAGGAAAATTGAAAGTTTGTTAAAGCTTACGTTTTTTTATGTTGTAAAACGTTCTCCTGAAAACAAAAAAGTTTATTTCATTAATTAAATATTATTTTTGCTCAAGAGAAAATTTATTTATCTACTTAACTTAGGAATATATATTACTAGAAAATTTTGAAATCTATTTCTTTAAAAAATATTATTTTCAGACTGTGTATCTAACAGCTATGAGTTTTAGCCTCTTGCACCTTATATAATCGAATTATATCCTACCTAGTTGGAGGATATTAACCCAATTTGTCATTCGGGTTCGATATATTTTTGAGCATGGTGGTCATCAACTCAAGTTTTTCATATTATGTCTCTTGGATCCATAACCACACTCAACCAGAAATAAACATGGCGTGACAATCTACATAAATTGTTCTAGGCTAATTTAAACCAATGAATTACTAAATGGTAATGGGTTTCCCATTCTTATGACGAATTAAACTTATTTGTATTATTCAAGCTGACTGTTAGTAAACATTTTCATTTTCTTTTTGAGTGCTTAATGCTGAAGCATGGTGAAAGGGAAAGAAATCTCAAGTTATTGCCCGAGCAAATGAATCATTGTTGGTCAATCATATCAATTATAGAGCAAAATATATTTTAGACATATATACCAAATAGAAAATGCTTTTGTCTGTTTTAATTGTCATGCCACAAAGTTCACCACTTGTTTTATTCTTGAAACAATGCATCATCTCATATGCAACCAGAATTATCATAAGTTGCATACTATATATACGAAGTAATAAGTGAGAGCTTAATTTATTTTATCCTATGTGAAATGAAAAAATCTTAACCATTACATAAACGTCTTATTTATTATAAGATAAATTTTTTTATAACACTTTTTTGGACTTTCATCGTCCAGCTCATTCTCATAAAATTTTACATTAATCAAGGATAATTTTGTATGTTATCAAGTATAATGTATAATATGCTTTCAAAATGAATAGAAATATCAATTATTTGACTGGATACTTATTATTTTTTAAATTTCTTAAAATTTGGTTGCAAGACATAAATAATTATTAATTATATTTTAACAATCAGATTTTTAATGCCATTTTCATTGAAGATAATTGATATCTTCGTCTTTCTATGGTACCAAGCAATCAATTTTTAAAGAGTACATACCTCTGCTCATGATGGATATAAGGGCTTTTTAATGTGATTTGTTTCCGTGGAGAATATTTGATTATGTTTCTCTACTTTCTATTTCCATTTATGACTCTGTGCATAATAGGACATCTTAGAAGGATTCATGAATGGATGACCAAACACGCCAAAATGTTATAAGCAAAGCAAAATAACATAACTAGAACAGTTACGACACTACTATGCCAGCCCTTCAACAAGTCCACCAGCACACAATGATTAATTCCCACTCCCATTGTTGTTTTGTCACCAAAAATCACTTTGCCATCATAATTGCAGTTACGCTACAAAGCATAATAAGATAACTAGTACATATACAATACTATCACATTAATCCCTCAGTAAGTCCACTAGCACATAATAATTAATTCCCATGCCCATTGTTTTACCCACCAAAAATCACTTTGCCAATGAAATTGGAGCAACACTACTTTCTGTATAAAGCATTGAGTTTAGGTTATAGACATAACTTAGTCTCCTTATAATTCAATAGATTAGTGTATGAATATTTTAAGAATAAATTAAGAAATGTCATAGGTGGTCATCGGTGAAGTTCATGATAGTCAATGCTCTTTGTGAGAAGAGTTTAATTGTTAACAATTAAATCAATGAAATATACAAATACATAGCAAGGGAAAAGTTCTGCTGCGATAACCCAGGTTCAGTTATCAACAAAACAAATGCTGGACAAAAATCATATCATTCAAGGATAGGGAAATAAAATAACAATCACCAAACAACCTCACCCTAACATAGGATAAAGCTATAACTGCGCTTCCTTTGTCACCAAATAGCCTAACCCATTATAGGATAAAAAACTAAATGCTCCTCTTGTGTCATCAACACCTCAAATCCTAAGGGTCCCCACAAGCACATAGTAATAAACATTGTTTTCTCCATTTAAAAACCACTTCGCTCACAGTATTAGAGCCACATTTTCCTCTTTATAAACCCTTGCTCCTTCTTGTTGAGGATTAGATAGAATCCACCGTTAAACTCTAATCTAGTTCTGAAACACGATTTTATAACTCTCTAGTCAAGGAATGGAATTTGTGAAGGTCTCCAATGGGACGAAGGATAAAGAAGAAGATAAAGATAGTATTAATGAGAAGACAATGATCTTCAACTATGATTCAATGAATTACTAGAGGTAGTTTACTGGGTGCTTTATCTATTAGTATTTTTCATCAATCTCTGTTCGATTTTATTTCTTAATTTTTTTTTCTAAATCTCGTGGATATATGATATGCAGAATTGCTTGCAGATGCAAGTTATCAGCACATGTGTCCAATTACAATGTTGGTGCAGAAATTGAAGACCAACCTCAATTTATAGATTAAACACCATAATGAAATGTGTTGAGAGCGTCTTGGGTAATAATGTTGACCATCAATTCCGAGAAGGCATTAAGGAAGTTAAAATTATGTGCAAGCATTAGCTTAACAATATGAGAAAGTTTCCATATGAGATTATTGAAGTTAAAATTATTGTTACTCTTCCACATCTGGCAAATAAACTAAAAAAGACATAATTCCAACGATATGTTACTTAACTATATTTGTTGGCATTATTGACAATAATTATATATTTCGTTAACACAATTTTTTCACTTGTAATGATGTTATTTTTTGTATGTTATTTTTCACTTGTCTAGTTTTTTGTATTCATCCCAAGAGTAATAAAATTATTTATTTAAAAACAATAGTGCAACATAATTTCAGTAATGGTTAGATGTCGTCTTTCTTTTCAATTTTTGTAATCAACCTTTAAATATATTCAATATTAGGCACAAGCTGATAAAAAGAATATTTTGTAATGCTTCAAGATTTCTAGAAATATATCATAAACAAAATACAATCAATAAACAAATTTTGTCATTTCTTTTTCACTGATAGGGCATCGTTAGTATTGAATAGGAGAAGAACGTAAAACTTTCATTGTTTCCTGGGAAAATAGGAAAATATAAAATATTATTTACTTTTGGAGCCGAAAATGATAAAAATACAACTTTCTTTTCCTTGATAGCCTAAAAGGATAAGAAGATAACTTTCTTTATTTTAAGACGAAAAATGATGAGAACTTGGTTTTCTTTACTTTTGGGTCAAAAAAAGGATAAGAATGTCACTGATCCACTTTATCACCAATTGGCCAAACCCTAAGTGTAATGCACTTTCTTACCACTTTGTCATTGATCCCCTTTCCTCTCTAGCACACAACATACATTGTTTTCTTCACCTGAAACCACATTCCCCCAAGTGTAAGAGTTGCAATGCAATCTATGTAAGACTTGCTCCAGAGGGTTAAGACACAATCCAGTTTTATTATGTCTTTTAATTCTCAAACTATGTATAATACCTAGCTAAAATATAAGTGTGGCATTCCTAGAAAAATTAGGTATTATGTTGGCAGAGGATGAAGATGAAGAACATAATTTCCTTTTCCAGGATTAAAATGATAAGATCATAACTTCCTTTTGTCTTGGGTATAAAAAGGATATGAACGTAACTTTTTTTTCCTCTTTAGGTTGAAAGGAAAAAATGTTGCTTTCCTTTCTTTCAAGGCTAAAAAGGATAAGAACACTAGATTCTTTATTTTGGGATGAAGATGATAAGAACGTGAACAATTCATTCAGTCATTGTTAAAACCTAAGCATTCCCTCTAGCACACAATATTGCACACTGTTTTCTCCAACTCATCCACTGCGCCTGCAATATTAAAAGCCGCAATGTTCTCTATATAAGACCTACGCTTTAGGCATTTGAAACAATCTAGTCTTCTTCTTGTTGTTGCTTGTAGGATTACTATGTGGACTGGAATAAATCCAAGGATTTAAGTAGATGTTGCTTATCTTTGTGGTTGTGATATTTGGATGCTCATTGTGTAAGCAACCCAAAACCAATCAAAATTGAAGTTTTGTAAGTAAATTACCGAAATTATATAGAAAAAGCAAGCTAGATGTGTTGTTATTGTTTTTTTTTTTTTTTGATAAAAGATGTATCGTTATTGTTAACAAAATATTCTTGTTTCCCTCAAATTCATAGTTTTGCTGTTGATTGTTTGACTCAATTTCATATAGTTGTATTCATAAATGTACATGTTTCCTTTAACGTCATAGATGCAGCAACTGGAACTTCACTAAATAGTAACCCTAAGTCTCCAACAATGGGTGAAGATTATTGGTTTAACACCTTCTCCGCAACTTGTAATGTGAAAATTATTAAAACAAAAACATAATTCATAGTTTTAATTATGATATTTCTCTCTTAATTTCATCGCCATTTTCCTTGACTTCAGTTCCTATATTTTCGAGTTGACTGTAAACATAAAGGGTTGTTAGATCTAGAGATTAGTATCTTTGTCTTTCAAGTAGTGCGATAGACAATGACAATAAATAATAGCAAAATATGCATCTAAGTTAGCTTCTAAAGTATCAAATTACCATTTACAGCAACTACGATTCAATTTTTCGTGATAGCAAAGCAAATCGAAATGACAGCGACATTTGCAACAAATAAGCAAAATCAAGCCAAACTGTGTCTTTAAAAAGTAACAGTTTGGTATCAGTTAAATTTTGACATATTAAGTATTTGATTACTTTTTAATTGAAATTTAGTTCTAAACAAATTCAATAAAAAATTTTAAACCAACATGTTTATATTTGAATCCAAAGATTCCTTATTCCCCTCTCTTTATATTTTAACTTGATCTAAAATTAAAAATAATATACGCAAAGATTCAACAAACAATATTTTATATTCAACTACTTGAAAACATAATTGTAGATAGACAAGACATATTTTAAAACTAGATCAAATTTGTGTAGATTTACAACAAAAAAAATTTAAAAAAACACACACACACACACACAAGCACAAACTAATGTAATTTTTAATATTAAATTAAACAACTCTCATGAGAAATTAATGTAATTTATCAAAGTTAATAGCTGTAATAACTTTTCTTTCTTTTGATTTTAAAAAATTAACAAATACATATATATATATATATATATATATATATATAGTGATCTTCATATAAAATTGTATGATTGGCCAACTAGAGTATTGAAATCAGTTCAAATAGTTATATTTGACAACCTTTTTAGTTTGGGATACCTTGTTAAACTATAAGTTATTTTCAAATGTAAAATTATAAATTTAAATCTAAGTTCTCTACTAATTTAATTATGAGTTTAGAGTGTTGGGGACATTATTTTACAAGAAGACAGCCCAATTTTACTTTTTGGTTCAAATTTGAAGAAATATAAAGTGGTAAATAGTTAATCATTTTTGTAAATAACCAAAATTTTGGTTCAAAAGTGACAACTTTATTTATTCTCCAACCTACGGAAATCACATTGACTTTGCCCTCTCTCAAAATTTGACTCTTCTTCTCCACTGTAACTTTGGTTTTGGCGGTCATTCCCTACTTGTCTTTTTCTCTCTCAACTTTTCCATATCTTACTTCTGTTCCATCTACCTTGCTAGCTTCTCACAGTGTAAAACCTCTTATTTTTGTTTTTCAACTCTTTCCTTGCTAGTTTCACATTGAGAAAGAAATCTAATATTTTTTTAATTTTAAGTCCCACATCAGAAAAATAGTAAACACTTTCTTCCTAGGAATGGTTATATATTGATCCTAAAGTAAACAAGTAAAACCTCCTAAAGTAAACAAGTAAAACCCCTTATTTTTGTTTTTCCACTCTTTCCTTGCTAGTTTCACATTTGAGAAAGAAATATGATATTTTTCTAATTTTAAGTCCCACATCAAAAAAACAGTAAACGCTTTCTTCTTAGGAATGGTTATATATTGATCCTAAGGTAAACAAGTTTAATTGCCATCTCCCTCTAGGCTCTTTGTAAAAGAGTAAGAGGTTCTAATAAATTTTAGAAGTAATATTTGACATTGATTCAAAGTTTGGGTTATTCTAACTTAAACTAGGTGAGTAGAAACTTTTGTAGTAGTATTTTTTTAATAATTTTCTTTTATAATTTTCATTGGACTATTTTGGGTAGCAAATTTAGGCTTTGGTATCTAGAATTATATAAGAATTAAATTAGGTAATTTAATTGGCTATGATTGACACAAGAATTTTTGGTATTTCTATGGTTATATAACGATTTAGGGAACCTCCAGTTCACCAAAGCAAATTGTTAGAGGAAGACCCAATTGGATATTGCTAAGTATTATAAGTGATTTCTATCTGCTATATGTCTATTTGAAATTTCTTTTCAAAATTTTGAAATAGATTTTATTATTGAATTTTGAATATAGTAGAGTCTCAAGGACTCTTGGGACAAGCAAACTTTTGAAAAATACATATGTAGTTTGTGAGCACGGTTATAATAAACTGTTGATTAGATTGAAAAATTTTACTATGAAGAAAATATTGATTTTTGAATTGTTATGTGTTTGGACTTATATTAGAATGGTTTTTGACCATTGACTTAAAAATTTTGTTATTATGAAAAATATTGGCCTTTCCCACTGTCATAAGTATGAATTTACAACATAAAAGTTTTGGACCATTGATGTATATTGATATGGACATCTATTATACTAACAGAAGAAAAATGAAAGTATGATAAAACTTGAATTTTCTAATCTCAGAAATCATTTTCTTGAATTAAGTTTATTTTTATAAATTTAATATTATTTCTTTTTGTAAGAAAAATTATTTTTTTAAATATATATTACTAGAATTTTTGAAATTAATTTCTTTAGGAGAAACCCTTGTCAAACACTATATCTAATAGCAATGAATGTTACCCTGGTGCACCTTGTATAATCAGATTAGATCCTAGTTAGTTAGGAGATACTAGCCTAGTGGGTCACATGGGTTGGATATCTTTTTCGAGCATGACGATCATTAGTTCAAGCCATGGGCTTATCAAATTCAGTTCACGCCATGTACTTGTCAGTTTAGTTAATTTACCCGTGAGCTGTGTACTCGGTCTGTTCACTTCAAGCCTTTGGCTTGAAAGTTTGGTTAGCTTACTTCGCAAGTTGTATGCTCAGTTTGTTTTGTTCCTGCCTGGTGAATTCTCCATTCCGATTATATTTTAATTGATTACTTCAGATTTTAATATATTGAATATATTGGTCTACTAACTTAATATTTTGCAAAAAATTTTTGACAAAAATTATTATGATCACAACTTTGAACTGTTTTATTTTTTTAGATATTGGCAACTTACTAAATTGTAAACTCACCCAAATTGCATGTTTTCAGATATAAGTAATGAGATTGGTTCTAGTTTAATTCCATTGATTTGATCAAGAGAGTCTTTAGTTAGTTTGGTGAGCCCAATATATTGTTCATGTAAGCAAGTTTGAATTTCTTTTTTTTAGATTTTTGTATTTGGAAGCCTAGTAGGCTGACTATTAGATGTGCTTCATTATTTCTATAAGCATAATTCGTGTCAGTATCATGTGTTAGTCGTCGATTAAACTGTTTTATGATATTTTATTTTGTTGTAAATTGTTAGTGATTGACATTCACCTATCGAATATTATAAATTTGAATTTATACTGAAATAAAATAATTATGAGGCTCTATGGTGACTATTTTGAATTGTCTGCTCGGAGTTACAGTTTTGAGGCTTAGGTAAGCCTACGGTATACGCTAGTCATAGACCCCCAATTTGGGTCATGACATTACACAGAATTAGCATATTCCCAGTAGAGTCTAATTCTAGTTGCACTAAGACAAAATTTATTGTTGTTAGACACAGTGCTTAGACAAGATTTTCTCTTAAGAAAAAAATTTACAAAAAATGTAAGATAACATAATTCCCAAGAAAATAAATTTTTAAGTGGAAATATAAATTCTAATTTATTTATATAAATTTATTTCAAAGAGAATATTTCTTCACATTCAAAAACTCACTCAAATTTTGTTTTTCTGATATGCTTTTCATAAACAATAAATGCCGGCAACAATTATCAATATTTTTCAAATTTATATTTTGAAACAATTGGCATTAATAATTCAAAAACTATTTTCTATAACCATAAACGTCAATAGTACAAGATTGAAAAATGAAACAATTATCATAACCGTTTCAAAGCCATTATTAATATATTTTTTAACAACAAAAATTATCAATGCAACTAAAAATTCATTGTACTTGCTCATCAATGAAAGAAAGTTTCCGAATGCAATTATTGCTATTGTGATAATAATCACTCTTCCACAACTGCCAAATAAGCCATTAGAGAAGATTCCAAGCACATCATAGTTTATTATTTTTGCTAGCAATATTGACTAAAGTTACATATTTCATAATTAAAACTCTTTCATATTTAAAGATATTATTTTTGTATGTTTGCAATTTGATTTAATTTTTTTAGAAGGCTGCAATCTTGTTGGGTTAAGCCTTCTTTGTTGTCACGAATGCTTGTAATTGGCCTTACTTTTGTAATGCTTTAAAGAATAATACAATTATTTTCTTAAAAAGGGTAATTCTAAATATTAGCAATGACAGTTGTAAATCTTCTTTCTCCTTATTTTTTGTCGACCTATACATTTCTTCTATATAAGGGAAAAAGTAAGAAAGAAAACTTTCTTTTTTTTTTTAATTCTTCAAAATAATTCCTTTTTATAAATAAAGGAGAAAGAAAATTTGATAACCAACAAAATTTTATTTTTTTTGTTGCTCTCGACGGGCATCATTGGGTTTGAAAATGATAAGAACATAAAACCTCGATTTTAGGAGTTGAAAGGATAAGAACATAACTTTCTTTTCTCCGCGGTGTGAAGAGGAGGAGAATGCAACTCTCTTTTGTTTTGGGACTAAAAAGGATAAGAATGTAACTTTCTTTCCTCTTAAGACCAAAAGGATAAAAATGTTAGTTTCATTCCCTTCCAGGATGAAAAAGATAAGATCATAAAATTATTTCCTTTCAAGGTTGAGAATGAAAAGAATGTCAACAATCCTCTTAGTCATCAAATCGTCAAATCCTAAGTGTCCCCACTAGCATATAGTATTGCCCGTTGTTTTCTTCGCCAAAAACCACTTTGCCCATTGTTTTAGAGCTGCAATGTTCTTTATAGAAGACCTTGTCTTAGGGTTATAACACAATATAATCTTATGCTCTCATCTAATTCTCCAGCTCAGTCTTATTGCTAGTTAAACTTTAGTCATGGCCTTCGTGAAGAACCTTGGCAAGGTTTCCAAGGTAGTAGAGGATGAAGATGAAGATGATGATACTATTTGGAAAAATATAGAATTCTCAATTATCGAATCCCTTACATATAGTGGTAACTTACTAGTTTCTTGTTTGTTTTGTATTTCATTGTTTACTATCTATGACACAAATATCTGTTGCTGCAGGATATTTTTCAGATGCAAGTTTCCAACACATAATTAAGAGACTACAGGTAGGCATTCACCATTAGTTGTGGGATTGGACAATATCTAGTCACTCACATAGTTCTAGTCAATATATATGATGCTATGCTAAATGTTGTTGCTGTTGTTACTTATAGCATAGCCATGGGAAGAGCCAAAGGCAACATTGCACCAAATGGAGGTGATGTTATTGACGATGTATCATTGATGCTAGAAGATGAGAGTGGAACCACTGACTGAGCTTTCAGACCTCTGGTTTTCATCACTTGATGTTTTCCTAACAAGTAAAATTTGACTCCTGTCAAATGAGGTCTTAACTTTAAAGGGAAAAGTGAGGGGTTGTAATGCTAGCTAGATGTTTCCCTCAACTTCATGTACTTGTATTGTGGATTGTTATTCATATCGTCATAATTATAGAAACTTAAGCTTTCCCTAAGATGTAGCCTAAGAATAAAAAAAAACAAAAAACAAAAAATTGAGGATACTTGTTCGATTCCCCCCAACTAATAATATATATATTAAATAAATAGATAAAGGATGATTGCCAATTGATTTTATAATTTTGTGTTGCCGTAAGAGACTTTGAAAAAGATAACAACATAATGAATAGATAATTTATCATGTTGACACAAAACAATGGAAGCCTAAATTATGCCCAAAGATTTTAATTAACTCTATGCAATCAAGAATTTGACAATGTGGTAAACTGCACAATATATATTTATAAACATTGTAACGTCTATGGAAAAAAAAAGTAACAAAGGAAAAAAGTATAAAAGGAGGGTTTTAATTATAAGGGCAATTTTTTCAATTCACACATGGCTAACCTTAAATCCAATTCTACTCCATTTAGAATTTCAAAGCCGTTCAACCTTCCCTTCACCTTTGTGCCTGTTTTCGTTTCCTTTTCCCACTTCTCTTCAAGCAACCATTAAGGAGAGTTTGCAAAATTAAATATTGTGGTTTGGCGAAGGGTTTGTGCTACTCACTCTCTAAAGATTGTTTCTTTGCTTGTTAAGTTAACCAAAAAATTTAAAAACTTGATTATTTAATTTATCTGGTGGAATATTAAGCCATGAATTTATGTGTTGGTATATAGAATTATATAGGATTTGGAAATTTAATTTATTTAAGTAAATCAATTGTTTCTGGCTGATACATGAATTATTGGTATTTTTTATGGTTATATAATGATACAGAAATCTCCAATTCAATTAGGTGAATTATTGGAGAAAGACCACGTAGAAATTGCTAGCACAACGAGTATTTTTATTTGCTAAACGTCTGTTTGAAATTTTTTTAAAAAATTTTAAAATTAATTTTATTTTGTTATTGGATTTTGGATATACTATAATCTCAGGTACTTTTAGAACAAGCAAATCTTTGAAAATTTTAGAACTAATTTGTGAACTCATTTATGATAAATCATTTGATTGAACTAGAAATTTTGCTATTTGGAAAAATATTGATCTTTTATATTGTCATGTGTATGAACTTACATCAAATGGTTTTGGACCACTGATAGATATTGATTCAAAATTTGATATGCTTATGGAAAGGAAAATTGAAAGTTTGTTAAAGCTCTCATATTTTTATTTTGTAAATTGTTCTCTTGAAAGAAAAAGTTTATTTTCCTAAATTAAATATTATTTTTGTTCAAGAGAAAATGTATTTATCTATTTAACTTTGGAATATATATTACTAGAAATTCTTAAATTTATGTTTTTAAAAAAAATCTTTGTCAAACTCTATATCTAACAGCTATGAGTGTTAGTCTCTTGCACCTTATATAATCAAATTATATCCAACCTAGTTGGAGGATATTAACCCAGTGTGTCAAGTGGGTTATATATATTTTTTCGCACTGCCGTAATCAACTCAAGTTTTTCATATTATGTCTCTTGGATCCAAAGCCACTCAACCGAAAATAAACATGGCATGACAATCTACATAAATTGTTCTTGGCTAATTCAAACCAATGAATTACTAAATGGTAATGGGTTTCCCTTTCTTAATTATGATGAATTAAACTTTTTTGTATTACTCAAACTGACTGTTAGTAAACATTTTCATTTTCATTTTCAATGCTTAATACCGAAGCATGGTGGAAGTGAAAGAAATCTCAAGTTACGGCCCAAGCAAGTGAATCATTTTTGGTCAATCATATCAATTATAGACCAAAGTTTATTTTAGGACATACATACCAAATAGAAAATGCTTTTGTCTGTTTTAATTGTCATGCTACAAAGTTCACCACTTATTTTATTCTTGAAACAATGCATCATCTCATATGCAACCAAAATGTATTAGAGATAATTTTGAGCTTTGCATACTATAAATATGGAGTAATAAGTGAGAGCTCATTTTATTTTATCATATATGAAATGAAAAAATGTCAACCATTACATAAGCGTTTTATTTATTATACGATCAATAACACTTTTTTGGACTTTCATCATCCACCTCATACACATAAACTTTTTACGTTAATCAAGGATAGTTTTGTATGTTATCAAATATAATGTATAATATCCTTTCAAAATGAATAGAAATATCCATTATTTGATTGGATACTTATTATTTTTTAAATTTCTTAAAATTTACTTGCAAGACATAAATAATTATTAATTATATTTTTACAATCATATTGATGAAACTTAATTTCTTATTAACGATAAAAATGCCAACAAATAGAAAGACACAAAAATCACACCTATTCCTTCATCATAAGCAATTTTATTGAAGATAATTGATATTTTTGTCTTTCTATGATACCAAGCAATCAATTTTTAAAGAGTAAATACCACTGCTCATGATGGATACAAGAGCTTTCTAGTGTTATTTTTTTCCATTTAATTAGAATATTTGATTATTTTTCTCTATTTTCTATTTCTATTTATGACTCTGTTCATAATAGGACATCTTAGAAGGATTCATGAATGGATGACCACACACACCAAAAAGTTATAAGCAAAGCAAAATAACATTACTAGAACAATTACGACATTAGCAGGCCAGCCCCTCAACAAGTCCACCAGCACACAACGATTAATTCCCACTCCCACAGTTTGTTCACCAAAAATCACTTGGCCATCATAATTGGAGTTACGCTCCAAAGCATAATAACATAACTAGTACATATACGATACTATCACATTAATCCTTCAATGAAAATAAGTCCACTAGCACATAATAATTAATTCCCACGCCTATTGTTTTACCCACCAAAAATCACTTCGCCAATGAAATTGGAGCAACACTACTTTCTATATAAAGCATTGAGTTCAGGTTATGGACATAGCCTAGTCTCGCTATAATTCTATAAATTAGTGTATAAATATTATAAGAATAAATTAATAAATGTCATTGGTGTTCATCGGTGAAGTTAGCGATAGTGTGAATGCTATTTGTGAGAAGAGTTTGATTGTTAACAATTAAATCAATTAAATATACAAATATATAGCAAGGGAAAAGTTCTGATACGATAACCCATGTTCAGTTATCAACAAAACTATTGCTGGACAAAAATCATATCAATCAGGGGTAGGGAAATAAAAATAACAATCATCAAACAACGTCACCCTAACATAGGATAAAGATATAACTGCTCTTCCTCTGTCACCAAATAGCCTAACCCATTATTGGATGAAAAACTAACTGCTCCTCCTGTGTCATGAACACCTCGAATCCTAAGGGTCCCCACAAGCACATAGTAATAATCATTGTTTTCTCCTCTTTATAAACCCTTGCTCCTTCTTGTTGAGGATCAGACACAATCCACTCTTAGACTCTAATCTAGTTCTGAAACACAATTTTATAACTCTATAGTCAAGGAATGGAATTTGTGAAGGTATCCGAAGGCACAGAGGATAAAGAAGAAGATAATGATACTATTAGTGAGAAGACAAGGATCTTCAACTATCGATTCAATGAATTGCCAAAGGTAGTTTACTAGGTTCTTTATCTATTAGTATTTTTCATCAATATCTATTTAATCTCATTTCTTAAATTTTTCAAAATCTCGTGGATCTAAGATATGTAGAATTGCTTGCAGATGCAAGTCATCAGCACATGTCCAATTACAATTTGGTACAGAAATTGAAGACCAACCCCAATTTATAGATTAAACACCATAGTGAAATGTGCTGAGAGCGTTCTGGGTAATAATGTTGACCATTGATTCCAACGATGGCATTAAGGAAGTTAACTAATTGGCTTAGGTCTAAATGATTTTATGCTTCTTGTTGTTGTTTTCCTTCTTGTTGTAGCCTGAAGTATCACCATGTTATGCTTCTTGTTGTTCTTTTTGTTCTTGTTGCTGTTGTTGTCGTCGTCATTGTTGTTGTTGTAGCTTGTAGAGTCACCATGTGGACTGATCAGAATTTGAAGATTTCCTAGAGGTTGCTGATCTCAATGGTTGCGATGTTTCCATGCTTGTTCAGTAACCAACTCAAAGCCATATGAAGTCGGAGCTATATTAGTAAATTACCCAAAAGTACATAATGCTAACTAGATGTGTACCTATTTTTATGAAATATTATTGTTTCCCTCAACTTCATAGAGCCCTTGTTAATTGTTTCCCTTAACTTTATACTTATATTGTTAATTATTTTCCTCAGCTTCATATAGTCATAGCATGGATTGTTTCCCCCTATTGTCATGATTCTTTTAATTTGAGTTCTTCCAAAATGATATCCTTACACAAAAACGTAAGGAATATTAGTTTAATTCTCCCTCCCTAGCTAGTAATGTCTAGACAAAAAAAATATTATTTAATAGTGGTAATTTGAACTTGTTTCTCTAAACTTCATAAAGGAAATAAGGTACAACTTGTGGTAGCTCAGCTCACTTCCAATTTTCTCGTCTTTATTTCCTACATTTCATTGTTAATTAATGAAACCATCGAGTTCTGATAAGCTTAATAATTGAAGTTGGTGATGATGACACATGTAGTGATAAAGCATTAAGTACGAATTTTGACATTTTACAGAATTTCAATAAATTTAACTGGTGAATATGTAACAAAAGTATTAGCATTTAAAGAAATAAATAATTGGCCAAAGTTGGTCAAGTCTTTAGGATGTGTGCTCCATGTCGTAACATTTCGAGTTCAAAGCTTGGAGCCAACACCAAGAGGAACTTCTTCCTCTAAATATACTAGATCGTGTGCGTGTTGCCTTAAGATTGCACGTAGAGGGTACATTGTTTTTGTTAACACCCATGCAGACAGTGCTATGTAATTTTAGTAGCGATTAGAAGTCTTCTTTCTTTTCAATTTTTCTAGTCAACCTTTAAATATATTCAATATTAGGCACAAGCTGATAAAGAAAATATTTTGTTTCGCTTCAAGCTTTCTAGAAATATATCATAAACAAATACAATCAACAAACAATTTTAGTCATTCCCTCTGCACCGATAGGGCATCTTTAGGATTGAATAGGTAAGAATGTAAATCTTTCATTCTTTTTCAGGTTGAAAAGGATAAGAATGTAAAACTTTCATTATTTCCTGAAAAAAAGAATAAAAAATAAAATATTATTTACTTTTGAAGCCGAAAAGGATAAAAATGCAACTTTCTTTCTTTTAGTAGCCCAAAAGGATAAGAATATAACTTTCTTTCTTTCAAGACGAAAAATGACGAGAACTTAGCTTTCTTTTCTTTCCCTAAGTGTAATGCACTTTATTACCACTTTGTCCCACTGATCCACTTTCCTCTCTAGCACACAAAATATATTGTTTTCTTCATCTGAAAACACAATGCCCCAAGTGTAAAAGTTCCAATTCAGTCTATGTAAGACTTGCTCCGAGGGTTAGGACACAACACAGTTTTATTTTCGCTTTTAATTCTCAAACTATGTATTAACTAGCTAAAATATAGCTGTGGCATTCCTAAACAAATTAGGCACCATGGTGGCAAAGGATATGATCATAACTTCCTTTTCTCTTGGGTATAAAGTCGATAAGAATGTAACTTTCTTTCCTTTTTAGTTTGAAAGGAAAAAAAATGTTGCTTTCCTTTCTTTCAAGGCTAAAAAGGATAAGAACGCATAATTCTTTCCTTTTGGTATGAAAATGATAAGAACGTGAACAATTCATTGGTCATCAAATTGTCAAAACCTAACCATCCCTTCTAGCATTTAATATTACACACAGTTTTCTCCAACTCATCCGCTGTGCCTACAATATTAAAAGCCACATTGTTCTCTATATAAGACCTGCTCTTTAGGCATTTGAAATAATCTAGTCTTCTTCTTGCTGTTGCTTGTAGGATTACTATGTGGAAAGGAATAAATCTAAGGATTTAAGTAGATGTTGCTTTTCTTAGCGGTTGTGATATTTGGATGCTCGTCGTGTAAGCAACCCAAAACCAATCAAAATTGAAGCTTTATAAGTAAATTATCGAAAAGCATGCAGAAAAAGCAAGCTAGATGTGTCGTTATTGTTAACACAATATTCTTGTTTCCCTCAAATTCATAATTTTGCCGTGGATTGTTTCAGCGAATTTCATATAGTTGTATCCACAAATGTACATGTTTCCCTTAACCTCATAGATGTAGCAACTTGGACTTCGCTAAACGATAACCTTAAGTCTCCAACAAAGGGTGAAGTTTATTGGTTTAACTCCCCCTCCGCAACTTGTAATGTGAAAATTATTTTAAAAAAATAATTCATAGTTGTAATTCTGATATTTTCTCTCTTAATTTAATTGCCATTTTTCTTCTCTTCGGTTTCTATATTTTTGAGTTGATTGTAAACCTAAAGCATTGTTTGATATAGAGCTCAGCATCTTCGCCTTTCAAGTGGTGCCATAGACATTGAGAGGAAATAATAGCAAAATATGCATCTAAGTTAGTTTCTAAAATATAAAATTCCCATTTATAGCAACTCGGATTCAATTTTTCGTGAAAGTAAAGCAAATGGAATTGACAGCAACTTTTGCCACAAATACGCAAAATCAAGCAAAACAGTGTCTTTAAAAAGTAACTGTTTTGTAATCAGTCAAATTTTGAAATATTGGTTATTTGACTACTCTTTAATTGAAATTTAGTTCTAAAGAAATTCAATAAAAAATTTTAAACTAACAAGTTTATATTTGAATCTAAATATTCCTTATTCCCCCCTCCCTATTTTTACTTGATCTATAATTAAAAATAATACACACAAAGATTTAACTAGCATTATTTTCTATTCAACTAGTTGAAAATATAATTCTAGATAGACGAGACATATTCTAAAACAAGTTCAATTTTGTGTAGAAACAAATTAAAAAAAAAACACACAAACTAATGTAATTTTTAATATTAAATTAAACAACTCTTATGAGAAATTAATGTTATTTATCAAAGTTAATAGCTGTAATCCCTTTCCTTTCTTTTGATTTAAAATATATTAACAAATACATATGTATATATATAGTGATCTTCATACAAAAATTGTATGATTGGCCAACTAGAGTGTTGAAATAAATTCAAATAGTTATATTTCGCAACCTTATTAGTTTGGGATACCTTGTTAAACTATAAGTTATTTTCAAATGCAAATTTATAAATTTAAATCTAAGTTCTCTACTAATTTAATTACGAGTTTAGAATGTTGGGACATTATTTAACAAGAAGATAGCACAATTTTATTTTTTGGTTCTAGTTTTCCAAGAAATATAGAGTGGCAAATAGTTAATCATTTTTGTAAATAACCAAAATTTTGGCTCAAAAGTGACAACTTTATTTATTCTCCAGCCTATAGAAATCACATTGACTTTGCCCTCTCCCAAAATTTCACTTTCCTTCTCCACTGTAACTTTGGGGTTTTGGTGGTCATTCCCTTCTTGTCTTATTCTCTCTCAACTTCTCGCTATCTTACTTCAATTTCATCTACCGTGCTAGCTTCTCACAATGTAAAACCTCTTATTTTTGTTTTTCAACTCTTTCCTCCTCTATTTGCTCATTCCATTTTGGACTCCAACAAGAGTCTAAGAGTTCATAGATTACCCATTTCATTTGGGCATCAATTGTTCCATATTTGAGGTGTTAGAGTTGTTGGGTGGTTGGAACTACTCAAAAAATATATTTCACAAGAGCTAACCTCTCAAATCCTAGATTAAGCTTTGGTTAAGCTTTAGGTATTTGGTTACCATGGTGAAAGACCTATTTAAGTCTACGTCACAATTCATGATATTATTTGAAGAATAATTAGAAATTAATTTAAGGTCTACATAATGTGTTGTATATTGTAGGTAAATGCATTCCATGGATGAATATGAGACTTTTTTCTTTTTTAGTATATTGAAAGTTTAGGGAGAAAGGAGGCTATCACATTCCAAGGTTAGAAAATGTCACAAGCCTCAACGAAACCTCATAATAGTATTTATATACCACCTACTAATGAAGAACTTTAACAAGATTTGAATTCAAGACCTTTGTAAATATGCAGTCAAATCCTTCTAGTTGAGCCAACTTTTGTTGGCATATATATGAATAGATCTGTTGAGTGCATAAGAGATGTTTTAGAAAATGCATGATTTAGTTAAAAATTTATATTACTGTGTAAAATTATCAATGTTCAGTATATGGGCATAACTTTTGATTAACACTAGCAGAAATTCATGGATTATCGACAAAAATCATCATCGGTAATCACGAAAAATGCGTCTGCAAAAATTGCCGACGGAACGACAACAAAAAAAAAATGATAGGCAATTCACACATCAATAATATTTCCCGAATGGAAAATCTCTTTGTCACTAGCTTGCCAATGGCTTTTTCCATCGGCAAAGCAAAACATTACGTTGGCAAAGGACATCAGGGCAATAAAGACCTATATCCGATAGCTTTTGCAAATAACATTTTTTTTATTGCTGACAAAACCAGACGTCGGCAATTAACAAAGGTATTTTGTTCGGTAGATCCATCGGCAATATACACCAACATTAATTTTATAAATCGTCAGTAGTCCAACAATAAAATTCAACGAAGGGAAATACTATTGTTAAGTCCATCGACAATAAAAACCAGTATAATTCTAAGACTCCATTGGTAATTCATCCGTAATTATTTTAATTTAATTTTTTTTTGCAATTTAAATCCTAAAAAAGCTATCTCCCAAAGCTTTTATAATAAAAACCATAAATAACAATTTAAGAAATAAATTTATATATTTATTAATTTAAATGTTACAAATGTAATGAAAATAAAAATATAAAAGTCAAATAATAACCAAACAAAAGTATACAATGTAAATAAAAAAAAAAAGGTTTATGTGGCATCAAACGCATCCCCCAAGTCATCATCACTAGAGGCCTAGTTACCAAGATCAAAAGGAGGAGGTGGCTAATGATCCAAAAAGAGCTCAAGCCCTATATTGGAGCTTGAAGAACACTTGAAGACGTTTAATCATTCTTCTTCTTCTCCACTTCTTTTGTTTTCCTTTTTGAGTTTATTCATGTGCTTCTATCTTTCTTCAATTCTTCCATCTTGTTTTACAATTTTGAGAAGCTAGATTCCTTTATCTAGGATTAAGGATGCAACCATTCTACGAATGTTATGATTGAATTTTAATTTCTTTATTAGTTAATGAAGACTACCGTTTTTAATTCAATTTTAATAATCTTAATGCTTCTTGTATGTTGGTACTATGCAAGATCTAAGACATTTAAGCGAAGGATCAAAAGATAAAACTGAATGTCAGAACTCTAATAATTGAACCTAGGAATTATGATCTATAGATGTTCTTAATCCTTTGAGGAGCCATGAATTATCATAGGGCTAGATAGGTTTTAAGTATCTTAGTATCCATGAAAATAGTTATTACTTTGATTTGAACATGTTTCTTGTGTCTCAAAGGAGAATATTAAATAATTTAGGATAATTCATCTTTAAAAGCATTAGTTATACCAACAAAGCCCGGCACAGTTGGTAGATAGCTGGGTCCCTTAAGCATGCTGACAGGGGTTCGACTCCTGGCCGTGTGTATGGAAAAGGCTTTGTTGGGAGAGGCTGTACCCACTTCGGTGATCTCTCCGCCTCGAAAGGGATTAGTCTTCGGCTTTCGGCTGGGGGATACCTTTGGATAAATCCAAAAAAAAATAACATTAGTTATTCATTACTAAGAAGAATTAATCTCCATTATAGCAAGTTGTCGTGGTGAAACCCTTAAATCCTATAGCTTTTGTCTTTGTTTAATTTTTTAAAATTGGTTTTTTTTTTCTTAGTTTTTAGTCTTTTATTCACATTCAAATTACTTCAATTCGAATTCTAGATAATTAAAGTTATTGTAGTTTAGTACTCATCAAAATCCTCGTGAGAACAAATCTTATTTTACTAGTTGAATTATCTATGCACTTGCGAATCACAAATAGAGAAAAATCAAAACCGATCTTTTTACCATTATTTAAAAAACATATAACAACAATTTGTGTTAGTTTACAATTCAGTGAAAAGTTAATATCTACTAGACCAAAAATGTGACAAGTTGGGGCACGAGTTTTTCCATGAGCAATATTCAACAAAAATAAAATAATCCATGATATTATACATAGCAAACAAAACTAAATAGAAATGACTACAAAAAATATAACAATTATATATAATTCTTTCTAATATAAAATAATTTTAAATCATAGTCATATAAATTCTCATTGAAAAATTAATGAAACAATAATGTTAATAAACAATTTCTAACAACAAATCTCAAACATCGACTAACTACAGATTGATGCTATGGCATTATCCGTAGTAATTCTGTAATTAAATAGTTTCATTACGGAACTACGGAATAGCTACAGATTAGCTACAGATTTTGACATTTTTAATCCGTAGCTAATGAGGAAAATTCTTATAGTGAAGTGGAATAATTCACCAAGCAAACCAAAACTGACCGAGTACATAGCCTGTGGGTAAGCTAACAATCTGATAAGCCTAAAACTTGAACTAAACTGACTAAGCACGTAGCTCACAGGTAAACTAACAATTTGACAAGTACATAGCTTGAACTAGAAAGCATCAAGCTCGATACCATAACATCTCATGTGTGTTAACCATATACAAAACTAGCATGTTCCCTATAGAGTTTAATTCTAGGTGCACCAAGGCTAAATTCACTGTTATTAGACACAGTTTTCGAACAAGGTTTTCTCCTAAAAATATAATTTACAAAAAAAATAAGGTAACATAATCCTCAAGAAAATAAATTTGCAAGTAGAAATATAAATTCTAATTTATTTAAATAAATTTATTTCAAATAGCATATTTCCTCACATCAAAAACCTCACTGGAAATTCTTTTTTTAGATATGTTTTTTACAAGGAATAAATGCCCGTAACAATTATCAATATTGTTCAAAACCATATTTTGAAACAATTTTCATTAATTATTTAAAAAATCATTTTCTATAACAAAAAACGTCAATAATTATCATAATTGATCCAAAGCCATTATCAATATATATTTTCTGACAACAAAAATTATCAATTCAACTCAATGAAAGAAAGTTTCCATACGTAATTATTGCTATTGTTATAATAATAACTCTTCCACAACTTCTGAATAAGCCATTAGAGAAGATTTCGAAGACATCATAGTTTATTATTTTTGCCAGCAATAATGACTAAAGTTACATATTTCATAATTAAAAGTCTTTCAGATTTAAAGATATTATTTTTGTATGTTTGCAATTTTGATTTAATTTATTGAGTGGGTTGCAATCTTGTTAGGTTAAGCCGTTTTTGTTATCTCGAATGCTTGTAATTGGCCTTATTTTTTGTAATGCTTTAAAGAATAATGCAATTATTTTCTTAAAAAGAATAATTCTACATATTGGCAATGACAGTCGTAAATCTTCTTTCTCTCTATTTTCTGTCAACCTATACATTTCTTCTATATAAGGGATAAAGTAAGAAAGAAAATTTTCTTTTTTTCTTTTTTGCAATTCTTCAAAACAATTCCTTTTTATAAATAAAGGAGAAAGAAAATTCCATAAACAACAAAATTTTATTTCTTTGTTGCTCTTGATGGGCATCATTGGTTTTGAAAATGATAAGAATATAAAAACACGATTTTAGGGGTTGAAAGGATAAGAACATAACTTTCTTTCCTCTTAGGACCAAAAGCATAAAAACGTTAATTTCATTCCTTTCGAGGATGAAAAAGCTAAGATCATAAAATTATTTCCTTTCAAGGTTGAGAATGAAAAGAATGTGAACAATCCTCTTAGTCATCAAATCGTCAAACCGTAAGTGGCCCCACTAGCATATAGTCTTGCCATTGTTTTCTTGGCAAAAAACCACTTTGCCCATAGTTTTAGAGCTGCAACGTTCTCTATATAAGACCTTGTCTTAGGGTTATAACACAATCCAATCTTATACACTCATCTAGTTCTCCAGTTCAGTCTCATTGCTAGTAAAACTTTATCCATGGCCTTCGTGAAGAACCTTGGCAAGGTTTCCAACGTAGTAGAGGATGAAGATGAAGATGATGATGATAATGCTATGTGGGAAAATATTGGATTCTCAGTTATCAAATCCCTTAAATACGATGGTGACTTACTAGTTTGTTGTTTGATTTGTATTTCATTGGTTAGTATCTATAATACAAATATTTGTTGCTGCAGGATATTTTTCAAATGCAAGTTTTCAGCACATAATTAAGAGACTACAGGTAGGCATTGATCATTAGTTGTGGGATTGGACAATATCTAGTCACTCACATAGTTCTAGTCAATATATATGATGCTATGCTAAATGTTGTTGTTGTTGTTGTTGTTGTTGTTGCTTATAGCATCGCCATGGGAAGAGCCAAAGTCAACATTGCACCAAATGGAGTTGATGTTATTGACAATGCTTCTTTGATGCTAGAAGAAGGGAGTGGAACCATTGACTGAGCTTTCAGACCTTTAGTTTTCATCACTTGATGGTTACCTAACAAGTAAAATTTGGCTCCTATAAAATGAGGACTTCACTTTAAAGGGAAAAGTGAGGGATTGTAATGGTAACTAGATGTTTCCCTCAACTTCTAACATGTTTTGTGAATTATTTCTCTCAACTTCCTATTTGTATTGAGAATCGTTTCCTTCAACTTCATATACTTGTATTGTGGATTGTTATCCATATCTTCATATTTATAGAAACTTAAGCTTTTCCTAAGATGTAGCATAAGAATAAAAAATAAAATAAAATTAAGGATACTAGTTCGACTTCCCCCAACTAATAATATATAAATTAAATAAAGAATGACTGACAATTGATTTAATAGTTTTGTTTTGCCTTGAGAGACTTAGAAAACGATAATAACATAATGAATAGACAATGTATCATGTTGACACACAATAGCGGAAGCCTAAATTATCCCCATAGATTTTAATTAACTCTATGCAATCAAGAATTTGACAATGTGGTAAACTGCACTGTATATATTTATAAACATTGTAACGTCTATGGAAATGAAGTAACAAGGAAAGTATAAAAGGAGGGTTTTAATTATAACGGAAATTTTGTCAATTCACACATAGCTAACCTTAAATCCAATTCTACTCCAATTAGACTTTAAAAGCCGTTCAACCTTCCCTTCTCCTGTGTGCCTGTTTTGCCTTTTCTTTCCCCACTTCTCTTCAAGCAACCATTAAGGAGAGCTTGTAAAATTAAATATTGCAGTTTGGGAAAGGGTTTGTGCTACTCATTCTCTAAAGATTGCTTCTTTGGCTTGTTAAGTTAGCCACAAAATTAAGAACTTGATTATTTAATTTATCTTGAGGAATATTAAGTAGTGAATCTAGGTGTTAGTATATAGAATTATATAGGATTTGAAAATTTAATTTATTTAGGTAAATCAATTGTCTTTGGCTAATTAATGAATTATTGGTATTTTTTAAAGTTATATAACGACACACGAAACCTCCAGTTCAATTGTGTGAATTAATGGGGGAAGACCCACATAGAAATTGTTAGAATTGCGAATATTTTCTATCTGCTATATATTTATTTGAAATTTCTTTTAAGATTTTAAAATAGATTTTATTTTGTTATTGGATTTTGGATATACTATAACCTCAGATACTCAACAAGCAAACCTTTAGAAAACTTAGAACTAATTTGTGAACTTATTTATGATTAACCCATTGATTGAATTAAAAATATTGCTATTTGGTAAAATATTGATCTTTCATATTGTCATGTGTATGAACTTACGTAAGCAAAGCAAAATAACATAACTAAAACAGTTACGACACTAGCATGCCAGCCCTCAACAAGTCCACCAGCACACAACGATTAATTCCCACTCCCACAGTTTGTTCACCAAAAATCACTTGGCCATCATAATTGGAGTTACGCTACAAAGCATAATAACATAACTAGTACATATACGATACTATCACATTAATCCTTCAATGACAATAAGTCCACCAGTACATAATAATTAATTCGCACGCCCATTGTTTTACCCACCAAAAATCACTTCGCCAATGAAATTGGAGCGACACTACTTTCTATATTAAGCATTGAGTTCAGGTTATAGACAAAACCTAGTCTCGCTATAATTCTATAGATTAGTGTATGAATATTTTAAGAATAAATTAAGAAATGTCGTTGGTGTTCATCGGTGAAGCTAACGATAGTCTGAATGCTATTTGTGAGAGGAGTTTGATTGTTAACAATTGAATCAATGAAATATACAAATACAGAGCAAGGGAAAACTTCTGCTACGATAACCCATCTTCAGTTATCAACAAAACTAATGCTGGACAAAAATCATATCATTCAGGGGCAGGGAAATAAAATAACAATCATAAAACAACCTCACCCTAACATACGATAAAGATAAAACTGCTCTTCCTCTGTCACCACATAGCCTAACCCTTTATAGATGAAAAACTAACTGCTCCTCCTGTGTCATCAACACCTCAAATCCTAAGGGACCCCACAAGCACATAGTAATATAAACCCTTTTTCCTCCTGTGTCACCACCACATTGTTTTCTCCTCTTTATAAACCCTTGCTCCTTCTTGTTGAGGATCAAACACAATCCACTCTTAAACTCTAATCTAGTTCTGAAACACAATTTTATAACTCTATAGTCAAGGAATGGAATTTGTGAAGGTATCCGAAGGCACAGAGGATAAAGAAGCAGATAATGATACTATTAGTGAGAAGACAAAGATTTTCAACTATCGATTCAATAAATTGCCAAAGGCAGTTTACTAGGTGCTTTATCTATCAGTATTTTTTGTCAATATCTATTTAATCTCATTTCTTAAATTTTTCAAAATCTCACGGATCTATGATATGCAGAATTGCTTGAAGATGCAAGTTATCAGCACATGTCCAATTACAATGTTGGTGCAGAAATTGAAGACCAACCTCAATTTATAGATTAAACACCATAGTGAAATGTGCCGAGAGCGTTTTGGGTAATAATGTTGACCATGATTCCGACGATGGCATTAAGGAAGTCAACTAATTGGCTTACGTCTAAATGATTTTATCCTTCTTGTTGTTGTTGTCCTTCTTGTTGTAGCTTGAAGTGTCACCATTTGGACTGATCAGAATTTGAAATTTTCCTTGAGGTTGCAGATCTCAATGGTTGTGATGTTTCCATGCTTGTTGAGTAACCAACCCAAAGCCATCTGAAGTCGGAGCTATATTAGTAAATCATCCAGAAGTACATTATTTTAACTAGATGTGTACCTATTTTTATCACATATTATTGTTTCCCTCAACTTCATAGAGATCTTGTCAATTGTTTCCCTTAACTTCATACTTATATTGTTAATTGTTTCCCTCAACTTCATAGTCATAGCATGTATTGTTTCCCCCTATCTTCATAGTTCTTTTAATTTGAGTTCTTCCAAAGTGATATCCTCACGCAAAAACATGAGAAATGTTAGTTTAATTTTCCCTCCCCAGCTAGTAATGTCTACACCAAAAAAAAAAGTTATTTCAAAGTTGTAATTTGAACTTGTTTCTCTGAACTTCAAAAAGGAATTAAGATACAACTTCTGGTAGCTCAGCTCACTTCCAATTTTCTCGTCTTTATTTCCTACATTTCATTGTTAATTAATGAAACCATCAACTTTCTGATAAGCTTAATAATTGGAGTTGGTGTTGATGAAACATGTAGTAATAAAGCATTAAGTAAGAATTTTGACATTTTACAGAATTTCAATAAATTTAACTAATGAATAATTATGAAACAAAAGTATTAGTATTTAAAGAAATAAATAATTGGTTAAAGTTGGCCAAGTCTTTAAGGAGTTGTGCTCCATGTCGTAACATTTCGAGTTCAAAGCTTGGAGCCAAAACCAAGAGGAACTTCTTCCTCTAAATACACTAGATTGTGTGGGTGGTGCCTTAAGATTGCACGCAGAGGGTACATAGTTTTTGTTAACACCCATGCAAATAGTGCTATGTAATTTCAGTGTCGGTTAGAAGTCTTCTTTCTTTTCAATTTTTCTGGTCAACCTTTAAATATATTCAATATTAGGCACAAGCTGATAAAGAAAATATTTTGTATTGCTTCAAGCTTTCTAGAAATATATCATAAATACAATCAATAAACAAATTTAGTCATTCCCTTCACATCGATAGGGTATCTTTCGAATTGAAAGGATAAGAATGTAAAACTTTCATTCTTTTTCAGGTAAAAAAGGATAAGAATGTAAAACTTTCATTATTTTCTGAAAAAAAAAAAGAATGAAAAATAAAATATTATTTACTTTTGGAGCTGAAAAGGATAAAAATACAAATTTCTTTTCCTTAGTAGCCCGAAAGGATAAGACGATAACTTTCTTTCTTTAAGGACGAAAAACGACGAGAACTTAGCTTTCTCTACTTTTGGATCTAAAAAAGGATAAGAATGTCATTGATTCACTTTATCACCAATTGGTCAAACCCTAAGTGTGATGCACCTTATTACCACTTTGTCCCACTGATCCACTTTCCTCTCTAGCACACAAAAATGCATTGTTTTCTTCACCTGAAACCACATTGCCCCAAGTGTAAAAGTTACAATTCAGTCTACCTCCTGCGGCTTACGACACAACAGAGTCTTATTTTCGCTTTTAATTCTCAAACTATGTATATTAACTAGCTAAAATATACGTGTGGCATTCTTGAACAAATTAGGCACCATGGTGGCAGAGGATGAAGATGAACATAATTTCCTTTTCCTGGATAAAAAGGATAAGATTATAACTTCCTTTTCTCTTGGGTATAAAATGGATAAGAATGTAACTTTTTTTCCTTTTTAGGTTAAAGGAAAGAAATACTGTTTTCCTTTCTTTCAAGGCTAAAAAGGATAAGAACGCATGATTCTTTCCTTTTCGGATGAAAATGATAAAAAACGTGAACTGTCACGACCGTCTCTCAAGGGTACAGTAACGGAAATAGCAAGAGAAATTAATAAAAAAATATAGTCACTATCAATTTTTATTTATTAAGAAAATAATTAAAAAAATCTTTTAAAAGAAAATTGGCATTAAAACTAGATTAGATTCAGGAGTCTATTTATGTATAGGGAAAGACAGGAACTTAATCCTACTGCACCCCTAATGCATCCATCTCAAGATAGTTACCCTAAATTAATCATTTAAATTATTAATAACCTTAATAATATTTAATTTACCCATAAAAATTAAAAGAAAATTAAATAATAAATTAAAATATTTATAAATTCAAAATAAAAGAAAATGAACATTTATGAACAAGTGGAAGAAAGAATTAATTTACAATTTTGATTAAAAATATATTTAAAATTTTGATAAACCAAAAAAAGAGTTTATTTAGGTTGGTCTTGCCAAGATGCCTATGTATACCAAAAGTAAGAAATCAAAGCCTACGTAGTTCGTCTAGAAAATGATTATGGGTTGATATATTTTAATTAAAATGATTGGTTAATTATTAATTGAAAAAAATAATTTATTATTAAAGAGTCATTACGGCAACATTGATAATTAGATTTTAAATTTATTCTTAAAATTCAAGAACCATTATAGTAACATTTATCTTAATTAATTAATTTTTTTAAATATGATTAAAATTTTATTTTAAGATTAAAGAGCAGTCACGACAACATTAATTCTAATTAATTATTTCTTCAAATTAAACAAAATATCATAACTAAAATGACTCAAAGATAATAGTTATGAAATTTTTATTTTCCTAAAATTTATTCAAATTAAGAATTATGATAGAGATAACTAATTCAAATTGAAATTATATCTTAAGCAATTAAATGGAATATCAGAATAAAATATCAGAGCAACCCAATAGATAGGATAAGACAAATCAAAAGTAAGGTATATCACATTAACAAATATTTAAATTATCATAATTAATATTTATTTTAGGATTAAGGAGCCATCACAGCAAGATTAATCCCAATTAATTATTTTCTCAAATCAAACAAGCTGTCACAACTAAAACGACTTGAAGATAATAATTATGAATTTTTATTTTCCCAAACTTTATTAAAGTGAAAGGTAAGTCATAATAGGGATAACCAAATCAAATTAAAATTCTATCCTAAGCAATCAAACAGGAATCAAGATAAAATATATCAAATACAATCAAATAGATAAGACAAAACAAATCAAAAGATCAATGTATATCACATTAATGAATATTTAGATTATTATAATTAAAATTTATTTTTAAGATTAAAGAGCCATCAGGACAATATTAATTCTAATAAAATTACTAGCTAAAATAATTCAAATTATTAAAATTATTATTATTTTCTATTTGCTAAAACTTTATAAAATTTATTAAAAGTTAAGATAAATCATGAATCAAAATGATTAATTTGTTGATTAATGTTCATAACATGAGGAAGTGAATGAATATTTCAAAGCAAATGGGGTTAATTTGTTGATTAATCATTAACAACACAAATGGGATTAATTTCAAAGCAAGACACATAGATTATGAGGAAGTTTTCAGACTTTTATCAATTTTAAAATTTTGAGGATTCTTCAAGTATGAATATTTATATCTTATATTGAGAGAAGGCGTCGAATTAACCAAACAAATGCCAAGGATCAAACAATTATAGAAAAGCTAACCTATTACAATTAAATAAGCATTTAATAAAATAATAGGTTCCCATCTCCTAAGATATCAAAGTTTATATGACTAAGAAATTATTTTCTAAACCCTAGCATGATATGCATATGCATGGATGCAAGTGAATGATATGCAGGTGATTAATGGATATTTGAATGTTTGGGTGATTAACAGTGTTGGCGAATGTGAAGGAGTGCAAATGAATGTAGGTGGTTGAGTGATTATATGCAAGTGCATGTGTGTGCCATGAGTGAATGCACAATGGTGCAAGTATGATTGCATGTGTGTGTATGAGTGATTGCATGTGTGCTAAACAAGTGAGTGTGTACGTGAGTGATTTTGTGCATGTGGGTGAGTGGATGCAAGAATATAAGAAAGGCTTACGAGTTCATGTGTATGCAGAAAGTTTTGAGAATCTGATTACCTTGCTATTGATGTGCGATGTGCTCCTCCATGTTTCTTAGTGCTCCTCTATGTCTCCCCTTTCCCATGTACGTGCCTTTCCCTCTGTATGTGTTGTATCTGCCTCCCTAATTGATATAAGTGCTCTTTTTTAAATAAATTATTCATTTACTTAAGGGTTATCTTAAAAGATATTATGTAATCTCCTATCTCAATTCAAATTAAATTCTTTTTTTTCTACTTCTTATCCTATCTTTATAACTTTTCCTAATCAAATTTATTTCATCCTTAATTATTAAATTTTTTTTATCATGTTCATTTTTTTATTAGTTTTTATATTATTAAAAGAATTAACACTAACTTAATTTTTTAATTAATTTTTATTAAAAAGTCGGATAAAATACGGTGTTTACATGAATAATTCATTTAGTCATCAAATTGTCAAAACCTAACCATTCCTTCTAGCATTTAATATTACACACAGTTTTCTCCAACTCATCCACTGCGCTTACAATATTAAAAGCCACAATGTTCTCTGTATAAGACTTGCTCTATAGGCATCTGAAATAATCTAGTCTTCTTCTTGTTGTTGCTTGCAGGATTACTATGTGGACTGGAATAAATCTAAGAATTTAAGTAGATGTTGCTAATCATAGAAGTTGTGATATTTGGATGCTCGTCTTATAAGCAACCCAAAACCAATCAAAATTGAAACTTTATAAGTAAATTATCTAAAAGCATATAGAAAAAGCAAGCTAGATGTGTCGTTATTGTTAACACAATATTCTTGTTTCCCTCAAATTCATAATTTTTCTGTGGATTGTTTCACTAAATTTTATATAGTTGTATCCACAAATGTACATGTTTCCCATAACCGCATAGATGCAGCAACTTGAACTTCGTTAAACGATAACCCTAAGTCTCCAACAAAGGGTGAAGTTTATTGGTTTAACTCCCCTTCCGCAACTTGTAATGTGAAAATTATTTTAAAAAACACATAATTCATAGTTGTAATTCTGATATTTCTCTCTTAATTTCATTGCAAATTTCCTTGTCATCAGTTCCTATATTTTCGAGCTGATTGTAAACATAAAGCATTGTTAGATCTAGAGCTCAGTATCTTCGCCTTTCAAGTAGTGCCATAGACATTGAGAGGAAATAATAGCAAAATATGCCTCTAATTAGTTTGTAAAATATCAAATTCCCATTTACAGCAACTTGGATTCAATTTTTCGTCAAAGCAAAGCAAATTAAAATGACGGCAACTTTTGCCACAAATAAGCAAAATCAAGCAAAACAGTGTCTTTAAAAGGTAACTGTTTTATAATCAGTTAAATTTTGAAATATTTGTTATTTGACTAATTTTTAATTGAAATTTAGTTCTAAAGAAATTCAATAAAAAATTTTAAACCAACAAGTTTATATTTGAATCTAAATATTCCTTCTTCCCCACTCTCTCTATATTTACTTGATCTACAATTAAAAATAATATACACAAAGATTTGACAAGCAATACTTTATATTCAACTGGTTGAAAATATAATTCTAGATAGACGAGACATATTCTAAAACTAGTTCAAATTTGTGTAGATTTACAACCAAAAAAATTTAAAAAAAAAAACCCACACACACACAAACTAATGTAATTTTTAATATTAAATAAAACAACTCTTATGAGAAATTAATGTAATTTATCAAAGTTAATAACTATAATTCCTTTTCTTTCTTTTGATTTAAAAAATTAACAAACACATATGTATATATATATTGATCTTCATACAAAAGTTGTATGATTGACCAACTAGAGTGTTGAAATAAATTCCAATTGTTATATTTCACAACTGCATTAGTTTGGGATACCTTGTTAAACTATAAGTTATTTTCAAATGCAAAATTATAAATTTAAGTCTAAGTTCTGTACTTATTTAATTACGAGTTTAGAATGTTGGGGACATTATTTAACAAGATAGCACAATTTTATTTTTTGGTTCAAATTTCCAAGAAATATGAAGTGGTAAATAGTTAATCATTTTTGTAAATAACCAAAATTTTGCTTCAAAAGTGACAACTTTATTTATTCTCCAGCCTACGGAAATCACATTTACTTTGCCCTCTCTCTCAATTTCACTCTCCGTCTCCACTGTAACTTTGGGGTTTTGGTGGTCATTCCCTACTTGTCTCATGCTCTCTCAGCTTCTCGATATCTTATTTCAATTTCATCTACCTTGCTAGCTTTTCACAGTGTAAAACCTCTTATTTTGGATTTTCAACTCTTTCCTCCTCTATTTGCTCCATATATTTTGGATTCCAGCAAGAGTCTAAGAGTTCATAGACTACCCATTCCATTTTGGCATCAATTGATGCATGTTTGAGGTGTTTAGAGTTGTTGGGTGGTTGGAACTACTCAAAAAATATATTTCACAAGCGGTAAACCTCTCAAAACCCTAGATTAAGCTTTGGTTAAGCATGGGTATTTGGCTGCCATGGTGAAAGACCTAGTTAAACTTACGTGACAATTCATGATATTATTTGAAGAATAAATAGAAATTAATTTAAAGTCCACATAATGTGTTGGATATAATCGAAAATGCATTCCATGGATGAATACATGTGTCTTTTTTCTTTTTTCGTATGTTAAAAAGTTTAGAGGGAGACGAAGCTATCACATTCCAAAGCTCAGGATACCACAAGCCTCAACGAAGGCTTATAATAGTATTTGCATATCACTTACCAATGAAGAACTCTAGCAAGATAGAAAGTCAAGACCTTTTTGAATATGCAATTTGATCGTAGTAGTTAAGCTAACTCTTGTTGGCACATAAATAGATGTGTTGAGGAGTTCATAAGAGATGTTTTAGAAATTCAATGAATATGACAAAATTTATGTTCCTGTGTAAAATTATTAATCTCCAGTATATGGGCATAACTTTTGACTAACACTACCAGAAATACATGGATTACCGACAGAAACCATCATCAGTAATCAATAAAAATCCGTGGGAAAAAATTGCAACGGAATGACAACGGAAAAAAACGATAGGCAATTCACACATCAATATTTCTCAATGGGAAAATATGTCCGTCGCCAGCTTGCCGATGGCTTTTTCCATCAATAAAGCAAAACATTACGTTGGCAAAGGACATCAGGGGAGAAAAAGACCTGTATCCAATAGTTTTTGCTAACGACTGTTTTTTTTATTGCTGATAAAACAAGACATCGGCAATTAAACTTTTTGTATTACTCAAACTAACTATTAGTAAACATTTTTATTTTCATTTTCAGTGCTTAATACAAAAGCATGCTGGAAGGGAAAGAAATCTCAAGTTACGGCCCAAGCAAGTGAATCATTGTTGGTCAATCATATCAATTATAGACCAAAATTTATTTTAGGAAACATATACCAAATAGAAAATGCTTTTGTCTATTTTAATTGTCATGCTACAAAGTTCACCACTTCTTTTATTCTTGAAACAATGCATCATCTCATATGCAACCAAAATATATTAGAGATAATTTTGAGCTTTGCCGACTGTATACATATAGTAATAAGTCAGAGCCCGTTTTATTTTTTCATATATGAAATGAAAAAATCTCAACCATTAAATACGTGTTTTATTTATTATAAGATCAATTTTTCAATAACACTTTGTTGGACTTTCATCATCCACCTCACACTAACAAAATTTTACCTGAATCAAGGATAGTTTTGTATGTTATCAAATATAATGTATAATATGCGTTCAAAATGAATAGGAATATCAATTATTTGATTGGATGCTTATTGTTTTTTAAATTTCTTAAAATTTGGTTGCAAGACAGAAATAATTATTAATTATATTTTTACAATCAGATTGATGAAACTTAATAAAAATGCCAACAAATAGAAAGACACAAAAATCACACCTATTCCTTCTTCATAAGCAATTTCATTGAAGATAATTGATATCTTTGTCTTTCTATGATACCAAACAATCAATTTTTAAAGAGTAAATAACTCTGCCCATGATGGATACAAGGGCTTTCTAATGTAATTTTTTTCCATTCAGAATATTTGATTATTTTTCTCCATTTTCTATTTCCAGTTATGACTCTGTGCATAATAGGACATCTTAGAAGGATTCATGAATGTACGACCACACACACCAAAACATTATAAGCAAAGCAAAATAACATAACTAGAACAGTTACGACACTAGCATGGCAACCCCTCAACGAGTTCGCCAGCACACAACGATTAATTCCCACTCCCACAGTTTGTTCACCAAAAATCACTTTGCCATCATAATTGGAGTTACGCTACAAAGCATAATAACATAACTAGTATATATACGATACTATCACATTAATCCTTCAATGACAATAAGTCCACCAGCACATAATTAATTCCCACGCCCATTGTTTTACCCACCAAAATTCACTTCGCTAATGAAATTGAAGCGACACTACTTTCTATATAAAGCATTGAGTTCAGGTCATAGACAAAACCTAGTATCGCTACAATTCTGTAGATTAGTGTATGAATATTTTCAGAATAAATTAAGAAATGTCGTAGGTGTTCATCGGTGAAGTTAACGATAGTGTGAATGCTATTTGTGAGAAGAGTTTGATTGTTAACAATTAAATCAATGAAATATACAAATACATAGCAAGGGAAAAGTTCTGCTACAATAACCCATGTTCAGTTATCAACTAAACCAATGCTGGACAAAAATCATATCATTAAGGGATAGGGAAATTAAATAACAATCACCAAACAACCTCATCCTAACATAGGATAAAGATATAACTGCTCTTTCCTCTGTCACCAAATAGCCTAACCCATTATAGGATGAAAAACTAACCGCTCCTTCTGGGTCATCAACACCTCAAATTCTAAGGGTCCCCACAGGCACATAGTAATAATCATTGTTTTCTCCTCTTTATAAACCCTTGCTCCTTCTTGTTGAGGACCAGACACAATCCACTCTTAGACTCTAATCTAGTTCTGAAACACAATTTTATAACTCTATAGTCATGGAATGGAATTTGTGAAGGTATCCGAAGGCACAGAGGATAAAGAAGATAATGATACTATTAGTGAGAAGACAATGGTCTTCAACAATTGATTCAATGAATTTCCAAAGGTAGTTTACTAGTTGCTTCATCAATTAGTATTTTTCTTCAATATCTATTTAATCTCATATCTTAAATTTTTCAAAATCTCATGGATCTATGATATGCAGAATTGCTTGAAGATGCAAGTTATCAGCACATGTTCAATTACAATGTTGGTGCAGAAATTGAAGACCAAACTCAATTTATAGATTAAACACCATAGTGAAATGTGCTGAAAGCGTTCTGGGTAATAATGTTGACCATTGATTCCGACAATGGCATTAAGGAAGTCAACTAATTGGCTTAGATCTAAATGATTTTATGCTTCTTGTTATTGTTCTCTTTCTTATTGTAGCTTAAAGTATCACCATGTTATGCTTCTTCTTGTTTTCGTTCTTGTTGCTGTTGTCGTTCTTGTTCTTGTTGTTGTTGTTGTTGTTATTGTTATTGTTGTAGCTTGTAGTGTCACCATGTGGACTGATCAGAATTTGACGATTTCCTTAAGGTTGCTTATCTCAATGGTTGTGATGTTTCCATGCTTGTTGAGTAACCAACCCAAAGCCATCCGAAGTCGGAGCTATATTAGTAAATTACCCAAAAGTACATAGTGCTAACTAGATGTGTACCTATTTTTATCACATATTATTGTTTCCCTCAACTTCATAGAGGTCTTGTTAATTGTTTCCCTTGACTTGATACTTATATTGTTAATTGTTTCCCTCAGCTTCATATAGTCATAGCATGGATTGTTTCCCCCTATCTTCATAGTTCTTTTAATTTGAGTTCTTCCAAATTGATATCCCCACACAAAAACATGAGGAATATTAGTTTAATTCTCCCTCCCTAGCTAGTAATGTCTAGACAAAAAAGAAAATTATTTCATAGTGGTAATTTGAACTTGTTTCTCTGAACTTCATAAAGGAAATAAGATACAATTTGTGGTAGCTGAGCTCACTTCCAATTTTCTGGTCTTTATTTCCTACATTTCATTGTTAATTAATGAAACCATCCACTTTCTGATAAGCTTAATAATTGAAGTTGGTGTTGATGCAACTTGTAGTGATAAAGCATTAAGTACGAATTTTGACATTTTACAGAATTTCAATAAATTTAACTAATGAATATGTAAGAACCAAAAGTATTAGCATTTAAAGAAATAAATAATTGGTCAAAGTTGGCCAAGTCTTTAAGGAGGTGTGCTCATGTCGTAACATTATGAGTTCAAAGCTTGAAGCCAACCAAGAGGAATTTCTTCCTCCAAATACACTAGATTGTGTGGGTGGTGCCTTAAGATTGCACGCAAAGAGTACATAGTTTTTGTTAACACCCTTGCAAATATTGCTATGTAATTTCAGTAGCGGTTAGAAGTCTTCTTTCTTTTCAATTTTTCTAGTCAACCTTTAAATATATTCAATATTAGACACAAGCTGATAAAGAAAATATTTTGTATTGCTTCAAGCTTTCTAGAAATATATCATAAACAAAATACAATCAATAAACAAATTTAATCCTTCCTTTTGCACCGATAAGGCATCTTTAGGATTGAATAGGTGATAATGTAAAACTTTCACTCTTTTTCATATTGAAAAGGATAAAAATGTAAAACTTTTATTATTTCCTAAAAAAAAAATAAAATAAAATATTATTTACTTTTAAAGCCGAAGAGGATAAAAATATAACTTTCTTTCCCTTACTAGTTTAAAAGGATAAGAAGATAACTTTCTTTCTTCCAGGACAAAAAACGGCGATAACTTAGCTTTATTTACTTATGGGTCTAAAAAAGGATAGGAATGTCATTGATCCACTTCATCACCAATTGGTCAAACCCTAAGTGTAATGCACTTTATTACCACTTTGTCCCACTGATCCACTTTCCTCTCTAGCACACAAAATACATTGTTTTCTTCACCTGAAACCACATTGCCCCAAGTGTAAAAGTTGCAATTCTGTCCATGTAAGACTTGCTCTTGAGGGTTAGGACACAACACAGTCTTATTTTCACTTTTAATTCTCAAACTATGTATATTAACTAGTTAAAATATAGGTGTGGCATTCCTGAACAAATTAGGCACCATGGTGGCAGAGGATGAAGATGAAGAACATAATTTCCTTTTCCAGGATTAAAAGGATAAGATCATAACTTCCTTTTCTCTAGGGTATAAAATGGACAAGAACGTAACTTTCTTTCCTTTTTTGGTTAAAAGGAAAAATAAGTTGCTTTCCTTTCTTTCAAGGCTAAAAAGGATAAGAACGCATGATTCTTTCCTTTTCGGATGAAAATGATAAGGACGTGAAAAATTCATTTAGTCAACAAATAGTCAAAACCTAACCATTCCTTCTAACATTTAATATTACACCCAATTTTCTCCAACTCATCCACTGCGCCTACAATATTAAAAGCGACAATGTTCTCTATATAAGACCTGCTCTTTAGGCATTTGAAATAATCTAGTCTTCTTCTTGCTGTTGCTTGTAGGATTACTATGTGGAAAGGAATAAATCTAAGGATTTAAGTAGACGTTGCTTATCTTAGCAGTTGTGATATTTGGATGCTCGTCGTGTAAACAACATAAAACCAATCAAAATTTAAGCTTTATAAGTAAGCTATCGAAAAGCATATAGAAAAAGCAAGCTAGATGTGTCATTATTGTGACCACAATATTCTTGTTTCCCTCAAATTCATAATTTTGCCATGGATTGTTTCACTGAATTTCATATAGTTGTATCCACAAATGTACATGTTTCCCTTAACCTCATAGATACAGCAACTTGAACTTCGCTATACGATGTCTTCAACAAAGGGTGAAGTTTATTGGTTTAACTCCCACTCCGCAACTTCTAATATGAAAATTATTTTTTTAAAAAAAAACATAATTCATAGTTGTAATTCTGATATTTCTCTCCTAATTTCATTGCCATTTTCCTTTTCTTCAGTTCCTATATTTTCGAGTTGATTGTAAACATAAACCATTGTTAGATCTAGAGCTCAGTTTCTTCGCCTTTCAAGTAGCGCCATAGACACTGAGAGGAAATAATAGCAAAATATGCATCTAAGTTAGTTTCTAAAATATCAAATTCCCATTTACAGCAACTTGGATTCAATTTTTCGTGAAAGCAATGCAAATCGAAATGACAGCAACTTTTGCCATAGTAACTGTTTTTGTAATCAGTTAAATTTTGAAATATTTATTATTTGACTAATTTTTAATTGAAATTTAGTTCTAAAGAAATTCAATAAAAAATTTTAAACCAACAAGTTTCTATTTGAATCTAAATATTCCTTAGGGTGGAATTATTGGCACTCTAATATGCCTATCTACACTCCTTATTTTTCAATTTTTATTGTACTTTTCAAATTTACCCCTATATAAGTTTTTTGGAAAAAAAAAGTAACAGCATTATAATCTCAAATAACGGTAGGGACTAACTTGATAATGGTAGAAAATTATAAGGACTTAAATGTAAAAAAAATTATAGGAATTAAACTACAAATAAGTGAAAACTATAGAGACCAATTGTTTATTTTAATTAAAAAAATATTTTATTATATCCTGTGCTCGTTCAAGCAAGTCCATAAGCGAGGGAAGCAAACATCTAAAGCCAAATCCTTCTACAAAAACATATTGCAAAGCTAGAATTAATGCATGTTCGGGTCTAGGCAAATCATGAATTGAGTCCAAGCAAAGCACGACATTTAGATGTAATAAGCAATTGGATCCTCATACAATAAGGAGCTTGAGCTTAATGATGAAGTCGGTATCAATGTGGGTAGAAACTTTAGATCCCTAATTATTGAAAAAGAAGTTTATGAAAATCTCACATTTGGTTAAAAATAGTGTAGATATTATATAAAGAAAGCTAGGAGACTGCAATTGGGGACTAAAGATGCTAAAGTAATGGAAGACTGTTTTGTTCGGATTCAAAATGAAAATAGTAGGTTTTATTATGTGATGCATGTGGATGATGAATGTCATTTAAGAAATGTTTTTTGCCTGATGCAAGAAGTAGGACAGCATATGAATACTTTGGGGATGTTATTACATTTGATACTACGTATTTGACAAATAAATATGACATGCTTTTTTCTCCTTTTGTCAAAGTGAACCATCATGGGCAATCAATACTTTTGGGTTGTGCTTTGCTATCCAATGAAGACACCAAGACCTTTACATGGTTATTCAAGACTTGGTTATATTGTATGTCTGGACGTGGTGCAAATGCCATAATTACATATTAAGACAAGGCAATGAAAAATGCAATTGAGATTGTTTTTCCAAAAACATGTTATTGTTGGTGCCTATGGCATATAATGAAGAAGGTTCTTGAAAAGTTGAGTAAACATTCTAGCTATGAATCAATAAAAACTACTTCGCAAGAAGCTATTTATGATTCCTTCAATATTGATGAATTCACAAATATGTGGAAGAAAATGATTGGACACTATAATCTTTATGACAATGATTAGTTGAATGGGCTATACATTGACCAACAATATTGGGTACCTACATATTTGAAAGATACATTTTGGGCATGGATGTCTACAACACAATGAAGTAAAAGCATGCATGCATTTTTGATGGCTATGTTAACTCAAAGACAACCTTGAAAGCAATTTATGGAGCAATATGACAATGCTCTAAAAGACAAAGTTGAAAAAGAGTGTTTAGCATATTTTTAGTTCTTTTAATACATTGATCCCTCTTGTCAGTGAGTTTGGCTTTGAGTACCAATTTCAAAAAGCTTTTACAAATGCAAAATTCAAAGAATTTCAAGAAGAGATTGCTTGTATGATGTATTGTAATGCTCACTTTGAGGGGAAAGAGGACTTTATTTCAACATTTTCTGTTTTTGAAACTAGAAAGGTTAATGGGAGGCTTAAATATATAAGCTTCAATGTGTTCTTCAAAGAAGATGATTATGAAATGCAATGTGCATATCGTTTGTTTGAGATTAGAGGTATTTTGTGCAGGCATATTCTTTCAATGCCCAAGCTTATGACAAAAACAGAGTTGATACCTGACGTGAACTGTCGAACTCACTCAAATTAACCAGACTTATAAAGAAATTTATAATATAGGACAACCTGGATCGTCTCCCAAGGAATTTTGCATAGGACTAAATCACTCAATTGAAAAACAGAACAATAAATAGGGGGGGATTTAATTCGATTAAAATTAAAGCAAGATATAAAACGAAATTAGAGCAAGAGATAAAACAAAATTAATAAATTAAAAGCAATCAACCAACCCAGAATTGAGGTTTCAAGGACATCCGTCACTAGACAAATAATTACTGAATCTCGTGGTTGACCCTAAACAAATCGGAATCCCTGCATTCATATAGGAACCCTCTCTACTAGACAATCACCTAGCATTTAATCAAACTCTTGGCGTGTTCACTCATGCCATCGCACAGTGTTCACTTCAACCTGTTTTGATTTTAAGTCCCTTGGGTTAATCAACCTAAATATTAAATCTAACATTTAATCCCTTCTCCTGGATGATCAAAATACAGAAATCATAAACAAACCTCATGGACAAACCTCATCCGCTCGGATTCAACGTACACAATCGTGTTGCTCAATTCGAGTAAAGGGGGAAGAAAAACGGATTCAGTTCATGGAGAGCACGGGTCCTCTGTATTCAACAGCAAAAACCTCAACTCATGGGTTGATTGAATGAAAGTTTGCCTACCATGGCTGGGAAAAAAACAGAAAACGAAAAGGAAAGAAAAAGAAGAACAGGATGAACAGAAGAGAGAAAAGAAGAGAGGTGTAGATCTGAAATTTCTCAAAAATTAAAAGCTGCTGTTCATGTTGCTCTAATATGCTATTTAAACCTAAAACAAAACCAGGTCAGGGGCTCCAAAACTGGCCCAAATTAAAAAACATAACTAATGGCTTTGGTCCCATGTAATTTGGACTCCTAATTACAAAGTTAAGCCCAATTAACTAAACATAGCTCTAGAATTTCGTGACTGACTTTGGCTCCAATTTTGACTGCCTTCTTGTCCGAATTTGGCCTTCAAGCTTCTAATACCATTTGTAGCTCTTTGAGTTATCTGCAAAACGAAACAAGAATGAGGTTAATCGGATGCCTATAACAAAAGTTATGATCAAAATACTGGAACAGTGTAAATCTAGAAAAATAACACGAAAATGAATTAAATCCAATTAAAAGCCCAAAGCCTAATTTGGACCAAAAATCATTAATTACACACTAAACAGCCCTAAAATCATTAATCAAATGCAAAAATTAAGTGTGATAAAATTCAATTATCAAATGTCCCCACACTTATCCTTTTGCACTCCTGGGTAAAATTAAAAACTCAAAATAAAACTAAAGAAATGATAAAACAAAGAAAAAGACTAAAAGATAAACCTCTCCTTTCTAACAATTGTCAAGAATGCAAAACTTGAACAAGGAACACAAAACTTCAAAAGATCAACCAATCATGACAGAAATTTCTTCATCTCAAATTATAAAACATGACAATCTCAATTGATGATGCTAATCACGCAAAATGGCCTCTCAAGGTATGCTCTCAATCAATCTCTCAAGTGTATAGGGTAGCAAGTGTATCACTCAAACTCCACTCAAGAAAATTGCCCTACCATAAGCTTGCTCAAATTCTACTTCTCCACTACTCAAAACACATGCATGCACAAATCAAGAGGACTTATTATTCAAAGTTGTAATGGGGCTATGGTGAAGGCATGGACAAGTTTGGAAATGAAAGGCTAAGCACCCAAGAAATTTAAAAGAGCATTAGTCAAGAAATACAAAGGTTTGCTCAAAACCAACTAAATGAAATGTACTTTTACAAACAAGTCGCCTTTTTCAACAAAACTCTTTTCCTTCCCCAAAACTCATTATTACACCAAATTTTTCTCAAATTGACTTTTTTTTTCCTTATATATATATATATATTTTTCAGATTTTTTTTTTCTTTTTCTTTTTTTTATCTCTCTTTTTTTTTTTAGAAAAATTCCACAATTACTTACACAAGCACAATGACCAAACTAATGCCAAATGACAATTAGCATTGGATACCTCCCCCCACACTTAAAATGTTGCACGCCCTGGGGCAACCCCCACACTTAAACACAACACTAAGGTGAAACCAATGCTTAATAAATTTCCAAGGTGCGGAATAAAATGGTTTTACGCTTAGGCTTGTAATGTGGCTAAGATAAGGATGATACAAAAAGGCACGAAGGGGCCAACCAATGGGAATATAATGCAAGGGATGGCCAAAGTGGTAAATAAAAGAAAGAAGGCCTCTATCATATTTATGCATGCCAGTGAAAAATGCAGTCTCAAAAAGAAAAAGGGCAAGTTCTAGAGAACAAAATCATGAGCAGAAACACACAAGAAAGAAAGAATGGCAGAAAATAAATTCCATTCACACAGGCCCAAAATCTGACAAGGGTCTATACCAGCACGCAATCGGCATCACAAAATCAACTACCAAGTCAGATAATCTAAGAGTTGAGAAATTCAGTCCAACCAAAATGATCCATCAAAAATAAAATATCCAAGTTAAAAACTATGTACATCTCAACAATTATCACAAGGAGGGTTCAGACTGTATTATTCATAAAATTCTGTTATTAACAATCAAAATTAAAATTAAAAATGCAAAGAAAAGAAAAATAGAGAAAAGAGGAAGAAGACTCCCTATCCTCCTTAGGGAGGGTACGTGGCATTAGTGAGCCTAATCTCTGCCTCCGCTGGCTGCTGCTGGGGTTCCTTCATAAAAATGCTTAAGGCGATGTCCATTCACTGTAAAAGTACTCCTGGTCCGCTCATCACACAGTTCTACTGCACCAAAAGGAAAAACATTAGTAATCACAAAAGGACCATCCCATCTAGATCTAAGTTTACCAGGCATAAATTTGAGACGGGAGTTAAATAAAAGGACTTTCTGGCCCACAACAAACTCTTTTTCTCAGGATTTGCTTATCATGGAATGCCTTTGTCTTTTCCTTGTATAAACGCGAACTCTCATAGGCATCCAATCTAAGCTCTTCCAGCTCTTGCAATTGCAGCTTCCTCTCCACCCCCGACTTGGTCAAATCCATGTTGCACTGCTTAATGGCCCAATATGCCTGATTGCTCTAACTCTACCGGAAAGATGACATGCCTTACCAAAGACAAGCCGATAGGGAGACATCCCAATCGGAGTCTTGTAGGCAGTTTGATATGCCCACAAAGCATCATCTAGCCTCTTGCTCCAATCTTTCCGGTTAGAGTTAACAGTCTTTTGAAGGATTTGCTTAATCTCTCTGTTCGAGATTTCAGCTTGGCCATTGGTCTGTGGGTGGTATGTTGTGGCAACCTTGTGAATCACTCCAAACTTCCGTAATAAAGCACCCATGCTTCGGTTACAAAAATGAGAGCCCTAGTCACTGATAATAGCTCTAGGAACACCAAACCTGCAAAAAATGTGAGACCTGACAAAATCTACAACCATAGCAGAATCATCAGTCCGAGTGGCTTTCGCCTCAATCCATTTTGAGACATAATCAACAGCCAGTAATATGTAAGTAAAACCATGGGAAACAGGAAATGGACCCATAAAATCAATACCCCAAACATCAAAAACTTCACAAAACAGTATAGGTTGCTGGGGAACATCTCATGCCTACGGGAAAATACTCCCTACCTTCTGACAATTCTCACATGACTTGCAAAACAGATATGAATCATAAAACAAAGAAGGCCAAAATAAACCAGAATCTAACACTTTCCTAGCAGTTCTTTGGGGTCCAAAGTGACCACCACAGGCAGAAGCATGGCAAAAATGTAAAATGGAATGAAACTCATTATCAGGCACACATCTCCTAATTACTTGGTCATTACAAAATCTCTCACAAATAAGGGTCATCCCAAACATAGTATTTAGATTCACTTTTCAATTTCAAAGTCTGGGCCCTAGTGGAATCAGCAGGTAAAACACCAGCAACCAAATAATTTACCAAGTCAGCATACCATAGAAGCTTACCTTGCAGCTGTAAAAGCTGCTCATCAGGAAAATCATCCCGAATGGGAGAGAGGTCAGAAGGATGGTGAGTGATCCGACTCAAGTGATCAGCTACCTAGTTCTCTGCTCCACTTCTATCCTTAATCTCAATGTCGAATTCTTGGAGCAACAACATCCACCGAATAAGTCGAGGCTTAGCATTTGCCTTTTTCAAAAGAAACTTCAAGGCTGCATGGTCAGAAAAGACAATCACCCTAGTATTTAGTAGATATGACCTAAACTTATCAAGTGCAAAAACTACAGCCAAAAGTTCTTTCTCAGTGGTTGTGTAATTAGACTGGGCAGAATCCAAGTCTTGGAGGCATAGGCAATGACATGAGGGGCCTTATTGACCCGCTGAGCAAGAACTGCACCAACAGCATAGTTGGAGGCATCGCACATCAGCTCAATGGAAGAGACCAATCTGATGGCCAGATCACCAGAGTTGTGGTCAAGCAGCGCTTCAAATGATTAAAGGCCGACTTACACTCATCATCAAACACAAAATCTGTGTTGTGCTACAGAAGGTTGGACAGGGGCCGGGCAATCTTGCTAAAGTTCTGGATGAAGCACCGGTAGAATCCTGCATGACCAAGAAAAGAACGCACTTCCCGCACAGACGCGGGGTAAGGTAAAGCAGAAATAACATCTATCTTAGCAGGATCTACCTCAATACCCTTTTCTAGACACTACATGTCCTAAAACTATCCCTGACTCAACCATGAAATGACATTTCTCAAAGTTCAACACAAGATTGGTCTCAATGCATTTATTCAAGACTCTAGCCAAACTACCCAAGCATGCATCAAAAGAAGACCCATACACAATAAAATCATTCATAAATACTTCCATGCAATCCTCTAAAAATTCAGAAAAGATGCTTACCATGCACTGCTGAAAGGTTCCAGGCGCATTGCAGAGTCTAAAAAGGCATCCTTCTGTATGCAAATGTTCCAAAGGGGCATGTGAAGGTAGTCTTCATTTGATCTTCAGGTGCAATATGGATTTGGAAGTAGCCTGAGTAGCCATCCAAGAAACAATAGTGAGACTTACCAGCCAACCGCTCTAACATCTGATCAATAAAGGGTAAAGGATAGTGATCCTTGCGGGTGGCCTGGTTGAGCTTCCGGTAGTCTATGCAGACTCTCCAGCTGTTCTGAGTTTCTTGTGGGAATTAACTTTTTTCTGGTTGGCCACTATAGTCATTCCAGACTTTTTGGGAACTACCTGAACTGGGCTGACCCACTGGCTGTCAGAGATAGGGTAGATAATGCCAGCTCACAAGAGCTTAGTCACTTCCTTCTTCACCACATCCAGAATAAGGGGATTCAAGCGCATCTGAGGTTACCTCAGTGGCTTAGCACCCTCTTCCAATGAAATTCGATGCATGCACATGGAAGGGCTAATGCCAACAATATCAGCTAAAGTCCACCCAATCGTCTTCTTATTTTCCTTCAATAATCTCAGCAGCTGCTCCTCTTGATCAGGTAGAAGGTTTCTTGCGAAAGGGGGAAAAGAAAAGAAATTAGGGAACCTAACCCAGTAAACCACCCACCTTAGACCCTAAAACCAAAGGGTAGAGGTATTTACTCTTAGTGGGAAAGAGGTGACGCCTCTCGCAAATCTGATACAAGGTAAGTGTCTAATTCAAGAATAAATTTTGGAACTACATTGTTTGATTCATGAGCTATCTCACTCCTTCTGTATCATTTATTGTGGTGAATCTTCTGTAAATTGCTTAATCTTTGTTACCATAATAATTTTTCTGTTCTATGCCTACTAGGGGAAAATATTGACTTCTCAACTTGTTTGAGAATTGTTGTATTCAAGTAGGAAAATTAACCTTGTCTACTCGTTTGATATTGTTTACAGCTAACCTCTGTCACAAATTGGATGGTCATTCTTGAAATTGATTGGATGTCTACGCATATGTTTTCTAACTGTCTAAGGAAAAATCAATTGCATTTTATCCAAAATTAGCACCACAATCACATGATGATCCAATATTTCTAACTGCAATCCAAGCCAGGAGATATTTAAATGCTAGATCAAAGGTATGTTCTCGTTCGTCTTCTTTAGATGTTTGAAGTCAAACAGGCATGTAATAATATCTTGTATTGTAGATAATATCCTTCAGTATTTTCTTTTGAAAATAAACTTAGTTTTAACCCACTGACGTGAACTGTCGAACTCACTCAAATTAACCAGGACTTATAAAGAAATTTGTATATAGGACAACTGGATCGTCTCCCAAGGATTTTTGCATAGGATAAATCACTCATTGAAAAAGAACAATAAAAGGGGGTTTTAAATTCGATGAATTAAAGCAAGATATAAAATAAAATTAGAGCAAGTGATAAAACGAAATTAACAATTTAAAAGTAATCAACCAACCCAGAATTGAGGTTTCAAGGACATCCGTCACTGACAAAAATTCTTGAATTTCTGTGGTTGACCTAAAAAAATCGGAATCCTGCATTCATATAGGACCTCTCTAACTAGACAATCACCTAGCATTTAATCAAACCCCTTGGTGCGTTCACTCATGCCATCGCACAGTGTTCACTTCTCAACTTGTTTTGATTTTAAATCCCTTGGGTTTAATCAACCTAATATTAATCTAAATTTAATCCCTTCCCTGGATGACAAAAATATAGAAATCATAGACAACCTCAATCCGCTCAGGATTCAACTTACACAATTGTTTGCTCAATTCGAGTAAAGGTTGGGAAGAAAACGGATTCAAGTTCATGGAGAGCACGGGTCCTCTGATTCAACACAAACCTCAACTCATAGGTTGATTGAACGGCTACCATGCTGTGCAAAATAGAAATGAAAAAGAAAAGAAAAAGAAGAACAAGCTGAACAGAAGAGAGAAAAGAAAGAAGGCGTTAGATTGAAAATTTTCTAAAAAATCAAAGCTATTGTTCGTGTTGCCCTAATATACTATTTAAACTAAACTAAACCCAGGTCAGGGGCTCCAAAACCGGCCCAAATTAAAAACATGACTAATGACTTTGGTCCCATGTATTTGGACTCTGATTACAAAGTTAAGACAAATTAACTAAACATAGCTCTAGAATTCCGTGACTGACTTTGGCTCCAATTTTGACAACTTCTTGTTCGAATTTGGCCTTCAAGCCTCTAATATCATTTGTAGCTCTTTTAGTTATCTACAAAACAAAATAAGAATGAGGTAATCGAATACCTAGAAACAAAGTTATGATCAAAAACTAGACAATGTAAATCTAGAAAATAACACAAAAATGAATTAAATCAATTAAAACCCCAAAGTCAATTTAGACAAAACCATTAATTACACACTAAACACCCCTAAAATCATTAATCAAATGCAAAATTAAGTGTGATAAAATTCAATTATCAAATGCCCCAACTTATCCTTTTGCACTCCTGGGAAAATAACTCAAACAAACTAAAAAATAAAAAAAAAAGATAAAGAACTAAAAGATAAACCTTCCTTTCTAACAATTGTCAAGAATATAAAACTTGAAATAAGGACATAAACTTCAAAGATCAACCAATCATGACAAGAAATTTCTTCATCTCAAACTATAAAACATGGCAACCTGAATTGATGATGCTAAATCACGCAAAATGGCCTCTCAAGGTATGCTCTCAATAATCTCTCAGTGTATAGCTAGCAAGTGTATCACTCAAATTCCACTCAAGAAAATTGCCCTACATAAGCTTGCTCAAATTCTACTTCTCCACTACTCAAACACATGCATGCACAAATCAAGAGGACTTATTATTCAAGTTGTAATGGGGTTATGGTGAAGGTATGGACAAGTTTAGAAATGAAGGGCTAGGCACCCAAGAAATTTAAAAGAGCATTAGTCAAGAACAAAAGGTTTGTTCAAAACCAACTAATGATGAAATGCACTTTTACAAACAATTCGCCTCTTTTCAACAAAACTCTTTTCCTTCCCCAAAACTCATTATTACACATTTTTTCACAAATTGACATTTTTTTCATCATATATATATATATATATTCAGATTTTTCTTCTTCTATTTTTTTTTCCTCATTTTTTTTAGAGAATTCCCACAATTACTTACACAAGCACAATGACCAAACTAATGCAAATGAAATTAGCATCAATACCTCCCCACACTTAAAATGTTGCACGTTGGGCACCCCACACTTAAACACATAGGTGAAACCAATGCTCAATAAATTTCCAAGGTACGGAATAAAATGGTTTTACACTTAGGCTTGTAATGTGGCTAAGACAAGGATGATACAAAAAGGCACGAAGGGGCTAACAACGTGAATATAAATGCATGGGATGGCTATCTGGCCAAGGTGGTAAATGAAAGAAAGAATGCCTCTATCAAATTTTATGCATGCCAGTGGAAAAATGCAGTTTTCAAAAGAAAAAGGGCAAGTTCTAGAGAACAAAATCATGAGTAAAAGCACACAAGAAAGAAGAATGGCAGAAAATAATTCCATTTACACAGGCCCAAAATCTGAAAGGGTCAATACCAGCAGCAATGATCAGCATCACAAAATCAAATACCAAGTCAGATAATCTAAGAGTTGAGAAATTCAGTCTAACCAGAATGATCATCAAAAATAACCCAAGTTGAAAACTTGTACATCTCAATAATTATCACAAGGAGGGTTCAAGAGTATTATTCGTAAAAATCCAGTTATTACAATCAAAAGTTAATTAAAGTGCAAAGAAAAGAAAAGAAAATAGAGAAAAAAGAAGAAGACTCCCTATCCTCCTTAGGGAGGGTACGTGGCATCAGTGAGCCTAATCTTTGCCTCCACGGCTGCACTGGGGGGGTTCCTATAAAAATGCTTAAGGCGATGTCCATTCACTGTGAAAGTCCTCCTTGTCCCGCTCATCACACAGTTCTACATGCACCGCTGAAAGGTTCCAGGCGCATTGTTGAATCCAAAGGGCATCCTTCTGTATGCAAATGTTCCAAAGGGGCATGTGAAGGTAGTTTTCTCTTGATCTTCAGGTGCAATATAGATTCGGAAGTAGCCTGAGTTAGCCATCAAAGAAACAATAGTGAGATTGCCAGCCAACCGCTCCAACATCTGATCAATAAAAGGTAAAGGATAGTGATCCTTGCGAGTGGCCTGGTTGAGCTTCCGGTAGTCTATGCGACTCTCCAACTGTTCTGAGCTCTTATGGGAATTAGCTCATTTCCTGGTTGGCCGACTTAGAGTAACTCCGACTTTTTTGGAAACTACCTGAACTGGGCTGACCCACTGGCTATTACAGATGGGGTAGATAATGCCAGCTTGCAGGAGCTTAGTCACTTCCTTCTTCACCACATCCAGAATAAGGGGATTCAGGCGCCTCTGAGGTTGCCTCACTGGCTTTAGCACCCTCTTCCAATGAAATTTGATGCATTACACATGGAAGGGCTAATGCAACAATGTCAGCTAAAGTCTACCTAATCGTGTTTCTTATTTTCCTTCATAATCTCAGCAGCTGCTGCCTCTTGATCAGGTAGAAGGTTTCTTGCCACAATGACTGGCAGCTGCTCATCTCCTCAGGAAGGCATATTTTTAGTGATCAGGCAGAGATTTTAGCTCCAACTTAGGCGGCTGCTCAGTAGAGGGAAGAAGCTTGGTGGGCTGCACCAATTCTTCAGCATGTACATCAGTTGAACCTGTAGTTCTTGAAAATAAATTCAAGGAAGCAGAACTTTGCCCGGACTGCACAATGTTCACATCAAAATTAACATCACCAAGGCAAGTCAGAATCACCACTTAAATCAGAATCACCGATCACTATCTAGTGCATCACAAAACTCGAAAAGCATGCAAATTCAGTGCAACCAGGGCACCATTCATTATCTGTACAACCACAAAAACAACAGCGTCATTAACAGATGCAAAATCTGGATAATCAACCACAATTCAGCATAAACATCATCAACCAATCATCAATCACATCAATGCACAAAATTGAATGCTCTTCCTAGGATGTTTCATGGCATCAAAGATATTAAAATGCACAATACTATCACAAATTCCATAGAAAAGAGTACAGAATAACATCTATCTTGGTCCTAGCTGTTTTCAAGAAAGGCCTCCGAGAATAATCGAGGGTCTCTGCTAGGAGACTCACCCTCCATCTCTAAAATGTAATAATCAGCAGGGAATATTAATTCATTTACTCTAACTAAAACATCCTCAATCAGACAGCAGGGTGAGCTTACTCCTATTAGCTAACTGGATAAACAACACCAGCAGCACGCAAGAGGACCGAGCCAAAGAGAATTATAGGACAAATAATTACTGGACAAAGAATTACTGAATCTCCGTGGTTGACCCTAAACAAATCGGAATCCCTGCATTCATATAGGAACCCTCTCTCTAGGCAATCACCTAGCATTTAATCAAACTCTTGGCGTGTTCACTCATGGCCATCGCACAGTGTAAACTTCAACCTTTTTGATTTTAAGTCCTTGGGTTAATCAACCTAAATATTAAATCTAACATTTAATCCCTTCCTTGGATGATCAAAATACAGAAATCATAAACAAACCTCATGGAACACCTCATCCGCTCCGGATTCAACGTACACAATCGGTTGCTCAATTCGAGTAAAGGGGGAAGAAAACGGATTCAGTTCATGGAGAGCACGGTCCCTGGATTCAACGCAAAACCTCAACTGCATGGGTTGATTGAATAGAAAGTTTAGCCTACCATGGCTGGGAAAAAACAGAAAACAAAAAGGAAAGAAAAGAAGAACAAGATGAATAAGATCGAAGAAAAAAAGAGAATAGGTGTAGATCTGAAATTTCTTCCAAATCAAAAGCTGCTGTTCATGTTACCCTAATCTTCTATTTAAATCTAAAACTAAACCGGGTCAGAGCTCCAAAACTGGCCCAAATTAAAAATATAACTAATGGCTTTGGTCCTAGGTAATTTGGACTCCTAATTATAAAGTTAAGTCAGCATACCATAGAAGCTTACCTTGCAACTGTAAAACCTGCTCATGCAGGAAAATCAATCCATGGATGAGAGGTCAGAAGGATGGTGAGTGATCCGACTCAAGTGATCAGCTACCCGTTCTCTGCTCACTTCTAATTCTTAATCTCAATGTCGAATTCTTGGAGCAAACAACATCCACCGAATAAGTCGAGGCTTAGCATTTGCCTTTTTCAAAAGAGAAACTTCAAGGCTGCATGGTCAGAAAAGACAATCACCCTAGTATCTAGCAAGTATGACCTAAACTTATCAAGTGCAAAAACTACAGCCAAAAGTTCTTTCTCAGTGGTTGTGTAATTAGACTGGGAGAATCCAAGTCTTGGAGCATAGGCAATGACATGAGGGCCTTATTGACCCTCTGAGCAAGAACTGCACCAAACAGCATAGTTGGAGGCATCGCACATCAGCTCAAATGGAAGAGACCAAATCTTGTGGCTGGATCACCGGAGTTTGTAGTCAAGCAGCGCTTCAAATGATTAAAGGCCGATTTATACTCATCATCAAATACAAAATCTGTGTCATGCTGCAGAAGGTTAGAATAGGGGCCGAGCAATCTTGCTGAAGTTTTGATGAAGCGCTGGGTAGAATCTTGCATGACTAAGAAAAGAACGCACTTCCCGCACAGACGCGGGGTAAGGGTAAAGCAGTAATAACATATATCTTAGCAGGATCTACCTCAATACCCTTTCTAGACACTACGTGTCCTAAAACTATCCCTGACCAACCATGAAATGACATTTCTCAAAGTTCAACACAAGATTGGTCTCAATGCATTTATTTAAGACTCTAGCCAAACTACCCAAGCATGCATCAAAAGAAGACCCATACACAGTAAAATCATCATAAATAATTCATTGCAATCCTCTAAAAATTTCAGAAAGATGCTTACCATGCACCGCTGAAAGGTTCCAGGGCATATGCAGAGTCCCAAAGGGCATCCTTCTGTATGCAAATGTTCCAAAGGGGCATGTGAAGTAGATCTTCTCTTGATCTTCAGGTGCAATATGGATTTGGAAGTAGCCTGAGTAGCCATCCAAGAAACAATAGTGAGAACTTGCCAACCAATCGCTCCAACATCTGATCAATAAAGGGTAAAAGATAGTGATCCTTGCTGGTGGCTTGGTGAGCTTCCGATAGTCTATTACAAACTCTCCAGCTGTTCTGAGCTCTTGTGGGAAGTTGCTATTTTTCTGGTTGGCCACTAAGTCACTCCAGACTTTTTGGAACTAACCTGAACTGGGCTGACCCACTGGCTTATCAGAGATGGGGTAGATAATGCCAGCTTGCAGGAGCTTATCACTTCTTTTTCACCACATCTAGAATAGGGGATTCAAGCGCCTCTGAAGGTTCCCTCACTGGCTTAGACCCTCTTCCAATGAAATTCGATGCATGCGCATGCACATGGAAGGGCTAATGCCAACAATGTCAGCTAAAGTCCACCCAATCGCCTTCTTATTTTCTTCAATAATCTCAGCAGCTGCTCCTCTTGATCAGGTAGAAGGTTTTTGCCCACAATGATGGTAGCTGCTCTTCTCCTCTAGGAAGGCATATTTTAGTGATCAGGCAGAGATTTTAGCTCCAACTTAGGCGGCTGCACAGTAGAGGGGAGAAGCTTGGAGGGTTGCACCAATTCTGCAGCATGTACATCAGTTGAACCTGTAGTGCCTGAAATAAATTCAAGAAAGAGAGAACATTGCCCGGACTGCACAATGTTCACATCATAATTTAAACATCACCAGCAAGTCAGAATCACCACACTTAAATCAGTAATCACCATCCACTATCTTAGTGCATCACAAAACAACTAGAAAAGCATGAAAATTCAGTGTAAACAGGGCCATTATTTATCAGTACAACCACAAACAACAGCGTCATTAACAAATGGCAAAATCTGGATAATCAACACACAATTCAGCATAAACATCATCACCACATCATCAATCACATCAATGCACAAACTGAATGCTCTTCCCTAGGATGTTTCATGGCATCAAGATATTAAAATGCAGACAATACTCTCACCAAATTCCATGGAAAGAGTACCAGAATGCACATTTATCTTAGTCTTAGCTGTTTTCAAGAAAGGCCTCCCGAGAATAATCGGGGTCCTCTAGCTAGGAGACTCACCCTCCCATCTCTAAAATGTAATAATCAGCAGGGAATATTAATTCTTTACTCTAACTAAAACATCCTAATCAGACCAGCAGGGTGAGCATTAACTCCTATTAGTAACTGGATAACAACACCAGCAGCACGCAAAGGACCGAGGCCAAGAGAATTATAGGAACAAATAATTACTGGACAAAGAATTACTGAATCTCGTGGTTGACCCTAAACAAAATCGGAATCCCTGCATTCATATAGGAACCCTTTCTACTAGACAATCACTAGCATTTAATCAAACTCTTTGGGTGTTCACTTCATGCCATCGCACAGTGTTCACTTCAACCTGTTTTGATTTTAAGTCCCTTGGGTTAATCAACCATAAATATTAATCTAACATTTAATCCTTCCTGGATGATCAAATACAAAAAATCCATAAACAAACCTCATGGACCAAAACCTCATCCGCTTTCGATTCAAGCGTAACA